>JAUMJJ010000016.1:9761666-11025000 GCA_033556795.1 Tapera naevia
TTCTGTGATTCTGTTTTACTTCATAAGCTGTTTTGAGATAAATTACCAAACCTGAATGATCTACATAAAGCCAAAATTCTTGTGATTCTTTAAAACCAGACACTGAACATAATATATGCTATATACATATGGCTATACTTGGTCAGCTTTACAGCTTTCTTTCTTTCCGAGGAAATGAACACTGTCAGAAACCTGTGCCAATGTCATCTTCTCTCTTGTTAGAGTAATCAGAGTCGGTACTGAACTTTAAAGAAGTGAAACTCTGACTTATGATGCATTTATTAGTTACTCTTTCCTTGACAGTTGTGACATGGAGAAGGTTTTATGGTAGGTCTTTTGTTATCTTGTGCTTGTTCTGATTTGGTAATAAATTGTGTAATGTTTATTGAGATGCTATTTCTACCATCACCCTTTACAGAAAACCTGAGGTAAAACTCTCAATCATTATTTTTTTTTTTAATAAATGGAAAAGATACTAGATACTAGATACTCTGCATACATATTCCTTATAATGACTTTCAATCTAGTATGAAATCTGGTAGTTCACAATTATTTTAGTCCTAGTTATAGATTGTAAAAATATTGAATTATTTTTGTTATAGTGAGAAATTCCTAAGATTTCAAAGAAGAAGGAAGTTTTGTTTTGGTTTGACGTTTCTCATTCTAAAGGAGAACTTTTTGATGATTTATCCTATTTCATTGACCTATCCCTAATCTTTTCCATAATTCTGCACTTCTGCTTGAGATTTGTGCTTTTAGTGAAGTTTCTGGGACTGATAAAAAAGGAAAAACCCACAGCAAAGAACACCCTCACCTCCCAAAAAATCATATCTCAGATTTCCCCCCCTCCCAATTTTATTTTTCAACAAGTTCACTTTCTATGAAATGAATTATCAATACAAAAAAAATCACTGTTTTTTTTTAATAACAGGATTCATATTCTTATCTTGCACCATAGATGTGTATGTTATTGTATCTATATCAGTTTTCCCCTCTGTGATTCACCTACTAACACTGCTACCTGGAACAACAGCAAATGTCTGTACAGCAGTGGGTGGAGATTACAGATATGTAAATATATGAATTTAAGAAAGCCATCCATCTTTAATTCAAAAAACTTTGTTTCCTAAATTCAAAAGATGTGTTATTAAAACCATAGTTTCAGAAGGAAAAAATGCCACAAAAGCATGGAGATGTAGGACGTGAAAAGAAAACAGTTTTATTCCATCCCATTTCTTTTTCTTTTGGTCAGTTGAGAAGTTGTTAATTTTTATTAGTTTTGTATTGAACATTCAAAATACAGTGGTTTAATGCATGGTTAAGAAATCCTCATTTCTCATTTAAGAAATGCTGAGAGTAATTTTTCAACTACTGCTAAAATTTTCTGCAATGCTAAGTGCTGAAATATTTTCCAAGGTGTTTTTCCTCTATTAAGAGGAGCCCTAGATTTATTAAATTGACATTTCACAAGAAAAGGAACGAAGTTTTCTCAAAGACCTCCATGTTTTGTGGGAACAGAGAGGTATACTATGTCAAAGGGCTCAGCAGTTTCATACGTGCTGGAAATGGAGATAAAAAAAGAATAAATTGCACTGTAGTCCTGGCATTTCTTTCATAACACTATCTGTGAATCTGAGTGTACTCTCTTGCATTCCTGTGAGCGTGGGCAAGTCCAGATAGACCATGTCACTCCATTCATGGTGCTACTAGCTGCCGAAATGCAAGTGTAAACAGCTTATCTATACTAAACGGTAATAGGGTTACTTGCTGACCTATATTTTTCAGTGAATTGCATTTTAAACATTTCCAAAATTTCCTACATTTTTAAACATTTACTGTATTCTGTTCATGTTTACATAAAGAGAAATATATATTAGGGATGGACTTTTGTAAACCGTCATTTGATGTTTACATTTTTACCATCCTACTGTAATATTTTATATTTGTGTTAAGCTGATTTGTTTCCTTTAATCCCTTTGTGAAGCTTCTTATTCAGCAATATACTGCAGGTCTTTTTACTCCTGCTGTGATTATTACTAAATAGCACTTGGTTTTGCATACGTATTTTTCCTCTGACAATCTCTCTCTGCTTTTCTTAATGATTGTTCTCTCCAGTGGTTCTTGCCACCTCTTCCAGTGGTTTTATAGTCATTGTGAAAAAATCATAGACTTACATTCTTAAAAAGCAGAACAAAACCAAATATGCCATTTTACTAGCATTTTACTTCATGGTCAAAATAAGGTAGCACAAACTGTAGTTAATTTTCTGACTTGAAAGGTTCTACTTTCAGGGTCCCTTCTCCCCACTTTCCATTTGCCCAGTATGCCCAGAGACATGGTAAACCCACCTACCTAGGTGCATACACAAGGACATACCAATAGTCACACTGTAAACACAAGCAGATTTCAATGAAAAAACAAACACACTGAAGAAGCACCGAAATTTAATTTTTAATCAGACTTTTTTGAAGCTTCTACCTGCAGACAGCATTTCCAAGTCTACTGTGAGGTACCATGCCTTGTTTTTTTCACTGACGACATCAAATCCGAACCTTTTGGTGGTCAGTGCACATCTGTGGTATTTTCCAAGGCCAACTTTACCATAAATACCCTCCCCAGACACAGTACAATTCCAATTCTGTAATCACTCTCGCAAGGTACTCTTTTCGGAGGTACATCCATATACCATCCTGGTGGAGATGACTTACAAGCTAAGAAAACCAAGTAGAAGTATCCCTAGATGCTTAACTTGACAACAATCTTTTGTTGTTCTATTTTTTTCAGCCATTTTAGAATTTTCCTCTCAAAAGCAGCCTTAGATTTTTGTCTGTTTCTGCTCATCATATTGTGCGAGGATTTAAAAATCAGAGCACTTTGGAAAGTTGTAGCTCTGCTTATTAACTGCATCGGGTAGATGCACAAATCATAGACTCATAGAATGGTTTGGGTTGGAATGGAACTTTAAAGATAATCTATTTCCACCCCCCTACCTCATGCAGGGACAGCTATGGAAGATGAGAACTTTCGTATTCCCCACCCGCTGCCACTGTTCTTTTTTTGTGCTGAGTAAAATCAGTTTGCAGCTCAAAGGTCTTATCCTACAAGGTACGGAGCGTCTTCAGTTGTCAGAAGTCAGACTTGCAGCATTTCATAACCAGCAAGGATGCCTGTGAAGAGTCTGGAGCGCAAGGCTAATGAGATGCAGATTAAGGGAAATGGGGTTGATGTGGAGAAAAGGAGGCTAAAGGGAGAACTTAATGCTCTCTACAACTACCTGAAAGGAGATTGTAGTAAAGTGGAGGTCAGTTTCTTCTCGCAAGGATAGGATGAGAGGAAATGGCCTTAAGGTGTGCCAGAGGAGGTTTAGATTGGATATTAAGAAAAATCTCTTCACAGGAAGGATTTTCAAGCATTGGAACAGGCTGCCCAGGGAAGTGGTTGAGTCGCTATTGCTAGAGGTATTTAAAAGTCGACTAGACATGGCACCTAGTGACATGGTTTAGAGGTGGTCTTGGTAGTATTTTAGATTTACCGTTGGACTCAATGATCTTCAAGACCTTCTTCAACCTACATGATTCTATGATTTCATGATTCTATTCTAAATTTTGAGCATTCTTGTCTGGAGCCTGTTTGAGCTGTAAAAATATTAGGTTCCTTCACAGCACTTTCATTCCTTGCTTACAATATGTTTTTTATCACAAAAGAAATCTTAATTAAAATCAAAGTAATGAGAATCAGAAACACATATACAAAAAATAGGAAGTACGAAATATTTGTTATCCTGTGCATAGCCTTCTAGCACAGCGGATATGCTAACATTAGTATTCAGAACTATGGAACAGATAGCTATTACTAAAGCAACTGAAGATTTTTTAATATTATAAATATGTATGACTTCAAGGAACAGTAAGGAAATATATTCTGCTCAAAGTTTGCCTAATGCTGAATATTTTAGTGAAACTTACAACATTTTTCTACAAGTACTATAAATTATCCACTTTAAAATTAGATAAAAACTATTTGTGAAATAATTATGGGTATATTTTCATTAGATTGGAGTTGGAGGTCTGAGAGATAAGGGCATTAGGTCAAGTCTTTCAATCTGCCTTCAGACACTTTTTCCCAGTATAATGTCTATAAGCACATGATGGCAACAGAATCTCAGTGTTTAGAGAATTCTAATTCATTCCCACTCTTTCGCTGCAAGGTAGTCATTCTTAGACAGTGCGTTCAAAAGCACAAACAAAGCATTTGGGCATACTCAGCTGAGATGTTCTTCCCTCACCCCTTTCTGCCCTCAAGCTCTTTCTCCCGTCTCTCCAGCCTGCCTGCTGAAGCCAATCAGTACACAAGACTAGTAGGTTTACTAGTTGAGGATGTTGATTCAGACTGCAATATTTACTTAATAATGACATTGCTTTTTCCTTGTTTTCAGTTAATCACAAAAAATCCTCCTCCATTCCTCGCCAGGAGCCTCACTTAAGTTCATTGCAAATCATAGACAAAATCTGTGTAAATAATTAATCTCCCTGAATCTTATTCCAGCAACAACTGCACCAGCACTGGTTACCAGATGCGTAATTGCATTTTGCTTGTATTTAAATATATTTAACTCCTCTTTCTTTAGTGGCAAAGGCCTCGCCTCTTTTGTGATCGAGAGCAGAATTTCTTGACCTCTCTTTGGCTCCTTGATGTGAGTGGTCACTGAGATAAGCCAAGGTGATGCCAGACCATAAGTTGTACCTTGTCCAGCTTCCTCTGAAGTTAGAGGTCAATATATGGATCAACTTAGGGCAAATTAAATCCCTTACAAGCTCAAGCAATAATAATAACAATAATAAAAAGAGAGATTTGACTCTACGTTATTACCCATTGGCTCAGAAATTAACACATAAACCTACCTAATTTAAAAGTTCTCCATGATATCACACTGGTTTGGTCTTTTGATTAATGCTTTCTGTCATTTAAGTTTTATGAAATCTTCTTTCTACTATCTTCACCATTCAAATATCTGAGATTCATACTCCTCAAAAAATGGACATATGACATATATAAATATACATATATCACAGTATCACAGTATTACAAGGTTGAAAAGGACCTCTGAGATCATCAAGTCCAACCTATAACCCTACACTTTATATACACACACCCATGACATAATACATGCACACACATTTGCAGGTTGTGTATATTACTGAACAGTATATACTGAAGAACTTCTGCTTAAGATTCAGTCCTTTTATTCATCAGCTGTACTTTAAGATGCATACAGGGAGCAGTTCACCTTCAAGCAAAGGACCAGCAGAATCTGGTGTTGTTTTCTGGGTAATTTCAGCCCTGTTTAACCCTTTTTTTTCTTTAGCCCAGAGATAAATTCATGCATTGTGCCTAGATCTTAACAACTAGATCTCAACTTAGAACAACTAACAACTTAGAAGTTTTATGTGGTGAAGGCACAGTACTGTACAATTTAACATCCCAGCTGCAACAATTTAGCAAAAGAAGAATCGTTAGAAGGAACTTTCTCTATTATAACATAAATGCTCTGCTTAGTAAATTACTAGTTAACTTTAATCCTGAACGTGTCCAGCCCACTGTTTTTACTGTGTCCTATTTCTAGACTTCTTTTTGTGGTTGTTCTTTTAGACCATCTGGTCTAGATAACTCTCAAAAGTGCTGACAATTTGTCTTGAAAAGTAGGAACACAATAAAGCATGCCTGCTTCTGTAGGGTTACAGATTTTCTCTACAGCACTTTTCATTGAAATCAAGATTTTCAGATTAGTGAAGACTAACACCCTGACTTTTAATGTTGTTTCACATGTTATGATTTGGGGCCAATCATATTTTGCCATACATTTTCTCGTTCTCAGAATGTTGAAGATGCATTGAGTATCATTGGTTGTATTTTTTCTAATTTAAGGTAATTGCAGAAATGAGTACACCCTTATTACACATAATGAATTACAGGAGGCAAAGAGATAAATTGGATAACTATGAGGAATATGACACGCTTCCACGTAAACTTTACAGATGACCTTAATCTCATGTTCTTTAGAGGAAGACAGACCAGAACAAAGTAATTTGTAGTTATGAGATTAAAAATTGTCCAAAGCAACAACATAAACTGAACTCTTGAGAATATTCAGTCAAGCAGGGACATCATTAAAAATATCTTGGACTAACACAGATAAGGGACAGAACTTCATATAAATCAGCAATTTTGCTAAGCAAAATAAAAATGTATGTCTGAAAAGAGAAAGTCAGATAGGTCTTCATAATCGAAGAATCCAAAAAAAAAAAGAAGTGGTACCCTCTGAAATAAACTTGTATATTGAATTCCAGTTTAACAGCTCTTTTACAGTTTTCTTATCAAAATGTTATTATCTAAATACCAGACATTCATAATTGACTCGCTTTAACAAATTAACATTCAAAGCAGAGCTATATCAGTCTTCCTTACAGATTTTGGGCCACCTGTTACCTCCCCATGTTGGAGGAATGAGAACATGTTAGAATCAGTGGCTACAGGTACAAACACACTGGCTGCTGTCAGCGATTAGGGTTAGTTTACAGTTTTCAGTCAGTATAAAATATTTGAAACTGGTTATTAGAGTTCAGCCTTGCCCCTCAGAAACTAAATTGCTGCTGTTAATGGGTATTGTTTAATACTTTGAGGCTGCTTTCAACACTTTTACAGTCCTCTGAGGATCACTGATCTACACTTTATGAAATACTGAACGGGACTTCCTTATGCAAAGACTTTTTTTTACATCCCCAAATGTACATACCCATTCTGACTGCAACCTATATGATTTTCTTGCTAGTCATGTTTGTCACATGACTCTCTGACAAGCAAAAGTAATGAAGATGTAAATGACACTCAGATCTCACCAAAGACAAATCAAGAAACATATACAAATATAAAAATTTAGATGCATTTACTTTGGACTAAGTTTTTGTGTTTCCTCATAGTGCTGGGTCTTACTAAATAGATTTGAGAATCTTCCATTTTTTTATTATTGGCTGGGCAATTGGCTGTTCTGTATTTCTGGAATAGTAAAATAAAAACTAAAATACAAAAACAAGCAGTGAAACCAGTATAACTGAACTCCTTTAAAATAGTATGGATGTATTTTCAATGTACTGATGCAAGACAAATGATTAAACAAATTCTTAATGCAACATAGTCTAGGTAAGTATAATTCTGTTCCATGTACTTTACTGAGACATTCCATGTGATATAAACTGGAGAGAGTTAAGATTATTAAGGATCAAGAAGTAGTAGTTCTACTCGGACAGAACGTGACTATATAGTGCCCACAATTAGATGGAAATAAGCTGCAATGTCATGTGTGGGTGCCTACTGGGCCATTTGCCCAGTTGTTGTCCCAGTTTTATTTAATCAGCAAACTTCCTGAAGGCACATGCACTCTGCCCCATTATCCAAATCATTCTTGATCCCTGGGATACAGTGCTAATCACTAACCTCCAACAAGAATTCCTACCACTGATCATCACTTTCTGGGCCTCTACCTTGAACTGGTTTTCAATACACCTCGCTGTCTGCTCATCCAGTTTCATCAGCCTCTTTACATGGATGTTATAGGAGACAGTGTCAAAAGCCTTGCTGAAGTCAAGGCAGGCAGTATCAACTACTCTTCCCTCATTCACCAAACTACTCACTATGGATGGTTCTCAGGTTTATGAAGTATGACTTCCCTTTTCTGAACCCATGTTGACTACTCCTAATGACCTCTGTGTCCTTCAAGAGTCTAGAGCTGGCTTCCAGAATCAGCTGTTTCATCACCTTCCCGGGGACTGAGGTAAGGTTGAACAGCCTGTAATTCCCTGGATTCACCTTCTTGACCTTTTTGAAGACAGAAGTGACATTTTCTTTCCTCCAGTCCTTCAGGCAACTCCCAGTTGCCACAATCACTGAAAGATTGTGGTGTTCTAATAACATTAGAGAGCTCCTTTGGCACTCATGGGTGTATCCTATCAGGGCCTATGGATTTATGTAAGTTCAGTTTGCTTAAGTATTTCCTGTCCTGATCTTCTTTTAGCTCTGGACTTTTGCCTTGTTTTTCAAGACCTTGGATTCCTAAAGGACCTCTTTGCTAGTAAAAACTGAGGTGAAGCAGACATTCAGTACCTGAGCAGGGCCCCTGCCCCATTCAACAATCACCCCACATTTTCATAGGCAGGATCTCTTTGTTCATCTATACAGGCTTCCTGGTATTTTTGACTATCGGCCTGTTCTTTGGGATGTTCTAGTCTTGAGCTTGGATTAGGTGATACTTAAATGTCAAGTAACTTTCTTGGACCCCACTTCCCTCCAGGATTTTATGTTGTGGGATTCTTTCAAATATATCTGTGAAGAGGCTGAGTTTTGCTCTTCTGAATCCCAAGACTGTGATCTTCTTTTTTTTGGCCTGTTTGATCTTCTCAGGATTTCAGTCACCATAGGCAGAGCTGTCCAGAGTCTTTACATTTCCAGCCACTGGAGGTGGATATGAGACAGCGGTTATGAACCGCTATGTTACAAGTAGCTTAAAAAATATGTAACAGAAGCAGAATGGCACATTCCTCAAGGTTTTTCTTTTGGTGGGAACAAAGTCCCTTTAGCATTTGAAAACAGTTATCAGATGGATAAAAAAGAAAGGTGTTTCAGATATGTCTAAGCAAGATGTGTATGTGTAATTTTATTCACCCTGTAACAAAACAAAGTACAAGAACTCCTGCAGAAGATCCTTAGGATTCTTGAATCATTCATACCTATAACTCTGGCAAACGTACGAAGGAAGCCATGCATTTAGAGAAAAAGTAGGGACATGCTGAAGTTCTCGTCAAAAGCATGACAGACACTGCCATGCAAATGAGACAACATGCCAAAGAAAAAGACTTGGAAATGTTTCTTGACTTAGAAGCATTATTTAATGATTTTTTTTTTGGTATTTTTCTGTAATAGCGTACTTTACTTGTACCAACATACAAAAAATAGTGATTTTTTTTATTTGTTCCACATTTGTTTGCATATCTTTCTATTGTATATAAGAAACATAACTGACTTTTGTCAGTTGAGTACCTGAAGAAATTTAGCCTGAGCTGTTCCCACTTATGTCTAACTCAGCATTCTTGACTGCTCTTGAAGTCATAACACAAAATGTATCCCTTGGTTTCAGGACAAGAACACTAGACATACTAATAAGTGACTCAAAGTAGGACTTTGAAATACACGTAGTTTTCATTCTGAAAGCAAAAAAGAACTGAAAACCAACCACTAGTTCCCCAAACCTGATGGTCAGACTCTTCACGTCAGTAAGAAATTTCTCACTACATTTGGAGAGAAAAAGTAGATTATACTCTGACCAGCTGACAGATTTTTCTTATCCACATGAGAGTTGGCTTTGAGTTCAGACTTGCCCCCATTAAACCAAAGCTGTCTTCCTTTTCATGATTTTATGGCTATCTTCACAGTGTACAGCTATAGACTATGGTTGTAGAAGATATATAAAATTTTTCCCTGATTTGTTTTAAATTTACAGCATACAGAGATTTTGATTGTTTAATTTTGATTCTGTCATCTTAATTGCTATACTTAGGTAAGCATTTTCTAAATGTTAGATTTTTGCTTTTTTTTGAGCAGTTTCAATTTTTTTTTTTTATTTGTTTTACTTTGATTCTACATTGCTCCATCCCTCTTTAAGATTAGCTCCTTGCTAGGAGCACACAGCTATACAACTGTTACAATTATCTTTTCAGATACCACGAATCTCAATTTCTATCAGCCTTCCAATTATTAAGCCTTTTCTGCTACCAGCTGAATTTAGATGCATTCTTTCACAGAGAAAGTAGTGTCTTGAAGCCACGGAAGACTGACGTGTATTTTTTCATTGCTTTCTCTTAAATAAAAATAAAAAATGTATTTTTTTCTTTTCCCACAATGGAAAAAAACCCATAACATCTTCTGAAGATGAAAACTCCTCTGTGAAATGTGTCTCTCAAATTTCTGTGTCATGCACTCAATTTTCCCTCTGTATGCTTTGTAGGCCAAAATATCACTGGTGTTCCCAGACTTTGTTCACTGTCTTGGTCAAAACCTTAGATTCAGATTCAAATTCCTAGTCTCTATTTAGGCAGATGCTCTAGTCAGAGGTTGCTTATGTTTTGCTTTGCAGCCAAGTCCAGAAATTAAATTTGTTAAATTTTGGTCTAAAGTAATATACTTGCACTGAATTTGAGTTTTAATGAACCATTTTGTATCCATTGAGAATTTACTCTACTAAAGCCAAAACTCTACTTCAATGCTGAAATACTGGGAATTTTATGAAAAAAAACCCCAACCAACCAAACCAAACCAAACCAAAAAAACTAGATGTTTTCTTATTTCTACCTTATGTTGCACTGAAAAATAGTGTCTACCTCTATAGTGCCATAGTAACTTGACTATATAACTCATGTAGTTCAAAATTCCTATCTGGATTATTATTGAACCAGAAACACAATTCTTTCTGTTTGCCTCTGAACACTTAATATTTTTCTTGATTTAAGATGTTTGAAATAACTCATTAAAAATGAGACATGTTATTAATATAAATGTTATATTTGTGCAAAAGAACAAAGATCATTGCAGTGGTGGTGGCACTGACTGGAAATCTCTCAAAAAGGCTTAGGTTCAAGAAAAACAGGAGCCTCAGAACAGCAAACAAAAATAAAACTTTATCTTTTAGGGGATAAAACAAACTTTCCTGGTACACAGACAGATTGGAGCATCCTGTGTAGCCTACAGAAAGAATACAGTAATGCTCTTTACAGGGCAGGGAAAACAGAGGAAACAACACTATTTCAGTGTGTTCCAGTTGAACTTTTCTCACAGTTAGATGTTTTGACATCACTCTGTGTGGGTGCTGTACACATTCTCTTACAGGAGGACTGAAATTCTAGTGAAGTAATGTGTAACTTTGCTTCATCGGCCCAAGCCTGTGCTGAACCCACCATGCACTTAAGGGTGGTAATGGCTCAATTTCACCACAACTGTACAATATGGAAATTCTCCTCTTCTCTCAGATGTACAATTGCAGAACTTTAAGTTTGATCGAGGGAAGTTTTATGTGACACTAGTAAATCAGGTCCTGCAGTAGCATCTCTAACTCTCATCATTTATGATGAGATAAAGCTGGCACATAATCTGAGATCCAAGGGGCAGAACTACTAGGTGTGGCAAACAGACACAATTAAGTGCAAGGCAATATCCAGAAGATCACATCAGGCCACCTAACCTTCCAAAAGTTTGGAAAAACAAGCACAACCGACAGGACGCTACAAAGAAGATGGACAGACTAGTCCAGAATGAAAACAGGGGACAGAATGTAGCACGATGTTTAAAAAGGGTTTACAGACTTTAAGAACCAGTTCATACAGATAACGGGAAAAAAAATCTCACTTCTTAATTGGGGCAGTACCATATCAGTATTACCTACGCATAGTACAGATTCACTGCATGAGAATAGTCGTTTTGTTGGCAAAGGTGCTGTTTGCAAAACTGTATGCCTGCTTATGTATCAAACCAGCAGCTTTTTCGTAGCATCTTTCAATGCCAAAGGCTTTATGTATACCAAAAGGTGCTCCTTTGTTAAGAGTTTCAGTTTGTATTGTACATTAGAGTAGTCGAGAGGGACATTGAATTGATTGTTTAACACAACATGTTCCAAGCACAAGGAGCTAATTTCTCACCTTATCCTATCAGATCTATATTTAATAAATTTGATATATTCCATGCCTAGATGCTCTGAAGACCTTGCTATGAGCCAAGCCAGTAGCCATGTGGAATGAAAAAAATCAGCTTATAGAAATTTCAGTGCTCCAGTTTAGTGCTTCATCTTCTTACAGTATCAGCACCCCTGGAGATGTCAGTTCCAGTTTTACATACAAGATTGTAGTTTACGGGAAAAAAAATGAATCTGTTTTCTGCCTGCCAGCACATATAGAAGATTTATTTTGTCACACTAGAAGAGACAGGCAGAATGAAGCTGTCTCAAATCTCTTCATTTATCTTCAGTTCTTGTTTAAAATGCTTTCTATGAGAATGTAATTGCATTTTATGGTTAAGAAAAACAGTAAGACAACTTTTCTAATTTCTGCCATTGCTGGTTTGCTACAATTATAACACTGATTATGACTGTCAAGCAGTCAAAGTCACACGAATATACTATTAAAAGATGGAAGAAATAATTTACTTCCATAAGAGACATCCTCCACACAGAAATTTTAGACAGACCACTGATGCCATTATTTGGAAAGAGTTATGGAAGAGAAGAGGAAAGAACAACTTATCTTTAAGTTAGTTATAAATTATAACTTCCTTGCATATTTTACAGAAATATCTATGCTTCAATGCACCTTTGGAAAACAGTACTTTTGCAAAAGAAACATCTCAATATCTCCATCAAGAGAAGTGGACTCCAGTAAAGGTTTTGAAGTAATCAAGTGATTCTTAAAGTTAATGTAATCTTAACACTGTCTACTTGTTTTACTTAAGGCTAACTTGTAGTGGAGAAAATCTGACTGTTTCAGTTCTACATTTTTCTGGTGAAATATGAAGCATCTTATTCCTCTGTTCCCTCATAGCTGCCCTAAATCTTGAAGCTGAAATTTTGAAGTTTCTGAACAAGTGGTTGACTGTTATAAACCTTATGCCTTTAGAGAAGACTGCTGTGCCACCTTGAGAAAAATTATTGGAAGAATTTAGGCAAGGAAGTGGTATCTTACAGTGAACAGTGTACTGGCGGCTGCCTGTATTCCAGACCTCTTTTATATGAGTGTCAATAAGAATATAAATTTTGACACTTTAAGCCAAATAAACAAGGCCCTATGGACTTACTATAAGGTAGGAGCAGCTCTTTTGGTTTAGTGGGACTTACTGTTAATCAACTTTACCTAAGCCAAAATGTATTAGCCATCTGAATGCACAACTTACTTGGCCATAGATATTCAGAAGATCCTGTTGATGGAAAAAGAGCAATCTATTAGAGGGAGTTAATAAACAAAGAGGGGTAATGCAAAACATTAGTCTTGTTACATTAAATCAATATGTCACTATTTACAGTCTTGGGTGTTGGCCAAAAATTTTGTAAGACTTGACTAGTGCTATGATATGGAGATAAACAGACATAGTGTTTATTAAATGCAGTGAACTGCTGTCCAGGCTGAGCCCTATAACAGTGACAAAGCTTCAGAATTTAGATCTAATTGACAGTGATTCCTTTTTAACATAAAAAGTAGCTTAAAATCACTGTTTGTCTCTGGTTTATGAGAGTTCTGTATGTTTTTTCATCCACACATTTGAATTTGGTTAATGACTTCTAGAAATTAGAATGTGAATAAATAAATACTCTGTTAATAATTGAAAAATACCCCTAAGCATCTTGAGTAAAAGTGTTCCTTAGTTCCCAGTCAAGGATAAGACTATTTCTTGGAAACTAACAGAATTTTGTCTTATAATGAGGTTCTAATAAAGAAGACAGCTGGATGTTAAAAAAAAAAATAGAATGCTGTTTATCTTAAAGGTTTAATTTCCTTTTCTCTATGCTGAATACTTTGCAATGTCTGAGGCTGATAAATACAGCTATCTTGGTTTTACTTAGCATCATGCCATTCACAGCTCTTCAGTTTTCTTGAGGCTGTACACTATCACTTGCAATGCAAGAAATGAGGTAAATCAATGTTGCCTGTGCTAAATGTAAATTCTAAGGGGTTTGGAAATGCAGAAATCTACTGAGGATATTTAGCCATCTAGTTCTCATTCATTTTAATTTGAATGTTTCCTTCAGTTACTTGCCTCTTATCCTCTGCCACTTGCAGAGAAAAGATTCACGTAGTGGCTGTGTATCTGAGCAACTGACAAAAAATATCTGACCTCAGGCATTTCTAAGCCCCTGTATAATTTCCGTCCTTTGAAATGAAAACTATCACCATTCAAATGGCCAGATAAAAAACAATAGTGTATTTCTTCAGGTCTGGAGTCCAGTTGTCCCTGTTGCCACTGAGATGACCATGAAAAGCACTCACCATTCTCTAAAGTATTCTTAAACAGAAATGTCTACCATGTGAATGCAGAAATGGTTCTGCAAAATAAACCAGAAATGATGGAAAACTTGGAATTATTTAGAATTAAGTTACACTTATATTCTGAGAAAAAATCAAATGAACTTGGATTTTTTCAACTGAATTTTCACCTGTTCAGAATTCCTCAATCAAAAGTATACTTAGCTTTGTTCATGATTATATTGATAGCAGATAACAAAAATTTCGCTCCTAAAAACACCATAGGGTAGGCAGATTGTGGTCTTACAAACACCAAAATGAAAGCCCTCCTGGCTGCAGCCACAGTAGCATTAAGTCCTTAGATTAAAAAAAATGTAAAATTCCTGTTAATGTAGATGGACTTAACTGAGGAAGAACAAAATATAGAAATGTTGGTTCATGTAGGATGAAAACATCTGTCCCATTAAATTTCCTGTGGATATGCAGGCATTCAAGTCTTACTAAAATTATTATTAAAATATTTTGTAAACATTTTTGCATTAAGACCCATTTTAAAGTCTTGATGTTTCACTTAAAAATTGACAATTCTATGGTTATTAATGATTTAGATTTCAGGTATAGTGCTGTTAATTCCCTGTATGTCGTCATAAGCATGCAGGGAAATTGTAGGAAGCAGATTCTCCTTTATTTTGAACAGGAATCTGGAATCTTTCTTCTTCCTAGGTCTGTTTTACCTGTGAGTAGGACAACAAATGGGACTATTAATGAAATTATAGGTAACTTTGCATTAACAGCAGTTAATGTATGGCCTCCTCCTACCCAGTTAAGATGTGATACTTGAACTACCTTTGTGGTGATGCAAAAACTGGTGGTTTAAGAACAGATGTATACAACCCTGCACGTAAAAGGAGGAAACATCTAAACAAACCATCAGGAAAGAATGATAGATTTTTTTTTTTTTTTAAGCTTAATCGCTCTCTGGATTGAAAACACCCTTGTGAAAACTACAGAGAAGGTCCAAATTTCTATATGCAGTCTAAAGGTCTGATTGCCAATGATTATGTCAAAGACTGCATTTTCTTGCAAAGCAGAAAAACAACACCTAGGGCTTTGGTGTGTCTTTTATATCTTTCCTTTCAACAAGAAGAAACAGTTTTCTACCTTTCCTAACATACTATACAGAAACACGAGTTTATTAGAATCACTCTTGAAAACGCTGCTGAAGTTTTTAAAAAATAACTCCTGAATTTTAAATTCTCAACCTTGGATGATTTTGTTTTTAATCAATGCATCTAATTTTAAAACTCACAGTTTTCAAGAAATATGACCTTTCTCCAGTTTGCTTACATTTTGTACTCCCATGACCCAGATAAGATTTATAAGCTGTTGCTGCTAATGAGGACTGCAAATTTCTCCTTTTGTTTTTAAATGTAAAACAACCATCTCTACTAATTGTTGTATACGTTCCAGGACGATATTGAATACTGATGCAAACTCTGTAAAACCTCTGTTCTCACACTGGAAAGGCACGAATTAAGTAACAGAATTAGAGATCCAAATGTCAATTCTAAAAATATTCTGTTTTGTTTGTAATTTCTCTAATTGATGAAGCTATATAAGATATTGAAAACATTTATGGCAATGTATTAGCTCTGACATTGCAAGAAATAGAAATCACTGCAGTGGCACAAAGTAGTATGCATTGTTGTTTATGTTTATATTTATATTATTATTATATATAATACATGTTCTATACAATTAATGATATAATAAAGGTACAATATGATCCTAACTATGCTAGTAGGTATACAGAGAGAAAGAGTTGGAGCTGAGGGTCTGTTATCTATGCTAAATGGTCTTCAGGTGTTTTTTTATTTCAGACTTGGTGTTTTTTAGTCCCATGGGCTGAATGCCCATTGTTGTTTGGAAACTAATTAAATGTGTTTCACAGTGTGTCCATCAATTTAGATATACTGGAAAGATACCCTGTCCATAGGCACCAAGATTATTCTATGTGAACTGAGAAGTTTTAAGTAAGGATTTTGGAAATCCTTTTCAAAATTTCTTTTGCTCTGAATTGAAACATCTGAAACATCTGACTTGCCATCTACATTTCCTTAGCAAAGTCAATAACTCTTCTGTTTTCTTTCTTAGAACTTTGAGTTCTCATTCCACACTTCAAGTCTTAAGGTATAATGTGTTGCAAGAACATTCAGATAGAGCTATTTTTTATTACTATTAAAATCACTGTGACGATAGTAATTGCAAATATCCCTAAGAATCATTATGGTCGCATTCAAATTTTGTTCAGAGCCTTTTTAAGACCATTGTAAAAAGAAATGCTCAGTGATGTGAATCTAGCCTAAAGCAAAATCCAAATATTTCCATAAGCATTTCTATTATGGAAAAGTCCAGCTAATTTCCTCATGTTTTTTATCCAGAAAACTGAAACGATTACAAAAAGATATCCATTTAAACTGAGTACTGAAGTTTGGAGGAAGCTAAACGCATAACATGGCAAGCCAGTCCTGTGGGTTTTTATCCTATGGTAGTGTTCTGCATCACATACAAAACTACCCTAAACACTGAACAAGGAAAATGTATTAGATATCAAGATTTTGTGTCTAAAAGTCTGATGGATCACACCCTCGGTTAAAACTGTTAGAGTTGACAATGATAATTGAATCAATTAGAGATACTTGATCAATAACAACAGAGAGGCAGTGGCAATGAATTTAACATTATGAACATCCTCACAGTGAAAAGAAAGATGTATAATGTACGGAAGTAAGTATTTCTGTTCTGTAGGATTTTCCTAAAAATACTTATTTCCAGTTTAGTTGAAAAGTTGAACACCTGAAAATTCTGACTGACCAAAAATGTAAATTACTTTGTTATATTTTCGACTAAAGAGTAATTTTGTTCAGCACCCTTTGAATGTAATTCATATATGTTCCTAAAATGGGAAATTATTTTTAACAGAATCTAAAACATTCATGAAAATACAAACCGCAAATATTTAAAAGTTTTTAAAGATTTTTCAACATCTTAATAAAATATTTATAAAACTATATTTTTGAATTAAGAACTTGCAAATAATTATCATTAATAAAAATGTATATTCATAAGAAATCTTTGTGATCTTAAGCATATACCTTGAGTTGCTAGTTAATTGCACTGACTTTCTGTTGACATTTTCTTGTGGAAAATATTCTTCTTAAAATTTTATCTTAAGTGTTGTTTGTGTCCTTTTCAATCATTATCTAAACCATATTACTAATGAAAAATCTGTAGAATATATTGTCAGCATATACTTCTCTATATCTAACTTTCTAATGCTGGATGTTAAATTAGAAAAAAACCTCAAGAATAGGAAAACTCGAAGGATAATTGATACTTTGAAGAGGTTAATTTGCAGGAAAAGGAGGTTTTGGTTCAAATTTGTCTTTGATGTATTTTTCTGAGCAATGTATCTATTTCTGTTTTTGCAAAACATACTCATATATCAAAGTTTATTCTTTAATCTGCATTTATATGTAATGATCTTGTTGTTTAATTATACGGTTCAGTAGCTACATATTCCTATATGTAATATGTCATTAAACCATTTTTTACTCTCATGAGTTTTTTTGAATAATATTTAATTACTTAAATATAAGAACTGAGAGTATGAATATTACACATCCCTTTGTCTACCTTATCATGATGCCTACTATATGAGAGAAGGAACTAATTTACATAGACAGTTATCTATAAGCAGCATATAAATGCTACAGTTACTGACAATTATTTTAAAAACAGAGATACCAAGAACTCTTTTATTCAACCCAAAGAAGAGAGCCAGAAAAGTTGACTAATCTCCAAGAAAATCTCTACGGCAAAGGATCAGGATAAGAACGCAGCATTTAGAATCATAGAATCATAAAGGTTGGAAAAGATCTTCAAGATCATCGGCCCAGTAACATCATGCGTACTAAACCATGTCCTGAAGTGCCATGTCTACACATTTTTAAAATACCTCCAAGGATGGAGACTCCATCACTTTCCTGGGCAACCTATTCCAGTGCTTGTCCACTGCTTTGGTAAAGACTTTTTTTCTGATATTCAATCTGAACCTCCCTTGGTGCAACTTGAGGTCAATTCCTCTTATTCTGTCACTTTTTATTTGGGAGAAGAGATCAACACCTACCTCACTATAACCTACTTTCAAGTAGATGTAGAGAGTGATAACCTCTCCTCTCAACTTTCTCATCTACAGACTAAACAACCCCAGTTCCCTCAGCCGCCGCTCATAAGATTTGTTCTCCAGATCCTTCACCAACTTCACTGCCCTCCTATAGACTTACCCCAGCAATCTTTTGTGTAGTGAGGTACCCAAAGTTGAACACAGTATTTGAAGTATGTCTCACCAGTGCAGAGTATATGGACATGACTGCTTCCCTACTGCTGCTGGTCGCACCTTTTCTGATAGAGTCCAGGATGCTTCTTGTTCACATGGGCACACTGCTGGCTCTTATTCAGCTGGCTTTTCTGCTGGGCAGATTTCCACTCTTCCTCAAACCTGTAATGTTGCATGGGGTTGTTGTGACTGAAGTGCTGGACTGGGATCTTGCCCTTTTTAAACCTTATAAAACTGACCTCGACCCTTCAATCCAACCTGTCCAGGTCCCTCTGCAGAGCCTTGGTACCCTTGAGCAGGTTGACATTCCCACCCAGTTTGGTGTCATCTGCGAACCTACTGAGGGAGCACTCAATCCCCTCATCCAGATCATTGACATCGATATTAAATATGACTGATTGTTACAAAGAGCCCTGGGGAACACCACTTATGACCATCAGACCAATGGATTTGATTTGGTTTACCTCAGCTCTCTGGACTTCGGCATCCAGTCAGATTTTCACCCGTGAGCTGTCACATACTCTAGGAGTATGCTGTGAGAGACAGCATCAAAGACTTTACAGAAGTCTAGGTAAACAACATCCACAGCCTTTCCCTCATGTACTAGGATGGCCACTTTGTCAAATAAGGAGATCAGGACTTGGCTTTCATGATCTCATGCTGGCTGGACCTGATCCCCTGGTTAGCTGCACTTGCCTAGTGAGTGCATTCAAGATGAACCTCTTTATAATCTTTCCCAGTACCAAGGTCTGTCAGGCCTATAGTTCCCTGGATGCTATTTCTGTCCCTTCTTGCAAATGAGTGTTACATTGGCAAACCTCTAGTTGTCTGAGATCTCCCTTGTTAACCAGGACTACTGATAAATTATGGAGAATGGTTTGGCAAGCTCCTCTGCTAGCTCCCTTAGTACTCTTGGATGGATCCTGTCTCATACCATAGACTTGTGAGTATCCATGTGGCGTAGCAGGTCATTGACTGCTTTCTGCTGCATTACGAAGGGTTTATCCGGCTCTCCAATGTGGTCTTCTGTATTGGAGGGCTGAATACCCTGGGGAAAACTGACCCTGGGGAAAACTGATCTGACTATTAAAAACTGAGCAAAGAAAGCATTAAGCACCTCAGCCTTCTCCTCATCCTTGGTAGTAAAGTTCCCTTCCACGTTTGATAAAGAATGGCTATCATCCTTGGTTCTCTTTTTGCTGTTGATATATTTGTAAAGACAATTTTTGTTGTCTTTTACAACAATGACCAGATTGAGTTTGAGCTGACCTTTTGCCTTTCTAATTTTCTCCCTGCATGACCCAACAAGATCCTTGTAGCCTTCTTGAGTTGCCCGCCCTTTCTTCAATAAGTGGTAGACTCTCCTTTTCTTCTTGAGTTCCATCAGAAGATCCCTATTTAGCCTTCCTTGCCAAATTGTTTTGTGGTTCATGAGGACAGCCTGCTCATATGCCTTTAAGATTTCCTTCTTGAAGAATATCTAGCCTTCATGGACCCACCTACCCTCAAGGATTGTGTCCCAAGAAACTCTTTCAAGCAGTGACGTAAACAAACCAAAGCCATCCCCTCAGAAGTCCATGGTAGGGGTTTTGCTGCCGCTTCCTCCCCACATCCCCGCCTACCCCTTCCCCCCCCCGCCCCCACTTCCTTATGTCACCAACAATTGAAAACTCTTATCATTTCATGGTCACCAAGCCCAAGATGACCCCCGACCACCACATCTTCCACCAGTCCTCTGTTTGCAAAGAGCAGGTCAAGTGAGGCAGCTTCCCCAGTAGGCTCATTTTCCAGCTGTGTCAAAAAGTTATCTTACACACACCCTAGGAACCTCCTAGACTGTTAACTCTCTGCTGTGTTGTGTTTCCAGTAGGTGTTCAGTATGTTGAAATCCCTTATGAGAACAAGGGGTAGTGCGTGTGAGACTTTTGCTGCCCACTTGCAGAATGCTTCATCAGTCTCTTTGTCCTGGTCAGGTGGTCTACAACAGATTCCCAGCAGGATATATATCTTGTTGGCCTTGCCCTTCATCCTTTTCCCATAAACACTTGACTTTATAATCACAATCACTGAACTTTGCATGACTGAAACCCTCCATAACGTACAGAGGTATGCTGCCACCTTTCTTTCCCTTCCTATCCTTTCTGAAGATCTTATAGCCATCCGTTACAGTGCTCCAGTCAGGAGAGTCATCCCACCGTGTTTCTTTGATGACGACTAGGTTATACCTATCCTGCTGCACAATAACTTTCATCTCCTCCTGCTTAGTGCTCATGCTGTGTGCCTTGATGTAGAGGTGCTTGAGGTAGGCTATCAATTTTGCCCCCAATATAGGCATGATGCTCCTAAAAGCAACTCTAGTGAGTCCAGTTCTATCCCCAAGCGAGAAACCATGCACAGAAGAAATCAACTTCTTGTGAAATATGCTACAAAAAAGATGAGTATAAGAAAGCCAGTAGATGAAAGGTTTTCATGACAGAAATTTCTGTAAGATAGCTCTTATTTTTCTAGATGTTTCACTGCTTGTTTTTTGTAAATAACATGTTGGTTCAGCAGACAGGCAATCACAGAAACATTTAAGTTGGAAAAGACCTTTAGGACCATTGAGTCGAATCATAAACCAAATGCTGCTACGATCACAACATGGTTAGATGCTATGAAGAAGGTGGAAGTGCCTTAGCCACATGCTTGTTGTACAGGCCACTGGGGATTCTTCTATCCTTGTCAGGGGGAGTGTTAACCTTGAAGACGTGGAACTTAGCTGGGGCATGTTTACCTAAATTTGTCAGATTAGCGCAAGTAGAAATATTGATAGTTGTACAGTATCACAGTATCACAGTGTCATAAGGTTGGAAAGGACCTCTGAGATCATCAAGTCCAACCTATAACCCAACACTAACACCAACACCCACACTAACACCAACCATCACCTAAACCACGGCACTCAGTGCCTCATCCAGTCTCCCCTTAAACACCTCCAGGGTCAGCGACTCCACCACCTCCCTGGGCAGTGCATTCCAATGACCAATCACCCTTTCAATAAAGAACTTTTTCCTCACATCAAGCCTAAACTTTCCCTGATGAAGCTTGAGACCATGTCCTTCAGTTCTGTCACTGGTCACCTGAGAGAAGAGACCAACCCCTGCCCGACTACAACCTCCTTTTAGGTAGTTGTAGAGAGCAATGAGGTCTCCCCTGAGCCTCCTCTTCTTTAGACTAAAAAGCTCCAACTCCCTCAGTCACTCCTGGTAGGGCTTGTGCTCCAGCCCCTTCACCATCTTCGTTGCCCTCCTCTGAATACATTCCAGTATCCTAACATCTTTCCCAAACTGGGGGGCCCAGAACTGTACACAATATTCAAGATGAGGCCTGACCAGTGCAGAGTACAGGGGGACGGTGATTTCTCTGGTCCTGCTCACTACACTATTCCTGATGCAGGCCAGAATGCCATTGGCCTTCTTGGCCACCTGGGCACACTGCTGGCTCATGTTGAGCTTCCTGTCAACCAGCACTCCCAGGTCCTTTTCTGCCTGACTACTCTCCAGCCACTCTGTCCCCAGTCTGTAGCTTTCACTGAGTTTAAAATTTTACATAGCAAGTGTAGGTTTTAAGAATGGTACGAAGTTTTTTCTAAGCTCTGCTTGCAGAATTTCTCTCTCTAGGACTTTCAGACATAAATGATCCACTCTGTATCTAATTTCTGGCACCTAATTTTCTTAGCTCCTTCTACCATCACAGTCCAGCAGAAGCAAGAGCAAAAGTAGGTCCAACTTTAAAGTAACAGCATGCTGAATGGCCTTCAACATGGAAAACAAATTTTCATAAACCAAGATGATATTACATAAATCCTCGCTATACTAGTCCCTCACAACTGGAAAACTAGAATCACATGAACTTCCTTCACACATATCCAATAAGGCAACATGTTACTAAGAATAAAAAAATATGATCTGGTATCAGTCTTACGTGCCTTCAGCTTCAGGTATTTAGAAATCTCAAACTGAGTTGTCTTGCAGAAGTTAAACGAAACGGCAAATGCGGATAGGATGCTCAGCTCTACAGGTGAAAGGCTAAACTTTAATTTGGCAAAGTGTGTTTAAATTAGGCCTTATAATAGGTTGGTTCCCCATTATTTTGTACCATTAACTTGGTTTTAGAGAATTCTTTAAAATACATTCACTTGTTAAATCTTTCACAGTCAGTTGATTGTCTCCCTGACAGAAAATGAGAGGCAGAATGTCAAGAAGAGCAAGGATTATCTTAACCTTGTACTGCACTGATCAGAACTCTGCTCGAAGTCAATGATTGCAAAACTTGTTCAGAATAACCTGATGACTCAGTCTCCCAGAATGCTAATCTTCAAAATCAGTGCAGCAAGAGACAAGAGGATTAAAGCCACATTGATTTGTAATGAGATCCATCGTTAAAGGCAGAATGCAGTCCATTGACATGAGATGTCTAGCATGTGTAATTGCTTTTACTTTATAATATTCTTTAGCACAAGAATTTAGAACCATCGTTCATTACGTTTTGCCTATTATTTTAATTTTATTCTTATAACAAGTTATTAATAAATCTCTCAGTTTTCTGCAGATACTTGCATTGTAACTTCCATTTATACAGACATGATCTATTTTAATGAGAAGAGGAAGCTGGCTGCATAGCCTCTTCATATTATTCACCACTTATTTTTCTTTCCAATGTTCCGAAAGATTGTCTCATTTTGAAACTTGCTTTTTCCTGCTTTCTTTAAGTAGAGATCCTTATTTCCCCCAGAATTGTCCCTACCTCTGTCCAATACATGTATGAACTAGATTCAGCATAAGCAGTCTGTTGCTGGGTCGTGCTCCACACTTCAAGATCAGGTAGTTAAGAGAAGTATGGAGCATTGGTCCTTTGATTTTGTTTGTTTTATTTTATTTGAGTAAAGGACAATTAAACTGGTCTTCAAATGGTGTTTTACTCTTTGACTTTGCTTCCTTCACTCAGCTCACTCAGAGAAAATGACTGCATTTCATCTCCAGCAAAACAAATTGTTAATTTATTTGGGGTGGAGAATAACAAAGAATACTCTATATGATCGATTAGCCTAAAGCATGTGTTAAAAAGCAAGTTAAAAAAGAAACAACAGTGCCAAATTATGCATGATTCACATTCAGTTGGGCTAAGCAGCAAAGTACCAGTGTTTGGAAATGCACCGAGTTCCACCACGTCCTTCTCTATACGCAAGGGACTAATCCTCATTGAAGCTATACAGCATTTTATTTCTGCAATTGAAAACAGGAAACAAGCTGCTAATCATTTATGGAACTTTATTAACCATTTAAGAACATTCGATAGCAGCCGTTGTGAAACATGCTAGATTTCCATTTTCTTATGTTCTTCACCTTCCCTGTCTCTTGCATACACACATAAAATTGTATATATGAATTTTTTAATGCATTTATGGACATATTTCCTTAGAAATACATATGTTTTGAAGAGTGTTAAAAGGATGACAGAGACAGGATTCTAAAAAATTAAAGATAAATTATATGATCCTCAGAGGAATTAAAGTAATTAAGACAGGCTTCCAGACCTGGAATAAAATAATATTATAATGTTTCCCGATCTCATCTCTGAAATTTGCTGTTTCCATGTATGCAAGCTGGTGCACTGACAATGTACAGCTATAAATTCAAATATGTTTCAAGATTCAGCTCTACTCTGGTGCGTTACATTGAGATTCTAGATTTATTACTACTGTGTAATAGTACAAAATGACTGTAATTTTACCTTTTCTTTCATTTTTTTCCTCTCTCACACAGCCTCTCTGGGGGGTTTTAAAGCCAGATAGCTAATAAAAGAGATGACTGAACATAGATGTCATATGACAGATCTGAAAACATCATCAGCAAATTGGATTCTTAAGTAGATGGCTTTTCTGATGTTCAATGAAAGAGACAATTTCTCCTGATTTACCCTTGATAGAATCTAAGGCACGAAAATGAAAACATAAACAAATTATACAAAGTCAGAAATTATAATTTTTATCAGAATGGATTAATTGAAAAGATTTTTAGGTGCACGTTATCTGTTCTTTCTTGTCTCGGGAAAAGATTACTTCTTTCTTTGGTAGTGTTTTCTGAACTTTATTTCTGTCTCACCTGAGCATGACAGAGGCAAAGAGAGGAATAGTGGAGAGAAAAACAGGAGAGAAAAGAGAGCAAGAGAAGAAACCACTTTTTACAAGAAGTTACTAAGATAAGTACCAAATATTTGTAACACGAAGCATAGACTTTTGCAGGAATGTCATAATTATCAGCTGGAAAATTGCCATTGAACACGTAAAAATTAGTCATGTGCTGCCTAGTAATCATTTTTTTCCCAGACAAAATGGAAATTAAGGTCTACACCAAGACTGTAATTCCTTAGCCTGGTAAAGTGGTAAAACAAGAACATACCACTTGCCAGTACATTGAATTCTTACGTTCTATAATTCTTCTCACTTAGGGATACAAGGCAGTTCATGAAAAGAAGAGAACATACTTAGTAACAAACACTGTAAATATACCTGTATCTTTAGGTCTCATTACATTTCTTTGGACTCCAGGCTTCACTCTCCTTTTGTGTTTTGAATCTACTGTTCGAATGACATTTTTAGTGCAGAATTAGAATGCTGGTTCATAATATGAAAATCATAACTTTTAAAATTGAGTTCATTTTACTTTTACATGTGCAAATTTGCAGCTGATAATGTATGCAAATATCCTTACGTATTTCACATTTATGACAGTATTTCATATGATTTCTACCACATCTAAGCAGTAATATATCCTGGTCTCTCCTAATACCTTCATTTTGTTTATATTTAAACATTTTGCTAGGCATGATATGCTTTATACTTCAATTGGTTTATATATACCTTTTTGATTTGCATTCAGGTAAAAAGAACATGAGGACAGACAGGAATAATAAGAAAAGGTGATGCAATCTTTCAATTATTAGCATTATAATTTTCCCATTATCCAAAACTTACTTGCAGGATGCACCTGAAGAATTTAATATAGTTTTACTACTCCAGATTTTTGTCTAGTGTTTGTTTTCAGAGGATAAAACCTTTCAGAAATTACTCATGTCAAATTTGCTGTGATTAATTGCTCTAACTGCACATGTAACAATGCTTGCATCCTAAATGAATTAGCTTCTTGATGACCTAATACTTCAAGTATTGTTTGCATCATTTCTTTCTCTAGTAGTCATCCAACATTGCAGTCCTAAGTACTGGCATGTGCTGACACTGGTCTATTAGTTTTTGTCTATTCTACAGTTTTTATTATTTTTTTGTCATACGCACAGAGGAAAATGACCAGTGGCACATTCTCCTTGAAAAAGGTTTCCAAGTATGAACTGGTGAAAGTATTGTGTCTTGTCCAACAAACTTTGTGTTTGTCTCTTATTACTGCTGCCAAACTGGTAGAACACACTGACTATGAGTTTGACCAGGCTTGACTGGTAGGTGAAGCTAATTAAAGCTCTTTCTCCTTCAGTTCAGGCTGAAAGAAGTTTTATATGTCTATCTACTGCCTTTCACACAGTACATCATAAGATGTTATTAACCAGAGTAATCCCCAAGTGCATGGGTTCAAATGAATGCAGCACCTTTGCTGATATTTGTTACAGATCCCTGAGGGACCTGTTACTAAAACTTATTTTACCTAGCAGTTTGTACAGCTACACCGGAGTATTTAATGGAAGCAAAGTATCCCAGCATCCTTTATATTAAAGGTTTTTCAGAAGAAGTGTGAAGTCTCTGAGTTCACTGTGAAAAAAGAAAGACTTAGAGGACAGTTGCTTTCTGCTTCCCTGTTCTTGCCCTACAGCTCTGCCCTTCAATCTTGTTTAAAGCAATACAGATACAAAGATCATGGTTTCCTCCTTCTTCCTTCAGGTGCTACAAACTGCAGATTTGGTAAATTTGAATAAAGGTACTGGATTAGTAGCCTTTACTTCTTGCAATACTCGACAATGTAACATCGCATAACTGCTAGAATTTGTAAATGATACCTTGTGGGATAATTCTTGTTTCCTCTAACTGTAACATTTCTGACCATATTAATGCTGCATTGAATTGAAGATAAGTCCTCATTCGAAAGCAACTCAAAGTCCTTGTGTATAGTAATGGATACTCTGTTTTTCCACAATTAAAATAAATTCAAGTCTCCAGGCTAGAAGCTCTGGCTTTGATTTGAGGATAAATAAAATTAAATAATTAAAGATATTCTTTGTGAAATGTGTTATAGAGAGCCATTAAGCTTCCCTTAGCAGGCACCTTGGCTTTTAAAATGTATGTGTGCTTCTTTGTACAGATGTAAATTTTCCTTTATTTTAGACTGCCACGTTCCCTAAAGTGGCATCAAAACACATCATCCTAGGTTATTTCATGGCTAGGGCCTCAATGGATCCCAGTTTCTAGGGTACAAATAAGCTGTTCATAATGAAGATTTATGAGGAAATAATAGTACTTCAGAAAAAAACTATAGAAGTAATAAGATACTTGGTCTTTTTTTCTGACTGTCAAACACCGAATATTTTGATTAAAATCCCAATACCTTCCTCACACGTAAATCGAGCTAGAGCATGCAGATTCTGATATATTTGGAAATTACCATAATTACCCTTTAAGTTATCAGTGCCTTAACTTTCAACACAAACCATCTTATTATTTGTACCTATCACAGATGCAAACAAACAAAAAAACACTACCACCACCACCACTATTTAACAAGCAAAAGGCAATAGGCTAATATTGCTTTGCAATGAAACAAAATTGTATCAGCATCGAGGAGAAAATTTGCTTGACCTGGAATGTTACACAAGTATTTTTTAAACATATTAAATATTAAAAAAATATTTCACATTATCAATAATAAGATTCATAGATTTTTAAAGGCCAAACCCCCCCATTTCACAAGTAACCATTGTGAAAATTGAGACAATGCTGAACTGATAGAAGATCTCATTTTTGCCACCTTTGCTATTCAGTTTATCTTTAGATTCACTGTGATTACTGTCAGGCTGAATTATAACAGTCTTGCATGGGACATCGTAAGCTGATTGTGTTACTTAAAACTTAAATGAGATTTTCAAAGGTAACTCAGAAAAAGGATGTTTCCATCACTATTGACAAGGTACCGTAGTATCAAAGGAAGATGTAAATCACTAAGCATTTTTTGAAGTAGCTTGTGTATACACGGGGCAGGATGGATATTGTACAGCTCTTTGAAGATTCATTCCTGCTCAGATTACTGAAGACAACTTCTGGCTGGTGTCAGTACCCCCTCCAAAGAAAACCAGCAGAAAAGGATACAGAAACTCTTGAAGACTCAATGGAAAATTAATGAATGTCATTTGAATTTACTTGACAGAAGAACTTTTGACTAACATATTATCACATAGCAGCAACCATCATCAAACCCATGAAAGTATGCTTTATTTTGCAGTTTCCTCCCAATTCTCAACTTTTGGTGTGTAACTTTAAACATGAAGGTCACGTTACTTGAAATATAAAAAGGATTAATTTTTCAGTATATTAAGAACAGAAGGGATCTCAAAATATGAAGACAATGAGCATGGTGTGTATTTTTTAAATATGTTGAAAGTGCAGAAAAAAGTGTCTTCCTTTATACAGTCAACTCAAAAGCATGAATCTTTTCTTAAATACCTGGTATTAGAAGCTCAGTTATGGTGAGGAAATAGTTACTAAAAGGCTTTATTAAAGTAATCTGGGAAAACTGAGAGGACTAGTTTCATTATACCAAGCCATAATTTCACAATTTTAAATCTCAAAAATCTACGGAGCTTTGGTGCCACTGTCCAAATGAGAGTTGTGAGCTTTGTGTCTTTACTCCAAGGTTGGCAGACTTGATCAGCTTTTGGTCTAGAAGACATCTGGATGCATTACTATGTTAACTGTGTCTGAAATAATTTCTGATTTCTCAACACAGCTCATACAATGAAGTCTCGTGCTTTAGCGACATATTTTCTCAACTGTCTTACAACCATCTGATTAGTGGCAAATGTCCACACAGGAAATCATGTGTCTTGTGCAAACAAAGTTTTAAATGACAAACCATAATAAATGAATAAATATTTAAGGAGATTAAAATGCTGTGTAACAGCATCTGTGAGAGAGGAACGTGAATATGTGAGAGAAAAAACTATGCAGACACCAAGGACACTGAAGAAGGAAGAAGAGGAGATCATAGAATTATAGAATTGCTTGATTGGAAAACACCTTTGAGATCATCAAGTCCAGCTGAATCTGTCAACTACGTAACCATATCCCTGAGAAACTCATCTACCTGTCTTTTAAACACTTCCAGGATGGTGACTCAACCACCTCCCTGGGCAGCTGTGTGAGTGACTGACAACCCCTTCAAGGAAGAAATTTTTCCTGATGTCTAGTTTGTATCTTGTGCAACTTTTGACCATTACCTCTCATCCTATCACTTGCCACCTGGGAGAAGAGACGAACACACACCTTGCTACAACCTCCTTTCAGGTAGTTGTATATAGTGATAAGATTTCCCCTCAGCCTCCTTAGGCTAAAAAAAATCAGTTCCCTCAGCCACTCTTTGTGAGACTTTTTCTCCAGCCCCTTCACCATCTTTCTTGCCTTTCTCTGTACACGCCCTAAACCCTCAATGTGTTTCTTGTAGTGAGGGATCCAAAACTGAACACAGTATTCAAAATTGAACACAGTACTGAAGGTGTGGCCTCACCAATGCTGAGTGCAGGGGCACAATCACTTCACTTGTCCTGCTGGCCACACTGCTTCTGATACAGGCCAAATACCTTTGGCTTTTTGGCCATGTCAGCACACTGCTGGCTCATATTCAGCTGGTTATCATCCAACACCCTGAGGTCCTTCTCTGCCAGGCAGCTCTCGAGCCATTCTTCCCCAAGCCTGTAACACTGCATGGGGTTGTTGTGTCTCAGGTTCAGGACTTGGTACTTGGTCCTGTTGAACCTCAATCAATTGGTCTCATCCCATTGATCCAGCCTGTCCAGATCCCACTGCAAAGTCCCCCTCACCTCAAGTAGATCAACCACCAAAGTTTAGTTCTTCACACCAGGTATTTATTTCCTGGCTCTTCCTACTCCTTCCTTCATCATTCCCTTTTACAGTAATGACAGAAGAGAACACTACTTGTGCACCTCAACCCTTCACAATTTGTTCCAAGGCCTGAAAGTTACTTTTAATTGCCCTAAGGTTTCTTGTTTCTTTCATTATTACCCACATGAAAGATCAATAACAGATAATAATTCATGGGCTTGACTAGGGTTGGAAATTTCCTTTCCTTGTCTCTGACTGAGGACCCTGGTAGGCAGTAGTAATGGGTTTGGTCTGCATATCAGGCCTTCTGTGCCATTCAGGAGGGAGTCCCCGGTGACAATGATCCATCTCTTCTTTATGGAAGCTGGTTTGATTGATGGCTTTCGGTGTTTTAACCTAGGGAACGTTTCTAGGCTGTGAGACTCGTCATTGACATTAAGGTTCAGTTCCTCTTGCAGAACTTCATACCTATTGCACAAGGGAATCTAGGAGACGGAGCTAAACAGGGGAGACACACCTACTGTCATTCCCCTCCATCTCCTAAATTAATGTCTTCAGCTGAGTGGATAGAGGATGGGTGTCCCCTAATTGCATAGCACATACCTGCCTGTTGGGTCTGAGGTAGAGAGCATAGAATATTGTTCCAAAAGTCAGTCGCCCTCTCACATTCGCTGATTGTCCTCAGCCTGCTCACCTCCTCCCTGAGTTCTGCCACCAAGTGGAGGAATTTCTCCACCTGAGCACACCACCCAGAGGTGAATTCCCCACTGGCATCGCTAGTGTGAGAGTGGGGCATGCCCTGCAGCTTGGCGTGGCAGCATACACTACTGGGGTTCAATCTGGGAGGCTGCATAAGTCATGGCTGATGTGAAGCTTAGAGATGCTTTAATTTTCTGACAAGTGGCCACCATTGTTCTCTGTTACTTCTGGTTGAGGTGCAGCACCCTCCCTGCTCACCCTAATTTCATGAACTGCCTTCACATACTGCCTTGCAAACTTCCTTGCCACGCCCTTCTGATGAACCACACACCTGTTTGCCCTCTCCTGTTCGCAGTGCTCCTGTCACTAGTGCTCCTTAGTGCTCCTACTTTAAACCTCCTGATGATGCTTCCAGGAACATCAGCAGCCCACATCTGAGCTGCTGCTTCCAGGATTCACTGGTTCCCTCCTGGGTTTTCCCTCCCTTGGGGACCACCTGCCTGCTTCTGTATAACGCTCAGCTGCGGAACTTACTGTTTCTGCTGCCGATTCTTTCCAATGCCCAAGATGCTCCAAGTGCCAGAGCAGATTCCCTTGCCACCCACAATGAAGACCTGAACCCTGTGGCAAGGAACTAAGCTGAAGCAGTTTGACAAGAACTGCAGCCCATGGGATGGATTCACATTGGAGAAGTTTGTGGAGAACTGTTTCCCGTGGGTAGGACTCCACATTAGAGAAGGAAAAGAATGTGAGTAGGAAGGAGCAGCAGAGACAATGTACAATGTATTGACTGCAACTCAGTTGTCCATCTCATTGTGCCACACAGAGGGAGAAGGCAAAGAATTTTGGAATGAAGTTGAGCCAAGGAAGAAGGAAAGAGTGGGGAGAATGTGTTTCAAGATATATTTTTATTTCTTATTATCCTACCCTGATTTGATAAGCAATAAATTAAATTAATTTCCCCAAACCAAATCTATTTTGCCCATTATGGTAATTGTTAAATGATCATCCTGTTCTTTTCTGGATCCAAGAGCCTCTCATCATACTGTTTTTCCCACTGTCAAGTTAAGGGAGGGCGTTCTAAGAGCAACTTGATGGGCGTCTGTTGGTAGGCCAAAGTAAACACACCGCACTGTGTTTTTGGTGAAATGAAATTTCACCACTATATGACAGTGTATCCACACCTTTCTTTTGGCAGTGCAGACTCAGTTTACATGAGTGTTCTTAGGAAAGAATCTGGGTGAGTTATATGTGCTTGCCATTCCATAATTCTAATTTAAGAGCAGGAAAGCTATGGATGTGGTAAAGAAAAAGGATAGTATGTTGGTTTGGTTATTCAACTGAATAGGACAACCACAGAAAATATTTTATCTTTATTCTATGAAGTGGGAGAAACAGTCATAAGACACGTGACTTTGCAAGTATTTATTAGCAAAGCGGAAAAAAAATTGTAAAGATGATTTTTGGCAATTTGTTTTCCACTAAAACAAGACAAAAGTTGATCCATTAGCACTTATTTAGGCTTTATTCAGGCAAAGTTTTATCAAATTTGGAGTTCTGCTTGAAGATACAGAATAGTAGTCAGTACTAGGTAACTCTGCTATTGTCTTTAATATTTCAGTATCTTAAGATAAACTGAAGACCACACAGCAGATTTAACAAAACAAACTCACAGTAAACATTGGCAGACTGTAGACTAGCCTTGTGAGAAAAAATTTGACTTTTTAAGTCATGATCTCCAATTCTTCACTTGCACTGTTTTACGCTTTATATGAAGTGCCTCCACTTACCTTGCATTACTAATATTTTAGTATTTAAACTGACAGATGGAGTGCTTGGATTTTAACCAGATATCAACCTTTTGTGCACATATGACTCAGCTCTGCCTTTAGTGATAGAGCTCCGTGAAAGCTGAGCCCTGGTGAGGATTTCAAACCAGGTTGTATTTTTGTCAAACTCTGCCAAGAAATGACACCAAATTCTTGTGATTCCATTCAGAATACTAAAGCATGGCTCTTTAAAGAAACACTGTCCTCTCAAAAGTTTTATTCAACTGAATAATTCAGCATTTTTCTTTTGATATCCCCTTCCTCTCCTTCAATAAGAGAGGCAGACCCGAGTTTCAGTGGCTCTTTACTGAAACATGCAGCCAATAAGGAAAATGCCATCACATTTCCAGTGCATCCTTAACACTGTATTTTGAAGTCTCTTTGAATAGACAGTCAGGCAAGTACCCGTTTTTTGGGTATTTGAATATGATATATATATATCATATTCAAAATGTTCCAGATGTCATATGAAACATACAGAAGCATATAGTCAGCTATTTGGCTTCTAATAAATGACTATGATATTTATGAAGGCTCTACAACATAATGGGAAGGAGCTTATTAGAACAATAGTGGGAGAGACATGAAACGGCTGGCAGCAAATGAGATCATACTTCCTCTCCCTCCCCTTCTTGTTTCCTCTTCCCTCAGTTTCTCATAAAATCTGTGCCAAAACAGACAAATATAAAGCAAAGCAGAGAAGCTTCCTTGGTGAGGACTGAGAGATCAGCTCAAGTCTAGGGACAGGGATTTAATTCAAGGCTCCTTTTGTTGATAGCTGCTCACAGTATGCTTTGAGCATTTAGTTATTTCATGCTTGTCATCAGTCCTTTAACACGATTGCAGTGCTCTAAGTAGAGTCATATATCAAGCTTTAACATTATCACAGCATGTGAATTAAAACACTCAGCTCTTTATTTTTACTGAAGAACAGACACCTAGCTCTTCGCCTACACAAAATCACGAGTCTCTTTCACTGACTTTATGCATGCACATGGAACCTGGTTGATCTTCCAAAACTTCTGCCTGGCTCGAGAGAAGTACGGGTTTGTCCAGCAGCCCCAACAGTCTGTGCATAGGCAAGGGTAGATTAGTATGGCTGCATTTGCATGATTCATGCTGATGGGGCCTTGTAACAATATTTCATTATCTCTTTGGTCGTTTTAGGGAAAAATGGTTAAAAATCCATTTACCTGGAGATGACAAGAAGGTGAGGGCAATTCTTCCCCTTGCGTGGTGTGATGTCTCCTTTTTCCAAAGATCCTATGGAAGAACTGTGAGGATCAGCAAACTCATGAGAAGTAAAAGGAGCTGATCTACAAGAATGAGTTCTGCTTTTGTAAACTTCCTTATGCCAGTTTCTTGATGGCACTACTCAGAAAGATGGCAGGAATCAAATGAATCAGCATCTCATATCTCTGTCCAAAGTTAAAACTCCCACAGAGATTCAAAGAAGAAAAGTTCATCTCACTTGTGTGGATGTAATATCCTAGATGCAATGCTTTGCCTATCTGTTCCCCAGTGTTAATGCCTCCACTGAAATATTTGTATAGGGAGGACTTGTTTTGCTTTTTCTGTAGATCAGCATGAACAGAACAGTTCTTGCCTTCCTATAAGCACAGAAACTTTCTAGAAGAATATCTTGAAATCTGTAGTCTCATGAATAGATATTTAAGGCCTAAAAATACAGTATAATGCTGCAAATGATGCATTACTTCATCATTATGTAATGCAAAAGCATGCTGCTGTGATGAAACAGAAATAAAGTTGTCGAAATCCGATGCTACCTTGACTCCAACACAATGATTTCCTTCCTAAGAAATACCAGCACAATAAACAGAAGATCACATTAAGCTTCGCAAAATCACTGGCAAGAGAGGATACTGCAACTAGTTAAGTTCCTCAGCAAAATGTTAGCATCTCCAATAGCAAAGCTGAATCCACAAGACTCACATTTTTTTCACAAAGACCTAGTAGGTTTCCTCTCTTGTCTACTAATTATATGGTACTCCAAAGGCCAATTGTGTGAAATTGAACATCAGTTTCAATTCTGATCTTTTCAAAGTTGCCTCTCATTTGTCAAGCAATGTCTTTCTGTCCTGCAGTTCTTCTGTTTCATTCTCAATTCAAAGGCAACCTGTTTTTTTTTCCTTATTGACTTATGGAAACTCACTGAAGCATGGTTGAATGGTACAAGCAAGAAAAGATGTTACCTTAAAGCTCCCATGTTTTAAAAATAGTAGAAATATAATACTTCATATCTGAATTTGATCAGTGAATCTCACCAGAAATTCAGACATGAAAAAGATGACCCTATCAGTTTTAACTACATGGGCAGTTTCACACTAGGGTAATGCGAATCAGGGCATTTCCTTACTGGGATGTGGTGTGCTTTGGAGCAAATATAGCATAGAATATGTGTGATAGATTAAGCCACTTTAGCCTTAGATTAGATTTTAGGATATAAGTGCTACATTGTGTCTCTCTTATGGCTCTATGTTGTACATGTTGTATCTTTTAGAAATATAATTTTTATGAACCTCAAATTTATGTTAAGCTTTAAAGTAGTTGTTGGATTCATTACCTAGCTTTTTTTTATACGACAACTTCCATCCCATTCATAGATTACGAATACTGAGAATTCCTAGCCATAAATATCAGGAGACTTGTCTGGTTAAGGCACTGTAAGTTTGAGGTACATTGTAAATCAACGTATGAATGTAATGTGCTAGTGATATTTGGAGACAGAAAATATCGTGAGGCTATGTTAGTGATGAAAACAATTGTAATTACTGTTCTTAATGTCTGAAAACCTTAATAATCCCATGTTAGCTAGGACATTTACAGTAGCATGGTTCAGTTTTGCAATGCATAAGAATATGCACAATACTACATTGATTAATTATCTCTATTTGTTGAGAATTACATAGAATGCCAGATCACATTGCTTTTTTCTTGCCATTGTTTCTTTTAAGAACTTGTACTGTGTATAATTTGTTCTAATACTACAGATAATCAGCGTAAAAAGGAGTCGTTTCTTGTCTCATGAAGAAAATATTTCTGATAGCCTGAAACAGGCATAAGTACAGTCCACTGCAGAATAGGTTCATACCAATTTTCTCCGAAAGGGCAGAAGGAATGTCTCCACAAGTATAAAGACAAAAGACTTTACCAGTCCTGTTCCTCATGTATAATATATTAGCAATGAAAAGTTTATGAAAAGAATCAGAAGAACTCACTGGTTTTGATCTCTCCTTAAAGTACAAATAACCACAAGTATACTCCATGTTATCGCTGGAATTTTAATTTTTGAACAGCTCATCACTTACCATATTGTACACATCTTCCCTCCTCTCAATAACGATACTAGAATAGTGTTTCCTATGTTAATGCTAAAATGATATATTCTCACATTTTCTATTAAAATTAGTCACTTTGCAGTTATATTGTTTGCTTCTCATTGGATATAAATTACTAAATTAAATCAATAGAAGACATATTTCTAAACAGTATCTCTACTCTAAAAATGGAACTCTTGCCGATTTCAGGTCAATTGATAAAATCTTACACCGTGATTGCTGTGATATAGTATGATCTAGAGAAAAATAGAAATTGTGATTATTTCGCAAAATTGTTTTTCAACATTACCCTGTCTTCTGAAAGAAAACATGGAGAAAATTATTTGATTTGATGAAAAAACTTTTTTGACAAATAATGCAGGCATAAATAGACAAACTGGAGTATAAGAAAGTATTTTTTCTAGCCCATAGAGAGATTCATGAAATATTAGCTTCTTTCTGATATTTCCATGTGCAGTATAATCGTGTACTAATCACTAACATCACAGCTTCTTGATTTACTCTATATAAAAATTACAAAGACATATTATAAGGAAATAACGACTTTATATATCTTTTACAGAATAGCAACATGGTGAATTTTTCAGGGAAAAAACTTGGTACATTCAGAACCTGAAATATCCTAAAGCTGCTGTTTTTAAAGAAATATGAACCATATGGGTTCTGCTGATTTTTTTCTGCTGCTTCTGAAAAGTTACCTAATTCTTGTACCAAGGGTTTGGACATTGTAGGTAAAGTCAGCATGTCTGTTGTTACTGAGATTACTTTCATTTATAGGCTCATAAAATAACAGATCCGCAACCAGCTGCTTGCAAACCTCTCTTTGATGGAAAAAACCCCAAAACAAACAAAAAAAAAAACCCAAAACAAGCCCCAAACCAAGACAAAAAAAAACCCAAACCCCAGATCCAACCAACAGTATTATAGCCTAGGCAGTAGTCTTGTATTTTATGAGGTGACAAATCCAAGAAAATAATTAATGTAATTTTGAAATAAATTTATAGGATGAGTAAGCCAAACTTGAAATTCAGTTTCAGTGTAGTGTTTTATAATCTTCATGATGCATGGTTGAGATCCACAATAGACCCCACAGTCACATCACTTAATTAGGTTAGAAGTGCATTTTAAGCAAGTTGATCTACTTGAGAATACTCTTTATTTGAACACATTAATTGATTTTCCATTTGTCCATAAGGAACTTACATTACTTTCTGCACATGTTAGGACATATTTAGTGTGTGCTTGTATGATGATGGATCATACAAAAGGTGAGACCGTAAAGCATTTACAGTAATGTTAAATCTTTCAAGTCCTTAGCACTAGAGTAAAAATATCTGGATATTATGAAGAAGGGAAAGTTTAACTATGGAGACTGAAAAATGCAGACAAATCTCACCAAATGAAAACAACAGAAAAGTAACAAATTCTGTTCCTGGCTAGTAATGTATGCACATGAATTTCTCTACTCCCTGGCCTTCCAGGCCATGATGCTGGTACCACTGAAGTCTGTTTCTTGCAGGGGTTTTGTCAGCATTAAGGAGCTCCAACAATTTGGCTTTGCTCTCTCTTTACTACTTTGTGTTAGTACAGATATATCAGACCACATAATGTTTATACTGCTGTACAGTGTGCATACAGTACTAACCAACATTCAAGCTCTCCTCTTACTGTTGCCACTAATGGAGTCAATGAATAATTGGATGAGTCCTTTACAAAGATAAGCACCCTCTCTAGGCCTCAAAGTGCCTATGCAGCTTGGAAAAAAAAGCTCAGTTAGAAATCAGGTCCCCCTATTTTCATGAAGTGGAAACGTTCCTCTCCTCATTTTGAGGATACATGTAGTGAAGAAATAAAAAGATCGCTACTCATTAAGAAATCATTGAGCTCTGGGGTCTCTTTTGGAAACCAGACTAAGTAGTTTAAGGGAATCTCTGTGTGGTAAAGATTAAAATAACTGGTACAGGTGCAGGCATTTGTAAGATCCTGGGGAGTGATAAGAAGGGAAAGATTTCTTTCAAACCCATTAGTGATTTTAAAGGCCAAATCTAAGCATGGGACTGAGCTGCTGCAAAATTAGTGAGACACTTGATTTCAAAGTGAGAGGGAGTTTCTGCTGTAGGTAATGCTTTTGCCTCTAAACCTGCAAGAAGAGGGGTGAAAGCAAGCAGAACCCACAACAGACCAGGGGCCGCACTGGGAGAACCCTTACCGAGAGAGGAATCGAGGACTGCCCATGCTGCCTGAGCAACCAGGTCAAACATGTCCCTGGTAATGAAGATCCATCCATTACCATAATATGCAGGCTAGCACTGTAGATCACTTTCATAGTCTCCAAAGAAGCTGAGCACTTATCAGCAACATTCAAAAATCCACTGGAAAGTCATTCATTTCACTTTATGGTCCTAATTAGCCATTTGTATAGTTCTATAATTAAATATGTTCCTTTCTCATCAAGTTTTTCACTTTAGTAATGATACCACTGTGCCACAAACAGGCCTCATGCTGTTTGGTTTGGGACTTATTCATAGCACTTAATTGGTCACCCAGTGGTTAGCCAATAACCCCTTCTATGGGAAGCAACACTCTGAATGCTGTTAATGGGCTAGAGGCACAGTGATTGCCTCCTGATACCCAGCAGTACTGGGAATAAAGCAATTTCCTCCACTGTGTTGTGTGCCCAATAGCTAATCCTCTCCACTCCTGAAATGCACACTATTTGGTTATAAGTATTTGTACTGGCTTACTTACCGCTGGGTTGTTAATAGGCAGTGATTCTTCAGTGCTCCTTCAGTGAAGTTACAGTCTGCTTGCTGACTGCTAATTAAAACAAGTTTTCACTCTAAGACTGCGACTAAAAGGTAGCAAGGTCATGTTACTTAATGCAATAATCTTTTATTTAACAATGTTTATACAGTACTTATTCACACATCTTTTGCAGACAGGCAAGACAATTATTGATCATGTCAATGTAGTCAAAATGAGCCACAGACTAATCTTTCCTTTCTTGGAATATGATCATTTGGTACTCCCTGACTCCAGGACCTCACAGTTAAAAAGCAATGTGTGCATGCAGATCTCTCCTTCAGCCTATTTTTCAACTTGAAAAAAAAAAATCCGAAAACATAGAAGCGGGTGAGCTAATAATGTCATAAAAGGACTCTATCTACTAGGAGTCTTTGCAAAAATCAAAGCATATATTCATGAGCATCGGAGTAATTTTAAGCAAAGGAAGATTATGAGAACAAATTGGTTATCACTTGCAGAAAAAAAAATTATCTATTAATCTGTACTTTTAGGTCAGTTACTCAAAATTCAGTTTGAATAAGAACACCTGTCAGCAGGGTATCTTGGTGTAGTAGTCATCTGCTGCATATGACTATTCCGTTCTTTCTGCTTGTCTGCAGCAGAAGACAAGCTCTCTTCAGCATAGGTAATTGTGTCCAATTCAATTTTACTTTCTACTTTACTAACAGAAAGGCTGCAGAATGACACAAGCGTATTTTTGTAATTACGTAAGATCCTTTTACTTCTCCATACTTTATATTAGGTTTTCGCTTATCTAGGGCCTTCAGCACAATGCAAGGCACTGCAATTTCAACAAGGATCTAGCACAATCTGTGCCTTAATCAGAAAGATTTTTCAGATCTAGAAAAAAAAGAAAAATATAATAGTATAAATCTACACTTTGGAAAAGAGTTCAATGTTTACAAAATTCTAACTATCAGGTAACAAATGCTGCTTACCCTCTTACGTTTTACTTTCAACACGCGTATTTACTGTCAGTCAGAACAGGCATGCCTTCTCCTGTTTACATCAATTCAGAATATACTTAGAGCATTATATTTCCTCTAGCCATCCCCTGTTACTCCGAAGAAAAGAAAATTGAAGAAATTTTGTTGTTGCAGTATTGCACTTTCTTAATAGCAACTTTTATCTTGTAACTATGACTGGTATCCTCAGATTCAAACTGATTTTACAGTTCTGAATTAATTCATGCAAATTTGCTTCCTGATCCATGCCATTTAACTAATAGTTACTTAATCAATGCAAAAAGATAAGTGACTGAACCACTAGGCTGCTCAATATCCATAGTCCTTTTGCATGCGGGTAACAATTCTCATTTCTCTTTCGCTTCAAGTTTCAGTTGCTTGCATAGTTTTTCTTCACCCTCTTCATTTTTTTCTGTTTCACAGAACAATAATAGTTCATTAAACTCAAACTCTGAACACATATTTTATACCTTTTGAGGCAGAAAGGAGGACTCTCAGGCTTTTGAGAAGGGCTGATGGTCAGAAACTGTACAACCAATGGATTAGACTTTGTTTTGCCTGTGAGAGTGATATTTTGTGCATGTCTCCTGCTCTGATTTTGAAAACAATTGCACATGGAAATGAGGGTGTGCATTAAATCCTGTTCAATAGAACTGTTCATATGCAGAGGTGTTTACGTAAGTTTCACTTTAATTTGATAGGCTGGGTGTACTGCAGAAGGAGTTTGGATAAATATTTTTAAATATTATTTTTAATAAAAAATATGGGATTCCTTTTATAATAAACATACACAATACTACAGGTAATAAAAATTTAAGATTTTTATAATACATTTTCTTTATAATTTATGTAGTATTCACAAGACCCAGCTGTGTATCATGCGAGGATCCCTCCATGCATTTTATACGTATGTGTGAATGTTAACATATTGTTCAAAATGTACAGAATAGAGCCCTGTTATGCATTGTACTTTGGACAGGTAACTTCAGGGAGAGGCATAGATAAAAAGAGAGATGAAAGATGCTCTTTGCTCAGAGTTTACTTATCCACTAGTTTAGACTAGTTTCTAACAAATAACCTGCCTTTCCTTCATCAATTCTCCTCTCAGCATGTACAATTCGTCACATGAAATTTCGAAAATTTGTCTAATTAGAAAAGGTGATTTTTTCCAATTAATATATTTAATGGCATTGCCTCTCCCTCCACCTCCTTGCCCCCAGTTTTATAGAGCACCTATCGCCTCAGGCTGATTGGGTAGAAAGTGGAACTTTTCCACTCACATGCCCAGGAAAAAAAAAAAACAACTTGGTACATAAGTGTGATCGTTTCATTACGGAAGTCAATGAAAATCTTTTGACTGACTTCCTTAAGTCTTGAATCAGTTTCATAGAAAATAAGACCAGCCACAGTTTGAACCTCTACAAGGTGTTGTATTGTTCTACTTTTTGACCTCTGGACACCAAGGCTCAGATATTAAATTAATTTTCTGTCATCATGCAGGAGCCTATTCTGGAGCCTGAAACAGAACCTGCAACTAATGATTGTCAGACTACTCCCCACTCACCAAGCAATATTTAAGAATCAATACTTTTTTTAATAATGCAGTTCTCTATTATCTCTTAAACATTATTATGCTAGGCATTAATATATGCCATAATTAGATTTTTGTTCTTTGCGAACAGCAGATGAACATGTTAAAACCCATATGCACACCCTCTGTTTTAAGTAAGTGGAAGGAAGGCAAACCTTGCTTCAAAGTGTAGCCAAAAAAGAGGCACATTGCACAGGTGTAGACCAATGCTTTACAGAATATCAGAAAGATACCATGGCAGTGAATGATTCTGAATCAGTTTTGCATGAGCGAGTTCCAGTAGCTGGAACGTTGAATTCATACCCAATATGGGATTGCTGGAAAGTTTAGGGAAGCATGACCATGCTGTCAGCATGGTTTTGAACAGTCACTTAGCACTGCATCACGATGATTCACCAGCGTAAATGTCCTTCCACAGTAGCCTACTGTTTGATGTAAAGCTATTCTGTGGTCTAGGATTGCATGGCAGGGAATAGCTGACAAACTCTGTCTGCAGGAAAGATGGTGTGTTTATCTGAGTGTGTTCAAAGATATCCTGAAACCAAATGGAAAATGGGTCTGCTCGTGGTAGCAAGTTAAAGAAAAGAGTGCTTGCATTCTTTGTGGAAAAGAAACATGTTAAAAAAGAAGGCTTGGATATTTACTTGCAAGAAAACTGCCTACCATTGTTCAGTTCCACTTTGTGCAAACCAGAAGGGCTGGGCGCACTTTTTAAATAAACAAGACTACATCAAAAAATATTCCAGGCTCATATAATTAATTTGCTCTCCTAATGGAAACAGAGCCCCAGTATTGGCTGTGTGGGCTAAAGGGGAAATGATGTTATTATCACCTAATTGGAAGAGTTAATCTAGTCTGCCATGCCACGTGATTTAATTATCCCAAATTGATCCTTAATAGATGTATGTCAAGTCTGGCCTCGCTTGACTTTAATTATAGCAATTTCACAACCTGATTTGTAGTGGAGGTTGGCAAATATCTCATGATTTGTGACTCTCTATATTTCTGTTTGAGAACTTCTATATTTACTTAAATGCCACTTGAAATTTTCATGCATTATGGCACCAAAGAGAAAGAGAGTGCAGATTTTACAACAGATATTCTTCGTAGGTGGTTTGTGACCATTTCCAGTTTATTCAGTATTGAAGTTGTGTTGGTTGCTTTTCTGTCAGTGGGTGCTGTTTATATCCTAAGAGAGAATGGGTGAAAAACCATCAGAATTTTAAGTCAAAACTATTTGTATGTTAAACATTGGTTTTCATTTTCACTTGCTGGAATGTATATGTAGGTAACCCTAAAAGAAAGAAAGACAAATATGTTATTTTACAGACATAGTATAAGAAAATACCCCTTAGATTAATTGTGTTTTTTTGTCTCCTTGTTGAAATTGTTGTTTACATTCTAAAGAAATTAATAGTTCAAAACATGCTTAGGTTGGTTAGCCTTGTGATCGCAGGAAGATTAGTAAAATAATATCCCAAGAGACATTTTTAAGAAGTTTTAATCAAAGAATTCATCTCTATTTTTCCCTTTCTCAATATACTTTCTTTAGCACCAGTTCAGGCTCAATGATTAATTAAATTTTTAAACAAAAGAGCTAATACTTGTAATAAATATTCAACACTACCAAAAGCATGCTGAATTAAGGCATCGAAACTAACCGCCATTCTAAGACATCACTAGTTCATCAGGTATTTCCACAGTAAAAAGTCAACAATGGCACTTAATGAGGTGCAAGTTAATAATAATACTAATAATACTAATAATACTAATAATACTACTACTAATAATAATAATAATAATAATAATAATAATAATAATAATAATAATAATAACAATACTTATTAATAATAAGTAATAATAATTAACTTTAAAAAGCCAAATTTTATAGCAGTATCATATTGCACTAGTAGGTGATATTAAGAACAAAGAAATATACAGAAATTCAGAAAGTTCGTCTATTTTTGATAATACCCCAATAAAATCTCCTGTTATTTGTCAGCTAGACAAATAAATGAATATCAAAAACACAAATAAATCAAAAAATATTTCTCCTAATAACAGCACTAATATTTCTCTGAGTATTTTTACACACAGACACATGTGGAACTTGCTGAAAAAAGGTCTCTTGCAAAAAAATATTTCTATTGCAAACTGAATAATGGATGAATTTGAGAAGAAAGAAAAGATTATTGGTGGGCCTGTCAGACAGTGTTTTCTTCTTTCAAGGAAACTGTTCACCAGAAGATACAAGGAAACCGTAATTCCATAAGGAAACTCTAATTCTACACCCACTTTGTCTCATTTATCCTATAAACTTAGTAAGCAATAAGGAAGTGAGATAACCTTAACAAAATATTTGAGTCAGCAGTACGGGAGTCTTTTAAATTTTAAGAAAGGAGAGTTATGTTCATCCCTCAGCATCTTTGTTGGAATGCATAATGCACAACGTGTTTCTTGTTGTTACAGGAATAACATACCAAACAGCTTTGATGCCTCTCCACACAAACATCACGGCTTTATGTCTGCGATGTTAAACCATCCAAAAAAGCCTTAAACATAGCTGTCTTCACACCACAACTTCCAACACATCTGATGCTAAACGAGGCAACTATATTTTTTTATCTATTACTTTCTGAATAGGCATTTCTACCAGGGCTATGTCATAGGAAAATGCCGTTGTGGAATAGATGTGCTTATTCTGCCAGAGCATTAACCAAAAGCAGCATTATATGTAGACACTCTCAAAATAGGAGAAACAGAACTGCCATGGTGCTTCATATCCTTTCTTCCACTGGGACCTATAAAGAATTAAGGCAGAGTTAAAATTTGGCAGTGCTAGCTAAGGTTGTGTGGTGGAGCAGAGGGTTCTACTTCGATGGAAACGGAACATGGCCAAATAAATAGTATATGGGATTCACTAGAGATAGGAAAACCTACCAAATACTGTGTGGTCACAGAAGTATAATTATTACATCCACGTCACAGGAAGATAAATATATGCATACTTAGTTATCTATTTATATATTACACGTAACTATCTGCTTATATTTACTCTAGCAAGGTTTCAGTATTTCCAAACAAGTGGTCTGCATCACTGTTGATAACAGATCATTTCCTTAAAGAACTTTCATTCTTGCACTGCCAGAAGAGTTTATATTTGAAGGAACAGCACGTACTTCACTGAAAAAAAACATTACTCAGCAAGCGTCTCACTCAGGCCCACACAGACTAAAAAAAAATGTTCCAGAGCTGAAATATTACAGCTTGTTTGCACCTGAAGGTACCAAAAAGTGATTTACTGTTGGCAGGTTTACCCACAAAAATCAAAGTAAGTGTTTTTTTGGGAAATATACCAGTGCTAGCATATCTCATTGGGAAATAATCTATCTGGCAACACCACATAAATAAAATGACTGAAAAGCAATGTAGAGGCAAGCTCTCCATTCTCTAAATGCTTACAATGTGAAAAAGGGTTAGGAGGCAGGCAGCTGGCATGGAAGTATTTGCCATTAATAGAATACGAAGAGGCATAGTAGAGGAAATATTTTGACAGACATTTATTTCTTTCATGATTTCTCAAATAAATCCACACCATACATTTTTTCTTCCTCGTTAATGTTGCTGATTTTTCATAAAAATAAGAAAAGAATAATAGGGTGGGGAAAGTTTTGTCCTACTTTACATTGAACATCAAGAAAGCTCTTAAGCTTGTGCAAGGTCTTGTAGTCACTCCTTGCATAGAAAAATACCAAATCTTCATCTTATCCACTCTCCAGTGTATCAAGCTAGGGGCTCATCCACTGCCCTGCAGTGATGAAGCCTTTCATAATGGTACACACCTGTTAAATTAGGATCTTGACAGTTTCATGCCCACCAGCCAGTTCCCAAGTCCTTTAAAATCAATTAATAGATTCAGGCCACAACTACTGTCTCCTGTCAGTTTTTCTGTGTTGGGAAAAGAACACAAACTGAAGTGTTGTGTTAGAAATCATCAGAATGCCTACTCTGCTTGAATAACTTGGAAAGAACTAGCAGGTAAACGCCTAATTAAAGAAAAAAAAAAAAAAAAACAACAACCGAACAAAACCCCAGACACAAACAACAAAACCCAGAGGGAAACTTTCAGGTATTTCTGTTAGGTAGATCCAGACAAATTGTTCTTAATACCAGGAGCAAATTATTCTCAATGTTAGGAGCCATTCCAGAAGATTTTCAGAAGTAAATCAACAGTTCATCTAATCTTTTATCCTCTTCCTAGTTCTGCTGGCTATTTCAGAAGAAATGCACAATTTCACATTTCAGCTAATTGTATAAATCTACACAACTGGGAATCTTCTTTTTTGCCCTTGTCCTGCTGGTAATCAGCATATGCCCTGAAGCATGAGGATTGGTTAGAGAGAAGATTTAAAACAGAGGAGAGAAGAAATAATAGTGTAACTTATTTGGAATATTGATTTAGAGTCTAATGGAACCTGCTACAAATTAGTTCTTCATGCTATAAATGTCCTCTGATAATACTCCGAACTACAAATGGATCAGTGGTGTCACGTGTACCCAAGTGACTGGTGCAATGATGCTAGATTTTAAAGGGATGATTTTCAGGTATTCATATACAGATCATTGATTAAGTAATTACAGGGAACAGTGGGAACATATCTTTGATGCCCAGGAAAGAAATTTATTCCTCCTTCTTAACAGTTTCACTGCCTACACCACTGGATGTCCCAAACTTTGTACCCTTATTCTTTATTCATTCACTAGTAAATTAATTCCTAAGACTAGAAAAAGAGTTACAATGCCTGGAGACAGTTAGAATAGTAAATACTCTTTATTTCTACCTGTGTTCTTCAACAGTGCTAATGAAATCAGAGAAAGGAAACAGTGTGCCTTGCCCCATCATGGGACTGGCATTAGCAGGTTGACAACCATTATGCTGGTCTTTAGGCATTCTAGACGACAGTACTTGAGAAAACAGGGAAAGCAATAATCAGAGAACAAACATTGGCTTGCACATTTCTGTTACCTGTCTTCACATTTCAAACACAGTAGATCAGCCTGTGGGAAGTGGACTGACAGAAATACTTGGCCATTAGAAGGCTCTTTTTGTGCTATTGCCTCTTCCATTGTGTTTCAGAAAGGATTTATTTTTCTCCAAAGATGAAACAGATAGCCTAGAGCAGTAGCATAGAGAAAGAAAGCATCACCGAGAACAAGGATGAGTGTTCAATTGCAATGGCACATTTGTGTCCAGAGGATCTTATGAACTATGCAGAAAAAAGGCAAGAGGGAGTTATTTCCTTCATGTTCATTAGCCAGAGACCATTTGCACTAGCTGAACATCTGTGCTTGAATAGTGGAAGTCAAGGTGAGGAACATATATACTGAAACCTGTCCATTTGGATGCATGCTTTCTATGCTGTCTCCCAAGCTAATGTGCTTTGTAGAAACTGCAGTCAGAAACTGAAAATAACAGAGCAACAATGAAAAGGAGAATGCAGGTTGCATGGGATTGTACTTTGCCATTTATTACAATTGAGCAATAAAAAGATACCAGAAAAGGAAAAAGGGACTTGAATATGTGAATTATGTGACTAGTTTGTCTGACAAATTCAATTTCCTTCTATGACAGTGTCACCCACCTAGTTAACCAAGGATAAACAGTTGATGTAATCTTTCTGGGTTTCAGCAAGGTCTTTGACACTGTCTCTCACAGAATCCTCCTAAGCAAAATGTCCACAATACAGTTGGATAAACGCATAATACATTGGGTGAAAAACGGGCTGATAAGTTGAGCTCAAAGGGTCACAGTGAATGACGTTACATTGGGCTGGCACCCAGTCACTAGTAGGGTTCTGCTGGGATTCATCTTAACGCTGGCACCTGGATGCAGGATTCAAAGTTTTACTAATCCGGTTCGTTGATGACACAAAGCTGTTGAGACTCTTGAGGGAAAAGAAGTCCTGCAGAAAGATCTGGATAGATTGGAGAGCTGGACAATCACCAGACACATGAAGTTGAACAAGGGTAAGTCCCAGGTTTTTCAGCCCTGGATGAATGTACGAACTGGGAAGCGAGAGGCTGGAGGGCAGCCCTGTGGAATCTGGGGGTTCTGGTTGACGACAACATAAACATGAACCAATAGTGTGCCCTGGCAGCCAAGAGGGCCAATCCTGTCTTGGAATGCATCAAGGACGGCATTGCCAGCTGGTCGAGGGAGGTGATTGTCCTGCTGTTCTCTGCAATGGTGAGGCCTCAGTTCGAGTACTGTGTGCAGCTTTGGGTGCCACAGTATAAAAAGGACATCAGACTACTGGAGACTGTCCAGAGGACGCCACAAGGTGGGTGAAGAGTCTAGAGGGTATGTTGTATGAGGAGCGGCTAAAGTCACTTGTTCTGTCCAGCCTGGTGAAGAGGAGACAGAGGGGGACCTCAGCAAAGTTTTCTGCTTCCTCACAAGGGAAGGAGGAGGAGCGGGCACCAATGTCTTGTCTTTGGTCACCAATAACAAGATCTCAGGGAATGGCATGAAGATATGCCGGATGAGGTTTAGATTGGATATTAGGAAGAGATTCTTCACTCAGAGGGTAGTGCAGTACTGGAACAGCTCCCCATGAAAGCAGTCATGGCACCAAGCCTGGAAGTATTCAAGAAGCATTCGGCCAATGCCCTCAGACATATGGTGTGAATGTTGGGATCATCCTGTGCAAGGATGGGAATTGGACTTGATAATTCTTGTGGGTGCCGTCCAGCTCCAGTCATTCTGTGATTCTGTAATAGATATAGGGACCTCTGTTACGTTTCATTCTTCCAGTTAGATACATTTTCTACCTTCTAGCACAAAAGCCCAGAACAAATAAGGTTAGATTGCAACTTCTAGCTTCAGTCTCATTGCAGGTCAGGAATAGTGTGAGTTATCATCAACATAGATCACTCAGAGATAGTATCAGAATTCTACCCTCTGCAGTCAGGAGTACAAATATATTAAAAAAAATCTCACACTAAATATAGAATTGAAGTAAAATGAATTTTACTCTGACGCAGTACCCAAAGCACTCAAAGGTCAAATGTACTAGTTCAACAGCTACTTTCACAGGAGGTGTGACTAGAGTTTAATTCAAAAAGACCTCTTTTCTGTTGAGCACTACATTATAAAGACCACCTCACTGTGGACTTTCGTTGTACAGAAGATCAAGAGAGATTTTCTGTCTTACAGTTTTTGTTGATTGCTTTGGAGAAACTAATTACACCTTCTTCTTTATTTGGAAATGTTAGATAGAATTGTTATCTGAAAAAGCAAGTCCTTACAAACTGTCTGGGAAGGCACAGATGCCAACAAGTCTGCAGTAAAGATCATACATTCTGGATCTGATGGACTTACTGTATCTGCACACCTCCACAATATATGACATAAACAGTAACACTGATACACTAAACTGACAGTGCCTGCACTGCATGTTCCTGTCCAGAATTTCGTGAATGAAAACGTGAAGGTTAATGGGGGCAAGTGGGAAGAGGTTGCCAAAATAGGTTCTTAAATGATCTTATTCCATTCTTTGTGGATACAGAAGTCAGTGGAACTGTGCAGCTGATGCTCTCCAGTGTTCTTGTTCAGGTTTACTTCAGTATCAATTTATTATTGCTGAACAAAAAGAGACTCTCTAAGAGATGTCTCCAAGAAATGCACAGCAAACTTAAAAAAAAATGTGCTCAACAGCGTAAGTTCATGCCTGTTCATTTGCTATTTCTTCCACTCCTGTGTATTTTCATTTTTTTTTATTCTAAGTGATTAAGCTTCTAGTCATTCTACAAGAGACAGAAATATTGATTAAATTGCAACCCAGGTCTATATTTGACTTTATTTTCTGAATGCCATTCCACATATTTTCCCAGTGCTTGAATCACAGGAGGGAGACAATGCACAATTTTGCAATGTTCATTTTCTTACAGATGCTAGTTGAAAAGAAAATAAAACACCTGTGGGGAAGAAGCAGAGAGTGAGCATATGTTATCTATACAGTTCTGTCTCTCATCTGATTTGTGATTCCCCTTTGATATCTGCACATCTGAGTTTAAGTAGAAAATTGAAATGGCTTTTTCCACCGCTTCTCTCAAGCTGCCATAAGTGAGAAAGAGAAAGAAAGGCTTTTCAAAATGCATGCCTTCCTTTAAAAACAGATGAGTAGAAAAATCACCAGGAAACATGGGAAGTTCTGATAGTTTGCTGTGCTTTCCTTATTTACTTTGATGTTTCTGCTCACAGTCAAACTGTAACATGCATATATCCCTGCAGCTGACTGTTCCTGTGCATAGCTCTTTTCTGCATATTCAGGTAATTCACACATTCATCAACGTCTGGGACATTCTCAGATACACAGAGAATATTTCTGTTCAAGTCTATATCTATTCTGGGAGAAACAAACTTACAAATCTTTATAATTTTATGAATTCTTTCTTGTCATCTTCAAGGAGTACATGTAGGTTTCTTCTAATCAGATACCTTTTTTTCTCTCTCCATTTCAATAGGCATCATAATTTTTTGATATATTTGTCCACATCTCAGATAACGATATTTTCAAAGACTTTCTCTCAGGATAGTGATTGTTCCCACTTGCACATGTTATTTTTTGATGACACCTAGTAATGCTGTTGCATGTCCTATGAGCCCTAAAAGTGTATTTGCTGCATCTCTACAGCATCATTTATTTGACTTAATTCCAAAAGCCAATTTTCTGGATGATTTTGTTCAAGGTGACCGTCACGTTGCTATTTGTTATCTTCCAATCTGACACTTCTGAAACATCTTTATCAAGAAAAGGCTTTTAACAAATGTGTATGATACCTAAGATAGTGATTGCAGGCACTTTGATGATGAAATAAATGATACACTTGATCCACATCCAGTCAGATGTACAAGATAAAGGGTGACGCAGTAGTATAAAGAATGAAACAAATCTAAGCTGTCTGCAAAATTCATGTTATTTGTGCTGGTCTGGGAAAAAAAATAATCTAATATGTATTTGTAGTAATAAAGGTATTTACAGGGGTTTTTTTTAATAGCTGCTTAGGCCAAATGCCAGCTAAAAGTGTAGGCACCACTGGAATGCCATCAAAGCTCTACTGTAAGCCCTGAAAGGGAAGCAGGCTATGTTTTGACCTCGTCCAGTTCAATGAGGAAAATATTGAGGGGTTGTGTTCATTTAGAGGCAGTAAAGAATATCCATAAATGACATTTATGTGGATATTGGCTGTCACTGAAACTAGAAGAAAAGTTACAGCTCTTCTGCAATTAGAATATAGCCTTCCATTTAACTTCTAATACGAACAGTTTCTTATGACTGGTAGTGAAAAAGCCCAAGATTTGGTCTTCTTCTAATATCTCTGGATTTCTCCTTTCATATCTAATAAAGAATGAGGATAACATGATTCAGGGTATTGTCAGTAAATTAGAAAGTGTTCCAAGAAGAATAACAGGTTAAAATACCTGTCCTTGGAGACAAAACATTAAAATGAATAGCAATGCTGTTTAAAGAGGATTCTACTTCTAAAAGTGCTTATCAGTATCCTGTGGTGAAGAGGTTGATACCTCTACCATACTGTTGGCTAAGACTTGCTTTACTCTCTGTACCACTTGGAGATGCAGTGCCTACAGAGCATCTTTGAAACACTTTCAGTTTGATTTGGTAATGCTCTTCCTAAACCATCTGTTTTTAAGCCTTGATGGCAGTGGGACATTAGTATAATAAAAGGAGAAATATTTCTTTTTCTGAAGTAATAACATTGGAATAGAAGGCACAGATATTGCTTTAAAACAGCTAAGGGCTGTTGATCCTTACCCTGTTTATAGCAGCTCCTTCTCCAAAATATATTCAAGAACAAATAAACGAATACTTAAAATTCAACAGAATTTTCTTTCTATTGCATGAAGGAGAGAACTTATACATAAGATGTGAACAAAAGCATGTCCTTTTCTTTATGTACTCATAAATTTTCCATAATACATATCAATTTTACTGTATTTTTTCCTGCATTACTTTGTAAATGACTCATTTAGTATATAACCCTGACTGTTGCTTGCCTCTCTCCAGAATTGGTACTTTATAGTTGTCAGCATTTATTATACTGCAACACCAGTACAATACACTCCTGACCTGGAGTAATGACCCTCTAATAGGATCAGGGGACATTTAATGTTCCTCTTTTCATATAGTTTGCTGTCCCTTATGAGCAGAACAATCAAAATTCATTGCCTAAAGGATCTTCTGTTGTTGGACATCCTAACACACTTGCAATCATCATTGGTCTGGGCTAGCCTTAAGTGTCACAGAAACTATGAAGCTCAGGTTGACCCTAGTCAGCATGTCACCTTGGCCTTTTGAGAAAGGAGTATTAATGACAAAACTTCACTGCTGAAAACTATGCTCGCACAAAGTACCACCTTGTTGATATGAAGCACAAACATAATTGCTACATATTCACAATTTAATAACTGGTGTAACTTCTTATGGTAAACTCTCCCAGAAATGGCAAATATTCAGCACATTGATATTCTGGCTAGCAAAATACTAAAAAAATATCAGTGATAGGTTTAAAAAAAGCAGCTACATATTTCCGGTGATATGTAGTGAAAATGGGTCAGGAAATAAATCACATGTAATGCCATAAAGAAAAGAAGTCCAAAGTCTAACTGTAGTTTTGAAGTCTTCCATTTATTTGTTTGCTTTCCAGTATGCTGACAAATTATTTTATTCCGTTGCATCACATGTGAACATAGTTGTATCAGGTATTGGTGCCCAGGTTTTGGAGAGTGAGGGGTGTGCTGCAGGGATAACCTCTGTGAGGAGAAGCCAGGAGATGCCCTTTGCCAGGCAAATTTTTTTCTAGCCAGCTCTACTGGACGTACCACAGGACACAGTTAAGCCCCTTAGCCAAGAGTATGGCATCTCTGTGGTCACTTCATTAAGAAAGGGCAAAAAGATGCTTCACAGCAGCCTTGAAAGAGTGAAGAGAGAAATAATGAGAGAAAAAGTCCTGCAGACACAAAGATTGCAGAAGAAAGAGGGGAGGAGGTGTTCCAGATGCCAGACCAGAGTTTCCCTTTCAGCCTGCAGAGAAGAACATGGTGAAGCAGAGTGTGCCTTTGCATAGAATCAGAGAATCGTAGAATCACAGAATTACCTGAGATGGAAGGTACCCAGGGCTCCATCACCCACTGAGTGAAGAACCTCTTCCTAATATTCAATCGATACCTTGCTTGGTATATCTTCCTGCCATTACCTCTCATCCTATTACTGGTGACCAGAGAGAAGAGATCAGCACCTGTTTCACCTCCCTCCCTCATGAGAAAGTAGTAAAGAGTTAGGAGATCCCTTCTCAGTCTCCTCTTCTTCAGGTTGAACAGACCAAGTGACTTCAGCCGCTCCTTATATGACGTCCCCTCTAGACTCTTCACCAGCCTTGTGGCCTCCTCTGGACACTCTCCAGTAGTCTGATGTCCTTTTTATACTCTGGCACCCAAACCCGCACACAGTACTCGAGGTGGGATTTCACCAGTGCAGAGCACAGGGGGACAATCACCTCCCTCGACCAACAGGTAATGCTGTGTTAGATGTACCCCAGAACAGGGTTGGCCCTCTTGTCTGCCATGGCACACTGTTGGCTCATGTTCAATTTGCTGAACCAGAACCCCCAGGACCCTCTCCGCAGGGCTGCTCTCCAGCTTTTCAGACCCCAGTCTGTAGCTGTATCCAGGGCTGCTGTGTCCCAGGTGCAGAGCTTGCCGTTGTTAAATTTTGTGCAATTGGTGATTGTCCAGCTCTCCAGTCTATCCAGATCCCTCTGCAGGGCCTCTTTGCTCCCAAGAGTATAGATAGCTCTCCACATTTTCATGTCATCGGCAAACTTCACCAATAAACATTCAAGTTTATTGCAGCCTATAGAGGACCACAGGCTGCAGCAAATGTGCATGTCCTAAAGTAAGCTACAACCCATGGAAAACCCACACAATTTTTTTGGGCAGAAGTGGTGACCTGTGCAGGACCCACACTGGAACAAATTTATCCTGAAGGACTATACCCCATGGAAAGGCTTGTGCTCAAGCAGTTGTTGAAGAACTGCAACACATGGGAAAGACCCACATTGAAGCAGTATAGGAAGAACTGCAGTCTATGGGATTGACTGTACTTTGGAGCACGGAAACAGTGTAAGGAGAGGGATGGTTATGGACTGACCACTCATTGCTCACCAACCCTGTACCACTCAGGGACAGAGAAATGTAGAAAAGTTGGAAATGAGGGAATGAAGCTGAGTCTGAAGTGAGGGCTAGGAGAAAGATGGTTTTACTTTCATTTTTGTCTCTTACTATTCTACTCTATTTTTCATTGACAATACATTAGGTTTTTTTTAAATTGTCTGTTCTGCTCATGATAGTAACTGGTATATGTTCTCCTTGTCTTTATCTTGAACCACAAACTTTTTCATCTTATATCCACCCCTTGTCTGTTAAAGAGAGGGAGTGAGAAAGCAGCCAAGCAGCCATTTAGCAGCCAGCCCAGTCAAACCACCACAATATCTTTCGTTTTCTAGGAACGGAGATGCTTTGCTAAGACCAGACAGTTTCCAACAAACCGACTTACAGACACGTTCAGCACCTTGGAGATTATCTTCCAATTCCTTCACCTGCATTTACTCACTGAGATTACAATTAATGAGGAAAAGAGTTTGTTGTTTCTGCAAGGACCTTGTGTACAGCCTTTGATGTTCATTTTAACAGGATTACCTACCTTATAGACTTACTATCAGTTTATTACACTATTAACATCCTTCAACTGCATTATAACGCTCAAGTATCTTGGGCAATTATAGATGAAGTTTTGTGGGAGGTATTTTTTTTCCAAATCTTTGCCCAATAAGCCCAAAACATAAGGAGAAAAAAATGTTCACATAAACAAAACACACGAGTCTAAAGGTTTTTTCCACTAACATTCAGAGGGAGTAGATAAATGTGACACACACACTCCCTATTCACAAACTATTGGGTAAACGAAGAAATGATTCTCAGATAGCTGAGGCAGAATACTCTAAACCTTTGCTCACTTATATTGTGCGTAAGTATAGCAATCTATAAAAAGACCAGAATAGAGCAGTATATACATGTCCATATACACCATTTTCACTAATTCTACCCTCTTTTCTAAGAGGTAGAATGAGCATCAATAGATGACAATTTTCAACAGGCACAAAATTTCAGTTTTCACCTAAATTGGCTTCAGCAGGCAATTTCTTGAGAAAAATACACCATTGTGTGCAGAAGACATTTTTGCTGAGTAAACCTATTCTTACATGCACAGGTCTACTGCAAGTGGGAGAGGACAAGTAAACAAAATTATTAATCCCAGCTCTGCTCAATATCATAGAAAATATTCAAGTGGAAACTACAGCTCACATATTGAAGATTAATGCTACAATCCTGTTGACACATAAAATTAAGTGGTTATCAGAGCCACCAGCTCCATCAAGGAGCTTTGCTGTAGCAACAGGCATTAGTGTCATGCCCAAAACCTCTGTACCCTGCAACACATGGGAATCCCGAACCTTGGGAGATGTTGTGTAGGAATTAAAAGCACTGCATGTGTAGAGCTGCAATGAAGGAAATTTCAGGAACCAGTTCCATGGGAAGCTGTCTAAACCAAAGACTGTAATTTAATGGGATGACTATGTCAGCCAGAGGGAGTATTTTGTTTAGGAATGAGAGAGAAATTCTAGCATACTTGCAAAGTAACTGAACAAACTGGTTAGAAGCAGAAATATAGCTCTTACCTGTTTCATTGCCACATAAAATATTCTAGAAAGCATTGCGTATTATTTTGAATGGGTTTCCTTCTGGCTGGCAGCCTATCACAAGCAGGGTCACCCAGGGATTCACAGAGGGCTCCGTGCTGTTCAGCATCTTCATAAACAATCTGGATGATGGAACTGAAAACACCCTCAGCAAGTTTACTAAGGACACTAAAGTAGATTGACATATGTCATGAATGGAGTGAGAGAGTGATGCACTCTACTTCTAAAAGAGAAGCAACAACATATTTATTGATATAGAAAAGCAATTTAGCAAAGTTTGAAAAAAAATGTGTCAGTGGTTTAAAAAGATTCAGTAGCAAGGTATACTGGGTTATTTACTGTATAGAGGACAAGCTCAGAAGAAAACTGCAAGGGAGCCTTTGCTGTTGAATCATGAGGTTCAGAAAAGAGCCCCTTTCTTTCTAAACTTCTTCTCAGAGAGAAGGCTAAGTGTAGCTGTATCTAGACTTAGCCTTAGACTCAGTCAATTGTTTATGTCTAAAATCATAGAATTATAGAATCATAGAATTATAAAATCATGGAATCATAAGGTTGGAAGAGACCTCTGAGATCATCGAGTCCAGCTGTGCCTGTCTGCCTAATAAACCATATCCCTAAGAAACTCATCTACCCGTCTTTTAAACACCTCCAGGGATGGAGACTCCACCACCTCCCTGGGCAATCTGTTCCAATCCCTGACCACTCAGTGAAGAAATTCTTCCTAATATCCAGTCTAAACCTGCCCTGGCACAACTTGCGGCCGTTCCCTCTCATCCTCTCACCTGTCACTTGTGAGAAGAGAGCAGCACTCACCCCATCACAACCTCCTTTCAGGTAGTTGTAAACAGTGATGAGGTCTCCCCTCAGCCTCCTCTTCTCTAAGCTAAACAACCCCAACTCCCTCAGTATCTCCTCATAGGGCTTATTCTCCAGCACCCTCACCAGCATTATTGCCCTTCTTTGCACATGCTCCAGCACCTCAATGTTTTAGATTATATATGCACAATCAATGCTTTATATCACTGAGGTAAGGTTTTGTAGTTTCAGTGCACCTATTCCCAATTCATTTACTGAGGACCTGTTGTGGCAAGAATTCTCTCACCCTTGAGGAATAACCCTGCCTAAGGGGAGATCCTGTCGTGCAACCTGCTACTGTGCAAGAGAGTTCAAAGGGGTCTTATGCTGCTTGCTATTTATGGAGTAAGTTCACTGACTCATAGTCGGGTTTGCATACTGACTGCAGATGCTGGTTTCTCCCAAATTTGGCTTGAGTCAGACACTGACCAGCACTGTGGCCAGGTGGACACGTTCCTATAGATTAGCCCTTGGCTATTGTGTTGTTATCTATCTCACCTGAACTTACCTTGAGCGGGATGTAGCCATCAGACCAGAGATATCCCTCATGACTACCTCTGGTGGCTAAGGCTTAATCTGAATTATGGAAAAGGATCAGGTTGGAGCAGGGGGGGAAGTGCCTAATCACAATATGTCAGAAGGGACATTTCACAGTCCTTGACAGGTTGAAAGAGAGGGTTAGCAAGAACTCTATGAAGTTTAACAAAGACACTTGGGATCACATAACCAAAGAGCCCAGCACAGGCTATGATCTATATGGCTGGAGAGCAGCCTCGCTGAAAGAGACCTCGCGGTCCTGGTGAACGACAAGCTGAACATGAGTAAACAGTACACTGTTGCAGCAACCAAAGCAAATTGGATACTGAGCTGCATCTTCAGGGGCATAATTTACAGAGATAGAGATGTGTTCATGCGACTCTTCTTAGCTGTGTCAGGCTGTACCTGGAGTATTATGTCCAGTTCTGCACTTCATAATAATAAAAAAAATGTGGATGCACTGGAAAGTGTCAAAAGAAGAACAGGAAGATATACAGAAGGCTAAATAACATACCTTGTGGGGAAAGAGTTAAGGGTAAGGCTCAAGGGAACCTTCTCACAGTATTTAACTACCTAAAAGGCAGCTACAATGCTGACAAAGGCTCTACATTCAAAAGGAGACACATGGAAAGAATAAAGGGTATTGGCTACTTCTTGCATCAGGAGAGGTTTCATCTCTATGTCAGAGATAGATTTTTTACACTGAGAAAAATAAATCACTGGAACAACAAATCACTGGAACAACCTACCCAGGGATGTGGGGGATTTACCATCACTGGATTTCAAGATGCAGTTGGACAGGTGTTAGATACTCTCATTTAGGCCCATGAAATTTTGGACCAGATGATATTTCATGGAGTCTTTCAGTCTGGGATGTTCTGTAGTTCTATGATTCTATGAAACATATGTCAAAAAGTAGAAATATTTTCCTATTTACAACAGCCTTTTCCCATCTTTAATTACACTTCTAATAGAAAAAAAAACCCGCAGATGCTGATCAAATCACCAATTCTAGGAAACTTTCAAATGTTATTTACAATAAGGACATGCTTTTTAAATCACATATGTGGCCAAAGTCTTCCTTTTAAAGGCACTGATACAGAGTATCCTGTCTTTGAGAACAAACTACTCCTTTCACTGTTTTCCAATGACAAAAATTTAGTTACAAAGTGGAAAGAGAAATAGTAAAATTGGTGTGTATTTTTGGAATCAAAAATGCATTTGCGTAGCCAAACTGGCAGTTAAGTCCCAGATCATCATAGAATCATAGAATTATCTGGGTTGAAAGAGACCTCCAAGATCATCAAGTCCAACCCTTAATCCAATGCTGTCATGATTACTAGATCATGGCACTAAGTGCCACATCCAGTCTTATTTTAAAAACCGCCAGGGATGGTGAATCCACCACCTCTTTGGGCAGGCCATTCCAATGCCTGATTACTCGCTCTTTGAAGAACTTTTTTCTGATATCCAGCCTAAGCCTTCCCTCGCAGAGTCTAAGCTCGTACCTTCTTGTTCTGTTGCTGGTTGCCTGGGAGAAGAGTCCGACCCCCACCTGTCTACAATCTCCTTTCAGATAGATGTAGAGAGTGATGAGGTCACTCCTGAGCCTCCTCTTCTCCAGGCTAAACAACCCCAGCTCCCTCAGCCTCTCTTCATAGGACTTGTGCTCCAGTCCCTTTACAAATTTTGTTGCTCTTCTCTGGACCCACTCCAGCACCTCAATATCTTTCCTGAACTGAGGGGCCCAGAACTGAACACAATACTCAAGGTGTGGCCTCACCAGTGCTGAGTACAGGGGAAGGATCTCTTCCCTCGTCCTGCTGGCCACGCTGTTCTTGATACCGGCCAGGATGTCATTGGTCTTCTTGGCCACCTGCGCACACTGCTGGCTCATGTTTAGCCTCCTGTCAATCAGTACCCCCAGGTTCCTTTCTGCCTGGCCGCTCTCCAGTCACTCTGTCCCCAGCCTGTAGCGCTGCATGGGGTTGTTGTGGCCAAAGTGCAGGACCCGGCACTTGGCCTTGTTGAACTTCATCCCGTTGGACCATCTCTCCAGCCTATCCAGGTCCCTCTGTAGAGCCCTCCTGCCTTCTGACAGGTCGACACTCCCTCCCAACTTGGTGTCATCTGCAAATTTACTTATGATGGACTCAATTCCCTCATCTAAATCGTCAATGAAGATGTTAAACAGAACTGGACCCAACACTGATCCCTGGGGGACACCACTGGTGACCGGCCACCAGCTGGATGCAGCCCCGTTCACCAGCACCACCTGAGCCCAACCATCCAGCCACTTAACCCAGCTGAGAGTGCACCTGTCCAAGCCACGGGCTACCAGTTTATCCAGGAGTAAATAAATAAAAGATGCATGATCTCAAATGTCTGTTTACCACCCTCATTTCATTCAAAGAAACTGATGTGCATACATTTTGCTGACACGTATTATGGTCCTATGTTTTTTCATTTTAGAAAAATAAAATGTAGTGCTTTTCAACATGCAAGTCATGTTTGCTGCTCCTTTTCCCCAAAACTTTTATTTCGCTTGTCTTGTGTTCGTGCTTAACATAGTCCATTTACTTAAAATATATATTGTGGCAGGAGGAAGGTCTTTGAGGAAAATTATTGATTATTAGTTGGTCATTATTTGGCTTACATGAAGATTTAAATATCTGGAATGAGGAATAATTTCCAATAATTTTCCATAAATCATCAAAAATATTAGTTAATTAGTATATTAATAAGTATATTTTTGCTATATTAAAGGTATTTCTTAGCACTCCTAATCTGAAAATTCAGTCTTCTGAAAAAACAGAAGGAAGGCATTTCATGGTTTTTATTGATGACACTTAAGTTAAATAAGAATAGAACTAGTAAAATAAAAGTGCTGAGATTCTGTTGAATTAAGTAATATATTACTTTTCTGGTGTTTCTTTGTATTTAACCTGGGAATAATAAACGTTTTACTTTATGTGTGTTTACACTAACACTTTGTGTGCTGAAGTGCATGTTTTCAAGTTGCATAGCCATCGAATCAGAAAAATATACAGAAGTCTGTGAAATGAACTGAGCATTTAAAAGGAAAAAGACTGAAATAATTAAAAAATTACTCTGTCATGCAAAAAAGGTCTTGTAAACCATCTCTTAGATTTCTATTTTTGCTCCTTTTATGTTATATTTATAACTGAGAGAATTCTGCTGATCTAAAAGCATAACAGAATTTTACTTGCTTTATTTTTTCAATCTTTCTTATTTTTTTTTTTGTTGGGTTTATGCTCTTTCTATTTTGCACTAACCTGCTATTTCTCTGCTGTTTTCATTCTTAAGGGTAAAGGTTCTATCAGTCCCTTAGTAGATCATGATGAATCTAGCGCTAGAGTTTTCAGTTTTGTTGAAACCTAACAGCATTTGCTATCTGATAAACCAATTCAGCATTTCATCCTAGACGCATACAGGTACACAAAGAAAGTAAATGTGAGGAAAATAAATCCTCAAATTCTGCTGTCAAACCAAAGTCTGCATGGTTTCTCCATCTTCAGTCCAATCAGGTACACTTACAAAACTAAATATGAAAACCTGTAAAAGAAAAACTGTGGGCTGACAAAAAAAAAAAGACCGGAAGATATATTGAATTCTTGCCTTTAAAAAAAGGAAAACCAGTGACACTTAACAAGCCTATCAGTTGTAACATTGCTTTATCTTCACTGAAGTATACACCATTCAAAAAGAAACTATTCTTGCACATGCAAAACCAGATGTAAATCTTTTTGATTTTACTGTCTTCATATACCCTGTGTATCTCAGAGTTATTTTTTCAAAGCAATCCAATATCTGTATTCAGATTCCTTTTGGGAATATTGATATATTTATCTTTATAGAATCAGGAATAGAGTCACTTAGGTTAGATACTGGACACTAATAAACTGGATGTTACGCTGTGTTTTTGCTACTGGTGACCTTGGGCACCTTTGTAAAAGAAGTCCACATGTGGATTGAACAGACAATAGCTGACTGAAGGGAGAATGATTGTCCTTTTTACTTCATATATGCATTAATCCAGGTCTTAATTAGATGCCTTCCAGATCCCTACAATCTCCTCAAACATATATAAGCAGATTGAGCTGTACAAATTGACTGTCACATGGTAATGGTGTTTAATAATTAAATGTTATTTATAGTGACATATTTTTCACAGTTTTAGAAATGATAAAACATTTCAAGTCTACTACTTTTATTTTATCTAAGCAGTTATGTTTAAAGTATAATTACCTCTAAATATGTTATATATCTCCACTTTAGTTGCTTTAGAGAATTAATTTCTTTTATAGTGAACTTATATGTCCAAAGTAAAATTAGCCTTAAAACTAATTAGGAATGCTATTATTTTCCAGCAATTCGCATTCCTTTAAATGAAATTAAAATTAGCCTAGATTTATACTGTAATGCCACTAAAGACAGCACCTGAATGCTCAGTGGTACATCCTAATTAAGTCAATGTAATCTGTAACGATATTCAGGACAAGGTAAATTAGGTGCCATAGTTTCTGTTTGTTATAAATTCATGAACCCTCTGAAAACTTATTTCCCCTGCTAATGAGCTAATGAACTTTCGTTCATCATAAATCTCAAACTGAATTTACTTTATTTTGAATTAATTCTGTATTCACCAAAGACAAGTTAAGACTAGAGTTTATCTTTTATTCTTCTTTGGGAAAGTAGGGAATGCTTTATGATTTAGTTAGAAATTACTTCTTTACTTAACAGCACTTTAAGCAGTCATTGAGGTATCCGGCTTTAGCAACAAATTACTGTGGAACAAATTTCAGAGGGGAAAAAAGAAAAGAGACAGGATAAACAACAAGAGCTAAGAGACCAAGTGCTTTATACAAGTATCTTAGAAACAAAAGCAATTAGGCTCCTAAAAGTTCCATTGTCTCCTCAAGATCCTAAGTTTGCTGTTTGATGAATGAACTGTACTACTATGAAGAGATTTTATTAGGTATTCAAGGGTCTCAATGCATAGAGGTATTTCTAAAGAACACTGCAAGATTAGGTTGAGAAAATTTGGCTATACACCTGTCTATGAAAATAAATATCCGTTCACATCTGTTAAACTTCATTCAGATTCTGAATAATTCTTTTTTTCCCCTTCTTATAAATTGTGATTCTGAAAAGGAACTAAGCCAACTAAAAATCCATGACCACGTTTGGACAACTTAATCAACTATTTGTTCACAAATCTTCACAAAGTGATTAATGTCAGGCTTAATTTAATTGGGAAATAAATACTAGGAGAGACCATTAGCGTCTTGTAGCAAGATTCCCAGTCTTATGGAAGATAACTGTGACCTTATGTGGTAGCTACAAATTGGTAGCTCAATTTTTTGACCATACTGGTACCCGTGAAGTATTATTATCATAATGTTTTACTTCTGTCTTATAGCTTTGTGGTATCTGGTTCCCTCACTGATTGTTTTTCTACTTAACAAGGAAAACCAGGCTCCCTCTTGGACTATTGATACCAGTGACATAAGCCTGGTGCCTCACACTCCAAATGTACTGCTGAAGGAACTTTTAATCCAGGGTTGATGGCAGGGTGTCTTAAATGTTGACATAAAACAGATGAGTGCAAATGCCATCAGATTCCCTATGCAATAAATGTATGGCAAAGGTGACCTTAGAAGTCAGAAGGCTCTGGAGATAAAACAACTTGCTATCGGCAGAACTAGTTCTTTCAAAGTAGAAATACGGCCCTCCCACAGAGGGCTGGTTTCAATGTACACTGAATTCTGTGCCAGTAAGGTCATATCCTGTATCTTGGAGATCCACAAGTCTTGACAAAGCCCTTTTACTTTGGCAGAGGCTGAGGGACTAAACTAAAAATATTTATAAGTTTCTTGAGCTAAATTTGGCTGGTTGGGATGCTCCTGATGTACAGTAATTGCAGACCAGATGCAAACATGTATTTGTGGTTTGCATTTTCACAAGTTCTCACATTTTCTGGGGATTTTGCTCCTGAAGAATTGACACGTACACATAATTCCAGGACCAGCCACATTTAAAGAGACATCATATGAATTATATTAGTGATTCTGAATCAATCATTTTGTTTACTGCTATTCAGACTTTCAGATGCAGCTCTCCTAATCCTCACTTTGCAGAAGATATGTCAAAAATTTTAAAATAGATTGGAATTTTTTCTCCTCATTTGTACACACAACCAGCTAACAGACTAACATGCATCTGGATTAAACCAAGTGGCTTGCTAGGAACTCGCATTTGAACTCAAAATCTATCTCTGTGCTCAGTTGGTTCAAATATTTCACGTGCTCTGCCTGCATCTACCTTCAGATATGACTAACAGACAGTAGAGACACAGGTTGTCCTAGAATTTCATTTCTGTCCAGAAGATTCATTTCACAAAACAGAATGCAGGGAAGAGGCTTATGATATGACAGAAGGAAATAAAAACCTATATAAAAAAGTGATATTTACTCCAGAATACATTCAGTGATGTATTAAAATATATTAAGGTTTATATGAAGACTTTTCCAAAGGTTTGTTTTATTGGGTTTTTATTCAACTTAGGGGATTTTTTAAAGATTTGGGACAAAAAAAAAATGACCAAATTTATTTTATATTTATCCTTACTCTTCTTTTTGCTTGCAGTTGAAGGCCTGACCCACAAGATCCTTGGATCCTTGAATCTTCGACTGATTATAGCAAACTTTAGATGAATGTCTTAGGCAGCTAGAGCACAATTGCTCTGTTACACATATGAAATATTGTACTTGCGCTTAAAATGTGGAATCACAGTGTGTAAACACTAGTTGCTTTTGCAAACAGAAGGAATGTTATGAAATTCTTGGAGTATGACGTATCTCCTGTAATATTTGGAAACATATTTCTTCCCAAAAGGTAGCATTAACCTGTTTTGGAACCTTTGTGTTTGCAAGTCTGTTATGTGGTGGTTTTAAATCTGTCTGTTGCTTGTGTCTGTTTTGAGGTGGCTTTAAATCTGGTTTTAAGACAACTTAATAAAATTCTTTTCTGATCAGTTTGTTTTGCCTCAAGATTATCTTAATTTGATTCTATGCCTAATCAAGATAAACTCCTAATCAAATTAAACTTGAAAAAGCACTTTTAAATGCGCATTGAAGTTATTGACATGGGGGCTAATTCATGTAAAATCCGCTAAATTAAACCTGCACAGACAAGACTTAATATCAAATTAGTTTTTGTCCCTATATAATGCAAAGTAGATATTTATTCTAAGAATCTGTTTTTACATTTATTTCTCATTTATGTTATCTGTTGGGTTACTCTTCAAGCAGAGTTTAAAACATGGTAATAACAAAGTTTTTCTGTTAATAAAAAGCCATTTATTTAAGATATTCAGAAAGGATTTTTTAATAAGTTAAACTGCATTGAACACTTCATAAATCTTCATGTATGCTGGGTATTTGTCATCATCAAGGTATTCTTCTAAATCACCAAAGGCAGTCAATTCTTTAAAGACTGAACCACCACCTGCTTTGATGCTATGTATTTTTCCCAGGGGTCTGGATCAACCCTGAAGTCGTTACTTATGTTTTACTGAGAAAAGTGCAAGCAAAGAATATTATGGTTATGAACCTGATTTCTCTTTCCTACGATCGCTTCTGATTTTTGCTGTTATCCTGAAAAAAATTGAAATAGCAAAAAGCTAAAAAAAAAGGCTATTCCTTCTTGGGCAATTTTTATGAACCTATTGCAAACTAAGATAATCACAGACAAGAGGACATGATTTCAGCACTATTACTACCACTGGAGTGGGACCTTCTTTGAAAACAATAACTGTTACATTTAACAGGATAAGAAAGAGAAACTCAAAGTGACAACTTTAAATATCTGTTGATTCCTCAACTGCTGATCTTGCTTGTAAAAACCATCAGAAGAGGATCAAAGTAAAAGGATACCAGGGACCAGTTGAACATCCTTCTTCCAGCCCAGAAAATGATCTCTCCAACTTCAGAAGGGAAGTGCAAATACGACTTTCAGAACAACATAATTTTGTTTCCCGATAATCTAGGTTCTATCCAGAATCACCTTAGCATTTTTCTGAAGACTTTATGTAGTCTCACAACTTAGTCCCAAAATTTGCTTGAAAGTCTGGAGAAGAATAACTATATTTGGCAACACAATACTTATTCACACATGCAGTGCTCTAAGTTCTCATTTAATAAGTATAAAAAAGTTAAAATGATCTGCTTGTCCTCCTCAGTTGCTCAGTGGAGAGGATGGTCAGAGTGGTAAGCAACACTATATAAGCAGAAAGAATTCTGATTTTAAATATGCAAATAAAGATACTGTAACTGTTTTGAAATTTCTGTTGTTCAGAAGTTACATTTCCCAGCTGTTTTTTAGGTAATATCTCTACTTCTAGATCCAAAGTGAAACCACAAAAAACAGGAATATTTTTGTTCATATTTGAGTAAATATACAAGCAAAGGAAAATATCATCCAGAGGTAATTATGCAAGCATTTGATTTTTTTTGCTTGAGCCAGAAAGGTCAGAAATAAAGTAATATTGTGCCAAATGGAAAATGCTCTTTCCTCCTATCCATCTTTGGAAGCTTACAAGTGAAAAAATAGCATCAGGGTATGCAAAAGCTTTTGTCTAGTTTAGAGTTGTTTTTACACTTAGGACAAAATCAAGTCAAATTTCTGAATGGAACAAAAAGTGATACATTTAGAATGTTAAATATTTTGATAATTCTATTTTTCCCAGTGAGGAACCAGATGTGATTGCACGATTGATTTGAGTTTGCAAACATTTTAAAAAACAATCTATCAAACATTGCATTCCAAAACTTCTAGCAGACTATTTCACAATTTTGATCATCCTCATCTAAAAAAGAATTTCTATACATTCATCTCAAATGTAACATATCTGAACATTTAATTCATGGTTACTTTGAAGTGTCTGAGTAGACCAACATCAGCAAATCATTGAAAACAGAATCCAGAGCCAGAATTGTGACTGACTTGGCACTAAACGACTAGGGTGTTTCATGCATTCAGTTGCCAGGGACGTTTTGAGGATCGGCTCCAAATCATTTTATGATGTGACATTTTCTACTGCATATATTGTTAAATGGCATATTTTCATTCGTATGTATTATCAGTACACTATGCTTGATACCATCAAGAAAAGGCTGATTTTGACATTATTTTTCATGGTATTCAGCAAAGTCATTCGTACACGAATTGTCAGATATTTAGCTTAACAAGGTACCATCGACTATGACCTCTTGAATTCAGCAGATAGATGACTGCAACTTGAACTATAATTCTGCATTTATTTCTTTCAGTCTGGAAATCAGCTTGCAATGTAACATGTGACTGCAGTGTGTCATGTGTCAGAAGTATAACAGCCAGCTCTACAGGGGCACATTGTTCTGCAAAACCTATCCTGGCATGGTGGGTAATGTTCTTGCTCATGAGCCAGAAGCAACACTTAGACATCAGTATGGGGAAAATGATCAGGTTGAGGACCATGCTGCGCTACTCTCCTTTGTCTGGAATTAACTCTTACATCTTTACACAATGCTTCATGGTTGTTTGGGGAAAATGAGACCTTTGTGGTAGGAAAGATCTTAGCTGAAAACTAAATTTTGACAGACAAAACTTTTCCAGTTATTTTCATTCTAAAAGCCTGGCTTTGTTTAGTTTGAAATATTTTGCAGTCTAATATAAAATAATCACTGGAAAGAGAAGGGCTCTGGAGCAACAATCCACTACTCAGTGTCTGTGGAGGTGATACTTCCATAGATTCATTTCTTCTAATTGTCATAGGAATGGCCAGAAGTGGAATGCAAGTCCGATGTAAATGAGCACAAATCTTGTGTTTCACTCAGCTGCCAAAATACCATCTCCAGGCAGTTCAGACATGGGAGACTATGGGGTGCTGTCTAAAATTCTCTGAATAGTTAAGATGGATATCTAGGTGAAATATTCACAATAGCAATGGTCAGCCTGAAGTTAATTCTTTTTTGGTTCATTATTTTTCTATTGTTTATTTTTCTTTACTCAAAGGCAATGTTTTTGAATATTTAGCAGCACAGCAAAAGCAAGAAATAGTATCAATAATTACATAGATAGCACATAGTCAACAGATGGCAGTATCAGAATTTGTTGGTGTTTTGGCAGGGCTAAGAATATGGTTTCAAATCATCTTGGTTAAACCAACTCAGAGAAACAAAATCAGGATACACAATTCACCCTTAACCCTGATCTGTATGAATTAAGTAAACCTCCAGTTTAAGCCGTAATTTCACACATCCTCATTATAAAGCATATTTGCAATAGAAAAAAGAATAAAATATATCATAATTGAAAAACATTAATGAGTTCTTATGTCATCAAGAACAAATTAATTTTCTCAATAGTTAAAGAGGAATTTTATATTTTGCAGCATTTTGGGAAGCTAGAATTCAGTAGTGAACAAAACATGCTGTTGTCTGGCCACACCTCCTACCTGCAGAAAGTGCTTTAGCAGCTGAGCAAAATCTAAGATTTGTCCTCAATTGTGTAGAACTTTGCTTCTCCTTGACGCTCCACCAAAGCTAATTTGGATTATTGATCAAACTGAAGTTTAACTTGCTGCATATAACTTTGTCTTTTCTGAATGAGTTAGATAATATTGTGAGTGTATCGAGGATTTAGAGCCGGAGTAGCCAATGGGGTCTTATAAAAGCATGCAAACTCTGAAGATTGTCAGTTTCATTGTGTTTTTCTTGCATAAATGAGCTTTACCTCCCCCTCAAATTCTGATGCTCATTCTACTTTGAATATTTGTGTTCTAAGTACATGCACATTAAAGGATTGCACATAAACTCTGTTTCCATCAGCTATTAGTACAATATTCCTGCAAAGAACCCACATGGTTGTACAACAGAATTTGTAAATGCATTAATTATATGAATTGGAAAAATGATAATATATATCTGGTAGAGCGGAATTTACGGAATGTTTTTTTCCACGTGTATGGATTCCTTACTGAGTAGATTCTTACTGAGATGTATGGATAGCTGTGTACATGGTCATCCTTTCCATATATAAGTATTGTGGATAATGTGTGTATTTATGTCACCTCTATTTGTAGGTAGCTTTGTGTATATTCATAGATGTGTGTTCTTCTTGCTTAAACATAAAATGAATAATTGGCCTAAAGGAGGTTTGATTTGCAGTCTACTGCTATTATAATTACTGGGAAAGATGTTCTCTTTAGGATTTACCGCAAAATTGTAAAATATTTTAATAATATTTAACTAGTATATGATGGAATAGTCTGTGAGATAGCCAAGAGAATTTCAGCATTGATCACTGGAAGGACAGACTTCTAGGTTTGGCTACCTAGGATCATGATTTGTTTTACAGAAAGTACTCACAGAGTTAAACTAAAATCATGCCCTGGATCCACACACTGCCGAGGTCTGTGACAGGGACTATTGACAAGGTCAATTTAATTATTCTTTGTCAACATATTTGAGGTACTTACATGAAGTTCTCCATCACTGATAATACAGTGCACTAGTTCAAAATGGAATAGGAATTTTTAGGCTCATTTTTTTCATGTGATTTAAAAAAAAAATGTTTATATGTTTAATATGTTTAAAATTTGTTTTAAATTGATTTTTTTCATAGATGTTTTTAACAAAGAAATTGCTTTCTGTAAGATTTGCAGAAACCAAGAAATAAGAGGCTATAAAGACAGTTGAAGGTTTTTTTCAATTTTAGCTAATATTTACAGAACATTTCCAGAGATACTCACCTCTATGGGAAGGTTTTGGATTATAAAAACCGTTGTGGATTGTTCGAATTCCTTTTTTAATGTATATTATCATTCCAGTCACAGAGAAACTGATGTGTAGACAGTACTGCCTTCCTTAAGCACCAGATCTCATATGTTATAAAGGGAAAAGGAAAGTAATAGCAATGTGAAACAAACATACATGCTGTTACCAAGACTACCTAAAGGGTCCTTATTTTGTTTCTAAGGAGGATCCCTTTTACAGCTACAGAAGGCATGCTTAACAACTGGCAGTGCTTGTGTAAGGATTGCTTATCTCTTGCACCAGCCACTTAATACTTTTAAATACTGAGAAATGACTTCCTATCCTCAGCCTAAGAGAGGAAAATATCTGACTATTAAGCTACTTTCTTTCCATGAGGATCAAAAAAATGTACCAGAGTTTTAGAAGTGATGTTAGCACCTTGTCTCATTTTAGCACCCACAGTATGTGTATCTAAAGGAAAGGCCTGGAAGGTGTAGGTACAGCTAATCTTTTATTTAAAGTTCTTTTCTGAAGTATGCATTTCCTGCCCATTAATACACAAAGCAAGTTTCTTCAGTCTTTTTTTGTGAGTGTCAGTTGATTAATGTTGAACAAATTACCACAGGGTCAGAAGTTATTACAAGCCAGCTGACCTATAGCTGTTTAAGTCTATTTTCTTTGCTTATTACAAATATAAAGTGAAATGAATTGGGGTAGTTTAGCCTTTTTTCACTGAAAAACCTATTTGCCACTTGATTTACACAGATAAATGGGATAGACACCCACATACCTATTTATTTACATTCCATAGACGCATATACACACAAAAGTACACGTACCTGAAGTAGACATACAACAGGCATACTGTTAAAAATTTTTTTTCACTGTTTTATCTTGGTTTCAGCTCTAGTATATTGCTTATTAATTATGTAAGGATTGACTATACAGAGAACATTTGTACCTTTTAACATACACATAGATTATGATCTCAATTACACTACTGAGGACTAATGAATTAGTTACTCTGCATGTGCTTCGGTTTAAATTAGATCAAAATTATATTCACAGTGTCATAATGAATTTTTATTAAACCAGTGTATGCAAATGAACATAATGAGTGTTGAAAAATGCAGGTAGGATTGTAGGTTGGGCGACAAATTCTATAGGATATTTAATGTATTATTTCAGTCTGCAAGGAGAGCATCCTGTGGAAAGAGACTTCTCTACAGGTAATTTCAGAATAACTCACATTTTCTTATACGTGTTTAAAGTTGTGCCAACTTCTCAGTCACAGTGGTATAAAAAGAGGCTGGTGTGTAAGAGTCAAGAACTTTGTGTTAGCACTGAGAGCAGCTGGATCTGCAAAACTGTAAAGTAAATAAACTGAAAGTAAGTGAAACTTTCTGTCCTTTAGGTTTCAAAATACATCTGTTTTCTTGCATGCGTTTAGTAATGCAAAATTAGCTAATTACAGGTACTACTAGTGCAAATAGTTTTATTGATTAAAAATCTAAATAAGCCATTTCAAATACCTGTAGGACTGAATGCCTGATTTTTGGAAGAAGAATGCAAGATATTAGAGCAGCAGTGGTAAATATTTTTAACATCATTGAATTGTCTTAAAAAAAAACTCTGTGCAGTGCAGCTCCTTGAGGTGTAAGGGGCAGGTTGATGCTAAAGTCATGTGGGAGAGACTGTGGATGGAAGCAGATGCATTGCTTGGTACAATTCTGTTTTCAGAATTGTAGAATCACAGAATCAGTGAACGTCTAAACGTCCTGAAGTTATGAGACTTATCAGTGCTCAGCATGAACTGAGACTTCCCGGTAAGCTGCAACATGGGAAAATCCTTTTGCCTGTAAGCAAAAAAAAAATCACTGTAAGGATGGTCAAACGCTGGAACAAGCTCCCAGAGAGGCTGTGATATTCCCACTCTTTGGGATACTCAAAACTGGACTGGACAAAACACTGAAAACCCACTTCTTCAACTCTCTTGCTCTGTGCAAAAGACTAGGCTAGAGACTTGCAAAGCTCACTTCCAATCTACACAATGCTGTCATTCTGGGGTTATAACTGACAGCTGGGTAAACTAGAAAAATATTTCTCAAACAACATCAGCAACCACTAGTATAAGTGTGCTCCAGGGTAAAAATGGATGTTTTCTTATGGTGGCTCAGTTTCTTCCCATGTAAGAAGTGCTCTGTGTTCCTGAGGCAAAGGAATCCAGAGGGGCCATAACCCCACGGTTGAGGGTGTTACTGTATGGGCAATCTGCATGGTTCTCCGCTCTCCAAATCCTATATGGGAAAGAGCTATGAATGGATTTTCCTACTAGGCTGGTGGCCCTTGCTTTTGTTGTGACCTCTCAATGCCACTGACAGTCAAAACTGCTTAGGAGAGTAGTCATGATGTATTCACTTCCCTCAGAGGCCAGGGCAGCACATGCGTTGTTTATGATCTGGCAATCTTTAAATTCCTCGCCCTTATATGTCCCAGTCTGATGTGTGTGCTGATGGGTGACAGCCAAGGGTTAGGCAATTACTGTATTTAGCAGTAAGGAACTGATTCCCTCATGCTAATGACAGTACCTTTCATAGAGACAGGGGAAAGGTAGAAGAGACCAGTCCTGTGTCTGTATTATTGAAAACCTCCATCATGCCTCAGGAAGATCACCATAATATTCAGTAGCCTTTAATCCAGTGACACATGCAACGGAACAGTGATATTTTTCTGCCAGTGGAGAGGGAAAATGTCAGCATGGGGATTTTTTTATACACCAAAACCTGAAAATTTTGCTGAATGTGGGGACTCAATGGCATATACCCCATATTCCTTTTGCTAAATCTGTCTGAAATAAAGGATTCACTGAATGTAGAGGAGAGCTGAGGATTATGCAGTAAGCATGTGAAAATATTCAGTTGCTACACATAAAAGAAAGAGGTTGAGTAGTTTTTCAAACCTTATGTCTTACAGCTGGCTGAGAATTATCTATTATTAAAGTGAAGAAAAGCAGTTTCACACGATACTTATAAATACCTGCAGCTAACCAGCAAAGAATTAATCTTGTGCATCAGGGATAGGAAATGGACATATAAATCCACCTTATGGTCAGTTGGAATTTGGAGCACTTCTCAAGCAGAAGAAGATGTTAAAATTATTGAATGAATTATTTACTTTGCGTGATTTACTCTAGTGTATCATTTGACTTATGTTTTGGAATAGGACAATTTTTGAAGAAGAAAAAGCAAACGCATCCTTACTTTGCAGAGAGGTAGCTGTGTCCTATACACCATATGTGTATTATTCATAGGCTACAGGAAAGTTCATTCAATATAGTTGTGGTTGTGAGTTACTATTTCCTAAAAACTCTGCTTTTATTCTATGTATTAAAGAAAGGTTTATACAGTAAGTATTTATAATGTATTTTTTTAATCATTACTGTGGCTGTCTAAAAGCTTTTAACTAATTGACTACACGATCTATAACTTAATAATACCATGTTATATTTAGGTAATTTTTATCTCAAATTTCTTAGTTTCCACTTTTTAATTATTATTTCTTTTTAAATATCAGAAGCATCTCAAGTTTGGAGTAGATTCTTCTTAGACTTGTCTTAGACTACTACCTAAATAAATTAATGTATGACTTTGTGCATTATATTTCCACACTTTCTAATAAAAATAGTATTCCTGTGAAACTTCAGAACTCTTCGATGCTGTTGCTCTTTATTAAAGAAGCTTTCTGTGTGCAACTAATATAGAGAGGAGACAGACCAGAAAAATGCAGCTTAGCATTTTACACATCAGCAGTTACCCAGTATCAATTTGATTCTTTCCTCTACATGTTAAAACACAGCTCAGAGCATTAAACCCATTCTCCAGTGATTGGGACAAAAGTAGGTTAGTAGAGTGGGTTGCTAGGAGACCAGTGTCAGCGTCATCTATGACCTTGCAGAGCATAAAGAAACTATAGATTTATCGAGCTCTGTGGCACATTGTCTAAGTCCTCTGCTCAGCTGTCTTACTCCATTTCCATCTGCCATAGTGCTCTTGTGCTCCCTCACACATGCACACATGCCTTCCTCCCCAAGAAAAGTCATGTACAAGGAAATGCATCTCTGCTTCTTGAGACTTCCTGAAGCATGACTGTTATTACTCTGTTGCATTAAGCTATGGCATAGTCTCTTAGCTAACTAGACACAGAGCAAGTAGCGTCAGCAAAACCCTATCCTTTTGAAATCCTGCTTCTTCCTACTGTTGCTTTAAGAAATATAGGAACCAGTTCTACTGGGAATAGTGTTAAGAAAAATGTATAAACATCACAAGTAATTTTGCTGCCACGTTCAGAATGTTTTTTCAAAGTTGCATCCACAGCCTTCACAGCTGAGGTGACCTAAGGTTCAACAGTCATGTGCTGTACGAAGCTGTGGTACTCCTGTCATCTTCCTGACTGCTTTTTTTGGAAACAGCTGAAGGTAGCAGGTAGGAAGAAAGGATAATAAAAAAACATGATATTCACACAAAGGAGTAAATGTAAAAAAAAAAATCCTTTTAGGTGTGTAAAACCTTCCTGTTAGAAGAGTTTCACTTTTTCTCAGGCAGATTTTGGTGCTTACAATTTCAATACATTGCATTAAAAAAAAAAGCAAAACAAAACCACCAGCCAAGCAATGGGGGCCAGATAATGACATCCTAGTTGATTGATTTTAACGGTCTAATTGAAAAAAAGGAACGTATATAGAAATTTCAATTAAAAAGTGCTGTATTGCATATATAGACTGATGTATGATCCTTTCCACAGATCATAATGTGTTTATGTTATTTCATTGGTAGAAATACATATAATAGCAAAGATATTTTCAGGAAGGAAAGAACCACATTTCCTATGCAACCAAATTATTTGTATTGCATTTCTCTGTGCTGGCAGGTCTTTAATGAATGCTAGAGGGTGAGCAGACAACTCTACGAATGCAAATAAACTGTGGTTGTATCATAGCAGTTGAGAAAGTGAGTTCCAGCTCAATCAGGTTTTTTTGAGGCAATTTCTTGTCACTTGCTTCTTGCCTTAAACCCAGAGACTGCTTTCTAGAGTATCTCAACTCACTGCAGCTGTCTAAGGGGTGCTCAGGCACAATGGTGAGTACTGGCGCATTAAAATCCAAGATTACACATGGCTCAGTGCTGTCAGGAGAAAAGGGTCTTTAATTAGTCCTAGCAAAAAGTAAGAAATGCAGTTGTTCATTTGTTATTGTCCCATTTTACCTTACGAAATGTGGCTGAGAGATTTTCAAATCCAGAATTATTAAAAAAATAACAGAAATGGTAATGGATTAGGCAGTTATACTTCTATAAGAAGCTATTGTGTCTTTATATGTCATGAGGCACAGAGTGAATTATAGAAATTGCTCTGTTGCCTAATATGGTTTATTAGCAGAGTACAGGGTCTAGAATGCAGTCCAGTCCTTGGCCCGTGCCAACGATCCATCTAACTCCTTAGGTAAATAGCATTAGATTGACTTTAATCTGAATGAGACAAAGCGGATATTGCTGATTATTATTTTTAATTGTTAATCAAGAGCATACAAGGTCTTATATCTCTGAACAACAGTGAAATAATTTTTTCTTTCAGACATTTCTGTTTATGCATATCCTCAGACTATGTGCTGCCTAACCCTGAGGACAACACAATCTCTTATTTTGCATAGAGGCATCTGATGTTCTGACGTATTATTCTTTTTAAAGATCAAAATGTTTCTTTTAAGGTAGATAGGGAAATTAAAACTGTGGGAAAGTTAAAGTGTTAGCAGTTCTGTTAAACTTTCCTTTCCTGTATAACCAGATTTTAGGCTATACTTACATTGGTATGTTAAGACAGTGCCCAGGAAAACCACAATCTGCGCTGCCTGAAGAATCTGTGTCCTATTTTGCTTAGGCACACAAATGCTCCTGCTGCTGTTGGGGTATTGGTCTGGATTTAAAGTGCTGCTAGGAGTGTTAGTATTAAGGAGCATATATACATCTATTCTGCTTTAGAGGTTTCAGGGTAATAGGAATGGGGTATCCCATGCTAGCTAAGTATCAAAGACATAATGGGAAACAAACAGAACCAGTTAGATAACTGTGTGCTATTGTGAACTACGGTGTTGCCGGGACTGGTGAGGTGGAGTGGGATGGCTCACATTACTGGAGTACTGCAGTGGATGGATATAAACACATTAGAAAGGAAAAGATGGGAAAATAGGGGGGTGGAGTTGCCCACTATATAAGAATAGATAAAGAGCATGGAGCTCTGCCTGGAGATGGATAGTAAGCCAACTGAAAGCTGATAGGTAAGGATTAAGAAACAGACCAGCATGGATAATGTGTTACCTCCAGACGCCTCTTCCAGTCTTTACCATTCTGTGACACTGTTCTCAGACCCATTAAATTCATAACATATATACATGGTAGATAAAACAGAAATTCAGATGGGTGGCTGAAACATTACAATCTTAATCTGTTGTAACATTTTTTGGACTCTGTTTCAAAGTCCTCAGTTTTAGTATCCATGGGCAAAACATCTGTGGATGTTGCAAGTGACAAGATTAGGATATGCATTATAACCTTTTTATCTGCAGTTATTGTACTGAAAGATCTATTTTAATTATGCAGTGTGGTAATATGTTTTCATGTCTGACCTAACACTCACTGAACACATTGATTTTTGTGTTCACAGGAAGTACACTGGACTGAAACCTCTGATCCTTATCCAGGTAAAAGATCTGCTTTTGTGCAAAAATCACAGGAAAAGAAAATCTTGAATTGTTATTGGCAGAGATAAGCTCATCTGCGTGATGGAACTAAGCCGGGTGCATAGGTGACTCCCGGGCAAATCCAGCAATGTCTGCCTCTAAAAACCCTGTTCCCTCCCACACCTTATTCAGCCATCAAGGTGACACTACAGAGCTGTCATCAGGCACATCACACAGCTTCAGCCTGGGAACCTTGCTTGAACCATTCATCAACTGCATAAAGTTCAAGTGCTGCCCCTGCAGCATGGGAAAAATGAGGCAAGAAAGTGGCTGAGCAGTTTTTAGTCAAAGAATGCTGAAAAATACAAAATTTTTAATTTGGAAAGTGTTTCATTTGTCTTTTTATTGTGACAAAATCTACTTGGACTGAACGAAGGAGCAGAAAAGTCAATATTGATTTTTTTAGTGTTGCATAAAGTTCAAAATGATTAATTGGAATCTTCCTCAAAAGATTTGAACCAACGTTTATGTACTATTCTCCACTTTTTTTTTCCTGAAGCAAATCTTAATTTTAACAAGGAAATAAATTGAAAAGAAGGCAACACTTCAGTGAATTTTGGACTATGGAAAATATTCTTAAGTAGAATGTCTGGTGTAAAATATTGTTTTCAATGTCAGAATAACTGCAAGTGTCATTAAAAGTGCTATTGCACTGCACTGCACTGGAGAGTGTGAGGCCAGACACTTCTGTCTTTACAGGCATCAGACCAGTGGGACCTCACAACACAGGGTAGGTTTGTGGGTGTCTCTGGACCTCTTACCATGGTGCTTTCCCCAAGCACAGCCTAATAACACAGACCAGTCAATACCAGCTCCTTGGCCTTAAGGGTACATGAAAATCTTTATGTTGCATGCCAACACTGGGAAACAACAGTCACTCAAACGCTTCCAAAAGTATTGCCTTCTGTCTGCCATTTACCATGAAAATCTTTATTTTGGGAGAAAAAGTTAGCCTGTAATGGAAAACAAGTGAATGCAAATAAGAGATGGGAGAAACCTTTAAGCCAGGCTTGGAGGTGTGTCAATAGACCCCTGTCTAAGGTTCTAGACCTTTGAATTCACTTGCTTTCAGAAGCATCTTGCAGTGGGTGATTGCAGTGTAGATCAGATATTAAATGACATTAGCATCTTGGCATCTAGCTGCATATTTACTTCAATTACACATGCTTCTTTTGAATATGCCTCAGAGCAAAATTGGATGCAAGTTATTTTTATGACTGACTGGCACTATATACTTTCAAAACATTGTAGGAAAGTTTTCCAGCTTGATTTTTCAATCCAGTGTTCAAATGGATGCAGATATCTGCATTTCAGCTTCTTACGAAGTCATTTGTTTGAAATCACAACCTATTACTCTCCTTTTCAATTGGTTGATTTTTATGCTAGTTCGATGAACTGAATCTTTTCACAGTGAGGTTAAAAGCATTTTGGGACCAATGAGTGCCCTGAGCAAGGGGAACAGGACCACCTCTCTCTTTTGGAGGCAAAGAGATATTAGATCATATGCCTATGAATACGGCATAACTAAGATTGATCAAATTCATCTGGATTACATGGCAGTGGCCCTGAATACTGTATATGCTGAGGAAAGCATGAGTGAGTTTACAGCACTATCCCTATATTTAGAATCAATGTGCTACTGATCAAGAAGGCAAAAACATATGTCTCCTTTTATTTTACAGTCACTATTGTTACGGGACTTGTGCTGGAGATGCTTTGGAAAGCAACGGGCAGAGAAGCACATGTTAGTGGAACATGCTCAAGACAGAGATGTAATGCAGGAGCAGTGAGCTGCACAGAAGTGCTGCGAGCCAACCTCTAATGTTTCATGTACTTTTGTCATTACAGTGCATATGCATATTCAGTGATTTACTGAATCTTTGCTTTTGCTCCTGAACATGTCTGTGCATCCTCAGCCCTTGTCAAGAAGGGTGCCATGCCTCAGAGACTCTTCTGAACTACAGCAATTACAATGGTCGACCAGGAACAAATAACAGTTCCCTGTGTGCTACCTGTAGCAGGACTTCCTCTTGGAAATACTTTCCGTCTTAGGAAAGTCAAACTCATGGCAAGGTCACCCTAATGGAACTGGATCAGAATGATTCAGCACAGTACTAGAATCTGGGCCATTGTTTTTAATGAAAACACATTTAAATTTCTTTGATATTTCTTTGTGATACAGTATTAAAGACCCAGGGTGCAGTATATTCCATTTTAGTTACGCTAGCTTTGTTAAATTAGCAAATAATCAGTTACCTGTAAGCAAAAGAAATGGATCGTGACATGCCATGCATTACCACCATTGCTTTAGAAATAAGTAGACTAGGATTGTTTTATATTAGACAATTAGTTATACTGAATAAATGAAAAAGATATAGTTATGAAAGTATGTCTGCACATGTAAATAACTTCATCTTTGTTTTAAAGCAGTGCACAAAATTTCTGTCTTGTCTTAGGAAGAACAAAGACGATAAAATCATGATCTTACCCTGCACCTTGGAATCTATGGGATATAAATATGTATTGCAAGGTACAAAGAAATGGAGTCTGGGCACAGAGTACCTTGTAAATGTCTAATTTGAAGATTACAAGGAAGAGAACTGTTGAAGTGAGGGAAAAATACTACAGTTCTGAAATAAATTTCCATAATTTTGTCGCAAAGTCGCTGAGGCAAGCAGCTTCAACATAGCGGAGCTAAAATATACAGAATGCCTCCGTGCTTGGATCAAGAGCTGCTTCACCTGCTAATAGTTCCTACACATTGAAAAGAATCATTGTAGAGGATTATTCAGGTCACATCTTTAAAGTGACTCCAGACTTATGCAAAACCAGTCACATTTCCAGGAATGTAGGAAACTAGCTACTAGCAAAACAAACTTTTTAGAAGATTTGACTTTTTTAGTAAGAAAACCAGTCTCAGAAAGGCCCCCAACACCTTCACAGATTATATGACCTCTGTTTTGGAAGAGGTAACTGACTTATACTTCTGATACTTTGTCATGCTTTGATTACAAATACTATATGAATGCAATACAATATGATCTTACATCTACTGAGCCGGAGGGATCAAAGGGCAGACTATTACAAAGAACAATAAACAAAAAAATGAATGTTTTCTTTCCCTACCTCCGCCCTTCTCATTTTTTTTTTTCCTTCATTTCAGGGTAGGCAGGCAAAAGAACCAGAGAAAAGTGAGGTATTCCTTCTGGACTTGCTTATAATTCCAATCACACAGTTCAACATACAAGGCTTATTGTTGAAGGTTGCCTGTGACATTAGATGCCAGCACAGAACTTTAAAGCTACCATACCTAGGAAGATCAATGTCAGCAGAACTTGTGGTTCACAGTATCACGGTATGACAGTATCATAAGGTTGGAAAGGACCTCTGAGATTATCAAGTCCAACCTATAACCCAACACTAACAACAACACTAACATCATCATCTAAACCATGGCACTCAGTGCCTCATCCAATCTCCCCTTAAACACTTCCAGGGTCTGCGACTCCACCACCTCCCTGGGCAGTGCATTCCAATGGCCGATCACCCTTTCAGAGAAGAACTTTTTCCTAACATTAAGTCTAAACTCTACCTGACAAAGCTTGAGTCCATGCCCTCTAGTTCTGTCACTGGTCACCTGAGAGAAGAGACCAACCCCTGCCTGATTACAACCTCCTTTTAGGTAGTTGTAGAGAGCAATGAGGTCTCCCCTGAGCCTCCTCTTCTTCAGACTGGTTGAGATAAGGTCCTAGAGAGAGATTAGTGAGTAGCCTCTTCCTCTTCCCCATAGTGCCTCCTAAAATGTTTCCCCAAAATGCTTCTCTCTTACCCATTTTCAAAATAAGCAGATATTAAAAAAAAATCCATTCAAAAGTCAATAAAATAAAAATATAGAACCCAATGAAGAATTGTGGCATGCAACATAGAGACTAGGCAACAGTTAAAATAAAGACAAGTAGTGTTTAATATAGCGTTATATAAATGCATGCATTTCATACCCTCCTACTTGTCTGCAAGATACCAAGCAGAGCTCCAATTCATCAATGGCTAATAATGTCCATTTTAAAGCATACATGAATCAATATTTTTTAACTCTTCTGCATTACCAATGAAGTTTTTCCCATAGCAATGACAATGACATTCCTAGTAATGAGAACATTTTAAAATTAATAGCTCCGAAAACATTAATATTACAACATGCTCATAATTCTTCTAACTTTATTCATTTTTTTACTACTTTTTTTAATGAGAAAGAATACAGATATTTCCATCCTTGTTTACTTGTCTTATAAATATTTTAATAGGGAGCAGACAGTGAATAGATAAAAATACATCCTACCTCAACAGCCTTTCATAAGTCATGTTCATAAATCAAGTTATCAAAGACAAACAAAAATATCAGACTGATGGAAGTAACAACATTCAGATTTGTGCTTTTGAATGTAGGATACACAATGTAGTGACTAAAGATTGTCACAGAGCTTATTTCCAGGCTGTGGCTGGAAGCACTTAGAATCAATTTAGCAATTCAGAACCTACAGAATGGATGACATATTGTTGATGCAAATGAGCAAATGCTGTAAATAGGAGCAAGACAGTAAGCTCTGGTTTAAGAAACAGTTATTTGAAATCTGTGAGAATCCTCTTCTTAATTCTGATTAATTCTGTGCTGGCCATGTACAGCCAGTTTGTTCTGAGAGGGTAGGAGGTTTTTCTGCCCGTAACGGGTACGCAGAGGTAGGGAGTATATATACCAGCCTGGAATATGTGATGAAAGGGATGCAATTTCTTTGGGTCCCAGAAATCTTATGTTAATAAATGTGTATGTATATGTATGTGCATATGTGTATGTGTATGTATATGTATGTGCATATGTGTATGTGTATGTGTATGTATGTGCATATGTGTATGTGTATGTGCATATGTGTATGTGCATATGTGTATGTGTATGTGTATGTATATGTATATGTATATGTATATGTATATGTATATGTATATGTATATGTATATGTATATGTATATGTATATGTATATGTATATGTATATGTATATGTATATGTATATGTATATGTATATGTATATGCATATGTATATGTAGGGAGAAGTTCTACTTTCCTTACCTTCCTCTCTCAATAAACCACACGATGAGGCAGAGAGGAAGGATAAGAACCATTGTGGGAACAGATAGCAGCCTAAATAAAGACAAGTCCAAATGACATGAGGCCCTATAATGACTATTTTTTTCTTGCTTTCAAATTATGTGCATTTGAAAACAGACTTAGGTTTTTAAAGAGAAGACATATGCATCTGCAAAATGGCTGTACATTTCTCCAGTGGCTGCGATGCACTTATTTGGCACTGTACAACACTGCTGCTGCCTGTAGAGCACATGGCTCCCTTGACCTTACACTTTCCCTCTGACCCTGTGTAGGAACTGTTGCTGCATAAACTGCAAGATACGTTTGTAGACTGCAGGACCGAGTTGGCATTTTGTTTGCATTCCCCAATGGAGTTGCTTTCTTCTTCTCTTTGCTAGACTCTTCATCAGTGTCTCTTTCTTTCCTCCTCTCCACTGCATTCAACTTTATCCTTTTTCCTGCCCACAGTAATTCCTACAGTGGCCACTCCATGAGCTTGGCAGGTGCCCATTATGTTTCTTCTTCTGCAGTGGAGGCATCAGCATCAACACCTGACATTTTCTGGCCTTGCCACAGGCTATGCAGACAACAAGTTCTCCTATTTGTAAGGAAACAAATTTAAAAAAGGAAAATAAATTTTAAGGTAAGAAGGAATGACTAACTGCGTCCCACACTCGCTGAGGATGAACTACTCCAGTAACACGGAGTACCTTTGCAATGGTGTACCTTCAAATATAAACCACTTCATCAGATAGCAACATTGCTGAAATAGTTGATGTATAGAAGAACCTTTCATAAGGACCTATCAAGTGAGATCCACAGCTTGAAGTCTGATTTGGAGAGAATACATATATGAAATATGCCTTCAAATTAAATTTTGCAGCAAATACAGTGATGGAGGGATACAGGATTCTTAACCATGCTTTCTCCTGCTCTTTCAGCTTGCATTTTTTTCTAATCTTAGTGTTACTTCTTATCACTTAAGGTGCTGGTCCTAAGAAGACTTAACATGAACAAATGTAATTACTACTTTTTTTTTTTTAATAGTCACTAATTGGGCCGAGTTGTCTACACTTTCTAGGAGTAGTCCATTAAGAAAACAAAAAAAAAAGCTTTTTTGTGTATAATGCTGAGAGGACACTTTACTATTATTCACTGACTTTGGTCCCCATCAGTTCAGCCTAGAACTTTTCGAGGGTTTTAACTGAAAGAAAAAATGAAATTAAAGAGTTAGGGGAAAAAACAGTGGAAGATCAAAAATTCCTACTTTGACTCAGACTAGGAGAATTTGTTCAGCTTTGTCTTTGATCTTTGACTCAAGTTTTTGAATTAGGCTTCTTTGGTTATTTTATTCAAAATTATTTGTCATGACACAACACTACAATAAATTTCTTTCCTGTCACAAGTGCTTTCTTTTGTTGGGTTTTTCCTTCCTCTCACAGAAGGGGACTCTTGAGCTATCTCTAGCACCTGCTAGAGTGGAAAGCAAATGAATAGTCAGCTTCTTGGTTTTGTCTTCCACAGAAGCTACATTTCTGCTGTTGTCTCTTCTATAATAACTCTCTGTTACATATAGAAAGTCTTCTGAGTTTTGGTAATAATTGACTCTAGCGACACTAGAACAACATTTCAAGAGATAAGCAACAGTTTTTCTCATCCTACTTTCTCTGGGAAAGAAATACTGGAGCGGTACTATCGGTGAACTTTATCACACTGCAGTAACCTTTCTGTGCAAATGCAATATCAGAACACACTTCAGTGTGAGGTCAAGATAAAGTCAGAATCACTTCCTCTTTTCAGTTAAAAATGAAAACCATAACAGGCACACGTACGGACTCAAGCTACATTATAATGGAAAATCTACTCCTTCCTTGAAATAACACACTTGACCCTTCTTTGTAGGTAGACGAGATAGGGAACATCCTCTGTAATTGTTAATTTGCTATTTCCTGGGATCTAATCATTGCAAACACCTTTACCTCATTAGCTTTCTTCAAAAGAGTAAAATCAAGCTACGTAGTTTATGTCAAACCTCCTTCCGTGTGAAACAATAAAACGAGGTGACACTTCTCCTTTGTCGTGCTTGAGTCTGCTTTCCCACCATAGTTAAATAGATGGAGGTAATTAAACAGGATTAGATTCAGATTTCTGTATCTTAAGGAATATATATATCTCTATTGCATTCAAGTAGCTTTTATCTGGAAGAACTAATACGGTTGGCAATATAATGTACAGGGTAAAACAAATTTATTGCAAGTACCTTTCAGTCATGGATTTTGTGAATAAAACAAAGTATACTTCAAGTAAAAAATTTGGTTTATAGTGTTGTTTTACTGTCAGAAGTGACAGAGAACTGATTTATTCTTTCGAATTCTCAGGTACCTGTTAATTAGAAACATAAATTTGAGTTTATAACAACTATTAAAGGAAGACTGCTTTAGGAGGGTTGACACAAAAAAACCTCCAAAATTCATATATTAGCCTAAAAGAGCACAGTGATTTCTCAGTTCTAAGATGTGAACAGGAGAGAATTCACAAAAGTATTCATTAATTGCTAGCAAAGACGATGTCATGTGGTCTTTGAATCTTCCAATATGACATCAGAATTACAACAGCAAATATATTGTTATAGTTATAAGATATTTCTTTGGATTCTCCAGGTCGTAGATTTAATGCAAAGAGCCAATTTGCGTCTTCGTATATTTCAGCAGGCCAAGGATAGACATAGAGTTTAAAGAAGGTATCAGAAGGCTACTGAATTATAAGTCTATGTCTGATGGAAAGGATTTATACTCCCAAACCACCTACAGTCATAAACTGTTCAAGATTTCTCCTGAAAATACTGAATTAGATTTGAATTCAGAAAGGAAACCGTCTAGGAGGTTCATTGAGTGTATGGAAGACAATTTCCTAACACAAATTGTTAGTGAGCTGACTAAAGAAGGTGCCGCGTTGGACCTGCTGTTTTTAAAGAGAGAAGGCCTTGTGGAAGATGTGACTGTTGGAGGATGCTTGGGGCACAGCAGTAATGAAATGATAGAATTCTCACTTCTAGAAGGAATAAGGAGAGGATTCAGCAGGACCGCCACTCCGGACTTGCGAAGGACAGACTTTGAAGGGTTTAGAAGGCGGCTTGATGAAGTTCCTTTGGAGTTAGTTCTGAACAACAAAGGAGCCTAGAAGGGCTGGATGTTCTTCAGGAAGGAAATCCTGATAGCACAAGAACAGGCCAGTCCCAGGTGCCATAAAATGAGCTGGCAGGGAAGAAAACCAGCTTGGCTGAGCAGAGAGCTTTGTATTGATCTCAGAAAGAAGAGGAAAATACATGAGCTTTGGAAGAAGGGGCAAGCATCTCAGGAGGACTACAAGGATGAAGTGACATCGCATAGAGAGAAAATTAGAAATGCTAAAGCCCAACTATAACTTCAATTAGCCAATTCAGTGAAAGACGACAAAATTTTCTACAAAACTATTAAAAACCATAACAAGACCATAAAGGAGAAGCTCCCTCCTTTTCTGGATGCAGAGGGAACAATGGGGAACAATAGTGACAAAGGATGAGATACTTAATGCCTTCTTTGCCTCAGTCTTCAACAGTAAGGTGAGATTTTCTCTGTGTACTCAGCCTCCTGAGGCAGAAGACAGGGAATGTGAGTAGAACAAAGCTCCGATGATTCAAGAGGAGTTGGTTAGTGACCTGATTGGCCAATTAGAGATTCTCAAGTCTACTGGGCTGGATGGGTGCACCCAAGGATTTTAAGAGAGCTGGCAGAAGTCCTCACCAAAATGCTTGCCATCATCTACCAGCAGTCCTGCGTGACTGGGGAAGTTCCACTTGTCTGGAGGCTCGAAAATGTTATGTTCATTTACAAGAAATTTTAGAGGGAGGATCTGGGAAACTATAGGCCTGTCAGTCTGACCTCGGTACTAGGGAAGGTCATGGAGCAGATCATCTTGAGTGCAATCACACAAGCACATGCAGGATAACCAGGTGATCAGGCCCAGTCAACATGTGTTTATGAAAGGCAGGTTCTGCCAGACCAAATTGATCTCCTTCTATGAGAAGTTTATCCATTTATGGATGAGGGAAAGGCTGCCGATGTGGTGTACCTGGACACTGGTAAAGCCTTTGGCACCATTTCTCACAGTTTTCTGTTTGAGAAAGTGGCTGCCATTGGCCTGGACAGGCATACCTTCTGCTGGGTGAAAAACTGGCTGGATGGCTGGGCCAAAGCGCGGTGGTAAATAGACAAATCCTGTTGGAGGCTGGTTGCAAGTAGCTTTCCCCAGGGCTCAGAGCTGGATCCAGTCCTGTTCAATACCTTTATCAACAATCTAGATGAGGGGATTGAGTATATCCTTAGCAAGTTTGCAGATGATGCTTATCTGGTTTTAGTTTGAAACCATTCAAATACAAGGTTACAAAATTAGGTAAAATACCTTGAAAACTGCAGAAAGCAGCAAAATGAAAAAAAGTCTCCAACCAAGAAAATGATAAAAAGGAACACATATTTTCAAACCTCAAGTGGTATTTTAAGACAGTTTCCCATAAAAAACAACAAAACTGAGAATGCTGTCTGTTCCATACATTACCTCATTACAACACCTCAATTTCAATGTTTAGTATTCAATAGTGTAGTGTCAACTTAAACAGAAATTTCTCTGTCAAGTATCTATCTGACACCATTTTTCAAACCGAGTAGTTTTCTTATAAAAATGAGTCTATCAGAAGTTATGATATTTCATGCGAAGCTAAAAACCCCTGCTGATCCTTTCATTGAATGACTGATACTTCTGCCTTTTGCAGTAGAGATGTAAATTTTGATAAGGATGTCCTCTGAGAAGCATGGGTTTGTGTCACAGGCCCCATCAAGCCTTTCAGGAATGTAACAACAGGTTAACAATCTTCTAAACTATTCATAGGTCAGGCCTGGACTTAAGCAGCGCTTTTCCTCTTATTATGCTTTTGAAAGTCTACGGCCTGTTGCCTAGAAAATTTTTGAGATTAAGGATGTCTTTCCTAAAGACCCTCAGTCTCCACAACCAGCAAGCCATGTCAGAAAAAGAGCACCATCAAGCACAGAGAGAGATCTGCTTGAGGGTAGGGAAGTTCTGCAGAGGAATCTGGCCAGGCTGGATCAATAGGCTGAGACCAATAGGATGAGGTTCAATAAGGCCAAGTCCCACACTTGGGACACGACAACCCCATGCAGAGCTACAGACTTGGAGAAGAATGGCTGGTGAGATGTGTGACAGAGAAGCTAGAAGTGTTGGTTGACAACCGGCTGCATATGAGCCAGCAGTGTGCCAAGAGGGCCAAGGACATCTCGGCCTGTATCAGAAACAGCTTGGCCAGCAGGACCAGGAAAGTGATTGTACTCCTGTACTCAGCATTGGCAAGGCCACACTTTGAGCACTGTATTCAGTTTTGGGCCCCCACTACAAGAAAGATATTGAGGGGCTGGTGTGTGTGCAAAGAAGGGCAAAAAGGTGAAGGGGCTGGAGAACAAAGAATGGCTAAGGGTTCTGTGGTTGTTTAGCTTAGAGTAAAGGAGGCTGAGGGGAGACCTCATCACTGTCTACAACTACCTGAGAGGAGGTTGTAATGAAGTGAGTGTTGGTCTCTTCTCCCAGGTGACAGATGATAAAATGAGAGGTAATGGCCACAAGTTGCATCAGGAGGAGTTCAAAAATTTCTTCACTGAAATGGTTGTCAGACATTGGAACAGCTGCCCAGGGAGGTGGTTGAGTTGCCATGTCTGGAGGTGTTTAAAAGATGGGTGCATGATTTTCTCAGGGATATGGTTTAGTAATGGACAGATCCGGTTGGACTTGGTGATCTCAAAGATCTTTTCCAAGCGGGCAATTCTATGATTCTACGATTAATTGTCTTCAATGGTCTATACTCAATCAATATAAATTCAGATGTAGTTTTATAGGAGTTTGAGGCTCCCCAGTATTCATGGACAACTATTGTTTTCGAGTTCAAAATTTACTGCAAATCAGATGAAATTGTGTGATAAACAGTCTTTTTGTCTAGATGTATCTTTCAAAATTGATTGCTCCAGCAATCAAGACTATCTTCTGTTTCTGTTTCATGCTGCTTGGCCAGTTACTACAGTAATGGAGTTTGCACCAGAGGAAGAGTGGAAGGTCAAGAACTGGATTAGAAAACAAAGGCTAGGAAAAGACCTCTAAAGGGCTTAGAAGAACCTTTTCTGTTGAATAGTATGGTTCAACATGAAGATGATATTAGTTACAAGATTCTTTCTCTGAATAACAAGGAACAAGTTAAACTTGAATACCTACACACGTTTATCGTTTTAATCTGGGAATTTAACTCTGCCTGTAACAAAGGAGTGTATTTTGAACCACAGCTCCTGGAAGCTTGAAAGAGTTAACAAAAAACAGCTTTTATTATTTGAAAACATCTGCAAACCCCATGAGCCATGACAAAACCTATTGCACAGTCCAACCAGTTGATCCTCAAGGGGCCAGTAAATATGTACTGCCTTTGGAGAGATGATGGTAGTTAAAAAGTGCTCAGTTGCAGTTGCAGGTATTTCCACTTATTTTGTTTTCTATACACACACACATGAAAATTTGTCAAAAATTATACTAATTGTAACAACCGGGAACAAATTTTTGCTCCTAAGATATGTAACTATGGAAAAATGCCAGTGATTGTTTACCATGTTTGAAAGGTTTATCCCAGTGGAAAAAAAAAGGTTTCCACTGTAAGAGCGTCATTAACAAGGCCATAGCACACATAACATGACATAACTTACAATTAAATAACGATTTTTCTGAGATTCCTCTAAGATGAAAAAATATCATAGGTAAGTCCCTTCTTTTGAAGACAGAAAATATTTTCAAATTTTTATATTCTAAAAAGTATAAAATTTGAGCTTAAATATTTTTTTTTTAAGAAAAGTGGTCTTCTTTAAATGTACTTCCCAGCCCAACACTTGATTTTATGTGAAGTATAATTTTAAAGAAACACATGGTTTCAAAATAGTAGATGTTTTGTGTCCTCTCCACAAATATTATACAAAACTATTTCTAAAGTTTGATCTTTCTGTTACTTACAAATCCAAATGTGAAAAATGGTCTGAGGTACACACATAGTAATTCCTAAGTGTTTAGCAGTCTCTGTTTTATAGATTTCTCTCTGCTTTTCAGTTGTGTCTTTTCCTCCTGCCCCCAAACCATTCTTATTACTCTGTCTTGGCTATGTTGTTGAGGTAATGGTGATTGACTTTTGGTGTTATTAACATCTCCACATGAATATTTTGGATACAAATCCTAGAGACACTGCTATCTGATTTTCCTGTGGTAAAGTCTTTCAAAAAGAAAGCAGGATCAGTAACGACTACAATGTTTATCTGCATATCTTACTCCTGGAAATCCCAGTTTTTGACCCCCTAAGTGCAGGCTACGATTGAAGAGAGTAAATTAAATGAGCTGGTAGGAAGAAGAGGGTAAGGTAAGATTAATGCTCCTTCAGTTGAAATACTGCTAACTTCTGAGAGATTTGCAGCAATGAGAGTGACTTCTGTGGGTCTTCTAGGATCTTTAAATGCCTTCAAGGGCTCAGGGCAGGTGCCCAGCTAAAAATTCTTCTGGAGAAGATTTTCTTCTTTAAAATCTCACACTGACCATTTGAGGAATCGTGATTGGACTTTTGGATTTTTTACCCTTAAAATTAATCATGGTGTTTTTACATATTTGCTACTCAAGAAGCCTGTTCAGCTGATGCATCTGCATACCCACAAACAGAAATGATCCGAAAAATGTTGTATTCTCCTGCACTAATTACCTCTGTCCTTTAAAAGCTTATTGTCTGAAAAGTCAAAACATAAATAGGGGAAGAGATGGAGTTATGACAAGTAAAATAAAGAGAGAAAGACAAAATATAGAGAGAGCTTTTGTGGTTATGCTGTCTATAGCCTTTCTCAACGATTTCAGTGGTTTAGTTTTTAAGCTATTTTGCTATGTCTCACTTTAAAAGTGGTTTAACACGTTTGTGAAAAATTGTCCTGACTGCTACTATTGGTTCCACAAAGGTTATAGTAAGTCAGACAGGTACTTTCTGAGCACTGGTGGAGAAGGGCTGATAAGCATGGACTTTTCCTGTGTAATATTGTCTGTATTTAATGCTGAAAAAGATGGTAGCTGATGATGCCAAAAAAGTGGGGATGCTTTTCTGTTCCCTTAAACAAATTGCAGTGGTTGCTGCTATTCTTCATGCAGAAACTACTGGGTTTTTGCCATCTGAGATTAAAATGTAACCCCCAGTTTGGAGACCAAAATTGTTTCTAGACTCCTTAGAGAGCCTGTCAGCTTTTAAGTGCCAAGCAATGCCAGAGAACTGTGTAACACATATAGAGTGAAATGTCATGGTGAAATAGGGATGACCAAGGGGAAACACAATGAACAACTAGGTTGTCTGCTGGACTGGAGCTGCTGCTCTAGAGAAACTGCCTTCTTTGAGTTTTCTGAATTAAAGTAGATCTCATACGTGCATTGGCTACCTGTCTTCTAGTTTCAAAAACTGGCTATTTAAAAAACTATACATTTGTATACCTAATTTGTAAATAATATGGACATCTAAACCCAGAAATCAATGAAAACACTGAAATTAGTAATGTTGCTTGAAAACCAAGGTTTTATTTTCACCTTAATATATTGTTACCTCTAAATTTTGTGCTATTGTGGTAGGTTTTAAAATCTGCTAAAATCTGCTTCCATTTTGCTATTAGAAAATGAAATATCTTCCTTAGGCTGGTAGGAATCAAAGTTACCTCTCCCTTTATTCCAGAAATTCAGCATACAAAGTATCTACAAATAAACACGGCTTCTTCCTAATAGAATTTGATACTAAGACATTTTTGAGCTACTTCTCTAAATACCCAAGAATCTTAAGACGGATGGAGTTGTGCTCTATCTTTTCAGCTCCATTTTCCACTTTGTCATACTATGCTACCCTTTGAGTTTTGATGTACAGTAGATCTTCATTACAGTATATGTATATTATCCTACTTAATGGGATTATTCATGCAATTAGCATTGTTGGTGTACTGCTTTTGCTATCATTGAGAAATACTGTCTGAATAGAAGTATGGGAATTTGTTTCTCATTGTCGTATGTGCTGACATGATGAATTTACACAAAGTTTTTAATCTGCACTACAGGAGAATATTCTCAATGCATCTTTTTTATTATTACTTAATATTGCTGGAAGCTGACATTCTGCTCCTAGCCATTTGAAGAAAAAACAATAAGATCAGATTGTAACTACAGGAAAAAAATCATTCCCACAGATTGTGATTTGCTTCGTAAAACTATCACTGAAATTAATTTAGTGCCAGCATGTCACTGTGGATTTCTACAGTCAGGATTACAAGCCACAGTATTGGCCTTCATTGTTGGTCTGGGAAACAATCTTACTTGAAGAGAATGTTGCAGTAAAGAATAATAATATATCTACATATTTGTTGCTTTGTCCTATATTATAAGTAACACTGTGTATTAAATGAAACACTTTTAATCTCACGAGTTAATGATGGGTCTTTATCCATGAAAATGGCTCAACAACTGAAACCGTATTTATTTCTTATATACTACCTTGAATGACAGACACATCCTAAAAATATTTCCTTTAATTTGTGCAAGACTTTACTTATGTACTGCCTGATTATTATTTTAATGATTGCTAAGAAGGTTTCAGAAGTCATACTTTATATCCATTCTGAATGAATAATTTAATATGAGAAATATTGTGAGGAATTAAAACATATTCCTTACAAACTGACCCTAAGCAGAAGAAAACAAAACAAATCAAGGTTATTTCAACCTAAATTATGGGCACATAATGCTACAACATGTCATAATGTGAATGAGTCATGCATGGTTAAGTGACAGCTCGTAAGGCAATGGTGGCAAACACAAGGCCCATGGGCCTAATCAGGCCCTCCATCTTGTTTTATCTGGCCTGGCACCTTGTTTCTACCTAGCAGCAGCACGAGGCTCCTTGCCTTGATGCTCCTGCCAGTGTGCCAGTCACGAGTGCAGAGTGTGACGTGCGCTATGCTGCAGGAGAAGGCTGATGTAGCCCCTAGTGACAACGAGTTTGACACTCCTGCCATAAGGGATCCAGCATCACAGAGAGTCTCAAAGTTTGTCATCTGGTTCATCATGGCAGGAGCCATGTTGCTGAGGGCCTTGACCAGTTGCATTTTGAAAATATGAAGGGATGGAGACCTTTTTATTTGATTTTACAAGGCTAGAAATTAAATTCTTTTTTATTTAAGTAGGTAAGTTTGTGTGCAAACTTTCATCATACTGAAATTTGCATATGTGTAATGTCCAAAGAAGTCTTTTCAGTGACTTGTATGAAATTTAAAAACAAACAGAAGGGCTTACATTGTGTTTCACTTTCTTTTAACATTTACAATATATTCATAAAATTTTTAGTCTCAAATTAGTTGTAAATATTGAATGAATATTGAATTCTTTTATTATGTCATGAAAAATAAAAAAAAAATTGCCAATGTTGAGATTATGGATGTTTGCACTGACGTTTTATACATTTGTTCTTTACAAAATTTTTTAAAGGGTTTTCAAAGATAATTATATGTTTTAGTGATGTAGTTAGATTAATTTAGCACTTATATGTAATTAACTCTACATAACAATACTTCTTACAACTAGAAAGAGATAGGATGAGAGGAAACAGTCTCAAGTTTCTCCAGAAAGAGTGGTGAAACATTAGAATAGGTTGCCCAGGGAAGTGGTGGAGTCACCAGAACTGAAGATGTTCAAATAATGTATAGATGTTGTGCTTAGCAGCATGGTTTACGAGGCATGTTGGTGTTGTGTTGGCTATTGGACTATGATCCTAGAAGTCTTTTCCAATCTTAACAATTCCGTTTCTAACATTAGACTAGTTTGACTGCGTAGAAAACACCTGGAGGAAACCAGAATGAATGTGTTAGGAGAATCGGGATAAAGTTGAAAGCAGACATAACTGGTGACAATTCAGAAGAACAAACTCCCTTTCTCACTTGTCTTCACATAGTAAAGTGTTTTTTATCACTACTGTACGCTTCACCTGTTCTAACTGTGCTATGAAAATTCTTATTTTTTCATAGTAATTTGTAAAAAAATGTATTTATCTATGATCAGAAATGTCCTGCTCAGGTAAGTCTTGCAACTATGAGATGTAGCTTAATAAAATGTTGACTTAAGTGTGTATTATTTTTTTATTTCTCTCAAAAAAATAAACATCTGTGTTGCTTTATCTGTGGAAGATTCTTAATATTTTTTTGGTATTTTTCAGTTCTTTTCTACTTCTTTTGCGATATACTTTAGATGTTCAGAAAGGTAACACATCCACACATCTACTAGTTTAGTGAAAATCTTCATATTCTAAACTATAAAGTTGAATTTTACCTAGCACATTTCCTTTGCCAAAAAAGAATAAACTTGCAGAGAAATCTATCTTTACCTAACCAATTTCTAATTTTAACACAGGGGCTATCAAGTAAGTCTTAATAATTTCAGTAGAATTCATTCATGACAATTTTTATACCAGCACTTTGATTATTTCACACAGATAACTGAGTAGTTAATTATGAAAGAGTTTGAACATGATGACCTTTCTTGTAAAGTCATTTATTACAGTAAAATTCTTTTTTTTAGTGAAATATTTGTTTGATAATTCATTTTACGTGAAAAAATAATGGATGAGCTTTTATTACTCTTTTATTTCAAACTTTGGAGGCAGGATTCAAAACTGATTTATACTTGAATGTATGTGTTAAAAATAGCTGCACCAGATGATCTTTTAATCAGTGTGCTTTAGCATCACTCTCTTATTAGTTCATACGATATTTGAAACAGAAGCTGACAGAAAATATTAATCTACACTTTCCCTTCATAACATAGTTGTGTTTAAAATGATAAAGAGTTCTTTGTTGGCCTGATTTTTTATATTCCTTGCACTTTTGTTATTAGTATGAAATAAATAATCTGTTGTTCAAATATCTGTTGTAATACTAAGTCTTATATCTTTATTTGTATTCTTTTCTCATAAATCCTACGAAAATTGATGTATATGTTGCTTGTCAGCTGTGTTTGTTACTACACAAACTATCTCTTGCTGGCTTTTCAGCATGCTATTAGACATGATTTATTGTGTGCTGTCAGTCCTGTAGGTTCTTTACACTGAAGCAAATCTGACTACCATTCCTATGTGATGAAGTGATCCAAATGGTAGTCAGAAGAGTACAGAACTTATCTGGTCATCTGTAACTTGATATTTACTCAGTCTTTCAGCTTTCCATCAGTGGGCATTTTTTATAAGAAAAAAAAGAACATATTACTGCATTCCATTCTCATGGGGAATATAATAATGCATTTATACAAATATAACTATGTTATATAGGCTTTTAAATAACAAATTTTTTTTTGCTGTGGTATTTAATGTACAAAACCACTGAAAGTTAATCTCCTTGGGCTATCAGAGTGCTGAGTTATTGACCAATTATCTCATTACAAAACTGTTCACAAGAGATAATGCAGGGACAGTGCATAAATCTTGAGATCATATTCACTGTCACTTCATAAAACCAGATCTGGCACAGTTAATCATCATAATCTAGTTGCTCATTAACACATCTGCAATGGAAAACTGTGTTCCTTTCACGTGTGTACATTTATGCATCTCTGACCACCTGGTATAACTCAGTCATAGAGAGAACAATTAACACTGGCCCAATGACTTACAACAAGAAGGGAATGCAGTAAATAAATTTTAGAAATCAATTTACTGAAAACACCTTCAGTTTCCATTTCAATAATTTATCATCTGTGGCTAAGGATAGATGATGCTGTACAAGGTTCATTTTCTCTGTAATATTTTTCAATGCTTGTTATTCAACAAAGTTAATCCATTCCAAAAGGTTCCAAAGCATGTGTATAACTTTGTCGTGTAAAATAGCCATGTTCTACAACACACATTCTCTTATGAAAAAAAAAAAAAGGGCATTAACTTTTGTAAGTTTTTTATATTGTCTTTTTAAACTGTGCCTTGTAAACTCTCTTTGGGTGTGATAGGTTCTACTGCTACTGTCAGAAATCCATGGGTCTCTAGGCAAAAGAAGCAATAAGCAATACAAATGTCACTTTGACACTCCTAAGTGTTCATTATTATTTTGCAGAGAAGCTTCTGGCCTGATAAAATCTATTAATGTTGTTTATCAAATAAATTCAATATTGATGGATATTTCCTCCCTTTCTTCTTCAAATCTGCTCAGAAAGCCTATTTAAACCTGAACACTTCAATTTCCTTCTAAATGTACCCAGATACATGTCACACTACGAGTCTTCTGATAGTAAGGAAAAATCAAATGCCGGTGATTTGACATGCAGTGTCACTTGGTTTTACTACCTTTCTTTATTCATTCGTGTCATAGAGCCTAACTGTTTGGACAACATGGCTCTCTTCAAATCTGAGTGCTGCTAATATACCCAAGGAATAGTTACACCTGAGATGAAGGTTCCAGGCATTGTCATACATCCAGTACAGCTGGTGTGGCTGTCCGTGGAGAAACCTTCCTGCAATTTTCCACATGCAATAAGCTACCTTTGACTTTTCAAAGTCCTAATCTTCATTAATCATAAAAGGTAAACTATTGCTGCATGCATTCTAAGAACAGCACGGCTAATTTGACCATCCCATGGTAAGAACAATAATATTACTGGATAATAAGATTACTGGAAAAAATTGCTTTGGAGATCCTGGATTTGAGTAATAGATGCTCTTTGTTTCAGGAAAACGACATTTGCTGTTTCTATGAAAAATATCACCAACATTTTATCTAATTTTAGCCTCTGAAAAACTTCTGGTTTGCACGTTTGGCAGATATGCAACAGAGCTTTGTTGGTACATGTTTCTGATCTTTACCTCTTCATCTAAAACAGTGGGGTGTAACAGGCTGTCTCCCATCTCCCAAGGTTGCATTGGTACATAAGATGAGTTTAGATCCACAGACTCCTGAAATATTAATAGGGTGAGCAAAGTGGAATGCAAATTTTCACACATTATTATTTCCCCTATATAGTGTCTAACTACAATCCTTGGCCAGAACAAGATTCACATGAAACAAACAACTCAATGAAACCAAGCTGCATAGTCATAGGCCTGAACTCACCACCAAAAACAGATGAAGGGAAGTCTATCTTAAAATGAGTCGAACTCATGGATTTCAGCATCATCCTTTTGATAATCCCAGTGTGAGTTCGGAGGCACAACCTGATGCCTTTCCCTGGGTTATGAATCTCATCCAGCCCTTCCTCATTAAAAAATGCAGAAGAGATAGTGACCATGCCAGCTTCTTCTTTATAGTCCAAGATTCAGTGAATAGAGCATTTATTGTGTTCCTACAAAATATGGGTGCAATTCTCTCTAAAATTAGCCGAGCACACAGTTGTCACACCTTATAAGAAGAACAATGAAGTCCTTGATGTTTCAGCATTAAAAAATAATAAAAAATATTTGGACAGCGAAGAAAAAGGGATCCATTCTATAGATCATTTCATTATTAAATAATATAATTTTGTGTGCCAATTTATCATCTCTTTTTGAAAAATCCTAAACACCCTGAAGTGACTGGGTTTTTAATCATTGACTTGAAAGGAGTCGTGACTCTATGGGATCTGCTAATGTGCGGAAGATGGTCCCAAACAAAGGAGAAATTTGGTTACTTGCTCCATTTCTGAAAACTTATTGCTGAAATACATTCTCTTTGTGCAGCTGAAATGGATGTTTGGAAACTATTTTTCTTGGATGAGTCTGAGAAGCCTTCATCCTTATCACCCCTAGGAAACCAGGTTGGTGAAAATGAATTTTCAAAGGGACAAATTGGATGAACCAGTAGCACAGCTATATAGTCCTTGTTAAAACAGTCATAAAATAGTCTTATCATTTATCATAGGTGCCTTCTTCCAAGAATCTGTAGTCTCTGATGAAACAAAATAAAACTTTCAGCTCTTTTAAATTGCTTTTGAATATTTTGGATTCTGAATGTTGCATAACTTTCCTGCGTACAAAACAATATGACTTGATACATTTAAAAGGTCCTATCAGATCTGATACTCTTGTTTTTTTAAAAGCTTCAAGAGAATTTTTGTTTTAAGTTTTATGACACCAACTTAAAAGACTACCAGCAGCAAACTAATGAAATTCATTCATGTCATCCTGGGAAATGAAATGAAGCTAAAATATATTTTCATGAGTGTTAAGTACAGTTTCCAAATGCACATATGCAACCCCAATGACTTTGGCAAATTTAAAGAAAAATATGCATGACCAAAGTGACTCAAGTAGCAAGTGTATGGCAAAGGCAAGAGAAATAGCCTTTTTGGTATGCAGGGAAAAGGAAGCCTACAAAAAGATGACTGAGTACAGACTGCAGCTTGGCAGGGTACACAGCTTGCTGCGCTGACGGTTTTCTGATGTGTATCTGCTTTGTTTTGTAAATTGTTGCAGGTGGAAAATGGAAGAAAATCTAAAGCTGCATTTCCCAGGGTATAATAATGAATTTCTGAAGACACAAAAATGTGAGAGGTTATTACATGTGCACTGAACCCTGTTGTACAACTTAACACCTGATACTTTTCTCCCCTTGGAGAAACAAAGTCAGATCTTCCTTCAGCTTGACTATGCATCTTTGCCTTCATGTCTGCAGAAGTATATTGACTTAACCTGCTGAATATCTGATCTATGGTGCATATCTCCACATACGGTGGTGGTTTAGGTCTCTGGGTTTTTTTTTTTCCCTCTTCATATCCACTATGGTTTTCTGGCAGCACATTTCAATTCTGAGTCAGTAATGTAGTTGATTATACAGACCTCAGTTTAAAGTAGTATTGTTGTGGTTAATTCTTGTAAAACTTGGATATGTCTTCCATTGTGAAACTCCAGTTCACTTCGGAAAGATTATTGGTAGCACATCGATTTTCACTGGGTGAGAGCAAGAATAGTTCCTTAGGATTTTTTTGTCTTTATGTATATAATAAATGAAGTTTGTGTAAAATATTAGTACCGCTTGCACAAAACGCTAACAAGAATGTGAAGAAAATAGTAGTCATTCCTCAGACCTATCTTCATGCTTTTCACACACATCCATGCATAATCTATTTCACTTTACCAGAGATAACATACGAACGTTGACTTAATACAGTGAAACATTCTATATCGTGAGTTCCAAAGACTGCTATATTAAAAACAGGGTAAAAGGTCAGATCCTGTGTAAAAACATATTTACTTTTGCTAAGACAGATATTGCAGAAAAAAACATAGTTTTCAGGGCAATATTTTGTTATTTATAGGGGAAAAAAAAAGACAACAAAATAAGACAAAAAAAACGAATGGACAAAGGAAATTCATATCAATCTGAACCTAAACACTGATACTAAAAATCTCTTAAGCTTTCTGCCAAAGTCAAGAAAAGCTAGTTTTTTGGTAACAAATGAAAAACGAAAGACTTGTAACAAAATTCAAGTGTTTACAAAGACTTGAAGAAAGCTAAATAAGTTTCTTATCTCCCAAGATGGTCTTAAATTCTGAGAGGAATCTATGAGCAAAGAAATTAATAAATTTTTCTGTTTAACAAGATGACTTCTATTGTAACTTCTGACAGCTGGCCTCAAGGTAAGGTCCATTTGTAATAAGACATGGTTTTAGGCTAATTCTTTTATTAAAGCCAGTCTAACAAGTGCAGAGAGGCTGTAAGACAGTATGAAAATAATGGAAGTATACATTCATAAGACTGTGGAACCAGGCTCTAATCCATGCCTTGCCAGTGTGGCAAAATAAGTCTCTGATTAATTATGTCAGAAGAAAATAATTAAAAAACAAAAGAAAACAAAACCATTCTGGAAGAGTCAGCCTATATAGGTTGAAACAAAGTCCTGTGAAGTTTGGTCTGCTTCAACTTTTGTCTTGTCTTCTTTGGAGGCTAGATATCTTTCACTTTTGATTTAATTGTTCAGAACATAACAGCATGATAAAAGTTTTTTTTATGGAAATTTCTCATAGCAACACAATCAATCATTTTTCCAACTCATGCACCGTCTTGAGCCCCTGAGCCTCAAAGATTTCTTTTATATGGAGCTTACTTGTTAATTTAGCACTGATCAAAGGCTAAAACATTTATCATGCTTATTAGTGAATAAACCTAACAGCAGGTATCCCAAGTGAGGAAGCAAATCCTTATTTCCTGCAAGAATGAATTGAAAACTATCCAAAGTGCTTGCAAACATTTTTCAGGAGTGACAAATTGTCAAAAAGAAAGCAGCTGCTAGATGTGGAAGCTCAAAAAAAAAAAAAAAGAAAAGCATCTTGCATAGGTATCTTTAGTCTACCCATAGGGATTTTCTACAGTTTCATTTACTGTAATTGCTTGTGAAATCCTGTATCAGCTGACCTTAGAACCTAGTTACAAAGTAACAGTATAAACTATTGTGGTTGTTAATATTCAGATAAATGGGACATCCTTCACATCTGCTCTTCTAGAGTCCAAGTCTTTTTTAATTCCCCAAAATGCACTTTGACATGTTGTAAAACGTTCTCTAAAGGATCTTCTATACAAACATACCGTAAATTGTCCTCAGGAGAAGTAGTAAACCCTAATGAGAGTACCTTTCCTGATACATACCAGGAAGAAACAAGGACTATACTGTGATGAGGTTCACTACTACAGGTTCGAACCAAGTTGCAAGCAGGGTAACCTGGCCACTTGATAAACCTTCTGAGCTAAAACTCAAAAGTAGGGATGGGCTTAATCTAGCTGATGAACGTAATCCCTCCAACAGCTTTTTTTTGTCCCAGTTGGTGCTTAACACACAGTGTTATTCTATGTCTTATTCACTGGTCTTCTCTCTCTTGCTTACTTATTATCACTTCATTAGAACACAGAATCTGATCTTGCTTCATCTTCCATCAAGATTCCATGCTATCTCACTGTGTGTAGACCACCTTTGACTCTATCTCGTTGAAAAACTCTGTGCATACCCAAGTTTTCTCATATTTCTGGCTATTTTACTTTTCTTTTAATATTCAGTGCCTATTACCATACTAAAGTGTGGATAAGGCAGGGACAAGAGTTTCAGTTTTTGCATTGAATGACCTAGGTAGTAAGCAAGTATGTCCAGGAAAAGGTGGGTGAATGCAAAAAGCTGTGATATTTTAGTTTAAGTGTAGGATTCAAATGGTAAATTCCTCAAATGCTTTGACACTGTCAAAAATTTATGGGCTTAACTATGGACTTTCAAACTGCTACAAGGAGACGAGTACTAATAATATAGATAAACAAGACAGCTGAAAAAAATGACCTGTAAAGATTAATTTAAAGCATACAGAAATTATTCTTATTTATAGAGCGGATCTTAACAGCTCTGTGCCATTCTGTTGAAGATGTGTGGTTGTTACTTGAAGACATTGCGCTTTGTCTTCTGGTTTATATTCTTTCTAAGGTAAACAAGAAGTCACATGAAACGAAATCAAGCCTCTTTCCTCTGCCTTCATTGGAACTCATCCCAGGTAAGGATCCTCTAAGAAATACAGATGATCTGATTGCAAATACTATATCTTTCCTTTATGGGATGTGGGGTGGAACATTGCCACCAAGGAAGAGGAAAAGGCTGAGGCACTTAATGCCTTCTTTGACTCAGTCTTCAACAGTCAAAGCAGCTATCCCCAGGGTATTCAGCCTCATGAGCTGGAAGACAGGGGCAGAGAGCAGAATAAATCCCGCATAATCCAGAAGAAAGCAGTTAATAAACTGTTACGCCACATGAATGCTAACTCTCTCTATGGGGCCAGATAAGATTCACCCGAAAGTACTGAGAGAGCTGGTGGAGAAGCTTATAAAGACACTCTCCATCATTTATGAGCAGTCCAGGTTAAAACGGAAGATCCCCAATGACTGGACGCTTGCCAATGTGATGCTCATTTACAAGAAGGGCCATCTACTGCAGACCTGTCAACCTGATTTCAGTACTGTGGAAGATTATGGATTGGTTCATCTTAAGTGTGATTATCAGGCTTTCACAAAACAATCAGGGGCTACAATCAGGGTCATCCAGCATGGGTTCATGAAAGACAGGTTCTGCTTGACTAACCTGATCTCCTTCTATAACAAGGAGACCCACTTAGGAGATAAAGGAAAGGTTGCAGATGTTATTTACCTGGACTTTGGTAAAGCCTTTGACACTTTTTCCCACAGCATTCTCATAGAGAAACTGGTTGCTGATGACTTAGACAGGTGTACTATTTGCTGGGCAAAAAAAATATCTGGATGGTCTAGCCCAGATAGTGGTGATGAAGTGAGTTAAACCCATTTGGTGACTGGGAAAAAGTGGTTTTCCCCTGTGCTCAGTGCTAGGTCTCATCTTGTTTAATATCTTTATCAATAATCTGAATGAAGGGATTGAGTGCACCCTCAGTAAATTTGCAGATAAAATCAAACTGAGCAGTAATGTTCATCTGCGTGAGGGATCTGGACAGGTTGGATCATTCAACCAAGGCTTGTTGTATGACATTTAGCAAGGCTAAGTGCCGGGTCCAGCGAGAACAACCCCATGCAGCACTACAGGCTTGAGGATGAGTGGCTGGAAATCTGTCCAGCAGAAAACAACCAGTTGAATATGAGCTGGCAGTGTGCCCAGGTAGCCAAGAAGGCCAACAGCATCCTGGTTAGTATGAGAAATAGTGTGGCCAGCAGGACTAGGGAAGTGTTCATCCACCTGTACTCAACACCTCAATGTCTGTTTTGAGTTTTGGGCTCCTCCCTGTAAGAAGAATATGAAATTGCTGGGGGTTGTCTAAAGGAAGGCAATGAATCTAATGACGTGTCTGGAGCACAAGTCTTATGAGAGAACTAGGGTTGTTTAATCCATAGTTGCGGAGGCTGAAGAGAGACCTCGTCGTCATCCATAGCTACCTGAAAGGAGGTTGTAGTGAGGAGGTTGTTGGTCTTTTCTTCCAAGTAACAATCAATAAGATGTGAGGAAATGGCCTCAAATTGTGCCAGAGTAGGTTTAGATTGGGTATTAGGAAAAATTTACTGAAAGAGTGGTGAAGCACTGGAACAGGCAGCCCAGGGATGCGGTGGAGTCGCCATCACTGGAGATGTTCAAATAATGTGTAGATGTTGTGCTTAGGGACATGGTTTAGTAGGCATGGTGGTGTTAGGCTTATGGTTGTAATTGATGATCTTAATGGTCTTTTCCAACTGAAATGATTCCATTCTATTCTATCCCATTTTAGAGTTAGCACCTGTTTACTACAAAAAAAGCAACCCTCCAAAAAAACCCCAACCAAACAACCTCAAACTTGAGACCCTGAGAAAACATGTTTAAGGTTCCCTGCTCACCTTGTATTTTTAACGTCACCTACATCAGTACAAACTGCAATGTTAGACATTTGAAGATAATGATAAAAATAGCAGATGTCTGAAAAATAGCTATAAATATTAATTCCACAAAATACTGCCCTTTCTATTTCTCTAAACTAACATGATATTCATTCCCTTAAAAATCAGAAAACCTTGCCACAAACTAAGGCAGAAATCCATCAATAACTTTTATCTTTAAATTATTTATTATTTTTTATTTAATCCTGCAATAACCATTTGTTTTCAGAAGGTATATGGAATTGTGGAGATGACCAATGCCTGGGTAAGATCAGAATAAGTTCAAATGCTTCCTTACTTTTATTGACTATTTTCCAATGAAAAGTAGAGGCACACCAGAGATACTTCAGTGCAGTAAGCCAAGTAATTGGCGTATTGCTTTTCAGTTTAGAAAACAAATATGCAGTGTTTCTGATATTGTTACTTAGAATGCATATAGAAGTATTACTGTTGTTATGGCCTCCTAAACAGATAAGTGCAAATATACATTTGGACAATTTAACAGAACAAAAAGTGCAAACTTGACTGTAAGCACTATTCAGTTTTTAAATAATCTCCCTTGAGAAATGGAGGAAAGAAAACTGTCTCTAAGAATATTTACAATTCTGCCACACTAAGCATTGGAAAATATACAGTAGGTAAAAATCTTATATTGACAGTAATCTAGACCTACCTGCCATTCTCTTTCTGTAACTTCTGTAATACCTATGAAAAATGTGTTTCAGTTACTTGATCTTAAATTCTCCTTTGGCTCTCCCATAATCTACCACAGAATTTGACTGGAACATATATTTTAATGATCCAGAACATGGACTCATTACATATATACATACATGCAATTGTGTAGTAAACTGAACAATAAATAATGTAAGCAATGTTAAACTATAATGCTATCAAACAGACCTATGTGTCTTTCATGCCTTTCAAACATGGTTACATGTCTATTTGAGCATGATATGAGTCATCCATATAATACTACCCTCCTTTCAACAAGTAACATAGACTAGCAATTAAAAACAGTGAGACACTACACAAGCTATTCCTTGCTTTTAAATTATAGTTGCAAGCACAATAAAGGAAGTAAGAAAATGCCTTAAAAAATGACCATCCAGTTGTTCTTCTAAAATCCCTCAAAAGACATAAATACTATCATCCCACAAAGATTAAATATGCGCTTAGCAAAATGTATTTTATTGGAAAACCTTCTGAGTATTTTCCCCATGTTTCTGTGCAACGGTCTCTTTCCTCAAACTCAGCTTTTTAGTTGGTTTTACAATATCAATATTATGTACATTTTCTCTGTTCCTTTGTGTGATTAGAAGGGGAGGGTACAGAAAAGATTCCTGATTAGCCACCAGCACCCATCTAAATGCATTCTCACCTAGGAAAGTGTTGAAGGCAGTCATTTTGCATTTCAAATGCCAGTATGTTTCTCTTGTTACCGATCTTTAATTTCCTTGAGGGACTAATAAAATGGGCTGTCACATTTCTTTCATCTCTCAGTCTCTTTCTCCTTTTTACTTTGCCCCATATTTCTGAATATTTCTGAGCAATCATTTTATTTTCAGCTCCTGCAGACCATTGCAGTGGAGAATCAAGAGCTGAGTCCTCTCAGAGCTGGGTCCAGATTCCCCAAAAACCAGCAGCTTCTTCCACTCATGGCAGCTGCAGTTACAGTAGGTTCTGAGGAGGAGTCAACTTCTGTTGTTACTTTCTATTTCATTTGTTATTATGGAAGTTATTTTAAGGTGAGCACTTACATTCAAATGAAAACATGAAGAATAATGTTAGTGTTGACAACATGGTTTATTGTGAGACACCTTTTGTCATTCAGTTTGGATCAAGAACCAGAAAAAACATATGTGACAATGCTTTTTCACCGTGCTCATTGTAGTTGTTGATTGCAATTAATCAGAGCTTGTTAGGGACAAGTATTTATTATGCAGTAGTAGAGGTCTTGTTTAGTGTCTTTGGAAAACTGGTCTAATCAGTGCTTTTTTTGTCAAAGAGGACTTATACTGAAGAAATAAGTAGTGTTTAATAACACCAATGCTTTTAGGGCACTGAGGTCAAAGAGTACTGATTTTTGAGATATGGCTTTGTATATTCCTCATCTGCTAATTACAGGGCAAAACAGAATGTGAGTTTAAATTCCCCTGGATTCTGATTCTGAACCATTCAAGGGCTACGGTTCTTGTAGGCACCTTTGAAAAATATTAGACATTCATGTGTGGCAGGAAAGCTTGATGTTTTTCTAAACCAGTTGCATCAGTAAGAGTAGGGTATGAGTCTTTGTTAGTCACAGTCAGGCAATGGAGTAACAACTGATAGACTGAGTAACTTTGGCAAAACATGGAAAATCTTACAAATTAAATATAGTTTTCTTAAAAAATGATGTGTAACTCTTGTAGTCACTGCATTGTAATTGTCACTAACTTTCACTTCCAATGTCACTTTCTTTTCCCAGAGTCTGAGATGGTACTACCATTCTTTTCTGTGATAATATACCTGGACAAGAATTGAGAATATCAGCGTGCAACTCAGGAGAACTACAAGGATGTCTTGAGGTTATGCAGGAAGAAAATTAGAAGAGTCAAAGCTCAACTAGAACTTAACCCGGCTACTACCAGATTAAAAAGAGAATTAAAAAAATGCTTCTATAAAAATATTATCAACAAAAAGAATGCTAAGGAGAATCTCCATCCTCTATTAGCTAGGGGAGGAAACCTAGTGGCAAAGGATGAGGAAAGGCTGAGGTATTTAATGCCTTCTTTATCTCAACATTTCACAGTAAGAACAGTTGTTCTCGAGGTACCTAGCCCCTTGAGCTGAAAGACAGGGACAGGGAGCAGAATGAAGCCTCCATAACCCAAGATGAAAAAGTTAGTTACCTGCCACATCACCTAGACACACGCAAGTCTGTCTCCATAAGATCTATCAAAGAGTCCTGAAGGAACTGGCAGAAATGCTCACCAAGCCACCTTCAACCATTTATCAGCATTCCTGGTTAACTGGATGAGTTCTCAGTTAACTGGAGGTTAGCAAACATAACATTCACGTACAAGAATGGTCAGATGGGCTAGAGGATCCAGGGAACTACAGACCTCTCTGTCTGACCTTGGAGCTGAGAAAGGTTATGAAACATATCATCTTGAGTGCCATCACTCAGAACTTACAGGATAGCAGAATGAACAGACCCAGTCAGCACGGGTTTATGGAAGACAAGTCCTGCTTGACTGACTTGGTCTGCTTCTATGACAAGGTGACCTGCTTAGTGGATGAGGGAAAGGTGGTAGATGTTATTAACCTAACTTTAGTAAAGCCTTTGATACTGTTTCCCACTGCTTTCTCCTAGAGAAACTGGCTGCTCATGGCTTGGATGGGTGTATTTTTGCTGGGTAAAAAAATGGCTGGATAGCTGGATCCAAAGGCTTATGGTGAATGGATTTAAATTTGACTGACGACCAGTCACAAGTGGTGTTCTTCAGGATTCAGTGTTGGCACTAGTTCTGTTTAACGTCTCTATTAATGATCTGGATGAGGGGATCGAGTGCACCCTCAGTATGTTTGCAAAGAAAACCAAATTCACCAGGAATGTTGATCTGCTTGAGGGTCAAAAGGCCGCACAGAGAGATCTGGTTGGGCTGGGTCAATGGGGTGAGGACAACTGTATGAGACTCAACAAGGCTAAGTCTTGATACTGCACTCTGGTCACAACAACCCCAAGCAGTACTACAGACATGGGGAAGAGCGGCTGGAAAGCTTCCCAATGGATAAAGACCTGGGAGTTCTGGTCAATAGCTAGCTGAATATGAACCAGCAGTGTGCCCATGTGACCAAAAAGGCCAAAAGCATCCTGGCCTGGATCAAAAAAGGTGTAACCAGCAGGACTACGGAAGTTTACTTTTTACTCAGCACTGGTGAGGCCACACCTCAAATACTGTGTTCATTTTTGGGACCCTCACTAGAAGAAAGTCATTGAGGTGCTGGAGCATGTCCAGAGAAGAACAACAAAGCTCGTAAAAGTTATGGAGTGCAAGTGCTACAAGGAGCAGGCTGAGGGAACAGGGGTCATTTAGTGGAGAGAAAAATAGGCTGAGGGGAGACCTTATCACTCCCTACATCTGCCTGAAAGAACATTGTTGTGAGCTGGGTGTTGGTTTATTTTTCCAAGTAATAAACAAAAACAAGAGGAAATTGCCTCGTTGTGTCAGAGGAGGTTTAGACTGGATATTAGGAAAAATTTCTTCACTGAAAGGATTGTCAATTGTTGGAACAGGCTGTTCAGGGAAGTGGGCATTTAAAGAGTGTATATATGTATGTGTTAGGGATATGATTTAGTGGTGGACTTGACAGTGTTGTGTTTAGAGTTGGACTGGATAATCTGAAAGGACTTTTTCCTACCTGAAACAATTGAGTCTATGATTTTCTTCTGGGTTGCTTGGGGTTCACTTAGTCATATGACGTCCCTGCCCATGACAGGGCATTTGGAGCTGGATTATCTTTCCAGTCCCTTCCAATCCAACCCATTCTGTGATTCTATGTTTTTTTTGCTCTCTGTCTGTTAAAAATAGGTAATATCAGAAAAAAACTTGTGCATACGGCTTGTGAAAGGTGACTGTTCCTCACCAGACATCAAAATTCCGAATGCTTTTGAAACACTACAGATTTGCTATCAGAAAGACGAGCAAAAAATATTAAGCCACTGAGACTTTTTGTAATGCAAGTAACAGAAATGTGAATATTTCTCCAAAAGTGTAGTTCGTGTATATACATCTGAACACCGACCACTCTTTATTTTCATTAGATAACTGAAAATATGTGGGAGAGCACACTAATTTCATTCATGACTTCATTTTCACTTAACAGTTTCAGCTTAGAAGAAGTAAAAAATATAACACACTGAGCTGTGACATTTAGCTGGAATTCCTAGTAGGAGGTTATGTAGATATATTTTAGCTGTGGAGATAAAAATAAGCTAGATAGAAGGACGTAAATGTTCTTACAGCAGACTTGATTTGTGGAGAGACTGTGGATAAGTGTCTGGACCTAAGTTTTAGAGAAGGATCAATGTGCCAAGCTAAGCTTATCATTGCGACTTAATTAATATGCTTGTTAAAAGGGAAAAAAAATTGTCTCTGCTATTGCAGGACCCATGTCAAGTCAAATTTGGATTATGCTCATTAAAGGCCAGATTCATTTTACAAATCTATTGAGAAGGACCCAACAATTTGACATTGGAGCCATGAAGTCTTTGTATTCACACCAATGTCTGAGGCAACAAAATGATTGCTGATGTAATAACCCAAGACTATTTTTGTCATTAGAATTTTATATTTCTACTCTTTAGTTTTGATTCACCTCTTTCCAAAACCAATAGAAATTTCTCTTTTTATTTGAAGGATGAGCTTTCTATGGTCTGTTTTCTTGTGGCTGTGTGAGAAGTCACAGGCCCTCATCTCACTCCCCATACTCAAGAGCTCAGTGGTACACTTGAGCGTAGCACCTAAAAAGCTACATGAGGGCTTTCTGTTACAAGCACTATAGTAAACACACCTTTTTATATTCCTGTCCTCTTTCCTCGGAGTCCTTGAGATGTAGTAGATCTGTGTACTTGCTCTGGAGTTTCACCTTTTAAAATGAATTTATACCATTCCTGTTTGTGTCTTTCTCATGAAGTATCTTATGTAGAGGGATGAATTATCCATGGTGAAATTGTGCAGGTTGAGATTCAAAGACAGTGAAGAGTATTTTATAGATCAAAAACAAACAGTTACCAGTGGAAAAAAAAACATTATCAACATGAAAAAGGAATGTATACTTGAAATAGCTGAGACTCAGTTTGTGTAAAGTGTGTGCCAATGCTGAGGGACTCTTTTAAACACTGTTAAGTAAAATAGAATTATAGTTGAAGAATGGCTTGAGGCAAAGAATTAATGAAAAAACTACCCTGTTGTGAAACCTTGCAAATTAAGAACTATAAAATGAGTATTATATTTAGAAATGTTAAAGCTGTTTTGAGTTTTTGGATTTCAGGAGGGGAAGTAAGACGTACTCAATAGAGTACATCTGTTACCAGTTAACTTAAAATAGTCAACACATTGCTGACCTTGAAAAATGTCCAAGGGAAAAAAAAAACAAGAGACATCAATGCAGTGGGAAGGTAAGTGAGAATTTTGACCTCAAAATAATTAAATGAAAGTTATTCTGTTGGCTGATATGCTCTTCAGTGTCCTAGACCCTTTCACTCTGTAGACAGTTTCAGAAAAGCTAAAGCCATTATTGATCAGAAAGGTAACACATTCTAATGAGAATATCTGCTAAACACTTTCAAAACAGTCAAAGTTACAGCACTTAATGCTTGAATTATGGTTTTTATTTGCTTATTTATTTAGGTAATACTATCTCTATACTCAGCACTTCAGTGAAGGAGACGTGTCCATTTCATGTTTCTTTCTTCAGGCAGAAGAAAGGGAGAGGAATCTGTCCCAGCTTCTCTGGTTTGATGTGCAGATAGAGACAGGCCGGTGAGTGGTTAGTGGTATGCAACATTCAGCAAATGTCAGAAGCAATTAGAAAGAGAGGGCAAAAACACAAAGGAAGAAGGAAGAGGAATTGTCTGTACATGTCTGCAGCCATCAGCTCTAGAATATACATGCACACCTTCATTCAACTACAATGTTGGAAAAGAAACTTGAATGCAAGATGGCTGTTTTTACGAATATACGTCGATATTAGCCAAAAGCTGCCTCAAGGGAAAAAATAATATCTTGTCAGTAGCATTCAACTGCCTAGGATACAGTGAACAAAATGCAGATTTAAAATTTTATCCAAAAAAAAGAGATGATCCATGTATACTCCCACAGCAACAACCTTTGTACACACACAATGTAGGTGAACAATGATGAATGAATATTGAGCATACTTCCAAGTAAGTCAGTGGTGATAAGCAGGGGAATCTCTTTCTCATGTCATTGACGATCTGTCCTACTCTCTAGCAATATGTGCACTACAACAAGTTATGTGTGCCCAAATGAATATGCCCAAATGTGCCTACATGGATGAGGACTATACCCAGACAGATGAGACATGAAGATTCGTTGTAATGGTGTGTACTTTAGTGCACAATGAAAGCAAAAAAAACATTTAAATACAGTGAAACACATCAATTACATTTATACTGCTTAAGTTGAGTACTTGAAATATCACTACTTTTCAGTTAAAAAAAAGCTAAACTGAAGAAGTTTTATCTTAAGTTCTTGGAAGTCAACTAGGACAGAGTGTGCTATGTTTTCTTTTTACTTTAGTCTGAAGTAAGACCCTAGCATGTACTACAACATTAAAGAGTCTTTGGCAGGTTTACATCCCTTTTGAAAAAAAATGCTGACAGCAAGATATCATAGAGTTGTTTCTTTCATATGCAAATCTGATCTTTTGTGCCTTATTCCCATGAACAATTCAGAAAATAAAGTGCAGATTTTTTTAAATTAAAATGTTTTAAAATAAAACCTGAGAAAAGCAATCCAGAAGTCTCTTTGATGTAATGAAGATAAAATACAGTGACAATTTTGCTAATGGATGTGTAAGGTGCTGGTTTTTTTCTTTTTCCAATAATTGAGTGTAATGTCAAATCACACATCAGTTCATTATCAGCCAGGGCTAGAGGCAACGTCACCCATTTGAGTGTATTTTGAACTGAGGTGTAAATCTGAGATTGGGTTGAATGGTCATGTTCGTCAGATAATCTTGGGAAATAAATCAGACTTTTCATTTAGAAACAGATTTATTTGAGAGGTTTAAGAAGCAGACATTGATAAATAAACTTTTCTTTGTCAGGAGGAATAATTGCTTGCAACGTGCTTTTTAACACGAGGCAGGAACTCGATCATTGAGCTGATTTATTTAATCAAGCAAAGTCCCTGGGACAGAATTATTGAAATTTGAACATATGAAATTTGGTAAACATCACAGAGGGATTCACAAAATCTAAGATATCTGAAACTAAATGGATAGGAGACCAAAAAATAACCTGAGCATAGGACAATAGTATATGAATTTTATGAGTTATGTTGATGTATCCAAAATCCCATTAGGTTCTGATTCACAAATGCCGTCTTTCACCAGGCAAAGGGCTGATAATTTACAGGTCAGTAAATTCTGAGGAAGAGGAAGCTCTCTGAAAAGAAACTATGGTCTTGTAGCACTGTACAAAGAGTATGCATGAGCAGGGCTGGTTGTTGTAGGTATTTAGTTATAATTCCTTCCAACAAAACTTAAGATATAAAGGTAGTTGAAGTGATTTTACTGCCTGTGACAAATTGAGACTATATAACCTTCCCAATCTTCAGCTACTCAGCATTTTCATACTTCTACTGTTTTCAAAGGTTTCCAGGGTTATGACAAGAATTCACAATAAAACTGAATGCTTTTAATGCTTTTACCACGTGAACAGTAACTAAAAATGTCTTCCTCTGTTCTCTCTGAATTTATGAACACAAATTTGTTATACAAAGCAGGATAGGGAAGCAACAAGTCTAAGTGAAGTATCATTTGTTATTACATGTGAGCATTTTTTGAGGTTATCAGTTAAGACAAGAAAAGGAAACAGCTGAAGTGATGAGAGGAGCAAACATAAATTACTTAAGAAAAAAGGAGTTTCAAAATGCAATCCCTGTAAAACAAGTGAAATGTCTGTTGCCCTCTGGTCATGCATTTCACAGTGAATAAAATGGCAAAATTGAAAGACAGAAAGAATAAGAGATTCCTCTTTTGTGCAGCTATGAACTCTTCACAGGACTTGTACACAAAGTTCAGCAGGATTCTGTCTGAACAATTAACTTTCAGTTGCCTTCACTCATATCTGCTGTGTTTCTTAAAAATTGTCCATGGCAGCTGCTCTCCAAGCAGCTTCAGTCAAGCAGGGCAGCAGTAACATTCACTCTACCATCTTTGCTGTATTGATACAAACTGTACCGGAGGACACAAATGCTAATCTACAGGGTCGGAACAAGCCAGTGGAAGTCACTTGCATTTACTTCAGTCCATGAGCTAAATTTTCTCGCTGTCTTTTATTCCGCATCAATTTTTTTTGTTGCTGTCTGTTCAGTTGCTCATGGTCTGTTCTTCTGTCAGAGAAATTCAAAACAAACTGAAAATGGTATCCAGAATTCTTGGTGGAGGGAGATATCTAATAAATTACAATTCCACGATGAAAAATTGTATGAAAAAATGGGTAGGAGGGAAGCAAAGACTAAGATGATCAAAGATGTTACTTGCAAGATCGTGACTTAGTGTATCGGTAGGTTCACAACAAATACTTTGTTCAAAATAAGGAGCATAGTGAAAACTCTTGTCACACAATCACCTAGAGAGCTAGACATTAGAGAAATAGAAGTCGAGCAATTAAAAACTTGTTTGTTGCCTAAGGCTCGTTACAGTTCATTATTCATCAACTCCATTGCTCTGTCTGCTCCACTTAATGGTTCGTTTGCCTGAATTTGGGGCCAAACCCAAAAGAAACAAATGTGCTGTGCAAAAGAGAAAATTGTTACCTTTTCCCAGGGTGTGTTGGCTGCAGGTCAGAATCACTAAAGCGATAGTTATTTTCGTGTCTGGTATACAAAGACACACAGATTCAGGGAAACATTTTATATCTAATATTCTGGTCACATTTGCTTTAGAACTTGTTTCTAAACATCTCAAAGGCAAATAGAAAGTGCAGCAGATCTTATTAGCAGTTAAATCTTAGGTCTGAGCCTTTTCTAATACAGTTTTTAGTAAAGATAATCTTAATTGTTAATACCAAAAGAAAGCAATAAAACTCTATGTATTTAACTTCTGGTCAATTTACAGAAGAGCTTCTCTATGGAATCAGATGAAATATGCATCTGTAACGATATCTTAATTCTGATAATGGCTTGTGATAGTCACTTAGGAAAGAATCAAGCTCACGTCTAGCTAATCTTTTCCCTGATATGCCCCAACTTTAATTCGTGAGTAGTCTGGAGACTGGCCTTTCGATTATCAAGTTTATGTGATTTTGATGGGGTTATTCTCCCTGAATTTGTCCATCCTTGTTCCTCACTAATCACAAACAAGTTGTGCTTTCAACATTTCCAATAATCTAGGTATAAGAAGAAATTAATTTACACTCTACTTGTAAAACTAATGATGTTTTCCTTATTTTAAGTTGTTAAATTCACCAGTCAGTAGAAGTCAACTCCAAATTAAATTGAAAATGAGATTAAAGGTGGGTTCCCAAACTTTCAGAACTTCAAAACTTTCAAGAAAATTCAATTATCTACCTTTGTTTAGAAATATCTGTTCTACTTTCAATATGTTTCTGACCATCTCTTTTGTCTCATAAGGGTCAACATACTATGGCTAGTAGGATCTGAGCTACCCAGGATTTCCAGCATGGGTAGACACAGTATTGCTATAAATCTCAGGACAAAATGCATTCTCATGAGACATATGATTTTAGTTTTTAGGTCAAAGAAAACTGATCAGAAACTGAAATTTTCCACAACAATCAACTGAAATTATGTTTTTCCTTTTCATTACTCTGTTTTGCTGTTCCTTTCCTCTGCTAGGTGAATGCCACAGCATTTGATTCTATTGTTCTGAAAGAAAAAGATATTCACTGCTTAATTTGAAAATGCAAAGGTTAATTAATGGAACCGATGATTCTGTAAAGCTTTTTGTTGTTTTTGTTTTAGTGTAATTAATGCAGTTCCCGTGCCGTCTAATGAAACAAATACATGTTTTGGATGCTCAAAAATTGTTAAGGGGTTATTCAGACATCTGCATACCTACGTCAGCTTAATGAACCAGTAAAACAAAATTGCTCTCCTACTATACCAATACAGCGTGGTTCTGCAGTATCATTAACTCTATTGGAAGTTCCTTTTATCTCAAAGATGTGTTAGAGGTGTCTGAGGGCATAAGTTCCCTTACCAAACACTTTCAAAGAGAAGATTAGAATGGGTCTGAAAGAGAATGTTGTATGGTTAATTCATGGAAGAAAGTCAGGTTTAGCCAGAATTCATTTAACTAGAAATGCTTTTAGGAATAACAACTTCTTTCCTTACTAAAATACACACTATTTCACTCCCATCTAGTATCTATGGAGACAGTGGAATCAAACTCTACCTTCTTTAATCATACACCCTGCTCTTTCTTGGCCAGTTTGTACCTTCTAGAGGATGGCCATGAAGTGATAACCCCCGATAAAAGCAAACAAAATGAGATACTTTCTCTTTCATCTTTTTTGTTAAAGTTCTATGGAGTGAGTCTCAGATAAATAGCAGGCAATTTTGTCTTTAGGACAAAGAACTTGCCTTATTGTTAGCTGCTGCAGACTGCAAAGTCTTATTTAAAATCTTGCAGCTCTGGTGATGCTAAGATTAATTTCCGATAATGAACCTTGCAAAATTATGTTGTGAGCATGTTTGTTCTAACAGCTAAGTGTGACAACTTCATTCCCTCAAGAGATATGAAAATACCATAGTGGCATACGTAAAAGGAAAACATAGGTGTAAATTTTACAATACAAGCTAGGTGGTTAGGCTGGAAGTAAATAATGTTTAAACATGGGTCAGAGGGACTTCTTGTGTATGGAAGATTAGGTGGCATGGGCATTCAAATAAGAGGCTATAGTGTGATAGCAGCTGAATGTAAACTGTGCTCAGAATCTTTATCATTCTGTCCTCCTCATTGTTTCCCAGCTCTACATTTCTGTCTCTCTCCAAAACCTTGTGGTTCAGTGGTTGCAAGAATATCCTCTACAGGTTATAATCTATACCATGAGAAAGAAGAGGGAGGAACTGCAACTGACAGCAGTTAAGTTGCCTCTATCTGTCATGGAGGTAGGGAAGTTATATTCCCATAATTTACTGAGAGTTCATAACGACTCTATAAAGCTGTATGGAAACAGAGGAAGAATAATACAATATAAAAGCACAGGGACTGTCCATTTATGTATGACGTACTTGATCTGATTTCTGGATTCTGTTAATTCCTTTTTTAAAGTCATTTATCTCAGCTGTTTCCAATCTTCAAACTACAATTTGGGCTAGATGAAAAGACATATACAATAGTTTCTAGTAACATTTATTTTAATATAAATTATTTTATGTAGAGCTAGGGGTCTTAGGCTCGGGGAACAAGAGAATAAGAATTAAGAAAACATGAAAAAGTGAATAATAGTTGAGAAAAATCTTGGTAAAGTAAGTTTTAAAGAGACCTGCAAGTTTCTCAGTGGAAAAGGAAAAGAGGAGAGAAGTGAAAAGGATCACAGAGAAGAAAGGGCTACGTAGGAAAAGCTGAAAAGTAAACATCATAGAGGTAAGGAAGACATAGATGCAGGGTCTTGTTTAGTTGCAGATTAAGTCAGCTGGAATTTAAACAATGAATGTCATATCAGTTATCCTCTTGAAATTAATTTTCAGTTATGCTTTTGAAAAAAATACATTATTTCTGAATGTAAGTCTGAATATTTTTTGTATAATATTTTTCCTCATTGTTTGCAACTGAACATTTCACAATTACGGCCTTTAGAAAAAAAAACTGATTATGGAAATTAAAAGTTGCGCTCTCCATGAATATACTTCAGAAATACTTTTCTTACAGTTATATCTTCACACAGCATTACACTTCCCTAAAAGAGTGAATTTTCTCGTGTGCTATACAAAGTCTTCAAGACTTTCACATTTCTAAGTCATCTATTGATTCAAACTGTGTTTAAGTCCTTAAGTGGAAACTGCTGGTGTAACAAGTACTCATTATACTATTTAGTGATTGACTTAATGCTGAAGTAATGTATGCTCTTTCTATCTATTTAAGTATACATTTTCGACAACGTTTTTAACTATTTCAGACACCCAATTCATCAACCAATATTAAAATAAACATGTATTAAAAGTTCTTACCAAAATCAGACTTGCAGTTTTGTAAATTGTCCCTGTTAGTGGCAAATTCATGACTGGTCTCAATTTTCACTACAGTTCTAGATGTAATGGTAGCTTAGTATTATTCTAGCACCTCCACAGGTGTTCCCTTATGGGGTGGAAGAGAGTGAGAGATGTGTAATAGATATTTAATTTTTGATACTTTTTCAGTGCTGCTGGTAGGATGGCTCCTAGGGTAGCCGGTTGAGAACACAGCTCTGTCTGATCTCTTCTCAGATTATAGGGCTTAAGGGAAGTGTCTTGATCTAGCTGATGAGGTCCCTGGCATTTACATCTAAGGTCACTCAGTGACTAGTCTCCTTTCACAGAAACCAGTCTTGGACTAAACTGTACACTAACAAAATTTTGTACATTGTTTCTTTTTCAGGCACAGAATAATTTTTCATGATCTTAGGAAAACCTTTTTGCTGTTTAAACAGATTTAGATTTCTATCTAATAATTTTAGAATATTTTGTAGCTCTGCAGTTCTGATTTTGGGGTAATTAAAAATCCTTTGTTCTAGTCAGACAAATTTGGTTTGTTATTATTGTTGTCCTTGTTATTATCATTACTATTGTTTTGTGCAATAAAAGCTTGGGAAGGAGGGTTGTATTTTTCTTGTCATTTCAACACATTTTTTTCACATAGTATTTCTAACATTTTAGGCATTTGAATTCTATTTATTTCTTGTACCACCTCATACCCTCCCACTTGCCAGATATTTGCAAATATTTAGGATTATAATTGTGGGCTAAACTGTCATCTAACAAGAAAACAGTAGAACATGGAATTCTTTGAAAATAAAACATTACAAGATTCTCTTCAGAGAATCATTCATAGATCAGACTACTATGGGATCTGTTTTGCATGGTGCACCTCAGATGAACAGTGACACGACAGGCAAGTTTATGCTTGTCCTTCTGGTTTTATTCCATCAGATTTGTTATTACTATTTATTAGCCACTGTACAATGTGGACATTCTTCTTCAACTGCGTATGTAACTACATATCATTTTCTAATACCACTCTGATTTCTTCTGCACATTGCTATCTATCTCATTCACTCCAGTGGCAAGTCCACAAGACAAGGAGAGAACTTAATTGTAATTTAGACAGATTAAAAGCATGAACACCCTAAAAGCCTAATCACAGCATACTGGGATCTGACACTATATTTTGATGGAAATTCTGGAATTAAAAATAATCAATTTAATCAGAAAATTACTTGTAAAAAACTCTGGGCATATGACTTCTCTCTTTCAAAAAACCATGTCACTATTTGCAGGCAGATAAGAAGTTTGGGGACCTTCACAGCTTAGATTCACAGTTGTTTTGAACCCTGGTTTTGAGACCAGACAGTCTTTCACGGAGCAACTGATTCTTAAAATCCCAGGAGCTAAAAGCTACCAAGCAGCGAGTGATCTCAGGCTTGCTAGGAGCAATGCTGAAGTCCCAGAAACTCAAAGCACAAAGCAGAAGTTTTCTGGACAGTTTTCTAACAATAACTTTGGCCTCTATTGGAAACATCTGCGGAAAGATTTTAATTTAACATAAGTGGCATTCTTGTTCAGTAAAGAAAATTTCAACCATCCACTGCACATTTCAAATACAGAGTTAAGACTCAAGGATTTTAAGAACATCTCAGTATAAACACACAAACTGAAAAAAAAAAAAATCAGTGCAACCCCAAATAATAAGATAGGCATCAAAAAATTAGCATGCTACACAGTAAGTTTGTTTTCTTTAGAAAAAACAAAAACATTGGTAGTTTTTAGTGTTTTTATTTCAGTCCTTGCTTTTTCCATAGAAAAATGTGTCCAAAAAGTGGAGGAGCTTGTATGTCCCATGATTTTTTCTTGATAGCTTTAATAGCAACCCACTAGACTGAAAATTTTTCAAGGGACTGCACTGTGCAACTCCCATTAAAGTTACTGGGAACCTGGAGGCTAAACTTCCTCCCAGTTTTGCAAATGTACCCTGAACTGTCATTACTTTCCACTTGTCTGTGATTGAATTAGCTGGATGATTCACTGTATTTCACTTGTAAAATACTGTGATTTCACCTTTGGGTATCAATACAAGCATGTTTAAATGGTATAAGTGCATTGTAAAATCCCAAAACAAGTTCTTTTTCATTTGTCATGTAGCAAGATAGTCAATACGCTATATATACATATTTTTCATTACTTATATCTACCAATTACCTTGTTATAAAATAAAAGACAAAAAAATCAGTCATAGAAGGGTTCATCATTCATTTATTAGGCATGAATTTCTAGGTTCTAAACATTCATCATGTGCTAATATGAAACCTTGACAAATTAATGAAACTAATAGATAATGACTGTAACATCGTGTGAATTACTGGAAATTCTGAAAGGTTAGTGCGAATACGGGTACAAAAATCTTAATCAAAAGAAGTGTTGTAAGCAGTACTAAAATTGAAGAATGAATGTGATGAGCCCCAAATGACAAGTCGTAGAGTTGGGCAAGTTGATAGACAGCAATATACTACTTAAATGTATTGAGAATTTGTCAGTCAGTGTAGATATAAGCAGTCTAGAATACAAAGCCTACAAGCACTCTATTTTCTTTCTTACAGATGTTTATTTGATTTTATTAGCAGTGTGTGGCTGACAATGACGGGTTACTTGAGCTCATTGTGAGAAATAATCTTCTCATACACATCTACATCATATAAACACATCACTCTCATAAATATGAGCTTAAAAGGTGCTTTATGAAAGCCTTGCATGACTAAAATGTGTAAAGTGCAGAAGTATAATACATGAGTAAGACTAGTTTATATGGATTTTCTTATATATCCATTTGTGCAGACTTAGACTTGAAAGATTCCTTACTATATCTTAAAATAAGATTTTGCTTAGCAATTTACTACATTCAGGAGGGAGACTAGTATCAAAAAGTTCAATTAAACTGATATGTCAACTTTAGATTCAAGGATGATTTCAAACAAAGGCATAATTCAAACAACCCTATAATTACAGAAGTCTTGAAACTTAATCGGGGTCCAAAATTCAGGAGCTGATTTTTGTTTCTTTATTTGATATGCTTTCTAAACACAATGTTTGCATAGAGTAAGACTAAAATCCATTATCTATCCCCTGCTTCTCAAGGACATACATGTACACTATAAAAATATTACCATGAACGCAACTTCAAAGGAATATATTCACAAACAAGGAAAGCTATTTCTCCAGTAATCCAGAGGCTAATATAATAATCCTTGAAAAATCTAAAATCTACCAATATTCGGAAAAACTTCAACAGAACCAAAGGGAAGGGAAGTCAGCAGAAAAACAGGAGCAGCATCCCGATTTGTCACAACCAGAGGCAAACAGGAAGCTGCCAAAAAAAAAGGAAAATAAAAGGGCCTAAGGAATGTACTAGAATCAAATGAGAGAAAGAATAATTTTCAGTTTTTATTGCCCAAGTTTCAGTGATTCACAACAAAAGAAATGGGGGAAAGGTGGTGCGTGTTCAAAACCATGCTAAATCCCCCAATGCAAACATATATTAAAAAAACACAGAATCTAAGGAAACAAATCAGCATCAAACACCTAGAACAAATGTACTCTTGTTTAACTTAGATATTAGTGCAGAGATTCAGATGATAATCGTCACCAGGTCATGGAAATGATCTGAAGATGAAACTCGTACTCACAGTAGTGAAATTCATTGCCAGCTTAAGATTAGGTTACGCGTATTACCCCTTCTCAAGCTTCCTGCTCTCCTCCTATCTCTACCTTAAAAAGGAAAAACAGCCATAGCTCCAGCCTCATTTTGATATCTGACGCATCATTTAATCTGTCTTTCCCTCCATTAAGTTACAGTTCCTAATCCAGGTTCCTTTCATTCTGATACTTGAACTCAAATTGGGAACTTGCACCTTCGCTTTCTGATCAGTATGAGCTATTGGAGTGTATTTATCCCAAATTTATTTTAACCTTCATTTAAACGCCTAAAGAGGTGCTTTTCTCTCCGTTCCTTTTTAAGGAACACAAGACAATGGGAATCAGAGTAGGGAAGTCAGGTCTCTGATGTCAGAAGCAAACAATATGGTCAGTGGATTGATCTTGCTTGCAAACATGCTCTAGTTCTTACAGACACAGGGAAGTCATGCCAGCAGAAATCCTTAGAAATGTGCTTTTGCAACACTGTTATATCATGAAGTATGAGCTATAAATACTGTCATGTATATTAAGATCTTCAGTTTTAAAAGTAACCTGAAGAAGAAACCAGGAGTATCAAAAGTTGTTTGTTATTATCCATTCATAGAGAAAGTGACCCCCTTGAAGGTGTTAAGAATTGACTTAAATAGAAGCTGTGTACCTAGGTACCTTTAATTATATAATGGCATATTTTTATGTAATAATACGGTATGATACGATACGATATGATGCGATACTATATAATGTAATGTAATGTAATGTTATGTTATGTTATTATATTAATATATAAATATAATTTAAAAATCTGTCTTTTTCTTTCCTGCATTTATGAGCCCAGAAAGTAAAAAATAGCAGTTGTGCAGTACAGTGCTTGCTTCAGTTTAAATGTCTGGATTTGCAGTAGATGCTACCACAATGTGGGTCTCTCCGTAGCCTTAATAGAAGTCCTAACAGAATTACTGTCCAAAATTAAGGAAAGTTCTTTCTTTAAGTGTGCTGTAACTAGTAAAGCCATCTGCTTTACACAGAATCATCTGCCAGACATTTTATTTCAAGACCCCTGTGTCTGTTGTATAGCCATTGCTCACATACAGATATTTCTTAGGTGAGATTTCGTTACCAAAGTGAAATAATTTTTCTGTACAGCTGACATGAGTTCATTTTGCTGAGGCAAGATGAATCCCACTCATTAGTAATACTGATCAATGTGCCTCATCTTTGTAACGGATTGACACACACACTTTGCATTCCAAGATGACAATCCAGCAGTAAGGAGGCTACAAAGACTTATCTAGCATCCATGGACTTCCAGCTGAAGCCTGTGAAGCCAGAAGAGCTGTAAATATGTAAGGAACCACCTGGTCTTTTAAATTATTTTCCCCATATTTTCCCTTGGATGTGACTAAACCAGAAGTATGTTGCACTAAGCTGAACATCCTTCTCCAAGACACTTTTTCATTTGGCAAGTCCCTATGTCCCTTCTTCTACATTTTACTTACCTGATGATGAAAGGATGAAAAATATTTGTTGGCAGGTGGCTTACTGTTATCTAAAATGATCATTTTCATACTATGAGATACAAAACCATGATTAAGGTGAGTTAGCAGATATACAGCTCCAATCCTGTCACTCTGGAGGAAAAAAATACAGTAAATATTAATTGCTACTTTTTTCTCTTGTCTTGTCTGCATTCTACTATACTTAGTTTTTTCCTTCTCCTCTCTGTTCTCCAGCATGTCATGATCGCTGTTCTGGTTCCTTGTTACATTTTCCCTTTGTTGCATAGCCAGTCCTAAACTATGTTGTCAAAATTCTCCTCCCTCCTATATCATGCTTTTTTCATTTCTGGTTCTTCTGATCTATCTCCTCTGCAGAATAAGCATCTTCTAACTTTCAAAGCATTGCTTCTGTCTCTGTCTCCTCCCATACTCTCAAAAATTTTTCTGTGCCAGCTTGTCCCCTTCTATTACCATTTTCACAACTGCGCTCAATAATCTGAACAAACTCCTGGTTAATTATATTACGTGGTCTTTTTCTTCTAAACACCCTCTCAAAATCTATTTATCTCATAAAACTGTCACAACAGTAAATAATAGAAGAAGAATATACTGGTTATTGGAAGCTTAGACTATTGGTTTTATCCACAGTTGAACAAGTGTTTGTAACTGAACAATCTGGAGGTCTTAATATTTGAATCTTGTCCATTTATGTCTATGTACTTCCAAAGGAACACTCCAAATACGCCAGGCATTTTTACTTCCCCATCAGGAATACATATTACACTGGGGAAAGGATGGGATGCTGTACAGCGAAAACCCTGTCAACAGTTTTTCTCCTTACATTAAAGAAAGAAAACCAAAACTAAGCACACATCCACCACCCAAACTAAAATAAATCAACAAAAAGTCCCATCTGATTCAGTCTCAGGTTTTTCAATTTATGGCTAAGTATTCCTGGCTAACAAATAAATGTGATGACATTGAAATTGGAAAAAATCTGTTTTGTCAATACAGAAATAACACAAGGTATGATTTTGGCAGATCCAAACAAAAAGTTACGATTGTTATAATTGTCCATGTCTTTACAATATGGACAACTGCCTTTTCCCCAGATGAGGCATCCAGACACACTCTGGGACATACACTAAAATTTGAAGTTTTCTAATGAGAAACATAAAATACCCAGAGTATTTTGAGGTCCCTATACAGTTGAAATAAACATGAAAGAAACTAGGTTTAAAATTCGGACTTACACCTGCCTGTCATACATTTTTATGAGCCTCAATAGTACTTTGGGTGCCTGTAATCTCTCATGCATTGAAATAAAATTCGAGTAGTCCATTCAAGTTGGTGAGATATCCTTATTCCCAGAGATAAGCAGAATCACAATTTACAGAACCTTTAAGACCCTTCATGTATCCTTTTATGAACTCTAATATCTCTTTCTTGATTAATTTTTAACTTGACTGCTGTAATTCTATATCATGCAAAAAGTAATATGTAAATCAATTATTTTGTTACTGATTTCACACTCTACTTACAAGGTTGGATTGAAGTTGTATCTCCACTGTGATTTCAGTAGTTTTCCTTGGAGGAAGGAATATGCTTATTATTGTGACAAACATTCTTTATTGTCAAATGTAACAAGGGACAAGACACTTAGGTCCCTGTTAAATTATTTGTGAATTTTTTTTGTGTTAAAAGATAGAGAGCATGAAATAAGTCACAAAGGCCTAGGAACAATAGCCCTGTAACACCATAATGGCACCCTCAGATGTTTCCTTGCTTTTATCAGTCAGCGTCTATGACTGAAATGCTGTTCAAATAAATGCCCATATCCTACTTTTTTCACCAAATAGAATGATAGTTCCTATACAGAAGGAGATTAATCACTCCCAGACTTTGAGTCATATTTGTGTTTCAAACTGTTCCTTTTGTACACCAAAAAATATGATTGAAAACATCTCAGAAGAGATTTCTAAGATAGGGTATGGATGTAGCCTATGTAGCTTCTTTTGCTATAATTCACTCACACCCTTTTATACATGGCATTCTTCATGGAATCATAGGGTATACAGTGGAAAATTTAGCTCTTTTCACAACAGAACATATCTGATTTGCCAAAATGATATGATAGTTTTGCATTAGTAAGATGAAAGGCTTTTATCTTGCTTAGAGACACACGCTATAGTCATTTCAATAGAGGAAATGTCAAACTGCCTGGGAGTATCAGCTGTGACACATAGACAAATAATTGCCTTGGGAAGCTCTAAGGTGGTGAGTCTAAGATACAGGAGGATGCAGAACTGAGTTTTAGATATATTCCATTTTATACCTTTTAGCGAGGGATGGGAGAGAGGAAGAAAAAAAAAAAAAAAACAAACCTCAAACCTAGCCATTTCTGTGAGCAAAAAAGGAAAACTCCAGCTATTTAAAAACTAAAATACCTTCACATTTAATCAGAGACCTTCCTCACACTCATCCTCCTGAAATGATTCTTACTTGTAAATATTTTATCAGCTACTATGGATGTGTCAGTCCTCATTCATGCATAGTCCTTCGACTGACCAATACAGTTGTGTTACTCTTGACATGGACTAGCCTGTTACACTTTCACAAAATGGGGTAAAAAACCCAGTACATTTTAAATTCAAATTATCCTAAAATATTACCTAAAACACAGTTTTGCTGAAATAAGATTTTAAACATGAATCTGTAAAATGTAAAATCTTAGCCACAAGATATAAATATATCAAAGAACTTTTCCATAAAATGTGAAATACCTTTACATTAAAACAGATGAAACTGATATTGATAACCTGTGATGCAACCTTTTGGTCAATTTTTTTTTTATTTAAGATCTTTCTGTGTAGAATCTGTGCCCTTAGATAACTTTAATTTGTTCGATTTGAAGGCCTTATGCTAGACAACATGGTAGAAATCAACACAATTCTTGTAAACTGCCTGATCGATTAACTTTCTTTGACCTATGATAAAAAATTCAGACTTCATTTTTTTTTCTTCTTTCCTTATATAATCAAGAGTCCTTAATAAATGAGCAGAACAAATGCTAAGATGGAAGTACAAAACATCACCTTCTGTCACTTTTCTCAGATCAAAAGAACACTGAATGGGTTTAGACTATGAAAAAAGGTTAATGACCTTTTGGTAACCTCTGACATGCTGGTAAAAAAAATAAAATAAAAGTCAAAGCATATAGGCTTTTTTAGTATTCTAATTAAATAGAAATTTTAGCTATTTCTATTAGATGCATTCCTTTTGTTGGTATCTCATTTGGAGATGTCTTATTAAGAAACTTATGTAGATGAGATATAGTAGTTACATTGATAAGCCTGTAAAATTTAGGAATTCAGAAAATAAAAGCTCCATATTCAACTTCAACTCTATCACTTATATTATGAAGAACTTTTTATTGCTTATGAAAGAGTCGTAGTCATGCTTACAGCTAAGTTATAATCATTTTATTACATTCTTCAGCAAACTACAACTCAGTTAAAAATCAGCTCTGAAGAGTGCTTTCTGAATATTAATCAAAATAAATAGTACAAGTTTATTACTAAAAGGATTTGAAACAAACAGGTCTCTACAAGGAGTTTTTTAAATTAATACTTTTAAAATGTTCAGACTAAAAGTAGCCAACATAATACATTAATTTTTTTCTAGGTCACCTTTAGTGAAGATTTGACACCTGCAAAATGCGTTTTTTCATTAGAGCTTATTATCTAAGTCTGCAGCAACTGCTAAACAGCAACTTCTTCAGGCTTAAATAATAAGCTCTAATAAAAACACAGGTGTCAAAATGGGCTAAACAGCACTAGTATGATCATCTTTGGTCATCGCCATTGACCCATTCAGAAGTTTGAAGAATTTTTGCAAGATCTGAGTCTTTCTGTGATTTTATTAGTTTAACCATACTGAAATCTAAGCACTGTTTATAGACAGTTTGGTAAAATCAGTAGAGTAAATAAAGACTGAGAAGTATTTCAAACAATATTATAAATTTGACAGCTGTAAATTAACTTAAACAGGTCACATATTCAATAATCAACTTTATTGTCCTTGATAACACTGCCAAAATTATTTCCAACCAATCATACTAAGTTTATCACAGGTCTACTCCAGCTGATCAAGAGATGAAGTTTCCTGATCTGTTGGACTGTATGACCAAATTATTCCTGAAATACTACCTAAGGGGAAAACCTGTTCTTCAAACACCCTTATTTAAAGCCCAAATTATTTAACTGTGTGACATTGTGTGAGGTTATCTGAGTTTCACTGAATAAAGAGTAGGTCATTTACATCATCTTCATGCAGACAACATCAGTGTTCTCGCATGAGTTCAGAAGTAAATGTAGCCCCATACAACTAGACCTACTACAAAATATTTTACTGAAATTAAGTCCAGCCTCACAAGTCTATTTAAAATATTTTATACCAGTTTATGTACTTCTTGCTAAGATTATAATCCAAATTAATATCTCACAAGGCTTTATTGCCGATTTGATGAGCAGTAAATCTCAAAAGTCCTTTTCTTTCCTTGTAAAACAGAACTATTTTCACTATTTACTCCTCATAAATTTGCAAGCAGCACTCTGAGTTCAAATATTTGTATCAAAATTGACGAAGTCTTATAACAGTCAACAATACCTTCGCAGTAAATGTTTAAGTAGTCTTTTACCTTGTGATTATTAATGTAATCTCAAAAAAAAGACCAGAAGTTAAAGAAAATATTTTGGAAAGGTTTACCTGTATGAAAGTCATTCTTTTATTTGTTTCAGAGATGTTCCTTATTTTTAAAATACACATTGCACTAGAAGGTAGGACAACACATAGTAAGGTGATTTTTCATTTAATTCTGATGACAATGTCACACAACTGGACGGGAATATGCTTCAGTTATGTGATAAAAACCCGGTCTTTTGTTACCTGCAAAGAAATACAGTGCAGCAATGGATTACCCTGAACAACACCTTGCCCTTTCTCCTCCTAGACTTATCATAGGAGCCATCAGTCTTTGGAAATCATAATGAGTCAGCAGGAACAGCTCCTCAGGCCACCTTTGGCACTGCAAGGAGTCACGGCCTGAAGCCAGGGAAAACCGCATTGGATGCTGGGGAAGAGCCTCTTGGGATGCTACAAGACTCATTAAGGGATGTTTTAGAGAGCCAGCTGTGGTTGGAGGTGTGGTCTCTGGGAAGAACAAGTACAGCAAAACACAGACACAAGTGGATAAAAGAGACTGGTCTTGTGAAGAGGTGAGTAAGCTGTCTGGTTTGCCATACATCTGATCAGCACAGATCAACACTGTCTTCTAATTTAGTTCTATTTCTAAGTCTTTCCCAGGTGAAGGCTTTCTATTCCGAGTGCATATGTGTGTATGGGGTCTGATTGCAGCAACAATTGTCAGACAACATGTTGGAGGACTCATGTGCCCATGGTACCAGGAAATGGAATGAGTCGGGGTATGCAAGTATGATGTCTAGTGAAGATCAATTCGGATCAGCTGGTGAGTATGTGGAGAAGCCCAGGATCAAGGAACTGAGTGGGTCTTTAACAGAGAGATTTTATGGGACAATTTACTTGTGAACCAAGGATGTCCTGACCAGCTTGTGTGTGCAGGTGCATATATGTGTAAATGACATGTTCTGTACCTGCAAGTCGAGCAGTGCTGTGGCCTCAGGTTCTGGTATGTCCAGGTGGCAGCAGCAGAGGAGAGACTAAGTGTTTAAATCCCACTGCTGAAAGGGTCACCATTGCACATATGTATATTTACATTTTCATCAGTGAACCTCCATCCTTCTTATCCAGAGAGAGGAATGCAGTCATATAGTTGTTTTTTGTGCTCATGAGAGTGTTCTTCATATCTGTCTAATGCTTCAGCCTTACTCATGGTTAGGCGTGGGGTCATAGAGCTGTGGTATTCTCCTCCCTCTTGGGATTTTGGAATTGGCAATATTTAACAAATACTAGCTGTTGTTAAAAAATACATGGGACACCTTCTAACAAAGAAGTGATTTTACCTTTTAATCTAGAGAAACTAAGAAACTTCTATCTCCAGGACTGTTACTCTATATTGTCTTTCTTTGTTACTTTTTCTGTATGCTTTACTTCCCTCCTTTGCCTTGAAGAATGTAAACCATCTCTTGTTTTTTCCCCTCATTAATCCTAGAGAGAAATTCAAGCCTCTTTAATACTAGGTATTAATATGTGTTAAAATATGCACAATGGCAATGTAGCTGAAGCTGCACTCCAAAGTGTTCTATAGCTCATGAAAGTCACAATGATAAAGCTGATTTCCAGTATCTCTCACTTCCCTAGAATTCAGTCTCTCTGGATGACCGTTTACCTAAGTGTAACTCTTTTAAAGAACTATTGCACTTCTATTCCTTCTTCTCTCTTTTATGATCTCTCTTTATTACATCTTTCCTCCGCTAATAATACAGCTCCTCAGAATCTGGCCACTGACATACTACTTGTTATATTTTGTGCTATGTCATGCTAGTGTCCTACCAGCACCTCAGCTTTCAGAAATTTGTATCTAGAAGTGTTAATGATATTCAAAACTCACTTTGCTTAGGAAGCAACTCATTCTTCTAATTGCAGAGTAATCTTTAAGGAAAATGCCTTAAATATTTTTAGTTGGTGAATACACATAACCTGCTTCATATTATAAAATAATATTAATAAAATATTATTTGCATTTTAATGTTTTATATGAAAGACTTGTATTTGGCAAACTGAAACTGAATTTCAAAACTGGAGTTTAGGAGGAAACTAAAATCTTTCCAAGGTCATATAAAAATCATCTTCAGTCAGGAATGTTATAATACGTTATAGTTCCATAATACAAAAAAAGATACAAATGCTTCATGATTTTAAAAAAGGTATCTTGAAATTATCTAGGCAAAACCAAAATTCTATTGAGTATAATTTTAGCTCAAAAAATTCAAGCAAGATCAAATATTTCGTACTATTTTGAGTAGACTTTTTAGTAAAATATAGTATTCATTTTTTTTACCGAGTTATATATGCAGTAGTTACTATCTTACCTGCAACTCTTTCTCTGATAATAATATTCTTAGCATTTAAGAAGAAAAGGGTGGACTAGATGATATCAGGAGGTCCATTCCAATCCAGTTATTCTGTGAAAAAATAAGACAGTTCCTAGACTTCTAAATATACAATAGCAGAGATAACTTTTTCTACTGGAAGACATAAAACCTGCAGTAGAGCAGGAGTGACTTTTTGGTTACCTGCTTGTCAGGAAAGGCGGTTTTAGGGAGGTAAGAAGAGTAGTTTGCTCTGCAATAAAAAGACACTGGTTTTAACATGGCTCAGTCAGAGCAGTCTTTGTATTCTTCTCTTTAGTTTTATTGTTTTCTATGCATCAAATAATGAACTTTGTAATAGTTAAATTCCTATTTTTTCTGTAGTTTTACACATATGGACAATCATTCACTAATGATCTTACTATCACAGTAGAGAAAACATAAATAAATATATTCCCCTTCTGATTACAAAGTTGTGGGTTTTTTTTCTTTCTCTATCTATACTTTATTCACCTTCATTCTAGAATTCGCTTATCTTGGGAATATTCTCTGAGGTCTTCAATTAACTGATTAAATACTTTGCTTCCTGTTAAGGCTTACTTAGTCAGTGCAGTTTCTTGAAAAAAAATATTTTTTTTATTATGGTTAAGATTTCTCTGACTTTAATTTGTACATGAAATAGTTACCCTTTCTGCCTTGTCTCCTTTACAGTACGTTGCACCTTTTGACAGTTCATCCACACTGAAGTAAGTATTTGCATTAATGGCATAGTCAGCTGACAGGGTCTGTAAAGGAATTTAATGAGGTTAGATTTAGATAAATAACTTTATCATGCTTAAAGTTAGTATGAATATAACTTCTTCTATATTACTATGAAACCTTGAACTCAGCCTGCTGCTGAAAATACATAATTATTTGTGTTTGCTCAACACTGCCAAGCCAACTCCCAAAATATCCCAACGTTTTGCTCGTGTAATTTTTTTCTTACAAGACCACTTAATCATTTTTAAAAAATGACAAGAGTTCTATCTACCTTACCCAAGCACTCTTGAAGAAGGAAAACCTTCAAACAGTTGGTGCCCTGAAGGGCTGATGAAAGCAAGGAGAGGAAATATTCCCACCTCCCAGCTACTTTTGCCTGCCTTTTGCCTTTAGAGAAAGGTAAATGTTGACACTGCCTTGGTGAAACTCCTGATTATGATCTCATGGTCCAGAAATAAAAGACCTCCCTGTCTTTGTCCCACAAAATCTAAGAGAAAAATAGATTAACTTACTTAGAGATTACATTTTATTATAACACAGTATGGATTATTAGTCAGGGCAAACACCGTTTTGAGGATGACACTGTTCACAGTGCAGTTGATATTTATCTTGATTTCATGGAATTTAAGGATGAAAGCAAGAGAGAGAGGAAGACAAAAATCTCCGTTAGCTTAACCAACTCACCTTCTGCCATGAACTGTGCTTCTTACAAAAACACTTTCTGGTGTATCTTGCAGCCTATCTTGAAACATACCAAAGTGCCGAAGGTTCCATAACTCCTCTGGGATCTCTGAGTGCTGCTGATTTGCTTACAAGAGCCCATTTTGTGAGACTATAATAAGGAGTTTCACCTTGACGGTGCTAACAGAAAGCATAAATTTGTAGGTCTGCAAATATAAAGTTCTATTTTTAAAAAATCATTGCAAGAACTTTGAAAGATATAGTAATCTAAAAGATTGCCAAAAAAAAGAAATACGCTATCAATGGAAAATCAGTCAAAAGAAGAAATAAGTGAGTGAGAAATAAGAACACATGAGGAGCCTTCTTTGTAGTTTTCCAGTAATCATCAACAACCATCACAGGATTTAGCTTACCAGTACTACATTTACATACAATGCAATAATTTGAGCAACAGTTCAGTGTCGTTGGAGAGCTACTTTGAGCTTTCAGTAATGTAATTTATCTTGTACGAAGTTTGAAATTTTTTTGTGACGTAAATTTGTCAGAAAAATTTGGTACGTTGTCACTATATTTTGTAATAATGTGATAATTTCTGCCATAAATTTATCAAGTAAGCACTGGGAATTTTAATCAAAAGGAGTGGCCAGCTCGCCTTTTGCCTAGAACAGCTTAAGAGCTGACCTGGAATCTATGAGACTATCAGGTCAACTGCCTACTCCACCCCATTACAGTATGATCTCATTCTTTCCAAAAAAAAAAAAAAAAAAAGAAAAGGAAAAAAAAGATCCTTACAATAGTCTTCTCATTCTTCTAAGCTTAAATTCAAGCATATTGTGTTGGTCTGGTTTTCTTTTTTCCATCCAAACCCTGTATATTTTACAGGATAGGAGAACTATTTTCTTTCTATCTATAACTTGAAGCTTTCTTATCAGCCTGCTTTGCTTAGTGTTACTTTACTTCTTGGATCTGTGTTGCTGACCATTTCTCTAAGTGAATCATTACTTTGGGAAAATTTGTACATAGTCATATTTGGAGTTTAGAGTGAAAGCAAGAGGGAATTTGAATGATTGGATGCACAAATGATTTCCCACTTATTAACCCTTTTTTTGAGGTCCTACATTGTCAGAAACCTTTATTAAAATGTATTGCTGAGCAATTGAAACATTGCTGGCAAATCATTCAGTATTACCCTAATGTCATCTCATTAATATAAAGTTGCTAATATTTCTTTGTAAGGAAAAAAATACAAATATTTTTAATAAACTTTATCCTAAAATGTCGCAGATGAGTTGGTAGGAATAGTTACTTATGAATCCAGAAAAGGAGACAATCCTCCAAGTCAAAGGAAAAGCAAACTGTGAACTCTTTTTAAATTACTGTGGCGATCATTTTGTATTAGCACAGTAAAGATAAAGTTAGGAAAATTTGGCATGGAGAGGCACAGTATGCCCCTCTGTTTTCTCATCCATCAAAAAAAAAAATTTTCTGTTTCATATGTGTATGTGTGTCTATGTGCATATCCTCATCTATTTGTTCACCCTTCAGTGCTTTAAAATATCACAGCTGCAGTAGAGTGCTAATAGTGCAACTAAACCCTCAGATACATTGCAGATAGTAAACACAAAACCAGACAATACCACACTAGGAAGCAGACCCACAGAAGATGGAGAAAAATGCTAGCTAAAGTTTCTGTATCCTTAGTTCCAGTCAGTGTAAAAGTTGCTAATTCGCTAAGAACAGAGAATATATATGCATTAGTCCTGCATGAAATTCAGCCTTTACACAGGTGCAAAACACCAGGTACATGCTCACAAGGTCTGTGGATCTATAAAGAACAGATTCTCTCTGTCTGAGACTAGCCCCTACATCTTAGGAAACACTCAAAAATGTTTGCATGTTGTAGCTTGGTGTGTTCATAAATCTATTTCTAGAAAGGACTGGAGAAGGACTATTTCTACTGTATGTATGGACCTGACTGTGATCCTATGGAAAAAGAAAACAAAATCTGGTTCTGATTTGTGATTGAGCATATGACACTGACACTCATTCATCCCATTTGTCACTTTCTGGTACTTTGAGACCACAGCAACCCATTAATTTCAGAGAGAAAATCTACTCCAAAGGAGTGTATATGCCAAAGATGTTCCGAAAATGTCCATAATATTTGTTAAACTGTCTATTCTTTTACAGCCTCCTACAGTATCTTGATGCAGTTTCTAGGGCCTTTGACAAACAGATATATACAAAGTATGTGTCTCTAACTCACGGGTGCACAAATAATTTCTTAGTGACTTGCATCCCTTTGAGAATGCTGTTAAAATGCTTTCTTTTCCCCTTGGGTCTGTAACTGTTTAGCTAGTTACAAGGTTAAAAAGGCAGGTGTGGAAAGATACAGAGAATGCCAGCAAACTAGAATGGAGTACTAAGAGAAGGTAATAATCTCAGTCCAACAAAGCTAGTTATTAATTTCATTGTTAGCGAAGCTTTTGTATTTTCCAGATGTCATAAGTTACATGATGTTGGTTGTTAACATAAAGGTCTCTTTGTCTCTTTGTGACTGACCAGATATTTAACCCTAAACCACTATTTTGTTAACGAAAATTATTTTCATTGTCCTGATGATTTTTAAAAGAAATGTCATATAAAGATATTTATGACAATGATGTAGCCACACAAGCTAGAAGTAGATGAAATAAGGGCTTAACTTCATCTCTGGGGTAAAAAGACCTTCAGCCGGTAACTGGCTCCTGCTTAGACCAAAGTAAATGTATTGCCCAGCTTTTGTGATAATAATTATTAGAACCTATGAACTCTAGTACAAGTTATGCCAGACATTGTTCCAATATGCTTGCATGTCTTATTAAACATGCAGACTTCTCCTTTATCTCAATATATGCGCCGATAAGAACAAGCCTCTTATTTATCTTGGACCTAGGTGGTTTTGACCATACCATTAATATTCTTTCAGTGGGTATTTCAGTAGCGGTGTGGACAGCTGGCAGCACTATGTGTGGATGACTATATTTACATATGCAACTCTTTTCGGATATCATTCTAAGCAGGAACTCCACAGACAGAGAAGAATTTGAAGTACAACTACAACATACACCCTCTGGAGTAATCCTCAGTGATCAACATGTGTACAGATACTGAGAAAGATGTAAGTTAAAAATGATTGCATTCTGACTGAAATACAAAGTAAATTGACTTTCCTCATGGACTGGATTGCCATCTTTGACGTCAATATTTAGCAATTATCACTTTCAATTAGATGCTTTGTTTCTTCCCACCAGGGAATTACAGTATTGAGTGACAGTGGTCATCTGGCAGTACTTCAGTCAAAGAAATATTAAACCCCTCTGCATTTACTTACATTGTGCCTACATGTTCACCTCTCTTCAAGAAAAGATTTCTATAAGAGGTGATTTCTCTAAGAGTACAAATTATTTTAGGAGATAGTGAACAACCAACAATACCAGAATCTCCATGTGTTTTTTCAGAATGAAGACCCATGGTATTACAGAGAAAAAAGACAGTAGAGTTATTGGCAATAAGTATGAGGGGTTTTGTTTACCTTATTATGAAGTCATGCACAGCTGGCTGTCGTTCTTGGAGTCATAGCAGGAAGAAATAATAAGGAGCAGAGTTAAGTGAAAGATCACTTTGTTCACTAGTAGGCCTTGTGGTCATTAGGATGATCTGGCTGAAATATCAGAGATGACAAAACATCACAGATAGATAGATAGTAATCCAGATTCAATTTCTACCTCACAGTCCTACATTCTTCAAATCAGGCTGCTAACTTGATGTCCTCTTTCAACTCTGTCTGTCCTCAATAGGAAAAGGAAATGTGATAGTCACTACCACAGAACTCTCCCTATTTCTGTCTCTCCCTCCCTTACAAAAATACATTATTTTTGTGGGATTTCTAGCTCATGGGAGATCTGTCTCTGAGGAGAGAACAGTGATACCATGGTGAACTTTGCCACATCTATGGTTTTAGGCAGTATCCAACAGGATGCAGAAGGCAAAACTACAGTATTATTTCCTTTAGAATTGATTAACCAGTGTCTCATTCTACTGCTTTTTTTTTCCATTATTGTTACCCTTAAACTTTTTTTTAGTCAAGATGTTAATTTGTTACTGCCAACTTACGATCTGTGCAAAAAAACAGCAGACAGAATAGAACTCTCTTCTAATTTTAACATGATAACCCACATTATGTTGAGCTCTGTTTTCCAGACACCATAAAATAACAGACACCAGTAAAAAAAGTAAATCAGAAGTGCCTTTAAGAAACTTCAGATTAACAGCAATAAAAGACACCTTTATGTTAAATGTGGCTCAAAATTTATAATTTTGGACAAGACAAAGCAAAAAAAAGTCAAAACCACTTCAAAAAACTGACAAAAACTTTTTAAAATACTTTGCAGTTTACATATTGTTGTATCAAGCTGGTATATAAAAACTGCTGAAGTAAGAAAGGTACTGTAAAAACTGTGATGTTTAACAATAGGAAAAATATTTATGAACAGATTATCATGGGCTGATATGTAAAATTTGAGCAATTTTAGAGGTTCTAGTTATCATTCTAGCTCACATATTCAATATTAAGAATCAGGATTGCTGAAATGTATTAAAGGCATTTTGTTAGTTTGAATTTTTAGAAAGAGGAGTGGTCCATTTTACTTGAAATGAAGAAGAACATACAGAATTGCACTAATAAATTTGTTCTAACTCTAATATCCAAACAGAAATATATCATACTGTTTATGTGAAGGGAGGGAGGAAGATAATCTTAACAGTAAAGACAAACATCCCATGTGTAATTATTTGTCTTAAACAGACTGTCTTTGGACACTTCCCAGCATTCTTGGACACGTTTGAGTTTGTGCTGGCTGATTTTTGTTAATTTTTTTCAGGTGCAGCATTAATCTATACGAGTGCTAGTGGAAGGAACCATAATCTTGCACAGTTTTTTATCATTCAAAAAAATCACAACTTTATTTTAGGACAGAACCCTGTGGGATCATGAGGTTCTTTCTGGTTATTTCATCATCAATTTAGTAAGGCTTGAACAGTCAGATCTCCATTGGCCTTGATCTGAGCAGGAGTTTATATAAAATGACCTCCAGAGGTCTCTTGCAAACTAACTTTCATTATAGCGTTCTCCTTCTGGGGAACAATTAGAAGTATTTGAATTCAACATTATTCTTCCAGGACCACACAAAAATGCTGACTTCCACAGGCTTTTTGCCATCATATTCTCCAAGCCACCACAACTGCTAAGCTACGTGAGGCTACATGAACTGTAGGGCTCCAGGTTTGGATTTTCCCACAGAATCAGTAAATCTCATAGTCAGATTTGATGTTCTCTTTGGAATTTATTTGCTTTGATGAGTTGCTAAAAAGTCAAAGGTAATTTAAACATTGCACGGACTTAGGCAGATTGAAACACCAAGATATGTGAGGGAGACTCAAAAGTTTAATGAAAAGTCAGAAAAGAGTACTATATAAATTGCTTCAATCCTCCAGAGTCAAAACTCATCTTTAGATTTATTAAACAAATTATTTCAGATCTTTTATAACAGCAGATAGAGTTGACAGATCTTGTTACTATTAGCTCTGTTTGTACTCTGGAAACCTAAACTAGTTCTCTTCAAGATTGCACACAAAATAAAGTGTATGAAGTTTGTAGACAGTCCCCTAGATTACAGCTGTACTGGATAGCAACTTAATACACAAAAGCAGATTATTTTCATGGATTTACTTCCTAGTAGCCTGAGATAAATCTATGCAGCAATTGTTTTACATCATGTGAACAATTCAACAACATTCTAGTTTTTAATGAAGTCTTCTTGCGTAAGTTAGCTGCAAGGTGTACCTGGAGCTAGGGTTGTCCTGAAACTTAGCTTGCTAGGTTAGCTAGAAATAGCAGCCTGAATCATTAATAGGTAAAAAACTTTAATAAAATAAAGTAATTGTTATGGGGCTTAGCTTTGAAGTGCCCAAGACCACCACCATTTTAAGAAGCATGGACCATAACTCTATTTAGTAAGTCAAGCGGTTAAACTTTGAAGAAATGTCAGCACTCAAGTCCAAGTCAAAATTTAATACTAGGGATGCTCCCTTCATGCTATATTGTTTAGAAAGAATATGAAATATATCAAGATTAAAAATAAAATATGCTAAATAGATTTAAATTAATACTAATACTCTTCATTCAGCACCTGTAATAATAAAGCCACTTTAGTCATTTGAACACGGAAATTTGCTTTTGGGAAAGAAAAAAGATGAAGATTATTCATCAAGTCTTCAGAAAAAAAAGGAAGATCTGGTGAAACTTTCGGGATTCATAAAGGATTTTCCTATGGGTTCTTTTACTTCAGCAGCACCTGACGACCAAATTTGAAAGTGCATTATTGTTACACCTTACAATCCAAGAATAATTTCTGCAGGAACATGCAAGAAATTGCAAAAATTCCTTTTCACTGAAGGGAAAGTACATTTTCTATATTCTACCTGCTTTAAAATGCAGTTCTCTTTCAGCTTATAAGCATTTACCTCCTAAGAGTTGCATTCCAGCTTGTTATCATTGACGGTCAAGACATCGCTTTATTTTTAAGAATCTGAACTATGAAATTGAAACTGAATTCCACTTTTGTATAACGAAGAACATATAGTCTTGAGAACTTTAGTAGTGTTGAATACTCAGTTTACCTGAAGGAAGACTTTCTTTGTCCAGTTGCTTTTAGACACTGTGAAGCTTGTCCACTACAGACTCATTAGAAACCCACAATCCTCAGTCTTTCTGGAGGTATAGAATAATTTTAAATGTACATAAATTCTGGGTAGCTTTGTTGAACAGAGCAGGATGAAAATATCAAGCTTAGTTGATTCTTTTCCATCCTTATCCAGGAACTATCACAAGCAACAGGAGTTTCAGTTTACTTTCTCAAACCAGAATCAAAAAGACAAAAAAGATAACCTTCCCTTGTGTATCCAGGACCTGAAAGTTTAGTTTCAGCACTGGCAGGGCAATGTTGACAGGAATATGCAGCATTCTGGCACAGAAATCAGTGTTCCTGGTAGACCATCCTATGAATAGTACTCAAGCTCTGCTTATTCTAGCTTAAACTTATACAAATCCATGAGAAGGACAGGCAGGAAGGTATGTATAAATTCTGAAGTTCACTTTGTGTCAATTAGAAGTCTTCTGGCTTGTGTAAACAGAAACAGACTAAGAAAAGTAAAATGTTTTTGCTGAAGTCAAAGATTGTCTAAGCTCTCAAATTCTGATTGTGTTTTGGTTTTTTTTTTGTTTTGTTGTTTGTTGTTTTAAATGCTCATTTTTTAATATGTCTTAGATTTTAACTATAGGTCTCTGACAGTTTTTTCTCAAAGGCAGTAGTGGAAAGTTAGCATATTCTTTGTCTCTCTTAAGATTCCAAATTCTTTCACAATTTCATTATCTAAATAGAAAATATATTCTTGTATTGTGCATATTTTTGAATACTTTTAAAATAGTACAACCTTCCATGTTTTCAGAAGAGGAAATTTTTTATTTTACTAATGGTCAGACTATCTTTAGGGACCATCTAGTAATCTTGTTGCAAAGATCATTCAAAACAGACTTTCACCTGATTCACATAATGAGGAATAGATTTAGCTTATGCTCTGCTATTCATCTTGAAGTTTATCACTGAGAATTTGGCTATCCTTTTATCTGATTCCTGTGCCAAACTTTGTCATAAAATGTGTCCCTTCAAAACAGGTTTTCAGTCAATGACATCAGTTATATGCAGCTTTTCTATCCATATAGTAAAGAAAACTCGAGTAGAATCTTAGAATCATAGAAAGATTTGGGTTGGAAGAACTTAAAGATCATTCAGTTCCAACCACCCTCCCATGGGCAGAGACACCTCCCACCAGACCAGGCTGCTCAAGATCCCATCCAACCTGGACTTGAACTCTTCCAGGGAGGAGGTATCCACAACTTTCCTGGGCAGCCCATTCGAATGTCACATCACCCTCATTGTGAAGAATTTCTTTCCAATATCTAATCTAAATCTTTCCCCTTCCAGTTTAAAGCCATTCTCCCTCATCCTGTCACTACTTGACCTCAGAAAAAGTCCCTCTCCAGCTTTCTTCTAGGCCCCCTTGAAGAACTGGAAGGCCACTATGAGATCTCCCCAGAGCCTCATAGCAGAGCTTCTCCAACCCTCTGATCATCTTCATATCCCTCCTCTGGACTTGTTCCAAGGATTTCTAAGAAAGTTGACTAGTTACAATTTTGCAATAAATGCTCTGACTCTTACGGCAAAAAATACAGACATAGGCACCACCAGTCATTAACTTGTTAATGACACGGGCAAAAAGTTTTTCAAGAGACACTAACAACACAGTAAGATATTTAATACCAGGACACTGACTTTCTTAGCATCTTTCAACTCTGCCTTTCACTTTGAATAAAGCTTTCAAATACACGTCTTGGGTTTTATATACTATTTTCTTGGCAATGTCAATCTTTCCCATACTTCCTTTCCACATGTACATGAATTTCAAATTTGAAGAACTAAACTAATAGCAGATATCACTTAGGATTTTATTTTTTCCTGTTTCTTATTGTTTTTCCCAAATTCAAAATTTTACAAAGGATATCCAAAAAGTTTCTTGGAAGTTAACGGCAACAAAACCCCAAAAAACACATCCAAAACAAAAACACCCCAACCAAAAACACCACACCTCATAGTGTATAGTGGTTTAGTTTCTTGAATTGTGTAGGTTTTTGTAATCCTTTGCTTATTTTTGAGGGAATCTTAAAATAGAAATTTTCCTGAAATTGCATAGCAGACAGAATTTTTGCATTCTTATCTTGTGTGAAGGACTTCTAAAAAAAAATGTAAAGAAATTGCCCTTGGATGCAGCTTCTTCAGGAGATTCTAATTACTCACTAGCAAATTTTTTTTCTAAGATATTTCTATTGAAATTAAGCCTTGGGTTTTAATCATACATGTATCTCTTTAGGGTTTTTGATTTTGAAAAGGGAGAAGGTGGGGGAGGCTGAGGAAGAAGAAGCAGGGAAACGCTAACTGACAGATCCCTTCATGCCCAGTAGTGATGTAACATACTTTTTGCAAAAAAAAGGTGCTGATCATCTGATTCCACCAGTTTCCCCATCAGGCAACCAGTGTATCTCCACTTCAAGCAGTCATTGCATTGCCATCTATGAGCTCTGCAGGACATGAGTTAGGCCAAAAGCAGTCAAATCACATTCCTGTCTCCCCAAGACACAGGCAACAATGATGAGTTGGAAGCACCTTCTTGCGACTCAAAAAGGCTGCACTGTAACTGCATTAGTAATTCCCTCCTTTAGTTTACTCAATCACTCTATTCACCAGATGCATCAAAGAATCCCTGCCCCTCTGGGCCAGTGTGAAGTATAGATTAATTATGCTAATCATCCACTCTAGGCAGCAAATGCACAAAACATCCACCTCTTCTATTCCTCTAGCCAGTTCTTTTCCATCTACACTTCTTACCTCTGGGTCTTTCCAGTGTGCCTGTTTTAACTCACAGATGGGATCTAGGGACAGATTCTAAGCATCTCTTTAGTCATTCACTGCTGTTAGATCATTTTAAGAAGCTTCTTCTAACTACTGTGGATATTTGGAGACTTATTAGTATTTCATGGCAGATGCCACGTTTGATCCACTTAAAAAATTACTGTATTTTAAGAAATTTTAAATGTCATTGAAAAAAGTTACCTGTGGAAAAAAATGTGCTCTAAAGGTTTTTCTTGTAAAGTTTTTAATTAGTCTAAAATTTTCAACACAGTCACACTGCAGAGGATTTTTTCCAGAAATCTTGTTCCTTGTTGTAAAATTTTCAGTTGGAATGACATCTTTTGTGTAGAATGACATCCTCTTTTAAAAACAATGATATTTCTCTCAGTTTTGGAAGGAAATCTCTATTAAATTAAAAAAAAAATTAAGCTGATACACTGTAATGTGCACAGATTTCCCGATTATGATAATTTAAAAGTCTATATCATTGACTGTTTGCATACTGGCTGTTTTAACAAAAGCATTCAACTCCTCACTTCTCAGTTTCCCAGGTACCTGAATTCTCATTAACAACCTACACAATGAATAGTGTATTCCAACCTTTTTTTTTAAGTTTTTGCGTGTGATCAATGTAAGTCTGGTTAAGTCTGGGAAGCACGTAACAACTTGAATTCAAGCACAGCAAAAATAAAACTTAGCCTACTACACAGATGCTATCTTTTTTTTTTCTATGTTTGACCCAAAACCCACTCTGTTTTTAGATATGAATGAGACTGACAGAAAAATGACGGTCAGTCACACCACAACACCAGAAAAACTAGGCATCTTGCCATAAAAACTGTCTGCCCTTTGCCAGGGTATTATCCAGAACAAATGTTTGAAAACACATGATGCTAAACAGAATCTAAAAGGAAAATATACAGTGAACATGCTTGAATCTGAAAACAGAATCTAATTCTTTTAACACTGATTTAACACTACAAATTAACTTAATTCTCTAGTAAATGGCACAACAATTCATGTATTGCAATCATTTTGTTGTTGTTCGTTAAGACGAAATATTGACAGATTTTGAATAAAGTGACATCCTTTAACACTCATATCCTGCTAAGCTAGGGACAAAGTGAAGAAACGAGAACATTTTTCAGCCTAAGTTGACTAGAATGTCGATTACTCTTTTGCTCTGCCACAGAACAGTCACAGAGAGTTAAGTTATAGGCTCAGATATAAGCCCATAGAGAGAGACAGCCTCAAGATATTTTCAGTCTGCTGATGCCAATGTGTGCCTTTCTAGCTCTGTTGGCAGTAAATATGCTATTCAAAGCTTGATTGACTCTTCAGGTTTCCAATAGTTAAATCAAACCCACTCATCTGTAACTCATTTTAACTGGATTATTTCCCTTTTTTTATTTTTTGAGGATTTTTGTGCAGTTAAAATATGGTTCTTTGGTTTTCTAAGAATCACAGAACCACAGAATGTTTGAGGCTGGAGAGGGACCTCTGGAGGTCCTCTTGTCCTACCTGCTTAAGGAGGATTACCTTGAGTAAGTTTAGAAGGATCTTGTCCAGACGTGTCCAGGGATGGAGATTCCACACTCTCTCCGGGTAACCTGTTTCAGTGCTGAGTCACCGTCGTAGTGAATAGTGTTTTCTGATGTTTGAATGGAGCCTCCTCTGTTTCAGTTTGTGTGCATTGTGTTTTCTCCTGTCAGTGTGAACCACAGAAAAGAGCCTGGCTCTGCCTTTTTTGTACATTTTCTTCAAATATTTGCACACATTCATGAGTTTCCCTCGAGCTTCCTCTGCTCCAGGCTGGACAGTCTTGGTTCCTTCAGTGTTTCTTCACACAGGAAAGGTTCCCAACCCTTAATCATCACAGTGGTCCTTCATTGGACTACCTCTCATAGCTGCATATCTTTCTTGTATTGGGAAGCCCAGAACTGGATCCAGTACTCCAAATGTGATCTCACTTCTCCATTAAATTAGTACCATCAACAACCTTAATAACATAGACTTTGACTGTACAAAGACCTGTCTCCTTCAAGTGTTGTATCCTACCTTCTGTGTTACCACAGCTAAATCAACATAGTCAAAAATTCTATTGCACGATGCATTCTGTAAAGTCTATGTAGCTAGACTAATATGCAGTTAAAACAAAGTAGAGTGTAAGTGAGACAGAGAATGACTACAGTGATCTAAATCACAGAGACATTGTGTGAACAAGTGGCAACAGAGAGCAACACTCCTGAATAAAGCTGCAAAGAGAATATCAGTAGGAACAATCCAGAAGCAGTCATCATAAGCAAAAGCCACAGAGTTTTTGGGCCTGCAGTGTATAAGACATGAAAAGCACTGTGAGAGTAGTTCACAGTATCATAGAATCATAGAATGATTTGGTTGAGAAGGAACCTTAAAGATCATCCACTTCCAACCAGTAGGGACGCTTCCCACCAGACCAGGCTGCTCAAGATCCCATCCAACCTTGTCCTGAACACTTCCAAGGAGGGGGCATCCACAGTTTCCCTGGGCAACATGCTTGTGTCTCACCACCCTCATTGTGAAAAATTTCTTCCCAATGTCTAATCTAAATCTTCCCCCTTCCAACTTAAAGCCATTCTTCCTCATCCTGTCACTACTTGACCTTAGAAGAAGTCCCTCCCCAGCTTTCTTGCAGGTCTGCTTCAAATACTGGAAGGACATTATAAGGCCTCCCTAGAGCCTTCTGTTCTCCAGGCTGAACAATTCCAACTCTCTCAGTCTGTCCTCACAGCAGAGCTGTTCCAACCTTCTGAACATCTTAATTGCCCTACTCTTGATCTGTTCTAACAATTTCATATCCTTCTTATGTTGGAGATTTCAGAATTGAACACAAAACTCCATGTGGAGTCTCATGAAAAGGGAGTGGAGGGGGAGAATCACCTCCCTTGACTTGCTGGCCACGCTTGTTTTGATGTAGCCCAGATACAACTGGCCTTCTGGGCTGCAAGCGCACATTGCTGGCTCATGCCAGGCTTCTAATCAACCAGCACCACGAAGTCCTTCTGTGCAGGGCTGCTACCAATCACATCATCCCCCAACCTGTATTGAAAATGTGGATTGCCCTGACCCAAGTGTAGGATCTTGCACTTGGCCGTGTGGAACCTCAGGCCCAATTGTTCAGCTTGCCCAGGTCCCTCTGAATAACATCCTGTTCTTCTGGTGTGACAACTGCACCACTGATAGTGTCATCAGCAAACTTGCTGAGTGTGCACTCGATCTCTGTCTATATCATCAATGAAAATATTAAACAGCACTCATCTCAGTATGGACCCCTGAGGGACACCACTTATCATGGAGTGGCAAAGGATACTCTTCTGACAACCCTCTTTGGTCCAGGTAGAGAAATGTTATCATTGATTTCAATTGCAGTGAGGTTGCATTGGTGTTTTCCATACCTCATGCAAAGTGGCCACGTTGGCAGCACTGTATGGTATCTTGCAAGTTAAAGTACCATGCACATTGGAGCACATGACTGACTCCTCTAATCATTAATTATTATTTTAAAGCCATGTGTTTTCTGAGTTCACATTCTTGAACATTTTATTCAAGTTGCAGAATGAAAATAGAATTTGATTCCCTTTTATAATATTTTATTGGAAGTGGTAGTTACACCAAGATGGAATTACTGTCCTAGGCTGTAAAACTTGAAGTGTTGAGGTCAAGGCACCATATGAATATCAAGAAAATTGCCTAGAAGCTGAGTCCTAGAGAAATATAATTATTTTATTTTCTAGATTAATTCAAACTTTAAAAATTGTGAAGCATTGCTAAAGGTTATATTCTAGAGAAGATAGGCTGCTGTAGACAATTTATTTCTAACACTGCCCTGTGGAGCTCTGTTCTTTCACCTCTAATCCCAAACAGCCTTTGACATGCTACTCAATCACATCTGCACCTAGCACGTCGCAGGCAATCCAAAAGAGAAAAAAAAAATATTTAAAAATGTTATTATCTTGCTCCAAAACATGCCATACAACAAATCCTGCTAGCTAGGTACAAAGTTCATGACCTCTAACTGGAGATTCTCTTATTGCTTTGTGAACTTTCTTGCTGTAACCTATGATAATGAAAATACGCTACGCTAGTTATGGTGATGAAAGATAAAGACACTTTGTTTTTGAAGCAACAGACATTTCTGACCAGAAACTCTGGGTTTAGTACTGGAGTTTCTTGAAATGTGTGACGAAGTATAGCACAGAAAGACTAAAAGGTCTGTTGTGGGTCATCTTCCACCCCCATTTATTCACCAAGAACAGATTATTAGATTTATTTTTATATCTATACGTATTAAGTTAGTTAATATCTTTCTTGGGGCCATTTTCTCTGTCTAAGTATTCACATCACTGTGAAGGAGCACGTAGTTGCTAAATTATTTGAAGTGTCTCCCAGGAAATTTTAATTGTTTTTGTTACCCAGACTTGATTACCCCATTTTATCCCTTCTTTTAGTGTTCACTGGCCTCAATAAATATTAAATGACAATATGTGGACTCTCACAGGCTCTGTTAGAACTTTACAGCAATTCTCAGTACTTGGTCCAAGTTTGTACTCCAGGCTGATCTTACCACTTTGTCACGAGGAAAACTGGGTTTCACATTGATTGGCTTGATTTTCCTCAGGAAGAAACCTTGGCAGACGAGCTAGAAGAAAAACATGCTACACTATGGGCTAGTCTCGAGTATGGACTATCAGGAATACAAGCAACTGAGATCCACCACGAAGTGTATCTATGGAGTCTGGGCTCACTTTATGAAGGCCAGTTTATTCAAAACGAAATTTTGCAAGAATGTCAGAGTATGACTGAAGAAAGATATCAAAGTCATCTTTTATCAACTGCAAAAGTAAATTCAAAGATATAGAAGTACAGCATATTTTGAAAATAGCTGAAATAAGAGAAACGGAGAAACAGAAAAAGTCATATACATCCATGACACCTTCAGGGAACACTCACAAACTTTCATTACAAATACTGTTTTCCCTTGATATTTCCTTTGAATGCTTTAAAATTTTACCTATGCTTTGGATATGTCATTTCTCATTACACAGGAAACATGTTCATGTGTATCAGTAATACCCTTCTGTGAAATGGCATTGAAATATTATGTATTGTCTCTGAAATCTAAAGTAAAAATAAGATTTAACAAGTTTATTAACCTTTCATATAAAATTTATGAATAGGAATTAGCTTTTATTAAATTAATTACTAATAACAGATTACCTATATAAAATTCAACTGAAATGACCAAGGTCTACATGTGAAAAAAATTTAGGCATAATTTGATTTAGATGGATTTATGTATGCCGTTAGTGGATTAAAAAACCCAAACTAATCTTTGAATAAGGATCTTATTTTACCCTCTAGATGACATATTTTCTTTTAGTGTACTACTCTCACCTAGTATCTCCTCATTTAGTTTCTGTGTGCTGGAACAATTTAAGCAGAAGATAAAAGGTTTTATTTCTAACCCCTTCATTCCCCTAATCTTCACAAAAGTATCCCAAGCGTAACTCTTCAGTGCGGTTGTGTTAAATAGTTTGAGATATCTCTATCAGAAGAAAAAACTGTCTCCTGCATTTTATGTAGACTGAGTAAAGTTTTGATAAAAACAAAGCTCCCTCTAGCTAGTGACACTGTAAAAGGAAATAGGAGTTGATTATTTCTTGAGAGAAAAGAGACTTGGTTCTGTCTTCAGAGCAGCTTCCTGCTCTGTGGACAGTGCATGCTTGAACATACCTTCAGGATCCATGAGTCAAAAGCCTGATGTCCATGGCAAGGTATATGACAACCATCTTCTTGTCTCTTTGTCACGCTCAGGAGGCTGTCTGCTCTACCCAGGCTCAGTTTCTGTGATACACTGTTTAGGAGGCTGGTTTGGAGCTCACTTTAAAGGCATCCAGCCTCTCCCAGGCAAAATAAAGAAGATTTGCAAGGGTTTTTAGACTGTAATCTAGGAAACACAGTGACCCAGAGTTCACATTTCAACAGCTATTATCGTTATTGCCTTTCTTGATTTTTTTCCAGAGTCTTTTCCTTCTCTGGAGGTCTGCCTTCTGTGTTGAACAATTCTGTGAGTTCACTCCTTATTTACAGTAATTTCAAATATTTCATGAGTATAAGTTGCGTCTTTCCTGAGTAATACCAGGAGTTGCTGAAGGTATGGTGGGATGGACACTTACAGAGACCTGGAGTAGGCCTTTAAAGTCTGACATGTACCACTGGACATCTTGAAAATTTCCATCATAAATTTACCCAATCAGTGATCTTGGGCGGCATTTTTCCCCTCACTTTATATAGTAAATTATAATTTTGTCAGAAAATTGCTCATCCCTTAAGTCTTAAAAGGAGTTGGTAGTAAGAATCTGTTTTCAAAATAAATACACTTCATTTGTGATTATTTTACACAATTTTTAACAATTTCTTGCGATATCCCAGAAGATAATGACTAGAACTTGAAAGCTTTAAAAGAGAAAATAACTACTCAAGAAAGACATACAACAGTTTATCCAAGTGCTTTTGGCTCCAGATGCCTCATTTTCCCCTGCTCTGTCTTCCCTTGAGGCTTCCTTCTCAAAGCCTATTCTTCCTTAAGGCTAAGTATCTTGAAAGACAAACCTCATTCAAAATAGAGGAGTGATTTAATTCAATAATGCAAATAAAATCTGCATACCTCTTGTTAGTATTTTTATTCCTTTGATGTACCTATTTTAAGCGGTAATGTACCAAAAAGATTAAGAGACATTACTATGGCATTGGTAAAATTATGAGGGTGAAACTTTCATTCGCTCCACAGGTGCAGATCCTTAGAAAAGAGCTCTGCTTCCACAAACTTTCTGATACTTGAACAGCTTCACTGAACTTGGTTGTTATGCACATGTGAGAAATCATTTTAACACGTAAATGTTTACAAGATGGGGGAGGGCTGGATTTCACGTGTTGAAGTTCAAAGAAAATATAATTAAAAGAGAAAACTCTCATGAGCTGCCTAGCAGTTCCTACAAATTACTGGGTATCCTCAACTCTAACTTCAACAGAATTTGAAGACAAGTGACATGAAGCATGAGTAGGTCTCAGAATTTCATCTCATATAAATTTCTTATTCACAGCAACAAAAAGGAGGCCTGATACTTTCTGTTTACCAGAGGACTTGGGTGAAACCAAAAATCTGACTTCATATTTTTACAAGTAGTGATCTCATTAATTACAAAGATTAATTAAAATATAATTATTCAATAATGATACATACTATGTAAGGATCATCCTAAATTCAGTCTTCACGTAGAGAGACAAATGATCTCAAAGAAATCTTTAGAAAAATTCTCATTTTCATATCCTAAAAATATGCCATTCTTGCATATACATTTGAGGGAAGGAAAGAATGGTATAAGTGTATACATACACATGCGCATATCTGTGTATGTGCAGAAAGGTACTTTATTTTTACATCTCATCTTTACTTCATCAATGATTAAATATGCATAAGATTTCCCAATATAAGGGACTATGCACTAAATATTAGTAATATTTGCATTAATTTAATATTAGTCAATTTCTTTATTTTCACCAAATCTGTAGGCTTACCTAGGCTGAAATCAGATTCTCAAAGTTCTGCCTACTCTGATTTCAGGTCATTTTCAAAATCAGAATGGGCCTATTTCCTATATCTGATTTACATGCAAACAAAATCCTATGGGAACAGTTGAACTCAGAAAAATTCTCCTCCAAATTGCAGAAATTATCCTTATTATTGTTATTATTGCTGTCATTTACACACACATCGATTCATTATCTGGAAATACTTTAAAATACTTGAAAATGTTAGAAACTGTCATTAAGCAAATAGGATAATCAAATGCTTAACGTTACAACACCCACTCACATGCCTACACACACAAGTCTGCAGATGCACACGCGCGCACACACACACAAAGAATTTGAAAATAAGATGTGAAAAAAGGATTACTATAATATTAAATACCAGAAACTCTGGTTAACTAAAATCTAGGAACAAAAGAGGTACACATCGCCAGATGCTACTGGCTTTTTTTAAAAGTGACTGAACTCAGTCTCAAATACGTGGTGGGAAGTAATTCCAAAGTTGAAGGATGCAATAAGAATACAGCTCTGCTTCTTACAAGCACACAAAGAGAAAGAATTTAAACCCTCCATAGGAATTATGACAGTACAACCTAAGCCATACATGGGTCTCAACTTTTCAACTCACCTGTGAATCTGTGCTTTGTAACATGTAGTAAGGATTATGAATTGCACAAAACAAACGGACACTGTGAAATACAGAAATACTGCTATGTCTTCACCTCAGAAGCAATCATTTTATTAATGGATTAGTCATAAGATCCTGATATTGAGTATAACTTCACAATAGGAGCATTTTGGAGAAGTCCTGTAGAGATATAGGTAAGCAGTTAAGACGATGCTGTTTCTATTTCTTGGATGATCTTTGGGCATCACGTACCTTAACAATAAAATATTTGAATGCTTACATGGTCTTGGTATCTAAGTGTAATACAAACTACATTCAACTTCCCTTCCACTTCTGCTGTCACTCAGTCTCATGTCTGTTATATTCATCTTTTACCACTTACAGATATATGAAGGAACTAGTTCTTTCCACAGAAAAAAATATTTTATGGATTTATAGTGAGCACAAAGTCAACATAAGAGACATGACAAAGCAGACAGGTGGTGTATGGCACTATGCCAGTAGTGAAAAACAGCACTACATTAGTTTTACTCCAATCATAAGAACTTGTCAGAGAGAATACAGGTCTCTTGTGTTGTTTTCTATCTTTTTTTCTATGCATTTCTCCACATATTGTGATACTATCCATTTTGAGACGTGCTCTGTTCTCTACCAAAATTATATTCTTATTTTTATTAAATAAAGAATGAAAATGAGTGAGTAAACACATAATGCAGGAACGGCTGTTGTACAGCTTTTAAATATCTTTATCTTTAGAGTTTAGGTACCTTCATTGCCTTTGTTAACACAATCTAAAGACACTTCTTCACCCTGAAGAGCATAGAACAGCGTAGTGGGGATCCCATATGCTTGTTCACTCACAATCGCTCAGTGATATGGCAGCGATATCTGCATATCTAAGTCCTGCTCTGACTACTTAGACTCCAGAGCAATTACATGCAGTGAACCTATTTTCTCTCTCTCTCTCTGCATTATGTTTCTGTTTTTAAAGTCAAAAAGTCATAGTTCCTAAATGCAGCCTTAGAAAGGCACAATTTGGATTTATTTGATAGTAATTTCACAACACAAAAGTTTTACTCTTTCTCTTAAACCTTAATGTTGGCTGTAGTCAAATATTTATCAGTGAACTTCAAGGTTCAGAGTATCTTCTGTGTTTAAAATTAATCTTGCAGGATATGTGGCATTTTATTTTAGTTGATGGTTAAGATATTTGGAACTTACAGTTTGAATAGGGCAGTCCGAAGTGTGTTTCTGGATCTGGAGGTTTGAAAGCTGAATCAAACTGAAAAATTCCCACTGTTTTGAAAGGTTTTGTGGAGGAGGGAGAACTTTATTGTGAAGCAGAAAATCATTGATTTATGGCACAATCTTGGTAAACAAGAGTTACTGTAATAAAATTCCCTAGCTGTCTTGTAAATTGCCCATTCATAACTAATGATGGCTAAGACGATTGTTTATGAGTTTCTTTTTTGGTGCAGAGAGGTTTGGGCCAGCAGGGAACAACTGAAGAACAAGACATTTCTCCTTTTACTTGCTGCAGTATCCCTTGAGGCCCCATGTGTTACAGTACCTTGCTCTAGCAGTAAAAGAGTTGGAAAAATGCTTCTTCAGCTTGTAGACAGAGACTCCCTTGGACATAATTTGGACTATAATTAGTAGCTGCAATGTTCAGGCTCCATTACCCAGTACAATTCTCTTCCGACTTTTAGATTCACTTGAAGTGAATTGTCTTCCTCTGTCTTCCACATGTTCTTTTTTAAAGAAAAACTTTAACTTTTGCCTGCAATGCACAAATGCCATTAAGCAACATTCTAGGATTTAAAAGTAAATATAATCCATTTTTAAAAAAAAGGTGCAATTTTGGCAGTTGTTCCAGCTCTGGTAAAATTTTAAATGAGTTCTCTAGAGATAATAAAGACATTCAGAGGAAATTCAAACCCTATTACACAGAGGTAATCAAGGGCATAATTTTGTCCTTAGGACCATATTCTCCCCGAAATTCTCAGTGATTTTAATAGGATTACAAGTATAAAATACAGGTATAAATTGAGCAGGGATAAATTAATTCAAACCACATACTTTTTAAAGGTACACTATGTGGGTTTGTCCAACACTTAATTTTAAAATAAAGATCTAAAATTTTTCTGATGGGTTCTTTAGTCTTTTTAAATTTGTTTGGGAGGGGAGGGTGTCAGGGGTTTTTGGTTTGTTTGGTTTTTAATTCCATAAATATTGGAATTAAATGTACATCTTCATATATTAATCAGGGAAAAGAAATGGTTAACAAGTTTAAAAATGGAAAGTAAAAGATGGGAAAGGTTTCTTAGACTTTGTACCATGAAGATTAAACAGAATTAAAGAGAGAACACTTTTTTCTTTAACTCAGGTCAGTATTAGAAGTCACTTTTCGAATTCTTTTAGAACGCTGTACTTCAAGAAATATTCTATTTCAAAAGAAGAATACTGTGCTGCAAGGTCCAGGCTCAATTAAAATTATTTTTTTGGATATTCTGTGGCACTGTACTGACCTGTGTAGAGAAAGATGGCAAAGCTACCTCTTATCCTTAACATCTATTCCTGTAACACAGCCTCAGCAGTCAGTTTCTAATGGCTCCTCTGACAGGAAGACCTCTTACAGAATACTTTATCATTTATTAGCCAAAATATGAATGAAGAAAGGACTTTCCCTTGACTGAAACCTCACAGCAGCAATTCTGAGTGGTGCCTGCACTAGTGTCCTCAGTATTAAAAATAAGGACTTTAGGAGGACATTAAACCCAAAATATAATCTTATTTTCCAGAGGAACTTTTATAGGACTGTTCTGTTCTAGCTGATATTGTTATTGATGTTTGTACATAAATAATGTATTTCTGTCTCAAATTCAGTTTTATGAATATTTTCAATGAGGTAACTGTAGCAATAACATCAGGAAACTCAGAAGAGGACCAGCTATCTAAAACTACAACATCTACTTGAAGAAATTTGGGCAATTAAGTTATACTGAAAAGGATGACCACTCTGAAACTATTCCATAGGACTTAGCAATGGAAGGATCCTTCTGGACCATTCCAGTTCTGTCTCCTACTATTGCAAACAGGCATGTTTCCTAAATTTTTAAATTAACTGTGCTTCACCTAAAAATAATTGTGTCTTCTCTCTATGCTGTTTTATATATCTGTTCCAAACCTTACTAGCCTGAGATTTTATGGTACTATCTTCTACTGTACTGAACAAATTCACAGCCAGCCACAAGTTTGTGTTTATGCCTCTTAAACCCTGCTGTATCTCTCTATTCACATGATTTTTATTAATTTCACCAGTTTTCCTCAAGTGAATCTATCATTTAATAGTACAGGGATGCATCCATGATCATTATTAAGAATATTTCTGATGGGTCTCATCAGCTCCTTCTACTGCGTTAACAGTTTTCATATACTCACAGAGAGTATGATATCCAAATCATTCTAAGATCACATTTGCTTTCTTCACAGCAAATTACTGAGGGCTCACAGTAATTCTGCAACCTTTGCAGCTGTTATTTTCAGCTGACTGGATCCCAATTTATTGTAGTAATGTTGATAGCTAGAAGCATAGCATACAAACTTCCTACTGTGGGTTCTAATTCTGCTTATCCTTCTGGCTCCAGTCTTCAAGATTATCTAAACCTTCCTATGCTACATTCTTGCTATCTCCTGTATATATTACATGATCTGCAATTTTTATTTTTTCATTTTTTTTTCCTGAATGTCATTGATGCAAATATTAAAATGATTGTCTCAATCTTTAACCTTGAGAATCATCACTAAGAAGCTTCTTTGAGAAAACATCTGCCCTTTTGGCATCATTACTTAGGTAACTTTTCTGCAGATCGTCTACTAAAGCCCATTTTTCCAATTCTATTAACAGTTTTCCTTGTGGTAAAATTTTAAAACTTAACCAAACTTAAGTAGCCTGCATCTACCATCAAAGTCACAAGGCACACAAGCAACAGAAATCTTGAATTTCCATCATGAACTGCATGAGCTACAACAGGAAACATGACACACATTATGGACCCACACAATGAGAGAGAAACCTCTTGCAACGTAACGTACCATAGATTTATATCAAAATAAATGAATATTTTTTGCACAAATGATTTACCAAAGACAAAGAACACACTACCCCTGTGTTTTCACTGCTGTGTCATCTTGTGTACCAAAGGGAACAAACATACACCTGCAAGCAGATGAACTAAAAAAATAGCAAGTTCTTTTCAAATGCTAACTCCTAGCCAAATTCAGTCCTGGTGTGAAGAGTGGTAAAACATTCACTAAATATAATGCAATTGTGAAGAACTGTAAGCAGAAAAATAGTACAGAGAAGCTCATAATCTTTTGGCACTTACTGGATGCAACAAACACATCACAAAGTAACATGAATCAAGGAAGGACATGAACCACTAGCAGGGAAAGTAATCAATAGGATGACAGAAAATAAGCATTCTATCTCTCCAAGTAGAACTTATTCCCAATCCATTCATAAATATCATGGTGCCTGTTGAAACTTTAAGGATATTCAATAGCTGAATAGCTATGAGGCTAAATTTGCTGGGTTTGAAATATAAAATCAAGTTATTTTTTGTTTTACATGACCACCAAATATGGAGCTGGTGTATACTTAATAAAAGTCACATAGAAAGCACCAAGAAACAAAGAAAAAGAGCTATTCTTGCTATTCCCCTGCCCAGTATGACCTTTATAGATACTCAAAGCTCCTGCTGCTGTTTTGCTGCTCAAAGGAAAGGTGACGTGTTAGCTATCCACAAAACAATATATCTTCATAAACACACGGTAATTATAACTGACAAAAATCAAAATCTTTTAACAGCATGCTTCTGTTAGTATATAATCGTAGCCTACAGTATCTTGTATCCTATTAGAGATACAATAGCTGAAATTTACACCTTACAATGAGAAAGAAACACTAGTCATTCCACTAAATGGACACAGCACAACCTATAGATGGAGGTGCTGACTATGTTTTAAAAAGGAATGGAAATTCTATTTGGAATTTCCTCAACTATGATTAAAGGTATATTCATGACATAAATGCCTGGAAATGACTGTCACGTCAGCACATCCTGGGAGAATTGGCAGTTTCTAAGAGGGACAAACTAGTACATTTTCCTCTCAAGTCACATTCAGAAAAATCTAAGCACTATTTAAAGGGCAAAAAGGAAGAAAAAATGTGCCCAAATTGGATATTAGTGTATAAAAACTCAATGTAAATTCTTAAATTTTGCAACATTTTGAATATTGAAAATTATTCTTACGATGCAAAAATGTTTGATATTTTTTTAAACCATTTTACCCAGATAATGTTTTAGCACACACATGTAACTAAAAGAAAGAAGCCAGGACAGCAGCGTTTGTACATTTTAGTTGTCAACAGCAATCCTAAAGAAGAAAATAATTACTAGTGGCCTGTACATTTCACATGGTTTCTTTTTTAATACTCAGAGATATTTTAAGTAAATATCTATTGTAACTCAGCAGATGTATTAACTTAGCTCACAGACAGCTGCATCGGTATCCATAAGCATGAACTACACCAAGTACTAGCAATACACACAACCAAAAATATACATAAGCCTGAAATCTTCTTAAGATGCTTTTAGCTATATGTATGTCACCATCGTGTAAAAACAAGTTTATTCATGCCTCCAGAGCTTCAAGTAGTCCCATTAATTGTGGAATTAATATTTCAGACCTAAGGTTTAATATGTCTTTGCTGGGACAGGCTTCTGTCAACATATCCCAGTTGAATATCCATTCACAAGAAAGGAAAAAGTAAAGGAGGAAAGAAAAGGCAAATTACAAGTTCATTTTTTTCATGTCAGCCTGTCTCTGCAATCATTGATCTTAATGGAGAATCATGTCTCCAATTATTTTGATAAATCTATTATACCTGTATAGAATTATAACCATAGCAGGGAAAATTTTCCATTTTCATACCTATAAGGGTGAGGGATGGTGACAAAATAGTGAGAAGGACTGGTTTCACTCAGATTTGCTCTTGCATAGTCTAGTAGACATATGAGAATATAAGTAGTGATGTTTTATCACCAGAACTGTGCTCAGAATTTAAATTACTGATCTTTCTAAAACTCTGTACTATACTCAAGATAGTTATGGTAACAATTGCACTGCACAATAAAGTGTGTGTGAATGGTAGTTTCTTTGCTAGCTCCTTTTTCGTTGGAAAGTTTGTTTCCTTTTTTTCCTAGACCATGGTTTCAATGTCAGAGTTTTGTGAAGAACTGTGTCTGTTCCTCTTTTCAAGCAATATTAATTCCACAAAAAATAACAGTTCAAATCTGAATATCATTGAAGGCAGTGACTATGACTATTAACTTTAAAGTGATTCAAATATCATCTATTGTCTGATATTACATTCTAACCTTCTAATTAGACTCTAGACTTCTTAACATTAGGTTTTTCTGCCCTGAAATTGTTGAGTTAGTGGCATTGGTATTGATGGCTTCTGTTTTTTCGCTGTTACGAACAGTGAATTTTCTTCTTCTACAGACATTGAAAGTCACTTCCTGATGAGAACAAGGAAAGAAGGGAGGAAGCAAGGAAGAAAATTACTTCGATATCATGGAGATAGTAGTGGTAGTCCAACAGCTAACTGACTTCCATGTTCTATTACATTCCAGACCTTGTTTTAAAGTAGTCATATATTTCAAGTCTGGAAGACAGACATAGAAGGGACCTCCTATACAGCAAGCTTCACCCCCTTTTTCATCTGTTCCTCTAATTTTCAAGACTGTGTGGTATTCCAGTCTCCAGTCCATCTGTAAAACTTCCCTAATGCGTGTTAACCAGGCAATTTGCTAGCATCTTACAATGTTTCATGCCTTAGCCATTACCAGGTATATTAAATGAGTTCCAAGTTAAATACATAACACTTCTGCCTTCAAGTCCTAACTTCCACCATACACACATTCTGCATCCTCTTCAGACTGTTCTTTATGTGTTCCAGTTTTGCTGTAAATTCTTTCCTTCAGTTTATTTTGTATTTGCTATATTTCCTAATGTCAAATGTTTCACAGGTATCTACATGATACTGTTTACAGAGAGAGAGAGACTGGTGGAAGACGTAGTGGTCAGAGGCCAGCTGGGGCACAGTGACCATGAAATAATACAGTTTTCAATATTCAGGAATTCAAGGAGGACCACCAATCAAACCTCTATGCTGGACTTCCGGAGGGCAGATTTTAACCTATTCAGAAGACTGGTCCAGAGCACACCCTCGGACACACTCCTCAAAAACAGAGGCATACAGGAGGGGTGAATGTGCTTCAAGAAAAAATCTTGAGTGCACAGGAACAGGCTATACCGATTAGCCAAAAGGCAAGCCGGCGGGGAAGACGACCACCTTGGTTGAATAGGGAGATACTCAAGGAAATCAGAGATGAAAAAAGAGCCCACCGACTGTAGAAGGCAGGCTGACCACTCAGGAAGAGTATAGGACTATAGTTAGAACATGCAGAAGGAAAATCAGAGAAAAAAAGTGCAATTTGAAATTAATTTGGCTACTTCTGTTAAGGATAACAAAAAGCGCTTCTATAAATACATTAATAACAAAAGGAGGGGCAAGGTAAACCTCCATTCTTTGTTGGACTTGGGAGGGAATGTAGTTACCAGAGATGAGGAGAAGGCTGAGGTACTCGACACCTACTTTGCCTCAGTCTTCACCAGTAGGAGAGGTGGCCCTCACGATAACTGGCCTCCGGAGCTCACAGATAGAGACAGGAAACCAAACGGCTCCCCTGTATTCCAGGAGGAAAGAGTCTATGAATTACTGAGCCACCTGGATCCACAGAAATCTATGGGACCTGATGGATTCCATCCTAGGGTTAAAAAGGAATTGGTAGAAGAGCTCGCCGAGCTACTCTCCACCACCTATCAACAGTTCTGGTTCTCTAGGGAGGTCCCAGATGATTGGAAGTTGGAAAATGTCACACCAATCCACAAAAAGGCCTGCAAGGAGGACCCGGGCAACTATAGGCCCATTAGCCTGATCTCAGTGCCTGGCAAGGTTATGGAACAGATCATCCTGAGTGCAATCACACAGCATCTTTAGAATGGATATGGGATCCGACCCAGCCAGCACGGCTTTGTGAGGGGCAGGTCCTGTCTGACCAACATGATTTCCTTTTATGATCAGGTAACCCGCCTGGCGGATGAAGGGAAGCCTGTGGATGTAGTCTATCTGGACTTGAGCAAAGCCTTTGACACTGTCTCCCATGGCATACTCCTGGATAAACTGGTAGCCCATGGCTTGGACAGGTGCACTCTCAGCTGGGTTAAGTGGCTGAATGGATGGCCGGGTGCAAAGAGTACTGGTGAAAGGGGCTGTGTCCAGCTGGCGGCCGGTCACCAGTGGTGTCCCCCAGGGATCAGTGTTGGGTCCAGTTCTGTTTAACATCTTCATTGACGATTTAGATGAGGGGATTGAGTGCACCGTAAGTAAATTTTCAGATGACACCAAGCTGGGAGGGAGTGTCGACAAGTCAGAAGGCAGGAGGGCTCTACAGAGGGACCTGGATAGGCTGGAGAGATGGGCTGAGTCCAACAGGATGAAGTTCAATAAGGCCAAGTGCCGGATCCTGCATTTTGGCCACAACAACCCCATGCAGCACTACAGGCTGGGGACAGAGTGACTGGAGAGCAGTCAGGTGGAAAGGGACCTGGGGGTACTGATTGACAGGAGGCTAAACATGAGCCAGCAGTGTGCGCAGGTGGCCAAGAAGACCAATGACATCCTGGCCTGTATCAAGAACAGTGTGGCCAGCAGGAAAAGGGAAGTGATCCTTCCCCTGTACTCAGCACTGGTGAGGCCACACCTTGAGTATTGTGTTCAGTTCTGGGCCCCTCAGTTCAGGAAAGATATTGAGGTGCTGGAGCGGGTCCAGAGAAGAGCAACAAAACTTGTAAAGGGACTTGAGCACAAGTCCTATGAAGAGAGGCTAAGGGAGCTGGGGTTGTTTAGCCTGGAAAAGAGGAGGCTCAGGGGTGACCTCATCACTCTCTACAACTATCTGAAAGGAGATTGTAGACAGGTGGGGGTCAGACTCTTCTCCCAGGCAACCAGCAACAGAACAAGAGGGCACGAGCTTAGACTCTGCCAGGGAAGGTTTAGGTTGGATATCAGAAAAAAGTTCTTCACAGAGTGAGTAATCAGGCATTGGAATGGCCTGCCCAGAGAGGGGGTGGATTCACCATCCCTGGAGGTTTTTAAAATAAGACTGGATGTGGCACTTAGTGCCATGATCTAGTAATCATGACAGCGTTGGATTAAGGGTTGGACTTGATGATCTTGGAGGTCTCTTTCAACCCAGATAATTCTATGATTCTATGATTCTATGAATGTTATTATTCTGAAGTCAAGCTAATTCTATCAAAGAAGGTAGCAGTCTAATCATCTGTTGTATTCCCTTTTTGGAATATTAGGATGTATTTTACTACACTGTTACTATTTTTTTCAATAAAAACCACAGAGAGCAAAATATTTCAAGAAAGAGAGGTAGGCAAGATTCTATTCTACACAACATGAAGGTGGAGTTTCCTGATTAGAATAATAATGTCTGGCAGGTCCAGGGATATAATGTGTGTCATGTGACCAACTACAGTTAAACAGACACTTAAGAACCAGGAAGCAATGAATAGCAGGCAATCAGTGTTGAAAGGAAAAAAAAGTGTTAGTCCATCATGCAGAGTAAATGGTGATTTGCATATTGCTTTTACGGGGGTTGGGAAAAATAAGTGTTCATTCCATAAATTATTTATTCTAAATTATTGTCTCAAATTCTAGCTGATACAACTTCATATTCAGTTTTCCCTGAGCTGAGAGATTTTGCCTTTTATATAAATCAGATTTAAATTTCTAAATGATTATGCTAAGAATTGTGTTTTCCTTATTGTTGTTTAGTATGTTTATTAATTTATTAGATTGGACTGTTACGATATTGTGCTTATTATTATATTTTTATATTATTTTTACATTATATTGTGCCTATTATTATAGGGCTGTTTGTTTGGCAAAAAAAGTTCTTCCTCATAGTTTTACCTAGTTGTGATAAAGAACAACGCACAGCTAAAAGAAACAGTCATAAAAAAAAAGGGAGATGGAACATTAAAGATTTTATTAGAGATGTGCAGGTTCAAAGAGACCACATACACATCTAAACGGGCTTCCCATAAAAACATTATCAGTTTGCAATAATAAGCATAGTTACACAGTATGCCAAGTCAAAATGCCTGCCTACTCTTGATTTGGCAGCTTGCAGCCTTTCTTGCCTTTAAGCAATGTTAGTGTATGTGTCATATGAGACTATCTGGTACGTAAAATCCTGCTTCTATAAAGATAGAAAGATTCTGAGTGGAAAAGGAGTTTTAAGGTTTACAATGCAAAGTTCTTCCAGGTACCTATTCCTACAGTATCCAACTTCAGAATTTTAAATCAGAGACTTCTAGTATGGCTCAGAATTCTTTTTGTATTTCGTAGTTTAATAAAATAAAAAAGGGCTCAGGCAAGAGAAAAATTTTAAAATTGGTATCAAATATAACAACACAGTGATTAAAATCCAATTTTTGCAGGTGTTGTCTTTCTTTGTAATCTAAAGATAACTGGAGTAATAGCTGCCTTTAGCAAAGTGGTAATAACGATTTTGATACGAGAATTTCCAACAGCAGGATCTGTGCCTTGACAAATGAATGTGGAGATCTCAGCACAACCTTATTGAAATCTCAAAAAGAAAATTGTAGGATGGCGAGAGGATGGCTGTCAGACTTCTTCCCCTCCCCCTCCCTTCATGTTCTTTTACCCTCCCAGCTTCCCCTTCTCCCTCAAAAACTGAAGGCAAATGGTATAATAGGCACTAGAAAGCTGAAATGTTTGTTTCTGAGCCAGAACTCTCTCTGGGCTTCATCCAGAATTCTGCTGCTCAAATAGAGAATCCACCATTTCAGGGTAGAAAACAGCAATAATTCCTGTCTTTATAATCATCTAGTTGTTATTTCAGTAGTGAAAAATATCGTATTTTTGCGTTCTTAAATGTCATGTGCAAAGAGAAAACTGCCTGGCATTTACAGTCTCAAAATAATGGTTTATCTTCTACATTTGTGTTTTACATGTGAAATAAATTGCCAATTTTATTTATTAAATGTTAATAAAATGGACACATGTCTAAAATGCTAAACATATGTAATTTTCTTTTCATTCCAATTCAACCTGTTTGCTGTCTTAAGAAGTTCAGGATATTAATACACAGTGTGTAGAAATTTATATCCACAGGTAATCAGAGTGATAAGGAAGAAAGAATTGATTGATACAGTATAAAAATTGAAACTACACTAAATGTAGAGGTAGAATTTCGAATAGTAGAAAAAAATACGAGAGTCATACATATGATGACCTCTGAAGCACTAAATACTATGATGATGGGCATTACATAAAGATTCCACACTATACATGTTTATCCTCTATCTTCAGAGAACACCAAAAAAAAAAACCTCCAAACACTTACTTCTCTTTCTTTTACATCCTGAGATAATTGCATGAAAGCTGAACTCTTGAAAAGATTTAAATTGAAGGAACATTGAGGCAGATACAGATTCTAACCCTGCCACCCTCCTTGCTGTTTTGTATTGAGATGAAGAAAAAATGACAAGGAAATAAAATTCCTGTAGAATATTAACTGAAACCGTGTAAATAGGGAGTGGCAAAATGCTGCCTGCCTGAGTCTGTTAATTAACTTAGAGCCATAAGGAATGCCTGGTTTTGCTACATCGTAGACTCATTCATTCATCCTTGTTTAAGTGGAACCAAAATTTTACTGCGTATTTCTCCTGCAATAGACAAAAGACAAAACAATCATAAAAGATTAAGTGCAATTAAAAATTTAGAGATAAGAAACAAACCAGTACTTATATAAAGAGACCCTTTTATAGACAGTAATTAAACTTACAAGACAAAGAGACGTAGTCGTCATTAGAGACAGAGTATTCCCTAAGAGCCAGCAGATAGTGATACTGAAGATTCTGCCCCTTTCCTTTCTATTTAGAACAGGCATTATCTTTAGAATCTCACAAATTGTGGCAGCAACTTTGGCCACTGCAAGATTTATCTTCCTCTCAAGGAAGTAAGGCCAGAATTGAGACATTGCTGATGGCCTTCCACTTCATGTACAGCCATTTGAATGCATGTAGATAGGATCCAGCACCACAGAGTTTCACTGCTGGAGCTGGAACAGAAAGGCAGACAGATTTAACTCTGACCAGTGACAGAGAATATCCCCCTCTCTTTACTCTTTCAAGACAAGGACAAGAGTTTTTTATTTCAGGCAGCCACTACAGGTTGCTGTCCTTTGACTTGGAGTGCAAGCAGAGATCTGCAACAACACTACTATTGAAACTCAGAGTTATCTGTGGATGCCTAAATGAGCACCAATTTTTGGAACAAAAAAAAAAATCCCTGACAAGCAGCATCAGCCGTACTATCAAGAAGGATTCAAAAGCATTAAATCCTCATGGCAGTGGGAGCAGAGAGATGGAGACCAGGAGAAGCAGAACCTCGTGGTAGAGAAGAAAATTATGCACAAATTTTAATTTAAAAAAAAAAAAAAGAAGAAAACAAAAGAAAGAAAATCACATATTTTATTTGATCCAGCCATCAAAGAGGCAGTCCACTGCAAAGCATGGCATATGGCATAGTTTCTTGGATGCCTCAATTGCTCTGTCTTTGAGACCCTACTCCACTGGGAGCCTCTGCAGCTCCCAGGGAGCCTTCGAATGTGAAAGACAGTTTGGGCAGGCAGCCACAGGTCAAACTGAGATGGAGCCTTGGGGAGATGGAACAGGGTGAGGCAGGAGGACCCAGGAGAGGTTGGTCAGGTACATTCTTTGCGTAATGAAGGCTCTGACCCTATGTGTCTTTGTGTTCCCCCAATTTTCTTTCTCTGTCAGCGTCTTTCACCCAATACTTGATGGCTCTTCCAGGACCAAGATAGCATCAGCAACAACAGAGAACATCAGCCTGATCCTTAGCAAGGTGATGTTCACTTAAGTGGGATGAGCTGTGGTTTTTTTCGTCAACAGTAATAGTTGATCTATTCGTGGTTCGTACATCTGAGTGTGTATATGCATGATTTTAACATACTCCTAAGACGGACTTAGAACAAAATGCAGGTATTTGCTAAAAAAAAGCTAACTCTGCCTATATCCTGAAGTCCATGAGAGTGAGCTAAGACACTGTCACCACTTAGGCTGTGTTACATCCATTTGAGAGCAACAGCAAGAGGTATGGATAGGAAATAAATACCGCATACCTCACTGCAGTCGCTGTCATATCAATGTTCAAATGTTCACCCATTTATCATCTCCCTGCCATTTCACTCTTCTTTGTTTCTTTCCTATGCTTTCCATCTCATCTTTCCCATCTCTGTCACACTTATGACCTATCATTTTTTTTTGTGCATATATGGACAAAGAAGTTTTTTAATATTGGACACCAAAGCACACAACATCTGTAACAATATTGGTAGGAAAATTGTATTGCTGATCAGTGTTTTATTTCAGCTCTCTGAGGCAGCTCTGCCAGCATGCTGATGGTTATAAAATGATTTACTTGTGAGATATCAGGCAATAATATAAATACACTCTCAGTCTCCTGACATCCAAGTAGCACCGTACTGTACATCAATTAATATTTTTTTTTGCATATTGTAATGATTCTGCTATGGTGTTGAAATATGGAGTAATATTTATATTTTAAAAAGCTATGATTATTATCTCTGAAGAATAGCCATGAACAGGTTGAAAGCTCTTGGGTGAGGATAAAAATCTAGGCAACAAAAGGATCCTTGTAGTTGGTGTCTACTAGAGGCCAGCTGGTCAAGGGGAGCCTGTTGATGAAGCCTTCTTCCTTCTGCTAAAGGAGGCTCCACTCTCATAATCTCTTGTCCTACTGGTGGACTTCAACCACCTTGACATCTACTGGAAAAGTAGCACAGCAAGCTGTAGGCAATCCAGGAGACTCCTAGGGTGCATAGAATATAATTTTTTAACTCAAATAATAGATACCCCTATCTGAGTGGATGCAAGTCTGGGCCTGATGGTCATTAACACAAGTAACGTTATCAGTGTTATCAAGATCAGAGGCAGCCTGGGCTACAGTGATCACGCATCGGTGGAGTTCAAGGTCCTGAGGGCAGGTGAATAGTATTGTAAAACCCCTAAATTTTAGGAAAGCGAAATTCCAGCTCATCAAGGAGTTAGTAAGTAGGAGTAAAGGGAAGTGGTCCTCAGGAACATTTAGCACAACAGCGCTCAGAACACAGATGTAGGAGACCAGGCAGGGAAGCGAAGAGACCAGCATGGCCGAGTTGAGACCTGCTGGTCAGATGGAAGAACAAGACGGAACTGCACAGACAGTGCAAACAGGGATAGAGAACCTGAGAATAGTACAGGGATCCTACGTGGTTTTGTAGGGACGAGGTCAGAAAGGCCAAGGCACAGCTGGAGCTGAACTTGTCAAGAGAAGCAAGAATAACAAGGAGAGCTTCTACAGGTATGCCAACTAGAAAAGGAGGATTAAAGAAAGAGAACCCGCACTGCCGAACGAAAATGGTGAACTCGTATCAACAGATGAGGAGAAGGCTGAGGTACTCAACAACGTTTTTGCCTTGGTCGTCACTGGAAAATGCTTACTCAACTCTCGTGGCTCAATGAACAAGATGGGGACCAAGGGAGTATGACCTCTCCCACTCTAAGGGAAGATCAGGTTCATGACCACCTGAGGAACCTGAACATATGAGTCTATAGGACCTGATGAGATGCATTTCAGAGTCCTGAGGGAGTTTACTGATGTGGTTGCCGAGCCACTCTCCATAATATGGCAGTCAGGAAAAGTCCCTGGTGTCTGGAATAAGGGCAACATTGTGCCCATTTTTAAACAAGGTAGAAAGGAGGACCCTGGGAACTACTGACCTGTCAGTCTCACTTCTGTGCCTGGGAAGGCCATGGAACATGTCCTCCTAGAAGCCATGCTAAAGCACAAGGAAGACAGAGAGGTGATTCAAGACAACCAACATGGCTTTTCCAAGGGCAAGTCCTACCTGACCAACCTAGTGGTTTTCTATGATGGAATGACGGCATCATTGACACAGGAAAAAAAGAATGAATGTAACGTACCTGGAGTTCTGTAAAGCCTTTGACATGGTCTCCCACAACATCTTCCTCTCCAAATTGGAGAGATATGAATTTGATGAGTGGACTGTTCATTGGATAAGGAATTGGTTAGAGTAGTGGTCAATGGTTCCATGTCCAGATGGAGACCTGTGACATGTGGTGTCCATCAGGGGTCCATACTAGGACGAGTGCAATTTAATATTTTCATTGATGATATAGACAGAGAGATCAAGTGCACCCTCAGCAAGCTTGCAGATGACACCAAGCTGAGTGAGGCAGTAGCCACACTAGAAGGATAGGATGTCTTTCAGAGAGACCTGAACAAGCTGGACAATTGGGCCTGCAGGAACGTCATGAGGTTCCACATGGCCAAGTGCAAGATCCTACACCTGGGTCAGGGCAATCCACAGTTTCAATACAGGCTGGGGGACAACGTGACTGACAGTAGCCCTGCAGAGAAGGGCTTCAGGGTGTTGATTGATGAGAAATTTGACATGAGCCAGCAATGTGTGCTCATAGCCGAGAAGGCCAACTGTATCCTGAGTTGCATCAAAAGAAGCACGGCCAGCAGGTCAAGGGAGGTGATCCTCCCCTATTCCTCTCTCATGAAACCCCACGTGGAGTATTGTGTCCAGTTCTGGAACTCCCAACATAAGAAGTATATAGAACTGTTGGAACAAGTCAAGAGGAGGGCTATGAAGATGAACAAAAGGCTGGAACAGCTCTGATATGAGGACAGACTGAGAAAGTTGGGACTGTTTAGCCTGGAGAAGAGAAGGCTCCGGGGAGACCTCATAGGGACGTTCCAGTACTTGAAGGGGGCCTACAAGAAAGCTAGGGAGGAACTTTTTCTAAGGGTAAGTAGTGACAGATTTCTGAAATACCACCTTAAGAGTATTGGTTTAACAATATACTCATCCCACAGGACAGTGTATTATTCAGTATCTAATTGGTTATATCAGTTAGTGTGTCAGTCCTCCATGGAAAGTAACAGGCTTCAAGATTTAAGAAGGTAAATTCTGAAAACTGTTGATGAGATATTTTTTTTCCTTCATTTTTAATTTTTATGTTCTAGGAAACCAACTGACATGAGAACTTTATCTGTTTCTTCTCTTCTCCGTCTCACCCTCTCTCCTCCCAACTCTCCTCTTTTTTTCCATTTTATCAACTTTTGTAAGACAGTATTCACAGTTACCAGGCCCTAGGAAAAAGAAACATTACTAATTGTCCCCCTCTAATCCACACTGGTGCAGCCCTGCCTTGAGTACTGTGTGCAGTTTGGGTGCCACAGTATAAAAAGGACATAAAAGTACTGGAGAGTGTCCAGAGGAGGCAAAACCAGTGAAAGGTTTAGAGGGAATGTTGTATAAGGAATGACTGAAGTCACTTGGTCTGTTCAGCCTGGAGAAGAGGAGACTGAGAGGGGATTTCATAGCTGTTTACTGCCTTCTCACAAGCGAGGGAGGTTAAACAGGTGCTGATCTCTTCTCTCTTGAAACCTATCATAGGATTAGAGATAATGGTAGGAAGATGTGCCAGGGGAGGTTTAGATTGGATATTAGGAAGATGTTCTTCACTAAGTGGGTGGTGAAGCACTGGAACAGCTCCCCAGGGAAGCAGGCGTGGCACAGAGTCTGCCAGCATTCAAGAGGCATTTGGATAATGCCCTCAGTCATGTGGTATGAATGTTGGGAGTGTCCTATGTAGGGAAAGGAGTTGGACTCAATGATCCTTTTGGATCCCTTCCAACTCAGGTAATTCTATGATTCTTTGGTAATCCTTTCCTGTTTTACCTCATACTCATAGTCACAGTAAGTAAGTATAAGAACTGGGAGCCACAACATTGTGTCGATGACCTAAGGTCCTAGTTATTACAAAGGAATTATTTGATGGCAGTTGTACTACCGGGCATGATTATTACACAAAAAAGAGAGGCATAAAATTAGATGCTCTGTCCATTGAAAAGCAATGAAAATTTCTTGCCTATCTAAATTTTGTTCCTTTGAAAATTGTCCTTAAAGTCTCTAAGAGAAGGGCATTGTCTTTGGTATGTGTTTGGAAAGTCAGTCATGGTATGGTGGATCAGTAAGTAGCCAGGCAGATTAACAGATAAATGTGGAAGCCAGAAATGTACCTACTTTGCTAGAAACAAAATGCAGACTGACCTTGTTTAAATGAAGCAAGTTTTAAAAATGAGTAGTATATAGGCTGTTTCAGAGGAGTGTAAAAAAGAAAATTAAAAAAAAACAGCCTCTGCCCTCCCAGTGGAGGGGTCTGGTAACAGAAAAATGTGTCAGTGGCTGTGTAGACAACTAGATAGACCCAGGAGTAACTTCTGTTCAAAAATGGCAGCACTTGGGGGGTAGAGAAAGGCACAAGGACAACAGACATACATATCTGTACTAAACACCTGGGCTGGAACTGAGAGCAGCCACTACAACCTTGCCACAACCAAATCCCTTTACAGACATTCTCCTCGAACCTTCTTTCTATGTACAGAATGAGAAACTGAGTAACATCAAGCAACTGGAAGGGAAAAGAATACACAGCCATGTTTCATCTGCCATATCATCATTAGTAGAAATGTCTGGCTTGAGCTGGTTGCATCCAACAAGAATTTAATGAATTGTGAAGAGCCTCTGGAACAGGACAGCTCAGCTCTGTTTCCCTCTGTGTCTAGTATTTATTCTTTAGCCTTAAATAGTTCATATTATTAATGCTAAGCACGAGGATGATAATATCTTATTAATGCTAAGCACGAGGATGATAATATCTAAAAATAATAATAAATTTTTGTCATGTACAACTCCCAGCTTACATGATATAGAACAGATTCTGGTTTGTTGCTTCCATGTAAGGCTGAATAGTTATTTACACTTCCTGTTTTGTAAATACTTAACTATAAATAGAAATTGTGAGGGGAAGGAGAAATAAAGGAGGTACTGCATATTTAAGAATTACACCACAGAGCTTACCCCTATAGAAATTGTTGCTACTCACTAGCCACAGAAATAAACATACAGGTAGAACGAAACCTGCTAGATAACAACACTGTGTGGCTCCCCTACTACAAAGTGGTTACTCCCAGTAAGATGATTCGTGTGAAGTTCATCCAACCTGGGAAAGACTATTTGAATGACACGCAAAGGAAATGAACTTAATTTTGGGGGTCCACAAGAGGTGTTTTTTCTCTTTTTCTCACCTACCCAAAACCACTCAGTTAACTGCATGTTTCGAATCAATAATCCTTCCTGTATTTAATCAAGGGGTTTACATCCTAATATTTAGATCTGGAATCTTTTATAGAAAGTGCATAACATGGATTAATAAATATTTTCTTATTTTTTGAATCAGCCTCGTAGGACTAAATTTTTTAGAAATACAGTTGGCCCTCTGTGTAACATTCAATTACATATGACACCTGACAGATCTAGGTATCAGTCAGCCACTTAGGATCCTGCCACGGCAGAGGGAAGACTTGTTCATCACTGGAAACTATCGACAGCACTGTAAATTTCTTGCTGATGTATAGCTGAATGTAATGAAAAGAAGTCCAGAATCCCTAGTGAGGCCCTTTGTAGTTTTATATAAACTAAAAGTTGCTCAGCATTGTACTATTATAATTACAAATGATACGGATATGATGTGATAAGATATGATATGTTATGACATGACATAACATGACATGACATGACATTACATGATATGACATGACATGACATGATATGATATGATATATGATATGATATCAAAATATGGGGGTGTATTCTAGGAGAGATTCTCATAGTCATTGCATGGAAATATAGGATTTCATACTATGACATATATATTGTTCAATCTACAACTCTTAAATGAAAATAAAAAGACGGGAGGATTTTTTTTCCTTGGAGTTTCTTCCATTTCCTGGAAAGAAACAAACAAACAACAACAAAATCCAAAATTATTCCTGAAGCTTCATATTTTCACCTGATGTTTTTTTAATGACTCCTGAAACATTTTTATTCTTGCCTTCATAGTAAATCTATTTCTGTTTTACTCACAATGATTGAGAGAAATGGAAGCTAAAACTAGAAAGGAATGTGTGGTATTCCTGGAAAGATACAATAAATGGAAATACAGTGTAAATCATCAAAAATAAGACTACAAAATTCACAATTAAGTTAAAGTCAGGGTTGAAGACATGCCAAGTTATGAAGAAATGCCCATCAGCTAAGAACTGCTTCAGCGTAAAAGGGAAGATTTTTCTGAAGAATCTTGAATGGCTGGCTGTTTTAATCTTGATGCTTTCTAAACAGAGCTTTAGAACGTAGATATATTTCTATTTTTTTTTGTCCATAAGTAAAACTCTCTCAATTGAGAACTTTGGGCAGCTATATTTTTGTGACTTTTCAAAACAGTGGAGTGTAGTTAAATACAAACCAAGGGGGAAAAAGAGAAACTGGAAAATCTTTGAATAAGTCTGCTGTTAAATTTCCCTTAAAATAGGAGTGACTCCAAAAGACTCACATCACTACTAAAGAGACAAATGGAAATAAGTCCCCTTTTTTTGAGTTGGATAGTCAGACAAAAGTGGCAAAAAGTCACGAAATATGCTTCTAAAAAGCAGGTAGAGAAGGTAGTCTACTGGCCTTCACCTTTCTTAGAAATCCAATAGTCTCAAGTCACTCATGTTTGATTATTCCCTTTTTCATTGTGCTTGCAATAAGGAATAGCTTGTTAATACAGCATACTATAGTCATTAAAAACCTTTGTATTCCATCACTTGTAATGTTTAAAACATTTTCCTCATTTTTTGAGTTTCCCTTACTGAACCTTTCTGGTTCAGACAGTATTTTTCTTTTTTTTTCCAACTAGGAACAAGTGACGTTTGACTGCTCTTGAGCTGAGAGAGAATAACATGTACTCTATTGAAAAAAGTTGTTCATCAACACTTCCAACAAGGCTTTACAAATGACTGAGAGTCACAACTGTGAATTAGCCGCACTGGGTTTGGTCTGCACACATGCAAGTAGCCTTGCTTCATGCAACAAACACAAAACCTTTTTTTAGCCAAACTAGAAATTTCCTGTTCCTTGTGGTACTTTGATCAGTCCCAGATCTTGAATTTGTCCTTTTCATTGCCCCTACCAAGTCTATCTTACACAGAAATCCCACTGTCTTAACTTACCTGTAATACCAGTAATTATTCTGTTGTCCTACACGCTCATATTTGGTAGCTGTGATGGACTAAAATGGAGTATTCTGATATAATCTTAACTCAGTTAAAGTGCCAATACAATCTCATGCCAATGCATCTAGAATGATGTTAGATGGAGCATCAGCTAAGGTTATGGCCAGACAATCCCTGCAAAGGTGGCTATGGTGATTAGAGATATTACTGGCACCAATTCAGTTGGAAACGCTGTTTGCATGCTTCCTGATTTAGTATCTCTGCCTTTGAAGAAAACCTGGAGGATCTTGCAAGTGCTTCTCTTTAGAATCAAGGAAGCCAATTATTTTATTTTAGATAGTGTTCTGTAGTTGTTTAGGCTAAACAGGCTGATTTTCTCTCATGCAGATGAAGACCTCTCTTCGATTTATCTCCAGCAGCAAGAGCACAGGGGTCAATCTCTTATGCTGGCAAGTGGTAGGATTTCAGATTTCAGCTGCTTCTGTAACTGTTGTATGCATCTTGCTAACAATAGCTCATATTTCATTGACAGACACCTCAGCTCACAGAAAGTGAAATGACAGATTTTCATCTTTTTCTAAAAATTTTACTCATATTTTTTCTTCACTTTTCTTTAAGGTTTGCTATCTACTTAGTAATGCTGAAGTAAGAATACATGCATGGGATGTTTGTATACTCATCCAACCTGTAGGTTGTTCTGCACACACAAACTCAGGAACATTGTGTTTAAGTCTTCTAAAGCACACCCACCTGTCATTCTGCATCTGGATCACAGGACCTTACCCTTTCTAATATTATTCTTATTCATTGTGTGCCTTTGCTGAAAGTGTTGACAGCAGTTAAAAATGCATACTTACTGATAAATTACTACAGTAATGAAGTCTACAATGCAGCTGGGTTTATATGTCCCACTATTATACATTTACACTGGGATCTTGAGCATAGCTCTTTTTATATGGTAGACAGTCATATTTACTGTTTGTGATCATGGTTGAAGCACTCACTTTCTCTATGCCTTGGTCCACTGGAAACCTGAGTTATTCTCAAAATACTCCATAAAACAAAAGTATCCCAGAGGCACCGTTGCATTTTATAAGAAATATCTTCACTTTCTAATTGGCAGTGAATTGTGTAACAACTGAATAAACACTGGCAGTGTTTGTATCTATTTATTTATGTGTTTATTTTTCTATTTCTGCTGTTGACATGAGACTACTCTAAGACTTTTCTAGCTTTTTCTTATTTCTGCTTCTGGATAGGAAGATTTCTTAAGATTTCCTCTATCTATGGTGATAATGTATGCTTTTATTTGTTAGAGAGGCTCATCTGAAAGACAATTTTCAGAAGGAATACTTATATTAAGGTTCTGTTCTCAGTCCACATAGCAGAGGTACCTAGAAGAGTTTAACATTCGTAAGTCTTTGTTTTTAGGAACAGTTAATGTTCATTATTCATCACTGGGTCCTGGGAATATGCACTGAAGTTGTTTTAGTCTTCGCTGCATTTGAAAGATGAATGAGTCTATGATAGATGAGAAAGAAGAAAGAATTAGTTGTAGTTATTTTTCAGGTCTGCTAAGTAAATATCCATTGGAGACTGTTAATTGTGGGTGTACACCTGTGAGGAATAAAAACCTTCACATCATTTTACCATGCAACTAAAACTGTCATGAATCCAAAAAGCAGCCATTCAAACATATCTCAACGCAGCAATGTAAATGGTGTTTGTTAGGCTACAAAAATTACATATTTGTGACCAAAAGGTCTAGCTGTATTATATTTTAAGTAATCATGTCTCCTAAAAAGAATATCTCTGTCCTGTTACAATGCACTACAAGAATTGCGTAAAATTAAATCTGAAAGTAGGGCATGTGTAGGCTTGATCTTTCCTGCTGTGGACAAGCACCAAGCTGTAGAGCCCTCTGCTGTTCAGCTGTTTAGCCGTGCTGGTGGCTTTCCAGTGGCAAACTCTGGTTTTGGTGGTTCGTCACATGTTTCATGGAAAAAAAGAAGGAAGATATTGTGGGACAGTGATTCTCTATCAGGTACGCTGTGAGATTAATGAAGTTATATCATTTAAGTCTTCAATATCTCAGGAAAAGCAAGAGATCACAAGAAAAAAGCAGAACAGGGCATGAAAGAAAAATGTTTTATTCATTAGTGTATTTTAATGTATGAAAGACACAGTTAACATTGTTACAAGATTTTGGAAATGGAAAAATTAAATGTGTCAAAATATTTCACCTCTATCCAACCTGTATGTTTTATGGAGTAGAATAACTAATATGGAAAAGTGTTACAGCCAACTAGTATTTCAAGAAAGGAGGAAGTGTATTTTTGTATGTCTAAGTATGTTTGTAAAAATAGTGACTCTGAAAAATAATCCTTGTTTTGACTGTTGCAAAGAAACAAAAGCAGTCTTAAAACAACACTGAGTATTGTCTTAAAATACCATATATATATAGCTTATGGTTTAAAAGAAATTCAACTTTTTAAACTACGGATTTCAAATGAAAAATAAAAATTATAAACATTATTTTAGATTGCTCTCACATTTGGTCTTTTACTGATCTCATCTCATTGAAGGTTCCTGTAGGTAAATGAAAGTTTAAACAAAAACCAAAAACTACTTGTTTCACAATTTGAAACATATCATGCTTGCTGACCACTCACAACACACCGATCACTTCTATGAAAAACAATCTCAATAATCACAGAGAAGAGATGTGCATGCAGGAGACAAACCTGGTAGTTTGCTGGGCTATGTAAAATATACAATCTGGTTGAAGTTTTGCAAGTATACATTTAATGTATCATCCTGCTTAATATTCCTCTACACAGCTTTCATCATCAGAGTCTTTAAAACCTAGAAAATACTTACTGGGACACAGTTGCTGGAACTTCCACTCATTTCATGTTTCTCATATCTACCTTAATGGCATTTTATATGACTAATGTTTCAGCCTCTGGCTATTACGGCTGTGCAACAAAACCTATCATTTTTTTGTTTATCAGGTCAGAAAATTTTCCTCCCTTGTGTATTTTTCTTTTATTTTTCTTTTGTGCAAATACCCAATACCTTCAGAATCTCTCAAAAACATCAACTGTCACATCTTTCAAAGTGGATTCATTTTCCCCAAAAGGATACTTTCCCACAGTGTCTTAACTGATTTAATCAAAGTGTCTCTGATGAGTTACTTCTTCTGAATGGATGTCATGCTGGAGAGGACCTCAATGGTCAGCTCAGTCGCTTCACTGAATCCATTTTGATTGTCATATGAAATGTCAACTAATTTCAAGACTTTGGATTGCAACCACTGATCATCCATGTCAGGAAGCCTTAATTTAGCTTTTAATTCAGCTGCTTTACTTAAAACTAGACCAGCCAGGTTCCTCTCATTACGAGGAAGAAATGTCTGCACAAGTATTTCAGTTGCTTTCTTTCAATAGTTTCAGAATTAAACCATAGAGATCCAATTAAACACTGTCACGATTGTAGCATAAGAGTAAACGGAGTTTAAAGTTAAGGCTACAAGTTTCTAAATTCATTGAACAATGCTGATGTATCTGAAACCAATCTTCATCGTACTGAGGTCTTCAAGAAATGTTTTGCTTAAAAGGTTCAGCTCCTTGATCCACCTTACAAAATGACTTTGAGGAGAGTGCTGCTTGATCTTTACCGTGATATGCTATTATAACTACTATCCTGAGCTCTCAATTTACCTGAAGCAAAATTATTCAGTTCCACTTGACTTGAGGTTGTCCCATTAATGAGGTACTAAACATGCTTTAGCACTTGGAGTCAGTATGTTCATATTGTATCCAAGTTACCACAGTACATTGAGAATGAAGACATACCACAACTACCATAATGCCCTGTCTTTCCAACAGATACAAAATTTGTTTTTACGGTTGCTCTCTGGATTTGTATGACTCAAAGATATCTGATGTACTAGTTCATTAATTCATTTCCTGTTCTTATTCTGATATAATCTATATTTGCTAGAACACGTATCTTAAAACCCTTCTGATCAACTGTATTGTAACCTGCAACAGTGTGCCCAGAGCACTTGATTCCATACATCTTGTGTGAAGGAACGTTTTGCAAATGACAGTATTTTGCGGTTATATAAGCATCCTGAGTGATTTCATGATGAAAAAACATTGCTAAATCAACCTGAAAGCTAGCTGAATATTATGGATATTTCCTATGGGTTTATTATTTGGACTTCTATTCACAAATAGGTAAAAGATTGACTGCATTTCTGAGGACTACAATCTCACCTAGAATAAACCATTAGAGTACTATTGCTTTCAATTTAGCTTTGTGTTTCACATGAGCTGGATATACATTAAAAAAACAAAAATGAAGAAAACACCTCAAGAGCAACACAGAAAGCACTCAAGAATGAACAAGTAAGGAAGAAATATTAATCTGTTGGTGAGGTAGTGGTAGTATTTTCTAAGAACAGCTGGCAGTTTTTTCATTTCATGAAAAATATTTCTTATATTCCTCATCATGGCATGTATGAACTCTTTCATTTTTTTAATGCACAAATACCACCTTTCTCTAAGCAACCAAATGAACAAAATGATGCAACAATCACTTCTAAGCACCACTCTATGAAAAAGTAGAGGGGTTGAGAACAAAGTAGAAAAAAACCCCACATCTTTTTGCCAGAATAGATTTCTTTTGCAAGAAATCAGATTCAGTTCCAGTTAATTGTCTGCAAAATAATGCTCAACCCTCTCATTTCAGACATGTATTAGGAATTCAGCTACGATGAATTATGCTGTTGGATCACGGGTTTAATCTTTGTTATCAAAATCTGGACCAAGGTCTCTAATCTTAAACCTCAGAGAAAAAGCCTGAATAATGAAAACTGCCAGGGCCAAAACAAATACTGTTTTGAGGGTCAACAGATTTTCTTCCCAGATGTGGTCCCAATTATTAGAAGTCGAACAAGGGGTGGAAACTGGATCCTACAAAGAAAGATCTCCTGCTGTGAGGGTAGACACTGCACACTGCTGTTCTTTGCTAAAGTGAGAGTAATCCATGACTACAAAAATATATTCTATGGCAGTCAGCACTCTTAATAATCAAACAACTCTGCCTAATAGCAGCTAAAAAGCCAAGGAGACCATGATATTTGACTGCATGCTGTGGGTCATGACATGAGAAGAACAAATACTTATTTAGACAACCTGGGTCCAAATGACTAACTACTGAGTTGTCTAAGGACCTTCGACTGTGATGACCAAGTCACAAAGTGGCTTTGTTACTTTAACATTGTGAAGTCCCTTATTCATTGTGTCCTCCTGATTTCCATATGAAATAAAATTAGTTTAAGTAAAAGGGTATTCCCTCCTTCTCTATCACTATTTTACACATTCCCTATCCTCTGACAATCAGTATCTTGCTTGTCACTGGTGACATTAGAGAATTTGCATGACAATTCTGGATTTCAGTTATACCTTTAAAATCCCAATCTCTTTAATTATGATAACTCTAGGCTTTAGCAATTATACTGAGAATCTCTGAAACTCTACTTTGGTCACTGAATCCTCTCCAAATTATAACAATGCAGAATGAAGATACTCAGAGAATTTGGGATCTGTGGTGGCTAGGGTGACTGGCATTGAGAACAAAATGAAAACTTCATTTAGATTTATAAATTAAAACTGTAATTAAAATGAGTGACGTGGAAATCAGTGATTCATAGGCACCCCATATTTAAATAGTACTTTCTCTTCATAAAATGCATCTAGATAGACTTTTCTCATTTGCTCTACTCTAAAACTTGTTTGTCTTTGGTAATTCATAGCAGTTGTGAATTATGGGGTTCTCAGAATGCCTCTTTCAAATAAATTAATAGCTGATTGTTCCATTTTGCTTCTTTTTCTATCATTCTGTCAATCTTTATCTATATGCCTTTGTAAAATTGAAGCATTATTGAGTAATGCAGTTCCCTAAAGGCATCTACTCTGTCGCATACAGAACTAAATTTTACAAACAAACAAACAAACAGGCAACTCCAGGAAACGTTCAGTTATTGACCTCTAATGGTAGATGTTTCCCATTCCATTAAATCACAGGTGTTTTCTTAGTTGATGGTATTCCATACTAAATTTTACAAGCCAGTTCTCCCTCAAAACATGATACAAATATCTCATATCACAAAAATAGTAAAATTGTTCAATGTGAAGATCAGTAGTTCTAAAGATTTTACAGTTCATCATTTATGGCTCCAAAGATTTGAAGTGTTATTGAAAGGACCTTTTGCCCATGAGATCACAGTCAGGACATAAAGTTGGTTCTCATTCAGTAGCTGATTTGTGTTAGTGCATAGGTTGTTCCATTGCTAACAGAGACCAAGGGAAAATATGTACATGAAATAATATAAAACTATTGAGAACATGCCTTCTGAGAATATAGTTTCTTCATGGATCTGCCACTGTGTATTGGTTCTCTGTGCTACTTTAAGCGGGATACTCTCAGCAGCTCACAGAAGAGGCATATTCATAGTAAGAGACCTTGGGAATCACTCAACGAGGTTGACTTTTTCTCATTCTATATGGATATGGATGCACACAGTCAAACTGTCCAATGATTTAGTTCTGCTTAAGAAGTTGAACCTGTATTTCAAAATGAATTGAATAGTTTTAAAGCACCCAGTGACTTATCAACCTAATGGACTCTATGTAAGTAGTAATAGTATCTAAATACTGTGAGAATGACAAAATGGCAAGTGATTGTACTTAATTGTTCTTTACTATAACTTTCACGCTACGACATTAAACATATGCTCTTTTTGAAAATAGTCATTAACCTTTCACATGATGTATAACTAGCTTTATCACTCTGGAAAAAAATTCCCATTTTGAATTCTGAAAAGAAGATCCACTGGGAGACACTTGAATGGTAAACCACACCGAAGGACACAAAAAGGCCCATAAAACATCAGTAGGGTTATAAAGGTCTTTGGATTTTAATTGCTGTGTGCCATTGGGCCTTTACAAAGCAATCAAGCAGGCAATCTCTAAAGACAGCCCTGCCATAATACATTTAACAATAGAGTTCTCACCTCATCAGCAGACTAGAGTTTATGAAAGTCCCAATAGCAATTAATGACCTTGCACATTGAGAGAAAAAGACAAAATTACTTAAATTGACTACCTTTTTTTGAATACATATCTTAAGCATCAGAAAGTGTAATTTCAAGATGAGGAATGTAAAAGATTTGATGATAGACAAAAAACATTCTTATCAATCTGATATTCCTTTCTATGCAGATTTTCAGAGGTACACAAAACTGTCTTTCTGCTATTTCATAGGGGATGTTCTGAAAAACAGTGTAATGTGCATGAAGAATTTTAATTTGGGTGGAACATTATAATATTCTAACCATATAACTTCAGTCTTCTCAGGAAGATGGAAAATTCTGTATTTCTGATATTGAGGTTGAATTCAAGTTTTAAACACGCAATAGAAGCAATAAAAAGGGTTACACGGTCAATACAGTTACTTTTGAGCAACAGTAAGCAGAAATATTTTTTGAACATACATTTATCTTCTTGTTACTTGTGTTTTCAAACACTAATGAAATTTTATAAGGCTGTAAATTCAGTGGTGGTAGACAACATTGTGATAGACAACAAGCAAAATAATAAAGTATGAAGGTAGCCAGTACAGTCTGAAGATAAGCAGATCCTGTAATTAAAGCTGGTTATGAAGATGGAGTAAAATAGAAAAAATTCAGTCCATGGAAAGTCTTTATGTAGTAATTTTTACTCAGAATTGTCTTAAGTGAGCATTTAAGAGTTGGTGCACTCTAGTAGAGGAAAATGTAACACTTTTTCCGATATGAGGTATTTTTTTTTTGTGCTGGAGGTATTAGATCACCTCTGTGAATGAGGGACAATTATTTAATTATTTTTATGATTTTTCTCTTTTTTTGTACAGAAATAAGTCAGGCATATATAGATAACTGAACAATCCATTCTTCTCATTTTGTTCTTAACTTTAAAGATCTTACTGTTATTTATAGTAAAGCCCAAGGACAAAACACATGTAAGGATGGCTATGAAATGAATAATTTTCTGTAGTTTCCATTTACAATCTGATTTAATCTTTGTCTCTTGAAATCAGTTTAATCAAGCTTGAATACATAAAGAATAATTATGCTACCATGGAACTACTATAATGTTATTTTCAAAGGTAGGTGAACTATTTGGTAAATAGTACGAATTTACGCCAAAATGCAAGTAAAATATTTTGTTATTCAGTCAAAGAGGGTATACACACAAACGTAATTTCTGTTAGTATTAATAGCATCATGCTAGCAATATTCCAGGAAGACTTCATTCTGTACATGTTGCCACTTGGTCAGTCTTCCCATCTTACTTCTACCTACTTATAAGCAAATGAAAACATACCTGGGTCCTGGGTAGGTAGAACATTAAAAAAAGATACGAAACAAATCTGAGTACACATAGTCTACTCCATCACCATGCATTCTTTTCACTAGTATACATAATTTTCAATAATATATAGCTTTGACAAGAAAGAGAGTTGACTGGGGAATAGTTTGAACAATCTACCCACATTACTTAATGCTTTCTATTTTAAATTGAAAAAGCAAATTGTATTGCAGTCTTCAAGACTTATCCTCCAGCTGTAGCTTGTAAGAAAGTTGTGTCTCAGAACAGACTGAGTATGGCTAGTGATAAACTTGCTCATTTAAAATCTGTTCAAGAATGCAGGGAAAATACATCTGCCCTTTCTCACACATACACTTAGTTACAGTAAAAAAAAAAGTGGTATATGTGCTTGTAGAGTAAAATATGTGTGCTTTGGGAATCCAAACTAACACAACATATAAATGTTTTCTTGAATAAATTCATGTTGCGCTTCACCTTTTCTAACACCTTAGTTGCTCAGGATCTCTAATCAAAGTCTGGAGTGGGGAAAACTCCAACAAATAAATCCTGATTGGAATACAGTGGAACTGAAATTGTGGGAAATATAGGAAGTAGTAAAAAAGGGCCACGAATTTGCATTTCTCTCTGAAAAGCATTCTAAATTCGGACTAAGACTGCAATTTTGTCATTGAGCTTAACACATACTTGGAGCAATTTGCCCTGTAGTCTTACTGTGAGGAATGGAACTTTCATATTGCTGAGCTGGCCTGAGCTGGCACTTGGGCTTCCCAAGAGTGAAAATGTGTGCTGAGGTGTGCGGTTACTGCTATATGCCTGTTGTCTTTGGTGTGATATCATGGCTATTTTCAGGCAGTGAGTTCAGGGGTCTTTCACTGTTACATGGAAGGAATGCAGAAAAAATTACTGAATAGCCTGTAAAAAAATTTTTCAGAAAAAAAAAGAAATTTTCCAAAGGATAGTGTTAATTAACCCCAGTAATGACAATGACTAAAAAGGAGATTGGTGTAAGTAATACAGCTGATTAAATCTTGAAATCATGTACACCCTGGACTGTAGACATTGGCAAGAAAAAAAGAGTGAATACAGATAAATTTAATGTATATAAAATCCTTAAGTCATTTCTGACTTTTGGGGAGAACAGGAAATACAACCTTGTTGTGAAAACCAAGCTAAACAGTCTCTTACATTTAGTTGACAAAAGTCCTCCAACATAATGCATGGCTGAAGAAAATCAAGCGATGGAAAGCACATTGCAAATGCAATGAAAATATATGCTGAAAGAAAAAGAAAAGAAGAAGAGAATTGGAGAAAATAATAGAAAATTATTTTGAAAGGAAACATCGAAATGGGAAGGCTGAGTTATGGGGATAGAAAATATTTTTGAGCATCTTTTCTTTCTGGCCATGCTGGAAGTAAAAATTCATTGCTCTGTTCATTTTTTTGGTGAAAAATGTATAAATGGATAAGTCAAATGACACAGAAGGATTTTTTTTTTTAAAAAAAATCTTTTACAGTATTTTTAGTACAACTTTCTCTCTTATGAAAAAAAAGGAACAGTTACAGTGTACTGCCTTCATAGCAGACTCTGATAACACAGTTTAATTTGCTAATACGAATTTAAGGGACTGTTTCCATCCCTAAACTTTAGATAACAATCTGTGCTAGTTAAATTAGCTGGATTCACAAGGCTGCTCCTTGAATTGAACAGAGAGGTTTCTCCAGAGACCCACTCATCGCAGGAGATAGGTTAGGTGCTCTCCCTCTCTCTGACCTTTGTCTGCAGGTGGTTCTCTGTCTCCACTGACTATAGAAAGCAGCTTCTCTGACTATATATTGAGTGAGATGAACATCCCTTTTTATAAAGGATCTATTCACTTTCTATAGTTGAAAATTTAATTCAGTGGTACAGACTTGAGTAATTCAGATTTTAAATTTAGTCATTTGTTTAGACATAAACTCTGAAAAATATAAACATGTATTTAATGTTATTAAATGTTTTTTAACAGCCCCCAATGAACAAATGGCTGATTATCTGCTCATTTCTGAGTTTAAGCAGTCCTTAGATCCCTAGATTCTTGGAAAGGGCTGCATGTATGTCTGAAGTTACAGAGTTCTTTAGGTCAGTGCTATTGTATTCGGAGAAGGTGTTGATTGCACTTTGGTAATATATAAAATATACATATTTCCATCACAATAGACAATTGAAAACATTCTCAAACTTGTATAAAGATATTTTCAGGCCTCTTTTTTATGAAAAAGAACAAGTACCATTGATTTTCTGGCTGAGAAAATTTTTTATTTTTTATATGCCCTTTATGAGAGTAAAGCTGGGCTACCCACTAGACTGCTATGCCTAAGGAAGAAATCTATTGCCCGTGATTTTTAGGGTAGAGGTTTAAATGCTCTTCCTGGCCTGGAAAAATCAAGTATTTTGAAAATACAGACTGACATCTTTGACTGTTGCAAAATATTATAGAGATTACTGATGAGGAGAGCAGATCAGACACAAGGTTTCCAGGATAAGATGCACAAAATACAACAGTTCAGTGTCACGTTGTGATGAAAAATGAAATGTATTTCTTAGCTGTTTCAGAGAAACATAATACAGACATAGGACCCATACAGACATAGGATCAGGTATTGCAGGATCTCCTAACCTACCAGAGAGTGCTAGAAAATACTGGTCTAAAGTTTTGAAAGCTAGAAGCAATTGTTAGACTCTGAAAAATAATCTTGTTTTAATCACACATGCTCTGGCTTAAGTAGGTAATGGAGGGAACTCTTTCTTGTTCATAACTTTTTATTGCAGTGATACAGAACTGGAGTGTATATTTTTATTGCACTACTTTCATTTTCTTGTTTCTTTTCTTCTTCAATTCTGTATGAATTTATGAATTATTATATATTTATTCTCTAAGAAGATGCTTTTCCACCTTGATTAAACAGAGCCTTAGACTGAAGTTTCTTTGAAACAGGAACAGAGTTCTCCTACTTGCTTAAACTAGAATCAGTACAGTAACAGAATTTAGAATAGAAACAAACAGTGACAAGACATAAACCAGAATATTCCTGTTAACACTTCTGTCACAACTGCAGAAAACTGGGTGGCTGTACCTGAAATGAGAATACTCCTTAGAAGGAGACAAAGCACAAGTACTATTTGCAATAAAGACAGTGCTGAACAAATGTCCTGTTATTGTTATGGCTGTTTGTGTGACATGCATTTTATTTGATAACAAATGCTTCATAGAAACACAGAAGAGCTATAGAGGCAGACAGATAGAGAGCGATCATGAAAACATCACAACAGAGACACTGTTTTAACAAATAGGTTATGGTCCTGACCTGATTTGGCTCAGATAGAGTTAATTTTGTCTCTAGTAGATACTACAGTGCTGTATTTGGGGTTTAGTACAGAATAATGTCCATAGCATACCAATGTTTTAAGATTTTGCTAAGTTATGCCTATGGTCAAGGACTTTTCAGGTTCTGATACTCTACTGATGAACAGGTGCATAAGAAGTTAGGAAGGAAGAAGCTGGACAGCAGAACCAATCTGATCAAAGAGATACTGTGTACCATATAATGTCATATACAGGAGGGAGGGAGTTAGCTGGGTGGGATTGGTACCCAGGTATGTGCTGGGCATCAGTCAGTCAGCAGGTGAAGAGCAATTGCATTGTGCTCCACTTGTTTTTCATATTCTTGTCATTTTTATTATTATTATTTTCTCTTCCTTTAATAGTCTATTAAACTGTTTAATCTCAATCCATGAATTCTACAACTTTTTCCTCTTCATTCTCTCTGCTATGTCATCGTTGGGCAGAAGAGTGAGCAAGTGGCTGCGTGGTGTTTGGCTGCCTGCCACGCTAAACCACAACAGGCCTGCTGGAGCTGTACCTGCAGAAGCTGAGTTGGAAATAGACTGAATATTATTTGACAAAATAAATATTTACTAACATTCCAAGAGCATTTTAGAATATTCAACATAGTCTAAAAACACACAAACATTTTAAAGAACATTCATAGTCCTAATCAATAACCCTTAAAGAATAGGATAAAAAGTCTATTTAGTGGATGACACCACTTTAGTCCAAACATTAGAGTGATGTCTGTGATCATACCTTATTTTCTCATCTATCAGGGAGGGTAACAGCAGCAGGACAAGGTTGCTCTAAAACAGATTGGGGAGTTTACTCCCTCTACTGCTTTGGTTTGATATTTTGTCTTACCTGATGGAATAGTCTTGCTATAATATGACTACTGGTTTTTTTTGTTTGTTTGGGGCTTTTGTGATTTTTATCTTATAATTAAGCACCAGTTACTCAAATTAGTAATGTACAGGTGTTTTTATAATCTGAAAATAAAATAAATAAGTAGGCTGTTTGTAGCTCTCTGTGTTTCTAAGTGCATCTACTTCTCCACATGTTATTATGGTAAAGAGTCCAGCAACGACTGATGTGTTATGACTTGAAAACTTTAGTTTTTCTACTTTGTGGTCCTTAATAGATATTAAGTTCTGCAATATAACAATCTCTCTTTTCAATTATTCCAATTAAAGTTACAGGTATTTTCCTTTCAAAAATGCAGTCCATGCAGCACTATGGGGAAGAGGAAGAGGCTACTCACTAATCTCTCTCTAGGACCTTATCTCAACCAGTCTGAAGAAGAGGAGGCTCAGGGGAGACCTCATTGCTCTCTACAACTACCTAAAAGGAGGTTGTAGTCGGGCAGGGATTGGTCTCTTCTCTCAGGTGACCAGTGGCAGAACCAGAGGGCATGGACTTAAGCTTCGTCAGGGAAGGTTTAGACTTGATATGAGGAAAAAATTCTTCACTGAAAGGGTGATTGGTCATTGGAATGGGCTGCCCAGGGAGGTGGTGGAGTCACCGACCCTGGAGGTGTTTAAAGGGAGACTGGATGAGGCACTGAGTGCCATGGTTTAGATGATAGTTGGTGTTAGTGTTGGTGTTAGTGTTAGGTTATAGGTTGGACTTGATGATCTCAGAGGTCCTTTCCAACCTTGCGATACTGTGATACTGTGATAAATGAAACTATAACAGGTTTCAGCTCAACAACTGGGAAGTTCAAGTTCTTATGAGTAATTCATGTAGACAGACTACATTCTTACCATGAACAGACCATGGCCCACTGAAATACAATATTGATATATATGATAAACTCCTCTAAGCCACAAGTGATTCTCAATTTACATGAGGTGGAGCTTAGTGTTGTCAATATTGTTGGAATTCAAGAAGGGAGAATTTCTCTTTTAGAGAAAGTAATACCTTGTAAATTGAAATCTATTTCCGTAGAAAGTAATTAAAATATTTTTCAACAAGAAATAGGGAAAATATATTTTTTGAAATATACAATCTCTTAGGAGTCCATACTATCTTAACAGTTCACAGGGGACATCTTCCCTGCTAGCACTTAAGGGGAGAAGGAACAAATATCACATTGAATTGAACAAAAATACGTTTTGCTCTATGGAAGTTTGTTTGCAAAGAAATTTTGTTCTGCCCAAATATTCTTGTTTAGATAACAGTTTTAGGTGATATATATCCAAGCACGGGTGCAGTTGTCTCTACAGTAAGGTTTGCTTTATTTTTTTATAGCTACTGTACTACTGTAACCTTATATGTTCCTTGGAAGTCTCTGCAAGGGTTATAGAGGCTCAAGGCATTTCATACTACATTGGACTTCACAGAGTGAGCACTGTAAACAATTTCAGATTTTCAAAAGACACATTTAAATAATTACATGCTGAGAAATTTCTTCAAAGGATGGAACAATTTCAGGCAATCTGCGCTTTAAGAGCTGCATTGAAAAACCTCAGATACCAAACTACCTGTCTTCTGAGCTTGCTTTCATTGTTTGTGGTTTATTCCAATGATAAAGTTTAGAATAACAGGTACCGTTATTTTACCTTTTATTTTCTTCTTGGTTTTTTTAATTGAAATAAAAATATTAATTAATCCACATTATGGGAAAAAGAAAAGGCAGTTGCTGGACTGCCTTTAGAAAATGTCTGGTCAAATGGAATATGTATAACATTAAGTTCTACAAGAAGGTTTTCAGAAAATTCTTTGCTTACAATATGGATAAACATTTGTTGGGCGCAGCTTGTTGCCAAAATGTAGTGGTAAAAAAACCTGTGACTCATTCTGTCAGTCAGTATAACACACCTCATCAGCAATTAACTGCAGAAAGAGGTTAAATATTGAAATTTCTTTTGTGGTCCAACACATAACTTTTCAGACAGTGTTGAACGCACTTCCTCCAGATATTGTCTTGACAAGATACTACCTTTCCTCGTGTCTAATATTTCTCGTGTCTAATATTTCTCTTTAGGCACAGATGTCTTCCTCTGTTTCCATTATTAATTCCATAGGTTCTTGTCTGAGTACTTATGCTCTAATTTCTTCCCCTAGCAGTTTTTGTTCCATAGGCTTTTTGTTCTCTAAGCTAGGAGCCTTTGCCTCAGAATCTGTGTAATGTACTGATCTGAAATACCAGTTTATAATCAAAGGCTTCTTACTCACCTATTCACTGAATTTTAAAATTGCAAAAGCATATTTTAACTGAATCGTAAGTCACTAAGCTGTATTAAAAGTGTTTTGAGGAATGGTGTGTCTCTATTTTAAATATCTCACCAATACAGTTTAGTGAAATATTTTAAGTTAGCAATACAGAAGCTATGTAGGAATTTTACAACTGTAGTGATGGCAAGTTACTTCATCAGGTCGATGAAATGAGCTATATTATATTCTTTATTGTTTTAAAAAAAATAATAATTTATAGTCTATTGCTTCAATGGAAAATATCCCTGGAAGGAAAAAAAAGAGAAAGTGGAGTGGATATAGTACAGGTGTGAAAAATATATAATGGAGATGGTCTATATACAAAAGTTATGTTGAAATTTCACTAAGTGCAGGATTTATACCCTTCTATTTTGTACTTACGTATTCGGATTTAGCTTCAAAATTTAACATATTTGTACTTCAAAGGCATGTTAATGATCTGTGGCATTTTTCAGGTCAAACAAGTAATAACTTTGCTAGAGAAAACACATAAAAAAAAATAAATATTTCTTGAGATGCTACTGATCTGTTTCATGACTTTCAGTTAGTAGAAGCTACTAAGCTCCTACATATAAACATGCATATATTTTATTGCATATCAGAACTAAGCAGATATCTGAAACTTTAATAGAAAAAATATTACTTCATTTGATCTTAAAGCTGACTTCTCACTTTGCATTGACAGATTTCTCAAATCATATCTCTGTACAAGCGCTTTCATAACTTCTCCCAAATACATTTAACCATGTAGGTGGAAGTAGACAAACCAGGGAAAGTTAGCGAGAAGTGCACTCAACAAAGACCTAGGAAAAATGGATAAGCATGTATTTGTTCAAGTTTTGAGCATGGTTGCAGTGGCAGAAGAAGAAACCAGATTCTTCACTAAGCAAGAGATGATAAAACACAAGAGATGCTAAAACACTTCAGAGCTGGGTACATATAATGCTCTGGGAGGAAAGAAGTGAAATAGAGACATTCAGTGACAAGATTGCCACATTATGCTTTCAGTTAGGATCTTCATTTCTGGAAACTGCTGCCTTCTAGTTTATCAGAGATATCTTTTAAATGTCACATTGCAAAGCCAATCTTATTCTCTTCTTGTAACTGGAAGGGGCACAATCTCACTTAGATTTTGTTTATTCCTGCTTTCTTTATTTTTAATTTCTGGGACAGCTGTCTTGAAAACCTGATAGACATTGGTTTTCTCTACACTGGAAATAGACAAAATAATAATAATGTCACATTTGCAGAATCTTCTACGTACTTTTGTTAAATATGACAAGATAGTACAGCTTGTGATGACCAGACATTGGAGAGTAGTGAACCAAAGACACTGGAATCTATTATGACTCCTGCAATCAGAACTGTCACAGTATCACCAAATGTCATGCTATTATTAAAGGTTTAGGACGAAGGTCAATGATATTTCAAGGTACCATATGTAGGTACTGTATTCTCAATCACTTTGTGCATTCCTTTTCAACATTTAGTTTATCTGATGTTCTAGGCCTAGGACTTCATACTGTCCTAGGGAGGAACCAGGAGAGGACAATACAGGTGACGCACAGTGAGCATAAAGGAACTTAATTACAAAAAGGAAAAAAAAAAGGATGTTCTTCACAATCTCATCTACTGTTTTTCCTTAGGTCATGATTCCAAACCAGTTTTATGTTATAGAGAATTCTCTTAGGAGAACAGTTATTCATTTTACACCTCGTAATGCTCAAATATAAGGAGAAGGCAACTAATAAAGAGAAAACTTTTTCTTGCAGTGAACTGCTTGTTTTGGAAAATTGACAGGAAGAGGAAAGAAAGGAAATACGAAATAGTATTATAAAGTCAAGAGGCAAGGATTAAGCTTCTCCACGTAGTCAAGACCATCAATAACTTGAGGTCTGTATTTGAACTTATTAGGCCAGTCAACCTGCAGGATCATTAAAAGCAAATCTTAAATGAAATTTCTTCATCTTTTTGGTATAATTAGGTTGTCATGCTTTTGTTTAGGTTTCTGTAGCAGAAGGTGTGATGGATCAAGACATATAGCTTTGAACTGGCACACATATATTTCTGTTCACTGCCCTGCAAATCTATGCCAAACTTGATTTTTCTTTTACTTTCCAAGAAAACAATACTGCTCTTAGGAAGAAAATTTATTAATTTTTGAAACAGAATGGTTCAAACAAAAGCTTCTACTTATTCACTTCCCAGTACTCCATTCAGAGAACTCTGTCCAGGACTACACTTTGGATATTTTCTTGCACAGCCAGTCTACAGGTCCTTTTCCATAGGTAATCAACACAGCAAACCTTCTAAAGGTAGGTTTTGCAAACATTCAATAAGGACTAAGTAACGGTCAATAGTTGACAGAAAATTTCTTCTTTATAAATGCAATGAACTTACAATATTAAATGCTTACAAACGTAAAAAATTTTCTTTCTGGGGAGCAGATATTGGTCTGCTGACCCTTTAAGAAAGAATATCACACTGTGAAGACTTTTTTTAATCTGTTTCCTGTTTCTATGAAAAAGCCTATGTATACAAAGTGAAGCAATTCCTTCTTCTGTTGTTATTTTCATGATATCAGCATGGAGAAAGAATGCCCAAAGGAAGAATTCCACAAGATACATTTAATTTCTTTCTTAATTCTTCTCCCAAACAAAATTAAAAACAAAAAATCTTTTGCTGAACACATGACTATACTAGTCCTTTTATTTCACTATCACAAATAATCAATGCAGGTGGAGAGATGAACTAATCTTCCTCATTGGGAAGGCTAGTTGATAAGCGGTCTTCTCATTATGATATATTAAACACTCATACAGAGGAGAAGAAAGAAGTAGAAAAACAAGAAGGATAAGGAAAAAAAGTGAGAAAAAAAGAAATGTTATAGAGATATTAAACACTTTTTTCCTTTAACTATATTCTTCCAAAAAGTAACTGAAGGAATCTTGATCCGTCTCAAGTCTTCAGCTTCCAGATCAACTCTTGGAATGTAGAAATTTCCATTCTATAGGCTTTTGTATTAGAAATAAAACAAACCTTTAAACCAAACATGGTGCATCATGTTGACATAATAAATGTGGACATTAATTAAAGAGCAGCAGAATCCAACAGAGAAGTTTGCCCTCCATCTGCTTGACCGGAGGTAATAACAATGTTCCTTTAACTGGAGCTGACAGATATTCTTGTGTTAGTCTTGAATTGCTAAAAGTTGCCACCCTCAGTATGAATAAGCATAACCATATGTGTGACATCATACAAAATAGGAAAGCCACAGTTAACTATGCATTTAGTTTGCTGTGTTTTCCTTAGTTGTGTTTCTTCTGTGATGCTAAGGTTCAGGCAAGCAGATCAATTGCAGGCTGGGTTTATGAATCTTACATATAAGCCTTTAAAAAATTCCTAGATCTAGATTTTGTGTGGTGTTGCATCAAACACATGTATGCTGTCAGTTAGGAGCAAAATGCCCAATATGTGTTGTAAATTCTTCAGCCAATTAATAAATAATGTTTCTATCTTCTTAATCCTTATATTTCTAGAAGTAAATAAAAAAAAAATATCACTTATAAAAACTCTGCTGTGGAAGGCAGAAGGGTAAAACACCCAAGTTTAGTCCCGCAGATGACTGGGATTCCTGTACCTAGGAAGTATAAAGACCTGTCCCTCAATAGTCGGTAGACAGAGCACTAAAAGTCTGATGAAAAACTTCCAGTAAACTTCAGCTTTAACAAGAAGAACCAAGGAAGCCAATTCCATTAGAATTTGCTCTGTAAAAATATGCCTCTGTTTCCTATTAGCAAGTTAGCTTCTTCATATTTGTGCAGTAATTTCTCCAGTAATTCAAAGACCATTGTAAGCATATGATGAACTTCCAGTCTGCTTGAGAAAAAAAGACTTTAAGGCAGGTTAAATGTAGCCTGCACCCATCACAAAGCTTATTTATGCTTCTGTAATAGCGTAGATCTAATAAATGGAAAAATGATCACTGAATCTCAGGATGAATACGGTGAAAGGCGATTCATATTATTAAATGAAAAAGCTATCATTTGAGAAACAAGCACATCCTAGCGTTTTACTACAGATTTTTAGGTCTAGAGAAATCCTACAGTAGCTATAATACAATGATGGGAGGTAAATATAATGAAACCAAACAATCTAAAAACGATCAAGAGTCATTCCTGTGGCTAATCCTAGTCTGCAAAGTAAAATGAGGTAGTATTATCCACCCTATTGCAACATTTTTTGGTATGACAAGACCAAATATTCTCCAGCTATTCACAAATAGGTAGCTATCAACACTAGAATGAAACAAGTTAACTCAGCCATCAAGTTTAGCTATCAAGCAATTAGAAAGATTGTTTTAACCTCTGCCTCATTATGGACATCATAACGTCAGATGATTTTCACTAGAAACAACCTGAAGGCTTTTTGCTTTGTCATAATACAAAACACAGAAGTCCTCTAATGCAAGAGGAATTTAGGTAGTTTAAAAGTAAAGGAAAAGGAAGGGAAGCAAACTTTCCTACTTACTTTTTTATTTTCTCTTTATTTTTGTTAATGGTTTGGCTTGGTTCCCCACATCTTCGCCACCTCCACCTCCATCTCAGCCAGCCCTTGGAACTCTTTCTCCACTGCAATAAATAGCATTCCTTTAAATTTTCTAAGTTCTTGAAATTCCATTTTTTTTGACCCACATGACAAGAGACCAGCCTCACAAGTTCAAGATTGTAAATACAAAGATTACAAACATGGAGCAAAACACATGAGAAAGATCTGAACTCATGGCACCCATTCTGTGAGTGCAGGTTGGATGCCACCACCGCTTTAACGAGTGTACATGGATATCACAGACGATTTTTGAACACACATATTTTTAAACTTGCACTTTCTCTGCCCATTTCAAAGCACCAATTTACCTGCTCAAACAGAAGCACATAGATCTCAACATCAATAGGCAGGAACAACAAATTATACATTTAGGTGTACTGAAATTGTGGTTTCTAGCCCATGAGTGAGCAGAAGTGCCATATGAATACACCACAAACACTCTCCGTTGTTATATTTGGCAGGATATAAAATATAATAGGGCTTAGATATTCCAAAAGAAATTAAAATAAAATAATCCTTTTGAATTACTCATGTTGCATTTGCACCGAACAGTTTTTTCAATTGAATATTTCCATCTGCTTTTCTTTAGGTTTTTTTGTTTCAAATTTTTGTTTTGGGACAGGAGAGAACAAGAACAAAATCTGTAAACCAATGATTTTAGATCAATCTTTTAATAAACAAACATTATTGTTTAGTGTTCTTAGCTCTTCCTGAGAACTTATTCATATTCCAAGCCCTTAATTAATTTATTTTTGAATAGTCTAAACTATTAAATCCTTAGAGACCTTTCTTTCTTTTGGAAGGAAAAATGAAATAAAATCCCATAGCTGTATGCTTTGGTACCACATTACATAGGAAATTAAAACATTCTTTTTGTTGCTGGAATTGGCTGAGGGACAGACAGCATTTTTCTTGGTCTGGAAGTCTGATGTCAACGTAAGCTAAACTATTCTCTCTGTCTCCCTGATCACTGCTGCTTCTGCCTATCTCCTTATAAAGATTATGCTTATGCTTAGTAAATGAAGAAAGGAATTAGTGATGCTCCTCTCATTTCCTGTCTTCCCACAGATGGTGATAAATTCAAATTCAGACTCCATTAAGCCTGAGTAGAGAAACCCAGCAGGTGGCTACACTAATGGAAAATCCCGGCCTTGGAATAATGGGAATTGCAACCGACAGCTCTTCTACACCACAAAAAAGATGATGTATTCCTATTGACAGTGTTGCATTTGAGTCCAGAAGGCTGATCTGATAGTTCAGGCTGGGCACAAGGGAAGCAGAAAGCCCCATGGGTATTTTTCTTGGCTATACCACTGTAATTTTTGTCATCTGAACCTTCTATTACAATTCACTGTACAAATCCCATATAAGTTGGAGGCAGAGGAGAAAAAAACCCAACCCCTTCCGCATTTGGCCTACAGGCATACATTTGTTCTTTTTTCTTGGTTTAAAGGACAAATAAAGGTTGACACACAACAGCATTTCCAGCCACTTCTGTATTTTTAATGCTGACATTCTTGGCCAAAGTGCTTTTAGTGTTTCCAGACAAGCCCATCTGAGAGAGTTTGTGTTAAAAAGATGCATAGATTGCCCTGAAGGTGTAGTCCCTGATGTTCAGCTATAATTTGTGCAGAAATACTGTATTCATGGTGCTTTTTTTCCTGCAGAGTTTTTCCCCTTCATTTAAATCCAGGGACTATATTAGCAGTAGTTCTGTTAAACTAATTTGGGAAAGTGGGTGGACAGACCTACAGATTGAATCTTAAATTTGAATTACCTTTTGAAGTATGAGGAGAAGAAATATTTTTATTTCTTTGCGTTGTTTCTGAGTTCTTGAATGCTCCATTGTCAATTTTTATGCACAATATATTGTGATCTTTAATCCTGCTGTATATATTTTCCCAAGCTTTTAAATTCTGAGTAAATAAAAGGAGGAGTTGTGGAGCAAAGGAAAATCTAACATGCTTCACTTTTGCGTTATTAATCACAAGATTGTTTGTATTACAATTATTTGTTAGCAGTACTTAAATTTGGACCAATTTAAAAAAAAAAAAGGTAAAAAAGTAATAGTAAGAGGCCATAGAATTGTCTCTAGTAATTTTAAATTACGCTAAAAATTATTTTGAGTATAATTTCAGAGTAACCTCAAAACATTCTACTGGAAAACTCCATTGCAAACTAAGAATTTGTCCAATAGACTGCTTGGAGTGTTGTTAATTGTGTTTATAAAACACATGATTTGCACAAAATGTGGTAATAACATACAGAATCTAGAAATGATGTATCACATTACATGTAGTGTCTTTGTAATGGTATTTCCAAAACCAATGTTTTTTTCTGCTTTAACACCTATGGGTTTCTTTTTTATTTCACCGATTTTCAATTTAAAATACAGACACAGAATATTTTCTTTCTTTCTTTCTTTTATTTTACTTCTACATTTGCCAGTTTCTCCTGTATAAATATTTCTTCCTTGACTGTAACTTAACTTACATGTGCCTTCCCAATATTAATTTGAGGAGTTAATGTGGAAAAATATCAGAAAATAACAAGTACGATTAATACAGTTAATATAATATATAGAAGTTTTGTAAGGTTTCATGCAGAGAGAACCATCAATCCTTGGTCAGCATATATGATTTTTATTGCACTTGAAGCCCAAATGCTGTAGATTAGACTGAGGTATTTCAGTTCTCTGATAACTAAGTTTGCTCTGTTAAGCTGAGAATAGAATAAATTAAATTTGAATCTTTGGCTTGATATTGAAGTATATTGTTATGTTGATGTAAAAGTTGCCATCAGAAACTTCACCAGTATTACTTGAAGGTTTTTTTCAGATGGCCCTTTTCATGCTAAACCTTCTGGAGATCCAAGTGCTAGTCCTGGAAGCGACTTGCTCTCAATCTGCTCTCTAAAAATTAGTGAGATTGTGACTGCACTGTAACGGTACTAAAAGATAGAGTCTTTGCCATATTAGCATTCTTCTAATATCAAAAAAACCTTTGTGGCTTGCAAACAGAATCTTATTTCAAGGCTGAGTAAATCAAACTTCACCAAACATCTAGCGCATCTTGTCATGTCTTTGTTGGAAAGAAAGAAAAATACACCACGGGATATCTTCTTCAGTAGGAACACCCCTCCTTTCCATAACATTGTTAACATCTTAAAAACATGTATGTGTGACACAGCTGGGAGTGGGGACACTGCTGCAATCTTTTTGTGTACATACCCCTATTAGAATGTTTGGAAGTTCACTGTTTTACACAAGGTACTCAATGTATGCACAACTGCAAGGAGCAGGCAATACCCTGTGCTTTCAGAGAAACAGCTTGTATATCTCTCAGGATAAAAGTAAGTAAGTCTCGGACTAGAGCACAGGGCAGCACTATATTATTTTTATAACCCTAAAGGGAGCAAACATTCTACAAAACTGAATATGTAACTCTTAGGAGAGACGTTGCTTATAAATGATGACAAATATCTGGTAGCATTGTAGATAAGCCAAATGGGAATGTTTGCATTCTGATCTGAATATCTTATCAAAGTAACAATCATTCATATTCCCCTATTAGTGATATATCCTATTATGATGGCTGAATCTATCTTGGCTTAGACAAAGGGTTGTCTGATAAATAGACTTAATGCATAAATATCTGTCGGGAACATGCAACAGCAAAATGGGGACAGATGTTTGACTGTATTTGGAGCTCATCAGCACAGTTCGACTGCTTTATCTGTCAGATGGATTCAGCCCCCAGTCCAGATACAAAGAAGCTCGCTATTTTGAGTCTCACTAGAACTAAGTGAATAATTTTTAGCAGATAATACACTAAAGAAAATTTAGCCTTCTGTTCAGAGAATATCTGAGAAGATCATGCTTTTACTCATGTTCATCAAACAAGCGTGTTCAAAACCTCTTTTGGAAATACTTATTTATGTGAAGTAATCATTATGTAGAATTCAAAATTTTTATTTTTCAAGTTATAGAAGGCAGGTGGTGAAACCATGATTGCTAAAATGCAGGAATACTTGCATGTGCATGGGAAATGCCTGCTGTGTATGCAGGTTTGTGATAATTTCAGGTTTGAGTATTATATGTGGAACTTTGGAGGAAAGAGCTGCTTACATGCAGAGCTGTAACTTGAGGTGAGAGGGCAAGAAGACAACCTGACTTTGCTGCTTCTCTCAAATACACCATGGGAAACCTTCTCCCCAGAGGTGCTGGCACACAGCTTCCACTTTCTGAGTCTCTTGGGAATCCCTGCAGTGTCCTTTTTTATACATCTTATTCTGCCTACAGGAAAATTATGGATTTAGATGAGGTTTTGGTTATGCAAAAATTCTCAATTGTCACTGACTTTTTAAAATGTTTATTTCCTAGGAGATAAGAACTAGAAATTGGAAAGATCTGGGGTCATCTCATTCATTCCCTTGCAAGTGAAAGATTGCTCCCTACAGTTAGATTTCTTAAATTATTAATTGCTGGTAATTTACCTGATTAATTAGAACCTTTTTCTTAAAATAAATTATTCAAATCTGTTCATTATCTGACCAATTTTGCAGGTGGCTATATAGTATCTTGAAAATAGAGCGCAGATTATTCTGAAGTATTACCTTGATGTCACAGACAGGTTCAAAGACCTGTTGTGCTAAATCCTATAGAAACATACACAGGAAAACATAGTTGTTGACATGATATCTTTATAGTCCAATTAAAGACAAGTGATTAAAACACTCAGTAGGAGAGATGGAAAGACAGTGGTAACAGTGTAATTTGTGAAACTTCAGAGGGTTGCTGTGTATGTGCTCTATTTATTCTGAATTATGGGTATTTTAAACATGAGTTTTCTTGTCTATTACCTTTATGTAAGCAAGCCCTGGCTGACTTCTTAAAGGTGTAATGGTATTTGTTTTTAATGGGAAATTTTTATATTCAAATTACATACATGCACACACAACCCTGAAACATTTTTCAGTCCTTTTCCCTGAAACTCCTCATGCCAAGTATTTCCGCTTCATGAAGTAATGTGCATTTGGGAAGCAAGTCATCCACTTTAGACCAGGAGGTAACAAAGTCTTGATACAAAATCCTTTGACACCAGTGATTTTCCTTGATTTGTACAATATCTTATGCTTTCAATCTGTAAAAATTCTGAGGACGCACATCTTTAAGCCAAATTCAATGTCTTCAGAAAACATTTCCTCCTGAAAGGAAGTTATATGGAGCTTTGATGACCTTTGGGTACAAATCTTATTTAGATTTTAGATTAGGGTTTAAGGCAACTGGTAGGTTGTTGGATGAATTCTCAAGACTTTCTGAAGCTTTTCTGCAGCACTTGTCTGAGTTTTACTGTAAATCATTGGCTTCCCACTCCTGATGTCACAGTTTTATAACAGCTCCTAGTGCCTACCTCCACCTAACCTTAAAATAGATCATGCCTTCTGGCAAGGGGCAGGAGCAGGAATTTTACTGAAAGCCTGTATTTAAGCACAATGGGTGAAGACCTGCTGCAGCGTCACTGTTGAAGGGGAGGTGAGAATATCAAGAATGTGCTGAAGATCCAGGACAGTGAGTTTGATCTAAATAGTCTCCATGTTTTGCCTGAAAGGGCAGTGGTTATCAGCTTTCACAGAAGACTCTCCTTCTTCACTGTTCTGCCAAAAAAAATCAGTCAACTTTATTATTGACTTCCACTTTGGATTGCAAATGCGGAAGATAGATTAAGTAACATGTTCAGCTGGACAATAATACAGAAAAATACAAAACTGTTGTTCACATTTGAAAGTGGTGCTAATGGAAACACTGGGAAGAAGGCGGCCTTTTGTCTAGCAATGATAATATTTTACACTTGTTACACAGTACACAGTATCTTTCATCAAAAAAATGGTCCCCACACTCGGCATACACAAATACAGCTTGTTTCACTGAGGTGAACAGAGAAATAATAGTATTTTATTATACCTCTTAAAAGTCTTTTTAATTGGGTGAGCCACTTACATATCAGGAAAGCAAGTAAAGATAGGACACCTAAATGTGCAATATGTCTATGTACAAAATTGTACATGTTCTGCAATTAGAAGACACTTTGGCAAAGAAAAAAGGGTGGTAGAATACACATTCCTACCTCCCACAAGATATCCTCTGACCTCTAATATTCTGAAACAACAGAAGCACTCTTGCCAGAAGCCTACAGAATAAAATGAAATCTTACATTTTTGAAAGATGAGGCACAATCCGTGAATATTCATTTCAGATCTAATTATTGTGTCTGAACTGAGCACCATGCTTTTGAAAACAATTCTAAGACAAACTAGTAGTGTATGTAATTTTTGTTGTATTTCAGTAATATTTCTAGAATTCTAGTGAATCTTAGTTATGCTAACTTTGTCTCAAATCAACGGTTTACTACTATTTCTTCTCATTTGCATCTTTCTCTTTTTCTTCTCTTCTTTTGCAAAGAAGTCTTCCTGTGATCTCTCATCATTAACAACCACAGACTTTACTTTTAGAATCACAGAATCATAGAGTCGTAAATTTGGAAAGATCTCTGAGATCATCAAGTCCAACCGTGCCTGTCTCCCTACTAAATCATATCCCTAAGAAACTCATCAACCCGCCTTAAACACCTCCAGGGATGGAGACTCAACCACCTCCCTGCACAATCTGTTCCAATCCCTGACCATTCTCTCAGTGAAGAAATTCTTCCTAATGTCCAATCTAAACCTGCCCTGGTGCAACTTGCGGCCATTCCCTCTCGTCCTGTCGCTCGTCACTTGTGAGAAGAGAGCAGCACCCACCCCATCACAACCTCCTTTCAGGTAGTTGTAAACAGTGATGAGGTCTCCCCTCAGACTCCTCTTCTCCAAGCTAAACAACCCCAATTCCCTCAGTCTCTCCTTATAGGGCTTATTCTCCAGCCCCCTCACCAGCCTCGTTGACCTTCTTTGCACACACTCCAGCACCTCAATGACTTTCTTGTAGTGAAGGACCCAAAACTGAACACAGTACTCGAGGTGCGGCCTCACAAGTGCTGAGTCCAGGGGCACAATCACCTCCCTGGTCCTGCTGACCACACTGTTTCTGATACAGGCCAAGATGCCATTGGCCTTCTTGGCCACCTGGGCGCACTGCTGGCTCATGGTCAGTCGGCTGTCAACCAACACTCCCAGGTTCTTCTCCTCCAGGCAGCTCTCCAGCCACTCTTCCCCAAGCCTGTAACACAACAATGGGATTGTTGTGACCTAAATGAAGGACTCTGCACTTGGCCTTGTTCAACATCATTCCGTTGGTCTCAGCCCATCGATCCAGACTGTCCAGATCTCTCTGCAAACCTTCCCTTCCCTCAAGCACATCAACACTTGCACCCAGCTTGGTGTCATCCACAAACTTGCTAAGGGTGCACTCAGTGCCTTCATCGAGATCATTGATTCTCTGAAGGTAGTAAGGTTTACACATTAGCTGTCCATGACAGATTCCAGAAAATTAAACTGGAACCTGGAGTCCTTGTTTCTCACTTAATGTTTCATTCTAGAGATTAACCAGAATTTTAGTTCTAAGGAACTTACTACTGTGAGGGAGTACACTGAGATAGGGAAGGAGTAACTAAAAACATTGGAGATAGCTCGTGTGAAGATCTTCCGGGATGGTATTGGTATTCTTTCGTGTAGCAAATACAGCAAGAAAAGCAGTCATATTATGGTACTTTCCACTGTATTAACATAAGCCTTTTAAGTATTGGAATGCTCTGCCTAACTCGCTAAACTGTCTAAAAATAGATTGTGAAAGAAGATGAAGCAATATGTATATTGCAATGCATTTTTGTCCTCTGTTTCTTTATTATAATAATAGTGAAAGCTCTTGCAGTGAAAACTGCTTCACATGGATAAATCTCCAAGATCATGTAATGATAATAGATCTAACTGGCATATATACAAGTAAAACTTGTATATACAGTCAGAATTACTCACATACACCCAGTATGCAAGTGAGTTCTTGAACAAAGATTAACACATATAGCCATTTGCATTGCCTGTACAATTTCAGGGGATCCATTGTTATAGTGTTGTTAGCTTAGAATTATCATTGAGAAAATAGGACTTTCCTAAACCAAATCATCAATTCCTCCATGCCGTATGATTGCAGTATTTACAGTCTGTATAAAACATAGCACTGCATTCTAATTCATTTTTCTTTAATAGTCTGTATTTTCAATTCCTCTGTAGTGGGATTTTACTTGTGAAAAACAGATTAGGATTTTCTTAAGTGACGGGGGATTTAAGCACTACAAGTAAAAAGAGCTGGGCACATAAACAGCAGTATTTTATTTAAGAAAGTATACCTTCAATGTCTTTGCTTATGTCAAATTTTAAATTTGTCCTGATTGAAAACTATGCTGATGGGAAGTTTTCTGTTTAAATGAAAATGCTTTTCCTTTTGCAGAACTTTTAATTTTGGGGTTTTTTTTAATTAGAAAAGCATAAACCTTTCCCAATTTTCCTGTGTTCAGTTTGTTTTCACAGAATTTTGTGGAATTAAATTTTTGTTTCCTAAAATGCCTGTCTTCAGCTTGAAATACTCAAAGACTAAGAAGAGCTAGTTGCTAAAAAGATTTTACAAATGAAGCAAGTTCATGAATCAAAGTAAAATCTTTGATTTTGATACCCATGATATTATTCTGTCTTAGGAAGAAGAAAAGGGAATCCTTCAACAGGGACACGACAAAGACTTTGTATTATTCAGGTCATGTCCATTTTTGTGTACTTTATTTGCATGGTTTTCAACATTCCTGTAAGAGAACATTTTCTCTAAAGAAAGAATTTCTGATCGTTCTCTTCAAAGATGCTTTCCTTTTTCCTCATGAAAAACGTCATGTGGTCTTTGGAATAGAGATAAGGGGAATTACAGGGTGTTAAAGGATCCTGCCCTGAGAGCCTTTGTCTATATTCTGGGGAGTTTTCCCATCAGCTCTGATTGCTGTATTGAGGCTTTCCCCCCCACAGGTGACAAGGACTGCCAAGTGGTGATGTGCATCCTCATCTTGTACTAAGCAGGAATTGGGGTGCAGATGGGGATGGCAAAGGTGGAAAACACAAAAGCCACCTTCACCCTCAATACAAGCAAGGCCAGGGAAACCTTCCATTCAATTAGTTGTGATACAGTCTCGTTTGTGTTAGCAGCCCTCTGTCCACACGCATCAGTAGCTGGAATAATTACCATTGAACCCACAGAAAGTAACCTGCAGGAAAAAAAAAAAAGACACTTGTGGTCATATATAAAGGAAAGGAGGTCAGAAAGTTATGATAAATACCTATTGGTACTGCCTTCACAACCAGAATTTGTCCCATACATGAATTACCCACTCATAGCTTATGGATTTGATGAGCAAATAGGAAACTATCCAAAAATTGCTCATTGGCCATCAGATCCTGTTTCTACTGTTCATGTTCTTTCCTGCAGTGCTAATGCATTCAGTACTAGGAACTTATATATAGTTTTTATGAAATGACAGTACTGGAACCCCATTGAATATGATTGGTTCAGCACATCCCTGGGCAGCTAGCAAATACCCTTTCAGTTTGCATGAGTATATTTCCAGTTTGAATTTTCTTTTAATTTTAAAAGAAGACTTTCAAAAAGAACAAGAAGAAAGTTCGATGTTTCCTAAAGCAGCATTCAAAGCAATTAAATGATACCTTTTTAACAGTGTGATCTTTTTCATTTTCCTTAGCCTTAAGTAAAAACCAAAAGAGACCTTTGAAACATGATGATATTTTATATTTAATATGTGATCTTTTCATGTGTCTGCTGTTGTATGCTTTTGAGCTGTCTAACAACTATGGATATATAGCCAGCAGAAGGGCAAACTTGTCTCATATCCTGTGAAGAGGTGACTACCTGAAGTGTGGGTTTGAAAGAAAGTATAAGAATTCTCTGAAAGGTTTTTTCTACAGAGAATATAGGGCTGAGACCTTCATCTAACCCTGGATGCATATTATTCTTAATAATGCATATCCATACAGTTTTTGCAGACTTTAAGCAGTGTGCTTACTGAAATTTACACTATTTTATAGAAACAGAAAAAAAAGTCATATTTCCTGTATCATTCACAATTCTTTAATTTGCAACATATCACTTTTATCTCCTCTTGCTTTAATATCAGATTTGATTTAATTAAATTTATGTCAAATGAACACATGAAACGAAAGGAAAATCAGAAAGCCTGCAGTTGCCCATTAGTGAGTCAGTGACTGCACAGCGAAAGGCTTTTGAAGTCTGGCTTACTGCCAGAACAAGCTCGCAATGATGCTCAGAGACACCCATGATGCTTTGAAGGAAAGGACTTAGCTGACCTGAACCTGCTCATGGAATCAGTCCAAATCCTCATGGGCTGGATGTAAAATCTATAATAAGTCTTCTGTCTTCAACCATTTACCTGTTAAGTGAAAAGAGGATGTGAAACTACAATATCTGCACAGAATTAATTAGAATAGGTCATTATTTTGCACATGCCTGAACACTCACAAACATGCACAGGCAGTCCTTAGCATTTTTTAGCCCATTAGATACCACTAATCAGCCTGTTTGGTTGGTTATGTGGGATTTTTGTTTGTTCGTTTCCTTGTTTTTTTTTTTTGCTTTAAGTGTATCTACGGGTCTCTAAAATATGAAATATCACTGTCTTACTCTGTACACAGTGGAAGTGAGATGTATTGACCAAGAGGATGTCTCTCAGAACACAACCCTCTGAAATCCTGAGAGCCATGGTCCAAATCTGTCCAAAACACACATCTGAAGTACTTAGTGGGTCTGGGATGAAGAGAATCAGCACTTTTCAGATAGGTACAACTGCCATCAGAGATCAACCAGGTTGACACAGGCTAAACAGATTGCTAAGGAGGTGCAGACTTCTAGGTCTGTGCCTTAACAATAAGGCCTGTATTTAGAAAGAAAATACTATGAGGTACAATAAACTACAACCTCAATTATTTTGTTTTAACTCCAGGTATAGTCCATAAGGAAAAGTCTTTGTGGGGTCACCTTAACCCACTATCAAATGGACAAGAAAAGACACTCATTTCAGAATAAAATCCTGATTGAACTTCTACCGAGAAACAGCTGTTCTGTATTCCCTTCCCGTATAAATAGATGATATGGTTTTAGACTATTTGCTGGGCAACTTTCACATATGTATCACACGTGATTTACATGATAAAATATAACATTAAATGGCAATTTAATAGAGTTTTTCTGCCAGCTAGTAGTGAAATAAAGAATCCTCACTGTCCTCCACATTTTACTGTCATGCTAAAATGTTGGTTCCTATCCAGTTTAGCTGCTAACTCTTGACTCATATCTCACAGTGGCAAGATATTAAGTCTTGGATTTTCAGCACCACAGAACATCAATATTTTGTCAAGTTATTTGAATCTGAATATTAGAACACTTCAGGCTGAATTTGAAGTAAAAGAGCTAAATTATACTGTGCAAATGAATGACACAATATGCCAATATAAATTTATATTTTCCTATTTTAACTAAAATAATTTTAAGTTGTTTGATTTGTATTTCTTCAGTGAAAAAAGTTGTTAAAAAAATGGGTTAGTTAGTAAATCTATATACCAACTTAGTATTCACAAGAAAGTACTGCTAATCACATTACATTGATTTCAAAACCTTCCAGAACTGTGATATTTCTTTGCAGTACTAAACACTTGTATTTCTTAGCATCTTGTGACTTTCAATAAGATCAGAGTCTATAATTCAAGTCAGTCTGACTCAGTGACACACACACCTTGAAAAAACATAGAACTTCTGAGTGTCTGGTTTCTGGTAGACTTAAGAATTAGGTTTGGAAAGGGGAGAAGACAAATAAAAAAACCAAAAGTTTGATTTGAAAACTGCAGTTTCCCATCTGAGTAGAACTATAATAGCCAAGATTGTGACTATTTTGAAAAAAAATAATTAAAAACCATGGTGTCATTTTACAAAGAATAACTCTGTTTGGTAGGTCCATTTCATAAATTTACTTATCCTTCTGATTCATATTGAATTGTACATGATATGTAATTTAAATTTGGAAAAAAAACTCACATCCTTAACTCCAAATACAAAGAAATCGTTAGGATTTACAGTGAGAAATTTTCAAGCGTACAGCATCATTATACAAGTATTTAATTCATATCTAGCAGCTGCCACCTCCACACTCAGATGTTAGAGAGTACATTTTGTAAAGAGTAATTCTTGGGTACTTGTTGAAATCAAAACCGAAAACATACTGGAAAAAGAAAAAAAGTCATTAGTTGTGCACTACAGATGAAAACTTTCTTACTAATATCAGATTCTTTCATGTTGGAGGATCCAGTATGTTGCTGTTTTGTGGCAGCCTAAACTCAAAACAAGGTTTTAATTTAGCTTCCATTTTTGACTTACAAAGTCCTTGCAGCACTGTGTAAGTTGACAGTAACACATCTTACGTGTCCCTCCCTGCTCAGGTCTTATGAACCACAAAAATAAACAATGCTTCTTATATATTCATTTTATTTCCTTAACCTCTGACCGTCCAACAAATAGAATTTTGCTTTGGGGTGACTATAAAAGCTTAAAGATGTTTCACTCCATGCCTGTAAAGGTAACGTTTTCAATGTTTCTTCTTTGCACCTTCTATTTTGTTAAATAGGATTTTTTGCATAAATAGAAGGTATTTTCACCTTTACGCTCAGTGGAGGAAAATAACTGAAAAAAAATATAAAGGTGGTAAAACCTGCATTCATGAGCTTATGATTTGCATGATAGAAAATCTGTAATATGAGGCTTCGTGAATGGCACGCCATAACTTTCTGTCAGTTGTATTTAGCTTGATCTTGAAATCTTTATCACTCGCCAGGGCTCTAACTAATAAGATTTGAAAAATACTTACACTGTTTTCCAGTTGACAGGTTACAAGAAGAGAGTGTATTTAGGAAAGTAGAAAAGCAGATTTCGTTTGGAAATGCCATAAACTTGATGTCACCAGTAAAGTTCTGCTTTTTTTTCTTAATGAGAGCCTCCATTCTTAAAAAGCACACCTCCATTGTCATAGTAATCCTTAAAAAGAGTAATTCTAAAAACTGGATGCTTCACCAGAAAAAAGCTCTGGTGTGAATCAACTATGTTTTATATCATCAGTGCCTGACATCAACAGTGGGATAAAAATACTTCTATCGTGCAAAGTTCCAGTTTCCATTTTACATATGCAGCTTCTAATTTTGCTACACAGATTTACATAACTACTTCAGAAGTAGATTATTCCCTGTGGGAGTGGTCCAAAACTGAGAAAAATATAATAAGATAACTTGGAGCAAAGGATAGAAGAAGACAGTAATAATATCTGGTTGTGCCAGTAGCAAGAAGTGCTTCATACACTGCCAACAAACCTGCGCATCAGGCAAAATTGTGGCCAGACTAATTGAGATATGGGTTAATTTTTTGGAGCTGTTTCAAGGATTTTAGATTGTTTTTTCCTTACCACATGTAAAATACAGACATTTCTGCATCTTCCATCCTTACTTTTTCTTCTAGTCATAAAATTAACAGCATTTTTTTTGTTATTAGAATATCTCTTATTTTTATTTCAAATATTAGAGAAGAGGAAAGCACTTGACCAAAAGAGCTAAGTCTTACCTGCACTATTAAGACAGAGATGGAGCTGCCCCTATGATCCTTTGCAATTATTTTCATTACTATTGTATTTTCCTGTCAGAAGTTACTGATTTGGGGGAGAGAAAGGGGATTTCTCTCTTACCCATACTTTGAATGGTAAGATTCCTTAGAAAGGGTATTTCCCTATTTTTCTAGATTTCATTGTGTTTAACAATATCACCTGTGTAACATGGATGATAATTTTGAGCTTGCTTAGTAATTAATTCAGGAGTATCCCATTTTCCTTTAGAAAATAAAAAGAAGGGAACAAACACAGGGAAATGATGGGAACATAATTGCAATTTCTGTCAAACTGCCAAATTTACAGAAAATAGGAAACAAACCTCTGTATCAAGAACAGCCTAACCAGAATACATCACCATCTGTCAGATGAAGAAAAAAAATACCTGCCTTATTTGAAATCCATCTCTTACATAAATATCACAGAGTTTTAGACATGGATGATGACTTGAATTGAGGAATCCAGATCACACATTTTTTCATTACATTTCTACAGTTTTACTTTTTCTTTGGAAATTGTTTCTCCTAATAATGTATATTGCAACCAAATAAATTTTTCAAAATATGCACGCAGAATATTCTGAATTCAAGTTATTTACTCTTTTTTTTAAATAATATTTTCAAACCATCATTTGTGACACTAAGATAGCTGCTTTTTAACAGCCTGGTTCAATTGTTTTGAAGAAGATCCAGATTAGAACTCAATTTTACAACATCCAATACATCTTTGCAAGGCAGGGAATGTTCTTGAAATAAAAATTAATTGATATCTCAAGTAATTTTAAAAATATTCAAATCTACACTATTTTTTTAAATGGAAGAAATTTAATAAATTCAGATCAACACAGATGGTTCTTAAAAGTGCAGTCATGTTTTAACATCCTGAATTAGAGAAGTGATCATTGCTACAAAAGACTGAGTGCATATTTTTGATGATCGGAGAGAAAATTTCTCATAAAATGTCTTAGTAAGGGGCAGTAAGTGAATGTAGTTCCTTCCCACTGTTTGTTCTGTTGGGATTTTTGTTTTGTTTTCAAAAGTGTATTAACTTAAGATGTGAAGATTCATCAATTAAGACAAGCAAAAAAACTGGATCTGCTGAAATTAAAACACTTCCTGCATAATCCATTTGGTCACTTCTGTGGCTTCACAAAGGAATTAAACAATGTAATCACGTAACATTGGCACTAAAATTGCTTTCAAAAACATTTTACACATCAAAGAGCATATGTGTTTGTGAATTTTGTCTTCATAATTTCATTGTTTCCTTTAAACATGCTTTGTGATGGAATTAAGAACCAAAATAAACATTTTCTTCTCCAAGAAATAAAATTTTAAAGCTTCTAGTCAATTTATGGCTTACAGAACAAGCTCTGTAACTATCAGCTTGTACACTTCAGTGTTCCTAAAGCAGCTGCTGCCTCAGTTTATAATGCATGATAAAAGAAGCATCTTTTGGTACATGTTGTTCTTTAATGCATATTTATTGCAGCAAAAGTATATTACCCGTATGGAATTAAGAAGCAAAGGGAATAAACATAGTATAGGCATGAGCAAACTGTGGCATGAAGAATACCTGGCTTAATATTACCCCGGAAAAAGTGAAGTTGTAACTGCTTATGCACAGTTAAGTGCCTGTGATATCAACTTTTTACATCTACTTTAGGAAAAAAAAAAGAAACATAATCTCAAACAAAACAAAACAAATACTCTGAGGTAACAGTAATGATGGCAAAATTTTGCCTTTCTGTGCTGTTTTTGTCATCTGTTCTATATCACGTTCTACATGAACACATATTTTTTGCATATATTTTGTTTATGTGCAAGTCTTGGCATTTTAGCCATCTCCTGCAGAGGCCCCTTAGTGCCATATGCTTCTGTTTTTCTTCATTGTGTGATGTGATCTCTTCTGACTGTTACATGCACGTGAAAGGACAGTGGGCTTCTGGGGGAGAAGAAACCATGCTTTAAGAGAGCACACGTCAGTTGGTCTTCAGTTGTTTAGAGCTGATTTGATCTGACAAGTGTTGCAGCTACTCATAGTAATGGATGTCCCTGCTTTAGCAGAGGAGAGGTGAAAAGGATGTAATTCCCAGTGGAAGAACGTAACATGAACTATTATTTAATTATGGGCTAATATAAAAATCCCTTGGAATCCCTTGTTGGTTTGCAGGATTGCCTATTCCTTTCTCTATTAGGCAGTAATTAGGGTTTTAATACAGTGCAGACAGCTATACTTATTAGAAAATAATTCCTAAAAGATATAGTATGCTCATTCCTGTCTTTCATGAAGCACAGAATTCTGTGTAGATATACTATCAGTTCTTTAAATTTAGAAAGAAAATTTTTCTCAAAGCGCAGCTTGAAACATCAATTCCACATTTGACAGCAACTTCGCCTGAGATCTGGATATTGTTTGATTTATCCATCAGCAAGGTTCGATAGCTTCTCCGACTGAATCCCTTCCGTTTGTCCCTCCCTATTCAAGCACTAATATTTTCATTCCGTTCAAAACACACCTAGCCCATTTTTATGTGAAATTGAAATTCACATTCTTTCTTAATCTATTGTTTGTTATGGTTGCTTTGGAAAAAATAGGCTTGTGATCATTTTCTTTATCTCCATTACAAGCTTCACATGTGTCTGGGTAATGGAATACAGCAGGGACAAAAACTGGTGTTCAAACATAAACACTGGAAATAAAATTAAGGTTTCATAGATGGGAGAGAATAAACCAAACAAATAAATAAATAATGGAACAAGCAAACCCCTTACAACACCTGACCAAAACCCAACTAACTGAACAACCAAAACCCCCAAACCCCTAACTAGGTGCTGCCCAGTATAAATACAGCAAGTAACCAATGGGGTAGATCCTTGTTAGCCCCAAGTGATTTCAGTCAAAGATACATTGCTGGGTTTAGGTTTGTTTATTGATATGTTTTATATTGTCTTTAACTAGCATAAACACAACTGTAGTTATTCCACTACAGCTAGGATTAAAAGATGAGTGTTAAAAAGCTACTAAAATCGGGTAAAACTAAGATTTAACCTACACATAAGTTTTTGGAGGTCTTGCCATAAGATAAATAAACCAGAAATAAAGATATAAGGTTGTTACGGAACACAAAAGAACATGAGCAATGGAAACAAAATTTGACTCTTCCTGCGCAAAAGGTCCTTTTTTTTCACAAGTCGCTGCATAGGGAAAACTGCATGCTGAAATTTATTAACTGTCTCAATACAAGAACCTAGTATTCCCACCCCAAGGACAAAATATGAAACTAATAATGCCGTACCACAGAAAATCTTTGAATTTGCTCAACTTTTCAGACACAACACTTCATAAGGCATGCAACATTCATCACAAGCTTATGGATTTAGGGCAGAGTTATTTTAAATGTAAGTTGCATTTTATTTGATAGCACTTTATAATATTTTTAAAATGCTGAGACTATTCAGTAAATGTGGATGTTTTGAAAACTCTAGCCTAAAGAGGACAGAAAGACAAAGTGACTTGCCAGTTAAAGAGTGGCATGTCTGGAATTCAAGCATCTTTCTTCTGGTTGATCCCATTTCTCCAGATCATGCTGCCACTGTTCTTTGTTAAGCTTGAAGGCACACCAGTTCCACATTGTCTCCAGTGTTTGTTCACCGGGAACAACAATATTTCTGATATGGTAATGCTTCTGCATGGTAATATTTGATACTTAACAGGAAAGTACAATTTTCTTAGCCACTTTTTTCAGCACTGGCACCAACATATGTTGGCCTAAACTTTGGCTTTTGTTTTAATAATGCTATTAATCCACTAGAAGATAACAGGAAGAAGTACACCCCTGAGTGTTTGCCATGTAAAAGACCTAAAATACTCAATGAACATTGAATATTATGAGACTCTTCCTGGAATTAAAATGTGACAGGTTTTCCAATCACACATTTTATTTTGTTTTTTTTAATGTTAACATGTAAAAGAGGCCATTATACATGGATATTTCACCTTTCCAAATCCAATTTGCAGAAACAGTTATAGGAACTAATTGTATGAACACTTTACTATGCAATATCCTCTATTGTCTATTCAGTTAAAGATGCATATTTCTACTTTGTTCTTCAATTTTTCAGAAGCAGAAAATCCTCCTTTTTCTCATCACCCTCTTTTTAAACCTCAGGATATGAGGTGGTCTAATATCTTGCTGTGTGAAAATGTATCTTTGAAAAGTGACACAGAGAGTAATCCATACAAGTACTGTCAAATAATATCAAATAGTTAGCATAAATGATTGGCGGCTGTGGAGTGAGTTTCCAAACACTTTACACCTGAAAATATTCCCTGAGAGATTAAAACCTTACTTTAATTTTACCAATAGACACAACTTTGCTCCAGAAATCAGTTTTGAACAGATGAATGTAATCCTGACTGGTCTGTTTCAAATACACATAGCAGAACTAAATCAACAGTCCCAAGACACTGGTAAGAGCTCAGAATTTGTGTGATGTTTTACTTGTGCCATGAGAAAAATGCAAGAATAATCTGCCTAACAGTAAAAGGGTGAGGAAACTAAAGGAACCAAAAGAGGCAAAGCTGAGATTTGCACAGAAGGTAAAAACATGAAAATAAAGTGTTTGAGGAGAATGAGGTGTAATTCAGACATACTCCCTTGTTCTTGATTTCGAGTCTGTGTTTCTGCATTTAGGCAACATATGTGTTCAGAGCAAGGCTAAACAAAAGAGCAAAGAGGAGCTTGCCTCTTTTCACTCAAAAAGTATTATTCAATTTTGAACATTAATGACAGCAATTTATCACTCCTCAACAGATATACAAAACAGCAATGGCTAACTAGCTCTTAAGGAAGTGAACACAACCAGACATTTGGCCAAAACTGGGGGGAAAAAAAGGAGAAAATTACTAAAAGGATATTGTAGCTTCCTTGCCCATCCGTGATACAGAGAAACAGCATATCCCATTGTCTTGGAGGCAGAACCACAGCACCAGGACTGCAGCCACCTCTCAGGGGACAGGGTGCCTCTCAGCTGGCTTTTGGGGAAAACAGAAGCGAGAACTGCAAGGATATAAGCATCCAATTTGTCACTGAGGGAGTACTACAAAGGTCGATGTTCCCGTGGGCCAGCTCTGGAGGGCAAGATGTGGAAATCATTCCTTGCGGGTACATCTGTCAGTTGATATTTCTCATGTTTTCTTGGCTGCCAAATGTCTGGCACATAATTTCAAGATGCCTATGGCTGCCTCAGCCCTGATCTATATGCATGGAGTAAGATTATACATCGTCAAGGCTCCTGTGGGCACACTGTTTTTGTCTGAGGAAATACCGCCCCCCCCCTCCCCCCCCCTTCAGCAATAACACATCCTCAGTGTCCTCTGCAGCGCACACCAGTGCAGTGTGGCTTGCATGGGACGAAACATAAGGACAGACAGTATTTTGCGCTTCTTCCTACCATTTTGCACAGATGGCAAGTGTTTATGCCTTTCCAGGCGGCTGCACACTGGACAAGATGATCAAGACAGATGATTTATAATGGAGCTCGTTGGAGATGAGATTCAGTCTACAGTGGCTTAATTTCACTTGGAGGCCCATAAATAGGGACTGTTCTCTTTGAAATATCTTTAAGAGGGCCGCCATGTAGCATACATAGATTATAGACACATCTTTTACTGTTATTGAAGAACTAGGAACTATTCAGAACTGTCTGCATGCATTTAGAATTAGAACCGCGTGTGGATTACGACTTTTTTTCCTTTTTCTTCCACTGTCAGTTATTCAAAGCCATCAAATGTATAAGGTATTACGTAACAGGGCTTGCCTGTGCCAAAAAAACAAGAGAGATGGAGCAATGCGGATACTGAAGGAAGGGAAAGAATCCTGTTAGCCCTGGCGAAAAAGCATCAAACCAACTTCTTCCTACAGAAGCCTAGAGCTGGACAGCCTGGTGTAATCTGCAGATTTTAGAAGAAAGTATGTGATTGAAGGCTGAAGGGTCAAGCACAAATCCAGAAGAAAACCCTTGAGATTTACCAACTGCTCTTCTTAATCGTGAAGCAGGGGGGTCCTTTCCTCATTTGTGGGCCCACTCACACTCCAAACAAATCTGAAACCATTACAATGCATGGCAGTTGGTCGATAGTGTGGAAAAACCTCATTTACTGACTGGCCAGACAGTTTTAAAACCTTCAGATTTTTCTAAGTCTAGGTTATTAACTGTCTGACTGTAATCACATCTTCACCATAGGGAGCTTCAAAAGCTTTTCATTTGCATTGAATCAGTTGCCTTCCTCCCTGTCTTTTTTCCCCCTGGAAATAAGCTTAAATAATTCAACAAACTGCACACATGGCTAGTGATTATTGAACCATTCTGAAACACTTGAGGCAAATGGACCATTACGTAGCTGGAATTAAAACTTTCCTAGCAGTTATTGGGAGAAAAATGTATATGTGTATATATATGTAGAATTCTCCTCTGTCTCTCATGTGTGCAAGTATGTGTGGCAGTGTATGTGGACAGAGATACTTATAAACATTCCCTTCTCACGAAGGCCTTGTGATTGCCCAAAAAAATAGTTTCAAACAATGTTCAGAGACTGCATTTGAAATGTACCATGATAGATTATGCTAAGAATACAGTATCTATGTGAGTACATAGTGTGAGAAAGAGATAACACTATATATTTTCACATTGAAAGAGCATTGCTTTTCTCTTTCATACTACATGTGTTTAATTAATTATACAACATTTTAAAAAATGGATAACATGATTTAGAAAATTGAACTGAATTCTTAGGAAACAAAAAAAAAAAGTAGAAATAACATGAAAACCTCAACTCAAAAATAAAATGCGACAGCTCTTCATCACCTAAAATGTCATGGTTGTATCAAATATTTCTAAACTTAGTGCCTCAGTCAGCCTATTGGTTTTCCCACTTCAGTACAGGTTCTGTCATCACTACTCTGCAATTACATGTTACCAGACCATTAATCTCGCAGTGTTTGGGGCTTTACTTGCCACAGCCATCCAGCTTTTTTGGTTTGTTCTTTTTTTTTTTTCCAAATGGCAAATCTATGACATTGACATATCAGTCACTACCTGCAGAGATAAAAACAAATAAATAAATAAATCTAACTCAGGAACACCCAAATATTTGTTTCCGTCATATTATCAAAATTTATAAAAAAAAAACCCAGGAAAACAAGAAGGGACAAAGGGCCCTATAAGGCATTCAACAACATCAGTATCAGATCTAAACCTAGTTACAGCTTTCTATTTAAGGAGAAACCAGTACCCAGTGATATTCAACATTTTCTACATTCTAAGGACGAATAATACATTTGTTCCCTTGTTACATGTCATTCTGACATCAGTTGTTTGTGCACAGAAACAGTGAAAATGGATAAGAAATAATGTTCAGAAATCCACTGTGTAAGGTCATATCTGATTAGTAGCCCTACATGTCATGCTATCTAAAACAGAAATGTTAGTTTTAATAAATACCAAAATTTGGGCAAAAATCCTCCGTACAGTTCAACTTCTTGAAAACATAGGGGAACAAGAGGCAAATATGGTATATTACAAATACCGTTCACTGTGAATATATTAATAACATATTATGACTTTTAATACAGATAAGATTTTTCTTGATATTTTTAATACAACTTCTTAATTTTTCCTACTAATTTTCTTCCTTTCATTTCTACTTTCTTCTTTTGAATAGCTAACCACTCTTCAGCCGTAATAGCTTAAAGGAGAGATTAGAATTTGACTGTTAAGAACCTGTCTGGTGTCAAGTTAGCACAGAAAACTATCTTTTAAATATCCTCTGCTGACTATCTACAAGTCATTTGCCCCATAGATCTTACACCTATGTGTTTCAGCACATTTCCAGAGAAGATTATAGGCTCTCATAAGCTCTCACAAAGATCCTGCTTCTTGGATATCATATAACAACTGCATGCAGAACCCATTAAAGAACTGTCTCCAGAACTCTCCTGATCTTCCTTGTCACAAACAAGACACGAAACTAAACAGCTGTGGTGAAGCTCTTAAGATAATTTCATGCTCTTCTGCCCTTGAACATCATGCTAATACCATTGGAAACTTTGCCTAGGTACTTAGTAACAAAAGACCATTTAGAAAAGAAAGAGTGCATAATGATCTTTCCCTTAGCCATTTATTTTTATGTCTAATTTTGATGGCACCAAAATACTTCAGTTAAGATTTTTTTCCTATACTGAAGACTGAGAGACCTTGAAGAAGGCAGGAAAATCTCCTACTGGGTAGGAGATGTCTCACTCAGTTGGGAAAATAGGAGAGAAAGATAAACTTGCGAAGGGCAAGGCCCAAGAGCACTGTCTTCCAGTCACCAGTTTTCTAAATATATGTGCACTATCTGTTGTGGTATCAGAATTTGGAAAGAGAAGTAAGACTGGGAATCAACATAGTTCTTTGCAGGTAAGTGCCTGTTACATGTATCAAATACTTTATGAAGTTTAGCTATGGCAATGGAAATTAGAACAATGTAATTAAAATAATACAAAACAATTTATATCATGTCTATTTTAACTTTAAAAAATGTACTCCTGTGTATGTTAAATTAATTGCTTATCCATACCTGTTGTTGAACAATGCTGCTTGCTGATCACTAGAAATAAATCCTGTAATACTAATTTTCAAGCACCACTTTTATTTGATTGACATATGGCATCCAACCAAGAAGTAGCATTTGTCTAAGTGTGTTTTCCGTAGGCAACATTCTTCCATACAAGTGGTTGCTTTGCAAAGCGGTTCAATGCAACGTGTGTTTAAAGTGCTTTTAAAGTGCACTTTAGAACCTATTGAAGATCAGCCCAACATAGCTATCAATACCTTTGCTCTTACAATGGTCCCAGTATAGCAAGGAAACCGAACTGAGAGAAAGAGAAAAAGACATGAGTGAGGATACTGCCCTTGTGGTATTTCGATAAAAAAAAATCACACTCACTTTAGTGTCAAAATTACATTTATCACTGCCAGTTGTCGGGCTGATTTTTCAGAGCTAACACTGCCAGATGAAATGATGGTGAATCTAAATCTTTGTTATTTATACAGTTCCTTTATTAACGATAACTAGAAACACTGTTGTTATATGGATGTTCCTGGATTTGAATTAGGCAGGTTCAAAGCTGAGAGAAAGAATCATCAAAATTTGCAGATGTATCACCACTGAATAGGAGGACAAAACAAAAAGAGAATCATAGATTTGTGCTTAGGTTGCTGGTAAATTTCCATCAGTGGAAGTTAGGAAGGGGTGACAGGAATTTAACTGCCATGCTGACAATCTGTCATGCTGATATTATAGATTCCAACACTTAACTATGCTGATATTCTTCCTGTCCCCAGAGAACAGGGAGGCTTAAATGAAATCAAGAGGGTTAATTTTCCCTTTGTAGCTTTCTTCTTAGGCTCCTTCCTTCTTACGTGCTGTGCTACTTTCCACTGCCCGGCATCATCTCCACGCCTTTCACTCATGCCCGCCCAACTCCTCCCACCTTTACTTTTATGCAGTGAGCGTGGATATAAATAGAATGAGGTGCAGCCTTCCCTATAGCACAACGACAGATTCATGGCTCTAAAAATATTTTGATATTTACACAGAGTTAGGACCACTAAACTTTAAGTCTGATCTGATCCAAACTCAAAGAGCATGTTGCATTCAGGGAAATGTAACTAGCACATATTCAGTGTGAGACTATAACAGTTATCAAGATCTACAGGCTGTGAGAATTCTGGCTTCCTTGTTTTTAATGAGGTTGCCTGGATGTAAGAAAATAATTTGTCTCTCATGTTTTACCTCATGTATCTGTCTGAAATGGCTGAAACTGTGTATAAATAATGAGAACTCCCCAAAACTTCAGGCAATCTCTGCAATAGGCCAAAGTCTGGAAGTTCATTAAAGTTTAATTGACTTTTCTTTCTCCCTTATCACTTTTTATTTTTACATTACTTTGCTAGAAAGATAAGATTTATAATTTGTTTTGGTTTAGTTTTTTTCTTAAAAAAAAATCTAAGGTAGTTTTGCAGAATGAAATGTTAATTTTTCCAATAAGCACCTGAACTTCTACGTGAACCCAAATTGCAACAGACTAGTGTGCATCTTACATTACTCAGTAATGCATATCCTGTTGTGAGTTACTGTTTAATTTATGCATTACCTGTCGACATTATTAAGAAGATTTATATCTCGGGCACTGGTAGCTGAGATTTTCCAATGTTAAGCAGTAATGAAAATTGCTAAACCAAACTCTTTTTGTCTTTGGGTTCATCTTATGCAGACTCACACATTTTACTGTACTCAGCAGTTTGACACAGTTCTTGTAACACCGCTGAAATGAAAGAATAAAAGGAGTCTCTATGCTCTAATATGGGATGCAATGTGATTTCAGGAAATGACATCAAGTCATTCAAATATACAAATACACTTTTCTGAATTTTACTTTTGCAATTACACAGCTGCAATATTTGGTGACCAGATAATTTTGAAAATTCTGACACTCTTTATCAAAGTTGCAACTATCTGACCACTGGCAAAATTCTAGCTCTGGTTTCTGCTGCTATGTAAATTTAAAACAAACCTTCTGAAACTTACGAGGTACAAAGAAGTTCTAATTTTTGTGACTGTTAAGAGAAATTTAGTCAGTTTCTTGGTGCAAGATTTGGGAGACAGCTTTGGCTTCCTACATCTTTCTCTTCTCTCTCAGACTCAGTTTTGTGGTTTACTTTATACCATTTTAGCAAAGAAGTATTTAATCAGATTATATGTTAGGCCCAGTTGATTAATTGCTCTGTTATTGAGGCAGGATTGTGCAGGGTTTTAATACTAAGAATCAGCTTCCCTAGACCTACCTCCTGCCATCGTCTGTCAGATTATGCGTCATTACTACTCAATTTATTTTCTAGATAGCTCAGACAAATAGGAAGCCAGGTTATCAAACAGTGCTTTTCATTTTGCCAATTACCGAATAAAGAGTTAACAAAAAACCAATAATTTCCTGTCCTCCTATGGTGCAGTGTAAAACTAAACAGCACTCGCAATTCATACTTAGCAACAATTTTGTGCACGGCATAAAAAATGGAACGGAAGTTTGGTTGGTGTTTAGCAGTCTTGGAAAACCGTATGAGTGGAAAGGCACAGGCTGCTGGGATTTTTTAATTTACTTTATCCTCTTTCATTGGCAAACACCGTGCAGTGCAGCTTTGCAGTGTCTGATCTGAAAATCTAGAATTTTATTTGTCACACGTTTAAACAACAGAAACAGAATCAAGTAAAAAAAAATGAAGAAAACCCTGTCATGGTTTGTCATGAAAAAAAGAACACTAACTTTCCAGAGCAAGAAGGATGGTTTGTTAAAAGTAGTGTCTTAAATATTTGGAAATCTATTTTGTCATCTTTGCATTTTCTTGTTACAAGCTACCTTCTTTGGATATCTGCTGAAAGACAGTTACTGCTAGTGGAAGCATTCCCTAAAGAAGGTCTAAAAGATGCCATTTCAGAAGTCTAAACATGGTTTCTACCATACGAAAGTGCAGTACTATAAGTTAAATAATCTACTTCATGACTTGATATAGATAGATAGATAGATAGATATACTCTATATAAATGTGTTTTCCTTAAGTTAATTTTTGTCTGCTTGTCTGCTTAGGTTTTTTCCAGCAGTGCACATCTTGATACAAAAGATGATAATAATAATAAAGAAAAACATGTTATTTATACAAGCTAGAGACAAATTTAGCTGGAAATCAGAGAATATTGAGTTGTTTTCGTTGTCTGTTTGCTTCTTGACAGCGAACATAAATATTAGAAAATTGAGTATTTCTTATAGAGATGAAACTTCAAAATCAGAGCCCTAGGGCAGCTGCCTGATCTGTAGAAGTGCTGAGCATCTGAGAGTCCCATTGCCCTTCCATTTTTTTTTCTGAAATAATTTAAGACTTTGATCCAATGACAATTTGTATTTTGCATACTGCAAGAGGAATCAAAAATTACTAGTTATCAAAATCTTGTCAGGACACACAGCAAGGCAAGTGACAAGGATAACGTAATCACAGTTAATTGGATTATTCTCATTTTGTAATATTTTTTTACTTTTTATTTGTAATAATTTTTCTATAAACAGAGATGTCAGAAAAAATCTAGGAATTCCAAATTTTTCTCTAAAGCAAAATATTTCTAATAGTTGAAAATATTTTTAGATTCTTTCTCATTATTTTTGCCATTGTGGTAATATTTAGTAATTAGACATATTTTTTCTTAAAATTATTTGGTTTTCATTATTTTTCCAGAATTTTCTAGATTTTTCTCTTCTCTTTTACCTATTGTCTTCACTGTCTGAATTTTTGAGTTAATATCATGAAGAAAAGAGTTTGAGGTATTTAAGCAGATGAGACCATGCAAAAAGTAGTTATGAAGGAAACAGAGTAGGAGTGGACATAATATTTCTCCACAAGAAATACCTAAGTGGAGAGATGAATGGATGTACCCGTGAGAGCCTCTAAGGAGCTTGTTTCACAAAGAAATATGTGATCACTTTTGTCAAAAGCAATTGAACAGCTATGGATGAAGACAGACTGGAGATCCTAACTCATCTGAGAGGGAGTAAAACATCTTGACAAAAACAGATACAGCAAAATGCCTGAAAAGGACTCAGAAAATTAATGAGTGAATGACCTTCCTGGTTACATCAGTGTGATATGACTAGAGTAAGAAAGCAAGGAAGAAGTTGCAAAAGGGATGAAAATGATATGGTACTACAGGGCAAAACAAAAAGAAATTAAACAGCAATAAGGGGAGAGATCTCTGAATATTTCTAGAGGTTCTTGTCTAGACTAAGGAAGAGACATGCTTGCAAAGATCTTGTCTGAAGACAAAGAACAAACTGCTGGTGTTGGAGTCAATACCTTCAGGAAGAAGTTAAAATAGAACATGGGACATGTATAAATTCTGTAACGAGGTAGAGTGTCTGTGATAGACATGAGCAAGGATAATCAAACAGAGATATCTTGTCATCTTACCAAATTCCATATTTTAGAGACCCACAAGGAAAAATAGCACCCTCTTATCTCTGATGGCTTTTGGATAAATAGAATAATCCTCTAATCTCTGGTTCTCATCCTTTCCTGTTCCCACTGACACGTTCACCAAATAATGATGATTGTGGGTAGTAAGAAAATGAAAAATGCTGAAAGCTTGGCAGTCATACGCTGTATATCTTTACCACGGGAGGGAGAAAAAACACTGCAGACTCAATACAAAATGCATTGGGAAAGACTACAAATTAATTTTTCTTCATTTTCTGTGCAGCATAAATTACCTGTAACCTCATGAAAACTGGTGTGCTCCCATAAGCAGCTTACATGTATAAGGCCACTAATAATTGTGGTTGGACCAGGTGTTCTGCTCAAACGCTCCTACACAGCAACAGAAAAGAGACACACAGACTCTTTTCTTTTCCTTCCTGAACACTTGGGCTTCATCTTCCTGTGCTTTCCCATGACCAAAGAAATCTAGTCAATTCTGACATGAAATACTGCTGGAAAACCAAATGAGCAGACAAAGCCAATGAGAAATCTTCTTTTTGTTTCTTAAATAACTAATGAACTGAAAAGGTTTCAGAAGATGATCAGGTACTTCTCTAAATTCCAATTCACTTGGGGCAAGTTAATTTTCAATAAATATGCGCCTCTGCCTCTCTAAGTACTCAGCAAAGAAACTGCAGATTTTCTATCATTCAACAACAGCGAAAACTCAAAAAACTGTTTCACTCTGTTGTCATTATAACAGTCTGTGTAATAAACTATTTGAATTCATGGGTTCAAATCATGACTAAAATTCATATGGCACAAGGAGTCCAGTATTGCTTATTCAGCACATGTTTCTGACAGTCCCCTGGGGCCTGATTTTTCACTTTGCATTTATTTTAGTCCTGCATCTGTTTATCTGTGAAGCCCTTTCACCTATCCATTATAACATCCATATATTTTCAATGCATCCTTTACTGCTCCTTTCAGTGGATGTAACCCAGGATTATAAAAGAACTGAGGTAAAAAGATGCTAGTTGGAAAAGTTTGCCATAAATATGCCACAAAAGTGGTTTCAATCTAGATCAGTTTTAATTTGAAGATGTTAGAAGCAGCTAAACAGCAAACACAGTGTAATGTCCCCTTTAAAGAGAAGTAAGTATGGAACTGATTCCTTCTTATTAACTATTCTGAGGTTCTTCAAAGCCCTGTCAGATACAGCAGCCATAGGAAGGCGGAATACAGATAATTCTGAACTGTCAATTTCCAAGTATTTAAAGTTTTTTAAGTATTGTTTCACAAAATTGAAATTAGTATTAGTACAATGCTCCAATGCTAGCGTTGCATTTTCATATGTGATTGCATGATCTGGAGTAATTGGAACTGAAGGAAATATTATCACTGAATTGACTAAGAAGTTAACCAAAATAGTAGTCTTTTGTACTACTGAGGAGTTGTGCAGACTGACATGACGGTTAGAGAGACAGAGGAAGTTTACATTAATGAAAAAAGGAGGTCTATAGAAGTGCAGAGGAATGTCTTCCCACTCATTGTTGAAAGGAAGGGATTAGGCTTGTTTATTTTCTGAAGAGGATTGATGAGATTTGAGAGAAGGAGGACAGAAGAGACAAAGATGGCACCAAAGCTGACCTGGATACTGGAAGGACCAAGTTACCCAGGGTGACTAAAAAGGAAGAGGTGATTTAGTAAAAAATATTAGGAGTTAATTTGAAACTACACACAGTATTTGCAAATTTCAGTGACTGATTAGACAGACACAGAATACATTTGGAGACAGATTCATCTATTAGTTAATATTCTTTCCTTCGCTCAGGAACACTTTTTGTTCCATATGAATATGTATTTCAGTCAAGATACAGAGTATTTTAAACTTATTAATAATCCCTGAAAAGCTATTTAAATGTGAGCATTATTAAACCATTCTTTAACACAAAGGTTCAGTACGTCTGGCATAAGAGACAAATCAGATGAGCTTTTAGCAGCTCCAAGGCTGTCAAACTCTTTTGTGAGAGCAATGTTACTGAATTAACTTTACACAATTTTTGTAATAATACAATAGAAGTTTAGCTTTAATGGGCAATGTTATTAGCAGAAGAGAATCTTTTTGACTGTAACAAAAACATGTGTCTTCCTTTTGCCAACAACTTTTTTCTTAAAACTGCGTGAAGGTCTGTGTTTTGTTACCCACCTCCCATTGATAGAAGATTTAAGATACTCTGCTATTCAGAGTTAAATCATCAGGAATTCAGTAACAGCAGATGAAGTAAAAATCATTGTACAGTAATGGTGTTATCTAATTATAAAGCTTTTCTTTCCGAATTCTCTTCAAAGTTTGTTAAGTCAGTGAAGAGACTTGGAAAGTAATCCTAATCGCTAGGGTTTTTTCCAAGGCATTTCCTCATTGAAATAACGGCAAAAACTCTAATCACTTACCAGGATAAAGACAGCTAATGCAGTGTTTTACAGGTTGCTTTGTTTTAAGGTCCTATATGTGTAGATGCTTCTGAAAGCATCTTATCTGTAAAAGAAAGATATTGCATGTATGTAATGGGGCAGGTTTATGCCATTTTGTGGACCTTATTTCTGAAACACTGGAAACAGATTGTAGGTGTAGGCAATGCAATTAAAAGTGTGCATGTACACATGTAAAATACACAGGTACACAGGATGTTAATGCTTTGATTAGAGTGTATATGGAACCCTGTTCGTCAACAGATACTTAAGGACTCTATTAACCAACAGCATGCATTACAGCTTTTAAGTTCACATTTCTATGTGAAGCTTTTCCAGCATAACTCTTTCTCCTCTCTTTTTTTACTTCATTTTCTTCCTTCTATATCACATAAGTCTTGATTTCTCTTTGAAATTGATCTCTTCCTTCCACTGAAAGGTCAGTTTCATCTTTCCATTGTCCTAGCAACATTTGCTCCAACCATCTGTTCTAGGTATTTCTTCCTCCTCTGTGTCCTAAGGACTATCGAAATTTCTTTAGAAGTACCTCTTATTCTTATTATGCTTTTCCCTGCTTCTACTTGGCTTTGGGAGTGTGGCATAATTCTTGAACCTTAAAAAGAAATAGCAAAAATAGCATTACTGAAGGACTACAGTACCAATGGAGGAAGGAAAATAATGTCCTAAGAGTGCAGAAGGCTCGAAGACCATATGGTGTTGGGAAGAGGAAATTCATTTAAAAGCAGACATAGGACACCAAGATGTCTCCAGCTAGGGATTCCTGAGTGTAGCTTTGGAAATTATGGTGTATGTTGATAAATCTTCCTGAAAGTATTAAATCTGAATTAAAACGCAAAGGATGACTAGGAAAATGACCTCTCCCAACGGTAAAACACCTTTGACCTTCTCTAGAATTATTCAGTGGAAGTCATATCTTGACCACTGATATCCTGATGACATCAAGCTGAGTGGTGCAGTTGACACACCTGAGGGAGGGGATGCCCCCCAGAGGGATGTGGACAAGCTAAAAAAAATGGTCCTGTGTGAATCTCATGAGGTTCAACAAGGCCAAGTGCAAGGTCCTGTATCTGCATCAGGTCAACAAATAAGCTGGGGATGAAGGGATTGAGAAAAGCCCTGCTGACAGGTGCCTAGAATTGTCTTAAAGTCTAACTGTAAAGATATAAGTTCATACTGCAACCTGCAACACTTTGTACTACAAGTCACAGAACTCCCCAAAATTCAGTATTCTGGTTCACTGAAGATTTTTCTGGCTCAAAGACAAAATGGTTAAAAAAAGACTTTAATGTCTGTATGTTGACTTCTTAAGATATGACTTGTAAATTCAGTTGTGGAGTAATCTGGAGACATTTACTTCTTGATTTGTCTGTTAACAGACAAAAAATAAATAAATACTGAAAGCAATTACTGGAATATATTTATTTTCCAATCCATCTCTACGACATCTTTCAGGGGCTTTGGCCTCTCACACAAACACTTAAAGCCAAAATCCAAGCCCACTATTGACAGGATGGATTAGATTCCAGGAAATGCAAATTTCTTAAATTGTGTAATCTGCATTAATTAATAGAGCAGGGAGTCAATTAAGAACAGTCCCCTATTCAGTTTAATTAGGCTAACTACAGGTAAGGGAATCATACAGTAAAGGGAAGGGCATTTAGTAGAGAGACTGTCTCATGTATCTGATGTCTGTGTCCTTCAGTGTGATGAAGCTAAAGGTACCTAGTGCTTGACTTTCAGTCTTAAGCGAATCATATGCTTTATATTATTATCAAGACTTTAAAATCATAACAGTGCCTGGTGCCAAGTGGAGGAGAAGGTGGGGAGGAAGGGAGGCAGGTGGTATATTAATACTTTCAAATCAACAACACTACCGTGTTATGTGTATATCTTACATATATGTATGCTTACAGGTATGCTTACAGGTTCAACAAGGTGATTTTGTAAATTGGTTAGAAATTAAAAAAAAAACTATTCTGTGCTCTGAACTGCATTCTAATGCCAAAGTGAAGAGTACAGTTCCAGTTCCCCAAGATGGGAAAGAAACAAAGCTGAGACACGTGTAGTTTCCTTTTCAAAGGTCTCCAACAAAGTGTGTGTTACATGCTCAGATCATGGCTCCAGTGTTCATCTTTCTTATTGGACAGTTCTGAATATTTGTCCTTCTACTTTGTTGATGAACTAACTAATAGAACTAGTCATAAATATTCATTAATATAAACTTAAAAAAAAAAAAAAAGAAAGGAGGAGTGGAAAATTGCCAAAATTAACAAATAACAACACACTTTGTCACCCAGACAAAATCAACAGTTGTGTTTGAACAGTCAGATAACGTCTATCTCCCCATTTTATTATCATAATACTTGGCAGTACCAGAATTTTTAATCTGTTTATGCTCAGAATGCAACTTTGAGGATGGAAAGTGATGTTTGCAGATGGTGCAAAAAGCCTTTCATTTCTGTTTAATCTCAGTGCAGGACCAACAAAGACTTTTTTTCTTTCATGAAGCATTTTGTCTTTTCCCTTTCTGTCGCCTCTACAGGTTTTGCTGTTAGGCCGTCTCCTGATCTTCTAACATTCCCTCTCAAACAGCAAAAGTTACACAAATTCTTGTAGGCTCAGGAGTTTTCTTTACTGTTGAAATTAACATGCATATAGGCAAATAATTTACGCTCAAAAGGCTTGGCAAGGTACAAGATGGCAGTGACATGCCTGGGAGAAGAGATCATGTTGGACAAACTGCCGTCCTTTTGCCCTGCTACTGTAACAAAAATTTCTCACAGTGATGTGCACATGAGATAAATGTTCCTGCAGCAGGAGCTACCCCTTCCTTTACTTCCTGTTAGTCAGACCTTTAAGCCTCAGGATTGCACAGACTACTTTTAAATTTTAAAGGTGTCATTTTGCTTCCATTTACAGAACAGAAGCTTCCTGTTAATTACATGGGAAGTATAATTGAAAGCGTAATGAGTGCACAAAAATCCTTGATACTAACAGTGTTCACGTTCACCATACCCCTTGATCTTTTGCTTCTTTTCCTGAGCCAGAGGTTTTCCAATGAAAGGTTATCAATAAGGTGCTCAGATCTTTAGCTAGCATCAACTCATGCCTTTGAGCTAGACCTCATTTCATACTGAATGATGATTATAGACTAGTGATCAAGTTTTGGTAACTAAAAGGCATGCAATATAGTTCAAGACTACTACACATTTCTGAGAAAAGAGGACTTACAAACAACAACTCATATATGAAAGTGGCCTATTTTACCTTTTAATACCAATGTTAATGTCAATATCAAAGGCAGTTGTATATGAAATTTCAGATTTTCCCCTTGCCCACTGAAAATATCCGTTCCTACATGCAATGTCAGTATTAATGTCAGTAAAATATCTGATCAGGTCTAATATTCTTGAACAACTAAAATTCATAGAATCTGCATTGCTGTAGAAGCTGCAAAAGAGCATCTCCTCTCTCTATCCTGAGACAGAACAGGACAACATTTCATGGTGTAAATCTCATAGTAAGGCCTCTGCTAATGTGTTTTCCTCAGCTGTTAAGAATCAGTAAATGCCAGCATACAGTGCTTTCTGACTGTGTAAGACACAACAGAAACTTTAAGAAAAATAATCAAAGACAGAATTTTAGTTCAATTCTATGAGAAAAAAAAAGATATACAAGCTAAAAGAAATAAAAAATTTTTTTTTGAATCTTGCACTAAGTAAACCGTAGACTTAAAACAGGAATGATGATTTCTAATCCTTAAGAAAGACATGCAGATGCACATCAACAACATTGAACATTCAGAGGGCAGCTGGTAAACTGGATTGTATTCTTTTTGAAAAACACTATGACAAAGTTGTTTATTCAGCAAAACAAACTGTTCCCTGTGTCCGTTAACAAGGCTGGCTTTGTGTAGCACAGCCTTCTGCAATGCTGACTCCTGTTTGGAACCATTTCACACTAATTAGAAATAAGAGAAAAGGCTGTGTTCATAAACAACCCAGCTCAAGACCTCTTTCAAACCACTCTTCCTGAAAATTTACTCGTTTGTGTAACTCTTGTTTTTCATAGAGGGTTACAACTAAGATAGGAAAAAATATATTGTTAATAATTGCCAGATTGATACGCAAATTGTTAATGTATATTTCTTATACCACTAACAAAATCACGAACTATGAAATACTGTACATTTCCATCTTCCAACATTATAACATGAGTTTGAAGTGTGAAGCTACAGTAGGAATACATGATGAGTAGTAGAGTTACTGTCATGAAAGAAATCAAATAACTGAATGATGCACTAAACGTGAGTGTAGATCTATGTTTTACTTATGTATAGTTATTAGGAAATACTACACAATCAATAAAATAGGAATGGGAATATCAGAAACATTTTCATCTGGAGGACAAAGTTAATAAAGTAGAGAAGGTCCTTCAGCATTCACAGTACAAAAAGATATGATGAAATATAAGCTAAACCTGACAATTAACAGAAGAAGTGTTTTCAGGCAACAACTATGCACTTTGGACGTTGATTTCTGGTTTCTAAAGGAATCTTGCACTGTAGGCAACATTTACTCATGGAGATAATCCCCCTTAAAACCACTGGTCTTCTTATGGAAGTGCAAGATGTCATAAGTCAGGTCTGCAGTGATAAACACTAATTATTCTCAGCTTTCTACATGGTAGCAAGGTATTACACATGAAATAATTTCCAATATTTTCTATTGTTAATTACAGCAAAAAAATCTAAGCAGTTTAGAAAAATTTTTTCAGCATCCTGTAATTTTCTGGTTTTATCACATAACTGTGTCGCTAGAGTTAGATGTAGATAGCAAAAGTATGTGCTTAGAATACATTTGAAACACACAAAAAAATCTAAACCTGTTTAGAAAAAAGAGTCACTTCCCACTACAAAATATCTTAGAAATTATTTGAACTAAATCTTGTAGTTTTTAATGTAATTCAGACTTATTTCTAAAATCTGAAAAAAGCAACAAAACAACTAACTAGGAAAACTAGATTTCTTGAGGTCACAGAGAAGAATTTAGCTTGTGATTTTTGTTGCTGCCAACTAGATTTCTGTTCTAAAATCAAATCTGTACCTAGGATCTAGGATCTAGGAAGTATTATGTTTCTTGTAATTGCATAACAGATGTTAAACACAAATGAGATAAACACAAGTAGGAAATAAATGAGAGCAGTTGAGGTTCTTTTTAAGGAAGACATTACTGTATGCAATTACCATGCAGCACTTCCAAGTGTTTTCAGCTCTTATGGCCAATCTTTTCCTTACTATACCCTGTTCTTAAGATAATAAAAATTACTGAATTGGTCTTATGATGACAGTAGTGTTACCTTACATGGGACTTGCGGTCTGAGTTTCGGGATTGCTTGTAAAATTAGTGGAGGACCAGTTCTATTTCCTAATGAAGTTCACATCTCTCCATTGCTTTACTTGAAAACAAAATTTTGTCTTTGGACAACTTGTCAAAATGAACTGAGTTTTCTTTCAAGGATTATAAAGACATGGAATAATGTTTAGATCCCACATCCTGTAGTTGAAAAGACAGTTCTAACTACTTCAACATTGTTGTAATGGAGAGACTGAAATAAGGGGACAATATGTCACTCCGCTAATGCTTGCAAGAAATAAATTCTAAACATCCTGAATTTACATATCTAAAGTTGTCAGCACTAATCTGAGGAATAAAATAGTCTGAGATAGCAAATGCTGTCTTGGTTTCCACAAGCATGAGTTAATAGTTAACTTTCAAATACTGAAGGGAAAGCCTTTTCTGCAGATCATTCTCACGATTCAAATAGCAAAAAAGCATTAGAGATGATCACCCGATGTTCTTTCAACTCAATTTTCACATAAAAATAAATCAGTAATAGTAATTTTCAAACACAAAAGTCCAACTAGAGTTCATGAGGGTTGTGCAGTTCAAATATCTTTTTATGCTCTAATGAATTGATAGTATCAAATTACAAATCATTTATTTTCTATAGAAGTCTAGGATACAACTTACACATTTTTATCAAGCATAGTTAGTCTAGTTGAATTCCTTCTGTGGGTATTTTAATGTAAAGTTTTCATTGAATTATGTTTTGTTTTTCACCAGAGTTCATAACTGTCATATCTTTGATGTTTCATGTGAATTTTAATTCTAATCTACTAGCTGTAGTTCATCTAACAAAAGGTACTGCAGATTTTTCTCTCCATTCTAGCTACTTCTTTTCTTTTTCAGATTTCATAATTTGTTTCTTTGTCCAATACCAGTACCTTTTTTTTTTAATGCATGAACTCTGATTCTTGTGAAAAAATTACAATGTTCTCATTTTCTTTGAAGGCCAGGCAAAAAAATATTTAAAATGTGCAAAATGGAAAAAAAAAATACTCTTTCAAAATGTTCATGTCACAACTTTCTAAAGAATGCTCTGAAGCAAGTGTTGACTCCAGAACAGAAAATGTAGATTAATAGTACACGACGATAACTGTAATAATTTTATCAGTATCTGCATTACTTCTCTTATGTATTTTTGTCTGGCTAAAAAAAAGAGAAGAGGAAGCTTTATATGAAAGCAGTCTGCAAACTCTTCAAATGACTGTATTTTGTGAACAATGTCAACCTATGCTGCCAGTGACAGATAGACTCCTTGGAAAGTTTTGCCATTTTCATAAATCTTGACCTGAAAACAATATCATCTAGAAAGGTATCATCAGCTGATCAGCAATCTGTGGTCAGTTTTCTCTCTGATATTTTTGAAAACACCGTCCTCTACTGGTAGTAGTTTTGGAACTGAATACTCTAGAATTGCATTCTCCCAAGACAGGTCTCCATGGCATGTCAACAGTGGATGAAAAAAATCTGTGAAGATGAAAAGCATTCATTATGTTCAATATAGAATGTGAATTGGCTCTGTGACCAAGATATACAACCTTCTCAGATGGCAATAACCGTTAGGAATAACCAAGAATAAACAAGCTAAACCGTGATTTATTTTTCAGCCTCATTTACTTTTCCTCCTTTCAGTATTCTCTTTTAATTTAATTTCTAATGTCTCTTTTTTTTTTTTCTATAAACAACTAAACACAAGTCCTTTGAAACTTTAGACTGGAGCTTCTAGTAATAAGACTCATTCTATGTTTTAGCATGAGAATGATCCTGTAAGGAACTCCAGCATGTTTACAACCAGGTAGTAAAAAGTTATAGCTAGCTTTCGATGATGGTAGTGCATAGACCTCAAGCTGCTTTTTAAATATTTCAATGAAGCATTTTGCAATACAAGAGAAAACATAAAGCAGCAGAGGGCCAGAGATTTAAGAGTTTCAAAAAAAAAAAGGGGGAAATGACCACTCACTTTCATCAATAAATGGTCAAGATAAGAAGAGAGTGCAGAACATTTCCAAAACTTCATGTCCTTATTCTGATAAGAACACAGTTTAGAGTCTCTGTGGATTAACATATTTCCTAACAATAAACTGCCGTATATATTCCACATGCAGATGCTTTTTATTTGTTATTGTCACTTCTCTGCTGCTATTATCTTTCACTTACCACCCAGACTTGAACTTAAATTGGAGAATAAACCATCAGGAGATCCGCTAGTTCTGAAGTCAGTCTTCAAATCCCTCCTAGGAAGCTTTTGTGCAAATACTAAATTAAGAACTTCAGAATTTTCATGGCTTGTTCATTCAATGGATAGTTTCACTGTAGTTTTCTAATGTCCCACTTAAACTGTAATTCTCCATTTTCATGGAATACACATGGATACAGCTGGAACAAGTTTTCATTAAGCAGCTGGCTTTTCCTGTTGATGATATTAAAGTAACCAGGCAATTCAATTAGAGAAAAAGCATGTATAAATACAGATCAGTTACATTCCTTCTGACTATCAAATGCTCTCCCTGATCTAATTATTTTCAACCTTTTATAGGATATCAGTTCATTATATCACCAAAAATCCAACTTCTAGCATGAAAATTGTTTTAAGACCACTATTTCCTATTCTTTGTTAACTGAATACATTTTGCTCAGAATAAAAGTAACAGAAAAAAGTACTGGCTGCACAGAAGTCTTTTGTTAGTGTCTTTGAACTCCCTAGTTGTGGACTACAAAGAGTCCAGCGCGCTGCCTCTCACCACCACAGAACAGAAGGACTGAGAGCTGCCTTTTTTTTTTTTTTTTTGGATCTCGATATACACAGGATACATTACTGAGTGCCTATAAAAAGGTTTGTGAACCTTGGTGGAAATCAGAGGTGAAAATAACAGTTCAAATGTCTACTCTGAGTTTAAAAGATCTATGGTAATGTATTTTTACTTATAACAGATACAGAGAAGGAAAAAAAAGAGACAGCAAAGCAGTGTTCAGACTTACATTACACCCTTTCTCTGTTCCTGCCCTTTCCCTGAGAGCTGTCAAGACCAGACCATTCCCTGAAAACTAAAGTGATTCTAGGTAGGTTACGAATATATATTATTTCTCCTTAGTTATCTCCTTAGGATATCACTAAGACACAAAGCCTATATGATTCTTTTCAATAACCAACAATGAGTCAGGATCCGTGCTGGTTTAAAATGTGTCATTGCTGGATTTCAATGCAGTGGCCAGGAATAGATATTTTTTTTTGAACACTTGCTACTTTATGTAGGAACTTTTATAGAAGTGTTAATCTGAAGGAAAACAAGAATATGCTGTAATATACTGTTTAATCAATTAGTATCTGAATAGACGTTACCAACTGACATTTAGATTTATATTTCAAGAAAAAAAATTACAAACCTTTAAAACAGGAAAGTCACTGTTCTATTAAATCCTGTGAAAAATTAATATCCCTTAAACTGGGTTTCCATCATGAAACCCAAGCTGATTCTATTTTCTTCCACTCAACCATACTGTTTTGAACGAACATGGGATTTATAATAAAAATAAAAACAGTTTCATTTTGAAAAAAAACTTTTTCCAGTCATAGACTCATAGAATTACCCGAGCTGAAACGGACCCAAAAGGATCATCAAGTCCAACTCCTATCCCTACACAGGACACTCCCAATAATCACACCATGTGACTGAGGTCATTGTCCAAATGCTTCTTGAATGCTGGCAGACTCGGTGCCATGGCTGCTTCCCTGGGGAGCTGTTCCAGTGCTCCACCATCCATTGGGTGAAGAACCTCTTCCTAATATCCAGTCTAAAACTCCCCTGGCACATCTTCCTGACATTACTTCCAGTCCTAACATAGGTCACAAGAGAGAAGAGATTAGCACCTGTTTCACCTCCCTCCCTTGTGAGAAGGCAGTAAACAGCTATGAGATCCCCTCTCATTCTCGTCTTCTCCAGGCTGAACAGACCAAGAACAGACTTCAACCTTTCCTCATACAACATCCCCTCTAGACCCTTCGCCAACCTTGTGGTCCTCCTCTGGACACTTTCTAATAGTTTGATGTTCTTTTTATACTTTGGCACCCAAAACTGCACACAGTACTCGAGGTGGGGCTGCAAAATCACCTCCCTGGACCGTCTGGCAATGCCATGCTTGATGCACCCCAGGACACGGCTGGCCCTCTCAACTGCCAGGGCACACTGTTGGCTCATTCCTTTAAGGAAAAAGGGGAAAAGATTTTCTTTCTTTTTTTTTCTAGCTCTTAGTCAAAAGACATTGATACTAAAAAAAATACCTAGACCATCTCCAAGTTCTTATTCTTCACTGCTGTGTACTGACAAATTTTGTGGTACATTTATAATCCGTTGAACTCTGAAGAGGGAAGTGTTTCAAGAGCCAGTGCTGAAAACTATACCTTCTGCACAAACACTTACGGACACAGCTCATTATCCGTTCAAGAAATAGTAACTGTAATCCGTGGTAAATATTTCCCAATCATTCTCAATGGACTTTCTCAATAGACACGCTGAATTTCTTTTGGAAATAACAGAAGAAAGACAATCACTGACTGCCACCACAATCATGATCTTTCTTTAGAAGCACATGGGTGCACTGCATCAACTACATTCTGAGACAGGCACAAGTTGCAATTACAACTTCATCAAACTTTGGAAGAGTTTGGGTGCATGATTTGGGTTTAGCTTGTAACAGAGATAGCACTCAAACTCAAACTTGACCTAGGTCAAGAACATCAAAAGTATTTAGCACCTAGTTGTTTCTCCTTTCAGTGGGGTATATCTGAAATGGTACCATTTATTGTTATATTTAGTTATATATATGAAGCCCACTGTCAGTGTTGCAGAGCAGATGAGGATCACTATCCTTCTTGGATGGATGAGAATGATCATCAATAGCCAACCATATATCACTCATATAAACAGAGACCTGAACCCAAGGAGTCCGTAACTGTAACTGTAGAAGATCAACAGTGACAAGTCTAGCACAGGATGTCTGAAAATTAATTGCAGACAAAGAAAGTCTTATCTATTCAGATAGCTTGAAGTTAATGAACTTGAGTTAGAATTTACAGCCCACTAACTCCTCCATTCTAGGAGCACCTTTGTGTAAAGCACTTTTAAGGTAGAATAAGATGTCTCAAGCTCTTTTCTCACAGGGAGTTAATGCAGAGTAACCACTGTACTGTAAATTTGCACCCCACAACTTCCCTAACTAGATAACTTATAATGCATGTGCAGGGAAATCAACAGCTAAGACTCAGTAATTACTATAAAAACCTGCTTAGGTTCTCCAAGGTTCTCATTCCTTTTTGTTTCGCTCATCTCTATTCACATCTTTTTCTGTAGAACTAGTTCTGGTTGTAGATTTGCCATAGGGTTATTCTTCTAGAGATCCTAATTGTCAAATGAAACAAAATTGACATTTCCAAGAAATAAAAACTAATGCAGCTTTCTAATTGATACCGGAAGTGCTTATTTCCTACTCATAAAATGTTGTGTCATCAAATTAAGAAGTGGAAAGCTTTTCATCCTACTTAACTGATAAAACCCCTGTAAATAAAAAAAAAAAATGTTGAATAACCAAACACAAACAATTTAAACTTGTTTGTAAACAAATCACAAAATGAAACATGCTTTCCAAAGTCATCAAATCATTGCAGGAAGAAAAGAAGTATAAACAGTAATCTAATTCTTGGCATTGTTAATTAAAAAGCAAGCATAAAATAAGGCTAAACTTATGTAGAAAAATCATGTATGCAGTTGATCTTGATTATTGTTAAACTGAAATTACATTTTTTAAATGGTCACTGCATCTTTAAAGCCACAGTTGAATAATTACTCTATTTTGTATCACTTGGGGAAACAAGCAAACCCACTAGAAAAGAGACCATTAAAATGCAAATGAATATTTCCAACCACCAGAACACTGGCTTTTTTTTTTCCCCAGGACCAAGATGTAAGTAAGCAAGATCAAAAGAGCATTTGAAATGTTATATTTGAAGACAGGAAACTGGGAAAATAACTACAGCTCTGGGAAAAGATGGCGTTTTAATAGTTTGTATTTTCTGCAGGAAAAAGAAACAAGTATGACAACTAATTAATTTCTGAAGATAGGAGATTTCAACAGATGGCAAATATTTACATTAAAATAAGAATAGTTTTAAAGAAAGAACCACACTGAAAACTCCATTTCCAACTGAGAATAGAAATCAATATCTTACTTTACATAATAAATCTATTTTGTGAGGAGAACAGTAAGTGTCACGGACAAGGTAATAAGCTTGTTTACATAGAAGTTTTTGAACCATAAGGATACCAAAAAGGTTTTTAATACTAGGCAAACAGAACTGACAGTCTCAAATTTCTGACTGGAGAAAAAAGGTCTGAGAAGACAACTTACTAAAATCTAAAGAAGGGCAGATTTTATGTTTCTGTTATATCCGCCATAAGAATATTTCCGATTTGACTGGACTTGCCTGCTGTGCAAGCAGAAGGCGGCACAGAAGGAAAATTCTGTGTGAAGCTCAAAAATATACAATAAAGGACACAGGTATTCCCTGGAGGCACTGGAAATATCTATTTATAAACTTTAGCAAGCATTTCTCCAGGGCCAGAAAAGCAGTAAAATAAGGGAAGACAAACTGTTTTCTCCTCCCATCCTGTTGAACTATCTGTCTTGTGAGAGCAAAGCTGCTGGAGAGGTTATAGAAGGGACTATTCTTTCAGGACTGTGTTGAATCATGGACATGATATGGGGTGCAGGAGTGAGTGGGCAGCTTTTGATATAGAGCTTCATATTGACATCCAGAGGAAACAGTATCAGTTGAAGCATATAGAAGCATATTTAAAGAGAATTAAATTCACTAAAATAATCATATATATGCATATAATATTAGGACAGAAAACACTTTAGGAAGAATAGTAAACCATTCGGTATGCAAAGAGACGAGAATGCCTTGCAAAGAATGCAGAAACACTCAGATAGAAGACGGGTATATTTATGAGACATTTTTCATAGAATGCTATGGTCTATAGAATGGTTGTGTCATTATTAGATCTGTATTACCCCTTTTTAGTGTGAATTATGGCCATCTTCCATATGGCCAGAATCCAGTTCAAATTTACTTTTCCAGAAGGTTCAGAATGGGCTTCCAGTATCACATCAGAGAAGAGCAGAATGGCACCTTGAAAAAGAGGTTTTGATGCAGGGATATATGTGCAAACTGTTCTTGCAGGATATGTATATGCACACACACACATACAACATCATGTATTTTTAAGGACTTGACTTTGAATCATAACATCGAAAAAAATATTTGAGCTCATCAAAAGAGCATCAAAGCAGGCTGTCAGCAGAAGCTAAACAAAGGTGTTCTGACCCAAAACATTCATGAGAAAGGGAAGAGAAAGCAAGTATGCAAAACTCGTTGTTTCTGCAGCATAATCACCTCCAAGTGAATGTTAGCTAATATGTACTCTCAACTGAGGTTACTTCTATAGTGCTCTAGAGCTTATCCGTTTGTTCCTACCTCACTAATAATTTAGTTAGGTCAAGGGACCATTCATGTCAATGGAATTACCCCAGACTTGAAATTCTGAAACAGCTTATAATGACTTGAGACAATGATAGTCCTTCTGATGAGTAAATGCTATTGTTAACCTACTTACTGTTATTAAATGTTCTCTTCATTACTCTTGCTTGTGTGATTTTCAAATCAGCCTGATAAAAGAACCGTGTTTACTATACCCACAACACTAAGTGTTAAGAATTAATAGGAATTTCATGATGAATAATTATTCAACTTAACACTGTCTATCCTGTGGGGTTTTTCTTGTGAGTTATCACATAAATAATAAAACAGGGACTGTAAACATTAATGCTAAAAAGAACTTTATTATCAGGGCTCTCAGAAAAATAATTTCTCGTCAAGTCTAACACAATGCCATAAAATTTTCAACTTATTAAAGATCTCTGCTTTATTTTATACTTCTTCAACTCCCTTAAGTTATACACAATCAGAAAGAGATGTGCTCCATATTTCAAATCTTTGTCCCCAACATCATGCTTAAAGAACCTCCATCTGAATCACCCAGCTCGTAATCACACTTCATTCTTGATCTTGAAATGATTTACAGGTGTTTTTTCTTGAACCATGCAGTATATAGACAGCTGAAATATCTTGCCCCAGTTATTTTAATTGGGACATCAAGGAAAGGCCTACTGATATTCTAATTGCACTAAACAAGCATGTAATAATTTTCAAAATAATCTAGCTACAAGAATGTGCTGTTACAACCACAGTCCACTCTTAAAATAATTGTCCTTAACAAGCATGTATTCTGCAGTTCATGTCATCCTTCCAAAGACAGTACATCAGATAAACAAGAGGTCAGCAGCTGATATGCTAAAACTCTCAATATTGAGAGATTTAGCTGAATTCAATAATAGAGTCTATTCAAAAATTACCTTTTGTTTCAAGAAAGTTTAGAAGAAAACAAGAACGCTGTCTTAAAATGGTGTTTTCATGGAGTTAATCTCTGGAAAATCATAGTGAAGTTAGATTAAGAGAAATAAACATTTGTATTTTGTTGTAATTTTTACTATTATGTGGCTTTGAGGTGGAAGAAACCAACCATATTCTATTTTGTACATGGTTTTCCATAGAAATTATCTGAATTTTACTGTTGCCCTTTAGGGGACAACAGGTTATTTGCTGTTGCCTTTTTTTTGGAAGAAGGAGGTATTGGAGAACTGTCTCAATAGATGCAATACTGCTCTAGTGTATAACATTTACATTTTTAAACAAACCACAACTGAATTCTGATATTATCCAAGAGAATCGCAAATTCTCAATTAACTTTGTTTGAAATCACAGATGGTCCAGGTGGCCAAGTTATACATTTTGAAATCTACAAAAAAAATGATAGTTTTATCTTAATCTTATGGTTTCACTACACTTTGATGCTTAGTTAATCTAAGCATATGAAAATGATGTTCTTTCACAAAAATTTAGATACTGTCTCAGAAACATATTACTCAAATTACTCAAATCTATTCACCAGTTTGAGAAAACAAAGCACATGCAGGAAGAGAGATCGTACAATACCAAATAGTTTGTGCTAGCCAGCTGCAGCAAAGGCTTCAGTGTGAAAATGTACCAACAATAGAAAAAATACATTTTACTCTGAGGTATTGTCATGTTCATGCATGACATTCTTGGAAGGATGGAGATAGGGATAAAACCACCAGAAATTCTCCCTAAAATTCTGCATGTGGAAAAAATTCCAAGCAACTAGGCTGATTTGCCTACTAGCATAACAAACTTTTCATGGTTTGGAAGCTCAAAAATGCAGAAGAGGACAGGGGACCATAAAATTGAAGAATACATTTTTAAATAGCCAGAAGGAAGCCAGATTACGTTTGTCACCACATTCTTTAATCTATCTTTTTTTTTAAAAAAATGTTGACTTTATTTTGCAATTTTAAACAGTAGTATTTAAAATATAGTATTTTTATGTAATAGCTGTGAACACAAATTTCATTAGAAACTGATTTTTAGTGACAGAACAGATTAAGCATAACAGAAATAAAATATCCGCTCTCCAAGTCCAAGGTTAAAACGTTGTCTCCAGTAGGCTTTTTAGTGTACTTTGTATTGTTTTGAAGGACATACAGTCTAGGAAAAGGGATTCATTAACTGCACCCCTACTTATCCAAGCTAGTTCAGGTACGCAGTGCTGAAATCCTCACAGTACACAACCAAAACCTGTTCTGTGTCAATGTTTACATTTGGACACCCCCTCATTGCTATTCTCACTGTGATAGTCCTTAAATCCTTCATTTGACAGGCACTAGATGTCATTTTGCCAACATCTCTGGCTGTTTTGTGAAGCTCAAGTCCCAGAGTGCCTCGTTCTGTATTTCAGACAGATTTGCACGCAGTGCAACTACTATTTAAGCCGTTGCTACAGAAATTTACTCCTCTGAAAAGGATTTTAGATCTTGGTCTAATCTAGAAAGCCTATTCATTACAAGCAGATCCTTCCTAATACACTGTTTTATTTAATCCTTCTCTCTTATCTAGAAAGCACTACTTCTAATACATCTCTAAGGTGTCTCCGGTACAGCTTGACCCTCTTCATGATTTGCGGTTTCAATTTCTCACACTACTTCTTTTATTTCTTATCCTAACCTCAAGCTTCTGGTTGCCAAGTTTTCATACCCCTTTAATCTTCTACTTTGATGGTATAATTTTAGTAGATCTGTCTTCCTTTGTCTCTCATGTAACCACGTTTGCCCAGGTACAATGGTCCTTTCCACAGGTCGCTCTCAATTCTTTGTCCTATGATCTGCTTCTTCTGTATCCCGAACCTCTCTTCCTTAATGAGTCAAATCATCCCACAGCAGCGATTCCCATAAAATACATTCTAAACAAACAAAAAAAGTATTACTTTTAATGTAATTCCAAATATACACTATATATCCCAGATAAGTACTCAAATTTCAAACTGACTGTTGTTCCATGTCACAGGCCTCTTTTTAGAGTTCCATGAATACTCTTTTGTCTAAAACAAGTGTTAGATCATTTGTTATGTTAAACCATCCACTTCATTCCTATGTTTAATATTTTCTTGAAACCTATTTTATCATTCTTTTACATTCTTAGAGACACTAGTCTTTCCTCTAAAACATATTATTAAATAGCAATTTTTCCAGCTCTACCGAGAAGCAGAGAAACTAACAAGACAGTCAATAATGCAAGCATGCAAAAATATGCAATCAGGTATGGACAAGTTTTGGTGAAAGAAAGAGCAGCAGAAGAATTTTAAGTTTCAGTTCAAGCCACCTTTTCTTGTTTCTGATGTCCCTTTCTGTTGCTGCCTCATCAGTAACTCCTGTACTCTATTTCCAAACACTGCACAATGTCTCTTCTCCTGCAGTCTGTTCTTGTAATTAATAGGTAGTCTTGAGAAGACAGCACACTGAGGAGTACAGAAAAACCTTAATCTGTAGCATATCATAACATCGTCCTCAGTATGAAAATATTCACTATGCAACAACATAGTTACACTGTAGCTGTTTGCAAGGATAACCCTTAAAAGAAGAGTGAAAAAAAAGAAACTGGTAGCCCAACAGAACACCTAAAGTATGGAGCTTTTGTCAAAGACATGGAAACTTTACGACTTTACCACACACAGGTTCTCATGGCAGGTGTCCTACCAAAAAGTGAAAGCAAGAGGACTTCCTAAAGTACAAGTAGGACTTCCAAACAAACAACTTTAGGACACATACTAAAAAACATATCAAATAAGCAAGAAAACTTTTCTGCTTCATAAATATAGAGCCCATCAATTTCACAGATTTTAGGGAAAATGTGAATAAAGGCATTTATCCCTGTACCTCTAAATTGTCTGCACTTATTTTTTCCTTTTTCTAAAGCTGTTATAGCCCTGTGGATATCATGATTGTCTGATACAGGAGGAATAGAAACAGAAAGCTCAATGTGTGCATCAGAAACACAATATTTCAAACTGACTACCACATGCAGGGCAGAAGTTGTAATATTTCAATTTCTTCTGCTGCTAGTCTAGAAACAGTAAGACTCCTGCTGTCTTATCAGATATATGGGCATACTGAAGGAAAGATCAAGATTACCTATGGTAAAAACAAGATGAACATCCCTGTGCTTTAATGTAAGTGCTCAGCAGTTCTAGCTCAATACACAATGACTCATGAATTTCAGTAGAATATTTTGTCCTTGAAGGATAACATTTCCTTTCCCATCGATTTAATTCACAATATACACTGTATTTTCTATACATTTATGTTTCACAAATTGTGGTAAATTTTCCATAAGTGACAAGAAATCAAACCAGAAAGATGCAAAGTTGCTGTCAGAACCCGCTCCTGCCCACCGATGTCGTGTCCATTCACGTGTCTGGTCCCCCCCAGACCTCCTCAGTCAGAAAGGGAAGGGTCCTTTGATGTCTGCACGGTGAATTGTAGATGAACAAGTCAGGGTAAATTCAAACAGTGTTTATTTTGGGCACAGCCAAAACAACAAATCAGTATTTATTTTGGACACGGCCAAAATAACAAATCAATATTTTGGGTACAGCCGAAATGTCAAATTCATATTTAGTTTTGGACTTAGCCAAAACAGAATATCAATATTTGGGGCATGGCCAACATATCAAATCAAATATGGGGGTACACTCTGAGTTGCAGCTTCCCAAAAGTTGCAAAAACAGATCCTAATCTGTTTAGATCACAATCAGATGCCCTCAGGGCACAAAACAATACAACTCGGATCCGATCCAACACACAGAGTGTCATGGAAAGCAAAATAAAGGAAAAAAGAGATACAGAGGAATAAGAGTAGCTGGGAAAGGGGTGGGAGTATAGTCACCAGTCCATTGTCCTCTGGAAAATGTGGTCTTCAGGAGCATAGGCTCCTGTATCTCTTCCACAGTAGGTGTTCAGCTGGATTCTATCAGGTGGCAGGCTTGGGTTTGTATTTATAGGACAAGTCCATGCCCCCTCTATTAGCATGAGGGGTGGTCTTGCTGCGAAAGTTCTCAAATTTGCGCACATGCAGAAGCTCCTTTGTGAAGTTTCTGGAATGGGGGCTTTCCAGGGTCACTGGCAGGGAAACAGACCCTTGCCGGAATAATATCTGCCTAAACCCTTTAGGTCGGGAGTGCAGTTAGGTTAGGGGGAGGGCAGCACCTGATGCTACACCTACTCCCCGTCCTGTGCAGCAGCACAGTCAGACCAGCAGGAGCCACAGCACTCAGAAGCTGTTAAAGACAACAATACAAGTAGAGTCAGATGATGTTTAAGATAATATAGGTAGCATCAGTGGATTTTTAAGACAATAATAGAAGTAGAGTCAGTGTCTACAGTTGCCTTCTGTTGAAAATCTTGACTATAAAGGGAAGTTATTAAAAAACAGCTTAGGTTAGGACATTCAGACATATTAAATATACACTTATTGTCAGGTGTGTGTTTAAATGAATTTATTTCACTGAAAATTTTTTCAACAAACTTAAAGGGACTAGGCACAGAATTCAAAGGAAGGGTGCTTAACCCACATTTGTAAAGCTGAAGCAGAAGAATGAAAGTGGTATTGATGAGTCAGATTTCACAGAGTAGACTAGGAACTAGTCCAGAATTTCCAGCTTTTACTCTCATGTTGTATATGAGCAGTAAGATCAGGAAAATCAAGCAAAACTCATTTGTATGCTGAGTCACTTTGGTTCTTGTTCACTTGTGTGTTTTTTAATATCTCAAGAGGCCTAATCTGTCTGGATCCATAATTGGCAGATCTTACTAATATCTTGCAAGGTTTTGGTAAACTAATGGGTTTTTTTCTTTAATAATAGGAGAAGTCAGACTAACTGCTATGGTAGCATGAAGCCTTTATCCTTTGCTTGAATGGATTTACTAAAGTTTAAAGAGCATTAAGAATATCAGATTCAAAATGTTAGCCAACGCTTTTGGAAGCAAAGTTGCCATAAGAAAGAAAGGCTATTTTTATTATGTTGAGAAGAAATAGGTAAGAATGCAAAAAACTTAATCCAACCTGCCTTCCTTAGAATTCCGTAGTATGTGTCAGTTGTTGCATTCCTAGCTTGTGACAGGTTGCATTACATTTGCAAAAAACATCCCTATAGCCATTTATTTTGGCTGACACGACAATTTTTACCATGTATAGAGGGAACCTTCAATTTGGTAGATCTTTATTTATGAACTCGATTCAGGAAGTAATTACTCATGGGAGTAACTGAAATGGCTTTAATAATGCTACTTCTTCAGTAATTACAGGTAAAGAGGTTTTTAGCCTGATCAATAGTTTATCAACCATTTAATATGAAGAAAGGGCAAGCCAATAAACCTTATTGTTGTCATTTCATATTCTACAAAGTAATACACCTAACGTGTGTTTGCTATAATCCCAAAGGTACAGCTGTTTACTACTATCAACAAACATTTTCATTGCTGTTTCTCTTTCTGACATGTACATATAAATCCTAAATTCTAAGCAGAAAAAAGATAAAAATTTTGTACTGACATCACTCCCAACTATCACAAGAAGCAAATCAAAAATTATATGATTTGAAATGGTAATGTAACTTCCCATGGGTCATCAGCTAAAGACTCCAAGTTCCTTAACATGTTTCACTCAAACCTTGCAAAAATAAGAGCTCTTTTGGAATAATGGTGAATACATACATCCTGTATTCTGCTTTATTAGGTATGATATAGTTTTAAACATGTAGGAAAACTGCATTCAGAATATTCAAGTGAATTCTATCCCTTTACATTTTGACTTTCTACAGAAAGCAGTGAATATTTTTTTTCTTCTCGCAGTTTAAAGATTGCAGAGTTTCTGCAGAGTTTAAGAATTCGCTTTGGTATAAAAAGGAAGGAGTGAATTTTGCTCTTGACCCAAAGTGATTTTCTGTGCAGAGAAGTGAATATGTGCTGGAACAGTGTGTCAATGGCTTCAAATACTGCAGTGAGGTTTGCTATAAAATGGGAGGGGCAGAAGGAGGGGGAGTAATTGGGAAGATCCCAGAAGGGCAAAGTCCTATTCACAAATGGTTGAAATTCATCAGAACGAAAAAGCAAAATTGGTGTTCAGGTGACGAGAGAGACAGGAAAAGTCACATGCCAACTCTAGGACATGAACAGAGCAGCTTGAAAGCTCTTCACTGGCAGCTGCCTGGAGAGTTCTTTGAGACATGTTCATGGCTTGTTATCTATGGTAGAAGAGCTGGAGGGAGGAAAAAGAAAAGGTTTAAACTTCGGGGTTAAAAATTTCACTGAAAACCTTTACCCTTTAACTAGTATTGAATAGAAGAACTGGATTTTATGAGGAAAAGAGCTATGTTAGCATGCATACAAATATAAAGATATACATACATGTATACCTATATATGCACATACATATAATTTTATTTACATGTATTTATATATATTATGTGTGCCTTTTAATATAAATGAATATTCATTTATTCTTTTAATTTCTTAAGAGGAGCCATCTTGTGTTTTCTTTATAAGTTCTAGGATGGTTCCTGTGCATGACTTCTGGGGATTCACCTCTGGTAATTGCACTAATGTTCATTAAAGAGTTATTAAATTGACTGAAAGTTCCAGTGTTAAAGAATAATCATGACTGCATGCACACTTTAAACCAGAAACTTATTTATATACTTATATGTACTTATATGTAAGAGGCTAAAGCCAATAATGCTTCCATTTGACAATCAAATATGTATTGGAACCCAATGTTTACCTAACTTAGGTAAAACAGTGAATCAGATATATAGCCCACGAAACATGCTTGGGAGGAAGGGGAAGAAAGCGTCGTCCCAATATGTGAATTCACACTTCTGTGACCCAACAAGTTCCTTACCTGTAAGACAGTAGCAAAATTGTGTCATCTCTGTGATAATTGATATTGCTACAAATTTACAGTACAGGTTACATTCAGCCAAAGCATCTTTTCTACCCAGAAGGATACCTTTGCTTTCCATTAATACTATTGTTGCAGGCAATATGGCCTAAATATGTCAGTAAGGCAAAGTTTACTCAGAGGGGAAACAACTTTCTTTGTATCAATAGGAAAAAAAAGGGAATTTTTGGATAATAAGATGTTATGTTCCCAAAAGTGTTTGTTTGTTTGTTTGTTTTTGTTAGTTACCTGTGAGAAGAGGGGTGGAGGGGTGGCCCTCTACACTAGGGAAACCCTAGATGCTGTTGAAGTCGAGATTGGTGATGACCAGGTTGAGTGTCTATGGGTAAGAGTCAGAGGGACAGTCAGGTCTGACCTCCTGGTTGGAGTGTGTTACAAACCGCCTGACCAGGAGGAGGACTTGGATCTTCTATTGTTTAAGCAGCTGGAGGCTGCCTCTAGATCGGCTGCCCTTGTTCTTTTAGGAGACTTTAACCTTCCGGATATCTGCTGGGAATTTAACACTGCAGAGAGGAGGCAGTCCAGGAGGTTCTTAGAGTGTATTGAGGACTGTTTTCTGTCACAGCTGCTGAGTGAGCCCACCAGGGGTGAAGCTCTTCTTGACCTGCTGTTTACAAACAAAGAAAGGCTGGTGGGTGATGTTACTGTCAGAGGCTGTCTGGGGTGTAGTGATCATGAGATAATTGAGTTCTCTCTAAACAATATAATAAGAAAAGCCAGGAACAGAACATCGATGCTGGACTTTCGGCGGGCAGATTTTGGATTATTTAAGGAACTGGTCAGGAAAGTACCCTGGGAAATAGCTCTTAGTGACAAGAGGGTCCAGGAAGGCTGGATGCACTTCAAGAATGAAATCTTGAAGGCGCAGGAGCGGGCTGTCTCCATGTGTTGTAAGAAGAGTCACAGGGGCAGACGGCCGGCCTGGATGAGTAGGGAGCTTCTGAAGGAACTAAGTAAGAAAAAGAGGATGTATCGTCGTTGGAAAGAAGGGGACGTAAGCCAGGTCATGTTCAAAGATGTTGTTAAGTTGTGTAGGAGGAAAATCAGGGAAGCAAAAGCCCAGCTGGAGCTCAAATTGTCCACTTCCGTCAAGGATAATAAGAAGAGCTTTTATAAATACATCAATGGTAGAAAGAAGGGCGGCAGCGACCTCCACTCCTTGTTGGATGTGGAGGGAAATATAGTAACCAAAGATGCAGAGAAGGCTGAGGTACTTAATGCCTTCTTTGCCTCAGTTTTTAACAGCAAGGATGTCAGCTCGCTTGACAGTTGGTCCTCTGAAGTGGTTGATGGGGGCAGGGTGAAATATGGCCCTCCTGCAATCCATGAGGAGGAAGTTAGAGACCTGCTGAGCCACTTGGACCCTTATAAGTCTATGGGGACAGATGGGATCCATCCTAGGGTGCTGAGAGAGCTGGCAGATGAGCTTGCTAAGCCGCTCTCCATCATCTTTCAGCAGTCCTGGCTCACTGGAGAGGTCCCGGAAGATTGGAAGTTGGCCAATGTGACGCCCATCCATAAGAAGGGCCGTAAGGATGATCCAGGTAATTACAGACCTGTCAGCCTGACCTCGGTCCCAGGTAAAATCATGGAACAGATAATCCTGGGTGAAATCATGCGCCATCTGCAGAACGGTCAAGAGATCAGGCCCAGCCAGCATGGGTTTAGGAGAGGTAGGTCCTGCCTGACCAACCTGATCTCCTTTTATGACCATGTGACTCACCTGGTGAATGAGAGGAAGGCTGTTGATGTGGTATACCTGGACTTTAGCAAGACCTTTGACATTGTCTCCCACAGTAGACTCCTAGGGGAGCTGGCAGCCTGTGGCTTAGATGGGAACACTCTGTGCTGGATTAGGATTGGCTGAATGGCCGAGCCCAGAAAGTGGTGGTGAATGGTGTTTCATCCAGTTGGCAGCCGGTCACCAGTGGTGTCCCCCAGGGATTGGTGTTGGGTCCCGTCCTGTTTAATATCTTTATTGATGATCTGGATGAGGGGATTGAGTCCATCATCAGCAAGTTTGCAGACGATACCAAGCTGGGAGGAAGGGTTGATCTGTTAGAGGGTAGGATGGCCCTACAGAGGGACCTGGACAGATTGGAGAGCTGGGCTGATTCTAATGGGATGATGTTTAATAAGTCCAAATGTCGGGTACTTCATTTTGGACACAACAATCCCATGCGGAGCTATAGACTGGGGACAGAGTGGCTGGAGAGTAATCAGGCAGAAAAGGACCTGGGAGTGCTGGTTGACAGGAAGCTCAACATGAGCCAGCAGTGTGCCCAGGTGGCCAAGAAGGCCAATGGCATTCTGACCTGCATCAGGAATAGTGTGGTGACCAGGACCAGAGAAGTTATTGTCCCTCTGTACTCGGCACTGGTCAGGCCTCATCTTGAATATTGTGTCCAGTTCTGGGTCCCCCAGTTTGGGAAAGATGTTAGGATACTGGAATGTGTTCAGAGGAGGGCAACGAAGATGGTGAAGGGGCTGGAGCACAAGCCCTATGAGGAGCGACTGAGGGAGTTGGGGCTGTTTAGTCTAGAGAAGAGGAGGCTCAGGGGAGACCTCATTGCTCTCTATAACTACCTAAAAGGAGGTTGTAGTCGGGCAGGGATTGGTCTCTTCTCTCAGGTGACCAGTGGCAGAACTAGAGGGCATGGACTTAAGCTTCGTCAGGGAAAGTTTAGGCTTGATGTGAGGAAAAATTTCTTCACTGAAAGGGTAATTGGCCATTGGAATGGGCTACCCAGGGAGGTGGTGGAGTCACCGACCCTGGAGGTGTTTAAGGGGAGACTGGATGAGGCACTGAGTGCCATGGTTTAGATGATGGGTTGGTGTTAGTGTAGGGTTATAGGTTGGACTTGATGATCTCAGAGGTCCTTTCCAACCTTGTGATACTGTGATACTGTAAAAACTTTACTTCTGGCTCCAAATTTTGCCTTGATCCAGTGAACGGATTTTTTACGAAAGGAAAATCTGATTTTCTCTGTAGGTGGGAAGAGTCGGCTGTCAGTGGGAAGGGTACTGAGTTCACAGGAAGAGAGTGAAGAATTCAGAACCTCTGGTGGGACTCAGACCCACACACAAGATTCACGGAATCTTTCAGGGCCTTCCTTCAGCTTTGATCAGCTGATGCTGAAGTGGGAATGGGGCGATAGCTGTGGGAAACCAGTTCCCTGCACTTTCATTCTGCAGAGCGGATGTCAAGACTCTTTTCATACAGTCCACAGAAGTCTGTGTTAGGGCATCTAATCTAAGTGGTTAATCTAACATAATGAATCACCAGTATGAATATGGGGAGATGGGGAGTAAAAGGGTTGATCTGCCCCTCTGCTCTGGTAGGAACATAGCATCTAGCCCTGGAGTACAGGAAAGACATTGGCCTGTTTGGACAGGTCCAGAGGAGCACCACAAAAAACATCAGAGGGATGGAACACCTTTGCTCTGAGGAAGGACTGAGAGAGTTTGCATGATTTAGCTTGGAGAAGAGAAGGCTCCGGGGATAACTTACTGCAGCTTTCAGTACTTAAAACAGGATTAGAAGAAAGATGGGACAGAATTTTTAGTAGGGACTGTAGCAATAGGACAAGGTATAATGGTTATAAATTAAAAGAAAATAGATTCAGACTAGATATGAGGAAGAAATTTTGTGGAATGAGAGTGGTGAAACACTGTAATAGGTTGCCAAAAGAGTTGGTAGGTGCCCCACCACCGGAAATGTTCAAGGTCAGGTTGGACAGGGCTTTGAGCAACTTGATCTAGTTGAAGAAGTTCCTGCTCATTGCAGGAATGTTGGGACTAGATGATGTTTGCTAGTGCCTTCCAACCAAACCATTCTATGTTTCTCTTTCTGAAAGAAAGTTCTGTCAAATCTCAGCTAAATTTCTTTCTTGTGAAGAGATCTGCGTGTGAGGAATAGGCCACATCTGCCAGTCTACCTGACTGAAAATGAACAAGGATCAAATGAAACTCTGTTTTACTGATCTACCACGTTCTCTTGTATTGTAGAAGAAAGAAATTTATCACCCTTTCTTACACCACTTAATTCTCCAGTATCTGATCATTGAGTGGTATTTCTCAGCTTCTTTCCCATTTAGGAGAGGGAGGGGGACAAATGGCTGCTTGGTAACTGATCTGTTAGACACTATGTATGCACATTTATTACATTTTCTCTGCCTTTTTTATTTTCCTTATGTGAGGACCTGAGCTAATTTAGGAAAAATCTGTCATAGTTATCCACTGTTAAATGTATCTTTAAAACTTGGAATGAACTCCATTGTTTTCAGATGAACAATTTGTCATACAAATCAGGTAACGAGCATAGAAGCATGCTATTCAACCTGCAGAGGGACTGCTCTGTCCAATCTAAGCAGAATGTGTTTAAATGAATGAATTAATCAGGGCTTTCAAATTCTATCTGTTCTAATTTCCCTCCATTAATCATCTTCATTTATTGCCTCCTTAGTTGCCAAGCTATGACCTCGTGTTTCTTAACCTTTCCTTTTATCTCTTTATAACCCTAAATGATTTGCACATATCATCTTTAATTGACACCTCAGTGTGACATCAGCAAACAGAGGAAATAGACTACTGAGAATGCCCTAGTCATTCCATCTGTTATGTTTCTGAAAACCACTGAGAACATTTGGGATCTGATAAGTGTCTTTGGCAGGATGTCTTTGGGTAGACAGAACTCTGAATTCAGCTCACAAGAAAACCAGACCATTTCTCAAATCAACAGCAAAGAAACTGATATGTATTTGTATACCTTGATGTTAACCACTAGTAAATCTTCGTGACACATGACTCCAAGAACATAAATCTGGGGTTTAGTCTCCAAGGACCAGGGTTATCTTTGACACCCTTTACCTTGGGTTGTTCAGTATAATATGTTATAAAATTTCATGCAAAATATTCAGAGGATAAAGGATTTACATACTAGCAGCAGCATAAGATATGTCAAACTGGGGAAAAAAAAGGCAAAAAATAACTTGAAAATTTTTGTCCCCTCTCTTAAGAGCTGTTCGTCCTATATAATAACATGCATGTTTTAATCAAATCTAGACACAAATGTTTTGTCCTTGTAAGAAATGCAGTTACAAATAAACCTTAGCCAAGACCAAAGTCGATGGAGCAAAGTTTAACAGCGCTGGGTGCATACCTTGCTAATCTGTATGCACACCTTTACGTTTCACTTACACATTTTTATACTATTATCTACTACATATTCATAAAGGTTCCTAAAAATAAATTATATATTCATCACATTTCTGAGAAACAATACTGCACCCCTCAGTGGCTGATGCAATCCTTGTTTGCCCATCTGCACATGTTCCTTCAGAGTCTTTGGTGGCCATCTGATCAAGTCTTCCTTGGTCTTGTTCTTTTCATCCCAGGGTTTGACACATGCGCGTTAGGGCAGTCGTTAAGTAACTTCCTTATCTGTTAGGGCAATAATTAAATTTCTTCCTTATCACAACCACACATGTCCCTCAGCTGGGGTCCCCGACTGGGCTCCAAGCTTAGCTGCTTTCCATCCTATGTCTTAAGTGCTTACAATTTACCAACATAGTTATGAACCTGTTAGTAAAGCCCACACAATTTTATTTCGGCTTAAACAAAATGACTATTAATTTTATTCTCCTTACATCCTGGTTTAGCACACCTCGGGCCATGTCAGTAACTAAACCAGGCAGCTTTAGCCCCACTTTCCACTCTTAACACACACAGGGAAGAGGAATGAGAGATGGAGAGACTTGTGGGTTGGATACTAAAACTAAAACAGCTTTAATAAAAATTTATAATAAAAATGAAAATAATAATATTGATAAGAAATTAATGAAATTTATCTAAGTGTACTAACCAATCCAGACTTCTCCTGTGATGATATGCCAGCACTGATGCTGCAGTATGGGGACAGTTCTGAACTGGATTCAGTGGCAGGCAGGAATTAGACTCAGGAGCTAGATACAGGAACTGCATTCAGGAACATGTGGATGGGTCCAGGGGCAGGCAGACAGATAGTCGAGGCTCTCCCTGAATGCCAGTTGTCAAAGAAGAGAGCTGACCGTTGTTGTGATCCCTAAGCTTTTATACTGAGTGTAATGTGCATGGCATGGAATACATCACTGATCAGGTTTGGGTCACCTGTCCTGCCTGCTTCTCCATGGGCATGCAACCCTCTGCCGCAAACTGTAGGATTGTCTTGATTAACATAGGAATACGTGTGAGCAATGGCCTCTCTGCACACAGAGAGGTGATAACTATCATCAGGCTTATCAATTCTAGAGGCAGCCACTGTCTGAAAAACAGTGTTGATAATGTTTGGGAGCTGATGTTTTGAAAGGGGTTTATCTGAAAAATCAGAGACTTTAGCCCCAACCAGAGCATGTTATCAAAATAATTTTGATAGATACCGAGTCAAATGCGTTCAAGTCAAAGAATAGTGTCTAAAACCTTCTTCCTCAGCATAACAGCTGGGAAGTAAGAAAATTAAGAAGACGGAAAGTACTCCCATGCTATCTTTTCTTCCCACTATATAAAATATAAAGCCACAAATCTGGGATTTTTGAAACTCAGATATTTCCAGGAAGGTTTTTAATTGTTTGCTACATTGAACTGCTTTGGTGTTGAATGTTCAGTTATACTGCGTTAAAAGGGTTTTAATAGTCTAGAAATTTCAATGAATAGTCTATGAAACGTGACATGTCATACTGCATTGTGTGATTTTGAAACCACAGGTAACAGCAGGATATCTAAGCTGCATAGCTGTAGACCTAGATCCCTGCTTTGAGAATGTAGGAAAACACTAGAGGTATAATACATGATCCTAAACTCTGTATTTACTTACATATTGAGTCTGTAAAACCTTTAGTGTTATTATACAGAATAATTTTGTCCTTGCTCAACTATCATATACTGGCAAGTTTAAGTCATTGGTCTCCCAAAATGTTGGTACCAAGAGGCAAAAAAAACCCCAAAAAACCAAACAACCAAAGTTGAAGGATTTTTCTTCTCATACTAGTAATCAGCTATGAAGCTGCATCCATGTAGCTTCAGAGATTTTTATTGTCCAAGGAAGCTTGATTTTGTTATTATTGTTTTGGCAGTTTTTCAAGCAAAACGGGGTAATGCTCTACAATATACTGCTCTGTATAATCCTTCTACAGTGCACAATTTACTCCAATGTACTGCAAGCATTTCAAATTAGTTGACAAATTTTGTATCTAATATCTCAGCAGCAGTTTGCTCTCATTTAAAATATCAACAAGAAATCTGGGAGCAGAAAGTCACTTCTTCAGCAGTACTCAGGTGAGATTAGTATCATGATACAAGTAAGCAAAGTAGATTATTATTAAACTGATATTTATGTTAAAATAATGATGTGGGGTTTTTTGAACTAACATAAAGTGTTAGCATTCTGTTGGAAGTCTTTTTCAACTATGTGCTTTTATTATTTTACAGAATAAATTGCACTATGTAAAATAAACCAGACATGAGTTCCCTCTGCTTGTAAACTGGAAATTCATTTTGAGTGTCAGTCACATAAAATAAGTAGTCCAATCAAATGTGTAATAAATGTTTACATGAATGAAACCTTAGATGATGCAAGGGGCTTCAGTTAGGAAGAAAACATAATGTATTGTACGGAAATTTACTTTTCTCACTCTAAATCTGTACATTTTTTTCCTGATCTACCTTAAGTATAGTTGTACTTCCTCACTAAGGATTACACAGATTTTAAATATCAAATGAGATCCATGTTTAATAGCAGGCTTTTTTTTTTTCTCCATACTAGAGCTTTGGTAGCCTGTCCGGATTTTTGGTTTTCTTGGTTTTAGACATGGCTGTTTCTCTCTGGATTTCTTTCCTTTCAGTCATTAAGTCTGCAAACTCAGAAAAATGGAGACATCTCATTCAGGCTTGCTTTCTGCTTGTCTGAAGCATCTGGAGACAGGAAACATTTTCAGAGTCTCAGCTGCTCAGCTTCTTCTAAACTAGGTTAAGAAAAGCCTGTATCCAGGAGCTGATCTGCCATTTCTGCAAAACTTCCTGCTGCAAGTCTCAAACTGATTTAAGTCCTTTACTGGAAGCACTGCAGCAGGTGACTGAAAAGCAAAACATTGCAATTTGAGTGGAGACTTCTAAAACATTTAAGATACAATACTGCTTGAAGTCTAAATTGAGGGAAATTCACCTGCCTACTATGTCAGTTAAACATAGCCAGGAGCCTAAAGAGAGAGAGAAGATTAACTGATTGAAGAACTAAAGGAAATACAAAAGTAATGTTCAGGGGATAGACTGTCTGTTTAATTTCATTTTCTTTTTGTTTTCATGGTCCATTTGGATCTCTCAAATTTGCAGGACAACACTCTAAATTATAATTTATTTTTGGAGCTCATTAAGAAATACGACAAACACAACAAGCAAGGGCTTGACCCCCTTTGTAGAGAGTAGTCTATCACATGGGTTTTTTATTCACTAAGTCATGAGATTGTACCACTTCTAACTCGTAACTCCTAACTTGTGCACCTCTGAGCTAAGTAGTTACCCAGCTGGCTAAGAGAGTGCTCATCCTTCCTCATCAGTTATGATGCAGATGTCCACTTCACCACACTGCGAAGCACAAAAACCTCAGTTGTCCAGCCACTGTTGGATCTACTTTGAAATCTTTTTGAGTATATTGATGATTTTATACCTTCCACCACGGAAGCTTGGTCTGTAACTTTTCCATGAGTTAGCAGATTCTTATGAAATTGCTGAACAATCAGTATGCAAAGATGATAGCTGCAGGAAACAACAATCTGTGGGTGATAATGGCTGCATGATGTCCTTTTAGCTCTTTCTGGCCACCTGTCTTGCCTATTTGGTGCTCTTGCTTTGACCTAATTGTGACTCTCTTGGCATATATCAGGGACATGTTAGCATGAGCCAAAATTAGAGCAGAATTGGGATGCACAGTCACATTTATGACTTACCTTTGAGACTATCTAGAAAACCTTGCTAAACAAGAGCAAGTTGTGTCCAAATAGTTTTTTCCACTGACATGCAGACAGCATCATTCTTAGGCAGTGTAGTACCTTATGCATTCTAGCTAACATCATTGACATGAACATTGTGTATTTAAATTGTAATATTGGCTTTTTGCAACTGATCAAAAAAGAAATTGTGACCTTGGCTGAGTTGAATCAGAGAAGGATAGTAGATTTTAATTCTATTCCCAACATTTATTAGAACAAAAGACATGGTAGGTCTTATTTTGTGTAACAGAAAGTAGGTTGGAAGAATTTTAAGAAGTATGAAGGAATTCTTGATATGATCACATTGAAATTTTGACCTGCTTCAGGACATTTTTTTCAGTACTGGTAAGTTCTGCAAATTCTGTCTGCTGCTCAGGCATTTCTTTTTTGCCTCAGGTAGGACAATAAAAATCTGTTCTTTGTCTACATGTGCATACTATCATAATCTATTTTTCAAGGAACGAAAAGAGCATAAAGCAAACTTCCTCTCTTCAGGAGACTGACATGAACAGTCAGATTTTTGTCCTTCCACTGTATATTGGCAAACAGAGCCAAGTCTAACATGTCCCTCTGCAGAAGGATGCATGTTTGAAAATTGTTAGGCTGAGTAAAATACAGAAATTAATTTGGTAATGAAACTTTTGGAAGAGTTTGTTTGAACTTTTTGTGACTGCTAAACCGTATTGTACCCAAAACTTATCTCTATTTACAAGATACATGTCTCACTAACTACTTCAGTTAGTTGAACATTTAATTGATGCTTGTTAAAATAATAAGTTAACATGAAGGATAAGCAGTTCTGATGTAGAACTCTTAACAGCGGAATTAATAACCACGTTTACTTAGCAGCCCTCATTTGGTAGACCTGACCCATACTCTGAATTGCAATGGTCTAGTACACTAAATACCCTAAGGAAATTCCCATTCTATTCTGCATATCAAATCCATATTTAGTGTAATCATATTTTGTATCATATTTTGTATCATCGGGTGCTAATCTTGTCCTAGGCATATGAGACCTGATTAATCCGTAGATACTCTTTTGGTATTATACAATTTCTACTGCATCTGGCAGGTGTAATACACCAGCTTTTTCCTGCAGAAAATTATTGAATGTCTTTGTGTCATTATGAGGCCACATATCTAGTTAGTCACAGTGATCTGAACTAAACAATTGCTCACATTCACAGGGAGCATTTATTATAGGTTAATACTCCAGGGTGAAAGGCAGTTGTAGATGTTCCCAAAATTTTAAGTCTCTGCAGTTCTTTCCCATATCCTTCTTGGGCATTCATACTTGTTTCTGTCCTGTACCTCCAAAGCTCTAACACCTGCCTTAGAGTAGTTTGTCTTCACTACTACTCCACAGCCACTATTCTGCTCTACTTATATTTTCTCAACTCTTTTATATCTCTGATTAAAATATTTAGTATTGCACATCCAACTAATCTTATACGAAAACTTCAAAACTTTGTGGCATGTGCAGGGTAAAGGAATTTAAAATGAATTTAGTACTACAGAGACAAATTTTAAATGATGTTAAATTTGAAAGCAAAATTGTTTTAACAAATTAGTACCCATTAAATTATTGTCAAGAACACATTGACTCACAAAATCATAGCAGACTTACTAGAAATCTAGAGCTACAAAGACAAGCTAAAATGATTACTTGAGGTGTTTTTATCTAAAAGAATACTAAACAGCAGGAAAACTGAAGAAGGATGAAATAATTAGATCGCTAAATGATGAAGTACCCTGCAACTGAGAGCAAGCAGTGTAAGAAGAGAAGCAGCGAGAAATGGAGAAGACAGCAATTGTAACTCTATGTGGAAAATATGATTATGAGGATTCGAAGTCATACCTGCTTAAATGCTGAGAATTATGAATGACAGAGATGAAGCTTTGAGAAGTAGACTCCCATGCAACTCTTTCCTCATTGGTCTTTACCATAAAATTTCCTTAACAAGAGTCAGGGTAAGGGAAAGACCAAATATGCTAATAAGCTCTAGGTATCATATCAGTTATAAAGCAACTAAAAGTCAGGAGTTTAGAAGTCCTCCTTTTAGAAAATTTGAATTGATATGAAGTAAAATTATTTTGTTTCTGATAGGTTTTTATGTCTTTTTAATAGCACTTATTTTTGATAAGTCTGGACATTTATGACGTCATGAATTTCAGTAAGATTGAAACCAGAAAGAACTTTATTTCTTGCATCCTGAAGCTTAAAAAAAGGCATAAACTACAAATTCAGGTAAAGGTACCTACAAGAGCAATTACAGAGCTCTAGTTTCTTCTAAAATGTGTTGTGTGAAGAAGTTTTTTACCATAGTATTAAAATGACCTACATTTTAATTGACTCATAAAATGCAGGTAATTTCATTAATTCTTCATGAGCATGGGCACTTCATTAACAGCAATTTAGACAAAGAAGAGACTTTTAATACTTTTTTTGCATCTGTATTCAATAATGACACTGGGTTTTGGCCCTCCCAGAGCCTTGAGCTGGAAGATCATGACTGCGTAATCTTCTAACCACCCCAGAATTTGTACAGGACCTGCTGCTCAATCTGAACTCCTACAAGTCCATGGGGCCTGATGGGGTTCATTCAAGGGTAGTTAAAAGGCTGGCTGATGTCATGGTGAGACTTCCTCAATGATTTTTCAACACTCCTGAGAACCTGGAGAGGTACCAGCTGACTAGATGGTAGTGAATGTTGTCCCAGTCTTCAACAAGGACAGCAGCAATGGCCCCAGTAACTACAGGCCTGTCAGTCTCACTTCAGTGCCTGGTAATATTATGGAGAAGATTATTCTGGGAGTTACTGAAAATCACCTGAAAGACAATGCAGTCATTGGTCCCAGCCAGCATGGGTTTACAAAGGGAAGGTCCTGCCTTACAAACTTAATATCCTTCTAGGACAGGGTCACCCACCTTGTCAACCAGGGAAAACTGGTTGATGTCATTTTTCTGGATTACAGCAAGGCCTTTGGCACTTGATGATGCTGTGACACTCTCTCACAGTATCATCATAATCAAGATGTCCAGAATACAGCTGGATAAACACATAATACAACGGGTGTACAATTGACTGATGAATCAGCCTCAAAGAGTCACAGTGAATGGAGTTACATCAGGCTGGTGCCCAGTCACTAGTGGGGTCCCCCATGGATCCATCCTGGGGCCAGTGCTCTTCAATATCTTCATAAAAGACCTGGATGAAGGACTTGAAAGTTTATTGACAAAGGTTTCTGATGACACAAAACTGGGGGGAGCCGTCGACACTCTTGGGGGCAAAGAGGCCCTGCAGAGGGATCCTGACAGATTGGAGAGTTGGACAATCACGAACTGCATGAAATTTAACAAGGGCAAGTGATGGGTCCTGCAACTGGGAGGTGGCAACCCTGGATGTGTCTACAGACTGGGGACTGAGAGGCTGGAGAGCAGCCCTGTGAAACCTGGGGATTCTGGTTAACAACAAGTTGAACATGAACCAACAGTGTGCCTTGGCAGCCAAGAGGGCCAACCATGTCCTGGGGTGCATCAAGCATGGCATTGCCAGCTGGTCGAGAGATATGGTTGTCCTGCTCTGCTATGCAGTCGTGAGGCCCCACCTCGAGTAATGGATGCAGTTTTGGGGGCCACAGTATAGAAAGGACATTAGACTACTGGAGAGTGTCCAGAGGAGGACCACAAGGTTGGCAAAGGGTCTGGAGGGAATGTTGTATGAGGAACAGCTGAAGTCTGTTCTTGGTCCGTTCAACCTGGAGAAGAGGAGACTGAGAGGGGATCTCTTAGCTGTTTACTGCTTTCTCACAAGGGAGGGAGGTGAAACAGGTGCTGATCTCTTCTCTCTTGTGACCTGTGATAGGACTGGAAATAATGGCAGGAAGATGTGCCAGGGGAGGTTTGGATTGGATATTAGGAAGAGGTTCTTCACCCAGTGGGTGGTGGAGCACTGGAACAGGCTTCCCAGGAAAGTAGGAGTGGCACAGTCTGCTAGCATTCAAGAAGCATTTGGACAATGCCCTCAGTCACATGGTGTGATTATTGGGAGTGTCCTGTGTAGGGATAGGAGTCTCAATGAACCTTTTGGGTCCTTTCCAACTCAGGTAATTCTATGGTTCTATGATTCTACGATTCTATGAATTACTGACATATCTAATTGCAATTCCTTAGTTAAATATAAAGCTTATTTACATTAAAAGAAGTGGATGGACTATCACTTTACCTGACGAAGTAGAAAACTGTAGTGGAAATAGCAATGGGAACAACATACTTAAAGTTCCACCAGTATCCAAAAAATTCATAGTTGACTTGCTTGCTATGTGTAGACAGAAGACATGCTTGATGTAATCATAGAAAGTTACTGATTAATAGTGATTTTTCTTCCATATTCATGGTGCATTGCTTAATCACAACTTGATTGTAACATATTTGCTATTTTCATATGTTGGAAAAATGATTGCATGCATACATCCTGTGTCCAAGATATTGGTGCCTTCCTTGAGTGTGAGAGTTGAGGTTACATGGTTAGTTGTTAAGTCATGTGTTATTATCTATGATTACTTATTGGATGCATTTGTTTAAGCAATACATTTCCATAACCTTTATACAAACAAAACAAATTTACAGAAGTCTGCAGAAACAGAATATAATAAGAATATAATTCAGCTGAACTAAAGGATTTTTGATATCAGATATACCATGGTTTATTTTTCTCTCAGTAAATTCAAGACACATATATTCAAATTCCATTATTTGGAAACTACCAATGAGATAGAGGACTTTCCCAGTGTAATGCTTAATTTTAGACCTACGTGACTTCATCTCATCACTAACTGTATTTTCCTATTACTCACTGCTGACAAGGCCAGAATTTTTTTGAACATCTGTCTTCTAGCTAGCTGCCTTATTGCAAAACTGCCATTTTCATCCTCGTAGATGAATGTTACAGAAGCCAGAAATCCTTACTGTGTGTCTCAAGCATCATTAATGCAAAAAGAGCTATAGATAATTACATTTCAGATGACAAGGAAATAGAGTATATAAGATGAGAAATGAATGCAAGTTAAAAAAATGGAACACTAAAATTAGTCTGTCATGTATTAAGTTTTAAAGAAGATGATTTCACAAAGCAGATTCTGTTTCTATACGATTTATACTACTTATCTACTTGTGCCAAAACGCTCTCCCTGCCAGTTTATTATTTTTTTCTTAACTGAAACTATGCAGTGCAAGTTGTTTCACAACTTGTTATTTAAGTCCAAATGTGTGACAGGAAAAAGAATGTGCATTACTATTATTTCTTTACCTTAGTTAAACTGCTTTATAATTTCAGTTTTGCACTACTCTGGTATATTCAGTCTTCAATAGAACTCTCTGTTTCCAAAGTTATCTTAATAGCTTGTTATTTTCATATGTTTTCTGGACTTACACAGAAGCCTAACTGATAAAAAATATGTACTTGCAAGGAGAAGTTTAATAAAAGTGTCAATTAAACTTAAATAGACAACCTGATAGCAAAAGACGTGACTTGCTAAAGAGAAAGTCATTGAAGTATGTGACAGTCATCAGTGGTTTAAACACCTCCAGGGATGGCAACTCAACCACCTCCCTGGGCAGCTGGTTCCAATACCTGACTACCATTTCAGTGAAGAAAGTTTTCCTGATGTGTAATCTGAACCTCCCCTAATGCAAATTACGGCCATTTCCTCTCATCCTAACACCTGTCACTTGCGAGAAGAGACCAGCACCCACCTTGCCACAACCTTCTTTCAGATAGTTGTAGGCTATAAGTAGAATTTAAGGAAAAACTTTCAGAGCATTATTGTAAAAATACAGCAATACAGAGCTCCGGATAACTCACTTGCAGTGACTTACTGCAAAGGAAGAACCTGAACAGGGTTTATTGTTTGTTTGTTGTTTGTTTGTTAGCTTGCTTGTGTGTTTGTTTGTTTCTCAATAATTCCAAACAACATGTGTAATCAAGTCTTACAGGAGCTTTTGTAAAGTATGGTGAGTGAAAAAAAAATTTGTTTTATTCATGTGACCAAAAAACTTGCTATGGCTCATGAGAACCCTGATGAAACTAGAGTTTTGATAACATGAAAGGATTTACTCTTGCAATTTTCACTGTGGCACTCTATTAATAAATGAAATCAATGAAATATATTAAGCACTGTAAAAGTGCATTTAGTAAAATTGTAGATAGCTAAGTCAAGTTTATGTTCATACAACTGCAGAAAGCACCACATGAGAAAAAAAAACATACTATCAATAAAATACTGAGCTAAGGCTTCGGGATTATCCAGGCAAGTGCAACAATATATTACTTCATTTGACATGGCATATCTGTTGCTGCAATGCGGAGTACTTGCAATTAATAAGCTTTATCTTTATTCACTAAACTGAAATGGTTAATCCAAAACCTACTCTGAAGAACAATGGTGTTTTTTACCAGAACTGCAACTCGTATGATAGTAACAATCTTTTTCAATCAGTAGGAACACAACCTGTGTATTGTTTTCCTACAATACAATGCCTTCATATTTATTTTTTTGTTCTAGAACTTAGTTGGTCTACTGTAATTAATTTCTGCATTTTTCATCTCTTGAAGTATTGGCTATATCTCACAGTAATGAACTATTGATAAGCATAAAATCCACTCACAAGCCACCCAGTTCTATAAAATTTCTTTATCCGAAGCAGAGGTGGTTGCATCTCTGCCTGACAGATGGTGGTTCTAGTCATGTCCGTGTTCAGTAGATAACAGACTTGCAGCTGTTGAGTAATCTGGATTTACACAGCAGCCTGCAGTGACAGAGAGCACACGTGAATGACATCTAAGGGACATTTTACAGGTCTTGATTTTGCTGGACAAAAATGCCCAAGAGGGACTGGGGAGAGGATGCTGCAGCAACCTGTCATTCGGGGACATAACAATACTCACAGGGTTTTTTTGCAAGTTTGAGCATTATTTGTTGCTTCCTTTAAATAAACTGAAGAAATTTGCCGTCATAAACCCATCATTTATAACTTCTTTTCCAACATTCTCAGAAAGATTTCCAAATGTTTCCCCCTTGGACAGAGTCAGAGCCTCTCACTAACAGATGGGGACATGCAATTAAATTAGCAGACCTTGTTATTACATGCCTCTCTGTGCTGCCTGTGTATCCATTCTTAGGCTTCTGAATAGTCTTAAAGACTATGGAAAAGTGGAAATATAATTCCCATTTTTTAAAAAGGAGAAAAAGAGAAGATCCAGGAAACGACAGGCCAGTCAGTCTCACATATGTGCCTGGCAAGATTGTGCATTCAACACTGTCTAGGATGACATTCTTGTCTCTAGATTCCAGAGACATGGATTTTATGGAAGGACAATTCAGTGGATAAGGAATTGGCTGGATGGTCTCACTCAAAGAGTTGTGGTCAATGGCTCAATGCCCAAGTTGAGATCAGTGATGAGTTGCATTTCCTAGAGGTCAGTATTGGATGCGGTGTTTTTTAATGTCTGTCACAGACATGGACAGTGGGATTGAATGCACTCTCAGCAAGGCTGAAGATGACACTTAGCTGTGCGGCATGGTTGACATACTAGAGGGAAGGGATGCCATCCAGAAGGACCTTCATGGGCTTGTGGGGTGTGCCTGTGTGAACATCATGAAGTTCAACAAGACCAAGTGCAAGGTCCTGCACCTGGGCTCGGGCAATGCCAAGCACAAATACAGGCTGGGCTAATAATGAGTTGAAAGTAGCCCTGAATAGAAGGACTTGGGTGCTTTGGTGGATGAGAACCTCAACATGAGTTGGCAATATGCCCTTGCAACCCAGAAAGCCAACTGTATCCTGGGCTGCATCAAAATGTGTGATGAGAAGGTCGAGTGAGGCGATTCTCACCCTCTAGTCCATTCTCATGGGACTTCACCTAGAGCACTGTGTTCAGTTCTGGAGTCCTCAGCACAGGAAGGACATGGATCTGTTGGAACAAGATCAGAATAGGGCCACAAAGATGATTCTAGGGTTACAGCAACTACAACTACAGTAAAGTCTTCCTTCACAAATGATGATACAATGGAGCTTTACAATACAGAATTAAAACAAAGTCCAAAAATATTTGTGTTAGCATGCAACTGTATTAAGAGTATTGTGTGGAAAGATAGGTTGTAATAAATACCTAAAATCTTTCGATGATTTCCAAGATCAGTGCACCTGATGAGGAAACTGTCGTTACACAGACAATAGAAAATTTCTTTCAAATATACAGCTAAATTCTTGGTTGTATCACAGGAAAACTGGAAAACAAATTACAGATCAGAATAATGTTCTGATGAAAGAAAAAATGACACCGATAATGCCAGGTACTCAAAAAAAAAAAAAAGATCAGTGAGAATGTATTGAGTATTGTGCCTCTGAGAAAACTGGTGTTAATAAAGAATGATCCACTTCAGAACAAAAAGAATTCATTAAACATTGAAGAAATTCACTTCAGCATTTCAAGAAGAAAATGTATATATTTTCACAATAGAGAAAATTCTCAAGGTAAACTGGATACTCTTCAAAAATCAGCTAGTTCAGTCCCTTGACTTAGACATAGTTTAGACCACGGTCGTAAAATGCACGCTACTTCCGAACTTTCATTTGACATATCTTTTAATAAGTCTGCTTGGTCTTATTGTTAAAACCTCCCTCTACTTTTAAAACAGTTCTATTTTTTCCTAAATAACTTTATAGTGTTTTTGATTGTAAAGAGGGAAGAGAAAATGAGGAAAGAATGAAAAAAGGAAAGAGAGAAGGAGAGAAGGAAGAGAAGAAAGGAATGAATGGAGGAAAGGAGGGAAAGAGGGAAGGAGGGAAAGGGAAAGAGGGAAGGAGGGAAAGGGAAAGAGGGAAGGGAGGAAGGCAAAAACGCAGGAAGGCAAGAGGGCAGGAAGGAATGCAGAAGGGCAGGCAGGAAGGCAGGAAGGAAGTTAGGAAGGAAGACAGGAAGGCAGAAAGAAAGGCAGGAATGAATGAATGAATGAATGAATGAATGAATGAATGAATGAATGAATGAATGAATGAATGAATGTTTTTTTCTCTAGCACACTAAAATCGAGTATTATACGGGCAGTAATGTTATCCCTATTTAGGATACATGAGCCAGATTGAAGGAATGAGCTCCTACTAAATTAGTGGAGGTTCCGGAAGGAGCTAATAAAATGTTGGATCAGCCTGTAAAATGCATCTTGTACTGAGAGAGTTAAGATTGAGTCAGTTATAACAGAAGTAGGTGAAGAATAAACAGTTTATGTACGGCAGAAATTCTCAGAAATAAGAAGAGCCAGAGTTCCTCAAAGACAGGGCTAGACAAACAGGACAAAGGTGCCAAATATGGTGCAAATTCTTCATGCTTAGGATAATTAACCTTTGGAATAATTTAATCAGGAACATGATAGACTCTGCAAGGGCAATACTTAACTGCTTAGAGCTACATCTTTCTGAATCAAATGCTCTAGCTCCAGATGAAGTTATAGGCTTGGTGTGAAGCTTACTGGATGAAATTTCTTGGTCCATGTTATGCAGGAGGTCAACCAGGATGAGCATGATGCCTTGCTTGAGACTTGTATTCTACAAATACATGAAAAAACAGTCATTAATGTCTCTGTCACACCGGAGTTGCACACTCAAACTCTTCCTTTTACCTGTCATATTATCCTTATTTATTTGTTTAGTTAGCTAGCTAGCTATCCATACATTTATTTGTTTATCTATTTATCTATTTATTTATTTATTCATTCATCTATTTATTTATATATTTATTTGGAAATACTTTTTTTTTTCTCCATGGCTATCTTTTTTGGAACTTCATTACACAGAATGGTAATTAACTGATGTAAACGCCAATGTTTCCATGGAAACCCCTGTCCACTACAGAGTATACTAGAGCAATTTTTGAACCATTTGTCCATTTGATTAATTATGTCTTTGTGCTGAAGGCGGCTTGGCTTGATTGTCTCATCACGTATTAGAGAAGCTACTGCTCTAACAAATGGAGCTATTGTTTTGGGTCTATTCATCTTAGTACATCTTTGAGAGCTGATAGACATTTCAACAAAACGACTGTCCCTTAATGAGCTACAGCTTGTCAGAATTGTTTAGACCTTCGTGGTAGGCACAGACCACTGTCATGACAGTTTCAGTTATTATTGCAATGAGTAGGAAGAGTCTATAGAAGAGAATGACCCAGGTTTTGATATCACATAGTTTTTAATTATGAGCTATATATACGCTATATGATAGATTAATAATAGATTCCAAAGCTTTGAGACATTTTGATGAACCAGTTGTTCAGTCACAAAGAAGAGATAAACTGCTTTTCCCGACCTTTATAGTGTTTTTTTAGCAAAAACAGAAAACAAAACCCACAAAACAAACCAACAAAACTCACAGAAAGTATCAGCCAGTAGCTGTTTGCAGTTTTGCATTGTTAATAAATTATAGATACTGAAGCTTTCTGTAGTGAGGCAATTTCCATCTCTAGCATATTTTTTAAACACTGATTTTAACTATTACCAGCACTGAAAATCTACAAGGAATATGAAACAATTTGAATGCAATATGCATGGCCTAAAAGGGAAACATTTTTTTCCTAACAAAGTATTACATAAATCTACAGAGAATCATGTGCTCTGGTCCTTGCTTTGCTTAGCTTGCATCAACATTTTTGCAATTTTAGTAGACAACTCTGTCACTGTTTCTTTATATTACTGAGTATCCAGCTCTGAAAAGTAAGCAACTTTGTTGGTATGGCATTATGTCAGACACATACCTGCTTACTTCCGGCAACAGGTTTCACATATTTTGAATAATAATAATGGAAATATTTAAAAATCTGTATTACTTTTCACAACAGCCTAAAATTTCACTTATAGAGATACGCACTTCTCAAAGGAGAAAGCACAGCCAGTCAGAGTCAACAGAACACGAATTAAGCTGGCTCTTACCAGAAGATCATTATGAAGATCTAGAATTTCTAAACATTTTAAAAATGTATATTTATGATTTTCATTCTTAGATGTTCCATTCAGTGAACAATCATGAAGAGTCACTGTATATGACACTTGATTTAAATATTTCTCAGTGCAGAATCAGTGATTAAGTTGTGCCCCTAATAATCACAGATGGAAGTCAGCACCCTGTAGCTACCAACAGCCACATTTAATCAGTTAATAACTGTGGATTAAATTTAATTCAGATTAATTTGTATTAGTATAGAATTTGTAACTCAATTGCTTTCATATTAATTTACATGTTGTCTAGACATGACATCATATTGACTCTTTGTTTGGCCCAAACATTAATTATGAACCGTGTAGCTAATGGATGTAAACCTGTCAGTTTAAAAAGAGAATAGAAATTCTTTCTAAACTGTACTGAGGACAGTTCAATATTACAGTTTATAGTTGCAGCTTAGCATTGCCTGGGAATAACACTTTTTCATTTGCACTTCAACCTCCTTAAACAAAGCATGCTGTTCCTACACGAAGAATGTGGCTGTTGGTAAATGAAGTTGCTATCATCCATCAAAATTTGTTAGCCTCAAATTCTTCTGGGAAAAGCCCAGAAAAATAAATAAACAAGAAGAAGAGAGAATAAAACCTGCTAACAATAATAACTGCTGTGGCGTAAATTGGACTGAACCACTGCCAAGGTTATTTTGTCATTTATAATTTTATTTATTCTGGGGGGCCTTTCACATGAATCTGAGTTCATCCTTGACTTTCATTAACACAAAATGTACTGGTTTTATTGCATATACTGTACCATTCTCTTGCTAAATTATGGTTACATATATATGTAGAGTCCAAGATTATTTAAGATATGTTTTAAAGACAGGATACATTCATACTTAGAGTTATACTCATTAGTAAAATTGTATTTAAAACAAATGAAAAAGTATCAGAAATACTCATTTGTTGCCTTAAAATTTTCATCAGCAATAGTGATACTGCTGATGGATATGTGATTTATATTATCATGAATATTTCACTCTTTCTTTAAATTTTAGTTTTTCCATAAAAAACATCCTGACTTAAGGCTTTAAACAAACATCAGAAAATAACTTAGAATAAGAGACTGACTTGATAACACCAAGCTGCAACTTTGTTGTTCCCATCTGCCCATTCATCTTAATAATGGTGAACAGATGTAATAACTGATCAATAAAGTAAGGCCAGAAAAATTACTGGTTTGTTTATTATTTTCGATCTTTTAAATCTGAATACTTTTCCCATAGATTACACAGTTTGAAGGGTTTTTAAAAAATAACAATAATAGATCTGATAAAATCTTACAAACTATAAAAATAGCTACTACTCAGGCATGTTTTTTAACCACTGGATAAATAATGTTTGACTTGCTCATCTTTGGTGTACTAGTGTCACCTAGTGGCCTATCTCATCCATCATCAAAGACTACAATTGCTAGGCTGTGAGTTCATAGCAGATGACTTCTCATCCGTACAAAATCCAGTCGTGGCATATGCTACCCCTGAAGCTGCAATAAATCATTCAGTGGCATGAACTCTTGTTTGCATACATTATGTTGGGGATAAAATTTCAAAATACTTTCCACAATTAATGTTGCAGTTTCACATCAGTGGCACAGCTGATAGGCATGCTTCGTGCCTGCATAAACTGGGTTTTGTACATGCCTACCGCTCACACGTAAATTGAGGAGTTGCACTTCTACCAACCATTATAGAGATGAGATATTTGAGCCTCCAACAGCAAAACACATTTCTAATTTATGACTTCCTGTGACAAGGCACATATTCTAGAAGCGTCAAAAGGGGTGAACAAGACATACGGATAAGCCACCCAGTTTTGACAAGTAAGGAGATTTTATTTTCATAAATAAATGTCTAAATTAATAATTAATAATTAAGTGGTTGAAAGATTATAGAGTTAAATTCTGAGACTGAAGGAGAGTAAAATGTTTTACCTCTTTTATGCATCTAACTAAAATGTCTCTTTAAAAACCTGTTAAATACAGATTTTGAATTTAAGAAACAAATTTTATAGCACAGATGGCTTAAAATGTTTGAAAACCATCTTTCTACATACCATAAATGAGGTAAGCAAGTATTAATTAAGCGTTTGTAAATTCATAATTAGTCACATGAAATTTCTATAAGAAGTCACAGAAAAGACTTGAACTCAGAATTATTTCAGTGAATATCTGTACTCATGATTAATGTGAAACACTTGAAAAAAACCCAGTGAACACTGTAAAATTAAAATCAACTAAGACTGACATTTTGGCAAAGTATGGGTTTCTTAAATTTCTTCTTGTAATAATGAAACTAATAAAACTTTACATCGTCATTCCATCCAACGTATTTCTGTCTAACAAATTAGATTTTCCTTTTTTCTCCCTCCCTTATGTTTTTAACTTAAAAAATCCAACCACCTGGAGCAAAACCAACCAGAAATTATTAAACCTGTACAGAAGATGGACACTATAAATCTCAGTGTTCCATATAAAGTGTCAATTTCCTCTACTACTGAAAGTTTCCGAACTTTTTAAAAAGAGGTTATTTACTGCTAATGGCGCGTATTGACATTGAACTACACCTCCATAAAACTTCCTAAACTAATATTTATAAAAGGTCTTAACACTGCCAAGTTCAGCCTCGGTAGGATGCTAAAATTGTCTCCATAGTGTCAGAAGTACAATAAGGTTGGAACTCTTCTTACAGCACCTTGTTTCTTTCTTGCATAAAGGCAACACACCAGGAGAGTAAGCAGTTTCTGTGTGATTAATGAAATGTGAAGAAAGACTTCTCAGATGCTGCTGAACTGCTCTGAAAATAAAATTAATTTTCTGTCTTTACTTCTGTCTTTACTTTTTATATGGGTTATATTAAACATGTATCTTTGCAGTTGTCTGCTCTTTAAAGCAAATGGTGATGATTTAGTATATATGTAATTATTTCTTGGGCAAATTTATAAATTAAAAGTAAGGAGATAACCTCTAGCTTTGCATTACCATCATGGCCTGGAGATACATTTTGTTATGTTTCCGTGTCTTTGTAAGACTCTGAAGCAAATTAATTCAAAAGATCTCAATTGCTCTCCAGTCTCATTGCTAAGGGTATTTTCAATGGCTGGGACTCTTGATTGACATGTCAGAAGTCATATCTAGTGGTTAAGGCCAGGCTGAGATCAGAAAACTTAGGCTGTACTGGCCAAAGGAAATGATAGCCTAAACAGCAAAGCTAAGAACGTCTAACAGTAGGCCTGTGGTTGGGAGCCCGGGAATCATGAAAGAAGCAGAAGAGTGAAAGGACAACTAAGAGAGCATCAGAACTGAACACTCTCGACACTGGAGTTCTTTGCTACTGACAATCAAATATTTAAGAATCAAAGCCTTGAACAGAGCAGAGTTTTGATGAACTGCTCTAGTCAAGAGCAACTAATAAGACGGGCAAAACATCAGTTGGATTCACAGGAACACACCTGGCCTCCTGGGGAGCTAACCATGGGGACAGATACCTTGATGCACCTGCAAGGAATGCTGAAGATGACAATGCCTGACTAGTTTGCTTGCCTATATGAAATGTGAAGAGAGCTATGAGAGTAGAAATTTTCTGTGGAAAATGTAAGTCTCCTTCATAGCTTTTGCTGGAGTAGAAAGATTTCATTTGTTCCTCATCGTTCCAATCTACAAGAACCGTATTTTGACAATACAGAATTCATTAGTCTCCAGTATCAGATTCCTCAGCTGGAAAAAACTGAAACACTGATGGTGCAAAAAAGTGAAGGCAGTAATTTTGAAATCACAGGGTTGAAGTATATTTTGGAGGTAGTATGACTTCTCACTGTAAAAACATATAGACATCCCATGACTCAAGGACTTGCAGAATTGTGCTATAGTGAGGCTACTTTCTTGAATGGTTGCTATAGTGAGGCTACTTTCTTGAATGGTTTGGCATCCTTTCCACACTGCCAGTAGCAGAAAACAACATTAGCATGGAGCTGAGCACTGAAATCAGCCTCTCCAGGGTTTCTAACTGCATTTTAGGACCTCTGCCACTGATGTGACAAGAACTATGATGAATGTATTTCTGAAAATTCTGCCCTTGAGGTCAGAGGAACACAAAGGAGTAGACAGCTTTGAATTAAAGAGGCCCTATGACCAAAGATTTGCAGGGTTTCTCCATCTAGGTTATGTGTCGTGTATGAGCTAGCACAGTGACTCTTGTGGGGGCACATTGGGTTTGCTTTTCTAACGCTGCCAAAAACACGCATCTTATCTATTCAAGGAGGAATCACTTTGAGGTGAATGCCTTTGGTAGGAATGTTTTTCTCCCTTATAGACTCATCTAGGACTAAATCCCAGTCTTGATGGATCTGCAGGACTCCTGCCAGGCCTAACCTCAGACCACACAGTAAAACCCGTAATGAAAACAGAATTCCATTGTGATGGAAAACTTGTGCACCGAGATACAGTCACTGCTTCAGTAAGTGAGGAAGGGCAACATTAGGCTGCTTTTCTATGCTCTCCATCTGCAAAACTGCAGGGGAATTCTGCATAAAGTATCTGAGATCTACCTGTGTACCAAGATGCAATCCTATATTCAAATAAGTAAACATTACAAACCATCTACTTAGGCCGCTGTAACAAATATTAAAATTGGTAACTACATTCTTCACAAGTATCTATACTTGCTGTCTTTGTTTATGATGTTCCCCATTATTTAACATTGTTAAATCCTCTTTTGGATGCCATTCTATCAAGAAAAATAATCTGGCTGTTTCTTCCTCAAACCAAGAAGCAGTCTACAGGTCTCATCTGATAGCTCTGACTCTCTCCATAGGCCTAACTAAATCTGTGACCGGAAGGCAGTGACATTGTTTTTATTTTTGTTTGTTTGTCTTTTTTTTTCCTTGCAACAAGAAACTATGTCATATTGCTGTTTATATCTTTTCGACTTCTCTTGAAAAACACTTCTCTTGTTTTCTTTCCATAAATGTGATCTGAATTTGATTGCAGCTTCAACTGCAAGGTAGTTCTTTGAGTGCACAGAATTATGAGCTTCAGGTGTCTTTTTGACATCTTCTGAATGGTAAATGATTCAGAGTATTGTCTCTCAAGAGTGTCCTAGCCACCATACACAAGGCTATTCTGTTAAGAATACTCCTAGCATGTACTCTCAGAGTTTCACTTTTCCATGTAAAATACAAGTATAATCTTGATCAGGATCTTGGACTATAGTGATTTCCACTCCTGAGGTACTGTCCCAGCAATTAAGCTAGAGACCTACTTGCCTTCTTTCTCTTGTTCAGGGTCTTCAAATTAGGATCACTTGACAGCAAAGGTTAAAGTATTTCTCAGTATTGCTCAGCTATTCATGGGAGAGAGAATTTGCCCAAGCAAACGGAGACTTGGTCTGAAACTCTGCTCTGAATTAGATTAAATTTGTGCTTTGGCCTCCCATCTCATCTCTATTTCCTTGTATCTTTTCTGAGCCCTGCTTAAGACGTAGACCTCTTTTCCACTGCTCTATGTGATACTTAACTTTTCAAAATCTTTCCACACCTTGTTGATCTCTCTACAGGAAATACACCTTTAACTCCATTTCCATCAGCAAAAAAAAAAGTTTTTACACTGTTTAGCACCCTTTTCAATCTTGTTCTGTAGAACTTAATTTCTCACATGAAGTTCCCATGCATGCATCAAAAACAAAATCCAGAATATACTGTTTATTTTTTTAAACACCAATATCAATGCTTTAAATTTTTGCTATCCATTTTGCATAATTTCATCTTAAATAAGACTCATGCACAAAAATATCCTCAAATTGAACTCTTGAGTATGTGATATTTAAATGGTCCTTAAAGTGGGACAAAATTAATTTTCCCCCACTTTCACCAAGAGGGAAAGGATAACCTCAGTATTTCAGATTTTGTTCTGTTTTCAAAAAAGTACTTAGCCCTGTTAACATTTCTTAAAGCTGTGAAACAGATATGTATATGCAGAATATACATATAATATCTTGTCAAAGTTTAGCCCTGACCTGGATAAATTTTAGGCAGCTGGTTTCCCAAATTCCGATCTCAACCCCCAGGAGAAGGGAGAGGAAAATGAGAGGTAAAAAAAGGCTTGCGGATTGGAAACTAAAACTACAGCTTTAATGAAATGATACCAATAGTAGTAATAAAGATTAAAATAATCAGAAAGTAATAAAAATATGTACAAATATCCAAGATCACATTCCCTCAACCCCTTGATGATGGTACGTCAACACCAACTGCTGTAGAGCAGGCATGGGAGAATGGGTCCACAGCTAGGAAGTAGTTGAACTCAGGAACTGGATTCGGGGATGCTCGGATCCAGGGTCAGGAACAATCAATCAGACAAACAAGGTCCTCACTAGACATCAGCCATTGCAGAAGCGAGTGAGACCCTCATGGTTTCTCAATTTTATATGGAATGTGACTTATATGGGACAAAATACTCTGTTGGTCAGTTTGGGATGACTTGTCCTGTCTGCCCCTCCCTGCAGGTGCAGCTGTTTTTCGCTAGCTCGAGGATGGCCTTGGTTACCAGAGGAATAAATATACATTGGCCTTTGTGCATACCACTGCCTTGTGTTATCGCTTCTAGAGAGAAACTCTCTGAAAAACATGCAGTTAGCTTTCAGAAAAGTGAAGTTACTTTAGACTAAGGCATAGCCAGAGTCAGACTCCCCCAATTAACTCAAATCATAACACACCTACAATCTGTTGTACAATTTTCTGAGGAAGCTGAGAGGCAACCTCACTTGTAACTGTTTGTTTAAAGTACTGTTATCACCTTCTGCTCTGATATTTCAGAAAGGTATTGCAGGGAGACTAATTTGTATTTATGTGCCTAATTTTCTCCAGCCTAATTTCCTACTTTAAAATTCAAATATATGACCAGTCTAACCAATGAAACCCTGTGGGATTTACACCTGATGGTAGATTAGTATTTTGGCTGATTTTCAAAGAAATGTACAACGAATGAGAAAGCTGAATGAATTATTCCTTTAGAGTTCTGGGAAATGGGGGATAAAGACCACAGAGTCTGTGTTTGGAATTCCTTTCCAGCGGCAGGTGTAACAACAGGGGAAAAGACTTTAAATGCCCTTCAGCACAAACTGGCAGGCAGAGGAGACAGAGAAGCCTTTTGTTCACATCTTTCACTGTAAGATGTCTAAGTACGTTATCTCTTTCCCATAGCTGTCAATGTCAACTTTGATCACTAATATATTATCTTGACAGAAAGATAAGCAAACCTCAGTGCTTAAAATTTCATGGTTATGCACTGCAAATTTTCCTAGTGCTGCCTCAATATACTAACCCAGCTGTATTTCACTTCATTTGATAAACTACATTAATTAAAACAGCTCTTCTATGACAGAAATGTTAAGTATCAATCAAAAGTCATTTGTTTTTCCTTATGTTAATGCATTATTTTCCCATGTAATTTCTTGCAGTGGCATTTCTCAAGGGACACCATGTACATTGAAATCATGTTTAAAATATTTTACTTACTGGGGCATCTGCTATTGAGTTATTGATGGACCTTCAAGGAGATTCTGGCAGAGCATATGTTTATATTGACAGTAGAGATGTCAAAACATAGCCAGTACTCAGCAGTGGATTAATTCTTCTTCATAGAGAGCATAATCTGATATAATTAAGCCTTTCTAATGTTTTCAATTAAAATGCTCTGGTTTACACATCCTGGTCAGACCTCAGGTGTCTGGGTCAAAATTGCCCATGTTGACTATTGGCCTCAGGCTTACCATTCTCGAATGAGAGAGAGAAAGAAAGAGAGAGAAAGAGAGAGAGAGGAAGAGAGAGAGAGAAAGAGAGAGAGAGAGAGAGAAAGAGTAGAAAGAAAAGTCAACATGGTTCACATTATAAAATATAACTGTAGAGAAGGCTTTAAAAAGACATAGGAAGAAAATTTATCAAATTTAAGCACTGAGAAAATATGATGGTGAACTGATCAATTCAACAGCTGTTTGCCTTAGAAGATCTTGCCACAACGGATTTTAAATCTTTTAAAACTAGAGGGGTTGTCTGGCTTCCAGGCTATTTCTCATCTACTATCAAAAAAAGGATCTTCCAGAAAAAAATTCTAAGACCATTTCTGAGCATCGGATCTCCAAGATGGAACTAACTATCACCGTATATTCCAATTTACTGGGCAAGACCCTTGGTCTCTATTTTTCCTCATTGTGTTGTAGATGAGCTTTGTGAAACTTATATTTGTTGCCAACAGACATTGTCCTTGCTGATATTATTAATTAAAGAGATAGGCAACATACTGAAGTTCAAGAAGCTACAGTCTTAAATGGCTCTACAATCCCATTTATTGTGAAGCTATCAGCTAGGCTCAATATTTCTGACTAAGGAAACATTGATGGGTGCTCACTTAGTTTACTATAAATGCTTATTACAAAATAAAAATGAGTCATTGATCAGGAAGTTCCACTTTTACATTTGGAATCTTGCCAAAAATGTAGTATCTTGACAGTAGAAATTCAAGGTGTCTGTGGGTTAATGCAGTCAGCAACAAGGAATTCACTAAAGCTCCATTAGAGAGCCCAAAGAGACATCAGGAGTTATGTGAGGAAATCTAATATATAGGTTGAGTCCTGCACCAAAGAACCCAAGCTCCCTCCTCCTATAAGCTCTGTGAATGTGACAATGCTAACAAGCGTTAGCACATATGAAATTCCTTCCGACCATGAGGGACATTATATAAAGGATGTTATGTGCAATACATTGTCTACAGTGTTTTTGAGTTCTTACAGCAGCTGCCATTTAAAACAAAAACAAAAAACCTCAAACAACAAAAACAAACTTCCCTAAAAAACATGCAAAAAAGTGTAGAGCTATTTGATGTAATAGAAATTCACTCTGAGGCTTTCTGTGAGTACCATTGTGTTTGTTATGTATGCTTTTGGTGATGAGAGTGCCCCCAGGACTGTTTGAAACACCATAACTCAGGAAAGAAAAGCCATTCTATGGGTAAGTGGAAAAGAAAATATTCTTGGCATGTTTTGACATATTCTGCCCAGTAAAATGTAGCTGACAGACCTCTGTGTAAACACCGTGATTTTTGTTCATTTCTCATAACCAACAAAAGTGAATGCAATAGTGTCATCTAAATGACAACTGCTTGAATTCAGCAGCATTTTTAAAATGTCAAAACATTTCTATTTTTTTTCTAACATGGCCTACTAGAATGGAATAAAACTCATCAGTCTACATCCAGTGCTTCAGCTCACTTATTCCCACTCTTCTCTTCCTACATCACGATCATCTCCACTCTACTCTTGTACAAGAAGACTACAACTCAGAGAGATATTTAAACAACCTTTAATATATTCTCAGTTAAATGTTGTTTTCTTCACAGGAAGGACGAGAAATTACATACTTGGAATATATGTAAGATTTCTTAGGAGTTACACTGAAATGAAAATTCCTGTCTGACATTAATGTTGTTATTACAAGTCCTGGTCACATATGCTCACTTTATAGTGAGAGACAGTGTCATTCTTTCTGTAATGTATCAACTGCATAGCTGATGTCAAACACAAGGTCAGATTTTATAAATTGAAGAGAGGGAATAAAGTTTATAAAGGTTTATGAGAAATCCAATAAAACATGATTTATTGAAGTATTGCAAGTATTACAAGTATTATGTTCATGCAAAAATAATTACCATTTTTAACCATCAAATTTAAAACCATATATCTCAGCTTAGAATAAAGTTTATTAGTTCAAATAAGAGCCATTAGAATCTGCAGTTTTTGTCAAAAAGATACAAGTCTGTTTATTCCAGTACCACAGAATTCTGGAGTCCTGGAACAGATAAGTTTTTCAAAGGCATTTTGAGATGCTGCTTTGTTGTGGAAAATACATTGCAGGAAGTTGTCAAGATGCTTGAAAACTTGGTAATCGATGAGAGAGCAATATGGTGAATGAGCTGGTTGAGGCTGAGTTCAGCTCACATAGCACTCTTTGTCAAGCTTTTTTGATTTTCCAGATTGGTGCAAACATCTATTGGTTGTTTAATGGTAAAGATTTAGTTCTTCTGTAACATCTTGAGTTGTTTGCATGGATCTGCTTCAATAAAAGCCCTCAATTTTCCATCTTTTTATATGAGTTCTGCTACAAATCTGTGATAAGCTACGATGTTTGAGATAGAACTGTTCCACTCTTTCTTTCTATATCAGGTGATCCTCAAAAATAGTGAACTTTGAAGGACTTGTGAAAGTATAGATATAGAATGTGGAAACTGACTTTCCGAAAACATCAGTGCCAGTGAACTCTGAAAAGATTTATGTCAGGAAGAATCATAGAATCATCTGGTTGGAAAGTACCTGTCCCCTTACTAAACCATATCCATAAGAAACTAATCTACCTGCCTTTTAAACACCTCCAGGGAAGGCGACTCAACTAACTCTCTGGGCAGCCAGTTCCAGTGCCTGACCACCATTTCAGTGAAGAGAAGAAAGTTTTCCTGATGTCTAATCTGAACATCCCCTAATGCAAATTACAGTCATTTCCTGTCATCCTATCACTTGTCACTTGTGAGAAGAGACCAGCACCCACCTTGCCACAACCTCCTTTCAGGCAGTTGTACACAGTGATGAGGTCTCCCCTCAGCATCCTCTTCTCCAAGCTAAACAGCCGCAGTTCCCTCTGTCAATCCTCACAGGACTTGTTCTCCAGCCCCTTCACCAGTCTCGTTGCTCTTCTCTGGACATGCTTCAGCCCTTCAATGTCCTACTTGTAGAGAGGGGCCCATACTGAACACAGTACTCAAGGTGCAGCCTCATCAGTGCCAAGTACAGATGCGCGATCACTTCACTGGACCTGCTGGCCACGCTGTTTCTAATACAGGCCATTGGCTGTCTTAGCCACTTGGGCACACTGTTGGCTTACATTCAGCCAGCTGACAACCAAATAGCTGTCACATCAGCTCAGGAAATAGCTGTGTCATACCCACACCAAACAATAAAAGCAGCAATAGGCAAAAATACTTTTACACATATCATTGCTAAAGATACTGAACAGGACTGGACTCAGCACTGAACCCTGGGGAACACCACTCGTGACTGCTTTCCAGCTCCATTTGGAACCATTCCATTTTCACCACCCCTGGCCACCCAGCCAGTTTTCTACCCAGCAGAGGGTGTGCCTGTCCAGGCCAATGGCAGCCAGTTTCTCAATCAAAATACTGTGAGAAATGGTGTGAAAGGCTTTAATGAAATCCAAGTACACCAGATACACAGCCTTTACCTCATCCACTAAACAGGTAAACTTCTCATAGAAGGAGATCAAAGTGATTTGGCAGGACCTGCCTTTCATAAACCCATGTTGCCTGGGCCTGATCAGCAGGTTGTCCCACACATGCTGTGTGATAGCAATCAAGATGATCTGCTCCATGTCTCTCCCTGGCCCTGAGGTCGGACTGAAAGCCCTTTATTTCCCCAGATACTCCCTCCAACCCTTCTTGTAAATTGGTGTAACATTTGCCAGTTTCCAGTCAAGTGGCACTTCCCCAGTCAGCCAGGACTGCTGATAGATGAGGGAAAGGGGCTTGGAGAGGACCTCTGGCAGTTCCCTTAATACCCTTGGGTGGATCCCATCTGACCCCATAGACTTGTGTATGTCTAATTGGCCATGAGGGAGTGTAACCAAATTGTCCTGGATTGCTGGAGCCTCATTCTCACTGTCCTCTGGCTCAGGAGGCTGAGTGTCCTGAAACCATCTCACCTTACTATTAGAGACCAAGGCTAAGAAGGCATTAAGTACCTCTGCTTTGTCTTCATCCCTCATCACTACTGGACCTCCTGCATCCAGGAAAGGAGGGAGATTCTCCTTGGTCCTCCTGTTTTTGTTAATATACTTGAGGAAACATTTCTTATTGTCTTTAACAAAACTGGCCAGTTAAAGGAATATCAAAATCAAAACCATACTCAAAATTAAGTGCATTTTTATGAAAAAGTTATTGTTTGGCCAACTACTGCCTGGAGATGAAAATAGACTCCCATATTTTACTTATAATGATTGAAAGTATCACAGTATCACAGTATCACAAGGTTGGAAAGGACCTCTGAGGTCATCAAGTCCAACCTATAACCCTACACTAACACCAACACTAACACCAACCCATCATCTAAACCATGGCACTCAGTGCCTCATCCAGTCTCCCCTTAAACACCTCCAGGGTTGGTGACTCCACCACCTCCCTGGGCAGCCCATTCCAATGGCCAATCACCCTTTCAGTGAAGAACTTTTTCCTCACATCAAGCCTAAACTTTCCCTGACGAAGCTTAAGTCCATGCCCTCTAGTTCTGCCACTGGTCACCTGAGAGAAGAGACCAATCCCTGCCCGACTACAACCTCCTTTTAGGTAGTTGTAGAGAGCAATGAGGTCTCCCCTGAGCCTCCTCTTCTCTAGACTAAACAGCCCCAACTCCCTCAGTCGCTCCTCATAGAGCTTGTGCTCCAGCCCCTTCACCATCTTCGTTGCCCTCCTCTGAACACATTCCAGTATCCTAACATCTTTCCCAAACTGGGGGGCCCAGAACTGGACACAATATTCAAGATGAGGCCTGACCAGTGCCGAGTACAGGGGGACAATAACTTCTCTGGTCCTGGTCACCACACTATTCCTGATGCAGGCCAGAATGCCATTGGCCTTCTTGGCCACCTGGGCACACTGCTGGCTCATGTTGAGCTTCCTGTCAACCAGCACTCCCAGATCCTCTTCTGACTGACTACTCTCCAGCCACTCTGTCCCCAGTCTATAGCTCTGCATGGGATTGTTGTGTCCAAAATGCAGTACCCGACATTTGGACTTATTAAACATCATCCCATTAGAATCAGCCCATCTATCCAATCTGTCCAGTACTATTATTCCTAATATTTTATGCCTCATGACTCTGCTGTTCCCTGACCTCAAACAGTCTTTGCTTCCCTGTTATGTACGAGCAAACACCCACAAAAACATTTCAGAATTTATGTCAGAAGTTGTCAGGTTATATAATCACATAGCGAACACTCATTGCAAGTAATTTTAAATGGGATTTCTTGTTGAAGGGGCACGATCAAAATATATTTGAACTATAACCATGAGCAAGTGGCCAAGAAATCTCCATTTTGTTCCACAGCAGCACCATATATTATCTCTCCATCCATTAGCTAATGCACCTAGTATGAAATGTCAAGACCCTTTATTCCTTTCTACTTATGTCATTCACTAATATTTTTATGAACTCTGCTATAATTTATATGAGATAACTACATTATCTTATCTTCTACATCCTATAACCCTATTTCCTTTTCGGTTTTCTAATAGTACATAACAAAAAGTCCTCCTGATATCAAAATATATACTCCATCATTCAGCTTCTGTCATTTCACTTAGCAAGTGTTCATGTTCAATAACTTTTTTTACTGTAAACCATCTTGAACTCCATACTCAAAACCATCAGCTGATTTTCCCCCACTGTTCAACACCGATTGGCTATCAATACCTCTATAATAATGAGTGTGATACTTCCAGGTGGAATATGCTGTAAGAATAAAACTGCCAGGTAGGGAATAATAAAGCAGAAAAGAAGAATAAAACAAAAAAACACACAATCAAATCAAATTGTCTTTGTTCACAGTATCAAATGAACATTACACTGTCAGTCGTTTACAGCATTCAGCCTGCTTTTCAGGACTGTATCTGCAGGCAAGAAGGATTAAAATCCTAACATACGTTAGAATCTACATACAATGTATAATTTCTTTGAAGCAAAGTTGTTAGAAATATGAACACAGTACTGAAGTAGAAAATTCTGCATACGATAGTGGATCAGCCTCATTGTAATGAGACATCTTTTGACACTAAGAAGATATTCTACTGACCTAAATATTCCTCCTTTTAATGGCACACAGTCACTTCCTGTAAACCTGCCTAAATTGTCCTGATGAAATTAATGTTTTAATTAATCTCACCAAATTCAAGAAATAGATAAAAATAAGTCAACTTTTTAATAAGTAGTAATGTTCTTTGTATTTCTACTTACTTTTTCAGGCTCCTTAGTTTATTTTTTAGGATTGAAAGAGAGTTTTCCATTTATCAGTGACTAGCTATCAACTGTGAGCTGATGGCTTACAGCACACCTGGGCAATCTGCAGTTAGTATAATCCACTTGTTTCTCCCCCGTATTCCTCTCTGGGCAACAACCTTCTCTTCTGAGACTATCAACTGGTTTCCATAAGAACTATTCTAGTTACCCACAACCTACTTGACGTTTTAGTTTTCCTTATATAAACTAAGTGCTGCGAGTAACATCCTATGACACAAAACTACATGTAATAAAATCACATGATCACAGGACAGGTAGTGTGTTAGATTGTACGTCAGGATGGACTATAGGCTCTGGTTTTGAAGAGATGTGGTCATTACAGCCATATCCAGTTAGATGAAAATAATATACTTGCCCCTTCTACTTATACAATATCTATAAATAACACATGAACAAATATTATTTTAAAATCCTTTAAATTAGACGTTATATCTTGTCACCCCAATCAGTTCAGATCTTGTTATTTCAGGAAATAAATATAAAGAAACGTAGAGTTTGGCTGTCTACTTCTTTAATGGTATGTAAAATTTATAAAATGCATAACTCACTGTTCAATTTTAGTTTTTATTCTGTTAAAAAAAAATTTATAGCATTGATTAGTGTCCAGATTCTCTGTAAAGTGTTCATTACTGCACATGGGTTTTACTAAATATTGTTAAATATAGTTATTTTCATGGAGCTTTTGTATTTTCATAAATTAATAATGAGGCAATAATACATACTGTATGTGTTCAATTCTCTGTGACAAAAAATAGACATTGGCAGTAAATTCACACAAGCCATTTAAATGAATATTTGACAATTACCTTCAATGCAAAATAATAAGAATATTTTTGAGTAAAGACATATATTGCACTATTGCCATTATTTTTATTAATGTAGATATATTTAAGCTACAGGATAAGAACACCAGCACGTTGAATGCTAAGTTACACTTCGATTTAAAAATTAAATTAACACCAAATTTACACCTCTACAAATACAAACTTGTAAAAATTTAAACTGGTTTCACAAGATAGATCTAACTTTTGAAACCCGTACAAATAAGAATTTCTGTCTGTGGATCCATGTTATCAGTGATTATCTGAACTATTCTGATATTCAGTTCCTATTTACTTATAATTAGCACTGTGCTCACAGAGTACAAACTGGGTTGGATTCATCAGTACTGTAACTCAGTAAGTTTGTTCAGACAGATATTTGAACACTCTGTACCTTTGTCCAAAAGACTTTGTGAGTCATCACTCTGTTTGAATTAATACATATTTATAGATACTCAAATAAATGTTATTAAATTTCACTTCATTTAACACAATGTCATAACCTTGGCTGATTGTCAGCTGTTACATAAACACATGTAATTAACTTTTATTTCTCAATGACATTGTTAAAATATAATCAAACTAATTTTTAGAAATCTGGCAGAGCTATTTGCTCCCAGGCAGAATATTTTTTTGCAAGTTTTCAACCTGCAGCATATTTTCATGGCAGATTTCTGAAAACAGAAATTTCTGAAGAAATGCTGACACTACTTTCGCTCCTATATTGTAGTGTGAACTTGCCACTGTAATAATTAAGCAATTAGGCATGACAGAGAGTATGAGTTTCCTGAGATAATCACACCCCTGGGGTATTACAAGTCATGATCCAGAGATAAGTGTTTTTAATCCCCCAAGGGTGTGATTATCTTACGATAACTACACCCCCTAGAGGAGATTTATAAGTCACATAAAAATCTTCAGTGTAAAGTAAAAAGTGCTTGTATTGCAGGAGTAGGAAAAAGTCCAGATATAGACAATGCTTTGTAGTTCCACAAAGACTTGTAAAATACAGCACCAGTTACCCATCAATCCTATCCATTTTACTCAACAGCACATTTGTCTTTCTCCAATATGTAGTGCAGCAAATACTGATTTGAAACTTTTGAGATGGTCTGAAAACTAAAGGTATAATTTCCATTAGAGACTGCTTTACTTCCAGGTTGTGACAAGAATGGTCTTCCCAAACACTATTTTCTGTTCCATCATGAAATCCATGCACTGCACAAAGTAGCAAATTGACTATCATCTCTTACATCTGAAACCCATGTGGGATTCTCAGGAGCTCTACTGGATAGCAAAAGGAAATAAAGTCCTTTTCATGGGTCTACTTCAAGTGAAATCAAAAACTGTAATTAATTCAAATCCTACAATTCTCAGATCTTAAAATACCTTCATCTATTAATCATTTTGTCTTCTTCCTTTGACTGTAGGATTGGAAAACAAAAGCTGGCTCTCCTTTCTGTTGTGAAGAAATCAAGGGAACCTGTTTGTAGAAGATCCTTGATGTTGACACCTTTTCCACTTACTACCCCTGAAATACCATATAATATTTGCAAACACAGTTGTTCAGCTAATCAAATCAAGATGCTTTTAAACTGACTTTTGCAAAGAGTTTCAAGGGGATTGTGCTTAAGCTGACTGAATTTGTGAAGGTCTTTGGCTTCCAGGATCCCTATATGTACTGCATACCTTTTGCTGACATGTACAGTGTGTTAGGCATTGATGTTTCTGTCTGGCTAGTTATTACATTGGGGGGGTTTTCTCACACTTCTACCCAATTAAGTGTTGACTACAGCTATTCCACCATTACATCAGATAATGAGAACACCATAAATTCACAACCAGCTAGCACAGAGCTCCTTAAAGCAGGCAACACAGGGAAGACTGGTCAGAAGCAGCCAATTGTTCAGCTCTGTGCAGCACGCAGTCCTGTGTTTGTTACCACTGTAATAATAGCCTTGGCATTAGAGCAAACATAGGTACTTTTCATTTACATTATAAAGGTGTTTCATTACAATGAATAAAACCAGATTAATTAAAATGGTCTACGTATCAGTCAGGTTCATCTTTATTTTACTGTTCTGTGACTGTAATTTGATGCAAACACAAATGTTCTTCAAGGAAGATTATTACTCCTGTAGCTATTGTCAGAGCTTGTCACCATTATGTTGTTGGAGAGGTCAATATTGGTAGTAGCCTGGTTTGCAGTCACATACCTTGGTGGAGTTCATTGTCTCAAGGGATATATGCAAAAAGTATAGTAAAGAGCCGTGATATAAATACACGAATTAGAAGAAATTCTAGAAATAGTTGAGAAAACTGAAGATTTTGATTAGCAGCATTTTTTTTTAAGTCTTAGAAGCAGAAGTGGAAGGAAACTATTAGTTAGAAGATGAATCTTAGAATTCAGAGACAGAAATATTTCATAAGTATTTTTTTTTATGCTTCAGTATAATCTGCCAGTTATCTGAAACCAGGAGAAAATAACAACAAAGGTAGGCATGCCTAGAAATATTTATCACTTCATTGCAATAAGAGTAACTCTCACTATGCCCAGCGAACACAAGAAACTGTTCATAATTTGGAATTTTTTCAGAATGAACTCTAATGAATACAGTGCTTATTCAGTCCACACCTCTTTTAAAAGAGGAAATTATTAGGAAAGTTCAAGATCTGATCAAAATATAGTCTATCTTTGAGATTCTCATCCTTCTCTTCCCTAGTCCAATTTTAGTTCACTGATTATGGACTTTGTAAATAGACTCCAGCTGAACTTCATAAAACTGTCAATCAAAATATGTCAGGCCTGTTCAAGCCCAGATTGGTATTTAATCACCATTTTGAAGGGTAGATTAAGCTTTTAAAGAAAGGGATATTTTTTTAATATAATATTCTTTCTATGTTTTCATTATTCTTTATATCTTATAGTTATTACATCACTGTTCATCAAAATTATTTTACTAGTGTCAATATATAAGTGTTTTAAAGCTATTCAATTCTTAAATTTACAGAAAAACAACTCAGCATTTTTAGTGCCTTTGTGAAAAGGTTAACACAAATGTAATTTACTAACAAACCAACTAATATATACTCTTATGGTTTCAGACATGCTAAGAATAAAAACAAAAATCTTCTGAAATACATATCGATCCTCGTTTGGTGTTGCTTTAATAAAAGCAGACTTACTATCCATGGAAGCACTGAGCAATTTCAACGACTTCCTACAGAAAGAACTGAAATACGTATAAGCAGACTATATTACATACAGTACTCACCTTAAATTTATACCTGAATACTGGTAAGTCTGGAGAAACCACAGCAAAAAGTTTCTGACATTTTATTAGACATTTACTAGATGTCTAAAGACATAACTTTTCACATATTTCTGGTGCTACTACCATTATTATGATTTTCATTGCCAGCACAGTAACATAAATCTGATTTTTAATACCTTATGGACCCCAGAGAAAATTAAGTACAACTACAGTATTGTTTGTTTCTCCAGTGTTTTGCAAGATGGCTGTGGTAATTCTGTAAATTATATTCACTGACTGAGACATTGAGTTTAGTTTGATGTATACACTCGCTTTCTGACCTGCCATGGCTAAACGGAGCTCTCAAAATTTAGACTAGCATATCTGTCCTCTAAAACATAGTATAGTATACCAATCCCCAATTTCACTTTGGAAGAGGTACTATACTGTGAGTGGTAGTTAAGCTTCTGGGGGATAGAGCTCAGAGTTCCTGCAGTCTGGTTGTTTCCAGTACTCTACAGAGGTCACGCAGTGATGCGTTACACTACAAAAACATTGCACTGTGGTCTTCCCTTCAGTGTGAAAAGACTTGTTTGTTCTAGAAGATGTATTCCGATGCTTACTTTTGCAGTTGTTAATGGTTGCTAAGATATGTCTACATTGAACCACTGTGACACTAGAGCAAGTGCAGAATTTATCCGAATAATACACTTTGGCTTGTTAGTCCATCTAAGAAGCAAAATATCCCTCAGGTAAACTTTGGCCTATTCTGTGGTTATGTCTGCCTATCACTGTACTACAAAAGTATAAATATATCATTAATTTCATTGAAGCTGATTAAATGTCACAGATACTGACACAAATATAATGTGTCAGTTTAACCTGCCGAGTTTTTTTAATGAGAATGGCCATTCCTGGAGTATCCAAGAAACTTCTAAAGAATTGCATCAAATGTTCGCCTTGCTATGATAGTAATCACTCATATGTCAAAACTAACAAGAAAATCTTGAAAATACCCTGAACTTCCACAAACCTAGAAACTCATCTCATATACATATGTAAATCGTATAATCTCATATACATATTTAATATCTTTCTGGTTATTTTGAAAGTAGCAATATGCAAAAAACAGTGATATTTTGTATAATATAACACAATATAACACAACAACATAACTTATTGCAGAATTAATTGCATAGCTTATGCAATTTTTTTAATATAGTAATAGGTTTCCTGGCAATCAATGCTTTTCCAGACCAAATTCCCATCAAGAAAAACCTCTACAGCTTTCAGAACTTTTTCAGTAACTAGAATGACAGCTTATTGTCACATTAGAAAGAATTAAAATGACAACATATGCTTGGTATAGCATGGGAGGGTATTTTAAACTCTCTTACTTGGAACCTTCCAATTTACTGGCATCAGTTTATATCAGATCTCTCTTGGGCTGACATATCTATTGGTTCAAAGACTGGGACATTGAAATGGCAACTCAAAACTTCCAGAATGAATAATGACTGGTATAACGTCCCAAGGGAAAACAAATGAAAATTGTATTTGTTAACTTTTCCTCACTAAGTTGTAACTCCATTATGGCACATGTGGGTAGTAAGTTCAGACTTAAATATTAATTATGAATATCTAAACACATTGTACTGCTAGGTTTTAAGAGTTGTAACATTTTCTGATTCAAGGGCTATTGAAGAAAGTAAGAGAGAGGGAAAAAAAAGGAATCTAAAGCACAAGATCTATTTTCTGTATATTTCTTTGAAGAAGGAGGTGTGTGTCTGTTTCTTGTTGTACGCCCTTGCATGACAGCAGATTTATCAGAATCCATAATTATTTCTGGGGTGAGAAAAAGCCCAAGTAAAATCAGCAAAATTCCTTCTAGAGTGGTTATTGCCCTCTGCAGCTCAAAATAAAGGAACTTAATTTCACCAACTTTTTCATCTCTCTTCCTTTTTTTGATCTCCCTTCGTTTTTCTCAGTTTAAAATATAAAGAAGGTGGGGGCTTAATGGTAGGAAAGGATTAAATAAGATTAACCAATTTTTCCATCTCTAATTGTACAAGCATTCCTAATGAGTTGAAGACAAAAAAATAAATTGACCGAGCATTCAATTTAAAACATACTCTTCTTCATTTCTGCTTATAAAATGTTATCTACTTTAAACCTGGGCAAAAGTGAATGTAGCACTGAACAACATCTAATCCCATATTCAATAGAAAAGTCTGGAGGAAGTATTGTCCAAGGGGAACTATCAAGAGACATAGGGAGATAACTTCCAAGTAAGAATGGGAAAGAGGTCAGGGAAATAAATGAGTAACATGTAAATGTCAGTGGAAGAACAGAGAAGTAACTTTATGCCTGGAAAAGAAAAAAAAAATATGAAAGAATAGCAAACCGAGAGAAGAAACAGAAGGAAAATAAGAATAGTGAGAAAACTGAAAGAAGGAAATCTGTTTTAATAAAAAAGTGTTACACAAGAGAGCTCAAAAAAAGTGAAACCAATGAAAAGCTGAAAATAATGGGCTTGTGTAGTAATTTCTCTCTAGAAGTCTCTCTCAGGCTGCCATAGCAAGTCTGCCTCTTTCTGTTTCTTCCCGTTTTGACCATTATGTTATTCATTGAATCTGTGTGAAATGACTATGTATTACATTGTGAAAGTTATATCTTTGTGCAATTTAACACTGGCTAAGACAGAGTTATACTTCTAACTGACAATAACCCTAGGAAATGAGTTTGGAAGAAACTAACTGAAGAGCAGGCTTCCAAAACAGAACAGAAAGAGTCTGAGATCTGTTAGCCAGTACACAAAAGAAAGAGCTATGCAGAAGAACATGACCAGCAGAGGGCAACATTTGCTGAAAGCTATTTTGAGCAATCCTTTAAGGAATTAGATGTAGTTTTAGTAACAGGTTGCTACCTAACTGGACTCTGAAGATGTTCACTGTCATCTAAGGAGGCAACTACAAACAAGTAAAAATAACGAAAGAAAATGGGAGTAATTTCTCTGTAGATACGGTGGACTAGATAAAAAAAATCCTTGTGGCAGCAATGAACTGATTGCACTTGAGGAAAAACTTAACTGGAAATAGAATGCTTAAGGAAATTATAAGACTTCAACAGAATTTTTAGTAGAGGGAACAGCCCATAGCTACTTTTCAGGACTTTCCAAATATAATTGGTTTGATATAAAGCAAAAGAAAGAACAAATGACTCCATGCAGTCCCTTCATCTAGTCCTACAGATTAGACACAAGCAACATAAGGTTTACTCATCTGTGTTCCTTTTTCCTCTCAGTGCTGCTTCAGCCATAGCTGACTGTACTTACTGTTGCTTTTGTTTTAAGCAAGTTAAGTTTAAGTTTTGTTTAGTGGGAGGATGAGTTCATATGAGTTTGTCAGAGAATTCTTAGAATACTTAGACCACGGTGTTCCAGGAAAATAAGGACTTTTCTAGTTTTGCAGATGTGTAGCTCTTTAAATTATTTTATTAGATAAAATCATGTAGTATACTTATTACTTGAACTTTTAACTAGTTTCCATTAAGAAAAAATTAGGATCTTGTTATGTTGCCTCAATGTGTCTTTCCCTGTTTGTGCATGTAGATTTTAATAACCTACCAGAATGCGTAACAACAACTGCCAGTGAGTTTCCAATTTTCTATCACCCTCCCTTACCTGAAAAAGAATTCAGAAGATTTCCATTTGATAAAGCTGTATGTTCCTCTGGGCATTTTTTTCTGAATAAAAATACAGTGCAGTGGCAAAATTTCCGAGCATGGAAATTCAGTATTTATTTTTATTTGCAAAATGCATTCCATACATATTTTCTCTCTGATTTAGAATTCTTGACCTTTAGTCTTTTAAAGTAATTGGATCTTCTTATAATATGACCTTGATTTTCCCTCTCAAGTCCTTCTGCATTCTTTGCCTGTGAGGAGCAAGGTGGAAAGGAAATGCAAGAGGACTGAATCACTGTTCAAGTAGTGTCTGCTATACTCTGTATATGTAAATTCCTCTTCCCTTCTCTTTCTGAGGATACATGGCAGAAGAGGAGTTGAAGTTAAAAAAATTAACAAAATAAATTCAACAGGATCAAAGGTATCAAGACAATGTTAAAAATTTCCCATGCAGAGGAGACCTCCTCATACCTTCAGAACCACTCCCATTGTATTATTTAGAGTGCTCTCTGAATAATGAAGACACTCCATAAACACAATGGAAGCACAAACAGAAAAAGTATGTGTAAGTTAAAATGTTGAGTTGCCAATACTAGGCAGCACAGAAATATGCAATATAAAGATTCAGCTGTGGTAGGGTGGGGTGAGGATGAAAGGTGGTCTTTCACTGTGGTTTATTTTAGTTTAATTTATCCCTGTAATTGTGTTTAAATATAGTATCTTAATAGAAAGTAAACAACAAAGCTGAAATACATGCTAAACTAAGGCATTGAACGTGTTCATTTTTGTAAGTAAAGAAGACTAGCCAGTGTAAAGAAGACAGTTCAGAGATTACTGATATGAATACAGCGGGAGAAGGTAACACAAAAAATTCTAGCTGTATGTTTTGTCTTTGGAGATGATCAAAAAGAGCTTTCCCTTCTCCTGTCTGAAAGGCTTTTTGGTATCAGCTAGAATGACTGGCTAGCACTAAAACAATTCTCTGGAGCAGCTCATCTTGAACCATATACACCAGAAAAAAAGGTAGAAAATGCAGTTCCACAAACATCAATGTGTGGTTACATTACATGTGATTTGGGTGAGAATTTTGCTCCTTTTTTTTCACTAGGACCAGAACTAAGAAACCAAGAGCCAAGCTCCTGAATTCATTATAGACCTTTCTCTTACTCAGTAAATTAATCTTCACTTTTCTGTGTACTGTAATCTGTGCCTTGTTGCTTTGCTCACATTAGGACGTCTTTTTCATTCAACTGCCTCTTTTGGTTGCACATACATAAATGTTACTGGCATGTATTGTATTAAAAATAGCTTGAGGGGATTTTTTCATTGACCTTTGCATCTTTTTCTTGCTAACATATGTATATATGTGTAATCGACTCTTACAGTTACTTAATCCCTTCATTTGTCTCTCTTTTTACAGTTCCCTGAAATTATTTTTTCACCCCATCCACTGAGTGCAGAGCTTCTGATAGCTTTTCTGGTCACAAAATAATTTCTTCCTAGAACAAATAGACTGGAAAAACCTGTCATAATACACACTCCCCTGAAGAAAACAGTGGCTCCCCCTTCAGTCTTGTGAGAGTGAAAAACCACACACTCACTTGTTTCTCCATTGAACTTCGTTCAGAGGCTAGCAGCTTAGTCTTCGCATAGATTAGCCTGGCCCCTTTAAACACACACACCACCGCTTATATATCAATAATTTCCTATTTTACACATGAACATGGTTCTTAGTTCTCATCTATGCTTATGAATACAGTGGACACCTCTTCTATCTTCCTGATTCTTCATTTCACACCTCCCAGAGAAAAACGCACAGTTCAGCCTCCCGTGATGCATTCACTTTCAGCCACTCATCCTGTGTACTTGCAAAATGGAGCAGATGTGATCTACAGCAGATCTTGGGTGGATGTAAAATCTGCCTACAGAATGAGAATGCCTCTGTAAGGATTATGGTTGACTTACAGTAGTTTTTCACAAAGCAGTCATTAAAGCAAGGAACCACACCAGTCATCTAAAAGGGAAATTCAAAATTCTATTAGGCAAAATTAAAATGAAACAATGATCACAGTAAGTTTCCTGATAGTGGCAGTTCCTAGAAATCCTGTAGCGCCTCATGCAACTTTACTTAGTAATAAAGTTTCTGCTTGGATTTGTGAAATCAATAGCAGACATAACTAAACATTTAATTTAGAGAAGAGAAGGGAGGAAGAAGAGATCCAGTGGCTTAAGTGGCTGAACGGAGACAGAACAAATTATTTAATGCATATTAGATAGAAAGACTGGCAAAAGGAAGTCAAGTTTATGAGGAGGAAAGGGTAGGATGAATGTGATCAGAAGAAAAGAAAAAACAAAGAAGAAAGAAAACATGAATGCAGGAATGTGTTAAAACCTCATAACAATGAATTTTATATGATATCAGCCAACAGTGTGCCCTTACACCCAAGACAGTCAAACATGTCCTGGGGTGCATCAAGCATGGCATTGCCAGCCGGTCAAGGGAGGTGCTTGTCCCACTCTGCACTGGTGTGGTCCCACCTCGAGTATTGGGTGCAGTTTTGGGTGCCACAGTATAAAAAGGACATCAGACTACTGGAGAGTGTCCAGAAGAGGACACAAGGTTGATGAAAGATCTACAGGGGAAATTGTATAAGGAGCGGCTGAAGTCACTTGGTCCGTGCAGCCTGGAGAAGAGACTGAGAGGGGATCTCATAGCTGTTTACTGCCTTCTCACAAGGGAGGGAGGTGAAACAGATGCTGACTTCTTCTCTCTTGTGACCTATGGTAGGACTAGAGGTAATGGCAGGAGGATGTCTCAGCGGAGGTTTGGACTGGACATTAGGAAGAGGTTCTTCACCCAGTGGATGGTGAAACACTGCAACAGGCTCCCCAAGGAAATAATCAACATTCAAGAAGCATTTCGACAATGCCTTCAGTCACTTGTAGGGATAGGACTTGGACTCAATGATCCTTTTGGGTCCCTTCCAACTCGGGTAATTCTATGATTCTATGATATGACTTATTAATTAAAGTCCACATGACCTGAGTGTGATGAGAAAGCCATTTTGACTCAAAAACCCACCAGATTTTGGCACTATAGCACAGAAAGAAAAAGGTGGCAAACCTGGAGAGAAGTCAAAAAAGTGAGAGGACTACAAAGGAAAAGGACACATTCCCAAAAGTGTGCCATAATCAACAGATTGACTTCCTTACCCTCTAAGTATGGTAGGCATGTAAGCAGTCCTTGAGATTGTGCATGAAGAGCCTGAAAGATCAATTGAGGTGAATATTTCCTTTTGGGGCAAATTCCTTAGCTACAAACAATGCTGACAATCCATCTTTTGATGAAGCTATAGCTAAAAAGACTGAGTAATTAACAATAATAGAAGGTGAAAAATATCAATGAAAAAAATTAAGATGAGTGTATGTGAAAGTAACAGAATTTGCTTTTTAATTAGCTCGCTGCATGTTTTATTTGTGTTATCTATTGCTAATTTAAAAGTCTATTCTTTCGTATATTTGAAAGTAGATTAGAACAGTATTGCCTCCCTATTCATTTAATTAAAGTGAGAAGCATCAGTTAACTGGGAAATACACAGAAGCTTGAAAATTGAACCATCTAATTCCAGACAAGATGTCTAAGATTCATTTGGATAAGGAGCTGTTCTTCTACTACCTTCCCAAACGTCTGCCCATTAGAACTATCTCAGCTGAGTTATATGGACAAGTAATGAAATTAATATAAATTCCCACATATTCTCTCAGGCCTAGATAAAAGGTTTCAGAGAAAGACGATTTATGAAAGTCTGAAACTGTAAATGTACATAGAGACGGGATGGTGACTTTGATTTGGGAAAACTGCTTACTCAAACACTTTCAAAGTGGCCCTGACACATTCAGATTACCGTTCATAGAAATTATTGCTGAGAGCCTGACTTAATCTCCACAACCTCATATCAAAACAGCTCTACAGCTCACTGTGGAGAACAACCAATTCAGAAAACCCTTATATTGCAAAAGTTAACGAGCACTCTTTGGACCTTCAAAGTTTTCATCACTTTGAGCTGCAGACTCTAGTCTTTTCATTGTTCTTGTCTGCATTACTGCCTTTGGCAGGATGTTCATTTGTTCATGGGATTAATCTGCAGATTCCAAAGGAGTCATGTATTCTTTGGGAAGCCTCAGAACAGAGTTGTTTGTCTGCAATGTAATAACCTGGTTTCTGTCCTACTCAAGTTAAATACAACACTTTTATATAATTCTAAAGAATCAACAAAATATTTAATTTAGTATGTTTTAATGTGGCATTTCAGTTTCTAAAATATTTGCATTTATGTGTAAAGATTTCCATCTGTGAGCATTTTTACAGGTTTTATTTAATCTCTCTTTTATATAGAGGAAGGAGGTAATGTTGTTCATGTTATAAGGCAGTTTGAAAAGTGTAGAAGGAAAATAGTTAAAATAGCTCTTCAATGGCTGATATGTTTATTTTATAAACAAGCTGTGAGTAATAGAAAGGCTACATTCACAAGTGTAAGTTAAATTTCTAAAAACCACAAAATTAATTTTCCTCCTACTAAGAAGAAAAAACAATGTTTGATTTCCACTTGCATTCGTTAATATGTTTTGAAAGGATGTGCATTTTGATTGGAATAAGAACAGGTGTACTAAATGTTTGGAGATGTTTTGTTCTCTTAACTTCAAAAGAGAACTAGGAAGTGAAAGCTGGATCAGTTCTTACTGGGAAAAAATTGTTAGAAGAGATACAAGAGCAAAGGTACACATACCTTTCTGTGCATAGATTAAAGAACTCACCTCACGAAATGGAAGTTCAAAACACCAATGTAATTTTCAGCAGGGAGTCATTATCAGTGAAACTTCCTTTCTTCCATGTAACCTCAGAGTAATCAGATATACAGCTCTTCATTAATCATAGCTTTGAGGTGAACTTTGGTCTATAACTACCATATTATACCTGTTAAATACATTGTGCTAAAAACAAATGTGTTCAGGAAGTGATTATTTAGGTTATCACACTCTTGTGAATTCTTGGTTAAACAAGTAATTCTTGATAAAAAATATGTTAAAGAGTGAATCACTGCATTTTTTTCTGTTTGGGCAAGGCAGGGAAGAAGAAAGAGATGAATGGAGAAGTCATGTTAAACTATACTAAGGAAAGATCTCTTTTCGCAATCATAAAGAGCACACAGCATGAGGTGAGCAGAGGGCACACAGTAGGAAGTGTGTTTTAAGAACTGCCATTTGAACAGTGCTCTAAAGATCTGTAAGGCAGTACAGGTGTGCCGTTTAGACAGATTAGTTAAACCATTAAATTGTTGTTTAGAGACACTGGAAAACACTACTCTGAATCTGTTTGGGCCAGTGTTTCCAATTACAACGATATGACTCTTGCCAGGGGAGCTGTTGTAAGTGGATTGCACAGTGTTACTCTGTGAAGTCCTGTAAGTTTTCCCTGGGAAGTTTTCTGTGTGGTAGACATCGTGCATCCAAAAAAAACTGCGTGAAATTCTGACATGAAATTTTTCTTGAAAACTTCTTCAGAGCTTATGAAGTTTAAGCAAACAATTTTTTTTTCAAATCAGACTTTTCTTTCTAGCAATACAATACTACCATTCAAGGCCCAAACAAGTCTTTCCTGGGGAACAGGCAGGTGGAACTTCAATTCATGGACCTCACCAGGCACCTCAACAGCAGCTGGTGAAGCCAGTAGAGATGAAAGGGCTGAGACAGATCTCACAAAAGAGCAAGAGCTGTCCCCCTTCTCTCCTGGAAGCTGCTTTTAACATTAACCTCTTGCTCCTGGGTCTGCATAATTTGCCCTAAACCCCCATGGGCACATTTCACCTTGAGCTTAAAACATACACTGACAGCCTTCCTAGGGAACTAAATGATGCGATTTTAAAGTCTGCCTTCTTTATATAAAAGAAATATTATTTAATTACTAGACTTATATTATTTCAAAGTAGACCCAAATTCTGATCGAAAATTTACGTGTTCAAATAGCTTAAACAGGTTGCAGACACTGGTAAAGTACTTACACAGTACTTAATCACCAGGTAAGATCAACAATTTAGATTGAAGCAATTGCTTTTAGTGAATCTAGAGTCTTTTCTGTTGCAGAAAAAAACGAAAATACATAGACCTCTCATAGCAGTTCATGGTACAGTTTCCTTCATTACATTGCAACCTGCTTTGTGCACTTTCCCTTGTTAAAACATGTGCACACAGATGATTACTGTCTACCATCTATCTATCTATCTATCTATCCATCCATCATCAGATTGAAAATACGTGACTTCTGGTTCTTCTTAGGCTTCTAGTTGAACATGGCAACCTTACTATTTTTTTTGTCTGTTTGCAGTCTATGAAGTACAATAATGAATTCAGACACATCAAAGAAATATTTGTGAGGCAAAATCATGAAATATCAGGAATATTATTTGGTGTCTGCTAGGTAAAGTGCCGTGGCAACGTTTGTCAGAAGTGCAGTACAGTCCTGGTGCAACACAGGTCTGTATCATGTATTACTGTAGTGACTGTAATATTGTGGTCAGAATAGTTTTGGGATGGTAATTTAATTTGCATTAGGATATACTTTTGTGTGTTTTCACAAGCAGACCATGAGACTTGCGGTATCTTTCAGTTTTTGTCAGGAAAAATAGTGACACAATCAGCTATCTTTATCAGGCATAACAATACAAAATATATAACATAATTAAATAACATAATTATTTAATATTTAATATTTAAATATTTAATTAGTATTTAATACTAACTTACCATACACTTTAAAATAAATAATGCTAGACAATGAGAGATCTTTAAAGTTTAAATTTCTCTTCAATCATGGTCATTCTATGACTTTCCTCTGTATGATTTGCTCAGAAAAGACATAAATGGAATGCAATTCTTTGCATACAGTTAGGCAATGCAGAAAACAGGTAGATGCATATAATGTAGAGATAATTTTTCTTCTCCCTTTTCTCCCCTAAAGCACGAGACAATCTCAAGATAACAGTTGCATTCTATTCATCAAACTGTAGTTAGTTGGAAATCTTAGCGGATTTAGAAATGAGATAAAATCTCAATCTGTGTGGTACGAGTGGCTTTAGAAGAATCCCAGTTGTCTTTGAAAACCAAGGCTTCATATAAATGGACATCAAAGAAACTGCCAAGCTTCTAAGGTATTTGTATTTTCCATGTCCTGGCTCCACAAACAGGGCAATATCATACATATTTACTTCATAATAAAGTAAGGTAGTGTACACATAATAAAGGAAGGTAGGTAGGATAACAGTCATGTTGCCTGCCAGTAGGTCAGGTACAGGTGGCTGAGGCACTGGTCCTCAGGGTGTGCTGAAGTGATAAGTCATTTTCAAAGTACTTTGGGAATTCAGTTAAAAGCTGTATAATTATACTTCAAAAAAAGACTAGCATTTTTTTTGTTACTAAAATGTTACTTGCAGCACAGAAATAAACAATATCTGGGTGTATTTCTCTTTTCATTGAATTTTACCAATTGCTTCATTGCCCTTAAACTATTAAGTGATATATAAACTTTCTATATTAATATAGTTTATTCATATTTGAATGACATGTATAAAGGAGTAAATTATTGTAAATATAAATCTGAAAAGGAACATTTTATTCAAGAACACAAGGGCAAATATAGGTTTAAGGCTTTGTATTTTCAGTTGTAAGAAAACTAAAGTGTAGACCAACTGTCTTAGGAAGATTATCCATTATTCATTTATCATATCTAGCAGCCCAAATAGTTCTTCCGTTATGTTTAATAATTTGTAGTTGTAGTTGCCAGTTTGCTATTGTTCAGAGATCCAAAGTTCGTTTTTCTTGCCTGTGTCCATGTAGGTTATAAATGACAATGACACATAAATTATAATTGATATAATCCTAATATGCTTTCATTTCTTCCCCAAGAAAAGCCAACTTATGTCAAAATTCCTGCTTGAAAACCTACTGGCCTTAGTGAAAGACCTTCCATTGCTTTCCACTGTTTCAAAGGATGCCCTAGATAATGCAAAATTTCGCACACCTGCCTCTCTCAATAATCACAGTTCAAACAAAATGCAACTGCAGAAATGGGAGAAAAATGAAATATTGTGTCAAAGGATAATATAAACTATATTACTGCATGCAGCCATGTTTAGTCTTAATGTCTCTGTATAAATTTATATAAATTATTGGCAACATCAGAAACTCTAGGAGAATGTCGAGATTTATTGTGTATCTAAATTTAGCCCACAAAATATTAATTTGAAATATGTGTTTGTTCAGACATTTTCAGTGGCCAGTTCTAGATGTACCAAGTGATACAGCAAATACCTGTTGCAGCCACCATTTCTTATCCTCATTCAGACAGATTTTGGTCCCTTATTTTAACAGCACAAAGAAAGAAGATTTTGGAGTTAGATTTAGCAAGATTAGATACCCCTCTCAACCCTAATCTTTATTACATCCTATGCCTCTTTATGTTCCGAACAAAATCAAAGTTTAATCAAGTATTTACTCAGGGAGATCTGTAGATTGATAGGCTTTTTATATCAAAATTGTAGTCCAAGATGTTGCTTGAAGACAAACCAAATAAAATTGTATGATTTGGTGCAATGCTACGTATTACGATCCATCTTACATTAAAGTAGTATGAAATGCTTATCAGCTCTTAGGAAAAAAAAAGTAAAAACACTGACATCTAGTGAATTCTTTACACTGTGGGTCAATCCTTCCTCTGCTATATTGTAAGATATGTAATCACCATTCATTCAGATCAGACATTTTTAACATAACCAAAAAAAGAGAAAAAAAATCCAAATAAGAATGGGCAATGTACAAGAACCAGAACATCAAAAAGAGGTCTTCAGAAAATGCCAGAGGATACAACCTTAGCTCATTGTTAAAACAGTCCTTTATCAAAAGATTTTGTAAGCATAAGACATTATCTTCAATTAAGTACTTTTTAAAAAAATGAATGTCTCTCATAGTTGCAAGCTATGTGAAAGTTAAAATACTTCACATCATAAATACATATCATTGAAAAGTCATCATTAACAAAGAAGAGTTTATCATATGATTCAATGGATTTTTAACAACAAACTACCATTACATATGAATTGCGTAGGATCAACTATATTTTCCACCATGCTGCTAAATAATAAAATAAACAATAGAGTGATCTTCTTAGGAAGAAATGAAGTAGTAAACAGAAATGCAGGAAAATTCTGTGAAATCCACATTGATGAAATGTCTTAAGAACAGCTAGTGATTTTATTTTTTCATTTCAGTATTCTCCCCTTGTTGGATTGTAAAGGATTCTCAAAAGCAATGGAACTGTCCTCTGATATGTTTTTTTCCCTGAGCATATAGAGCTACTTGTGAAGGACCAACTCTTTCTCCTTAGTTCATAACCAGCAACTGTTTTTTCCAACCAAATTGCTCTTAGATGATAATTGCACTTACATTCTCAGTAGCTCTGACGGATCACTTAATTTGGGGGAATCCTGAAAAGTTGCCACCCGTCCCAGAGTTGAAAGAGAGGAAAAAATAGCAAGACAACTCTCTCTTGGAGCTGAAAATACCTTTTGATAAGTAGATTACAAGCAGGGTGATAAACCAAATAAGAAAAAGATTTAAAAAAAAAACACCAACAAAAAATAACCCAAACCTCTGTATTACTCTACGTAGTTATGGTGTTTGGCGGAAGTAAATTTTTTGACTTCAAGGAGAAAATTTTTTTAATAGTTCAAAAATTTGAAATGTATTCATATTGGGTGAAAGTTAAGAGGGTTTTGCTGCTATCAGGAAAAGAAATCCCTGAGAAAGATTATCAGTATTTATCTGGTGGATATTTTTTATCATTATACAAAAGTGATCATTCTCTGTCATCTGTAAAACAACTTCTGAGGTATGGCAACAAGGAAAATTTAAAAGAGGCTGCTTCATGCTTTAATAGTTTACCTTGTGTCATATGATATAAGAGTCTTAATTTTCCTATAGCTCTTCTAAGAGATCAGTCTTTCACAGTATTAAAAATGTGGTTAATTTTATTATTTTAAATATGTTGCCTGGTATTTTGTAATAATTTTCTATTCAACACTGTGACTCTGCAGACATTCACTCTACACCTGATCCCACCTTTCAGTCACTCATATAGAGTTTCTCTCTTCCTAAACAGATAGTTTCATAATTCTGTTTTTGTGGATGAGCAGTTCACAAAAATCAAGGCACCCTGTTATAAGAGAAGCTCATATGTAAAAGAGAGTATTTTTTCCTTTCTTTAAACATGTGAGTAATCCTTGTCACAAAGTAAGTCTATGAACATATTTAGTTACATGTGGGCTAGGTACTAATTACACTGGGAACAGAACAAATACTTTTAAAATGTATAGTATGTATGTCAAGGATTAGAATTCTATGAGATTTTTTTAATTATTTCACAATTGTTCCTTTCAAGAGTCTTTTTTTTTAAGTTTTCATCTAGTATTCTCTTCATTGATTGATTCAGGGCTTGGAGCTTGGGAAGTAAGTAAATCTTAACAGATCTAAGTTTTCGCATAGATTCAGAAAGTATTTCCCCAAATTTTATGTTAGTTTTTTATAGATTTGTACTTTAAAAACTTCCACACAAAGTTAGTTCTTTTTAGTATTCCAATATACCATTTACTCGTAGAACATTTACTTAATGTGTACAGTGAAAACTTGCTTACAAATATTTGTAAAGTTCTCTGATGGCTCTAGAATGAACATGCTGGTATTATTAACCATGCATCAAAATAACATTACTTTTGTCTGTTTAGGAAGAAATTATATCAACATGAGATACAGTGAGGTTCTGAGAGTTATCTACCTTAATTGCCAGGAGGCATTTAAGTATTCAGAACTAAACAGTAGGTATGTATATCCTGTCATTAATGACTAGAAATCTACAGAATACCTTTCTCATATATCTAGCTAGCTATAAATAGTCAATAATATTATGTCTGTCTCCAAAATGAAAAATTTTCTATCCGAAAGTTAACAGAGGTATTCTGCTTATCATTCAGCAGTCAAAATCAAATCTCTTATTTGTCGAATTGTTATGGGGACAGTCACCATTTTAAGAACTATTCAGGCTCACCCAATACACAGTAATTCAAAGATCTTTAGTCCTTGATATTTCCATGTCTGTCTAAGGCTGCATTTATTGCAATTAAATCTTGGTTTGATTGTATTACTTTCTTGTATGATACAATATTCCTGTAGGAGAAGTTTTAATGATGTGATTTATCTTTAGGGAAGAAAAAAATATTTACGCATTGCACTAATATTTTGTATTCTCATTGCAGAAAAGTTGTGGATTTCTACTACACTGCCATGTAATAGGCATTCCCATTACACAGCAACACAACGGCTCTGCTCTGTGTAAATCGTGAATGTTGTGCCCTACTATGTCTAGAGATGTGTAAGTTTCAAAAGCCTGTCCACAGACTATATCCCAAGGGAAAGGGAAAATTACTTGTCTCTAACAGAAAACCTGATCTCTTAATTAAGCTCAACATTACGGATTGATGTTAGGTATCTGAGTTAATTACTTAATGAAGTCTGCCGGTGCCAGGTTTGTCAGCAAAAAGAATGTTTTAATAACAGTTTTTCTGATCAAGATAGGTACCAAATTGACAGTGGAAGTGACTGAATTTACTAATTATCCACAGCACAGGTACAGAATGAATAGCAGAAGTCTAAGTATTCTCTCCATGCTGCCTACTATGGTACTTTATAATGCTCGAAGATGGACTATCTGAGGAGAAATAGAGCGAGTTCTTCGGCCAGGGCTTATTCAGCTTTTGATTACCTAAAGTGATAAAAACATAGGAGGAATCATAAATAATCCTCTGTGAAGGAGGCTGCTGATGACTTACAGAGGGAGGCAGCCAGCAGGGAGCAATTTTCCAGGCAAAAGCACTGTGTTCTTCCAAATAATCTTCCCCACATTATGGCTAAAGTGAAATTTCAAAACCAGACTTCGTAGCACATACTAGACAAAACTGCTTGTGATTGATAGGAGAATGAGACTTGTTCGTTCTTCCTTCACTTGAAGAGCTCAGAGTATCAGGAACTCAAGCACAAGGCAATTGAAAAACAAGATACTGTTCATTGGATTGAGGCCATCCACTCCCCAAGACCAATGAAGTGGAATTGTCTTGACAGGAAAGAGAAGTATTCATAAATGGGAGGAAGATAAACACTGAATATGGGAACTATTCCTCAAAAGTAATTCAAGGAATAAAAAGAAAACTGTCTAGCAAGGAAGGGGGTATCTGCAATTGATGTGTGCAATTGATCAGCATACCATCCACCCTTCTTCCAAAACTACAGCTCAGAAAATAATCTTTGACTAAAATTGTTTATGTATGATCAACAGTAGTTTCTGAAGCCAAGAGAGAAAGACAAGGGCCAAGAGAGAAACTGGGCTGAAAAATGAAAAACTAAGGCAGTGAAAAGAAAGAAAGAGTTTGTACTAGTAAGATATGCCATATCAGTGAGCATTTTGAGGATTTGGATATTTTGAAGTGGAAAAAACATTCCTTTAAAGTTAAATAGACGGTGAAGATAGCTCTGTCAGCACAGATAAATAATGGCAGTCATTAAAAGTGGCATCAAGTAAGTCTTCCTGTGGGTGATTCATTAGAATATTTGAAAGCCATCAAAGGTATCTGTGTCCAGCTAATTATGAAGATAAGATGTGCAATAATAGATCTATACTTTTTCTCATCAGTGAAGAAACGGAAGCAGTGGCAAATTTGAAAAAAATCACAGACAAGAAAAAAAACTACTAATATGGGAAAAAAGAGAGCATCTCTTGTACATGTACAAAATAAGATCTGTACTTGACATTAAGAACTTCAACTTTTTTCCTGTTAGCAAACAACTTCTGAATTCTATTTGCTGTCCCTGAATGCCTGACTGTCAGTATAAATACATCCCAGTCATCATAAGATTTAAAATATATTCTTATTCAGAATGTACAATAGGGTATTTTAGCACCACAAAACAGACTAGAGAAAACAATATTTATGGTGTACAGTGAAGAAAATAAAATCATTTATGCGTATGTTTATTTGACTCACTTTTTTTTAGAATGAGATTAAACTCAACATGAAATTAATGCAAATAAATAATTTATTTTTTAAAAAATGAAGACTAATTTATTCTGAATGTTCAGAAGGAAACTACCTTCAGAAACATCAAATCCTTCATATTAGATTTTAAGCCCCCCAGTATTTATGCACTACGGTTTTTTCTGGTCACTGACTCTTCCATAGGTTTCTTTTTCCAAAGAGAGAGATCAGAGGTAGGTAGTTGATGAGTCACAAAGACATCTTAAAATTTATTCTTTCATGTTAAATGACTAATGGTTACCTATTCTTTTAGTACTGATGGGAATATGGAATGTTATCAGACTCAAAACCAGGTATGGACTTCTAACTGCCCTCTGTATTTCTGCTACAAGGAGAGGTGAAGATCAGTCATGCTGACTGTGTTTCTGAACCTCCAGGAAAATCAGCAGGCAATTCTGGGGAGTTCACAAGCTTAAAAAACTCCTATATTTTTTCCTTTTCACATGTATTTAAAAATATTATTAAACAGCTTTTTTAAAAAGCATCATTCATTTATACCGTATTTCTTCCCCTTATTGAATCACAATGCTTAATACAAGTACAATTGAAAGAAGATGATATCCATTAGCTGTGTATACTACTACCCTCGAAGAGTTTTCAGAGCATCCCTCAAACCTGATGTTTAGATCTAAAATTCTCAGCATGTTTGGCAGAATGTTCACAACTATTTGTTTTTAGACTGTGTCTCTCCCTATTCCACTTAATTGAAAACAATTCCCAGTCACCCTCCTGTGTTTAAAGTATCTAGATTAAGATATAGTGATGGAAAAGTATCAGAGTTTTAAAGACATATAAACAACAGTTGTTTGAACAGTTGACATATAAATTCAAGCTCCCCAGGATACACTTGTTTAGGATTTTCCCAATTAGGCATTTTATTTGATCTCTGGGTTTGGGTGAGCCTCAATTCTAAAGAATTGAGGAAGAGATTAATAGACTGGATACAACAGCTAATTCATCTCCAGGGTTTTGTTCATTGCTTGTCTTTGTTAATTTGATAACATTACATCTAAAGTCAAATAAATCAAAATGAGAATTAGGCTTAGTACAACTGATCTTTGAAGGGAGTTCATGATTTTCCAGATTGTAAAAGAGATTTTATAATTCCAAATACAAACTTTACAGTAGAGATTTTTTCTTATGGAATGTTGCCAAGATAGGTTTGCAAGAAAGCTATTTGTAAGAAAATAATCTAAAAGTTACTATTATACATGTCAGAAAGACGTACTAACTTGAAAAATAAAAGTGGGTGCTAGGGGCAAGTACTCAAGATCAAGTAATCAAAAAAACATTTTAGGAGCTGCAGCACCAGGAAGATATTTGAGGAAGAGCCAATGCAACGTAGGGCAGAGATAAAGGCAAAAACAGCTTTGTGAGGTTTTTTTCCTTTAATGACAACACTTGAATCTGAAATTAAGCACAGCAGGTAGAAAGATACTGCAGGGATTTTAAAAGGTATACCACATCTGTATGCTAACAGACATTGGTTCCCACCCATAGAGATGGGGACTCCACAGTGCTTACAGTCACAAATTTGTTGCAAGTACACTGTGTCCTGTTGACCCACTATTTAGAGGAGATAATTTCTGTTTATAGCACTTTGTCTTAAACAACGGGCTGTTTTTTTCTCAAAAGCTGCATTTTACATGTCTTCCAACATACAGCATTTTTCATTTCCTCAACTGTATCTGTCTGGACAGTAATGATTTATATACTGTGGGATAGTTCTGTAGCTGTATAAATCAGTGTAACTGTATCAGAATCAGATTTATACATCAAAATGGTTGTCATTGCACAAAAGCCACATCTCTCCCTTATTCCAACATTGTACCTTGATGAACTACAAAAAGTGTGGATTGAAAATGAAAAGGCCAAAGTGCCCACCCCACAATTGTTTTCTTAGAAGTCTTCAAAATGCAATGAGACAAGTAAGACTACGGCATTTTTCCAAAGGTAGAGGGAAGTCTTGGGTACTGAGGAGAGAGACTGCTGTCATCTCGCCAGCCCTGAGCAAACGTCTGCAGTGAGATGGCTGATTTCTTTCAGGTTTTTCTTTTGCGGGGTAAATTGAAGGGGAATTTGTATGGAAGCTATAGAAAGAAATTTTTTATGCTGAAGGTGGTGAAACACTGGAACAGGTTGCTCAGAGAGGTGATAGATGCCCCATCCTGGAAACATTCAAAGTCAGGTTGGATAGGACCCTGAGCAATTAGATTGAGTTGAAGATGTCCCTGCTCACTGCAGGGGGGTTGGACTAAGTGACCTTCCTGGTCTCTTTCAAACCAATCCCTTTTATGATTTTTCTGACAGAGATGGTCAGTCCTATTGCACAAGAGATTGTTTATACATTTGAAGAAAAATGATTTCTTTAGAAACCCTCCTTCTTCTCAGGAAATTCACAGCAATCCTTGCAAGCTGAGAACTGGTCCTGTCTTAATCAATCCTTCATAGCTTTGTCCCACCTAGTTTGGCACCGCCACCTCCATTTCTGAGCTGCTCTATCACTTTGCTGCTTGTGGGGAAGACCAAAGCCTAAACCCAGACCTTCCCCCAGGCCCTTCCAGTTCCTGCAGACTGTAACAAGCTATTACATTTTGGTTTCAGCATAGTGAGTATTTGGTCCTAGAACACTCAGCTCTTGTGTTCTAGCAGTTGTGGCCCTGTGTCTCACTGTAATCAAAGGAAGTTTAGAACATGCTCCTGTGTTTCACAGCCATGTTTTGTGAATATAAGTGGCACCACTGATACAAAAAAAAAAAGACAAAAATTTAATGTGCACTGTTGGGCTGTTATGTCTATCAACGGTTGTGACTAAGCAGTACTTATAGTTTTGAACAATGTTATAAACTTACCCTCTAGAAGGCTTTTCAATTTTTCAGTAGCTCAGATTTCTGTAATTTTCAGCTTCTCAGGTCTCCAGTGATGCTACTGGGATAACAAGTTAAATATATCATCTTGGATATACTAACCAGAGTCTACCTCAAAAAAATTCTATGGAAGTTGTCATGAAATATTCATAGTACTGTCAATAAATGTGCCAACTTTGGAGACCAGTTTTTAATAGAATCATAGAATCATAGAATCATAGAATAAATTGGGTTGGAAAAGACCTCCGAGATCATCAAGTCCAACCCTTGGTCCAACTCCAGTCCAATTACTAGATCATGGCACTCAGTGCCACATCCAATCTCAGTTTAAAAACCTCCAGGGATGGTGAATCCACCACCTCCCTGGGCAGGCCATTCCAACGCCTAATTACTCTCTCTGTAAAGAATTTTTTTCTAATGTCCAACTGAAATTTCCCCTGGCAGAGCTTAAGCCCATACCCCCTTGTCCTATTGCTAACTGCCTGGGAGAAGAGACCAACCCCCACCTGATTATAATTTCCCTTTGGGTAGTTACAGACAGTGATGAAGTCACCACTAAACCTCCTCTTCTCCAGGCTAAACAACCCCAGCTCCCTCAGCTTTTCTCCATAGGACTTATGCTCCAGTCCCTTCACCAGTTTTGTTGCTCTTCTCTGGACCTGCTCCAGCACCTCAATATCTTTCCTAAACTGAGGGGCCCAGAACTGAATGCAATACTCAAGGTGTGGCCTCACCAGCGCAGAGTACAGGGGAAGGATCACTTCCCTGGTCCTGCTAGCCACGCTATTTTTGATACAGGACAGGATCCCATTGGCCTTCTTGGCCACTTGGGCACACTGTTGGCTCATGTTCAGGTTCCTGTCAATTAATACCCCCAGGTCCCTTTCAGTCTGGCTGTTCTCCAGCCACTCTGTCCCCAACCTGTAGCGCTGCATGGGGTTGTTGTGGCCAAAGTGCAGGACCCGGCACTTGGCCTTGTTAAACTTCATCCCGTTGGACTCAGCCCATCTCTCCAGCCTATCCAGGTCCCTCTGCAGAGCCCTCCTGCCTTCCAGCAGGTCAGCACTCCCTCTCAACTTGGTGTCATCAGCAAATTTGCTGATGATGGTCTCAATCCCCTCATCTAAATCATCAATGAAGATGTTAAACAGGATTGGACCCACCACTGACCCCTGGGGAACAGCACTGGTGACAGCCAGCTGGGTGAAGCTCCGTTCACCAGCACTCTCTGGGCCAGCCCTCCAGCCAGCTCCTAACCCTGCAGAAGGTACACTTGTCCAAGCCATGGGCTACCAGCTTTTTCAGGAGTATATTATGGGAGAATTAGAGCTTTAAAATAGTAGAATAATAGTAGAATTAGAGCTTTAATCCTGCATTATATATGGACACGAATGTGATTATGCAAACAGAGTGAATCCAAATGTACTTATGGATATAGTTTACAAGCTATATAACTATAATAAAACCTAACATTTCAGAATTGTTTGGGCATTGTTTTCTTATTGTTATATTTTTCAGAGCTAATGGGAAAGAAAATAAAACTGTACTTAAACAATAAATGACAATGGGCTTGTCATAACACGGTGCAAGTTACCCTTATTTGTAACAAAATTTGTAACAACTTTAGAAGTCCTGAAATGTTCTATTTAAAACACTGTGCTCCCCGGTGTCTTCTGTTAACTCTACTTACATCTTATTATGCCATTTTCCCTTAATACTACAGTGCTGGAATTTGTATATTTTTCTGTTCATTTAAATAGACAGACAGACACACACAGTCCAACAAAGGCAGGTGTCAGAACTGTTGGAAGAAAATCTGGCATTTAGACCAGATCTCTGGAAATACTTCAACAGTCAGAGAATGCCACTGTGCTTCTCATATCCAGTTTTTCCAAAGAGACAAGTGAGCTAGGAATTAAATCCCTCTGATGATGTCAGCAGTGGAACCTCTACTGTGACCTGGGTCCTAGTCTCTTTGAAAACTCCACCATGGATCTTGGTGTAAGAACATGAGCTGAGCAGAGATCCTTTGAAAACTACTCATTTACGGCTTTAAATTCTCTTTTCTAAGTCTGGTGAGAGACAGTCAAAACTGCAATGCCACTAATCATATGAGTATCCTATTTATCATAGGAAGTGCTTTTAAATAATCCACTTTTTATCTTGTTTGTCAACACTGTGTTTGATGCCCAGAAAGATTTACTCAAAGTGCAAACATTATCAGATACCTACTGTTCCTCTCTAGTACCTCAGGGGGGATTCAAAACCGGTCAGCTTAGATCTCTCTACTTCAAAGAATTTCCCCTGAAACCTTGTTTACAACATAAGCAGAAAAATAAGGTCCCTTTCCCCTTTTGTATTACTATTAACCACATTAAAGCACAAAACTCCACTAAAAAATTCCTCCACAAGACACACAAGCTCCACCAGCATCTAAAATAGGTCAATTGCTTTCATTTTATAATGCTTATTTACTACATCAGAAAATGGATACTGTGTCCTGGTTTTGGCTAGTAAAGAGTTAATTTTCTTCCTAGTGGTCAGTATAGCACTACGTTTTGGATTTTGTATGAGAATAATGTTGATAGCTCACTGATGGTTTTAGTTTTTAATAAGCAGTGTTTATACTACGTCAGGGACTTTTCAACTTCCCATGCGCTGCCAGTGGGAAGGTGCACATGAAGCTGGGAGAGAGTATATCCAGGACAACAGATCATAAGCTGATCAAAGGGATATTCCATACCATATAACATGATGCTCAGTATATAAACTGGAGAGTTATCTGGGGTGGGGGCAATTGCTTCTTGTGTTTGGGATGGGCATCAGTCATTGGGTGATGAGCAATTGCATTGTCCATCATTTTTTTTGTATATTCTATTGTTGTTGATATCATCATCATCTCCTCTCCCTTTTGCTGTCCCGTTAAACTGTCTTTATCCCAACCCAGGGGTTTTACTTTTTTTTAATTCTCATCCTCGTGTGGCAGGAGAGAGGGAGCGAGCAACTGCATGGTCCTTTGTTGCCAGCTGAGTTTAAAACACGACACTGTGCCACAGACAAGAATGTTTTACGTTGATTTCTGTCCCATCCCCTGCTGCTTACTGACTTTATTTCACAGCTTCCAAAAGTTTTGTGGTAAGATGAAGTGACATATACATTGCATCAAAAAATTACACAAATATAGAAATTGTAAGAACTTCCCCTCTTGTTCTTGTGCCTTGAATATGTCAGAGAGATTTATAGCAGTTAATACTATATATAGTAGTCATATTTTGTTGATCATGTCTTTCTTTTCAGTTGTGCTTTCTTTGGCTTATTGCAGCAAATGCAATAGTTGACTTAAACAGTCTATGCTAATGTGCTCCAATAACTTTAAATAGAAAATGAGAGGAGTGCACATGTACATGTGTGCTCACACTGGATGTGACTATCCAGTTACAGTTGTAACTATTTATGGTGGGCTGACCTTGTTGGCTGACAGACCCCCACCAAGGCATACTCTCACACCCCCTCCTAACACTGCAGCGAGAGACACTAAGACAGGAAAGATCATTGGTTGAGATAAGAATAATTTAATAACAAAAAAAAAAAAAGAAAAGAAAAAAAACACAACAAAACCATGTAGAATCAAAGGAAAATTAGGAAATTTAGTCACTGCTTATCATCAGGCAGATGTCCGGCTATTTCCTGGGAAGTTGGCCTCAATATATATAGCAATGTATTGGGATGACAAATATAATTAACTCCTAACTCCTCTTTCTTTTACCTCTCCCCAGATTTTTTGCTGAGCATAATTTCATTCAGCTTGGGATGTCTATTTGGTTGATTGGGATCCCTCCCAGCCTCTTGCCAGACCCTAATCACTGTTAGGGAGAGAGGCATGTTTGGTTATCCAGCCTTGAGCTCTGTGACCACTGCTTAGCAATGGACAAAATGCTGGACCATTATCAAGAATGTTCCAACTATCAACGCAAGTATATATCACCATTTCCAAACTGTACTTTAAACAAATATACAGATTTAAAATAACGGTAGTTTTCTGACTTCCAGATAAAATATCCATTTCTTTTAGACAAATCTATACAAGATCTACTTTATGAATTCCTTAAACAAACTTAATTCTGTAACTACATTCTTTTCATTTTGTTGTTTTTCTCTTGGTTTGTTGAGGGTTTTTTTAATAGAACTATGGATTCCAACCAAGAGGGGGGTTTTAATGTTTAAGTTGGATACTAGGGGAATTATCAATGTGAATAATGTTTTATTGCATCTGTAACTTAAATCACAATGCAAAGATCCTTTCATTCTCAGATTAATTCATGGGAAGAAAGTAGGCTATTCTTGTCAGCTGTGAAGATCATCCTCAATGAAGAAATGGAAGTATTTAGTTTTGGTGAGTTGGGAGTCATGTCATGCATTTCACTGTTGGTGGTATTAATTTAATGTCACATGCCACAGTTCAGGGTCTGTTGTCCAATAGCCTCTGAATCAATAACAGTGAAATTATGTGCTCTTGGAGAGCTGATGGAAATCTGTGACAGAAATTCTCATAAATGAGAGGCAAACAGGGGTTAATATCTTGACCTTGTCTATTCATCTCTTCCTTCAAATCAGATGGAGTCTTTTCACCCACTTTGCAGCTAAAAGCTGCCACTAATCTTTGATGAAATAGTGACATTTTACCCATCTCAGTAACACCTGGTAAATGCCTCCTGTTGACAGTAGTATTGTGTTTTAATGAACAAATAAATGGTTTATCTACCATTCTTGGCAAGAAACCCCAGCTACTGAGGCAGAGCACCAGCTCTCACAGCGTTACTTGGGCTAATTGACTCCTTGGATGAAGCTAAATCACATTATCCCCAGTGGGATGTATGTTTGCAAGTAATCAATAGCTCAACAAGATCCACAAGGCAGGTAATTAAGTGGAAAGTAATTAATACCCATCAAATGTTTTATTAACTGTTTGCCATTCCTTCACTCAAAAGTCCCAGTGTCCCATAAATAAGATTGTTAAGAAAGGAATAAATATGATCTGTGGCTAAGTATTACTGTTAAATCCTTCACTGGTCTGTGCACCATTTGAAAGTAGCACATCATACACTCAATGTCCTGGTCTTACATCCGAGGAGGGATTGTCATCTGGCCCTGTCCTAAAGATTTGGCTGCTGCCTGGAAAAAAAGTAGGTGCTTCAGTTCAAACCAAGAGATTTAGCCGTATTGTGGTGAGTGTAGTGTACCATTTTGCAGTAATATTTTAGCTGTCATTAAATTGAGGCACAACACAATGTTTTCAAGTCCACTAATAAAGCTGAAAAAAAATTCAGTCAGGACTTTTGGCACAAAAACTTACCAACAGTTATTTCCCACTATATTAGCAGACACCACTCCCCCAAGCCCCATATTCCTTATCCCCATTAACTTTGCCACTACGATATTTCTTTTATGTACCTTGAATATAAGACAGGTAGACACTAAAAGGATAGATATTAATGCTCAATTCGGACTAAGATGGGGTGGATTTCTGCTTTAGTAAATTTCACAAGTGAATTCTCACCTTATCCAACAGTCTACAGAAAAAGGAGCTTTCCCTCATGACAAGAAGCCTCTCTTCATTCCCCTTTACCAGACATTCCAGCTGGAGAAGCTAAGCTCACAATTCCTTTCATAGGGTTGTTCATCTGTTTTTTCATTCAACATTTTCATTCGTTTATTACTTCCACTTACTTGTGTATCACCCAGGAAGTGCTGAGACAGCAATAATACTAGACCCATTATTTTAACAACAGACAATAACTTTCCCTTCCAAACCCAGGCATCTTTGCAGAATATTTACCTAGTACTATTCCAGAGACAGTTTGGCCTATCACTAGATGTTGGTAGGAGTACTCAGCTACTGGACTACTTGAAATTTGACATTTCTGAAGACTTAATGCTATAAATTCTTCTCCTATGTTTTGATTTTGCATGGTTCATCGTCTGCTAAATAGCTCTGATAAACACATCTTCTAAATTTCACTCCTGAATTTACGTCGCTTATTTGACTCAGAACCTAGCCTTGACTTTTAACATTTTTCTTGTGCTAGAAACACAGTTCCTCTGTCAAAATATCAACAAAAGTGTAAATGCTTGAGAGTGAAGAGGTGATACAAGGAAGCTGACAGCTGAGTACACTACTGGGCATTAGCAAACATAAAGGGGCAGAATTCTTCCTTAATCACAGTGTTTCCTAGTTTCTGTGGAATTCTGAGTGGACAGGAAGTTTGTTTTCCCTGGAGTTAGTCAGGAGTATTGCTGAACTGTACTCTCACGTCTATAAAGATTTTTCCATGTTTTCCCCTCTCCTACCAGATCTTCCTGCTCATCTTCCCGTCAGCTTAAGCTACTAAGAAATGCTTGTCTTTTCCTTCTCCCGTGGGAAATTACACCATTTTTATTATCTACAATAGAACATTGGAGACTTCTCTCTTCAGAAATCAGCTTTTTGTGGTGGGAGAGATTCCAGTCTTGGCAGATATTTGCATCTGGAGAGTCATCTCCATAAAATAAGCTTACTGTTAGCCTGGCCAACAGGTCCCTCAGTCATGGGGTTAAATAGGGTAAAAGTAAAAAATGAAAGCAAAGAGCAGCTTGTAGCTTTAGCAATAAATATTAGGAATACAATCACTGATCCATATGTACAAACTTATTCCATAAAGGAAAACACAGAGGCTTCCAAATTGCCTACTGTTTCATTCCAGTTTAAATAACGTCCTTGTTCAAAATCCACTCATTTGTCACCAGTTTATTCCGGTGCAACTTACTGTTTGCCAAAACAAGCCTCACATGAACTCATTCTGTGTTTTGAAGATCAGTGTCAAGAAGACAGACACAAACACGGTAAGAATTTTTAACATGGTTTCTAGTATGTTTTTCTTAGGGCTATTTTATGGACATTCTAATGTATCTAAATAAGGTTGAACCTTCTATCACTGTGAAAGCGAAATGCCATCATTTTCTAAGGAACCAAGAATATGGACAAAGTGAGAAGGAAGAGAGCACTCTAATTTAAGTACAAGATTTCAAATGTACGAAAAATAATCATCACAGAAAGAAACAGTAGAAATCTATCTTCCATTTTCTGCTATAAAGTATAACATGTTTAATATAGGTCAAATATACCATGTATTTCTAGATATGCTTATTTTAAATCTCTCTCAATGTGTATTGTACACGTTTTAAGAATGCCCTAGTCAAATATACACAGCAGGATTAGGCAGATTTCTAGATTATTCCAGTATTCTGAATATTTCAGATTTCTTATAATTTCTAGATATTCCTTTAACACCTGCAAAGTATCTGGTTGAATGAAAAACCTCTGATACATACACATGAGTTCCCATTGATTTCTACTCTGCTGACATCAAAGGGAGTTGAATGTATTGGAGGACAAACACAGCTATTTATAGTCTAATCTTCCCAGACAAAATGAGCAGCCTGGGTGTCCTTTATCCTCTCATCTACAATATGCCTAACACTTTCTGAATCATCTTTTATCATTTAATCTAATTGATAACAAATGAACTATAGCAGAAGATGTCCTCTGATGAATAAGTGTAACAAAAGAAAAAGATCATAATCTAGTAACCAACTAGTTTTCAAACATAGAATATTTTATAAACTTTTTTCCTTGTTTCTACGTTTATCTGCAAATACATTTAATTTCTAAAAATATTATGTTATCTAGTTGTCTACCTGAGATCTTTGGAATTTCTTTTTAAGTACTCAACTTTCTAAAACCAGTAAAATGACAAAAAAATCAAATCAATGAACTTTATCCATGTGTATTCTTTTATTTTTAGAAAGCTATACAGTCATACAGGTTGCCTGCTGATTCATAATACCTTTCAATTATATTTGTATTTTCCAAAAACTACAGCAAATCAAAAATATTTTGACACAAATAACAATAAAAAAAAGGGGGAAAAAGATTCATTATGTAAAGAAAAAGAGAAGACATCAACAAGATGAAGAAGATTCGTGCAATAGTCATGATTTTCTATGTGAAAAATGCAATGATCTTGTGTGTGAACTGTTCCCTCACTTTGCTTTCAGCCAAGAGGATCCTGTGCTTGGCAATGTGAAATTAGAAAGAATCTATGGCAAAATGCCTTTGATTTTTTCACTGTCAGCTTTCAGGTTTGCAGGCAGAACATGACTTTGAACTAGGATTGGGCCATGTCAGATATGCACTCCTTTCACGCCTGAGGAAACAGGAACAATCAAATTCAGCCTGAGTGTAGGAGTAATAACATAGGGGTTCAGAAAAAGATAACAGGTGAACAGTCTCAAAAACAAGGCCAAAGTCCAGTTTAGCCTGGCTGATTTTATCACTTGTCAGTCTGACTCAGCTTTCTTTCTCTTAATCCAAGAATACTTTCCCAATCTTTCCCATGATTGTTCTCCTTCTAATATTTGAGGCCATAATTCTAACACCTTACCGAAAAATGGAAGATCTCGATTAGGGATTTGGCCATAGACTTTCCAAACCACTATTTGTAAAATTCTGAGTATATCTGGAAATTAGCACCACCAGAAACTTCAAGTTAAAAGTTCTTCAGGTTCCAAGGCCAGACATTTTCTTGTCTGGGTAACCTGATAAACAAAGCTCTGGAGTCTGATGCTAGGAAACCCTTACAAGAACAGCTGAGCTGTGTTTGAAGAGCCTGCCTGCTGTGACTGAGGCTTTTGGTAAGTTTTCAATATCTGTGCAATAAATGAAGCATTGTTTCCAACCAGAGTTGCCAAGAAAATCCTAATCACACTTGTTGGATTAGAACATGTGAAATATCTGATAATTAAGGACTGACTTATCTGATAAATTCTTACCAAGGTCAAAACCACTTCCACATAGATGGCTCAAGACCTTGTTTTCTCAGAACTAGATGGTCAATATCAGCTATTCCAGTTGCTGCTGCTACAGCGCAGTCTGTTCAAATCACCTTTACAATGGCTAACCTTCACTAAAAGCATCTTCATTTAATATGTTTTACGATTCCAAACAACTATATTTATGTGACAAGTATTTTGTACCACCTTGTTAAACAGAAATTGCTGTAAAATTAATTCTAAGTTCAGAAATATTTGTATGAAAACTTAACAAATATAATAAATATACATATGTACATATATAATAGAAAATATTCTGTTCCAAGATCACATATCCTCATTGGTACAAGAAGGAAAACATAAAAACATTTCTTTCCAGTGACAGTACTCACATCTCAGTTTCACTTATGTTTCAAGTGCCGTAGTGAATCTTCTTTGGTAGCAGCCTGGCACTTTCAAAGTAATACTTTCAAAAAGTTAAATTAAAATGATTAGCTTAAAAATGTGTGCTTGAGTTCTCTCTCCCTTTCTGCTCTAAATATGAAGGAAAGCATTCTGTGTAAATGACCTATTCTTTCTCAACAAACATCCTTTGTTTTGATTGACTGCATTTCCACAGACCGCATTTCCACAATGATATTTCTAAATTAGGAAAATTCATCTTAAAGCTACCCAATCACAGGAGAGGTATTCAAGTTTTTTCAGTTCTTTCATTTGCTATCAGAGCCCTGTGAGGGGATAATCTGTTAACCGATATTTATAGAAAATTGTGCTGGATCCGCATCCAAATTTGTTTTTATCAGCATGAAAGTTAAGTAACTTAACCAGTGAAGAAGAAACTCCTTGGTAGTGGTGAAGTAAAAGTGAATGCACAGGATTCAGATGAAAGTTCTTGTGACTGTGGAACAGGACAGTAAAAATTAATACCATATTAAGGAATAATAAATAGTCCTCTGTATGTTGCTCCCTCTCACCATTTCAGCAGAAACTACATGCTTCCTCAAAACTGTGAAAAGAGCAGATATTAACGTACATTGCAGATACAAAAAAGAAAATAAAACGGTGACATGCCACCTTTTCAGCAATTAAAAAAACAAGGTCAGTGCTTTGTTATGTGATAGTAAATAGCAGGTTAATTCTTTTAGGTTTGATTTCAAATAAATGGCTAATAAAAGAAAGGGGTGTAACTAAAAGAGAAGTTTCACTTCCTTTAAAATAGAATACATCTTAGAGTGCAGTCATGGTGTCACTAAAAATATCTCAGTGTGCTGAACTACTACTCCGCATCTGTATTTCTTCTTTAGTCAATAATAAACACTAACAGAATCAAAGTATCACTAGTGAAAAGCTATCCCTAACTGAAAAATATCCTGTATTATACTGCATTGGACTTTCCAAAATATTATCAAAGAGGAAAAGGTGTATGTTAAAAAGACAGATTTAAAAGCTGTTGAATAATTGGATTTAAAAGTCTGCAGGATGACTACGCACTTTGTTTCAATTGGTACCAAAAATACAGCAAACAAGCCAAGAGAAGAGATTCTTCATGCTTATTTGTAAATTGGGAGACTATGTTTGGAGGGCTGTATCATGTTTTGGGGTCCCAGGCAGAAGACATGTGTATACTGGAGCGAGAAAAGAAGAAACTGCTAAGCTGGTCAGCATGCTGGAGCACAGGCCATGCAAGGAGTGTCTGGGAGCTAGGTTTGTTTGGCCTCAGGGGAAAAAAACTCTGAGAAGAGATGGTTGAGTGCAGCTACTTAAAGAGGAGGACGTAAGGTTGACAAAACTGGAAGCTTTGTTAGACAACGTTAGATAGATCCTAGGAAAAACTTTCACTTCAAGGGTATAGTCAAAAAGTGGAAAAGATTGCTCAGAGAGAGTATGAAGTCACCTTCCTTGCAGATACTCAAACCTCAACTGGATAAGGCATAAGCTAGGTGCACTAACTGGATTTGTGTGGAGCAGGGTTTGCACCACAAAATTCCAGAGTTCTCTTCCAATCTAAACTATTCCACACTGTTTTCATTTAGTTAAAATAAAAACATCAGAAAAGATTTCTCAGATGTTGATTTCTGTTGAAAATACAGAATCCATTTTTCTCTTTAAATAACTAACTGTGTAACAGTTAAGTCCTTCTATTGATTTGCAGATAGTTCAATTCCTATGGCAGACAAGAAGGATCAAAGAATTTAGAGACCCTATCTATTGTCTTCAAAACAGTCTCTTTCCTGATCTGGATGTGAGTCATATAAAGATATTAGTAGAATTTTCTTGTTTCTTTTCTTCAATGAGAATTCTTGGTTTTACCCTCATGGAAAAAAAATTAAAAGTAATTAAACCTGTTTCAGGTCATAGAAATCAGCTAATCACTGCCTAACTGGAGACCTTCATTATGAAATGGAGTTCAAGTTTATCTGGAGTTGTTGCAATGAGAGCTGCATTCCTAGTCCTCCCTAGGGTTTCCCCACTATTGAATACCAGTATAGACCATGAAAAAAATTAGCCTCATACACATAGACTTAGAGGTGAGGGCAGCATTGTAATTTGGGATTTCTCAGTACAGCTGAGTTCAACAGTAAGAGCAGCAGGAGGAAGCACAGTGGATCAAATTCTATTTCGCATTTTCTTGATGTTTTAAAAATCTGTGTGGGGTTTTACATTTCTGTTGTGGCCAATTTTCTCTTTCTCTAATTTCCTCCTACACTGCTGAGTCGTCTTCTAGCCTAGTCACCAAGCTTTGGTGTAGAGCTAAAATCAAAAGTTCTTTTTCCTTCTATTCTTGCCCTTGACTACTTTCAAATCAGATCAAAATGTATACTGCAACCAAAAATAAAAAAAGAAAAAGAAAAAGAAAAAAACAATAACTTCCTCTTTCTTTTAGATACTTTTTGAAAGAAAAATTGTTTAGAAAGGATTATTTTGGGTTCTTCTTTATGAGAGTCTCTTAAGGGTAAGTGCTTTTTCAACAGTGAGAAAGCATAATACAGAATTTCTTTAGGCATTATGCTAGTTGCATGTTTCTTCTTGTTTTTTCCTGTTCTTTATAGGCAGAAAAGAATTTTGTTTGGAGGTTCAGCTCAGCTGTCATCTTTGATTATATGCCGCTATTGTACACAGAAAGTTGCAGCATGCAGAGTACAGATCATTATGTCACTACCTTGGGTGTTAAAGTCTGATAAGGAATCTGCTCACTGTTGAAATCCATTATTTCTAATAATAGTTGGAAATATTTCTGTAAGGATTCCCCAACAAATTTTTAAGATAACCTCATTTTCAGCTACCGTGTCAAAATATTTCTTCAGAAAAACAAATTTGTTTTGGATTTTTGAGAATTTCCACCTCTTTCCCTCTTTTTCCAACCAAAAATTCAACAGAAAAGCATGAGGCTTTAGAATTTTCCTTTGCTGATTCTAACTTCAGAAAAGAAATCCTAAGTTAGTATACTAAAAAAGAAAGCTGAAACTGCTGGGGTTTGGTTACATTTTTGTTCTTTCCCTCAGATGTACTAATTCTGTGAAGAAAAATAAAGGAAGGGGTGAAAAAACACTCTAGTGAATCGTGAAAAGAATTTAGAACACTGAAAATCAATTCTTTTTTAAGGATCTCTCTGATAAATCTAGACTCAATCTTGAAAAATAATACTGGAATTATGTTTTCCAATTTTGCAGAGAGGTTTTTTTATTATAGCTGCACATTTTTAGTGTCATGCTGTGGACATGCAAACTCTCCACAACTGCAGAGTGTTTAAATGAAAGGAAAAGCAATAAGAATAGAAGTAGTCAGCAAACTTTCTTATGAGTCCTAAGAAACCTCATTGAAATATATCACAGATTTATACCTAAGTGCTTTCTTACATGACATCTTACTGCTCACTTTGAAGGCTTAGTTGTGGTTATAAAATTTTCTAGGATTTATAGGCAAAACTTTCCCATTAATCTACTTTTTTTCCTGACATATCTAGCAGATAGGATCTCCAATGTCACGTTATTTCTCTTTACCATGATACATATTTTAATCTTTCACAAGACAGACCATCTGAGTAAACTGATGATCAAAAAATTAAAACACAGTTGGAAACCACACCTGTAGTCATTTGACAGGCTAAAGGCTTTATTCAGTCAACTTTATTTACAAAAAGTATATGTGAGAAATCTGTTATAGTAAATTGGTGTTCAATGGCACCATACATTTTCAGGCTGCTTGCACCATCTTGGTCAGGAACGCAAATTTAAAATATGCTAGTAATGTAAGAACCTTATACGGTATCCTAGAGAAAAGTGAAGGTAAAAGATAAATTTCTCTGTTGTACTAGCAGGGAAAGAAGCAGAACAATAGAATCTGGATATGAGGAAGACAGAGAAAAATCTTTTTCTAGCTTGCTTTGTAGTATTCTGTCTCAACCATGAAATAATGTAAAATTTCAGCTGAAAATGCAGTGTTCTGGAAGTGGCCGTACAAACAGCAGCAATTTTCAAATGCTCCTTTTGTAATGATGTGTCATCTGGAGGTCAAAAATGTGATTCTTGCATAAGCTTTGTTGAATGTGATTTACATACCATCAGGAGACTCTGCTCTTAGGGTGTAAACAGTCTTTAATCCTACCAGGGAGGAATCCAAGAACTTGCACAATGGTCCTCAGAATGAAAAAATGCAAAGCAAATAGTAACTGTTATAGCATAGAGAAAGACATACACATGCAGGTCTGAGGGGAAATGTGTTGGCACAAAATTTCTTTCATCTAGTGTTTAGGAAGGCTATAGATTGCATTAGCTGCAATCCCTAACTAGTAGTTTTGTAAACCTGTAAGTCCTTGTACAATACAGATTTTGATAATTCCCATCATACGAAATAGCTAGAACTACCATTACAATCAACAACCATTACAATCAACTACAGGAATTGGTAGGAAGGTGCTGAAATGTCTTTTCTGCCAGGTTGTCATTCTGAGACTGACCTCAGACCATTTTTTTTCCTTTCTGATTAGGCCATCCTTTACTGCAGTCAAGAGTGATGTGATAAAATAAAAAATAACACGGTAATTCTTTGGTTTGGAGTTTTCTCCTGGTCTTGTCATTTTATGCAGACTTCTAACATTTTGCCCACATTAAGAATGGATATCAAAGATGTTCAGGGTGTTTTAATAGATTTATGGATGCTGACTGACTACCACTGCGTTTGCTTATTTTTTGTTGCTATAACTCAAAGCTGGAAAAAAAAATGACAGCCCTGTCTCTAAAAAGTTCCTAACCAGAACTTAGTACACCTAAAAAAACCACCAACTTTTCCCCTGCCCCTGAATTATGAGATTCCAACCTGCTGCTCCCCTGGTCTGCAGACCTTCCTGTTGTGTCTGAAAACAATGCAGAAGCAACAGGCTCACCTGTTACTGGCTGTTGTTTTATACTATTAACAGCTTCTGCAAACTCTGGTATTTCATTTGCTCAAGTGTACTCTTGTTTTTATCTCTGTGAAGGTCGCAGTCCAGGCTAACTCAGTATAGCATAGTACAGTGTTCCCCTAAACACACAGCAGAAGGCTAATAATCAAATGAACTAAACCCTGCAACAGCCTAGAGTGTGGAACAGAGTGTTTTTTTAGTAAGAGCAGAGGTATGCAAATATGATTCTGTTGATGTCAGTGAAGTTAGAGTAACGGGGAACAGAACGGGGAAATTCAGCTTTAAAAAGAGTTGTCTGTTTGGCTTCTGCAGACATCACAGCAGAGATTTACCTGGTACTTATCTTTTGGAAATTAATTGCCATTGTATTGTAAATAGTTATGTTGACTTTCTAACACCAATACAAAATTCAGAAAAAGAACAGAATGGCCTCAGAAAATATTTTCTTATGAGTGTTTTGAAACATCAGTAAGAGTACGGAAAATGTTGGCTCACGACTGAATGATGTGGGTGCCCTACTGATGGAGGATAAAGAAAATGCATCTACTGAATGCCTTATTTTCTTCAGTCTTTACTGTGAAGGCCAGCTTTTAGGAACCCAGGACTCTGGAGGAAAGACAAAAAGTCCGGAGAAAGGAAGACTCCCATTGTCAAGGACGATTGAGTTAAAGTTAATTAGGCAAACTCGACATCCAGAAATCCATGGGTCTTGAGGGGTGGCACCTATGAGTGCTGGGGGAGCTGTCAGATATTATTGCTAAGCCACTCTACATCATCTCTGAAAGATCATGGAGTACCTGAGGACTGGAGGAGACCCAGTGTCACTCCACTCTTCAAAAAGAGGAAGGAGGACCCAGGAGATTACAGGTCAGTTAGCTTCACTTCCATCCCTGGAAAGGTGATGCAGCAGCTCATGCTGGATATCACCTCTAAGTGCATGGAGGAAAAGAATTTATCAGGAGCTTATTGCTTGAATATCTAAAAGGTGTCAAGAGGATGGAGACATACTCTTTTCAGTCATCCTCAGTGACAGCACAAGCGCAATGAGGAGAAACTGGAAAACAGAAAGTTCCACCCTAACTTGAGGAAAAACTGCTTTACTGTGAGGGTGACGAAGCACTGGAACAGGCTACCGTGTTGTAGAGTCTCCTATGGAGATACTCAAAACCCACCTGGACAAATTCCTGTGCAACCTGCTGTAGGTGTAGGTGAAGCTGCTTTAGCAAGCATGTTGGACTAGAAAATGTGCAGATCATGTACATCTACTACATGATCTACAGATAATCATTCCCTTCCAGCTCCTGCCATTTTGTGATTCTGTGATCTTACCACCTATCTCTTATTTTTTTGGGGGGGAGGGGGGGAAGAGGGTGGGGAGAGGGAAGAAGGAGGGCTATTGCGTCTATAGAGGACCAGCCAAATAATACAGTGTACCTTTCTCATAAGGGCAGTAATAAAGTTAGCTACATATCTCCCATAGGCTTTGTGGAGATCCATTTGTCTTAAACCTGACTTCATGAATGCAGGAAAGTTGTAGAATGACAGAGATGCATTCAGTCAGTTTTTGTATACATTAGGTCATTTTTTAGTTGTTCTTTTTTAAAAACAAATCTCATCAGAAACATTTCATAAGTAACAATATTCTGTTGTTTCTGTTTCTAAAGGGACATAGAGTTAAAGTTCTTAGCTAGAGGGACAGAATTAGTTATGGAATTCATATGGAAGTCTTCAACGGCAAAATATACAGCTCCATTTAAAAAATAAGAGAGCTGTTGTCTATGGAGTTTATTTCTGCAACAGAAATCACCTCTTCAATTCTAATATGATTTCTAGAAGACAATTTCTAGAAGACAAATCATATGACTAACTACTACTGACTAATTGCTGGATACTGTAAGAATTCGAAGGGGATTCAAGGAGGATTGCCCATGAGTCCAGAAATAAGTGTGAAAACAAAGCCTCTACCTTGGAAATAATTTCAAATCGCTTCACCACAACCCCTGGAAATGTCAGTAGAACTAGAAATCTATTTGAAAAAGTACGTGAAACAGGAAGGTAAAAGACATATAAACAGCCATTTTGGTCTCTTCTCACCAGTTGTACTTCTCTGTGGTGCTGACCTTAGTGTTAGCCCCTGGCAGCTCTAAAGACCTTGTAGTGTCACTCTTTCATGTTTTCTGAATTGTAGTCTAATACTTTCATGAATATATCCAATAAAATGAAAGCACTTTTCAGATCATATAGCAAGAAACGTGCTAAATGACTTAATCACTAAAATAGTGACATGTTTACAAGTATGTACTGAGACAGTTAATAGAAGCCAAAAGACTGGCCAGACATGTCTGCAGTGGACCTCTAAGGAACTTTGACCAAATGTTCTGTGTTAAATAATGTGTAACAGTTACTTCAAGGATACAATCTGTAATTTACAGTCATTGGAATAACTTCAGCATGTGGGTACATGCTTAAATGTATTATTAAGACATTTCCATACAGTGTAGCAATGCTCGTCTTTCAGCTTGTTTATTGGATTTGCCTATTTCAGTGTAGAAACACTATAAACTGCACTGTAAATATTTATTCTTGATAATACTCATTAAACAGAACATGATACTTACAGTTATGACAAAGAATATTAGCATTTGTGAAAAATCACATGTAAAGAAAAGATTTTTTTATTTTACTTAAAACCTCTCATCCTTCTTGCCATTGAGTTCTACATAAAGTACATGTATACAGGCAGATGAGTCCGTGCTGAAAACCAACAACCTTGTGCTATTATATTTTTTTTGTCTTGAGGCATTTAAAAATCTTCAGGGTCTAAAATGCACTTAACTTATGTGAAGATTATTAGGTCTAACAAAAAGGGATTTACGTGGCAACAGGGCATTTGAGGCTATAATAAGGATAGTTCCTGCCCTGGTTATTGAAAATATTAGCCTAGATTTGTAATTTAGGACTGCTTTTTGAACCTAGACTATTCCCATATTTCCAGTTAGTGCTCCTGATTTAAAGCATTTATATTGATCTGGATCTGCAAGCTTTTTATTAAGGGTCAAGCTCACTACAGTAAGTCAGGTATATATAACTTTTAGACCAAATTACTTTGGTACTCTGTACCATATCCTCCGAAAACTATTGAAAGCTCTGACGCTGGATGCAGCTGCCCTTCTAGCAAGCCGTGGCAGTTGTAAAGAGATCACACCACCTGCATCCTATTTTTTTCCAGCATTCACTCGTAACTTTATACATTCATCCAGGAATCCTAATGGACCTTGCAGGTACCATGAAGAATGGGTTACGTACTCCAGTCCAATGACCAGAAAAATATCAAGGTGCAGAGCAGATCTTCAATTGTATTCACTGATATTTAGTAACTTGTTTACATACACAGAACAGACTTTCTCTCTTTCTAGGTGCACAAAATGCAGTGCAACACCTGTTTTGAATTGGATCAACCAGTTCTTTGCAACTGTAGACAGCAGGTACCTGTAGTCAGAATAAAAGTAGACAGTTTAAACTAATCAAGAATTCTAATAATGCACTGTATTTGCATTTCTTTTCCAAGTGAGCACCTTTGTGTGGTAGCAAGTAACACAGTTCCAGAATCACTTTATAATATCTGATGATGCATTTCAGATTTCATAAAGCTTATACTTCAAGAAGAAAAAGAATTTGGATGGGGTTAGTTAAAATAAAAGTTCATTTAGCATGAAATGGATTACGCTGGTTTGGGATTTTGTTTTTTTTTCCGTTTTTACATCAGATGACTGAGTAATTACTGGAACTTTTAAACTGAAGTGGTTTGTTTTGATTGCATTTGCAAGCATCTGATGAAAATGTGCAAATTAACCACACTAGACTTTAAATTTTTCTGTTGATTATACAAAAAATGGTTTATACACAGAGGGCTTGTTTCCATGATCCTCTATACCATAAACATACAAAACCTGTTGTATCTCTAGGAGGTGCAGCGTAGAGTTCATGGCTCAAGGAAGTCAGAAAACATACAGTGTGAGAAACAGAAGAAAAAATTACTTTTCCTGCCCTACCTCACAACTTCTGTTTGACAGACATTTCTGCGGTAGCTTTTTATACTTTCTATCCTGTGTACAAGTTTATAGTGCAGCTCTTCCCTTGTCAGACTTTCCAATGGCTGCAGCTATCCTGAGTGTGATTTTAGCTGTGAAAATCATATGACTTGCTACCATTGCTATACAGAAGGTTAGTCGCCCTCCAGCCCTGTTAATACAAATAACAAAATAAGGCAAGAGGATAGGGGGAAAAAAAATTAACCAAAATATATGGAAAAACTGAGGATTTTCTGCGTATTGCCAAGTTATATTTCCTTTTTTTAAAAAGACAAACGAACAAACCACCAACAATTAGGTTTTAAGAATTTAATTTTCATACATCCTAACAGAATTTTACGTTTTCCATATACAGGACAATGAATATTAACAAAGAATATCAACTGTTATATATTACCATGAACACATTCAGTGAAAATACACCTGTTTTGAACAAGATCTTGAGTGTCAGTATGTCAGTGTTGCAGATATACTTCTTTCTTTTACAGTACCAGTATTTAATCTCCACTACATACAATTACCAATTAAATGTAACAAACCAGATTTTCAACTCCAGGATAGCAGCTTTGTTAGCTTAACTGTTTCCTTAAAGAGTGAGCACAAAGAGAACTTTTGGCTGGTAAAACCCCAAAGAGACAGCTGCTTTCTTTGTCTGAAAATGGGGGTTTGGGAGGAAGCTGATTTGCATAGATCCCTGCATAGATCCAGACAGATTTAATAGATTCATGTTTGACAAACTCTTTGTGTTTGATAGACAGTTTTCACCCAGCCCACACAATTGCACAGAAAATAAGTCAGTTATGCAGAATTTTGCAAGTAGAAATTATCTAGAGATTTCTCCAATATCATAATTTAAGGCTTTAGGGACATATAGAATTCCACCTTATAAAAAAAATAAAACAATCCTCTTTGAATTCACATCACTCAACATCAGCTGAACAGCTTGGCCTTAATGGACAGCCCACATTTTTCTACCTCTAAGAGAAATGAGAAGTTTTAAAACAGAGATGCAGAGCTACTCTTCATAATAAAGTACATCTTTTTACATCAGCTTCTTGTAATTTGTTAATGATGGCTCATTCGTCCTACACCTACCTACAGAAAAGAGGTTTACGGATACAGAAAACCAGAAGTAAATAGAAAAATCAACTTGTGGTGATATCAAGTTTGGTGTTTTCCTTAGGGATTAACGACCACTTAGTGGATCCTAGCCATTAATGACAGTTAATTCCCGCCTGTCCATCTTTCATCTATGTGTTTCATTTGTACTGTATGTGTGCACACAATGTGGGCTCACATACCTGCACCTAGTTTGTTACAAAATATGAAATCAGGTAGGAGCAATTTGTTGTTAATTGCTAGCACTGAAGAAACAGACGTTAGAAGAATATGACTTAGTAATGGAAACAGTTGGCTGGCTATGCATCACTGTAGTCTTCACAGTTCCAGAGGAAAAACTGTAAAAGCAGATATGGAAGAGGACGCAAAGGTTTGCTTTACAATTGCAAGGCTTGTAGTGGGACAGGAGAAACACAAATCTAGGTGGAAAATCAAAGTGAGGAGGAAAATAATCAAATTATATCAAACAAGAAGGGAAGAGAGAAAAAGCATCACTGCTGATAAAAGTCCTAAAGAACAACTTCACACAGAGAAGCCAAACAGCAATGATGAATAGCGCCAGTCAATATCAAAAAAGTAGCAGGAAAATCAGTAAGAAAAGTGTACAGTAGAAATGACAAAACAAATTCCTAGCCTTTCAGCTAGGTGAGTGAAGCCAGAGCTGGCAGTCAACTGGAGAGATGAGACTAAAGATTTATGAGGGTAAGGCATTAAGAGAGTCATCAGTATGGAAGAGAGTCATCAGTATGGAAGAGAGTCATCAGTATGGAAGATAAAGTCTTCAGAGAGAAAGAGAGAAGGCTTCAATAATAAAGAGAGATCCAGAAGTCAATGTCTGAAAGGAAGGCTAGCACAAAGAGAGCAAACAGATAACAGGAATACAATGTCAATGAAGTGCAGCCAAATGAAGAAATGTCTTTCACAAAATGAAAGATATTGGAAAAGGACAAAAAGAATACAAGTAAGAGGGCAAAGGATACTAAATCAAAGGCCTTTTCTTTTTTGATGCAGGGTAGAAAGGGACAGGAGATGGATGGATTCTCCACATGCAAATGGCTTCAGAAATAATGTTGGAGGAAAAGGTATGAGTCTGTACTACAGACAGATATTGAAGAGCTGAGAACACACAGTCCAGTTATTTCCTGGATAGAAGCAATCATTACAGAGATACCAGTAAATGAAGGAAAAAGCAAAGGGGTATGATGTTAGAAACCAAAGCAAGGTGGATACTGTCATTAATGACAAGAGTCTCCTTATGAGATCTGAATTTGTACTGTATCTCCATTACAAATTCTTCAGGCTTTCACTTCTACACTTGTAACCCTAGGATACAGATTTGGAAAAGAGACATGTATAAATAGGGAAGGGAAAAAAGGTGGTAGAGCAAGGGAAAAGTGGGAGTACGACTGAGAGAGGAAGGAGCAGAGAGCACGTGAGGTGGAGCAAGGCAAGGCAAAGAAGAAACAACTTACGATGTTGGCATAGTGAGAGCAAAACTGTGTTGAGTTTTGCAGTGGCATGTGACTGGATGTATGAAAACAAGTCAAGGACTGAAACTAGGCGGCAGAAGAGCAGGAGAGAAGATGCCACTTTTGAGAAAATCAAGACAGGAAAACTTCAGAAAGGGTACAACTGCTGCTGTTTTTCTAGTGAATCGGTGGCTGGAGCTCATTTCCGCTTTCTGAGCAGGGAAGATGCTTAAGAAACCAGAGTAATTCATTATTACCTTAATGCTTCAGTGATTAATTTTACCTTGAATTCTTTATTTCCTCATGACAAAATGCCTGGAGCCAAGTTCCGGTTTTATTTAAACACCTATCACTCTGATTGTTAAATACCCTGTCACTACTAAATACCCTATCGCTCTGCTTCTTATACTGATGATACTTATACTCTGTTTCTTAGACTGTTCCTTGTACTGATAATTTTGGTAAACTCCATAAAAGAGTGTGGCAAAACAAACACCTAAGGAAAAGTACAAAGATCAGCGTTTACAGAGCCATTGTACTGTCCACTCTTCTATATGGGTCCGAATCATGAGTCATTTACCGGCACCACTTGCGTCTCTTAGACCGCTTCCATCAGCGCTGCCTCCGTTCAATTCTAAACATCCACTGGACTGACTATGAGACCAACACGTCTGTCCTTGAACAGGCAGCAGTCACGAGCATTGAGGCCATACTGCTGAGAACACAGCTGCGCTGGGCAGGGCACATCTCCAGGATGCAGGACTACCGCCTCACTAAGATCGTGCTCTATGGGGAACTTGCCACTGGCTGCCGCAAGAGAGGAGCCCCGAAGAAGAGATACAAGGACTGCCTGAAACAATCCCTCAGGCTTGGCCATATCGATCATAACAATTGGTCTACCCTGGCCTCCAATCGGGAGGCCTGGAGACACACCATCTACAACGCTGCTGCTGCTTTTGAGAACACACGCAGGATCACTCTCGAGGAGAAAAGACAACGCAGAAAGAATCGCGTCTCGTCGATATCACCTGGGGAGTCTTTCTGCTGTGCCTTCTGCAACCGGACTTGTCTATCTCGCATTGGCCTTTTTAGCCATCAGCCTGCTTGTAACAAGCGTGGGTAGAGCCCTTTTTCAAATCTTCGCTCGCGAAGCCTAGCCATGAATGAATCCGCTACAATGGTGCCTGGACCAAGCATTTGCCATGACAAGCTATCTGTGCTTCTGTGCAAATCATCTAAGCACAAAGGATGCAAGGTATGTATCTACAAATGTTGGTATAGGTGTATTTACACCAGAGCAATTCCACTCAAAACTATACAAAGCTACAGAGGCACAACTGAGAACAGGAGTCTTACTCCTGCGATGCTTGCAGTTGGAAATAAAAATTTTAAAAGCAGTATAGCGTATTGGGTATCCTTATAAATGCATTTACCATGAAAATGATAGAGTACAATACAGAAGACACCACCGAAAATACCATCTCATGATATCTTTTAATTCAGTTCCACAAACTTTCCCTGATATATTGCTGGTCACAAAATTCAATAATCTAGACAGATTACTAGAGGAATTCGAGTAATTTGTGGCAATTGCAGCAGAACAGATTATTGCTATATCCTAGCTAGTAAAATGCACTAATTCTACAAGAATCTGATTCTACGCTACCCTGCTATAGTGGCAAAGTCAGGCCTATTGCTGGAAGTGTATATCCTAATTTATTTTCAACCACCATTCCTTTAAAATTAATTAATGAAAAAATGTGGGGTTTGTACTTTACCTTTTCCTGTCATGTGTAATGTCAGGAGGAATGATAAATTCAGGGAGAGTGAAAGGGGATTCCTAGTATTTTAAGTAAAGCCCTAATATGAAGATGGTAGATAGATAGATAGATAGATAGATAGATAGATAGATAGATAGATAGATAGATAGATAGATAAATCCAAAACACCACACAAAAAAACCTCATCAAAATACCTGCCTGGGACGGGGTGGCAGAGGGTGGGTGGGTGGACAGGCAAACCTTTCTCCTGCAAGTCTCAACAGCTACATCTAGTGGTTTAAGGCAGCATAGACAAGTTCTCCCATAACCAAACCACGTATTTGGAAAGTTTTTTTGTATTTTGTATTAAGGAGAAGCATAAAAATCTTCTCCGATGTAAAGCTATGTAATTAACAGCACTGATGCTTCACTGACGCTATAATTTTTTTTTACAGTTTATCTTGTGAAAGTTAATCTATGGAAACTGGAGTGTTTATGTCAACGTAAGTTTTGGGTTGTATTTTTGTAAGCGTTTCATATATTACAGTTATGTATTTTCCTTATTGATGGACAAAATTAACTTAAAATTATAAATTAAAAATTTGAATATTTACATTTTGTGGAGTAGGATTAAAAAAGTTCAAGTTGTTTGCGAAGCATTCATATCTACATTTGATAAATAAAACTCAGTGTAACTACAACATCGTTACCAGACCTTGTTCATGTACCTTGGATTAAAGAAAACTTTTCAATTTTCCTTAAGACCAAGTATAATGTTTTTAAGCATTCCAGAAACATTCACCTCAATCAAATAGAGGCAAACCTGTTATTTCAAACAATGCCACATAAGGATAATTGCAGATAATGCAACAAAAATTTCCCCCCACCCCGGCCCCCTCGAGTCTTTTCTAAAGAATGGAATAGTGTTTTCAGGAACAGTAAATAATGTACGGTAATTCTTCATATCCACTTATTATTTGGAATAAACAAGCATGGAAATAAAAATATTCATTCATAAATCAAAAACATTTACTTGTCAATAATTTCATACTAACTTAAATACAATCACCTAGAAAAATATATTAAAAATCTCCTAATCATCCTCATAATTAAACATGCATGAACCACAAAGAGTGGAGTGTAATATCTGAGTTTTAGCACAGTTTATAATATGGTAAGAGGTGGTGGAAGAAAAATAAAGTATTGAATTTCAAAATTGATAAAACCAAGAAGAAAGAAGTATGTATTTTCTGTTCACTTATCAATTTACATTCTTTAACTATTTGGAAACGTCAAATGGCTATTTTTGATACAGACCCACAATTATTTAATGTGGGTAGGAAGGAAAGACTGAGTTTGAAATATGCATAGTTAATTGCAGATGTAGGTTATGACAATTAGAGTCATATAAATGCATATTAGACAATACTAATTAACCACAACTGTTCAGGAAACCTGCATTAGTATTGCAGTGAATAATTTAATGAAAGACTCTGCATAGCACAACCCAAGAGTTAATTTTTGCCTGTCTTTATTCAGATAAATCCAGAAACATCCTGATCCTTTGATGTCTAAGGAATAGAATAGGAAGCAGTATTAAGTATGATAAGTTGCCACCACTTCCGCAATACCCGAATTCCTTATAAGCAGTCTGTTCAGCTTTCCTGTTCTTGATCCAACCATATGAAGTAGGCACTTCAATAAATTGGAAAGCAAGGCACTGAAAAATTAAAGGCCAGATATTCGAGGACTTTTTTTGTTTATCTTATTGTAATGACTTTAACAAAAACAAGAAGTGTAATAAATGCAAAAAAAAAAAAAAGCTTTTGAAATATTCTGCGTGAGTCACATCTGGATCGGAGTTGGAAAACCAGCTTAATTTGCAAAGGGAAATTGATGCATGTAAGGCTGCTTAGCTGTATCGCCTTGCTGAAGCACCTTCTGTTATGGTATCAGTTGGAAGTCCACCCATATCTACACAAACTTGCTGAATGATAATTTCTCAAGAACGCATCAACTAGTTCTAGTTCATTTTTCCCCTGCTCTTCCCTTTTGAAACCAGAATTCAACAAAAGACACTTGATGAGAAAAAATGTGAAATCTCCGTTTCCCATAATAAGATGAACTCAGACAGCTTGCAAAACAGTGCCCAAATATGATCTTCTCTTGTTTGAGACTGAATTTCTACCGTAGTAAATTTACTTGTCGTTATTCTCAACTTACTCAGGAGGTGGCACCAGAGCTCAAAGTTTTGGAAGCACCATTGAAACTCCGGCGGTCGTTTCCTGCAAATTTTTCATTTACTTTGTCAGAACAAAGCTCAAAGGACCAGAAGAACATTCACAGTGAAAGACAAATAGGAGAACCTGTCCAACTGGTACAGGAGATGGATGATCAGAAAACAGTCAGTTAAATGAGACAAATTTATCATTTCTAGTGCATTTTATCCAACGATAGTGAAAGAACTACTGTTATTCAAAGGAATCATTTTGCAGTAATTTCTAACCGATTAAAAAAACCACTGTGCCTTAAGAAATCTCTTCCTATCTTGCATTACTGAAGATACAGGGGGATTCTTTCATTGACAGAGTTGTTTCAAGCAACTACCTTCACAGCACTTACCTGCTTATAGGTTGCAAGCATACAATGATGAATTAGTGTCATTTCAACCATCTTGTTGCTTTTTCGTGACCCCTTGGTCCTCTCCCCTACCATCAACAAAACATCAAGCAAGAAAGCCTTCTCATTAATTTCACTGTGGTCTTTTCTGTAACATATCTATTGGCATTGCCTTTCCTCTCAATCTCATCCTTCGCTTCCCCTTCAGAGGCTTTAAATGTCTGGATGGCCATTCACCATTAAAAGGATAGGCCGCCATTCCTCAGAAGTCTTAGCTGAATGCAAAGAGCCCCACCTTACTTCAATTTTAATACATATTTTTTTAAAAAAAGCACATCTGACTGTCTTCAAAACATGACAACTACTTTCCTTCTGTGACCTGCTCACACTTCATTAAAGATTTCTTTGTTTTTGTAGGCTATAATGAACTACCTTCCCACCTCAAAAAAAGGGACTATAAAATTCATGCATATGTTTCAGTAAAATAGTTGTAAAAATTCCAGTACACTGAGTATGCCCAAGCAAGCCTTCCTCCTGACAACCTGAGTGAGTATGAAGCAGTTCCTTACAGTCTAAATTTGCAGTGGTGGACTTCCTGTTTGGTTTTGAGATAAGATTCTAAAGACTTTAAAATACATTTTTCTTTTCCCCTTCTTATTTTTCCTTGTACTGGGTACTTAATTTCTAATATACATTAGGAAAATAGCTGCAAAAGATGTGTAAATATTCCTTCTAGGTAAAAATCTATGGACTCACCCAATGCTTCAAGTTGAGCACAGAGAGAAGAGTGCTATTGAATGGAGTTCTTACAGACTTAGATTTCAAACTCATTTCAGTGATTTCATGTAACATTTTGTGCTTTGATAGGCAGAAAAATAAAAGCAAACAAGATCTATATGACCTTTGGTTATTTCTCTTCTGTTGTAACACATCTTCTTGTAATAATATTCTGACTGCAGCAACTTAGGCTTAGATCTTCAGTTCTGTCGTTCTTTCGATGCTCTTATTAACTTACATAGAAAAAATGCCTTATTTGTGGTGATCCACTTAGTTCTCTCTCTCCCCTTCTCTCTCCCCTCAATCGTGCAACACAGCTCCTTAGGACAAAGATTGCCCTTTCTTAATGCCAGGAAACTACTTTGTCACTTATATGTTGCTGTAACTGAAAACTACCTTTATTTTTTACTTCAGAAATATCCTTTCCACTCAGACCATCAGGGAATACTCTGGCAGTGAAATGGCTAGTGCAGTCACTCTGTTCTGCAAGTATTAACCAAAGACCTATTTTATTGCAGTACTTGAAAAAGTTTCTGAACTATTAAGAGCTGACTGCAAATTCCCGTGAAAATATGGAGTTTTTATAGATGTATCATAACATTGAAGACAGCGATGAAATCACCATATGGACAAATCTTCTTTCGAAAACACAGAAATCCCCCCGGTTTTTTGAACTTGTGTAATTATTACCCTCACTGTACAGAACTGTGTGCCTCTCAGATGGAAGTGAATACCTAAGGGAAGTCAACCGGTTTGCAGTGGTGGTAAACATTCAACTCCTCATTCATAAACCAGCACACAAAACTCCATAAATCCCTCCTCTGCAAAACACACAACATTCTCACAAAACATGGCTGTGAAACACAGGAGCATGTTCTAAACTTCCTTTGATTACAGTGAGACACAGGGCCACAAGTGCTAGAGCACAAGAGCTGAGTGTTCTAGGACCAAATACTCACTATGCTGAAACCAATATGTAATAGCTTGTTACAGTCTGCAGGAACTGGAAGGGCCTGGGGGAAGGTCTGGGTTTAGGCTCTGGTCTTCTTCACAAGCGGCAATATGATAGAGCAGCTCAGAAATGGAGGTGGCGGTGCCAAACTAGGTGGGACAAAGCTATGAAGGATTGATTAAGACAGGACCAGTTCTCAGCTTGCAAGGATTGCTGTGAACTTCCTGAGAAGGAGGGTTTCTAAAGAAATCATTTTTCTTCAAATGTATAAACAATCTCTTGTGCAATAGGACTGACCATCTCTGTCAGAAAAATCATAAAAGGGATTGGTTTGGAAGAGACCAGGAAGGTCACCTAGTCCAACCCCCCTGCAGTGAGCAGGGACATCTTCAACTCAGTCTAATTGCTCAGGGTCCTATCCAACCTGACCTTGAATGTTTCCAGGATGGGGCATCTATCACCTCTCTGAGCAATCTGGTCCAGTGTTTCACCACCTTCAGCATAAAAAAATTCTTCCTAATATCTAGTCTGAACATCTCCTCTTTTAGTTTAAAACTATTAACCCTTATGTCATTGCTAAAAGGCCTGCCAAAAAAGTTTCCCCCCATCTTTCTTATTAGCCCTCTTCAAGTATTGAAAGGCCCAAATAAGGTCTCCTCAGAGTCTTCTCCAAGCTGAACAACCCTAACTCTCTCAGCCTCTCTTTGTAGGGGAGGTGTTGCAGACCATTGATTATTTTGGTGGCCCTGCTCTAGACCCACTCCAACAGCTCCATGTCTTTCATGTGCTGAGGAATCCAGAGTTGGATGCAGTATTTCAGGTGTGGTCTCACTAGAGCAGGATGGAAGGGCAGAATGACCTCCCTCAGCCTGCTGGCAATGCTTCTTTTGATGCTGTCCAGGATATGCTTGGCCTTCTGGCCTGCAAGTGCACATAGCTGGCTCTTGCCCAGCTTCTCAGGTCCTTCTCCTCAGGACTGCTCTTAATCTCTTTATCCTTCAGCCTGTATTGATACTGACGGTTGCCCCGACCCACATGCAGAACCTTGCACTTTGCCTTGTTGAACCTCATGAGGATTTCACAAGCCCACTTCTCCAGCTTGTTGGGGTCCTTCTGGATGGCTTCCTGTCCTTCAGGGGTCTCAACTTCAACACTCAGCTTGGTGTCGTCTGCAAACTTGCTGAAGGTGCACTCAATCCTATCATCTACGTCATTGATGAAGATATTAAACAAACCAGACCCAGAACAGACCCCTGAGGGACACTGCTCACCACTGGTCTCCATCTGGATATTGGTTCATTGACCACTATCCTGTGGGTGTGACCAATTTCCTATCCACCGAATAGTTCATCTATCAAATCCATATCTCCTCAATTTAGATAGAAGGTTGTTGTGGAGGGTCATGTCAAAGGCATTAGAGAAGTCCAGATAGATTACACCCGTGGATTTTCCGCTGTCCACAGTTGTAGTCACTCCCTCATAGAAAGCCACTAATTTGGTCAGGCAGGACTTGCCCTTGGTGAAGAAGTGTTGGCTGTCTCAATTCACCTCCCTCTCCTTCACGTGCCTTAGCTTAGATTCTAGGAGGATCTGTTCCATGATCTTCCCAGGTACAGAGGGGAGGCTGACAGGGTGATAGCTCCCAGGGTCCTCCTTCCTACCCTTTTTAAAACAGGTGCGAAGGTACCATTTTTCCAGTCACCAGGGACTTCTCCTGACTGCTATGACTTTTCAAACATCATGGAAAGTGGCTTGGAAACGTTCACAACTTGGGAAACATAATCTTGCAGCACACTGTCTGAATTAGGCCTTCCTTTCCTTCATCGGTGTCAGAAAAAGTCCCGTGGTACAACCATTGACTAATGTAGTCCTGGCCTTAGTGATCTGCTATATCCCAATGGGTGCAATGTTACCATTTTTCCAGTCACTGGGGGCTTCTCCTGATTGCTGTGACTTTTTAGATATAATAGAGAGTGACTTGGCAACTGAATCAGCCAATCCTCTCAGAATTCTCAGATGCATCTCATGCAGTCCCCTGGACTATGTACCTCCAGGCTGCTCAGGTAGTCACAGACGCGATCTTCCCTTGCAGCAGGAGGAACTATTGTCTCCCAGTCCATGTCTTGCAGCCCATCCCTCAAGATGTGGGAAGAGGGGCTGCTAGTGAAGACTGAGGCCAAATAGAGAGATGTCATTTCCAGGATATAAGAATTGCCTGCTCCTGCTCCCTGCTGGAGGTTTCCTTGCTCCTGGGACTGCCTGCCCACCTCAATCTGATGCTCGGCTGCAGAACTTATCAACCCAGCCACCAATCTGAACTGGCTGATTTTAGAGGTCTTTTCCAACATTAATGATTCTATGATTCAAATAGATTTAATTTCGCTATCAATGCTTCAGCTTTAACACAAAATAATTTTTTAAAATGTGCTATACCTATTTTTGATGGTTTTTTTGCATCTTTTCTCTAGTGAACAGGTCTCTTGAAAAACAATTTTTATGCTGGTGAAATCAGGTTGTTTCCTTTGCGTAGCTACAGCAACTCTTCATTTCACAATGACTGAAATGTTGAAACAAGTGTTGCACCATTAGGCCTAATAATCTACTGGTTAGAAGTTAATTAGTTATGACCCATCCATAGAGTACAGGTTTGCTCTGGGCTTTTATTTCTTCAAGGGTCTGGTCAGCAACACAGGTAGTATCTCAAGACCTGTTCATTGAAGTTTTTTCACATGTCAAAGAGGTTAGTAAAACATTTATGCTTTATATGTATATACATATATTTATATGTGTATAATCAAAACATGTGTGATTATCACAGGGTCAATAGGTGCAACTAATGATTCCCGTCTATGCTTTTGCTTTAGTGAGAAAGCAAGCAAGTGGTTTCAGGTAACAATTAAAGATATCTTCTTCATTTCATATTCAGTAATATTAGTCTTTCCTTCCAATCAACTTTTACTGTCACAATCAACATCTCAACTCATCATAATACAGAAAAAGGATTGTGAAATTGCATTCTTCTGACATCTGCCTCTTAAGAAAGTGCATTTTTTGCTAGTTCTTTATTATATGCAAACACTGCTAGCCTTTGTTATGGTAGCCTCCATTTAAAGTGCTACTCTCAAAAAATTCAAGGTTGTTTGGTTTTCCTTTCTCTTGAGCTTGTCATTTGATCAAATAGATTCCTCAGCATATGACCACTATGTATATGTCTGTTTAGTTTTCTGTTTAAATTGGTAACTATCCTGTGTATGTCCTATAGATGTCTTTGGTTGTTGTCCCTCTCTTCCACTAATCCTGTGAGGAAAATAAGAATTACCAACATATCAACAAAGCAAATTATTGTAGGTTGGAAAGTATAGCTCTTGGAAAATAATTAGATAGATCAAAACCTGGCCCTGCGAAAGGCACTTGGGGATTTTTTCTCCCATGTCTAATGATGTCAGTTGTTATTCTAGAATGACTACTTCCCCTTTTACAGACACCAGTTCTGTTATTTTACACTATGCCAATATGAAGCAAAGAGGAGTTCCAATGTTTAACACAAATTAGGCAAGATGACCTTTCATTTCCCAATGGTTTAGCATGCTGTGGTTCAAATGAGTAATTGGAGGCTACCATAACAAAGACCAGCAATGTTTGCATGTACCAAAGAATCAAGTAATTCTTAAATCCATCAGTGCATTTGAAGACTATAATTAGGTCATCTGTACAGCATCTGACACAGTTAGAAAAGTAATGCCAAGCCTATACACTGTCCAAAATAGAGGTAGTGATTGATAGTATTTTTTTTCCACTTTGGAGATAGTACAAAAACTTTACACAAATGATTAGAAAAAATATGAGAGTTACATAAGTTATGAAGAGTATTTTCATTCTTTTTTTTTTTTCCTTTTTCCTATGTACAATATAACAGGTTACTTTACTCTGGAATTTAAACGAAAAATAACAGAAATGTTAGATTTTTATGTTGTTGAATTTTTCTAATAACTTATCTTTAGTTATTTTTTCTACATCTGGCTTACATAAACCCTAGCTGAAGCAAAATGGAAAGATATGGGCTCAGCTACACTGTTTGATATTTCTCCATTCTTTTTTGATTATTTAAGATATTTACCAATTTTTCTTTCATGCACTGTATATAGACAACTTGAATTTAAATGCAGAAAAACAGAAAAGGATACACAAAATTACACACTAGTTAATTTTATTTTTAAAAGTTTATTTGCTTTGCACAGGTGAAAATTTTACCTTTTTCATGATTAATTAAGCAAATAGAAATTTGGGGACATTCTTTCACTTTGTTAAATAAAGGAAACAGGAGATATGAATGTCACTCAGAATAAAGATATTGAAAAAATGCATTCCAGGCTACAGATTTTCCATTTAACACATATGGACTAAGTACCGTTCCAGAGAACCCTCTCTGTTTGAAGCCTGTATTTTATATAGACAGCAGGGGCAGATATAAACACCTTCAGCAACAGGGCTTGAGTGCACTGCAGGAATATGAAACTTAGTTATCACTTCCACATAAGGCCACCAGGATATTTTCATAATCCCCTTTGAGCTCATCCTGTCAATTAAAACACAAAACCCCGAAACAGTTACGATAACGGTCTCACGTGAAATAAACTTCAGTAAGCTTTCAATGTATATGTACCAGACATCAGCCCTTTACCTAAATATATTATTCACTTTATAGCATATATGTGCTATAAATACCCTTGCTGAAGTTATTTGTATGACCTAGAAATAGACATATGCATTTCCAGAGTAGAACAGAAGCAGACAAGGGCAATAAAAATACTCAAGTGTCTCACGGCATAAATAGAAAAAAGAAATACAGAAGGTTTTATCCACCCAGGAACTTAACCTTTTTCCTGTAGATGAAGTGAAACTGCCTTCTTTGAGCAGTGATGTCCAATATACATTAACATTAAAACACTATGCATATTATTTCCAGGATTATCTCAGACACTAGTAGTACAACAATATTCATTTCACCATAGAGTCACTTATTCAGCTTGGAAAAAATGGATATTATGCATTAAGTATGCACTGTAATCATTACACACTTCTCAAATATTAATCTACTTTGCAGAGGTATGAATTGTTTAGTGTAGCCAGGCTATGCCTCAAGCCATTTGGATGTAATCACCATTTTGGAACATGATGAGGTGATGTAATTACATACTAAATTACAGTTCAAATGCAGTTTTGATGGAAGAATAAAAGTGATCTTTAACACCTAACTGAAAAGGCATCTTGCTACATGTAGGGAGTATGTTTTAACTCCTATCAAGACTTCTTTTTCTTTAATGTTGTCTACTTGTCTCCACAAAGCTTCTTTGTAAGTTTAGCTTTCTTCAACAGTGTACTGGTTTAAATTTTCTGGAAAATACTTTGGATAGTTTGTATCCTTTAAGAAGATATTTTTGTTAGTTTAACTCATTTACTTAAGTCATCTGGAAGGTAGGCCAACTATACATCAAATTAACAAGATATTTGCAGGAATTCCTCAAACATTAAAAACTAGTAGTAAATATCTCCCATAGAGCTGTCAGTGCAATCATCTCCACTATGCTGCCAATGTACCTGTGCCCAAGCACAGGAAGCTGGGGATTCTGTAGTGTCCATAAAACCCTTAGCTTCCACTGTAAGACACTATCCTGACACACATAGCACTACTATGAAGTCTACAGCTTTCATGACAAAAACAGTGCCTCGGAAAATTAGTTACTTCTACCAGCATGCAAATCATTGGGAATTAAGTTACTCAGCAACCAGGGTGAACTGGTCACTAAGGAGAAGAAAAGTTAACAAACTCTCAATGAACTTCCACAATCATTCAGTTGCTTTGCATTTCATACATTGCTAGAGAGAAAACCTACCATAATGGCTTGGCGGAGAGAGATGCCATACATCCTCTTGTAATAGCCTTTGATCTCATTCATATCCACCTCATGCCGTGAAACCATGATTCTGATGAGGTCTTTGTGCCGTGTCCCAGAACCCTATTAAAAGAGAGGTGAAAAAAAAAAAAAGAGGGGAGAGGGCAGAGGGGAAAATGTTATTTACGTCACTGGAATATCTTAAATCAAGGGTTTGTGTATTAATCCATTAAACATCTTTATGGATATATCAAGCTCATATTCTATGTTTCTAACATCTCTCATGAGGGGGTTCATCTCACATTCTCCTTCTGATCCCTATGGATGCAATTCATATTTCTGACAGGCTAGCTCCACCCCTGGATTTGCTTTTTATGCATTTCTTCAGTGTCTCCTAAAAAGAGACATGGACTTGACTGTGCTTGCTAGACACCAGAGGCAATCTAAACTTCATTGTCCTTTTTTATTTTGTTTTTAAGAGTTCAATGAAGTGTATTTTCTTAATGATTCAGTATTTTTTTTTCATCTGCTGCTCCTAACCATGTCACAGGAGCTATGAAAATGAGATTATCTGTGTCAGGGTCTCCAGCTGCCTCATTTGACTCAGGCTCCAACTTTACCAGGCTCATGAATGTCTTTTCAAAAATTAAGTTTCTACAAGGTCCTAGAGATATGTAATTGCTTTCTTATTTACTTTTCAGTAATATTTTTGTGGTTTCAGAAATAAGAATAGTTAGAGTTAGCTTTCTGTCACTGTCTAGAGTAAAAGATATAAGTGTGGATGGACAAATGGCTTCCTGAAGACACTATAGCACACAGACAAGCCCTCCTATGGAAAGACAATCAGAGGTTTCAAACGAAAGAACAGAAGGAGAGAGAGGAATACAGAGTATTTCCTTATGCAATTCTTTTTTATCACACAAATGCCTAAAGATCTCTAGCTAGCTTTTCTTTTTCACCTTACAAAGCACCCGTTGTTTACAAAGATAAGTTCTTTCTTTAGATTACCTTCATCGCCAAGTGGAGTTTTTCAGCAAAGAAGGCTGGCTTACTTGTGGCACATTTCACTGTAATGAAACAATGAGTTAAAATCATATCGGTTTTAATCATAACAAGTAACAAAAGGTAAAAGTCTGGAAAGGAAACGCTTAAAAGCAGTCTCAGTGTTCCTACCAGCGCATCCTATTTACCTGCATCTTTGTTGCTTGTCTTCAAAATATGGGCTAAGTTCCTTTCCTTTGTCTAATCCGACAACAATTCACTTAGGGTAGAATAGCTATAAAACTGCTCTCTCTAGTTTACTGCCACGAAATTGAGAAAAATATTGCAGTTTCCAAGAATAACCTTCTCTCCATTTCTGATATTAAGAAGGCTCTAAAGGAACTCACTCTTTTATCCAAAGCACACTTGAGTGTGATACAAAAGCTGAGAACAAGATGGGTGTCTGGATCAGGATTCCATTCCTGGTACAGCAATAAGAGTGACTTAAGCAAGCCATTCCCTTTCTTTATTGCTCTTGAGGAATAGTCTTGTTAAGGGTCTTAATATACACCTTTATTGCCAACATTGTAATAGTGTTCCTTGAACAAAACTGTAGAAAAAAAAATGTTATGTATATAATAATCACGTTATAAATATGTTATGTCTTTGAAAAACTAAATTTAGAGAAGACTTCAGTTTTGCTTTTTCAAAGACAGACTCAAAACTACTGAATTTTTGAGCATATGTTTTGCCTGTTCTAAGGGTTCTTTTCAGCATACTGAATTCCTGTCAACTTTAAATGACTTTAAATAACTCAATTTTCCAAAGTATCATTTCACAAGTTTCTCAATGAAGCAGGGTAAGATCAGAATGGCTTCCTAGCAGAGCGAGTATGATAGAAGTCAGAAGTGAGTTTTCATACAGTTAATATATATTCTAGGTTATAATCCGCAGAACCACTTACCAAGAGCAGTCAGGCATCTCTCAATATCACCTTTCAGCTCCAAATCCAGTACTTTGTTCATGTCATGCTTGCTGTATTTTGTGTACTTCTGAAAGACTAAGTAAAGGAATACAACTCAGTAAACAGTGACAAAAATACAGTAATGTCCTGATTGCCTCTTCCTTATTCTGCAGCAGTACACAGAGATGACTGATCTTAGGCCATCTTTCTCATGGACTGGTGGAGTCAGCATGAGGAATGGGACTTTGTTAGAATGGTAAGGGTTCATGTTTGCATTGGTAGGAGCAGAGGTGGTCCAATGACTCCACAGAAGACTGAGATATTAGGTGATATCCCTCTTCCCAGGGCAAACTGGTTGAGGAACAAGACCAAGTTGAGAAGCATTCAGAACCCCTAACACATTGATCCCCTGGCCTTGTGATGACTAGCCATGTGCGACATCATTCTAACAGTTTTTTTAACAACCTAAATTATATTTCTCATCACTTGTATGGAAAGAGCAGCCAAGCTACCAACTGCACTCTTAGTTAGCATGTGTTCAATTACAAAGACCTTTGCAGCAGTCAGAGCATGGCTGGATACTATATCTTCTCTGATTTCATGAGCAGATCATACTCAAAACACAATTCCCGTGAAGCACCAAGTTTCACTCAACCTACCCCTTCGGAGATGTGGATAGCTTCTTGTAGTAAGAAGGGTAACAAACACATTAATATCTGTTCCTTTCCTTTTCTCTCCTGCTTCATACAAGGCCTGTCATAATGAAAAATAAATCAGTAAAGTTAACATCAGTATAGTAAAACCCAAACCGAAATACTATACTTCTGAGCCTACCAGGCAAAGTAGGCCACTGCTTGCAGTGTGAACTCTGGCCCTTGATACAACCCATAACAAAACTCTACACTCTACACAATCTCAAAATAACTCTAGTTGTATCAAATAATACTTCGTTTACCTCATAATAGTACCTAGAGAGCACCATGCATTTACAAAAAAATAATTTCAGATATTTTACGATCACCATCTATCTCTCTATTATCTATGATAATTAAAGACCTCCACAGAGCAGCAAAGAAGATGTAAAAATATTCTCTGCACCAAGAGAAATCTGGACTTTTGAGTGTAAACAGTTTATTAATTTACAGACCTTCCATATCTAGGGCTGATGACAAACGTAAACAATTTATATAGCAAAATAAAATCAGTATTGCTCAGTAGACTATTCTTGGTTGTATTTTTAAAAAATCAATTTACAGTCAATCTATATTTAAATTATGATAGTAATGTAAGATTTTATAGATGAAAACTCAGGAAAGACTACTAAAGTTTATCAAGATTCTAAAAAAATAGTCACACTAATAATGGAAGAAATAAGGGAAATATAAGTTACTTTATAATTATTCAGAAAATGATTGTGAGGTTTACACAGTAATCTTGAAAGGTTCATTACTGTAAAACAATAGCTATAGGTAACATACTGCAGAGTTCACGCTGGTAAAGATACTGTAGCTGGTTCTACTCGTACTTTGGTAAAACTTTGTCCCGCATTTCAAGAACTATTTTATAAACAGAAGAAAGATTGTGTCTAATTTCTCCAGTTATTGAGAAGAGGTCTTGTAGAAATGTCTCTGAAGCTAGATTTTAGCATGGATATTTAACTTCCTTCAGATACTAAAGTGTGAAATTTGTAAAATAGAAAAGATGATACATAATGTGTATAAATCTTACTTAGGCCTGCAGTGCACAAGATTCAGATAGAATATTCACAGATGGAGTCTGTAATCAGACAAAGAAGCTCTAGAGTGCCAAGTATGATCTTACCCTGGCATCATTGTCGGCAAGGTCATCATTCACATGAAAATCTTCACATCGGTCACCCTACATAAATAAATTAATAAAATTTCACTGGTGCTCACAATTATAGCTTGTAGATGAGTTTCTTAGGGACATGGTTTAGTAAGGGGACAAGTATGGTTGGACTTTATGATCTCAGAGATCTTTTCCAACCAGACGATTCTATGATAATTCAGTTAAACAAAACTCAGCAGTTTATAGTTCTCCCCTACCATCCTCATGCATAAATTAGTCTACTTTTAAGTTGATTTGAAACCAAAACTGAAAATCAAAATTATGCACATGGACGTATCAAAAAATAATTCTGTGTGCGTGTTCAGTCTTTATATATATGTACTCATCGATCACAGAATCAAATATTTATGCATTTTAAAAGGATCTTTTTATTAGACAGTGTCAGTGTTAAAACTTATCTGCTTATCACAAAACACTTTGTTCATTTGTTAGCTCCCTGCCCCACTGTATCATTATCTAGGTACTAGAAACAAATCTTAATATGAAGCCAAAAGGTTTACTTCTTTAATTGCAAGCATTGAGATAAAATATCATTATAGTTGTTTAAGAAAAAATTTCATATGTTTTAAGATAAATAAATAATAATGCAAGGAAATAAATATTACTTAAATCCTAATTTATAGTATGTCTTTCTCTTGATGTCTTGATGTTATTTTTTTATTACAAGTAATGTCACTCAACATGCTTAAGCATAGTATACCTTGGCTAGAGCAACCAAAGCCTTCTGAAAGTCTCCAGATGTGTCAGAGATAATGTCTTGAGTCAGATCTCTCTTCAGCACTGAATCAGAAGAAAAAGGATTCATAATCTGTTGTAAAGTTATCAACTGTGTTAACAAGGTCTTCTTCAAAGTCACTTACAACCAAAACCATTCTATGATTCCATGATTTTTTTAGCCTTTTATTAGTTTTCCACTTAATTATGCCCACCAGAAATTAAGTTTTCTTACTTTCCTTCATTTGGCTTCAGGCAAAGGGTTATATTTGTAACATGCCCTCTAATCTCTGAGATGTGCTGTGAAATTGGAAACTAAATTCAACATCTGCTAAAAAAAGTCCTTCTATAAGATCTTGTGGATGGTATTGTCTCTACAAGAAAAGCTTGACACTTTTTCCTGAGCTATTTGTTTTGCCTTCTTACTTCTGGTTGTTATCAATACTGAGCTCAATCAGAAAGCACTTAAAAAACCAAACTGTTAATTTGAGCTTCTAACTGATACTGTCTGAATGGAAATTTATTAGAAAAGTTAACGCATAATCTCAGAAAATACGATTCAGTTAGACAATACTGATTGACTGCATTAAACTCTACACGTACAAGAGATACCATATTGCATTTTAGTCCTCTTCAGAGATTTTCTCTATTTAGTCCACTGGTTGCTCCTACTGCTAATGTTATCTGTGTTGCTACATCGATAAGCTTCCTTTTTTTTTTTTTTTGAGCCTAGAGAGAACTTCAGTCACCTCACCCAAGGTTTAGCTACAAGAGAAGAAAAGCAACTGTGTTTTGCTTCCATCCTAGAAAGCATCTACATATATAGCCTGCTCTGAAGTTAAGGCAGTGACAATGTGTACTGGGATCTCCGTAGGTCAGAAAAAGTCAGCATGACTTCTCTCTCTTAGAACTCTTTCAATCTTATGTGAAGTTTCACTTACCTCCTACAATGTCATCTCAGCTTCTCATACTAAGAAATGGGGCCGTGACTATAATGTATCTGCTACAGAGTTATACTACTAAGTTTCCTCTCTTGCTCTGAATTACCTTCTCTGTAGTATCTACTGGCTTCTCTGATTTCCCGATTATTTCTTGAGGCCATAATCTCAATTAAGGTATCTTCATCTGTTCCAAGCCCCTGATAAAAATGGTTGAATTTTCAGAAATGTTACTTGATACAGCAAAAAAATTCTAGAAGACCATAAGTCAGATTAAAAACACAGACCTGGCTTTGAAGGCCCCATGTGGAACAAGAAAGAAAAATAAGAACATTGTGTGTCCATACAATATTGTTGTTTCAGCTCTTTTGGAATTAATTTTTTATCACCTCCAATACCACTGGTACCAAAAGAAGTGCTAAAGGGACCAAACAGTGCACATTAAATACAGGATTGTAAAATTTATGAAAAAATATATCCCCTTCCCTTTTTGTTTTCTCTTACATAGACATGTGACATGTATGTAAACTCTATGGCTTTCTAACATTACATCAGCAGCTTTCAGAAAGGTCAAAGTGTTCATTTTCACAAAAGAATACTGTTTGCATCCAATCTCCTCCGATGCTGAAATTCAGCAGTGGTGTTGTTCTCAGAACCCGGATTATAAATACGGATTTTTTTATACAAGGTGAGGTTAAAATGAAGACAATACACACACTTTGAAATCCAAGCTCAGTGTCACTACAGGCCCTGATGATTACTTATATCCTTCAAGAAAGTCTTTCTCAGAAAATTTTGCCTTGCCTTCATAGAGGCTCTTAATTCTTCAGCATCAAACTGAGCTGGAGTTTTAAGCAGTGCCACAACAACATCTTCTAGGTGGCTTTTCAGAACTTTTTTCAAGGCTTCTTCTAGACTCTGTGACAAATAATAGAAGAAAAAGTTAGTGAATGGTAAAATGATGTTGTCCAGGTACAGTCCAAAAATTAAGTATGCACTCTGATGAATCTTCGTCTACTTTATTACTTTGGCTACTAGAAAAACTATGAAGCTCTCCTTGAAATTTTTAATCTGTCACCTTTAGGTTAACAGAAGTGTCAGGAGTTTTCAGCAAGTACTTAGCAGTGCTTTCACTCACTTTAATTCAGCCATATTCACCCTTTGACAGCTTCAGAAGTAGACTCAAAATAGACTGGTAGTTTTTTAGAAGAATATAATATTATATTGTTGTTATGATTGAGTTGCTTATCCAGATAACATTTTAATTCATGAATTTATTGCATGAAGGATCGCAGCAGAAACTTTGTGCAAAGTTGTAAGTCCTGAAGTTAAGATTAGAGCTATAGCCTAATTTGACCTAAACTTAAGTCTGAGAAAAAAAAATCCAAACTGATTTACTCTGCCTCCTAGATGGAAATGCTCAGTAATCTGTTTTGCTACATTAAAAGTTACAGCCCTGTTCTCCACTAAGACTGTGGCTATAAGAGTGAGATGATCAACCTGCTTTGTTGGGTTACCTAAACCAATGGAATTATTTCAGAAACAAGCACTACATCCATTGTTATTTCTGTTCTGCTTTTGATGGTGTGCCAGGAAATAGAGTATTAATTAGCTAATAAACTAGCTAATTAATTAATTAGCTAATAAACTAGCTCCATTAATGTCTTTGTGTCTTTTAACTTAAGTTCTTAAAAGATATAATTGCTAAGCTGAAGCAGGAAGGGGGCTATGAAAATCACAAGGGACATTTCCTGAGCAAAAACAGGAAATATGGGATAAAATGAGATATTGGACATATATTCTAAGTTACACTGAGTTACAAACCAAAAAACTCAATGGAATCACTTTGCATGACTCAGCAACTCTGATATGCTAATTGTGCAATTGTAAATTCAAATTAAAGTTAAATATTTAACTGGAGAAAAATTATTAGCGTGAAAAGAGCAGCTAAAAACTTTTCCAGAAACATGTAGCAACTTCTCAGGGGCAGAACATTGTCCCCTGTGTATGCATCCCCATACCAGTGTTCGTATACTTGCTGAACAGCGTTATGGTACCACATCTTTCCTACTATATTTAATATAGTACCTGGGCTTAAATAATTGGAGAAATGTCTCCAAGTCCGCCTCTCTATCCCTCCCTTTCTCTTAGCAGATTGTCTCCCAGGTGGTAGTGAAATCTCTGCATTCTCAGCAGTTCAGTGAATTAAAGAATCTCTAGGGCATTCAAAAAGCGGGAAAGCAAGAACTTCAAAATTATTCTTTTAACTTCAAAGTAGTGGTTGACATATTCAAAGGCTCAGCACTGGCAATAGAGTTGCAGAGTATTATTTTCTCATTGTTTTCACAAACTACAGAAGACAGAAGGCAGTAACGTATTGTTCTATGAAGATAAAAAATACTTATCATGTGAACCATGAGCAATATTGATAGTCTGGGTGTAAATTTAAGCTTGGCTTGAATATACTTTACCTTTCCTTTAGACTGCTGATAGGCAGCTTTGATCTGCTGACGCTGAGCATTTGTCCTTTTAGTCAGGATGTCAATGATGGTAGCTTCATCCACACCTATGAGTCACCAAACAACAAAATGTCTAGCGTACTGAAAATATTTTAATGGTCTCTAGTGCATCATTAAGCCAAATAATATTTTTTACATTTTATTATATGCTTTATGTCATATTTTGATTTCTTGATACACTGAAGTTTAGCTGAAGGAAAAATCAAAATCCTCTACTGACTACAATTATTGATGTAGTGAAGAAACAAATAAGTACATTCCCATAGAACACAGAAACTTATGTTTCTACAATTTCTCATAGCATGTTTTCAAGTGTTCCGAGTACAATACAGAATGACTTAAAAAAATAGTCTGTATAAATATTTAATCTCAGTAAGTCAAATGGAAAAAGGTTTAAAAGTACAGTTGAAGTGCCAAATGTGAATTCCATTAAAAGAGAGAAGTGCAAGAGAAGTATATACTAAGTTACCAGAATTTTCACTACCTTTTGCAGGAATTCGATTGTAATCAAATCAGAAAGTATTAGAATAGTAGGTTATAATATTTTTTATTCTCTATAAATCAAATTTTTACAGCACTTCAACATAGTCAAGAACTTCAACGTAATGTTAAAGTGTATTTTTGTAATACAAAATATCAAAGAGTTGAAAGAAGTTGAGTTTCTTTACCAGGTGGTATAATCTAATGTATTGTCAAGATTTCAAAAGCAGAACCACCTCTCCTGCTTGCCATTGCCTCTCGCTCTGATGTTCTATCCAGTGTTATCCTCACATCTTCCTAAGGAGGACTCCTATTGTACCAGGTTAAATATTTATTCCTCTTACCCTTTACAGTAATAGCTTTGTCCAAAGCAACAACATCAGCTGATGGATCAAAGTTAGGGTATGACTGCACCCCGGGGCGCCCTTTTGAACTTTTCTGCAGAGGGAAATAAAAATTAAAAATTCCTCATTACAAAGAACATTTTTGCAAATAAACAGTTTTAGATGCTTAAATAAACTATATATTTGGGATTTACTATTACAGAACTGTCAAGGAACACACACAATTCTCAAACTACAGAGAACTAAACAGACTCAGTAACGGATATGCATTGGATCTGTTCCTTTCAAATCTTTCATACTAAACGGAAAGTACTCCATATATCATTTTAGGCATCTGAAGATCTGTTTCTCAGAGTGAGTTGTATTGCACAGAAAAATACTTCTTAAGTGTCACATTAGGCAATTATGTTCAAATTTTAAAGGCTCCAAAACCACAGCTAAATCCTACAGGCACTGCCAGTAAAGTGCTACTAATTTTCTTGCTCGTCTTATGCAAATTGGTCTTGTGTCATATTAAGTGACTTCTCTGCTGATTCATGTAGAAGGCTACAAGCACTTCTTGCCTCCAAGACCTTGGAGAAGAGCTCAAGTCCAATCCTATGAAGTAGGGGAGAATTGTTATCTAACTTCTTTGAAACTTGAGATGTTAACCATACTTTCATCACAGGCACTATCTTCTGACTGCATTCGGTGAACCCACTCCTAGATGGGCACTCCCTTGTTAATGTCTAAAAGTTCTCTGCGAATAAGAAGGGATGATAAATTTCAATATGTGGCAGATTATGTGGCTTGCCCTTAATCAGCAACATGACAAATCAATTTACTAGTAGGATCTACTTGTTACCAACTTTTACAGAAACTATTAAATGCCTCAAGTTTCTTGGGTGAAATATTTATATAAAATTCTCCTTGGTATGATATATGATACAAGTTTCCTTGGTTATATTTTTATTTAAGAAAAAGGAGGAGTGTAACTAAACTTTTTCAGAATAACTTATTCTCTTTGTCCTTTTTTAACAAGCCACTATTTTAAGATTTTTAAAATCATTTACCCATGAAGTGAAATAGCACAAGACAAATGGCAAGGTCTAATGGATATGTTTTACCTATAGCATCCTGTATTGAATTTTGCACACTTCTAACATCTTAATTAAATATTCAGCTCTCAACATAATTATATTACTAGGAGTTGAATGATAGCAGAGGGACCACATACTTAAGTGTCTTGCATGATTTTGTAAAAAACACTGTGATTTGTGCAATAAGCTGACAGAGGACTGGGACTGGTTCACTGCCTCTTTTCCAGGCATGCCAGGTTAGTCTTTGTAGATTACAAACTTATCTACTAGCAATAAAAAAACCCTGTCTGTAATCACCACAACCAGAATGACTCAGGATGCCAGGAGTGTAAGGGAGATGGAAAGGTGGAGACAAAAGTTTATGCACAAATTATTGTGGAGTCAAAACTACAAAATCCAATAAGGTCGTGGGAAGAAAACTATATTTACTGAAATTCCTTCCCTATGTTCAAATGTTTTAAAGATTAAAGTTCTTTCAAGATCTCTTGTGACTTCATATTGTGTTGCTTTGCCCTTGTTGACAGTCATTTCAGTATCTTAATCAATTTCAGCGCTATCCTAGTGCAGTAACTCTTGACTTTTCATCAACATATGCCTGCTTTCTAATCAAGCAGTACTCATTGTCTGAGATGTTTTATTACATTCTGTGATTTTTTCCACAGTAAGCATGACATATGATATATGCTAGATACCATACATCCTAGCAGATATATGCTAGTGACTTCAGTTCCTCCTTTACATTCCTGTTCTCTAACCCATGACTTCCTGTACCTCAGCCGAAGAGTCACTTTTTTTTTTCATTAATGTAATCTGAACATGTTCTTACACATTCACACACTTGTGCATCTGATTACTGCTTTAAAGAGGATGACCTGAATGAATCACCGATTGGCCACTGCAAACTACAATTTCATTGCAGTAACTAGTTCTGCCTAGGAATTGATAATTAGACTGATATTCACAAATAAGAGTAATTTTTCATCTGATAGCAGAGTTACAAGGTTATTAGTCTACATTAGATTATATGCTATGAGAAAATTGTGTTCTCATTCTAAACAGTTGGAGTTTTGCCATTTTTTTCCTCCTTTTGCTTATATGAAAGATGTTTGTGTCTGATTCCCTCAAATTATTTCTAAAAGTACTTAAAAATAAGCATGATGTTCTCAAAAGCTGATAATACTTACAATACATTCCTGTTCTTGATTTTCAATGAACCAGGCCTGTTTCAGAAATTCTGATACCATAGCCATGTTGACAAAGTGTCTGGGAAAAGATGTGCAAAGTTACAAACCAGTTTTCATCATTTTCAGCACCTGTGCAGCTCAAGGTTTCCCAGTCCCAAAATCCTTTCTCTTGAACTCTGACATGCAGAGGTCAGTTTCCCAAGCAGTAACTGGCCTGTGCTATTGGAAGTAGGTAAATTTTGTTTACAATTGGCAGGTGATGCAATTCTTCACAATTGCTTGCTCACCCCTACACCCTTAGCTACATGCAGAAGTTTTATATCACAAATAGAACAGCAAACTAATTGGACTATTTGCTTATTTATTATGGCATACCTAAGCATCAGCATTGATTTACAAAGGGAAACTACCACAAACAAATTAAAGTCTGTCTTTCCCCATTAATTCAGGTATCAGCAATGCCTATTTAGCTTACTGAATATTTGATTCTGCTCAAATTCAGTGGTAAACAAGTACTCTTGTCTGATCACTTGCTGAGGTTGTTACCTTCAGACAAAAGATAATGCATTGTTAAATATACTCTCATGTAATTTCCTGATCTAGCCCCTTCTTAAAGGTGAGTAAAATCAGGCAGTTTTTCCTATACTGTTCCAAATTTCTTATAGAATTCCTCTGATTTCTACAAAACAATAGAGCATTACTCACTTAGGAAAGGAAAAAAAATTAATTTTTGCTTGTTGCTACTCAAAATGAAAATCAGTCCAGCTTTTCCATAAGATACCAATGCAGAATGGTAAAAAAGAGCAAAGGCAATGTGATTTAATGTTGAGCACCTAAAATTATTGAATAGATTGCTTCATAAAAATTTTAGTGTGACGAGCATTCTGTTTTCTAATAGAAACAATGAGGAAACAGCAGAAATTAATATTTCTCAAATAAAGTGATTTTGATCTGCTCAAAACATGGCAAACTCTACAGAGGGTCTGATTTTAAAGCATACATATAAAAACTAAATAAAGATAACCTTGCTGTGTTAACTTGAGTGTCTTTGAATCTAGAGTAAAGAGGCAGATGCTATTTGTGATCTTGGGGTACAGATCATAACAAGTAGATAATATACATGAGTATAAAAATTACGATGCTTATACTGCAAACACACTTGCAGCCCATAGGAAGGACAAAAAGCTCTTATTTATTGTCACACACACCTAGAACCAAGCAGTGTAGCTGCAGCCCAACTGCTTTTTCTCCTTATAGCAAAGCTGTAAAAGTACTCCTGGGTTGAACTGTGAAAAAAGTGGCAGCTGCCTCCCACAGCCCTCTCCCAGCCGTCCAGCTGAGCTCCACCCTTGCCTCCCCTTTCCAAGTCAGGAGATACCTACATTCCCTCTTCCCCAGAAAATTCTTGCTTATGCGCCTTTCCCTCAGACATGAGAGCAAAAACTTCATCTCTGTCTGTGCTGCTGGAATAACTGCAACTGACTCTGGTCTGTATTTGTATGTTCCTTAGAGCAAACCTCATCTGGGTAAATAATGATCAGAATACTGTGAGAGTTTTAAGGACCAATTTTAGGCACGTTTTTGAGGGTCTGAAAAACATTCTTACCTTACTACTAAAACCAGTATTTTATCAGGCTGCTATAGTGAGTCTTGTACGCTTCATATGTCCAACAGAAGCAGTTCATGAGGCCAGATGAAATGCTATGGTATCTAAAGTCCTGCTGGAATTCATAACAGTAGGCATGAAGGTCGTATGCAGCCAGATGAAAACATTTTAAAGTCTCCTTACTAGGTGTATTGAGTTACCAACAGTGACAAGTACCGGTATGTCTGTTGACATAGTTCACAGAGTGATTGTTTAATACTAAGATTCAGTCTCACAGCACCAGCTCTGAGAAGAGGTGGGACCAAAACTGTCTTAGAGTCAAACAGAATAACACTGCTCAAGAATAAAGCTGGTAGACCTGGCTCCAGGGAGAAATGATAATATAGCCATTTCATCTGCCTATCCCTGTGCCTACCCCTCACATTCAGCTCTAGAGTTTTTGCTGCTCTTGGGAATGACTGTATCAGAAGGTTTCTAGCCTACACTAAATTTGGTTTATTAAACTTCTAAACGTTTGTGTCTATTGTAATTTAAACTAAAGATACAGTAAAATAATTCTGTGCCTTAAGAATGTAGTCCTTTTTTAAAATTTGTTTTTAAATTAAGATAGTTTGTCATGTAGAGCCATCTATTTCCATCTAGTAAGCAAATAACGCAATTGTAGAAGTCAAAGTTGACAGTGGATAATGAGACAGGCTAAAGAACTTACTTTACTTTTGCTGCTCAACAAGTTAAGAAATTAAGACTAATCAGAAAAAAAGAAAACTGGCATCTAGGAAGACATTCAGCCTCCTGACAGAGCAGATGTCTTTTCCAGTGCTTTGTCTCACACCATTCTGAAATGCAAACTGCTCATTGAAACTTCAACAAGATACAGGAGAGTTAAAATCAGTCAAAATGTTATTTAAATTCATTATGAAAAAGATTAAACAAACTGATGGCTTTTACCATTTATTTTCCTCTATTTTGAGTTCAGAACAAAGCCTATAACCAGGGAGAGGGAAAAAATATATGTGTCTGCAATGTGGTACAAATGGAATATACCATAGAAAAATGTGACACTTCTTTATGGTTACTGTATAACAAATATCTACTTCACAGCTATTTTTTTTTGATACAATACCACCCAGGCCATGTGTCCCACTTCCCAAGCTGGAATGTGTAGACACCCCATTTAAAAGGAAAAATTATCAAGAACTTAAAATTTCTTAGTTTGAAAAATATTGTTGTTTTTATGCATTTTATCCCAATTGGAATGATCAACATTGCACCTGGAATGAAAAATCAGAGATCCAGACTGAAAGCCCTAACTCTTGCTTCATAAGAATTATTTTTGTATTACTTTCTACCTGGCTCCCAGTCCTCAGAAAAAGCACTTGTGAACTGGACATATGCAAAATTTAAAACTTTTTGAGGAAATATTTTATATTTATTGAAAATGTTTAAGGAGCCAAACTAGACTTCTACAGTACATTTTTGGTCAAACAGCACCATTACTCCATGGTTATTTATATACCAATTGTATCAGATATGTACTCTCTGGTTACTGTCTAATGCTAGTTACCAAGATGTTAATGTAAAAAAAAGTAATTACACCCTATCAGAAAAACAGGCAGTAGCTCCAACACAATGATTTATATTACAGTGGGAAAGTCTATTGAGTATGAGTTTATACATCAGAGAGAAAACCAATTTCATTCTTGGAAAAATCAGTGGAAAGTTTTCACAGAAGAAATCCCAAATGATACAGCCCTTATTAACATGGTTTTGCCACCCAAGATCTCAGCCACAAAACCAGGGCTTTACTCTTAGCTTCTAAAAGATTGCTTTGCCTCATTTTCATCACTTTCATGAGCACAGACTACTATACAGTCCCAAAGAAGTAAATTGTTGTTGAAGTAACAGCTGTTTCTTTTTCAAGTTTCCATACAAAGCACATTAGTTGTACAGCAACTCCAGTTTTACTGTGGATTTCTACAGCAGCCTGCTAGAAAGGTAAAGGGAAAGCATAGGGAATAGTCATCTCCAACTAGGCTTGTATTTAACATTTTAAACTTTTTTTCCCCAAATCCTTACATGCATTAAATAAAGGAATAATTGTCTAAACCCTTCAGTGTAGATGAAGAATTTCAAAACTGAAAGAATCTCTCCTGCCTACACCCATTTTTTCCCATGTCAGCAAATCAAATACACAGAAAATTGCACCAGGTCACTTCATAAATTTCATGTATAATTCTTAAAGTTTGTTCGGTCTACAGAAAGCAGCAGAAACGACCAAAACCTACCTTCTTCCTCACAAATACTACGTTTCAGAGCAGCCCAAAAGCGAGTAAGGGAGCAGAGGGCTCCTGATGCTTTTATAGCACTGAGCAGGAGACCCCACCTAGCAACCAGTGTGTTTGCAAAGCTACAGCAACCGTCTGCTCTTTGCAGCAGCTAAATCTGGATGCTGTCCAAAACACAGAACCACGCAGAAAAAAAGTCATTGCAAAACTATGTGCTGGAGAAAGCAGGAGCAAATTTCAGAAGAGAGAAGATAACAAATGAGCATGCTTTGGTAGCTTTCCTCCCCTGCCATGGCCACACCCCTGGCAGTAGGAAACTGCCGTAATTCTTTTGAGATTGTAAAATTAAAATGTTAAAAATCTAAATTTTAATTACTCCCCTCACATTTTGACATCTGATACTACTTTAAAGTGAATATATGAAGATATATCTTTACTCACTAAAACTTAGAGAGAAAACAAAGTGGAGAAGCATTGATGCAGCTTCTATTGGCTCTGCTTTTTCTCCATACAACCCTGAGAACCTACTATTGATACCCTATATCCCTGTATCTTTTAGAAGGGCAATATTTAGCACCTACATAATTACAAAGAGGTTGAAACATTCAGATTAAACTTGAAGCTCAAAGTGAGAATGGTTTGCACAAGATGAAGGATTTCATCAGCTTGCTAGAAGTGGTTTTCTGCAAGCACTTCCTCACCAGGCGGGCTGAACACATTTTCCAGAACACATTTCGCACAACACCACATAGCATATCACTAACATCACAGATTGGCCCAGAACAAAATACAGAGTGAAGAAATACCACTTCCTGAAGCAGAAACATTTGCAACTAGCAGATTGGCCTCCCATCTGGCTGTTATCCTGCTCACCTGGACCTGCTGTGAAACATTGGTACCTTCAGAATGAGGAGGTACAGCTGATCTGCCTCTTGTGAGATACATGGCACAGTCTACCCTTGAAATCCAAGTGTACCAACTAAAATCAGGAGGAAGAGGAACAGACTACTGGGTAGCATTAGAAGGGATACTCACAAATTCCTCAAATGCAGATCATTGCATGAATAATCCATAATTGCTTACATCTTCTGTTTAAAATAGCTCTGTAGAAACTGTTGGGGCCCTTAATATGTCCCACCAACTTGGTTTGTTTGCAGGTGCTGGGGGTCAGCTTGGGATCAGCACAGCCAAGGAGTTTTCCATCCCATCCGTCCAAGAGAAGAGTCCCCAGTAGTGCCCTGGGAGATGGAGAACACATCACCACAGTCCTGGGACCTGCCTTCAGCTCTGGCCATGACACTTGATCCCCACTTGAGCCACCTTCCGACTGCCTTTCAGCCAGGCTAGGAATGGCCGTGGAACCTGGGCTGGGTGCAGGCTGTGGGCTGGTGTGCTGCCCATCCCATCCCTATCTGCATGCCTAGGGAGGTGCCTGATGCCTTGGGTTGGGGCTGCCCCCAGTGCCCTTCAACTGTCCTGCTCCTGGCTGAGGTGCTAGGACAGGAGTTGCTGCACTACCCTGTCTTGCCAACACCTGTGGGGTTGCCACCTGCCCAGTCCTCGTCCTTGGGGAGTCCCAGATCTCCAGGTCTCTCACAGCAATTTTCTTCTGCATGTTGTTATTTCCTTTTTTCCTGCACGTTTCTCATAGTATTTGACAAAATATTTCAGATATTTTCTGATAATTGAATATTCAGATATTTTCTGAAATTGAATTTCTGAATAATTGAAGGGGGCTACCAGCAGACAGTGATATTGTGAGCAAGCTGTCAGGCTGTATTTGATTTTGTTTCTTTAATTAAGATATGTGACATTCAAATTACTCTTGCCCACATGTCCTTCTCCATGTTAGTACAACACTACAAGTCTTATTTCACTGAATGTCAGATGTTGGTCAAAACCTCTGTTTTTTTCTGAAACTCTTTCTCTTGTCTGTTAATCAGCATGCCTAATTACAATCCTTTCATACTTAAAAACATATCCTTGTTGCACCTATCTGAATCTTTTAAAGTACTGAAACAACATAGACAGCTGGCTCACACAGACTTGGAGCATCTTTATAAGTTTTTGGCATTTTCTCTGTAAATAAATTAACACAGCAGCATTCCTGAAGGCTTATAATGGTAGGAATGTGCGTTGCAAGTATTTAGTAAGACACTCTTCCATATAACTCTGTTTTCTAATGTACTTTCTCAATAGTTGAACTATTATCCCGTTTTCATCACAGTAGCTTTTGACCTCTTTCTTTTTTTTTGTAATTGTATTGTCTTTCAGACCTGTGTTTCTGCTTTCATAGTGATCTGACATGAAGACATTGTGCTACGGCTCATTGCAGGAGCTGCTTGAGTTTGCTTTTCCTTCTTCTTAATGGGTGGGGAGATGTTGACTCATCATCTCCCTGAAGCTGGAGTGAGTCACCAACAGAACTAGAGAATTACTGTAGAAAACACTTAAGCTTAAAAAATGCTATTTAATTAAAGGGAGCTTTGGTGTTTGTTAAGTTTTCACCTGTAGCTCCATCATTGGTTTCACAAAGTTGTATTTATCTGTATATTGTTTATTGTTGACCTGATAGTAGTTATTCAGAAGTGTCAAAGTGTGCAGCTGCTGTCAAAGTATAGGTGAGATATAAAGAAACAACTTTCTTTGCTTTATAGAATTATAGAATGGTTTGGGTTGGAAGGGACCTTACAGATTATTCAGTTCCATCACCCCTGCCATGGGCAGGGACACCTCCCACTAAATCAGGTTGTTCAAAACCTGAACCAAGCCAGCCTTGAATTCCTGCAGGCATAGGGCATCCACAACTTCTCTGGGTAACCTGTGCCAGTGCCTCACCACCCTTACAGAAAAAAAAAAAATCTTCCTAATGTCAAATGTAAATCTATCCTCTTTTCCCTGTTACCCCTTGTCTGGTCACTGCACGCCCTGATAAAAAGCTCCTCCCCAGATTTCCTGTAGGTCCCCTTTAAGAAAACTGAAAATTTGCTATAAGATCTTTTGTGAGCTTTCTCATCTCTAAGTTAAAGACCAATTTTCTCAGCCTTTGACATCTCTCTGATACTACTAGTATTACTATTGTGATACAGTGGTCAACATAGTATGGAATGTAGTTGCTGCAGAGAGAAACAAATATTCAGACAAAAAAAAAAGGGAAATTAGTCACTTTTGGTATGCCAGATCTGGCCTTACCAAGTGTTTCTCTTGAGGATGGTGATAGCAGTTTGACTGGGCAGATGGAATTTCCCCAAATAAATTATCCTACAAGACAACAGCAAAACGAGTCAAATTTTTTGGAGCCTGGGAGTAAGATCAGCAGACTTCACATCTGTTTCAGAGTTGACACCTACCCTTGCTGTAACTCTTTTTTGCGGGGATGCCTTAAAGAACGCTTGAGGTCTGGGATGTTTGGGAGAGGACTATGCACACCCAGCCAAAGAACCCCGTTTTCAAGTTACCTGCAGATTATAAAAGAGAAAACATTAAATAAAAATTGATGCTAACAAATTGCATTTTTTAAAAGAACATTATCCTACTGGACCTCCTGAGTCTACTAAGTCAGACAATAAGTCATAAAAAGTCAGAGCTCTGCTTATTTGCCACCAGTGAAATCATCCATTCCGAGCCAGCAAGCCAGCCACCTAGAATATGCCTCTCTCATATTTTGCGCCATGTGACTTCATTTACTTTCAGTAGCTTTTATCCACATCCTACAAAAGTGAGCAGAAACACATTTCTCCATTTTCTTAGAAAGACAGGACCTGCAGGGTAACCAGCTGTACTCAGATTTCAAGTAATAGAAACAGTGATATATGTGATATAGATCTAAGAGATAATGTCATCACCATATGAGTTACAGCAGTCCTACTGAAGGCATTAGTACTTCCAAGGAAGCATTCCAGAGCAAACGCATTACTTCTCCAATCAACACATATTTTCCAGTTCTTGTAGAAGTTACTGGGGAGGGGGAGGGAGGGAGGGAGGAAGGAAGGAAGGAAGGAAGGAAGGAAGGAAGGAAGGAAGGAAGGAAGGAAGGAAGGAAGGAAGGAAGGAAGGAAGGAAGGAAGGAAGGAAGGAAGGAAGGAAGGAAGGAAGGAAGGAAGGAAGGAAGGAAGGAAGGAAGGAAGGAAGGAAGGTATTTCCCATTCAGATCGTGATTCAGCTGAGGATATCTTCAAATTTGCAAGTAGGGAAAAGGATGGACAATATGCATCTGTGTCTTGATATTGATTCAAAGTAGTTCATAAATATTTTTTAGGAATTTTTTACTTGGAATTAATTGTATTTATCATCATGATAAAAGTATTTATCATTAATCTCTCTCTTTCATGGTGGATTGGCTAATATGTTTTTAGCATCTCATGAAATATTGAATTGGCATTGATCTTCTGGCAACAGGAACTCCATGCTTTAATGAAACATGCACCTGTTTCTAGAAGTAGCTCTAATATTTATTATTTACTTTGTTGCACTAAATACTTCTCATAGTTCCAGAGATTTCTAGAATTGTCAAAGGATTTTTCTAGGTCTCATGGTAGACCAAAGCTTGGTTATTCGTAAAAAACAAAATGTTATTGAACTAATCCCTACATGAGGAAATAAAAATAACCCACACTGTACTAGAAACAGGCAGAATAACTGTGTGTGAAGTCATGTCAAGATGCCATCATTTTAGGGACTGGAAGTCTATTCGTCTTAAAGAAACTCAAGTTTTGTCATTCATTTTAGTGCAGGAACTCATCTTAGGGCTGCATATTAGGAAACACTTCCAGAAGCTTTTTCAACCTGTCAGGCTGCCTTCCAGGCATAAGCTCTGACTAGGCTATGATTGTGTGCCAGAATAATTTGTGTGAAGAAAATCTGGACTTTCTAGGAAGCCTCTCGGAAATAGAGAACAGGAAAAAAAATACTAAGGGGACAAAACAAAGATGTAGGAATCCGTAAGTTTTTTACTATTAACTCTGTCATGCTAATCAGAGGGTATATATAATAACAAAGGTTGCATTCAAGAGAAGGGAACACAAATAATAGAGATTTACTTTTGACAATTAAACAATACATGACTGTTGTGGAGAGTTCAGGGCCCTTGACAGAGAAAAGTCTTGTCAAAAAAAGGAAAAAAAACCAGAAAAATAAAAGAGAACTGGTGGTGCCTCACAACTGATCATAGGAGGAGTGGAACTGGGCTGTGTCTTTCAGTAACACCAAGAAGGAGGATAACCAGTCTTCTGTATGTCCAAAGAGACTGAACGCTCCTACAAAATTATGGTGCTGTAACTTGAAAGAAACAAGAGACAACACTAATTAGCAAAAAGTTAAGGAGGATATGAGCCACATGTGGTGTTGCAATATGTGGGTTAAATATAGCTATCTGAGGTTTCAAAGATTATTTGACATTCTGAAGATGATTTAATTTTACAAAGTAGCTTTACATTGACTGCCATTTCTGGGTTCTTTTTAATTTAAAGAAAATTAATATATTAAACATTTCCTATTATCTCCTTAGCTAACTGTGCTGCTTTGGGTGTTTCTGTGTGATGGAGTAAATACCAATGAATGGATCTATTGACAATAAATATCCGGCTTAAAACAATAAAGCATGTCTTACTCCTTATTTGAATGAGGAGTGAGTATCATATTCTGAAGCTTCAGAATAACTTAAATCAAGCTGAGACCTGTGCAGAGTGGCATAACCCTGAGTTGGCTCCCACAGCCACGCAGAAACAGGAATGGCATAATAAATGAATAATAACAAATTGTGTTTTGCTCATTGTGTACATTCAGGGTGCGATAAGAACAGTCAGAAAAAACTGAGGAAAAAGACATTCCATTTTCTCTTGTAATACCTGACTCTAGCTGTTCCCATTATTAATGAGGTCTTGCTGTGCTTAGAAAAGTTGTCTGAGAGAGCTTAGCTGTTATTATCTCACTGAGTAGCTTGCCTGTGAAAATTAGGAATGAAATTTCTGGGCGGAAGAGAAAGAACTATTTCACAATTCAACAGTGACTGCAAAATTGATTTGCTTCTGTGGAACATGAGAATAGTTTCATCTCAGACAAAATGAAGGTCTTCATGAGGTTTTCCCTGAAACCTGCATAAACACGAGGTACAGAGAGAAAGCAATCTAAACTGCAGTATTCCATTTTAAGATTTACTTTTTCTGACCTCCTCAGTTTTATGGGTTTTTTTCTTCTCAATTTAAATATAAACTCGTTGTTGACTTTGCATCTGAGAGATTTGTTACTTCTGTATTAAGATGTTGAACAGCCACTGCTTGCTTTGTTTGTGGCTAAACCCCCAGAAAACTCATAGTTTTGTGTTTCAATTTTAAGACTGAGTTGCTTCAGGGCTATTGCTGCTTGGGAAGAAATACTACGTAGAGCACAATGGATGACATGTTGCAAGTCATAGTTATTCATGAGAAATCTTAAAGGGATTGGACTTGTTTTATTTCAAAGAGAAGAAACTTGAAGGCATGTTTGTATTTGTTGTAATTTGTCTGCCTAAAGGTACATGACTCAGAGCTTGCTTTACATCTGAGTTTCCTCATAGAGGAAAGAAATGTGAAACGAGACCTTTCAAATGTAGCCCAATTCTATACTACAATACATTATTTATCTCTGGAGGTGCTACAAAATTTTCAAGAGAACCAAAATGATTTGCAATATAGAAAGAGGAACAGGAGATTCCTAGTCCTAGAAATTTACTTTCTCATAATCATTTATGAAGTGTTATTGGTAACAAAATACCAAAGGCAGGAATGGAACAGAGAGTCCCAAGATGACAATAATCTAAGAAAAAGACATATAGTGTCATTGATTACTAAAGGGATTTTTTGAAGGGTGTTTTAAGTAAAAATATAAAAAATATTTGTTGTGTAAAGCTTCTTCCTGACATACATTTAGCAACAAAACCAGCCAGAACAAAAGCATTGAAAGGAGTGCTCTTAATATATCTGTGGCACAGCCAATCTGTTCTGTTGTGTTCGTTTAACAGCTAGGATGATCAGGTTCTAGTTCAGGACTGATGCTACCACACACCCCTTGGAAAATTAAGTAAAGAAATTTTAGAGTGAATATTTAAAAATGAAAGTAGAAACCTAAAGTTCCATAGTTAACTATAACATGGGGTTAAGTCTTTCCTACATTGCCAATTTCCTTTTTTAGCAGTGCTTGTAGTGCTAATTTTATGTCATTCATAACCTAGCAAAAATATATTTTCTATAAGATCACAAGTTTTTAAGTCAAACACCATCAAGTGTTCAGATGGTTGCTTCTCTTGCTTTTTCTCATTTTTGTTCTTTATTTTTCCCCTCCCTCCCACTCTCCTGTAGCAAGAGATAAAAAGAGGATGGAAAAGAAAAAAAAATGCACCTTTTTGTTTTGTTTTTTTTTGAAAAAAAAGAACATTAAAAAGTTCTTTTTATATAAGGAAAGTACTCTCAGAGAAGGCTTTATGTCATGCTATGTTCTTCACATCCTGGTGAAACTAAGAAATATTTAAAACAGAACACTAGAGAAATTGTTTGTGCAAATTAACTAGCTGTGAATTATTTAGAAGAAGATTCCCAATGAAATTGCCTCTTAGAAGCCCATGGTGAAACTGCTTGTAGAGTTAGTGATACCAGAAGCCTCCCTTTCAGATTGTAATCTAAAGGCAATCTTCTGGTTTTAATCCTGTTTGACATAAGGGAGTGGTGCAGTACAATACAGTGAAGCAGAAATCCTGAACTATTGGTCTCACCTGTTCTAAGCTGGATCACACAAGCTGAGTAGTACTTGCTTTTTCCACTTCCTGCAGCTGTACCATTCATATTAATATAGGAATATGTCACAAGTTCTGTGTGCCTGGAGTTATTCCAAGAGAAAAGCAGATTTGACCTGTAGCTGAAAACAACCTACCTGTCTCATTAGCTGTGACCAGTCTCTGCATAATTATATTGCCAATAATAAATGTATTTTTCTACCTTTAATTGGCAGAGAAGAGGGACAGCAATACACTTCCATGAAGCAATCCTCCAAAGCAGGGCAAACTTTGCTCTAATGTAATAATTTCATCTGGAAACATTTAATAACCCTGTTTGTGTAAAATTAAGGCTGAAATTGCATAAAACACTCCTTAGCTGTTTCACCTCTACTGGAAATGTAGCAAGGGTATTGTATTTCATGTTCTGGCAGCTGAAATAAGGAAGTGTGGACATTTGGTAAAATATTCTATTGAAACTCTTCTAAGTTTCTAAGTATTTTTTCTTTCAGATACATAACATCTCTCTGTAGCTTTTTCAGTTATAGTTAAGTCCTTTACAGCTTCGAATTCCAGCTAGCAAGTTCTGGTCTCCTAGCAAACCAGAATGTTTCCTAGCCATAGAAAACATTGAGGAGAAACCTGATACTTATCTCCCATTTTACTTTGTGCAGGTGTCTTGTTGCCTAGTGAAACTCTTGCATTTTTATATATTAAATATTTATGTATACAGTGTAGAAGGCTGCCAGAAAATACCAGAAGTTAACTCTCACTTCTGCAGAAACACTGACCCTGAAGCACAGACCGATTGCAATGGACAAAGGTAATTTCTTAGAATTTCTTATTTATTTAGTAAAAAAAAATTGTTCACACCTGTTGTATTACAGCACACAGTTGTTAAGAGTGAAAAAAGCTGTGTGAAAAGTGTGAGAGGATAAATAAACACCTATTTTCAAGCTTCTCAGCTTGAAAGAAAGTTGAGGTGGCCATATTTGGGGGCTAGCAGGTAAACAAGGTTGGGCTTCAAAAAATAAAATATTCAGCATCTACCAAAATTTTTCGTTTGAGACTTTTTTTCCAAATGCATTTAGGTCTAGATAAGTAAAAGCAGAAAGGAAGATTCTGTGAGAGCTTTTCAAGGGTATGTAATTAAAGAATAAATGAACAATTACACAAACCCTGTAATAAAAGTAGTACAGTTTGCCTTGCCTCTCCTTAGGGAGCAGTTTGCTGAAAAGTTGTGGGGGGAAGATGAGGAAGATTTGTTGCTTTTTCTATGCAGATTCTTGCAGCTCTTGTCCATAAATCATGAAGGAAGAATCTGCTCTTAATATAAATGAACATATTTGAAACCTTCCCACACTTACTAGTAGAAGTAATTTTTTCTCAGATGTCAAATATACTTCTTAAACACAACGTTTAAAATGTAGACGCATTACTAAAGATCAGAAGTAAAAGAAGTTTTCAACAGCTGATTTAGAGATGGCTAGCACTCCCTTAGTGGGGCATTGCCATCTATTTTTATTCTTAGGCGCTAAGAATACAATGAATGAGCAAAAATTGGGAATAACATGGCATAGCAAGTGTACCTAGTATGAATGAAATAGTTATGTCTATAATTAAACATAAAAATGTGTATCATTTTCCAAGGAAAGTTAAGTCTAGATTATTGTCTTTGCTCCAGTATCTCTGTGGTTTACTATATGAAATATGTGCCTTTGATTTTCAAGAGAAAAATCGACAAAACATAGCAAGAAACAGCTCTGCTTTTTATGATAACTAGCTGTAATATTAACTGCTGACATCAGTTTTGTTTCAAATCAGAAACTAATTAGTTAAAAACTTCTCTATATGCTCTTCTTCATGCCAATGTACTAGATCTGAAGATACTGACTGACTGTGTAACCTTCTGTCATATTAAAAGTTAAGAATAACAAGTTAAACAACACTGTTGATTGTCTACTGTCTTAGGCAATACCATTGGGCAAGGCTGTTGCTTAAGACGATATAACCGGAACATGTTTGAGAAAAAAATGTGTTTTGACCAGAATGAATAAGAAGAAAAAATTTGCACGACACATTTTCATCTGGCAATTTAGCTTGTGACAATGTACACAGACCTCTAGCCATAAAATACTATCAGAGTTCATTATTAAGTTACTTTCAGGGGACAGGGTGGAGTTATAAAATATATCTTTCTCAGAGGATGGAGCTTCATGTTAACAGTATGAAGACTGAATTCATGAATCAGCAATAATTGCTATAAATATAGGCTTAAATATCATAGAACAAACTGATATCAATATGATACAATACTCAGGGAGAAAAAAGGACCACACTATTTAGACCATCCATCCTATGGATGGAAAATAGGAGAGGCAGCTATTATTCCATTCACAAAAGAATAGAAGATGCCCCAAAAGCCCCATTTCTGACCCAAATATGGCAACTACATTCTCTTACTTGGATGCTTGTGGGCGTGATCATCAACAGCAGCAGCAATAAAGTTGATGATTTCCACTGTTTTGTAAGCAAAAAAGAGAAATTATGTAGTCTTTACTGTGTTTGCCCGTTTGTTCAGGGCATTGAGACAACAGTTTTTCTTTATCCACATCAAGTTTCATACCTTGTTTTCCAAATAACAAATGAAGAAAAACTCTGTACATTCAAAGGAGCAGTCGTCTTCTATTTCACTATGGCTCTTCTATTGAACTACACTTTAAAAACCCTCCCACCAATTCTGGAAGTCCTCTCTCACCGCCCTTCCTAGTCTTATGTAGAAGGTAGGACAGGCTGTATTCAGCCTATTAATGCTTTTATAAGAAAGACTGGGGTATGCACTTGCGTTATCATAATACTAAATAGCAGAGAATCTGTGTATGAGTAGAACAGTCCTGTAACAAGGAGCAATAAAGAAGCTTACTCTGAGTGACCCTCTCTACAGATATTAAAGAAAAATTTGGTTCATACATTATATGTATTCTTCTATCATTGATGACAACCTTTCTTTTTGTGAGATACTACTACCTCCCTAAAAATGAGCAGGTAAAATTCAAAGTATGTCTCACAACACGGGAAAAAGCACTGAGTTAATTTATCAGAACAGCTCCTCACAAATCACAGATTTCAAAAAATTCCTGTCATGGTGAGGTCTGAGAAATTGCTGTGAATGCTAAAAGTCACTCTAATGTCTTGCTATTTTGATAAAAATGGCACTTTTCTGTACCTTGAGAGACAATGGATCACATAATAAGACATGCAATGTCCATTAAATGTCATTAACAAGAAGAAGATGCAAAGATATTCTTGGTTTTCCACCTTCTTTTTTTTCTGCCATAGCCTTCAAATGTCTGTTTATTGCATAGAGTATTAGTCTTTGTGGGGTCTATCATATTCATACAGTGAGGTGCATGAATAATTTAACTGTGTACATTATTGATTTAAATACTGCATTTACAGAGTCAAGGAAAGATATCATCCAAACCATTTCTTCACCCCTTTACAGCATCCTGTCTTTGATATTTGGAGCATGTCTCTGCTGAATAAGCTGTATTCTGTGTTATCCCAGTTCCCAGCCATGTAACACACTTGCAAACTTACAATTTGAATGATGATGATTTACAGAGACTCCCAGAGCCTCATTACCAGAGCTGGTCTGTCTGGATTGCCTCTAAGTTTAACCAGAAACCAAGGAAAGCTCGCGCTGATTTTGAGAGAACAGGACTGTTTAAGCTGTGTCCTATATAACACAGCATACAACGCTGGCATTGCAGTTAGCATTAAAGTACCAAGATTCATTAGAATTTGCTGTGCAGGGAATCTCTGGAGAAGTAACCTTAGATATGACCCTTAATCCATAATATCCTTTGAAATTCTATAGTGATTTTTTTTTTTAATCTGAAAGGCATTAAATTAATTAACGCTATAACTGACAATACTCTGTACAATACATGCCACGCTGTGAACTGAGTATTGAGAGATAATATTAAAACTGTCCCAAAGATATAAAAGCTCTATGTGAAGTTACATTACTTCTTTCTGGATCATATGTAGATCATGAACATGCTCAATCAGAATAAAATGTCCAATCTCTAATCTCTCTGTGGGTATTTTCTTTAAATAATCAATTTTAAATAGTGGAGAGTGTGACTTTCTCCTTTTACGACAACATATGATAAACAGGAGATCCTGATGATCTTTCCTAAATTTTCTTAGGTGCATTGTTACCTGAACTATGCATATTAACAGTATATATTTTTTTGGTTTGTTTGGGGTGGTTGTTTTTTTTAGGAAAAAAATCTCCATTAACCACTGCAATATGAACTACTTTTTTTCAGAATACGTGATTTGGTGGGTTTTATCTGTCCCTGCTTTTTGAGGGGTTTCTTTGTTTTTGTTTTTGGATGGGGTTGTTTTGCATTTTTACTTAGACCAGCATTCTGGTTCTGAAGCAAGTATACCCCTGTCACCACGATTCTGCTTCTGGTAATGTTAACTTCTTTGCAAATATTTGCACATACTAAATGCTCAGAAAAATATTAAAATGCATATGGCACCACTGTAATGGAGATCTGTGGGTTTATTGAATATCCACCAAACCTTTTTTAAGCAATAAGGTACAATCCATTGAAGTGTAGCCTGAGAAAAAGATGTCAAGCTCTCCCATTTGGTGGATAATCTGAATCACTCCTTTCAACATGTAAATTATAGTGTCTGTTTACTCTATTTGCAGATATAATATGTGTGGTGCTGGGAAAACCATATCAGATCAGACTTGAAGTCTTCTATAGGCAACAAAAACAGGACTGTGTTTGAGGTATTTTTTTCCTTAGACTGGAGGTAGTGTGACTACACCAAAACCACATATCTGACTGGGAAGATTACAGATAGCAGTCTAATTTCTTTATAAAACTAATCCAGTCTGTCCTTGTTTAAGTCCAGGGGTCTAAGCAAATTTTCAGCCATTCTTTGTTTATATTTTAACACGTGGGTGAGAGGGAAAGAGAGGAGAGCATTTGGAAGAGTAGACACTAGATGTGTCATACCAATACCTAATATCAGACATGACCTTGGAAAGACACAGACTGGCACGTTGGCATTGTGATAGACCAAGTATCTTTGAGACTGAAAGACTAGTGGGGTAACTTTTCTTTCTCATCCACGTCTTTAGTATATACTACAATAGTCCCTGCCCAACTATTTACATGTGCCAGCTAAACTTTTGCGTATTGTGGTCAGACAATTGTGTGTTGGAAGTCACTGTGCCGCTTGAGTGCAAAAGTATGACATTGTGTGAAATAGTCTCTGTTCAGTGACTAAATACTCGACTTGCTGCAACTAGCCAACCTAGGTGGGTCCCTAGGTACTTCTGAGACAGAGCAAGAATATGCACCTATGTGAACGTCAGAAGTAGCTATAAATAACACACCTGTTAAAGACATGGTTCCACCTTCCCTCAAGATTACTTTGAGACCTAACAATCCAGTGTCTCCTGCTGTACAAAATAATTAATCTGTAAGGTTCAGACTGGCTTAAAGAGGAAGATACACTACCTCTGTTAACAAGCCGTACTATTGTTTCAAAAACTAGAACAGAGAAATTTTCATGGATCTTTGCCATTTTGTTACTACGTGGGACTAAACTTAATTACATAATAGTAAAGAAACGATCCTTGCATTACTTTTCTTTTCTGCAAGGAGACAGGAGGTTTTTTTAGGCCTTGAGCAGATAGTGCATTCAGTAGAAGTAATCAATTGAAAATGCAATCCTCTTTGCTTTGTGGTTAGTAAATTTCAGAATTCATGAAGCAATTATGCATAAACTTTGACGATTCATCAATATGTCATCTGCATAAGAATCTCAGAGATTAAATACCAGGAAAGAACTGTATTAATTCAGCTCATAGTGAAGTCAATGAGAATTGAAGTTACTCAGGGTATTGACTGCTAAACTTTTAATTCTTTAGGAAATTCAAGTAAAAGGTCCCAATGCTTCAAAATCAGGGACCAAAGAAAGATATTTTTATGCTGGTTTACTTGTGGGTTTTCTTCTGTCATTTAGATGCGATCACACTAGGCTGATGGAACAGAGATTCATATTCTGATTGTTTATGGAACTTGATCCAGAATGAAATCAGGAAAAAAAAAATGTTAGATTAGAACTGCCTCTTCTAACACAATTTTTGCCAGAAAATGTACTTGAACAGTGTCAGTTCATCAAAATCAGAATCCTGTGTTGACCTACTGGGGTGTTAAACAAGAAACAGGGCTCATAATGGACCTAGAACAGAAATCATTTTGACATCAAAGAGATATGTACTTCAAAATGCGCTTTACTCACAAAATTAAGGCAAGCACTTCTGTTCTTGTTGCAAAGGCAATTAGGAATATGAATATCAGATTGTGCTTCAGTGCATTAGCACACACGTAGGAAAGTTCAGCCTCATGACAGCTCTTTCTGTATTGCTTCTCATAATTTTATGCTTCACTTGGACTGATTGCTATTATCTGAGAAGCTCTGCAGGACGCACAGTTTTGAGGTCGCACAGTTTTGAGGTTTAAATCTGTATTTTTTCTCCAATAGCTGAGTACAGCAGAATGGTTTCTCCTGGCAAAAAAAAAACAAAACAAAACAAAGCAAAAAAAAAAAAACAACAAAAAAGCACTAATTATTAGTCAATAAGATACTAAAATGTACTATTGTCCATTATTCTTTGTTAAAAATACCATTTGTTTACTCTAATAAAAGCAATCAGGTGTAACTTGCTTATTATGAATTGTCTTTTCATTTTAGTAGAATACTCCTGCAATTGCAATAGCAACATTTATACCTTTCAACTAAGTAATTAAGTTACTAATAAGAATGTAAAATATAAGAAATACTTTATGACTGCAAAGACATCAGGTGTCAGACCAGTTACTTTGCTCTGAGAGGCTCTGAAGCATTCTTTTCATGTAATGATACATCTGCTTTGTTTTTTCTCTCATCTGGTTTCAGGAGGGATTTCTTATGAGAAAAGAGGAAATTGAAAATGCGGTGCAATGACATTTTTCATGTTTTACTTTGTTTTGATCACTTAAAAATGCAGAATCTAATATGTAAAATCTTTTACATCACAAGGAAAATGTATTCTTAGAAGGCAATATAATAATAATATTTTAATAATGATTTATAAGGATCATGTTTTCCATGCTGGCATGCTTTGATGTCTTTATTTCTTTAGAGAAAAAATTCTCTGCCTCTGGAAATACAAAAGATAAAAGCTAGGAGACTTTGAGTTTACGTGCCCTAGATTAAGTTGTCCACTCTTGTCTTGTCTGTTCTAAGCAGTTTTGAAGATACTTCTCTTTCTGTCCATCTTTCAGAATTGCTGCTGGCCACTTCTATGAAAAGAAAGGAATCCTCTGTCAAAAATAATATATTCTGGTGCAAGGCATAAAATAGAAGCCACTATAGCAAAAAAAAAAGTAGCTAAACAGTGAAACATGCGATAAAGCTACAAGACAGACTTCAGAATATATGCTGGATACTGCTAGATGTTAGAGCAGTAAATTTTATTGGAGTTTGCATGAAACAGCACGGAAGTAATGTGCTAGGGTATCACTCATTTTCAGCTACCACTGCATCTGAAATGCACTGTTATTTCTTAAACAAAAAAATATTAGCAATGAGTGGCCTAGCTAATAAAACAAGCGTGCTATTAAACAGGAAACTGACTGCTCTTATTTTAAATTGTGATTTTTTTTTACTTCAAAAACAAAAGCAAATAAAAAGAACACTATACCTCTATGCTTCCCAGTAATCAAATTTAAAGTATATATTAAAATTTAATCTCAGCCAAGTAGTTTCTCTGTGTTGCCTGCCATCCATATTCCCTAATCATCCTAGCAGAGATTCAGCTGAAGACAGTTTTTCATTTTCCTTCCTGAGACGGTTGCGCATCAATGATGTGCATTGAGGATGATATCACATTTTCTGTATAGACTGCAAAAGGCACAGGATTACGCTTCACTGTGAGTATTATGAACATGAGAGCATTTTGTGTTTCTCATCAAAGATTTAGCAATTGTATGTACACAAAGGACAGCAACCAGCTAACAATTGAGAGAATAATCTAAAGGAGTGTTACGTGCTTAATTCCATGGATGGAAGACATGCAGAAAGTTCTTCTTCAAATAGGAGTTTATGTCTAGCCATTTGATACACCATGAAAGCTGGAAAACCAGTGTCTTTCTCTGTGGAAGTTATGAAGCTGTCAAGGAGGAGAGAAAGAAAAAAAAATTCTCCTAATAGATCTTTCTGCTCTATTAGAAATTCAGGAGAAGTTGTGGGGACACAGCAGAAATCCATCATAACAAGAGAGCAGACATCTTAAAGAGGTCCAGAGACAAAAGCAGGCCAAGATTTATGCATGGAAGAATATATTTGAGACGTGCTTTTGGGTGGAAACAGCATGAGACTTGTCAGGTTTTATTCAGGGTAGAAGACAGTGAAATCTGGAACCTTTATTTCATGGGATTTGATGTGTTTACAAATGAAACTGAATCTTACAGTCAAAGGAAGATTAAATTACTAAATCATGTTAGATTTCAAATGGGACAGAAAGAAAAGACCCAAACTATGAGTTTGCTCTGATCAGTTTCTAAGAAGGTTTACTCCTGAAAGAGCTGACTGTTTCTACATTTTTTATCTTAAATTCTTTTTTGTGGTTTGATCTTACAAACCTGATCTTGTTTCATGATATGTGTTCTCAAGCCTCTCAACTGAATACATCCTCCCAGTATTTTATTATAAGAATTCCTTTGATTGTTTTTGCAGAAGGATGGCTGCAAACAGTGATCCCTTCAGGCTCTCAACTCCCCAAAGATTCAGTAAGAATTGATCCTGAAACTAAACCACAGCCCACCATTCACTCATCTCTTCCTCTACCAGGCAGTGTTATTAATTATTCAGAGGAAGTACAAGAACATCCTTCATGTGTAATTAAAAGTATTGTGATTGAAGACACACCTGAGGAGGAGGGTAAGCAGTACTTCAGGTGTTCTGAATAACTGTGCTTCATTGTTTTCCACTAAAGGGCGGATTGGTACTCCATTATCATATTGCAGTCTCACAAAAGTGCATAACTATTATAATCCATATTGCATCATCAGTGCCGATATAACTTGAATGTGGAGGAATGTGACTATAGACTAAGCGGGAAAGTATCCTTCATGATTAGCTATATAGAAAATAGAAGGTCCTTATGCACAAAAGATGCCTAGAGGCTTTGCATATGTTAAAATCAAAGCCAGTACAATAGGACTAAATTTAGGTGTTCTATGAATTCTATACCTGTTACTTTTAAAACAAGGTGTGCAACCTACCAGAATCTCTACAATCTGTCAAAAAATACAGTTGAGGTTTTTCAGAAGTAGCGAAGTGGCAGACTAGACTGTGACATATGGTTTGATTCTAATTGTAATGTGAGAAAGGAGAGACCTCTGGTTTCAAACATCTTATATTCTGAAGGGATTAAACTGCAAGATAGTATGATGGTTTGAATGCATTTTGTGAGCCATTCTGATGGCTCTGAAAAAAAGGAAAAGAACTGCCTGTGCTATACCACGGAATTCTGTGTGAGTTAACTTATGAGACTGGTGTGAAAATGTACATTCAACAATTTTGAAAGTCACATTCTCTATAAGATGCTAAGCTAAGGAGGAGACATATAGAGAGATTTTTAACATTCATTAATTAACTTGTGAGAGTTTCAAATATCTTTCTTCGTGATAGACTGCTGTGGACTATACAAGGGGAACTTTGCAGTCATTTGAGCCGGTGACACTGTTATGCCTTTTTTTTCCAGTAGCAAACGATATCTGTATGTTTGTTTTCCAATAAGGGTGTAAGATTAATCTTTATTCTAGGTGAAAACATCTATCCTACACTTTTGACCTTCAAGCACTGATGCTCTAGTGGTTTATTTTGCCTAAAGTACGGTTATGTGAAATGGAGGGCTTTTTCAAGAATAATTGTGTCTTCGAATAGCCTCCAACATGATGGAAAGAAAGCAAGCCAAACATGAAACAAGGATATAGATGTAAGAGGTCAAAGTCCATGCAAAGCAGCTATTTTATTTATAACTTCATATGCGCCCTTCACTGAAACAATTCACATAACAAAAGCTGATATATACACATTTATGTAATATATAAGGATGAAAATTTTTAGTTCAGAAAGAATAACTTGAGCTAAAGGTACAAGTCTCAACATATTTGTTTAGTTGCGTATTTTATAAATCAGCAAAACTGGCTTTTCAAAAGCAAGACTTTCATGGCTGTATGGGAATAATATCTGGTGATTCCATCTAGTAGCTGGATGGACTGTGATTTAAAACAGTACATTCTGTTACAATAGGTCCAATAAAAATGTGTTTTCAGAAAATCACTGTGTCTTGGAGGTAAATGAATATTCCTTCAGGATCTCAGGAAAGGTAGCTATGTATCTGGATTTCCCCAGTCAACAGAAATTCTTAATTTCTGAAAATCATTTCAACAAATTCAAGGAGTCAGAAAACTTATTTTCAGGCACTCGGCTCCCTTTCATACCAGAACTCTTGAAGAAGTTGCTCGGGTTGGGTGTTGTGGCTGTGTTTTCTCTTCGGAAGAATGTTACACACATACAGAGTTCTCACTTATTAAGCTGGATCAGATGTATCTCATATAACAATGCCATCCACCCATGCTCCTACACACACATACATACATTTATTTTCAAAAATACTGGGCAAAATCTATTTGGTTTGTAATTTTTCAGGGGTTTTTTTGTTAGTGTTCTTGTAATGTTTTTGTAATTTTTCAAAATTAAATTTTGAAAAAAAAATTGAATTCCAAATATGTCTATTTTCGAAATCAAGTGGAACCATTCAAGACTCAAAACAAATATTACATACTTCTTATGCTTGTTACTCTATCATCAATGATCTGATATCTCATTCTTTTGTATGCCTGTGTTAAAACTGTTGGTACCACCAGGTTTAGTGAATACCACATTTAAAGCAAATGAATCAGCAAATCTAGAGAATTATGAATGTTGCAATAAATTTTGTTGACAGATGGAGAAAGAAACTCATGGCTCCACAAGCTTCGAATGAATATAAACAAGTGGTCAGTTCTGAATTCCATGGTTGGATGGAGTGAAAACAGAGCTCTAGGAAAAGGTATATATATATATATATATATATCTATATCTCAAATATTATTTTCTATACATTAAAGAAATGAGAACTGTTGTTATTTTTTTCCTTTTATGTAAGGTCAGCTACCTAAATTTTCATCCATAGTTTCAAAGACTTAAATGTGTGTAAGTAATTAACATCAAAGTAGTCAGGGACAAGTAATTACCAAACCACATGCGATGCTGCCTGTAGATCAAAGTTGACAAGTTAGCATTGTTAAAATTCTTCTCACGAAGTTCCATTTTCCTTGACATCAGAAAAAAATACATTTTATAAATGTATTTCTCAAATAAAAATTTAAAAGCAAGGTGTGCATCTGGTATTGCTGTGCATTTTAGATCTATACATGAATTTGCTAACATTACTTTTTTTATACAGTAGATCACCTGAACCCATCTGGAGTTTGTTCTGATGCTGACCACGAAGCAACTGAGTTGGAGGAATGTGCAACCAAAGAAGAAGCGTCATATATTCCATACAAGCTAGCTACATTATATGTCATGAAGGTGGCAGAAAAAAACCCACCCCCTTTGCCCAAAAAATCCCCAGCATGAATTAATATTTTGCAATACAAAAAAATGGTCAATTGAATTAAATGTTTCTTTGTTGGATATACCAAATGAATTGTGATAATCATTTTCACCAAATGAATTCAATTCACACAGTTGCTTAGTAGGTTTCCTTTCCACATTTGAAAGCCTGTATTTAAATTTGAATATCGATATAAAAATACAAGCATTAAAATGGAAGTGCCATCTTAAGTTAAGATTAGATGCTACGTTGTTTAAATTTACCTGTTCAGGTAGTTTTCCAAACATGAATAAATCCCTTGTAACTGCATATGGAGAAAATCCTTGCCCTCCCATACATTTCTTATCATGTTTGTTTATTGTTGAAAGTGGCTTTTGACTGGCAGTGTGAGGGATTTTTTTTTTCAATTACCGTGTTTATTTACTTATTTCTAGCATAACTTTGGTTTTTCTGCTTAAGCAGTTTATTTTATATTATGCAATATCTGTGTGTATATGTGTCCATGTATATATATGTATTTCCTGATTTATTTGTTTCGTTGGCTTATTTATTCCATTAAATATGCTCTTGTACCCTTTTATAATACATCGAATAAGTCCTATGGGGACTACTGCAGTACAGGATACGGACCCCTAAGCCAGCTGTAAGAGATAAGTTCAAATACTTGAAATATTTTAAGACTATTTAGAGTGCTGTGGGTGATAAAAGGGATAAAATCATCTGGATCTTTTCCTGTGTCTTAACATTTTAATTATGCCTTTTAAAAACTCCTCTATTTCTACAATGTTGTTTTTCATGAGGGATAAATTGGACAGTATATTTCAATACCACTTTTCTACTTTGCTAATTTTAAATCATTGAACTATGAAATCATCAGATAATAGAGACTCTTCACTTCCAAATTAACTGCTCGTAAACACTCACACAGATTTCACCTTCCATTGTAGAACAATGCTAATTGTGTAATTTGACATTGCACCTACGAGATAAGTATGTCAAAGTAAAAGTGGACAGCAGAAACTGTGATGGAGAACAGTGGAATTTTCCTTTTGTGGCTATTATGAATTAGATTAGAAACAAAACTAACAAAACTGAGTCATTAAGGATCTTTATGCAATTTAAGCTTAAATGACTCGTTTTCAAACAGAGAAAGATCACTTTTCCAGTTCTGTCTGTATACATCTTTCATTAGTCATGAAAAATACCTGTAGTACACCTTAAAGTTATCTCTATTTTTCAGGTTTTTATTTTAATAAAATCCAAAATAAGATGGAGTGTATTTTGCAATCGATTTGTATTACCTAACTCTTAAATGCAAAAAAGCAATGTTCTCCACTGCTTACCATTTTATATACATAATTTTTTTCTCAACAATAAGCTTCACAATGCTGGTTTTCTTTTTCAAGGATTCAGAATAATTGTACTGACTATGTCTTCTATATTTAATTCAGATCACTACTGATAAAAAGAGGTGGAAATGCAATACAAGGACTAGAAAAAAGATCTATAAGTAATACACAGATTTTTATTTAATAATAGAACATATTTTCTAGTAGTTAAAGCCTAAAAGCTTTGATCTGCAGTCCAGGTAGCTGTTTTTCTGTTTTCACTATACCATAGATGTAATTTTGAGAAATAAATCTCAAAAGTTTTTGATGGTGCATTATAACTGGAGTTTCTAGTGCTCTGAGCTGATGATTTCCTTTATCCACTACAGATTGTAAAAGACATGCAGCAAATGAAAAACAAACACACAAAGATAATCAGGCAGCTAGACACTATAAGGAAAGAAAAACAGGTAATTGTTCCAGAGCGTTAGTATTATTGTTGTGTCATACCGTTAGTCGAAACAATACAGAGGGATGAGATCTACACAATTATATCTGCATTCTGGTACCCATTCTAAGTCTTTAGAGCTAATGTCAGTCTATCTTTAAGTGTATATGATCTTACAGCATTGTGAAATCTGGTTTTAGCTTTCGTCTAGTGCAGTTGCGGAGATTTTTCTAAGCCTTAATTGTAGCTAACCTTTTCTGTTAAATGCCATCTTTCTTTAACCACTGACACCACAGTTAGAACATTTATAGTAGAACATGGTAGTGCCTCTCAATGATTTTATCATAAAGGGCTATAACAAGCTCTAATACCCTGAAAGCTTAAAGGCCTCTTCCTCTGTGGGTACTTTATTTTCAACCTCTGATTAACTTTGCTTTTGCCTTGCAATATTTTGACAATATGGTTTACAGAATAGCAGAATCTCTCCCCGTGTAAACCCCTTCAAGTTTATAATGAATATCGATGTGTGCCCATCCTTTGATCATAACCCTGCAATGCCTCACTTTTCTTAGTGGAAGCTTTTCTACACTTCATTAGTCAGTAAGTTTCCCAAAATATGAAATTACCCGCATCATTTTTGGCTACAATGTTCTGAAACCTTTTCTTGTGGCCACTGCCTCCTCTTTCTGCTGATTTGTCACATCATTCTCCTTTTCTTGTCCAATGTAAGAGAGGCATTAGTTCCTGTGTACATATGTTTTCCATATAATTATAGTTTGTTCTGGGTGACGAGAGAGAAGAGATTCAGTAATTCCTTTTGAACCTCCAAGAGGAAGTGAACAAACTCTTGAGACTATCAAGCAAACTTGAGAGAGTTCCCTGAATGTAATGTACAAAGTACTGGTATCATTTGCTAGGGAAATGGACTTTATCTTACTCTCAGCACACCTGAAAAAATATTGTAATACAGGAGTAAATCCATTTATCTGCTTTTGTAGAAATATATCTTAGAATTTCAATTGACTCCGTAGATCACTAGAGGAAGAGAAAGAAAGAAACAGGAAGAATATAGATGCATAGTAAGAGATAATTTTTTGCTGGGCATAGATGCAGACACAGGGACTGGAATGATCTTTGTTCACTGAACCGCTTTCATTTTGGCTGCTATAATGTGTTATTAATTAAAATCTCAGAAATAAAAATCATTCCTGGAAGTGTTCGAAGTACCTGTGCTTTTTAAAGTTTCTGATTTATTTCTATTTCTCATAAAATATTATTGCCTTATTTAGATGCTTCCTGTTTGTGCTACTTATTTCTGATATTTCTAAGATTTTGTTTTCTGAGCAAAACTTAATTTCTTTAAAAAAATTTAGCTATGCCTAGAGTGAATTCACTCTGATCTGATCTCAGGAAGGCTTTGAATTTTATTTCTACAGAAAAATAGAGAATTTTAGCAGTAAGTCTTGCTCAAAATTTACAGCAGGTGAGAAAACAACCATAATCAATAAGAAATCTTTGCAGACAGTAAGAAAGCGTGGAAATAAGAGAATCAAGCATTATCTGTTCAGGGAACTGTTCTCTTTATCATGCTTGACTTTCATGGTTTCACTGACTATTCATTTTTTCAACAATTCTTTACATTTCAGGAGCAGAGAATAACTGCTATAAAGAATCATTATGATGAGCAAATGAGGAATTTGAAATGTCAGTTAGAAGTTTACCGAGAGCTTATGACGAAGAGAAACACCCACTGGCAAGATACAGTTAAGGTAACCAAGAAGTACAACTTTTACAAGGGGGCAAGAATGGCAGGTACTTCCAGAGGCTGTGGTAGCACCCTGTATAAGTAATATTTTTGTCTTAGAGACAGACAGCCAAATGAAGACATAGTATGTGAAATTAGTACACAATTAAGTCTATCTCCTTCTGGGGATGAACAAAGCCTTTCACAGTATGTTTCCAAAACAGTTCTTACAGTCTGGTGTAGCTTCAAGCTTCTGATAAAAACTCTCTGTGGGAGTCTCCCAAACTGTCTCTGCTTTATTTGGAGATTTGATTTTATGAAAAAAAAAAAAAAAAGTGTAAAGATAGTCACAGAACAATTAGGGTGTGTAATGTTTTTCTGGTGATGAACAGATATTAAGGTTTATCCTGTTTCTCCTTAAAGTCTGCTACTGAAGAAAAGGTTAAGCACATTCACACCTTTTGGGAGGGTCTTTAGAATCAGATCACATCGAAACACATGAAGTCATTGTAAATTGGTCAGTTTTTATTATTTTTGTGAAAGATCGCCAGGACTTAGCCTGATACAAATGTTATGACTTCTCAACATGTGTAGAACTTAAAGAAACAAACAAAAAGCTTTTTTGAAAATTGAAGCACTGGTGTAGAATTTGTGATCCCTTTTGCCTTATTCTACTGTCTTCAGAGCCTGAGGGAAAGAAACAGACATCTGATCCAAGAGAAAGAAGATCTCCTTCACCAAATGAAGCAACTAACAGACAAATGGGAAGAAGAAAAGGTAAACAAAGCTAGTTTGGGTTTTCTTTTGGATTTATGATGTCTTCATTACCATTTCCAATTTGTGTTATTTCCAGGACCCTAGGGGACGTGGAAACCACACCATCTGCCTTTACATATTTATGTCTAGATCAGTTAAGACTGAACTGCTCTGCACCGGCCTTCCTTTTTTTCAGAGCACCCAAGTAGTTTTTCAGTCTTTAAATACCAATGAAGATAAAATATGCAAATCTTCCTTGTGATTTTGCAAATATTGAAGTTGCTTTATAGCAGCCAATTTTCACTGCACCACTACAAGACATATTCAGGAAGATCTTAGCTAACCTGTGGGAGGCATGGGGAAATCTCAGAGTCAGTTTGTTTTTCTCATCTATAAAACTGAATGCGGGTTCCTGAAGGATTTTGGAATGAAAATCTCAGTAAAGAAGTTTCTTCTTTTGGGGGGTTTTGGAGTTTTTTGCGGGGGTTGTTTGAGGGGTTTTTTTTCCATTCAAATGGTGTAGCACCACCTTTTGATTATATTTGACATAACACAAGTATTTACAATTAAAGTTTTCTCTTTCCAAAGACTTTCAACAATGTCTACCACAACATAAACTGTGAAAAATCATAGTGTTTACAAATCACTTGACCTATTTTTTATATATTGAGGAAATGTGGCAAAAATATAATAAAGAGTAAGAAGTGATGAGGGTACAATGTTCTAAGGTTTGTAGGAAGAAGGAATATCTTCTGTAAGACCAAATAATGTTGCCAAGATTTGACACACACAGCTGTTTTTTCAGAGGTACCTTAGGACTGTTCTTCCAAAGGATTTTGTTCTTTAACTGTTTCACGAGACTCTGTAATTTTTTTTTCTTCTTTCATTCCAGTTACATGGACAAATGCAGAAGAATAAATAAGCATAGGACATCTTGATACAGACTCTTGTGGAAACATTAGAGTCTGAGCAGTCTCTGGTTTATTTCAACATTTTCTTTTCTGGTAACGACCAATCACTGCATAACAGTCAGTTTGACTAGGCTCTGGCTATAGGTGGCAACAACATTATTTCACTGTTACTGATTATTCTTCCCAGGGAAACATAATGAATTCCTGATACTTTATTTTTTCTGTCTTGCAGGTCTGGATTCAAGAAAAAATGCATAAAAGCATAGATTATCTTTATACCCAGCACATGCTGAGTGAGTTTTTTATTTCAGACACAGAGTTTCTTGATCTCTATTATTTGCTTTTCTGTTTATACTGAGGTGCACAACAGCTGAAATCAACATAATCTTTTCCATTGCAGTTCTGTGTCCCAGGTGGAATAATAATAAAGGAATGCTGAAGCTACAAATTTCATCCTTCAAATTCATTAGCATAACTGGTTTATTATAGTCAGCATTGGTTTTGAGTAGAATTATTTCAGCACTTGTAACTTCCCTTTAGAACTTTAAAAATAAACAAAGCACAGGCCTTAAAAATTATTTGAGTTTCACTAAATACATGGAATTCCTGGTCATTAAAATTTATTAGTTCATTATAAATTGTTGATTCTAAAGGGAAATAGTTTTGCCTACTTAGACAATATACTTGGAACTGCATATTAGAAATGCTGAAGTGTTTCCTACCTGTTTTTCTTATTGTTTTCAATTCAGCTTTGCAGGAACTTCATGACAACAGTCTACATGTGAAAAGACTGGATGACCTCATGAATTTCCAGTTAAAAATGCTTCATCAGAAGTCTGAAAAGAGAGAAGGAGTGAAAGATGTGTCAGTGGGTTTACAAATAAAAACGGTACAAGTGAGCACAAAAATGGAAATGTAAATGGTTCCTTTTAGGTGTTTCAACTGCAATCAATCTGACTCTAATAAAGGCTGAAGTAAACCATGGGACTAACTGTCAGTAAAATCTGTGTACAAATATATACATGGCTTGAGAATGATAAATTGGTGATGAGTGTTTAAACACCACAGTAATGAAACAATTCTTATTCTTCTGTAAACAATGATAGAGTGCTATTTTTCTCATTATAATATTAGATAGAATAAACTTTACTATCAAATCTTTCATAGGTCTATTTCTAAGGGATTATAAAAATTATATCCTTTTGCTTCTCTCCGTATTTGGTCTACCTTGCTCATTAAAATCATGGCAATTTCATCTGAACGGAATGAAAATCCACATCTTGGCTAAGAGTTATCTTTGTTGCCCCCCAGATAGCTAATGAAGAAAAGAAGCCTGAATGGTCAATGGAGAAGGGATATCTTTGGCAGGCACACAACATGCTGCAAATGATACAGCTGTCTTTACAGAAACGAGAGAGAGAAGTCATTGAGATCCTACAGAGTGAAAGAAGATACAACAAGGCAATGAAACCTCAAATTGCAGTGCTAAAATTCGTGAAAACTCTTGTTGAGAAGGTAAGAACTCATTTACTGCAAAGATGGAAAATTATTTACTGGGATTTCTAAAAAGTTCAACAAGGAAAAAGGTGTGGTTTAATTTATTATTGTTATTGCCTTAAAAATAAAAATCTTTTGTATATATTGATGTAAAGGTAAGCTTTTCAGAATGATGCATGGAAATAAAGAAAGATAAATACCAGTGAAAGTCAGCTTACAGAAAACTGATTAGAACAATTTGCACAATCTCTAATTGGCATTGTTTTAAAACATAAACGAGTAAAGTATGAGAATGGCATGATAAAAGTATGGCTTTCTAACCTTCTGATTATGTGAACTAAATGAATTAGAACCAACTGTTCCAACCTTACAGGAAACATGATTTAATTTTTGATCCATGGTAGGTTCACACCATATATTGTGATGTCCCTGGGGCACAACAGTACATCAGTCAGCTTATCAGGAAGTCTGAAGATGAAAATGCTGATTGGAAAGAAGCCTTTAATAACGCTCAGGCTGCTATTCTGTCCTTTGAAGTACTCAATGGAAGGGAACCTATGGATGAAAAAAGGTATATTGGATCATTAATAAAGACAGAAATAATACAAAAAATAATGAATTGTTTTAAAAGAGTCAAAGTATACTTTAAAGAATGCTTTTACAATTTCCATGGATAGATATGGGGGAAAAAAAACAAAGTAGGGTCTACATTTATATTAAGAAAGAAATCATGGGATTTAGAAACACAAGCTACAAAAAGCAGGAAAACATTTCAGCTTGACTGACATACAATTTTTATCCAGTGTATTATAAAATATACTGAAATTAGCTTATTTGACAAGTGTGTGCTACAAAATCAATGTTTTTTCCTTTTTTATATATTTTATATATTTATGGAATATTTGTGCCTCGTATTCTGGGTAATTGCATTTTTCTTGCTGTTAAAGTAACCAATTCCTTGCAAACTCTTATCTTTATTTCTTTTTTTCCTTTTTCATGACAGGACACAGCTCTCAATGAAGCTTTTCAGAAATCTTGGGAATGCAAAGTCTAAATTAGAATATGTTGAAATTGAGAAAATTGTGTTTGATTGTATCCAGACAGGGGAGATCCCCAGATGCATTGAAAGGGATTGTCTTTATTTAGCCTTGACAGGTGAGAAATCCTGTTGAAAATTCTGCCTAATTATCATTAGCCAACTCACTTCTGAATATAGTGAAACACAGTACGGCAAAAAAAGGCAATTAAAAGCAAGCTACTGCTACGTCATAAGGTTTCCCATGAAACAACTTCAGTTATGGTGAATTTTAATGAACTATATATTTTAATACTGGTTCATAGCTTGTAAGCATATAGTTTCCACCTTTACCCCTTGTTTATATCTTCTTTGGTATCTCTGTCATTCTGAAAGTGAAGTGTCTAAATTGTGTCTAGCTCAGTGGGCGTCCAAGGCAGGCACACCCAGAATTTTTAACAGCCATGCTCTGAATGCAGCAGCAAATGGAGAATTCAGAAGGAAGTAAAGCCTTTTGAAGAAAACTTTAAAATATCTACTGCATGAATTTAATGTATTGTGCTCATCTAAGAGGGCTAGTAAGGAACCTTTGTCAAATATTTGGCTTGCTTTTTCTATGATTCTGCAACACAATAGCTATTTTTTTGTGGTTTAGGCAGGGAAATAAAGGTTGTTGCGAACTTCTCTTAGAGAGAATTACTATTTCTAATTTACAAGATTTACTGTGTTATATTTTTATTATACATAACTATATAATTACTGAAACTCTCGAGAAGATCCTACAAAATGCTCAGGGGAGACATTGCCACAATCCATATTTTTAAAATCAAAATCAAGATAATAAATTACAATGTACCATCCCACATGGTTTTAAAAAAACTATTAAAAATGGCCCCTTTTTCCTAACTATTCTAGAGGAGTTCGAGATTTGCTCTGGATTATGTCCTGTGATGTGTGTGCATGCACCTTTTTCCAAAATACAAATATCAATGGGAATTATGTACTCAGATATGCAGTTATACACCTGCATTTCCTAAGTACCTTTATACTAAAGAATAACGCAGCTTTGCTAACTATTAAGTTATACAGTTGCAACTTTCCGTATGAGAACATTCCCATGTTCTATTTTTCAATCTGTATACCCGTTTTACTATTTACATACAAAATTTTTTACACATCTTGATTGCCCTAGATGCCTGCTACAAGTAAATGAATGTTAATGTGTTCATATATCTAATAACCTGGGGTGAACAGATTTCCTGTTTAGTAGTAGGTCACAAATGAAATAGTGTCTACTATTACATCAGAGTAAATAACTGAAAGAAATAACTGTCTGAATTGAGTTTTCTCTGCTGAAGGTGACCTGAACATGTACTTTCAGGATGAAACAAAAAAACTGAGTGCAATAATTCATTTATTAGATTGCTGTTGTTGGATCTCTAAGGGAATAGCACCAAAATTGCCTGAAAATGTTATTTCCTCTATGCAGACATTAACCTCACAACTGTTACCCCAAGTTAATTCAAAGAAATTCTTCACAAGTAAGTAATGAACACGAATTGTAAAATATTTGTGTAATTATTAATTATACCATTGCTTGCATTGTTTTGTTTTGCTTTGCTTTCTTTAAGATTACCGAAGACCAAAGGACAAGTAAGAGAGATACTAACAATGGAAAAAAGTCCCTATGTTACAGATAGACATTGGAGGAAAAGACTGAAACAGAAAAGAACTTTCTGGATTATTGCTGGAATAGAAAATGAATTTGAAGAATTAGAAGCCCATGGTTCACTAAATATCAGAAATCTTATGCAGACATTTAAGTGATTGCAAAATTTAATCCTTTTTAAGAGATATTTATAAAGCATAAGAAAAAAAAAGAAAAGAAACCAAAAAGCAACACAGAAACAAGCTTCAGTCTGTGATGGAACAAAGAAGTTTGAGTCAAACAGGGACAGATCGGTTTGCAAGTGGAAGAGATACATCTTGCTAAGCTTTCAATGTCTAAAATGGGGCATTTAACATGCCTCTACTGCAAATATCTGCAGAGAGGTACCCTCCAAACGGTAATTTTCCTCTGGAAGCACAAGGCTCTAAAATTAACTTCACGCTATCCCACTTTAAGACTCAGTAGTTGTTCTAAAATGCTATTTCTTGTTCCATAATAAGTCCTTTAACTCTTCACCCTCTTTTTTTCCTTCGATTAAAAAATTACATTGAAGAAATCATAGTTCTAATCAATCAAAGAACAAATGTTCTTAGTTCTAATCAATCAAAAAACTATGGTTGTGGTTATTGAAGACAATACTAAGTTCATGAAATAAAATGCATGCTGCAAATGTAGATACCAAATGTGCAGACTTGGGGTTGGGGTTTCCTTCAGCTGCCAAGCTTAAGTGCCTGGGGCTATGAGTGGTTTATTTGCCCTAGTCAACTGAGTTAAGGCCCTAAGAGTACTGCTGAGATGCTAAGCTGAAAAGAAGTTTTATTCCAGCACTGACCTGGCATTCAGAAGGTAATATCCCCAATCCTTAATTTTTATTGCATGTCTGTTCATTTTGTGCTCCTTTTAAGTTTGAATCACCTATCTGTAAAGAACACTGTCTACAGATGAATCATAGCTCTACGACAGTGCTTTTGTGCAAACAAATTGATAAGTGTATTATAAATATATACTGCTGGGAACACAATGTTTGTTTCTGAGTGCCATTAATGTATTTATGGCCTCTTTCAATGAAGCTGCTAGTCCACTTTTCTGCAGCAAGACCATTGAAAGAGAATGTAAAAGAAAAGGAGCAAGGACGTAGATGTCACTAAAATATAGATGCATTATGGTGATGATGCTCAAGGGAAAAACGAGAGTGGGTAAAGAAGAGGGTGATTGTGAGTGTTTAGTGATAAAAATATCACTCAAGGATGCACCACCATAGATGAACAGTCCAAGTAATAGACAGGGCTGGAGCAGTGCCAGTACACTACAGGCAGAGAAATAGTCTAAATATCTGTATATGAACTACACACAGGATGTACACATAGACCACAAACTGATTTTCTGCTGCAGTTAGAATTTTGATATATTTGGTGGTGAGACAGATAAGGACAGTGTAAATCAACTTTAAAATATGGAATCATGTAACAAGCCAAAGCTTTCAAATTGAACAAAAAAAGGAGATAGCTTTTCAGCAAATAATATTTTGCATGGCATTGTAAGTATCATACTAATAGCCTGGACTGTAATCTGGGTTATATGAGATGTAGGACTGCAAGTACCTTAGACATTACTGCTAAAATTATTCATGCAAGTTCAATTAATATTTTCTTAAATATATATCCTGGATAATGGTAAATTAAACAAGAACAGAAAAAACACCATTAGCTTTCTACAAAAGCAATCATGAAAAATCTGATATTGATGGTCTAGGGATTAATTTAATTTGTTTTTCATAACTAGGCAATAAAGCTATTGGCTCCTGAGTAACAGCAAATGTAAACAGTGTTATATTACAAATAAGAACTAAACACCTGTCTGTCAATCATCTTCTGCAATGCAGAAATAAAATGATTCTACCATTTCATCACAGCGGAAATGTAAAGGTATACATAATTCAATCTGCCTGAACTTCTGTTTAGTAGGGTTTTTTATGTAGATGTGATACAACCCTGAAAAAAACTTGTTAAAATGAGCATCAGCCAGGTTTGCTTAACAGATTTCCTGAGAAAAATATTCTTTCCTTATGGAGGAAGAAACTTTCCTTATGGAGGAAGGAACCTGACCTTTCTAATTCAGGGCAGGTCTGAAGAAACAAACTGTTATTAGGAATATATCACATTCAGAATTTTCATAGAATAAAATGAACCTTATTGAGTTTTTCATGCTTTTGAAAACTTCTAGTTTGAAAATCATGAAGGCAGAAACTGTGCATTTCCAATGTACCTCTTGCTTGCCAGTGTGGAAGCAGGAAGAGGTGTAACTAAAACACAAGATGTAGGTAGGAGATCTGGGAGCAAAACTATGCTGACCGTTACTGATTCAGCAAGGAGCAAGCAGAAGCATGTGTCATTATCAAAACAATGTTGTATTACCCTGAACCAATATTTCCATAGACAATAGTCCAAAATGAGTAGATAATTAAAGTGTTCTCCTCAAAATAGAGGGTAAGGACTGGTTTTTTTTCCTGAGGTAAATACCATGAGTCATCTTCTATTTCAACATATACTGGTTTTACCAGTCTTCATAAAACTGGACCCCATCTAAAACCACAGCAGAAGAAGGAACTCTGACAGTTACCAGCACAAAGTGATCATTACATTAAAAAAAAAAAATTAATATTTTTGGAATTTTGAATTATGATCGTAATTTTATGGATAAAAATGTTCTGAATCAGGAAAGTATAGTTTCCGAAATATATTTACATTTTACATCAGCGTTGTCGCAGAATTTAAAATCTACAATTAACTTATACAGAGAACAGTCAAATTCACTTTTTCGGTTGCATGATTTATTAACTAATTGTGTACAAACAACTCGTAAGTATCACTGCTGTAGCATAGCATTTGTAATTTAGCTCTCTTACTACAAGAAATAGCTGAAATAAAGGTTACATTTGTATCTTGCCATCATCTTTATGCCCTATTCTAAACTGAGAGGCACGGTGGTTTTGATCTAGGGCGTGTTCATGGGCCGCTTCTTAGCTCTCCAGGACACCCAATCTGAAATACACCCAATCCTAGGATAGTTAACTTGTCCACCTCAACGGCTTTCTCATTATCTTAGAAAGTGATAAAAACCTGATACTACTTTTTTTTTTTACTTTTTGATAGCACAGTTCCAGCAGAAATTTAATGTTCTCTGTATCGTTATAACACAGGGATGCTTTGCAGACATGACTCTCTTCAGAATAAGGCAGGTTATATATAAGATAAAAGCAGTGCTCCTATGTGCAGTTTTCAATTCTTTCATGTTTTTCAAGTATCTGCAGATATCACATTAACCCTTCTCAGTCTCACCTGCTTTTTCCCTCATCTGAGGTCTGCCATTGAATTAACTTTTAGCTAAGATGGAAATGGAAATCTCATCAAACAAATTTATTTTTAATATGCTCATTTGAGCAGAATTAAAAAGATTCTTGAAAGTCAACATTAAATATATTTTGTTTTAAAGGAACCATTAAGATTCAAAATAATGAAAAAAAAGAGAGGCTTCACAGTAGGAAAGCAAGACAGTGAAAGCATGATGGCAAGTCAGCTGGATTAACAGAATGTTTGGGGAAGGTGAGTTTTAATTTAGAGAGGGCTTGTTTCTTTCATCTTATGCTAGATAAAAGTATGCTTTTCACTGTACTCACACCTTTTGCAAAACAATAGAAAGGAAAAAAATTATCTATGACACATGTAATAGTATCAGTGTTACCATATTGGATCTATCTGAAAAAGCATTTGATTTCTGCCTGCTAAAATTCAGACACAGGTTTTTCAGGCAGTGGAGGGTTTCGTTTATGATTTTTAAAACATGAAAGGCAAATTTCTGACAGTTTTCATCCCTTATGTTTCACAGAAAACATGCCTTTTCCTCTTGGCAGAACTGTTCATCTCTCAGAGAAATGCATCTCACTGTATCTGAACTAAAAATCACCTCAACTGAAATGGTTACCATCATTGGCGAAAATACATTCCTTCATTTACATGCTTTTTAGTAAATCAGGTTTCCCTCAGATCTGTCCCTACTTGGCCTGACCTTTATGCAAGAAAAGAAGTGGGACGTCCTCTTCAGTTCTGACGTCCTCTCATTTTCTCCTTCAGCTTTGGCTTATGGTTCATGTGACAGCCTTTCACCTATTCAACAATCAGACAGTACAGTTTATCAGATAGAAACAAAGATGAATGCTATAGTCGTCACCTGAAATGAATAATAGTAGCTTCCTTCTTCCTAGAAAAGGTGGCCCCCAAATGAAAATTTGCTATTGATGTCTACTATATTTGACCATAAAATAGGTCACTTTTTTTTTTTTAATTACTTGAAGGCCACGACTATGTTAGAAAATTAGAAAGAAAACTAAAAGTAACGATCAGCTAAGGTACACCTTCTAACACACTCTAAGAGCAAAGGAAAAGTGATGTAATATGTAATTAATACTGCTAATCTGGAAATGAAACTAGAAAGGGTGGAATTGTTAACCATAGGATATTGTCCTCAATGTTTTTCATAGAGGACTATATTTTCCATACACGTCATAGTCTGTATATTTTAGCTACATAGAATACAAAAGAGTAATACAAGTGACAAAGAAATGGAAGAATTGGTGTAATTTTGGTTCATGACCTTGAGTCCATATTTTTTGAGACCGTCACTGAATGAGAGAACAATTCTGAAGACTTCTATTTAAAAGAATTTTTACTCAGGCTGGCAGCCTGTCACAAGCGTGGTTTCCCTGGCATCAGTACTGGGCCCCCATGCTGTTCAACATCTTCATAACGCAGCTGGATGATGGATCTGAAAGCACTCGCATCAAGTCCATTGATGTCACTATACTGGGTGTTGAGGTGGGCGTCGGAAGGGAGAGCCGTCTTTCGGAGAGACCTGGACAAGTTGCCAGAGTGGTCTAGGAATAACTGCTTGAAGTATAAGTCCTGCACCTGGGATGACATAACCAAAGACCCCTGCACAGGCTAGGATCTGTGTGATTGAGGAGGAGCCTTGGTGGAAGGGGCCTGAGGGTCCTGGTGGACAAAAGCTGAACATGAGTCAGCAGAGCACCACTACATCAACCAAGGCAAGCTAGATCCTGAGCTGCATCCTCACAAGTGTTACTAGAAGAGATCGTGAACATCCCGCTTTAGACAGGGCTTGTCAGGCTGTACCTGGGGTCCTGTGAGCAGTTCTGGTCCCCACTATTCAAGAAAGACAGGAGAGCTGTGAAACTGATCAAATGGCTGGAGAACCTGACCTTAAGCAATGCCTGAAAGAATTATATCTCTTCTCGCTGAAGAGGCATGCTCAGGCCGGGGCTCACCACTGAATTCCTCAACTTAAAGGGCACCTGCAAAGAGGACAGAGGCTCTCTTTTCACAAGGGGCAACAGGTACAAGTTGCATTGGGACAACAATCTCCTCCATAACATGGTCAAATCTTCATCACTGGGGGTTTTCAACTTGCAACGGGACAGGGTGCTAGATAACCTCATGAAATATCGGAATGGGTGATCATTTGAAGACCCTTCCAAATTGGACTGTTCTGTGTTTCTGTGGTTCTTTTGATGTCGACAGTATACAGAAAAGCCAGAGGCATGCCTGGCTGTACAGAAAGAGGTCTCTGTTCCCCATTCCCCATCAAAAATGTGCCCTCAGAAGTACTGGTCACTGTCCAAGAAAACTGGAGACAGACTGGAGCAAGCACATTTTCTCTTACATTGCCAGTGGAATTAAAGGTTGCTTCGTAGCAAGGGCAGTCAGTTGGCTATACAGTGATAACTTAATGACAGCAACTCCCCATCTGTTTATTTGTCTGTGTCCCACTTTAACTAACAGAAATAAGACAAAGGGAGTTGCAGAGAAATGTTTTTTTTTCTTGTTGCTGATGAGAGACTTAAGAACATAGAAAATTACCATGCAGTCTAATCTGTCTGGGTATAAGCCTGGTTTTCCCATTTACCTACCCAAACATTTTAATGACCAGAAATTTAGACAATACATGATTTTAAGAAATTGTCTGTGCCCAAGTTTTATTCTGTTGAATTTTCTGAGTAACTTAGGAGATAGTTGTCCTTGCTCTGTGATTCCTCCACTAAGACACACCCCACATGTTTTCTGGGTGATCAGAGATGAATATGCTGATTTCTTGTTTATTATAAAAAGTCAAGATTGACTTGATGGAGTTGCCTATGTTTAATAAGATTTTTTCATCTTGATAAAATACAAGTGAGGTTTCCAATTTCTTTTCTCTGACAGACTGCAACAGATTTTATTGTTAATGGGAATAAATAGGTTTTAAATCTGCTTTAGATTTAACCTCCCAGAGGATCTAGGATCACATATCAACAGGTGCTGAAACAGGAATGGTCTTCTCCTATCCTAGCCTCTGCAAGAGTGAGAATTGGCAGGACTGCTCTTTTTACCTACGATCAGAAAAAAAAGGAGTTGTGAACAGAAAAGTGACGCTGGCTCCATTGTTTACACAGCTATGTGGTATGTATTCAACTCTTAGAATCTGCATAGATCGTCTCTGGACTGAAAAAACAATAGCAAAGAAAGCCCTAAGGAGTGTTAATTCTAAAAATTAACTCTTTAGAGGAAACTGTGAATCATTCATATTTCTTACACTGAAGTAAATCTGAGTTAAAGTAAAGCATTTTCAACTGCTACTGAAAATGGCATGCCTGGAGGAACTTTACATTCAGTTTCTGGCAGAATATATTTCTCCACTTTGCAGTAGCTACATTTTTTTTCTTTTTTCTTCATTTGATTTTGCTTTTTTTACTTTTTTTCAATTCTCCACTTTTTTTTTAATGTTATAAATAAATTTTTCTGTGTCTAGAAATGATGATTTTTTTCTTCATTGGGTAATTTCCTGAAATCTATCCCTTAATACATTTTATATATTTATATCCTTCTATCAACAATGAACAGTACTACTCTCATAATTAATAATTTAACTTTTTTTTCCATTTCTTTTAGTGAACTTATTCATTTGGTAACATTTTTATTACTATTCATTGACTAATAATGTTAAGGCAAATATTTCAAAATTATTTTCATTTTCTGTCTTTAAATTATTCATATGACACAAACTCCTCATCATAAGAAAGCATAATAACAGTGCTAGTTGTTCTTAATAATGTATCCTCTACACAGCCTAGTCTTAGTCCTGTTTATTTCTGCTCACATAAAAATTTTTGTTTCTATGCTAGACCTTTTTTTTGTGGGATGTTGTAAACTGAATACCCTAGTAAACAGATATTTTAGGTCAGGAAAAGTGATAAATTATTAAACTGTTACTCAGTTACTATATGAAATAAATATTGAAACCCCAAACTGCTATTAAAAGAGAAACCATAGTCCCTTTTCTTCATTCAGCACACCAAATCTGTTGTCTTCCATGAAATTCAAGGCATAAAAGAATTTTTTCCCAAGGTATATTTCTCATCAGCGTTGTACAATGCAATATGCTTGTGCTACTATGTCTTAATCTACTCTTATAGTGATAATTGTAGATGAAGGACCCTAAGTGAAATGATTATCAGGCAGATTATTTTTTTCCAAATGCTGTATGCATTGATTATATTTTCTTTCTTACAAATATCCTGAAATGAGCGGGAATTTTTTCCTCACTTGGTGCTTTGTGAACAGTGGTGGTCTTAATGGTGCAGGCTCCAGCTTTTTCTACAGCACCCCTGACATCAGGCTCAAGTTTAAGAAAAAAAGCAGCCCATTACATCCCCTCTGCATGTGAGGCAGATCCCAGATCTGCCTGTGCCAGGTCCCTCCCTTCTAGCAGCACCATGTGACAAAGGTGTAGGCAAGGTTACCATGGGCTGGAACTGGAGTATGACCTCCATCCCCAAGCAATGCAGCAGCTAGATGATGGGGCTGTCTCAAAGGTCTCTGTAGTTTCAGTGCAGGATTACTGCTTCCCAAGAGATTACTACGCACTTGCATTTGTGGTAGCTGTTCCCACATGTTCAAGGGCAATACCAGAGGTGTGTTCTCTCAACCTTCAGCTGTGCAATGAGTGCAAGTGATCTCACGGGAGCACTCTCCTCCCATCTTTACTTCCTCTGTCTCAGTCACATTATTTCGGTGCCTTAGATCTTTGCCTTCTCCTTCCTTATCAAGTTCCTACTTCTGAGTCCGTTTCATTTCCACCAGCCATTTCATTCCTTTGTACCTCCTTTTCAGTATCCTTTTGGCAAAAGCCGCATCTGCAGATTTGGCACTATGCATCATCTTTAGCTCATTGAAAAACGCAAAACGTAACTAGGCAATTTGAAGTTGACTTGAGGCAACTGCCAATTAAACACGTTCTCTGGCCCCATAAGCATGTAATTACATTAATGGCATGCTCTGCAAGGCAAACAAGTCCGTCTCCATGTGACAAACAGAGCATCCTTTAATCTATTTTCTTGGGTGCTTTGAGAGATAGCATAACCTCGGTTCTATACTGTGCTGGCAATGCCAGAGAACTTAGGGGATTCTTGTTGTGACAAGTCTTTTTTAGTGCGAAGTTTGTGGTAGATTTGGTTCACTGATTCACAGAATTTGTAGGGTGCTAGAGGAATGAATACATTTCCTCTTAACTAATGCTGAGACAGAACAACCATTGTATTTCCGTAAATACTTCTGCTTTGTAAAAGCTATGATAAGGGGGAGCTATTGTCAGCAGAAGGGGGAAAAAATAATTTGCTATTGATGAGACAGCACAATTAAATCTTTTTATGGTGACAAATAATTTGGGGCCAAATAAAGAGAAAAATGTGAATGATATCTTTCAATATTTCAGTGGGATTACCATATTTCTGGGCAATATTTCTTGTTCTCTTGCAAACCAGAATATGCAATATTAATTATTCACGTAATATTTAGGCTCAAATTCTAAAATTTTGTGCAATTTAAATAGCCTTATTTAGCCTTTGCAAAACATGTTAATAAGCATACCCATCAAGTGAGTGCAAAACAGTACTGTTCTTGTTCATTTTTTACAGGTATTAAATCAATAAAATGTCATGCATATCTTCCAGTAATGAATTTGAGCTGAAATTGTTTTATAGATTTGAAATGTTATTGAAAGAATTTTTTTAGTATTGCACGTAAAGTATAGTTAGTTCATTTCTCAGTACACAAAGTAAACAATTCACGCTTCTGCAGGTAATCCTCCTAGCTAAATGAAAAAAATGCAGAAATGACAGACCATGAGCATATTTACTTAGGCATAGGAATAATTATGTAATGTTTCTTTGGAAAAAAACAAGCAGCTTTTTTCTGAGAATTGTATTTATTTATTATTATCTCTCTGTCCTTTCCAGTATCTTTGATTGCCTCTCCTAGTTACACAGCTTCATCAAAATAAGCTTTTTTTGCTCTGTCCGTTGGTACATAAACAGTAATACAATAATGCTTAACCATTTGACCACATCCACAACGTCGTATGAGGGTATGCATTTCATTCCCAGTTTTTCTTCAGTTTACATGATCTTATTTTACCAAAGGCCATGGACGGGCCACGGGTAGTTTCTAAAAAGAATGCCTGACAATTCTTTGTTCAATCATTTAAAAAATAACTTTAAAACTATTTTTATTTTTAGATTATTTTTTACTTTTCAGTTTCTGGACTATAATTTATGCAGCAGAAAGTGAGGTCCTATGCACTGTCCAAAAATAAACCAGAAAAATATGAGGAAAAAATACAGTAATCTCTAAGATGCTGCATCTATCAAATTGTCCTTAAATTATATAAAACTAACTATACAAAACTAACTAATGCAACTAAAACATTTTTGCTTAGGAAAAAAAAATCACTTGATACAGGTTGTTCAGAGAGTCAGAGATTTGCAAAGATGCATGTGTCTCTTTAAAAAATTGGGCAAAAAATATACTGAAAATTATGTTCTTAGTGAGACTGAAATTTTAAAATGTGTAGGTTTCATTACCAGTCCAATATTTCAGGAGTGACCCAATTTCAGGCATTGTGAATTGTTGATATCAAAACAAAGTAGTGATATTTTTAAAATTAAGATTTCAAGATAAACAAAGCTGTATCACCAGCATGTTCTTTTGCCTAGTCCAAAGATAATTACTTTTACAGTTAGGCTTTTTTTATCAGACAGTAGTTACTGACAAGTATTTCAGGGTTGAATAGGTCTGGATTCACCCATAATGCTCTAAAAACAAACATAATAAAGCTAGGTGTTTGACCCTCTAATTTCCTTGTCCAATGATGGGATCTAATATCAGTCTGCTAGCTCGGGAAAAAAAGTTTTACTCTCTAGAATGTAATTACACTTTTAGACCGTGTGTATAGTACAGTGACGTCTAAAATTAACCCCTGAATAACTTTTTCCTTCAACGTGGCTTCTAAGAAAATTTAGACTTAATAACCAGTGACGTGACATTCCTCAGGGGTCGATTAGGGGTCAGTGTTGTTTAATGTTTTTGTTGCAGAAATGGACCATGGAATTGAATGCACCCTTAGCAGCTCTGATAATGACACCCAGCTGTTTAGCACTTCTGACACACCGGAGGGAAGGGGTGCCATCCACAGGGACTTTGACAGGCTCGAGGGCCTGTGCAAACCTCATGAAGACCAAGGGCAAGGTCCTGCACCTGGGTTGGGGCAATCCCAAACACAAATACAGTCTGGATGGAGAAGGGATAGAAAGTAGCCCTGATGAGAAGGACTTTAGAGTGCTGGTGGGTGAGAAGCTCAACGTGAGCTAGCAATGTATGTTTGCAGTCCAGAAAGCTGGCTGCATCCTGGGCTGCATCGAAAGATGGGTGACCAGCAGGTTGAAGGAGGTGATTTTCCCCTTCTGCTCTGCTCTTGTGAGATCTCACCTGGAGTACTGCATTCAGTTCTGGAGTCCTCAGCACAAGAAGGTCATGGAAGTGTTAGAGCAATTCCAGAGGAGGTCATGAAGATGATCAAGAGGGCTGGAGCACCTCCCAGACAAGGACAGGTTGAGAGAGATGGGCTTGCTTAGCCTAGATAAGAGAAGGCTTCAGGGAGCGCTTATAGCAGCTTTCCAGTACTAAAAGAAGGCCTACAGGAAAGACGAGGAGCTCCTTGTCAGGGTGATAGGGCGAGGGGTAATAGTTTTAAGGTGAGAGAGAGTAGATTTAGATGAACTATTAGGAAGAAACTTTTACTGTGAGGGTGGTGAGGCACTGGAACATGTCACCCAGAGAAGATGTGGATGGCCCATCCCTGGAAGTGTTCAAGACCAGGCTGAATGGGACTTTGAACAACTACTGAAAAGTGTCCATGCCTGTGGCAGGGGCGTGGAACCAGGTGATCTTTAAGGTCCTATTCAACCCAAACTATTCTACGTTTTTATCATTCTATGGTTCCATAAGCTAAAATGAGATCAGTGATTGGTGAATGAAACTAGGTGATGAAGTATTTTTATCTTAATAGAATTTTCTTTTCTAAGAATCAGAAAGTGAAATTTAGCTAGTTTCATTCTTCCGGCATAGTAAAGCTTCCGTATACACCAGCAAAGGAAGGCAGGCAAAAATACCCAGATAATTCTATGATTCAACGATTCTATGATATCTGATACTGAGGTTTTGAAGGATACCAACTGGATACAGTTTGCCAGTCTGATAATTATTAAGGGTACAGTGCTATGATTTTGGTTTAGATTAAATGCAAATTATATTCATACTGTAATAGAGCTCTAATTTTTTCGCTTGATTAAGAAAATGATACAATGCCACTGCACTGGAAAAGCAAAGGCTCTAAATATTCGATGCTGGTGATATAGCCTGTAATGACTAAATATGACATCCAGTAAAATCCAACATACCCATAACTGACTGATCGATGAAAATACATTATGTCTCCAGGAATAAGATATCAATCTAGCACAGTGTCTTTGGTAGTACTACGGAAAAAAGAAAGTGACAGAACGAGGCATTCATGTTCATCTGAATCCACCACTCATATGCGTCCTTGGTAAGGGAATTGTTGTTGTTGGCACATGAAATTTCCAGTAGAAATTTAGTTGAATTCCTTCCTTTTTCTTAAATTACAGAAGTTTAATTTCAACAGAAATAAAAATAATTTTCAATAGAACTATTTTTTTATTTTTCTTTTCCTCATAGTTCTTGAGCATTTTTAGAATACTGAAAGAACTGGTATATCAAATTGCAGGTTGCTTACAAAGGAACAAATGAAACCTCAATAATTATTTTCTTCTTACTGAGCTAAGTTGGAATACAGATTATTATTGTTGTGCCTTCTTCAGTAATATTAAAATCTACTTTATAGAGCATATTTGCAACAAACAGGAAATAGGCAGGAAAGAGGTGCAAGACAAAATGAGCAATCCCACAGATCTCTGCACTACTGAAATTAACCTCTTAACCAGGAATGTAGACAACCTAATTCTTGAGCTTCTGAAAATATGCCCTTATTAAATCTAAGTAAGCCTGAGATATAATTAAGAATTTCCATTTTCTTTATGTTAAGGATTAAAATTCTGTCTAATCATTTATAAGTGGAGAACTGTGAAAGTCACATATAATGAATGCCCAAATACTTCATAAAGTTTCTGTGTAAGTCGGTGAAGAACTGCCTTTGAATCTGGATAGCTGCCTCTACCCAATATTTTCATCCAGATGTGCATAAGTGAAGGTTAATGCTGCTGAAAGAGATAAAAATATGTTCAAACATCATATGCTCTGCAGCTAGAAAACATCTGGCACAAATAACACAGGATTGTAGCACAGAAGTTGCCTCAAGAAATGCGATCTTTCCCTGTCTAAAATTCAGAGTTTATGAAACATAACTAAATACCACAAAAATCTGAATGTTTCTTTCCATACAAAGTCTATACAAGGATGGTTTCTACCTTTGGCACTCAGTGACTGATTTTAAAATGTACAGTTTAATTTAAACCATACAGATAAAAGAATAAACTTATGTCCCACTGTACAATTCCAATTTGTCTGTGTCCAGAAGAGAAGAAAATTGTAAATGGGAGTGTAAATGGACTGGATTCTTTGTTCTGGTCCAGATGGAATACTGGACCATAGTCTAATTCAGTTATATTGATTATTCTCTTCATATCTACCTACAAAATAAATACACAGAAATGGGAACCGGATTTTTGCAACTGCAGGTGGGATCCATATGGACACAAAAGAAGCTCACCTAGGTGGTCTATCTCTCCTTCTGGAGTCTTTTAAAACTATCACCTTTTCTCTGTTGGCTATATGAAAAATGAAGTGTGTGCTTCATTTTGTCAGATATTTAAATCTTAGGTCCAAGTGAAGTTCTCAAATTAAATAGATCATATGTCATCTACGTGGAAAACATTTCACTTAGACAAATTTTCAGATCATATACCAGCTTCCTATTTTATAGATTTCTGGCCTTCGGGAAAGAAAGCTAGATTAAACACCAGAGCAATTCAGTTGTAGAAAAACCTGTAAAATAAAGGATATTTTACTTTAGATGTGCTGTTAAAATTATTCTGTAAAAAATATTTAACTCTCATAGCGTCTGCTTTTGGCTAATGAAATATTTATGTTAGTTGTGCAATGCAGTTATGGAGGAAGGGTTTGAAAGCCTAACCTTGATAGGGAAGAGGTATTGTATATATCTGAAAAGCATCTCATACACAAGTGTTTTGATACAGATTACTATATTGCACCTGCATTAAAGTTACACTTGCAATTCTAGTGGTTAACAAAATAAATGAACAGTTGATGACATTTTTTAAAAAAAAAGTCAAAAGAAAAAACAGGAAATTACTTGCCTGTAAAACATGCTTGTGTTTTACGGGATAATAATTTGACTGAGTTCACCATGATGCAAAAAGACAAAAGAACTCCTATAGAAGCACTTTATTTGCCACACCACATATAAGCCTATATATGATTTTGATGATTAATTAAAATGACATTAAACATCAGTTTTCAGTGAGAGACAACAAACTATCTGTACTGAAAACAAGTTGTGGAATTAGTGCTTAAATCCTAGTTTATTTTTTAAAAATATTTTATAGTCCATAGAGAAAAATGAAAGTAATTATATTTGATTTATAGCATATAAATGGGTAAAGACAGTATTATTAATATGTTTTTATGATGTAAAAATCACCCTTGATCTTAGAGGACTGAAATTGCATGAGACATTTTGTTTAAAAATAGACATTGATATTACATGAAAAACTGACTTCTTATATTTTAAAAAATCTAATGCAAAACTATAGTAACTAAATTTATCTTTATGTATAATACCAAAAGGGACTATAATATCTTCTTTACATTTTGTAATCATTGTAATCATATTACAGTTGGTAATGAGTTAATAATGAGAAATACACTGAAAAATAAAAAAATACTAAAGCAAATCTCATACCAGATGTGCAAAAATTAATTATACTGCCATTATACTAGACATCTGTTGTTTCCATCAATTACTACTAAAAGAAGCTCAACATTTTTATTTTACCATTTCTTTACACCCTAAGCTATCAATATTATGACATATATTTGACTAAGAGTCAAACTGCACATAGTATTTAAAAGACCAATTACTAGTAATAAAACACAGTAACACTGCAGTCCATTTTTATGGCAAATTTTGCCTGTTATTTTGTGTGGATTGCCTTGTTTTAATTGCTTTCTACTTTATCATATCTTTCAAAAGCTGAAATACACAACAATAAGCGTTTTAAGTCATAATTTCCATTGAAAATATTTCTCTTTTAAATGGAGATAGCTTAAACTCAGATGTAGAACAGTGCAGGGTTACGTCTTTAATGATTAACATAATGGAAATTCACATTCCTCTCTGCCCTGTCTGAACTTTCTTGAACTGCAAATAAAGAGAAAAATCTCACAGAAACAACCATTAGCATGAGCAACTGCACTCTCATTAGTACAGGTGGGAATTATACCATTGATATCAATGTAGAAAGGATCTAGAAATCCTAAGCGGTGCTTAAATATTTCCCTTTCCCCATGTCAACCAAATAGTGAATTAATGTCTCCTAGAGTATATTTAGTTTTGATTGAATTATTGGGTTATTGGAGAGTAAAATTAGGAGTTTTGAGATCTAACAGGGTAATAGGGATGCACAGACCCAAGCAACACCTTTGTCAGCCTTTCAAAAACTTTCCAATTATGTGTGATTTTCCGATTGCATGTATTCTGTTCTGAAATTCAGCTGAAATTTTCATTGCTGTGAGTGGAAGCTACAAGCATATGTCGTTATTAAGACTGTAACAGTCGGTTAGTGCATTTAATACATTGTGTACAGTACAGGGCTTTTGTCCATGTTCTGTGTGCAAATGGGTCCAGACTGAATACTGACCCTACAGACTTTGAAATTCAAGAAATAAAGGTGTTTTGATCTTAATGCATACTCTCATAAAATTTGTACCTGCTGAGATCTAAAAGAAGAGCTAAGCTAATGTGAGGTTAAAAAAGAATCCATAGCCATTTTCTATGAAACATATTGTCCTTTGTTCTGTGGTTTTATTTCTTCCAGCCCAGGACCATCCAGCTCTCCGTGGTTCCAGATATACCGTTTCCCAGCATACCTTTTGCATTCCCTCTTTATACAGTAATGTGGAAAGTTGAGCTTTTTGAAATTATTAAGCTCTACTTTGTAAAAAAAAGTCTACAGACTCCAGCAACAGAATTCAGGATACTGTTACCTTCTTTTGTGTCAGCAGGTTTAAAACATGAAAGGTATGTTTAGACCAAATCTAAACATGTTTTCTGAGCTGTATAATGAGACCCAAATATTGAGAGCTACGTACTTCTTCCAACCTGAAGATAAAACATGTTAAGTTTTGCCATTATGGCTGTTATTCTGCATGCTGCACAAACTAGCAGACAAAGAAAGGAGAATTCCATATTTTCAGTGGTATATTCCTCAGAATTTGTTTAAGATGAATATTGCTTTTTAGGAGAAAAGATATATTCCATATGTAGAAAAGCTGACAGCTTGCAACTTTGAAGATACTTCAGTCAGTACATAGACCTAGAAAAATATAAAATTAGAAAATATTTGAGTTTTGAAAAAGAAAGTTGATGATTAAGGAAGATTTTTGCAATAAAAATATTAATGACCTTAGAACAACTTGAAATTTTTTTCTGTTTTCCAATCTCTCAATAGTTCAAAGATTAGTATTGCTCAGCCTATTCACTCTTTTGTCTGCTTTTTCAGTCTAAACGCTTGAAATCATTTTTGACTTATTTTTACTGGTAAGGAAGCATTTAAAAGAATTTACTGTCATCATTGCTAGCTGGTTAGGATACATTATCAAAACTTCTTGCCCTTTTCCTGTTTGATATTTGTTCTCTCTTAAAGGATACTATAATATACCAAAACGTAAAAATGCTCCATTATGCTTTCTCATGGTTTATAGTAGTGAGAGCAAGAATAGGGGAAAAAACTTAAGAACCAATAACTGACACAGTAGTAAAGAAAACCATAACTTCCTGAAATATAAGTATACCTGCCCCAAATATGTCACTAACAGCAGAAATTATCTACTCATTTGACAATAAATCTTCACCAATTTTTTGGCATTCACGTAGTGCAATCAGAATATCAATAATACCTCAAAAACGTCTACAAAGCAATATGTGGATTACTTTCTTCTATTCTTCAGAATTTAACATAGGAAGGAGATTTAAAATGTGCACTTTAAATTGGAGGCAATAAATTTTTCTGTACCTTAACCCTACGACTCCTTGACAAATTGAAAGACAAAATATACGCAGCAAATTTTAATTTTTGTTATCTCAAATCAAGTGTTTGTTAAAGAATTAAGAAAAAAACCTCTCACCTTATCATAGGAGACATAATGTTCCTAGATTTTTTTGTTCATGAATTCTACCTTTGTTTTGAACGCAAGTGAAGTGAAAGCACATCTCAGTTTATTGTCAGGAAGATGATGAAAAGAAAGGAAAATATCAGTTGCGCTGATACTGCTGAAGATTTACGTGACCCTATGGTTAAACTGAAGAACTGTGAGGAACTCCTTGTTATTTAGGATGAACAATTTTCCAAAGCATAGCTTACTGATGACACTAAACAATCAAAATTAAAGCTACCTCTTGTGTCTGAGAGGTCTCTAAATGCTCTCACAACCTCTGAAACTTCAAAACTTATACATATTTTAGCAGACAAAATCTTGTGAGATTTTTGTCTGCTCTGATGACAGCGTTCTTGGGTCAATTTTTACCACCTCCCTGCAGACATTCTGTCTTTCTCTGTACTTCTATTGAAAGTCATACAACCCTCATTTTCAGTCAGAAAAAAAAGCTATAAAGATATGATCTGCCAACAGAGTTTTCTCCTGTCTTTCTAAAGCCCACTCAAATGTGTCAATGACACACAGAACTGCCACTGGCATGAATCCTAGCTTATATGAGGATCTTCTCAAAATTGCAGCAAGTTTCCAGTAACTGCTGTAACAGGTCGGAGCTAGAGGTCTCGTCATTCTTATCTTTCTTATCTGGCTTCTTCTACTGTTTTGTATCATCTCATATCTGTGTAGCAGTGCTGTGAATATTTCTGTGTATGAAAAAAGAAATGTTCAAAGCAGTATGTATCATGGTATACACAGACCAGGTAAGGAACACACAAGTTTCTGTAAGAAGTAAAAGAAAAACCTAGATAGTAATGATTGTAACTCTGCTTATAATTCATAAAACTCACCCTGCATTAAGAGGGTGTGTTATGGGCTGCATGATGTTCTTGAAGTCCTCTTTGTTTTCTATACACTTATGGAGCTAAAAAAATGTAGTCTCATTCAGTGTTAATTAAAAAATTTGCTGGTTTTACAATTTTTAAATTTTTTAGACTACAGAAAGCAAAATAAAAAGAGTTGCTATAAAAGGAAGACAGTTTGCATGTGGATGTAAGCTTGTTTTTGGAAGAGGAAATCTAGCAGAAAGTACAGGTGCATTGCAGACTATAAATAATAGTTAGACTTGCAGACATTATCATCTTCTTTTGTTTTTATTAGCTGAAAAACTGCAGAATTATACAGGTACCACAAAGAGAAAGTAATACATTTGTAAGAGTTTTCAGCTGCTTCTGCCTCTAAAGATGTTGCTGATAAGACATAAATTGCATTAAATAATGAACAATTTTCTTGGATCTTTTTCCACTGTATAAATCTCAAATGCACATGTGAAGGAGGTCTGTTCCTATAGACAATTGCCCCCCAGAAGATTTAGTACATATTCTTTGATTTTTATTTTTTGAAATGAAAATGAATTATTAATTCTTTCAATGATGCTGAAATTGCTTTTCATTACCATAATATTATCTTTTCTTCTCAAAAGAGAATGCAGCATATGCTAGAGGTAGGGTTGTTGCTATTATTGTATGACAGTTGAGTAAGAAAAAGAGGAAATTTTTAAATAACATGCCATTATAGACTTGAGTTTTAAAAATCTTAATACAAACATATTCCTCAGACTTCATTTTTCTGAATGAATAATTTTTGTATAAATATTTCTTAATTAGTACACTATCACATAGCAAGTAAAATTATGTAATTATATAGCACTTAAGAACTATGATCAATAGTTTAAGCAGAGAGAAACTGGTTATTAAAATCAAATCATTGTAGCAATAAAGATAAATATTGCATATATACACCATTCTTTCCATGGACAATCTAGTCTTTCCCAATATAACATCTGAAGAAATTCAGTACTTTAAGTATAGTCTGTATTCTTTTTGCAAACTATTATTATTAATTTTTAACACTGAAAATATATCACTCCAGATTCTGTTCTATTTCTTTTTTGGGGATAGGCACTGTTAGGAAATAATTCATTTTCAGGCTTTGACTGAGAAGTCATATTGACTTGTTACATTAATGGAAATAGGTTATACCTTGATATTTATAGCCAGTTCCTTCAGATCTTCTGCAGTTGTTTGAGGTTAGACTACAAGCTTCCAAATACTCTTCTGCTCCTAAATTTTAGAGGAGAAGAAAAAGGGAGGAGCTGGTGATGCCAGAAAAACCACAGAAGACAGCAGTAATTTACAGAGCATGCAGACTCTAGTTCAGACAGCTATTTGCAAAGAGAGTTCAAAAGAATAAGCTGCTTCTATAACAGAAAAAGTTCTTCTCACAGGAGTCATGCTGCCTGAATGATTGTCATCTGTCCTGTGTGCTGATTTCTTCAACATGCTTTCTTTTCTGAGAAGCAATATGAAAAATTTTCTGTCATCTGGCTTAGATTTTTTTCTATCTCTTTTCCTCTGTGCCTGATTTGTTACCATTTTTGTGAAACCCAGATGAGAACCTTCAGCCTCATGGGAAGTGCAGCATGACAAGTGCAATATCATTTCTGCCTAGCTAAAGATCAAAGTCCTGAAAACAGAAGTCTTACTGGATATGCCAGAAATACTGCAGCATAAAGATGCAAAACCTTGCTGATTTTCTTTAGAAAATGTCATTACCACCTTACAGAGGGAAAATTGCAACTGAACTACCAAAAATATGGGACACTATACCACAGATGGCAAATTTTGTCTCTCTTTTCTTGTACTCAACTTAAGCGTCCAATCAGTTGTGAGAGCCACGTTCAACCTTCGCCTCTGCTGGATGCATTTCTAATCAAGATACTGTTTTATTAAAATTATTCTAGACAAGTTAACCATATTAAACTTTCCTTCTCTCATGGTAAGAATGAAAACACAGACTAATATATTTCCTTATTTAAGTTGTTTATTTTTTTCCACTCTTTATTTCAAAGAATATTTATTTTCAAGAATCCCTGATCTAACGCTTAAGAAGTCGATTTACAGGCAAGCTGTATATGCTAAAAAACAGGACATGCCAAAACAGCTTCAAAGATGCAGAATTTCTTTGTAGCAACAGAGCAATGCACAACATACGTGAGCTGAAGTCCCTTGGTCTTAGTGCAGCTCTGCCTGAATAGACATTTTAACATCTTGACACTAAATTTGAGGTGATTTTAAATCAGGCACAAGTGAAATTTGTGCTTGTAGTCTAAACCAAAAAAATTCCACTTCTCAAACCATGACATAGATCTCAACATGTGCTTGATTAAGCCATGACCTGTTCATATTACAATCACCCCATGTGCATCTAGCGGCACAAATAACCACATTCAGAAAGCCTATGGCTCCCCCTCATGTTGTTTTTTTGTACTTCATTGACAAAGAATAGGTAGTGTGTACTTTCACGTTTTAACCACTTGAGTTTGAAATTAGGCACACTCATCCAGTGTCTGTGCACATATATTCCACTAACAACCAAAATCGTTTCTTCTAACAAAAAAAGAAAAAGACACGAATGACACATCAGCCCACCTTTATCCACTACTTGAGAGGAAAAAAATGCCAAGGATGACATTGCTTAAACTACAGACAAAAAGTGCTGTTTGGGCTATTCATTTTGAGAAAAGCCATTGCAAGTTTTCCAGTTCCCTTAGTTCTAAAATACTACCATCAGCAGTTAAATATTTAGAGCCATTTAGACTGCTACTGATGATAATTAGAGCCCTTTCAGTGGAGTCACTCTAACTATGTGGTGAGTGTATGCCTCCACACAAGGAATGGGGACTCCTAGTTTCAATCTATCATCATTTTTCATTTGTGTAGATGTTCATAAAAAAAAAAAAAAAGAGCCTTCTAGGGGAAACTCTACTAAGTCAATAGGAGAAAACGTTGATCAAACAACAAAAAACTTGTTAATAATTGTTGAGATCTTCCAGCTCTTTTCTTCTATGTCAAAACCATGGTCAAAAGCCAGGTTATGTCCACTGAATGATTGCATCCAAAAGACATCTGCGACAGTGTGACTGAGACAGTGTTCAATCTCATGAACTAGCACTGTATAAGTAATATCTTAATGTTCTCCTGCACATTTAATCGAGAGCAAATATAGAGAATCTCTTTCCAAAGCCAATGAAAACTCAGTCATTAACTACGTGATTCTGTAGTTAATTTGTGCAGAACCTTTATAATCTGACTTGCCAACAACAAGTTTTACACACTGAATAAATTCATTTTTGGAATGAAAGACACTAAAAGTTACTTGTCATAACCCTGTTACCATCACTTTCCCACTTCATATTGTGTCATTTAGACAGCAGGTGTCATTTAGGTTTCATTTAGCTAGCAAGAAGTTTAACGAAAGACCGGCAAACTCATCCAGTCAAGTCTTAGCTAACCGTAGACACAAATAAATAATTAAACAGCAACCAAACAATGAAATTTTCAAGTGGTGAGTTTAGCTGACACAGTCTTTCATGTCTGTAGCACGCACTTAATGCAGTAGTAGACATAGATTGTTGGATCGTGTTATTTACGCTCTCTTGTTTATTAATTTATCTGTGCTTTTCATGAAACAGGTTGTGATTCACCCAAGAGGGCTACTAAGTTTGGACACCTGACCCATGAGGAGAGACTAAAAGAAGGTTAGGGAGGAATCTTTCTTCTGCCTTCAGCTGCCCAGTGGATGTCATAGAAATAATGCAACCAGACCCTTCTCAGAGGTACACAGCAACCGCATGAGAGGCAGCACAAACACAAGAAATTAAGGGCAGATATCAGGACAAAATTTCAAAGTGAAGTGAGGTGTGAAAAGTTCACAGTGAGGTGGTCAGTGAACAAGCTCCTATAGATGTTGTCCAGTCTCCACCCATGGAGATATTCTGTACTCAGTGAGATAAGGCATATCTAACTTAGTGGGCCTTTCAGTGAGTAAATGTTTTGGCATAGCCTCCAGAGGTATTTTCAAACTAGAGCTACTCTGCAATTTTCTGATTGCAATTGAAATTTCACCAGATACAATAAATACAGTATGGTCAGGTGCCACTATTGAAAACCCCTAAGACAGACATCCCTAAAAATTTGAGGCAAACAAACTAAAAAACCCAAAAAACATAAATGATGCAGTTCAAGTTTCTAAGATTTCTCTACCATTAACACAGTAAAAATGCCTTAGTATAAATCTGATGACAACCTGATTTTATAAACATCGAGCTGTCAGAAAAGACTATTCAGGTAAGAAACTTCATTGTAAACTATGGTCACAATCAATTCTATAGAATTGACAGCACTGAGTAAGAATATGAGATGAGACTCTTGAGAATGTTCACATGAGATCTGAAATGCAGACTGAGCAAATCTGAAGACCTAGTTAGCAAGGTAGTTAGGAGTGGAATAATTTTTAGTTGCAAAGAAACAGACATTGCTTTAATTCAGAGCCTATTACAAATAGAAACCCTACTTTTAAAGGCTCCCTAGACATAACCCAGATAACTTTCTGGGTTTGTTGTCCTAGGTATGTGTATTTAAGTGTATTTCCCGGTTATCCTTGCTTACTTTTCTTTCAGAAGTGCACAGATTGCTTTCCCTACATCAAAAGGTTTCTTTAATCTAAAATACTAAATCCTTGGCTACTCCTCCATGAAGTCTTTTTACTGTACTTTTTACATTTACTTAGGATTCTTGCATGTGGAGTCTACTCTCGGTTTCAATCATTTTTATTCAGTTTAGTTACTTCTATTTTAATTTACTTTTATTTTGTTCATCTCTGGGTTTTGTTCTGTTTATGCTGTACTGGAAGACATCTCCTTTTGTAGAATAGAAATACTAAAATGAATTATTTTTAAAAATGGATATTCTGTAAAAAAGTATGAAAAATGTAACTAGATTTTTTCTTTCATTTTGAAGCTTTTTTATAAAATGCACGAATATTCTTTTTATTTTAGTGATTTCCTAACAGTGGATTTAAGATTATATATTCAAAATGTGAAACGACATGCCCTTTCTCCCAAAAAATTTATGGGATGAAATGTGAATGCAGAGTTTTTTACATATTTAAGTGTTTGACTCCTTTATGTATAAATGTTTTCCTAGTCTGAATAGAGGAGTTAACAGATCCAGGCTATTCTCCCACAACCCACATCACACGAAGGGCTGCGCATGCATGAAGACAGAAAAAAATGCCCCACCAATCATTAAAAAGCAAGGCAGTAATTTGGCAAAATAATAAGCCCACCCTGAATTAAGGCATTCCTAAATGTCACAGTTTTCTATTGGAAGCTCCCCTCTTGATTGCTGGAGTGCAGGCTACATTTCCAAGCCTACTGCACTATCAAACCTTAACGAGACCTTTTTGGCAACAATGCCAGATCATAACAAGTTGAATCTCATGCCTAGGAAAGATATGAGGGCCTTTTCCTCCCTCACAGCTCCTGAGAAGGCTGATCACAGTTGTATGGAACTTCTGGGCAGCTGCAGGAAAGATGAACAAAGTTGCATCACTGTACAAATAATTATGGTCACAGTCTGTGACCAGTGCTAAGGCAAACTATTGGGATGATAACAAGTAGGGGGTATAAAAGAGTATCAATGTCTCTGTGTCTCATTGTCTGCAATGGCAAAAACTAGCATCCTTCAGCTGTGATTGAACAGTGATGGTGTGGCTATGAATATCACACTTCATTTGAAAGCTACTTAATGCTAGGTCATTTCATTCTCACATTGGGAATACATTGTTTGATAACTCAGTGAAGCTTAGGCCCTTGTCTATGTTCTATCTTAAGTAAGTGTGCTGTGCCATTCTCTCAGTGGACAGTTCATGGAAATTGAAGTTCTCCCAGAATAAGAAATGACAGAAAAGATGACTTTAGAATCATAGAAAGCTTTGGGTTAGAAGGGACATTTACAGGTCTTCTAATCCAATCCCCCTGGAGGTAGAGGGACATCTTGAATGAGAGCAGGGTGCTCACAGCCTTATCCGACCTGACCTTGAATGTTTCCAGGGATAGGGCCTCAGCCACCTCTCTAGGCAACCTGATCCAGTGTTTCATCATTCTTATTGAAAAAAAAATTCTTCCTTACATACAATCTAAATCTGCTCTTCCTTAATTTAAAACCATTATTCTTTGTCATGCCACAACAGGCTTTGCTAAAAAGTCTATCCCCATCTTTCCTCTAGGCCCTCTTTAAGTAGTGGAAAGGTCTCTCCTGGAGCCTCTAGGATGAACAACCCAGTTCCCTCAGCCTGTCCTTGTAGGTGAGGTCCTCCACCATTTAGATGATTTTTGTGCCCCTTCTCTGGACCCACTCCCAGAGGTTCCTGTCATTCCATTCCTTAGGGTCCCAGAGCTGGATGTAGTACTACAGGTTAGGTCTCTTGAGAGCCAAGTAGAGTGGCAGAATCACCTCCCTCAACCTGCTATCCATGCCTCTTCTTATCCTGCACAGGGTATAGCTGGCCATCTGTACTGTGACACATAGGTGGCTCAAGTCGAGCTTCTCATAAAGCAGCACCCCCAAGTCCTCCTCTGCAGCACTGCTATCAATCATGGCGTCACTCAGCCTTTATTCAAACTACAGACTGCCCGGACCCAAGTGTAGGACCTTGCACTTGGCCTTGTTGAATCTCATGATGTTCCCACAGCCCCACTTCTCCGACTCGTCTAGGTCCCTCTCAACAATATCCCATACTTCTAGTGCGAACACTGTACCATTCAGTTTGGTGTCATCTGCAGATTTGCTGAGGGTTCACTCAATCTGAAAATCTTATAAGTCACTTGTCCCAGTACAGAACCCTAAAGGACACCACTTGTCATGGATCTCCATCTGGACATTGAGCCATCAACAACTACTCTGTGGATGCAACCATCCAACCAATTCCTAATCCGCTAAACAGTGCACCCATCAAATCCATACCTCTTCAATTTAAAGAAATGAACATTGTGGGAGACCTTATCAAAGGCTTTACAGAACTCCAGAGAGGTTACAACCATTACTCTTCCCGTGTTCACTGATGAGGTCACCCCACCATAGAAAGCTGCTATGTTGGTCAGGTAGGACTTGCCGTTGATAAAGCCATGCTGTCTATTTTGAATCACCTCCCTGATGAACATTAACATAGCTTCTAGGAGAGGTGAGGCACAGAGGTGAGGCTGACAGACCCGTAGTTCCCAGGGTTCTCCTTTCCATCCTTTTTAAAAAATGCGCAAAATATTGCTCTTCTTCCAGTCACCAAGGACTTCCCCTGACTGCCATGACTTTTTCAATATAATAGAGAGTGTCTTGGCAACCACATCAACTAATTCCCTAGGAACTCTGGGAAACATTTCATCAAGTCCCATAGAATTGTATATTTTCACATTCGTCAGCTGGTCACAAACTTGATCTTCTCCTACAGTGGAAGAGGCTTTACTCCCCTGGTCCCCACCTTGCTGTCCATTGACTCAGGAGGGGTCAGAAAAGCATTTGCTAGTGAACACTGAGGCAAAAATATTTTTGAGCACCTCAACCTTCTCATCTTTAAAAGACGTCACCATTTTCGTTCATCAGTGGGGATACATTTTCTTTAATCTTTCTTTTCTGGTTGATGTATCTATAGAAGCCTTTCTTGTTACTCTTTGCTTCCTTAGACAAGTTCAGCTACAACTGTGCCTTGACCTTTCTGGTCTCGTCCCTACATAACCAGGCAGCATCCCTAAACTCTTCCAGAGTTACCTTTCCTTGTTTGCACTGCCTATGCAGTTCCCTCTTGCTCTTCGGTTTGACCAGCGTGTCTCGACTCAGCCACACTGATCTCTTCCCTTCCCTGCCTGAACTCCTACATAAGGGGACTGAGCACTTGTGCTCTGTGGAAAGCGTCCTTAACTATTTCCAGCTCTGTTCTGCTTTCTCATCCCTGAGGACCATTTCCCAGGGGTCCTCCTGACTAACTCCTTGAAGAGCTGGAAATTTGCTTTCCTAAATTTTAAGGTCTTGTGTACTCCTCAACTGTCCCATATCCCTCAGGACCAATGCATGATCACTGCAGCCCAGGTTGCCTCCAATCTTGACATCACTGAAGAGGTCACTTGCATTGGTGACCAGGTCCAGTATTGCATCCCGTCAGGCAAGAATGTCTATTAGCTGGGTTAAGAAGTTATCTTCGATGCACTCTAGAAGTTTCCTGGATTGCCTACAGCTTGTTGTGCTACTTTTCAAGCAGATGTCTGGGTGATTTGACATCCCTCAGTAGGATGAGAGCTTGCAAGCGTGAAGCATCCTGTAGTTGGAAAAAGAAGGCTTCATCAGCAAGGTCCCCTTGATCAAGTGGCCTGTAGTAGACACCGTCCACTAGGCATCTGGACAGCTGTGTGTTTCTCTGGCTGGTGCAGAAGAAGTAGCCTCCTGCCAGGTAGATACCATGGCTGTTCTCCTTCTCACCAGCTGAATTTACCTCCTGAATTCAAGAGAGAGACTGTGCCCTCCCTGCTCCACCTGTCTGTGTGAGCTGCCTTGCAAACTCCATCACCATGGTCTTCTGGTGTTGCCATGCCTTCTTTTCCTGTCCTGTTCTCTGTGCTCCTGGTTGTCGGAGCTTCCTAAAGGTGGCTTTTGTACTTCAATGGGACTGGTGCATTACCCTTCACTCTGCCCCTGATGAGTCAGTGTGGTGTCAGAACTCGTCAGGTGCTCACATTTCACCCACACTGGAAGGGTTGGCAGGGCTGGGGCACGCTCTATCTCTCTCTCTGGACCTTTTGTCTTCTTGGTTCTGTCCACAGTTTTGCCACTTTCAGGAAGGGTCACCAGGCACGGTGGTCGACTCCAGAGCCCTTCACCTCGGCAACTATGCTGAAATGGCGATTACTCTTGGTCTTAAACTACTGCCATTACCCTTCACTCCACCCCCAATGAGTCAGTGCAATGTCAGAAGTGTCTGGGGTTTGAATTGGGCTTTTTTTCTGATAGATTGGGTGATACATGATACTTAACTTCATAAAGTGACTTCCGAATAAAAAATTATTTCACACACCCCCAGGGAAACATGTAAGTGATTTGCTGAATATTGCTGAAGTTCTGCACAGAACTGGAAGGAACCCTGATGTCTGGAGACATCTTGTTGCATCTTTGAAATTTCCACAGGCTGGCAGCTGAAACTGTAGCAAAGGGATGACTGTAGGCAACATATTCTCTAAGGGAGAGTGACGTACAATTAGTACAGGATCCTTGAGGATCCTGTGGATATATATGCAGCCCAAATGTAACCCTAAATGCTCTACAGTTCCCTGTGGCTGTCAGCATTGTGAAAACACCCTCTAGCGGAAGGTCTACTACAAGAAGATATTTGAAAACAGGAAAAGGAAAGAAAGGAAAAAAAACCCCGACGAGGTGTCCTTGAAATTTGTCACAAGTAGGCAGAGTAGAGGTGAGTTATAATTTTACGTAGCTGTGACAATATTTGATTTTCATTTTGATGCATTCATACTGATCAAAAAACATGCCTCCTGTAGTCCAATTCCTATGCAAATAGCCAATAAATTACAGACCCTATTTAATATCATCCTTGCAGTAATCTGCTTCAAGATCCAAGACACAGAACAAGAAATATATCTCTGAAGATATATTTGTGGCTTTTCCATGAATGAAAACATTCTAGAATGTTTTCAATTAAAATTTCCTGTCTTAATTCAGAAAAAACAGCCTTATCACTTTTTTGTACACCACAAGGAGGTGCAATTGATCTTTGTTTTGTCTTTTTTGTTGTTTGATTGGGGGGGGGGGGGTTGTGTTTTGTTTGGGTTTGGGTTTGTTTTTTTTTTATTTTGTCCTCCAGACTTCTAATGCAAATTAAAGTCCCATGATATTAGATGGGGTTTTTTGACATTCTTTTATGGTCTTAGATGAAAACAGGTCATAGTCAAACTTCCTTTGCATTTGCTCTTCGATAAGTTCTTTAGATAGCACAGCTACATCAATTTCTCATCAGTGTCTCAGTTTCTTTGTAAATTTCACTTCCCATGTGCTGTTTATACTGATGCAGAAAGAAAAGTAGATAATGAGAAAATCCCCAAATGACCCTCATGATATTAAGATATTTTAATTGTAGAAAGGGTCAAAGTGCTGTTATATTGGATTAATAGTAATAAAAGATAAAGTTCATGAGATAATTCTGCACTTTATGAAGAGAGTTTTAGTTCAATGCGAAGAGCATTTCTGAGTGGCAGTTGTGTTGTAAACCACCAGGCAAATCAGTCATATTTGTACTTAACTGTATTTCTCCAATGCATCTTGTGTGGTAGGAATAAAGTATCTCTTTCCTGAATTTTATCTAATGTTCCTGATTTTGTAGATATGGAAAACATAAGGCCAAAACATAAAGTCCTAAAATATTTGCTGCTGACAGCAATACCAATAGGTTTGAAGACAACAAGTATACAAAACACTTTACAGACTCTGAGATCGTGTCAGAGAAGTCTGTGTGATTACTGACAAACAGCTTTTCATACTGATGTACAGTTTCTATTTATTCAGCTTCTTTACACTGAGTGCCAACAATCTCAATTATTCAACTCATTTCCTATTTCTTTTCTCTGTAAAAGTGTTGCCTCTTTTCAATCTGAACTGTTAACTGATCCTCAGGATTCATCAATTATTTTTTATTTCACTCATGTTTTCATTTGGAGGAAAATCTGAAGTCAGAAGCAGGACTGCTACAAACCCACTCCTTGAGAATATCTACAAAAATTAGGTGGATGTGCTGTTCCACTTAGAATCTAAGTAATTTTTCTGCTGCTCACAATCCCTTGCTTCTTTGAGTCGGCATTTTATCCTAAATCTTTCCTAGCTCTTCCTTTGAAAGACTTTCTAACAAGACTAATCTGTCCGAGATGATATCTTTGCCCCAAAGCTCCCTTATACAGTGGCTTATCTATTACATTTTTTGTATCAGTGTTTAAGCCTTATTACTCAATTCAGATGGCACCTCTCCACATGCTTGAAGTGTGTTAGCTTTCATTGTTCCAGATATCAGTTCTCACAACTGAGCTTTATTGTTTCTTCTATTTACTCTGTGTGAAAATGTATGATTGCATTGCCACGTTATTTTTCTCTCAGCCTTTGTATACAATAAAGGTATATTGCCTTTTGTTTCTTGCATCTGTCATGATTTCCATATTGCTAACCTTCCTGAGGTTAATTGATTCTTATTGACTAAACCACTGTGCTGGGATCAAATTCATAGCATTCTGTTGTTTCCAAACATTATTTTGATGGATTTCTTTTTTTAAAAAAAAACCTTAGGAAAAGATGGTTGTATTTATTGTTTTCTTATCCTCAAAAGACAAAAATGTGTTCAGAAGGAGACTCTTCTTATTTGTATTTTTAAGGAGTAAGTAATGATTCTTGAGATAAAAAAAGAAAAAAAATCGTCAATTTTCTGGTAACAAAGGGACAAGAACTGAACTCCTATACCCTTGTTGTTGTAGCATTTTGTTCCCTGTCCCTCCCTGCATAAAGGTAGGAGCTGTGATTACCAGTGGAGGTATCCCTTCTGCTGCTAGAGTCTCCAATCATTGCTTATGCAGGCATACTCAGTGAAAATGCTCTGGAAAATAAGTGCTAGTTTTAGGTATTCAGTATTGGAATGAGTTAGTTTTTCAGCCTGTTCAAATAGATGTTAATTATTGCTTCTTATTCAAAGTTAAATGAGTGAATGTCAATCTATAAGCTTCAAAAGTTTATAGACAACAAGAAACCAGACAGATTAACAATTTTATTTTAAGTCCAGTTAAATGATTCTGGTACAAGCATTTAGCATTTCAAAATAATTACTACCTTTCCATATGAAAAACATGTTGAAAAATATGTGATGAAGTAGGAAACAAATGAAGTTCGTATTAAAGTAAATTCAGTTTGGGAAGTCAAAAGTCCAGGAGCAATCTCTTGGGTACAACTACACAGCCGAAGACTGGGAGTCCCTGGTCCATTGCATTTGGTAGTTTGTTTCTGGTTGGTCTAAGCTGTTTCTGACATAAAATATATAAAATCCAGCAGGGGTCTTGAAAAGATCCTTCAGCAAAACCTAGTAAAACTACACTTTCAGCACAATACTAATAGGCTTAACTCCTTCGTGGAAACTCTCTGTGCCATGGGTACTCTTGGAGAATGGAAAGACAGCTTCACATTATTTCAAATAGTTTGGACTGAAACTGCATGTATTCCCCATGTCCACCTTAAGGGGTACAGGGAACAATCCTCAGCCTGACTCAAACTCCTCTGCACTTCAAAGGGTAGTCTTAAACAGTCTGGTCAAAACTCAGTCTGTGTCATTCAATCCCAGAAGCCAAGGTTTCTCTGGAATACATGATTTAGGGCATCACAACATAGCATGGTGATTAGGAAAAGGCGACTTGGGTTTTCACAGATTTTATCATTCAGAAATATAGTGTGAATTACTCTATTCTGTCTTCTGTCAGAATAGGAAATGCAAAGGATGTATGGCGGGAAAACAGGAGGAGGGAGTGGGCATCCTCCAAATTCTTTCCAGCCCAGGTTAGCTAAATAGAAATACTAACCTCCTAACTGAAGTCTTGAACTGAAGTTCCAGGGACCAGAGGTTTCAGATTTTTAAACAGCCTCATGTATTGCCTCAGCTTTTGCAGGGGTTTTGGAGATACAGACCATGGAAGTCTGAGCACTCAGCAAGACAGTGGTTAGGACTCAAGGCAAGATTCCAGGCAAGATTTTCTTCTTTCTTTTACCTTAGTAAAACATTGTTTTGATTGACATTCTTTGTTTCGCCAAAAAGAAATTCCTTCTTAGGCCAGCACAGTGCTGTGGGGAGAACATTTCAGCAGGAATTTTCCCTGAGGCTAAGTTCCATCCTCCAAACTGGAAGTGCAACTCAAATGCTTCCAAAGGCAAGGCATACTTCTTCCTGTGTATTCAAACAGCCATTTATCATCTGTGATTCCTTTACTCCTTATTGTGCGTCTAAAAGTTACTGCACTGTACTGGAATTGCATGCTAGAAGTGTCAGCAAGTTATTTATACCTACTTCTGCAGTCACATCAGTAAAAGGGTCATAGTACATTGGGTCACGCAGCCTTCACTGAAGTCTAATTCATCTTTGGTGGATGAATTTCAGCATGTTCTTATCCTCTAACTAGTTCAAATATGTCTGGTCATGGTGTAATTGTTCCTCAACTCAGTGAGGATCACTGAGATGAAGTACTTCTTGCTCTTGCATTCTGCTCACATCTAATTACAATGTAAGAAAGTATGAAAGATTCCTTATATCCTTCTTTATATTATCCATGAAGAAGTCCTCTATCCTCAGAGAATAAATATTGCAGCAACCATGTTTTTCCCTTTTGAATCATCCATTCAAAGTCCCCAAAGTCACCCAGTTTCTGCGACATTCACAGACAAGAGCCTAAGGCTGCAAATCAAGCAGTAGTAGATACTTAACAGCAGTATTTAAGTACAGATTATTTTAAATCTCTGCCAACGTGTTCAAAAAGCCTGTGTCACGGAAGACCTAGTTTTTGTTGACTTCTAGGTATCTTATTATCTCAGTTTCTTGTTTACTTTGCTTGGCCACAAGCCTCTTTTAAGGTTTCTAGTTCATCACAGCATTATACTACTTATATACTGAATTCACCTTTATGCATAGCAAAATGGAGTAAGAAAGTGTTGCTGTCAGTTTTTTATTAATTTTAATTTCAAAAACTTTGAATACTATCATTACCAACTAATTTAATTCATACAAAATAAAAATACACAGATAAGACTTAGACTGAGTTTCAGCCTGGAAAAATGCCAGCCTGTGAGTTGAAATACACGCAAAATTTCATCTTTTAGTAGTATAGCAAAAAGTAGATGCAGAAGACAGTTTAGTAAGACAAGTAAATCATTAACAGTCTCTGAACTTGAAATTATTTTGTGAGAAGATTAGGAGACTCCCAGACATAGTTCAAATAAAACACCATTATAACTTCACTTTTAGCAGATATAGAACAAAGGTCATTCTTATTTATGTTAGTACCTAAGTTTCAGTTGCATTTACAATCATCACACCACCTCTACATCAGTACCACTTCACTGATGTGTTATTTATGTAAAAATCTGGTTAAGAGCATGATTTCTAGATATCACTTCTAAATATAGGCAGTGTTTAAGCTCTGTATCAACACGCAGAGGTAGTTTAACAGTTGTGTTGTGTCTGCATAGTCTTGAACGGGGTTCTAGACATTTCTCATACAGATATAGTAAAGACAGTCACAGTAAGCAATCATTGATGGGCAAAGAAAAATGTTCAGATGAAATCTCAAGGTATATACACAGTAAAACTGGCACTTCTACAGAAAGAAGAGAAAGTATTTTCAATAGCTGCCACCTCCATTCTGAATTGTTCATCTCCATTCCGAATTTCTAGAAAAGAACATTCCAACAGCCCTGAAATACAATTATGTCTTTAAAAAGATTAAGCAAAACAAAGCTGACGAAAATACCACAGAAAGGCTTGTTTTTCTAGTTTGTTCAATTTGGTGCCGATGAATTAAGAACCTGTATGGAAGCTTTCCTTGGACGTGGTGTCTCTGCATTGTCTCCTTCATGGACTCTTCTGTCATGACTTCTTATAAAGGTGAGAATCTCATCATGACAAAAAACTGGCAGTATTAAAATTAGAAACATAAGCACAAATATAAATGGTATGCTGCTGTGATGAACAAGATCTGGAGGTATTTTTGTCAATAGTGCGATGGTCCCCCTTCCTCTTTCCTGGCATTACTGAATCCAAGAGACACTCACGTTTGGAAACATTGCTGTAAGCAGTAGAGTAAGGCATGGCAGGAGCACTTTAGACTGGAAAAATAGAACATAGCCCTAACAGCTGTAAGTGGTAATTGTCAATTTATCATTTATTTGGTACAGCATTTGATGAGAGATACTGGTTTTCTCATTTAACTTTAATCTTTCTTGCTGAGTAGACAATGACTGTTTAAAAAGTTAAACAATAATCTTCTAAATTAAAAGTACAGTAGCCTGAGTTCAGAACTCCATGAAGCACCTTCCTCAAGCAGTATATGTTTTTCTATTTGAGGCAGGGAATTGTGAAGAGAACTACCTGCCCTTAGTGGAGATAAGAGGCCAGAGTGAAGGATTTTGATTGCCATAAGCTGGGGCTGGGGAGGAACATGATGCCCATTCAACTGTACCTCCCTTGGAATTCTAGGGTCGTGGAATTAGAAGAACTGAGAATATTTCATTCGTGGGAAACAGGAAGCAGGTCCTACTTTTTTGTATCTCCACCCTTCCCTGACCCCTGGTGCTTGGTCAGGTGAGCTAATACTACCCTTCTACTTATATATATTCAGAAACATGGACTTTAATGCTAGTGAATTTTGTTCTTATATTTTTAATGGGATTGAAAGTTCATTGCTTGTAATGTATTAGAGGCCTCGGTACAAAGACATTTTTCTAAGTGCACTCTAGTAGAAAACAAGGCTGTCTTCAGCATCCTTTCTTTTTTTTTCTTTTTCTTCTCTTTTTTATTTTTAAGATTTTGCCTTTGATATGATTTTGGTACTTAGCCTTTATTTTTTAAGATGTCTTCTCCAGTCAGTTGTTTTCTAGGCATTTTGAAATCTTTCACCAATATTTGTTGCGCATTAAAATGCAATGGTGCATTTATAGAAGTTGTTTGGTTACCTAAGAATCAAACTTTTGTTTCATACACAAGCACATATTTGAAAATCTATACAAGAGTTTGGTTTTAGCAGCCAACTTAGGTGGGGTTTTTTTGCTGACAAGAGTCAGTCCTTGGTCTCTGGTTGTATTGTTTTCAAATTAATTTGAAAAGCTTTATTAAACAAGTGTTTATTCAGAAAAGACTCCTCTTATGAACAGAATTTACAAAAATTAGATTGTTCGTATTCAGAAATTTCACATTAACTTGCTGCACTAACTAGGTTAAATTAATTAACATCAATTTAACAGTGCTGAAAAAGAGAAATTTTGGAAAAAGAACAGAAAATAAACATTAAATCTAATGAAATAAGGAATTAGTGCTGTTAAATTAAAATTTACTAATAAATCTTAATGCACAAGAGTCCAAGTAAGTTAATTGCTACATAATACATCAAATTCTGCCTGCAGTATTCCACAGCTACCCAGCAATAATTAAATCGTATTCAGAATTACCTTGATGAAAACAGATTACTTTCATTCACTCTTACAAAGAAGTGAATAGTTTGAACAGGAGAAGGAAGAGAGCAGTGAGTCACATTCAATTAAATCATCGGTTCAGAGTTTTTTCAAGATTTAGCAGCCAACTGAATATATTTTTATTCTAATCTCTCACCTATTAAATTTTATGTGAGAAAGAGTAGAAAATTGCTAAGACAACATGTTTCAAGAAAATTTTGTAGAGAAAGAATATTTTAATTTATTAATATGTATTTATTAATTTCAACACTTATTATGAAACAAAAAACGAGGTAGCTTAAAAAGTCATTTGGAGATAAAAATTTCACGGAACAAAATACATATTCTAATAAATACATATTATTATTTTTAATATTTAAAAAGCCCCAAATGTGTATAAGAAGAAATAAAGAAAGGCACTTGACATTCTAATAACAAAAGATGAGAATAAAGGTAATATTTCTGATGAAGCATTACATTCCAGAACTGTTTATTAGATGTGAGTATTACAGTGGGAAGAAAGAATAGAACAGAACCCTGGTGGTCTGTGTTCCCTATTAAAGCGATCAATAATTTTAGAATATATAATTTTAGGATATATTTAATATTGAAGGAAATTGTTGTTTCAATGAACCAATCTCAACTTCTTTTGAATAGCTTGAGCAGAAAAACAAGTAAGTTAAGTCACTTAGAGTAGGTATGTTTGTTAATGTTTTCAGTACATTTCAATATAAAATTTGTTTTCCTAATTGGACACTGATCAGCTCTTACCAAACCTTTTCCAGTCTCTTACTAGATAAAGAAGGTATGTGCAAGCCTTCCTTAAACAATATTTACTCTACAGAAATTAGAATAGTTTAATTTCTAAGAGCAGCATTAGGACCCATATTAAGTTTAACATTCTTAATTTTTATGCAATACGTCTTCATTCTAAATTATATTTTACTAAACCACAAACCAACATGTCAGTCTTGCTATTGGGGGTAAAAAAGAGGAACTTACCTCTAGTCAAGTTGTGCAAATGCTAACTCATTTGCTAAAATACAGTTAATTTCTAGTTTTCCATGTATTTCCAGTTCATATTAACAATTTTGAAACAACCGTAGGATTCTTATCCACTGCTATTTTGATTTTATTTTTGTATTGTCTGGTAAAAATTTGAGATCTTCTTGGTCAGCCACCGATATTAGAGATGTACACACAGGCTTTGCTATGTCTGTAACAACACCAACAGCACATTTCTGTTTGAAGTCTGGTCTTGTCTTTGGTAACTACATGTTAGCTCAGAACTTAACACCTTTAAGTTTCCCACATTTTGATACTTTTCTCACTTAAACTGGGTATTTACAGCTGATTAAGACCCAAATTGCAAAATGAAATGGAATGGCAAACAGTAAAAGGAGTAAAAACACTACACACTCTCTTTGCTCCTACAATTCCACTGTCACGTTTTTCTGTTGAAGACAGAGAAAATAACCAATAGTAAATGCTGAGCTTTCTTTCCTTGATGTATAGTTAGAATAACTGGTATGTTAAAGAAGGTAGCAATATGTGAAACAGGAAAACAGAAGAATTTTAGGAAAGACTAATGTAACTTTAGAAGAAAACTGTTTCAATTATTGGGCATAGCCTATTGTAAAATAAATAGTGATTATATCCATTGGATTGAGAGGCCACTTCAGATACCGTCTGAAAAGTGCTACTAATAACTATTAAAAGAAAACTAAATTGCAAGAATTTTCTCAGATAATGGTAAAATAATACACTGATTATTAGTACTTGGGAAAATGACCAAAGCATTTTTAATAATGTGGCATGAAAGTCCAATCACATCTGCTTTCGCTGCCACAAAGCTTAAGGACTTATTGTTGATTACACATGCTATAAATTAAAATAATTCCACTGGTAGTCTGCCTTGCCTGAGCATGGCCGTAGATTAAGTGAGAACTGAGCTCTAAATTGCTTTGTTTTCCTTTATTCCAAAAGAGACTGTTTGCAAACAGTACCCTGACAAATCCTAATGATTCACACAGCATTTCAAATTGTCAAAGTACACTATGAATAATAATGAACTGACAATATGAGACTATTTACTACTGCAGTCTTTCAATTAAATTGATTTGAGGAAATTCAGCCATGAAAGTTACATCTTGAATTCAAAAAATTTTATCAGTGGAATAGGCAAGAAACAAAATACTTGAACTTTTATTAAATATTTTATATTATTCTATTATGTAAGGTTCAAAGTAGACAGTGTATTCATTTGTCAGGTTTGCAGGAATAAATGCCTTTATTGCAAGATAAGTTATTTCAACAACTAATTAATACCATTTTGAAGGAGCTTATTAATGTCATTTGAAATAGAACATAATAGAAGTAATTAAGGATTAATTTTGAATACACTGAAAATCTGATGTGGAATCCTCAATAATTAATGAAGAAATATCCTGGAAGATGTGTAGTATTTTTGAGAAATATCTCTAATTATGAAGTACAATATTTTAAATTGCCAATCAGGGAACAATGTAGGTCAAAAAATCTTTGGGAGTCAATCAATATTAATTCAGTCCACACATTCCCTCAGAGCAACAAGACCTTAAGTGCAAAATATCTTCTAATACAGAAAACAGCTGATTTGAACAATCACATTCAACACTCTTCTGACAAAGCAGCTGACAAGGCTGTCTCTTTGTCCAGTAAAAGCTCTTCAGGTTTATTACAGGTAGTCATTCACAGAAAAGAACGCAAGATAGTTTCTTAGTCAGACATATTGCTGACTTCAAAGACAGCAAGAATTAAGAAGGCAACCCTTGAAAAAAGCAGGGTTCATTTGTATGCAGAAATAGAAGATAAATCTTCATGTGACAGGCTCCTCTCACAGCTCAGTGAGTTCCTATTCAACCAAACTCACCACGACAAGGTGGAAGTAGTATTGCCTTTTGAAAGCAAAATCTAATTCTGAAGTGATTTGCTCAAGCGACTATGGCAAGTATTTTATGGAAAACATTAATGGCTTGACTTTGCAGACTTTTTCTGAAAACATAAATTTTGTTTGAATAACTTGAATATAATTTCTCAAATTTAAAAAAAAACTACTTTGATGTAAAGGAGAATAATGAGTAATTCTATATTACTCACTAGGTTTCAAGCTGCAATGAAGGACTCCTGCAGGTAAGTGTGATAGAATGTTTTTAACTGGTGTACTTTCATTGGTTTTTAACACATATCAGTAATCTGAATGTAGTTTTTCATTATTTACAGTGTGTTGCATAAACATTTCCTTTTTTCAACATCAAGATTACACCAGAAGTACATTTTTTTTTTCCCTTTCTGGTATGAATTGAATTTGTTTAAATTGGTATTTGGGGTTTTCTTCTGTATATTTTGGAAAAACTTTTATTCCCCAAGAAGCTGATTTCTATTTTTCCGCAATTATTCCCATTACTGTGTGAGTTTGGAAAAGCCGTACTAATCTAACCCTCATTTTAGCAAGCTATTCAGGCAAGCAGACTGACAGAAGGCACAAATTATGGCTGTACACTTGCCTTATATCCTCAAAGCTCCATCCTCCCTGACCTTGACCAAGAAGATATCACACTTACAGCCTCTTGAGAGATGTAGAGACCAAATTCACATGATGCCTAGCCCTATGGCACTCTAGTTTCCAAAGTCTCACAGTCGTAAATCTACATTTCTGTCAGCCTTCTGTGCCACGATACCCATGGTTAGAGTGGTTAGTTACAACCTACCTTAGTCAAAGAAGAGTGATACACTCATCTAGCTTAGTAAGACAGGACTGTCTGCTTTAGCTTTGTAAGTGTGTAGCATAGTGTGTGTATGTAACAGATTTAATGCCAGTTCTCTACGGAATTTTGTTGGGCTTGTGCTGGGAATTCAGCTAAATTGTCATCACTTTTCACTTTTTCTTTTCTTTTCTCATTAATACAATTTTTCAGGTGGCATACAATATTCATCTAAATTTATGAATGTGCATAGAAGTGTCATGGATAAAGGGAAAGGTCTGATTATATACTGTAGAGGACCCATTTCATAAAGATAAATTTATTTACAGCTATGTAAATTTGGTCTTACACTGATGCAATACAAAAGGTTTTGCCAGTGGCTGAAGAAGAGACCAACGGTCTTATGCTGGCATAAACACAGATGTATTATATTCTAGATAATCAAGTATAGAAATAGTAAAACTGTTCCCTTTTTGGCATCCTGCACTGAGCTGACTGCCTTGGACTCCAAGCAGCACTCCAAGAAGCCATCGTATGGCTTCTGTAAAATACTAATTCCTAGTGTGAGATTTGCACTGTGAAATGCAGCTGCCTAAATCTATCCACTGTAACACCTACTTTATTTTGTATTTTTGAATCATCACTGTAAGTTGAAAGTCAAATTTACCCTACTCAGAACAAAAGTATAATCCATTGGTTTTACAGTGCTGGGGCAATAAATTGTAGCATGTATATTTTTTCTTTCAAGTGGTAATTTTTTCTTATTATTTCATTTTTCAGGAAATTAAAGTAGCAGGGTTTGCCAAACACAACTGCCCTATAGCTACCTACATATGTATTTATCCAGATCTGTCTTTACTTGATTATAAATCCTCTTAACAGTGGGTTGTAGCTCCCAAGGGTAGAATTTTTAATGGTAAGCAGAACATTACTTCCACTACTTTTGATATTTAAAGTAAAATTCACATTTTCCTTTTTTTTGCATTGTCAACAACTAGACAGGTTAAAAAAAGAACATCCCTAAGTGTACTTCAACCGCTTCTCCTAGAAGTTTTCAAGCAAGCTGTATTTCTATGTAAGCAAACTCTCTGGCCTATGTGGATCCAGATACACACGCATGTCCACAGAAAGAATATGTTGAGAGGCCTTCCAGTACCTGAAGGAGGCTGGGAAGGGACTTTTTACAGGGACATGTAGTGACAAGACAAGGAGGAATGTCTTTAAATTGCAAGGGGAAGATTTAGGTTAGTTATTAGGAAGAAATTCTTCACAATGAGGGTGGTCAGACACTGGAAGAAGTTGCCCAGGGAATTTGTGGATGCCCCCTCCCTGGAAACGTCCAGGGCCAGATTGGATGGGGCTTGAGTAGCCTGGTCTGGTGGGTGGTGTCCCTGCCCGTGGCAGAGGGATCGATCTAGATGATCTTTGGAGTGCCTTCAAACCCAAACCATTCTACAATTCCATGATTCTATGACTCCTGTAGTTGTGGAAACATACAGTCAACACCATGTTTGTCTTATCATCTAATGTAACCTTACCTGTTTCTCAGATGCATGTTAATAAATGATGAATATTTATATCTTTGGATGTCCAAAGTCACTTAGTGATTGCAAACATACAGTTTCTCATATAGTAAGAGCCAGAAGTCAGGCGGATTATCATTTGGCTCTGTCACGGAATGCATTTTGAAAGCTAATGTTTGCACCCCTCTCATTCAGCACAAACTCCCCTCCCTGCAATAAACAACCCCTTTTGTTGTTAAAGAGATGAAGATGTTAAAATTGTTTAAGTTCTCTTTCCTAAGTGAAGTTTATGTGTCAAAAAATTCCTTGGAAAAAAAGTCAAAGAAAACCTTGTTGGAAAGTTTTGTGTCCCATTGGCTGATTTTCTAATTAAACTTGGATTTGTGTTCAGTCTGAAAGAAGGCATTGTAGGACCGTCTTTTTCCTGTCCTCCCTTCCCTGTTCCTTCTCCCCTGGGCCCAAGCCTGGGCTGTGTCCCAGCACCCTGCACTACCACCATCCCTCCCCTCTCTCTCCTGAAGATGTCCGAGGTGGTTAGGATTCATCAGGTCGCACCTCAGCCTGTCAGAATGCGGCGCCTCCTTTGCCCTGCTTCAGGCCATCGCTTCATTTCACCTACACAGAGCCTGGCGACAAGCTGGCCTTGTTAGACATGAGTAACCACAGCCAGCCAAAAAAAAGCCAGCTATCTACTTCCCACTTACCTGTCACGTCCCTCAGGTGTTATTAAACCAGCCAGCACTCTTTTTAACCCCAGTCCAAGCGACATTGGAGACCCAACAGCACAAGTACATGTGCATGTGCAGAAATATGCAGGCACACACAGACACAGAGTCCAACAACAGCTTCTGGTAATGTCCTGAGGGCAGTGGGGGCCAGGCTACATCCCCAGTACTCACCTCTCCCACCACCCTCCTTTCTCCCTTTTCTCTCCCAGCTGAACACTGCCTGTGGAAAGTCCTCCTCAATCAGCCCAGCTCATTTTCAGCATCTCCCACCTCTCTGCATGTTGCTTTCCCAGTATTACCCTCATTTACCCAATATGAAGATTTGACTCCTTTTCCCACTTCCCGACCCTTGTCCTGACACCATGTTTTCTTCACAATGTTTGTTTCCTTCAACTTGACTCACAGTGATAGCCCCCAGCCTGTCATTTTCACTGTCAACACTAGGTCTCCTCTTCCACCTCCACCTCTCCTAAGGATTCCCTATCTTTTACCACCCCTCTTTCCTTCTGCCCAGTCGAAATTGGACAGGGGGCATGTGTTGAAGAAGTGAGGTCTCACTTTTGGTAAGCCATACAGTCTCCACTGCAGCATGATCCCCTCTGCCTCTAGCAGACTTCCACCCCCTTCTCTGCATGCTGAGAGGAGACCTCAGGCTTAGAAAGGTGGGATTGTTGGCCAGATTATTCTCCTGGGGTGGGACAAAAAGACACCTCTCTAAACATGACACTATGTACAGTATGCACACAGCTGAAATTCCACTCATTTCATACTTCCTCTACATTAAAATCGGTTACTGCTATTTTATTATAGGTTGCACTATCAAGCCTAACAAATAACCTACTGGTAACAGTAGTGTGAAAGCAGAACTGGGACAGCATTGAATGTGTTTAAGGTCAATAGGCATTCAGATATGTGTTTTTACAAAGGAAGTCTTCATAAAATATGTTGGAATATATTCTATATAAAGATATCTACACATGATATAATTTGTAAGACTAAAAGTGAAGAGTGAAAACCTCTTGTGCAGGTAAAATATAGAAATTGCTCTATTTGTAGCTGAGAAAAATAACACACCGTTTTCACCCTGACATCATTCATTTCTACCTTCCTCTTTGTGCATTTGTGCCTATTTCTAACTCCTAACATAAAGAAAGCTACATTAAAATTTATTTGGTATAGTACAACAGAACCTTACATTTTCCTGGCATTTTTTGTGAGGCTTCGAAAGAACAGATCACTTTCTTCCATGAGTAGTTTACATGGCATTTTGTTAGCAAAAATAACTACATCAGTAAAGTGTGTGTACATGCTGGAGAAAGCTGTTGATAGCAGAGCAACAGCTGGTTTTTGGAATCTGAGCTGTTCCCCAGAGGGTGCTGAAGTATTTCCTCACAAGAAGCAAAAATCTGACCAGTACAATGTTGGATTGCTTACATTTCTTCAGTGTTTTTGCAAGGTATCTTTGCCTTTACTTGGGTATGAAGGGCAGATCTGCTCTCAGGCCTTTCTTCTCCCCTACTTTTCAGCCTAACTGTATCTGCACTTCCTCCCCCTTCCTATTTTTTCTTTTCCTTTCCTCATCCCCTTTAAGTTGTAATTCAATCTCTTCCAACTCATGATCACTTTTCTCTTTTTGGCACTCCCTCCACCCTCTCTCTCATTAGTTTAACTTGAGTTAATTAGGAATAGTGGGCAGCCTTCAATCTGTTATGTGTTAAAATAGAACAATCCAAAACAGAGAGGCACAGACACAACTATGTGATTTCATTGTTTAAGGGAGACAGAAAACCAGTGGGGATTCTCTTATCTAGACTAACATCTTCCCAATGGTTAATCTAGCTGGCTTTAAAATGTTCCACAAATGCAGATCTAGGATAACAATCTTTCCCTGTTTCCCTTTCTTTTTCTTTTTTTTTTCATTTCATCATTGGCAAGAATGAGTGAATTGGATTGACACAGAGGTGATAGAGGAAGAGAAATAGTCTACACGTCAAAATGACAATGTGTATTACATGGTTAACAGAATGAGTGGTACGTGCAATGGCTGCGGGTATTTTCATCTGCTGTGTTGTACAATGAGCTCCTTTATTTTCCCAAGTGTATCATCAAGATCACTCCCAATTCAATGCAGATTAAGTGTTTGCTTGAAGAATCTCTTTCTATCAGTAATATCTCTTGATAAATGTGGAACTGAAGTAAGAATCTAAGTATCCACTTGTGCTGTTACTGAACTGTGTATATATAAAGGTCATGCCTGGCACTCTGACTGTACTGCTGATCACAGACCTTAGGGCAGAGTGTCCTGTGGAAGTGAAATACAAGAGATCTAAGAAATCAAGCCCTGATTGCAAAGGTAAGGCCTTGTATTTTTTTTATTGATTGCATATAGTACAGTTTAAATGAAATGCATGTTCACAAAAAAACAAGTATAACTGTGGAAGTATTACTGGAATACATGTCCATATATAACATTCATATGTCTGTGTGTGCTTGTACATTTATAGATGCATATGTAAATACAAAAATACATACATTTAAGCCTTCAAAGAGAGTTGTATACAATTCATGGACTATCATCAGCCAAATTTACTGCAATGGTTCCATTAAATTGCTAATTTTGTATGTAGGTAACTGCATGCATATGAAGTTCTGTGGCAGTAATTAGTGTTAATAATTTATCCATTAATTAGCACTGCTTATGCAAGCATACTTTGAAATTAAAAGAATTCCAATGGTCTTTTTGAAATTGGATACCCAGGAAATAAAATGAAAAATGTATTTGAGAAAGGGAAAAGAGGCATTTGAAAGTAAAGTAATCAAAATGTCGTTGTATATATGTTAAGAAAAAATAATTTCCTTTCTGCCAAAAGCATCTCTTTATGACAGACAAAGCATCAGACTACCGGAGCACAAAAGGAATATGTAATAAAAGAAAAGGCATGACCTTGATTATCAGAACACAGAACAAAGCATTGGCGAAGATATCGCACCCTCAAAAAGACATCCTTGGCAGTTTCTTTTGGGGAGGGAGTGAGGGAGCTTCTAGATGGACAGAATAAATATGAGACCAAATAAGGAGATGTTGCACTAAGTTTAAAGGGTTCTTTTTACAGTTTATGGTTAATTTATTGATTATTTATTTCCCCAAATACTGGTACAGTTATGTGGAATCTTAACTAGTGAAGAAAAAAAGAATTTGCCCTTAGAATGATCCTCTGTTTGATCTCAGTTATAAATAATAATGCAAAAAATCGGTGATGGTTGTCAGTCTATTTTACAAGTGAAAAACAGATTTTGTTTTCCAGGTACTTCAAAGAACTTATAGGAACACCTCTGTTTCAGTATTGATTATTAAGACTGCTTAATTTACACAATGTTTTTTCTTTCTATAAGCGTTACAGATCACAATGTGAGTGTAGCATAAAAAAAAAGTTGTAAAGATGTGATTTAATAAAAATCCAAAGCAGCATGAATCTCTTATAGTAGCTGATATTAATAGTATAATGCAGCTTTAACATCTAAGATTATATTGATTCCAGCTCTATACAGATGAAGAAACATTCTCACAAAGCCATAAAACACATATGAACTCACACATAAAACCATTGCCTAGTCAGAAAGTCTGATAGTAGGGAAAAACAGTAAAACTAGATTAATCTAACATCTATCCAAAAGATAACTAGAAAGCAAAAAAGCAATTGCCATTCTATCGCTCATACACTAAATATGCTGGTGATTTTACAAAAGTGGACACATTTATCACCCTTCATGCAGCAGTGTAGAACTATATCTTCCTCATTGCTTTCCCCACGTAAAGCTCTTGTGCAAACCCCTGAAAATGTGTGCCTATAACAGCACGCTTGTCTGTGCAATGCACACAAACCCCTTGTCTTCCATTAATACATACACTGACATGGAAAGAGTAGAAGAAAGATAGAGCTGTAGTCTGAGGACAATTATTCAGTATGTAATAAATTAGGGCAAGTATTTGTAACAAGCTGTGAGGAATGACTCTAGAGATTGTTATGTAACACAAAGAGGAATCCACAGTCATGAATGTCTTCAGTTCACTCCTAGTTATGAAGTTTAATCCAGTTTCCACAGCAAGCCTGGTTTTGTCCACACAGGGTATAAGACTTTGTCAAAGCTGCGGAATGTAGCATTGGACAGTAAACAGTTGTAGAACCTAGAGCAAAGTAAGTTTTAAAATGCATAGGTTATGCAGGGGTTGCCATGTCCTGTGGAATTTAATGGCACATGTGATCGTCTAAAGTCATACATATGATCACCTAAGCCGAAATATTAAAAAAAATTAAAGCAACGGTTTTAGAAATTATCCTTTAAGATATCTTACTGCTTCTAGTGGATTAATAACTCTGGTTCTAAACTCTGCCATAAATCACTTTGGAATGAGGACAGTTTATCATGTGTTATTAATGTGTATGTTTGTATTGCAGTTGATTTCACTTTATTGAAACATATAGACATAGATTAAGAAAGATATATCTGCATATAAAATGAAACAATGGTATTTGGGAATTTGATAGAATGTTAAAATTCACCTCAGAACTAAAATCCGGACTAAGAAACATTTAAAAATCTGTTGCTTATATGTGTACACAGATTGTTAAAACTACATAGAAACTAAGAGTGCTACCTAGATAAAGAAATCCAGGAAATCAGGAAAGAGGTACTGAAGGAATAAAGGCAACAAAGTTCACAGAGTTCAAGATGTAGCACAGTTAATTCATGATATCAAAGAATTTTTTTAGGCTATCTATAGAAGAAAATTAGCTATGGTCAAATAGAGTCATCTCACATGCTCTCTCAGGAAGATGCAGAATATTAATCAAATTGCTAATGTCCTCAGAGGCCAGAGGTTCAGCAGAAAATTTTGGTGCTTAATAGGTTTTAACATGTTAATAGGTACACTGGATAAGGATTTAGACAGCTTGCTGTGTGTAGAAAAATGCTACAGTTTGGAGGTATTCTGCTTACTCTTGCCTTTGGCAAGAAATTCAGAGATTAATTGGATCTGTGTCTTTAAGTGAATTTGCCTTGTTGGGTTGGTGCTAAAATAGCGTGAAGTATTGGATAATATGTAATAAATATGATATAAATGGTATAAATATAATATTTTCTCATAAAACATTAAATCCCCGCTTCTAAATAAGGCAAAGTTTAACTGGGATTTAGATTTGGACAGATTATTTTCAGTGTCTGGGTGAGAATGGCAGAACTAGCAATTTGCATGCCTTCCTCTAACTTTACAAATTAAATGGAAAACAATAAGAAAGGACTGGAAGGTCACAGCAGATATGGGAACCACCCACACCTTTAGGAGATGAAGCTGTGCTCACCAACAGCATCATGCGCAGACTCTGCCACTGTAATAACTTACACTCATTGACACATTGGCATGGTATTGTCTTCTGAAAGATGGTTTTTTGGTTTGGGTTTTTTTCCATAAAGGAAACGCTCATTTCAAGGGATAATGTGGTTGATGTATCTCTAGTTTCAAATCTGATGCACTACCATGTGATTACTCTAGCTCATAAATGAAATTTTCTTGCTCTTGAGCTGTAAGGAGCTTGGAGTTTGCTTTGCTTTGTTTTTTTTCTTTTGTTCCATCTTTTGATTGAAAAAAAAATAGAGGTATGAAGGTGAAAATTCTTATTAAGATTTTGGATGATGTCTGTACCTCAGATGACAGTATTTTCTTTTTTCACCTTCATACTGTAGAAAAAAATAAATAAAATTCTTTCATATTTTATCCAGAGATATGTAAGGAAATTAAAATATTAAATATTAGAATATTAACTATTATATACCTTAATCATCAAAAGGGATACCCAAAATTATTAGGGAAAAAAACAGATGGATTCTTGACCATAAAGGAATCACCGACTCAAAATATTCTTTCTTTTTTTGGGTCTTGACCATCCCATTTCACAAACACTCCCTTTTTGGACCACTGAATGGCATTACCTAGAATCCTTGCTTCTGCAAATACTCATCATCATCAGACAAAGAACTTTCACCATGAATATTCAAGCTAAATTTTCGATATTGGCTATCCAACTACAGGCACAAATCTTTTTGACTAAATGTCTTTACATAATGCTCAGGTTAGTATCTTTTCTTATGCCTGATTTTCCATAAATGAATATAATCTTTTTTTTTTGTGGTCGGGTGTCAGGGAATATGAAAAATAACTCAGAGAACTTTTATTTGGAGATAATTGTGAAGTCGCAACATTTTTATGTGTTTGGAATTTTTAAATCTTTTATAAAACAAATTGCAATGACTTATTTTAGAAATAAACTTTCTTTGTATAAGCTGAATGATGGAATACTATACAAAATACATAGCTTAACAAATGTGTTGTCAGTGTATATTATTTAACTAAATTTACACTACAGTTTGTGTCAAAATTAGGAATTCGATCGCACACAAAGGGAATCAATTTGAAATACCTTGCCAAAACTTCATTACTTTTAATTTCACTTTTGTAATTTCCACAGATATTATCATGGTCAGACAGCTATTCCTCTCTCCTCATTAAAAAAAAACCCACACAAATATTAGTAGATTTTTTTTGACTTGTATTTAACTGCATTATTTTTATAGCTGTAGCTACAATAAAACCAGACAAGATGCTATGGTCCAGTCTAATAAAACGTTACTATTATATTGTTTTACCTGTTGTCACAAAGAGAGGAAATGGGAAAATAAATTGTAAGACTAATATTGTCAAAACAACTCATGAACCTCGGCTTTCAGAGCTTCTTATGTTGATTTTTCTTCCATGCAAAAACCACTGTCTATGATTAAATATTTTTAATCATATCAGGTGAACTGAAAACATAGTTCTGCAAACACTGAACATTTCTGAACTGTGATGTATCTAAATGTATCAATACATTTGCTTACATACTAAGTGACATCTCAATAGTACCCTTTGACTTAATATGCACTTCCAAGACTTTTCTAGGTAGTTGAACCTGGTCTCATTTAACAGTTGTCCTTTCTTTTAATTGTAAATTATAGTGTTTGAATCTCTTGTAATTTCCCCTCAGAGAACAGATATTCTGTAATTCTTCTCTGCTTTTTGCAGAAATGTGACAGTATTCTCTTCCATTATTGTCTTTGGCAATGCAGGACGATTTACAAATATATGAATAAAAAGATAGGTTTCTGTTTCTAAGAACTTAAAAAGTTGGGGAAATGTAAGACAGTTATTGCATGGATATTACACAATTATTGAAAGTATCTTTATATTATTAGTTTTTCATTTGATTTCTGACAACATGGATTTTGCTGACGTGGATTTGCTGACAAACTGAAGGCTGACAGAGCTGGTATTGATGAGATAGTAAAAAAAGGGAAGTAAGTCTTTTGAAAAACAGAACAAAAAGTATAAGGGTTCACAGACAGGAGACTCCATCCTGATGCTGTAGTTGTTTCAGTGCATAGATTTACTTGTGAGAGAATACCAAAGTAAGGCATATATTTTAGCTGATATTTTTATTGTTTACACTAGTGATTTAAAACAAAGCAGAGGAAAGGTAGATATATTAAAGGGCCATGAAAGATGAAGTGAGAAGTTTCAGTGTTAGAAGAATGATCGAGAGACCCAGTGTGGTGCCAGCTATGGTGATTAATAGATTAAAGTGGAAGGAAACAAATTTTAAAAATGCATTTGCTGCAATTTGACCTGCAGCTCCCAGCAACTGACAAATTTTGCAGTGGCTTTGGGAATATTTCTCCTCAAAAGGCACGTCACAGAGTTAGGGACACTTTTGTGCTGAAAGTGAATGTGAATTGTCTGCTTGTGCTCTTACTGAGGTGGTGAAAGGAGGATTTAGCCATCATTAATCTATAACGGGAAAACCGAGTGCAAAGAAAGCAAAATTTCCCACTGAGGTCTTTTGTAACAACTTTGCTTATATTTTCTCAATTTGTTTAAACATTTTGAGATATGGAAGCCTCTTTGATTCTAATGCGTGTCTTAGCCAAGAGTAGCTGTCTTCATCCCATCAAATCTTTTTTTATCTCCATTAGTGCTGTAAGTTTAAGCTTGTATGCAGTTCCATTACATCTATCTCCACTGCTTCTCCTTTTATGTGCTTTTTACCTTTCATAAAGTTTTTCCTGTTTGCCTATGCTGAATTAATTTTAGAGTGACGCTTCGAGTTAACATCAGAATTGACTCAGATTTCACCTGAAATTGTAATTCCTTCTTGGCAATGACAGGAAAGGTGTAGTTTTAGGCAACCCTTATCTTAAGCAAAAAAACCTGTGAATTTACCTTGTTGTGAAAGGCTAAATACTGTCTCTCATGGCCTGTAAATATTCCCTGTCAGTGGACCTGGCAAGCTAACTAAACAAGAAAGAATAGTGGTATTTTAATTGTTCAAGCAGAATTTATAACTTTATCTATATGCAATTTGTTTTTCAGGGTAAAAATGTAAGGAATAAATGGTAACTCTATCTTTGATCCCTGTCTCCTGCCTTTGATTCTTTTTTTCCCTTTCTGCTTTCTCCAGAATCTGCTGATCATCTTGGCAAATTTCAGCTAATTGCTATCATTATTACCACTACAGATATAACTTTGGGTTACTATTCAGGTAAATGTATATTTTATAGAAACTTTTGAGTGCTTAGTATAAGCATAATTATTGTGTCTAGCATTCTCACTACTGAGGTAATAAGTCAGAATATATGTATTTGACAAACCTTAGCAGGATGTTGAAAAATTCACTGACATGCTTTAGACATGTACGAATTTTTTAGGGAATCAGAAATCTTCATGTTTTCAGCTCTCATACTACATACACAAATGGAGAAAAAAAAAGGGTTTTTTTTTTGTACTTAATCATATAGATTACCAGTGCCCTGGATCCACTGATCATCAGAGCAGGCATTGGATCACTAGACTAAAATTACAAGAAATCACAAGAAATGTTGTGTAAGACTGAAAAGTGCCTTTCACTATTAATATGTTTACGGAAATCAAAACAGAACACACTTCATGCTGCTCTGACAAAAAAAAAAAAAAAAGATAGAGAAATGGTTTAGTTATTCCTGTTTTCTTAGAAATTGTGTAACAATCTGAAAATACTTACAGTCATTTTTTTTTCTCAGAATTACAATAAATTAGCTAAGTACTGGTACATTTTACTGGACTACACTGTTCTCAGGTCAAACATTCTCACTCCTTAGAGACTTTCTTTTCCTTTTCTAGAATTCTTCTTAGAAGGAAAGTGAAACATATCTATTGAAACAGTTCCAAAAAGTTCTATCTGTATCTGCAATAATCTATGTGTGTATACAGATGCACATACATGTAAAACACCCAAATAACATATTTCTTATTTTAGATGAAAAGTGAATAATGTCACGCACCACATACAGGGATGTTGTTTTTTCCTGTAAGCTTGGCTCCTTCTGACATTTACTGTTACTCAGTTTGTATTTGTAAATCTAATAGTTAACATGTTTCTGTAATAAAGTAGGAACTCCCCAGAGTGTAAATTATTTATCTGATTTCTTGTACTAGAACATTATCATCTTTTTTCAGTCCTGAGTGAAGGGATCTTACAGAAATGACTGACATCTTTCAAATTAATCACAATATGTATTCCTTTTTAAATGCAATTATTTAAGTAAATGGTACTCAGGACAAAACTACTGCTTTGTAAGATAATGGGAAAGCTCCTGATAGTATTTGGTGGGAGCCAGACTAATCACATCATCTTTCTGAAAATCATAGTCAAGTGTTTGGGCTGCTAATTCTCACTTACCAGTGATGCAGCTGAGTAGCATACGTACACTAGTGCCATACTACTTTCAACAAACACATAAGTGTTGGATTGTGACAAAACAGAGAAAAATAGGGATTACAAATGACAAGCTAATATTGTCCACTAATTACATCTAAACTTGAAATTAAGATACGAGCTACACAGCACATAAAGTCAGTCTTGGTAATTACCACAAAAGGATAATTATTCTGCCAACAGGAAAACAGAGAATCTCCATAACATGCTGCAAAAGTTTTGTTCTGTACTGGGATTTGGATTCTGAGTCCTAGTCCCCCAGAGCACATATATGCACAGATTAACAATCTGGTTGAACTGCTCTGTTCATTAGAAACATCAGCCTCTGACAGTATCCACAGAAACCTCCCTGAAATTTGCAAACAAAGAGAGGACTTGCTTTCTGATAGTTGTTTGTCGGTTTGTTTGTTAATCTGTTTAAGTTAAACTAAACAGTTGGGAAATAGAGCTGGAAATCCACTGGCAGAATCCTCCACTGGCATTAAAAAACAAGGAAAATACTTCAGTGTCGCAGTTAATTTGGCAATGCTCTATGATCAGTCACTTTGTTGAGATATTTTTTGTTTGTAATAACTCATAATCCTACTGCAAATATGGTTCTTTCCCATCATTTCTCATTCCACTTCAAATGCTATAAAGGTGAGTTTTGATCACAAGATGGCTTAGATGTATGGGTAGTTTCTAGCCAACTTAATAGGAACTTTCTGGGAACAGTCATGATAAAACCAAGTTGGGAGGAAGACACAAATGAACTGTTACTGATTTCATATTAGTTTTACATCAATATAATTGTAACTTAAGTAGACATCTTTTCAATTTCTTCTACCAATAGCAAGTTTCAAATCAAGTCCTAGCATTTTAGTAATATGATGTATGGAAAATACACACTGGCTCTTGAGTGGGACTTTTTTTTCTTATTTTCACTGCAGAGATCTCAGGGCATAATACATCCTGTACAAAAAGATACAAAAATAAATGGTTCAAACACACTGTATTTATAATAGTGCTGATTGTCAATATCAAATACTAGCATTAAGAGTAATAAAAAGTGATTCTAGAAAAATTAATACAGTTAGAAAATTATTTTTAAAATATGAAAAGAAGGTAGATTATATATGTTCCTGACATATTTTTTTCTTTTTATCTGTGCAGCAACTTTTTATAGATGCTCTTTAAAACCTTAAGAACAGAAAGAGAGCCATGCTCTCAGGCAAGGCTTTCATAACTGATGGAAAAAATCACTACACATAGCCTTATAAAGCACACATAGCAATTATGTAAAATCAATTGAGGCTGTCTAAATCTTGGCTTTGAAACAAAGGTTCATGGAGTAAATGCTGAAAAATTCTTGGCAACAATTGCTGTTAACATTGCAGATTAATAACTAGGGTTGGGTCTGATTCTGATCTAACCCTGACTAGTTTTGCACTTGCATGAATTCTATTGATCTGCATCAACTTATTCAAGATGGTCATTGATAAGAGATTTTATCTGTGACCTGTGACATAAAAATCTGCTTCCTTATTAATAATCTATGATTTAAGAAAACATCAAACTATTTCATCACTTATTATTTGCTTGCATTTAACTTAAGTATTGAAAAATGATTTTAAAAAAATTACTTTAATTTTTAACAGGAAAACCAGGAATAAATCTGTTGTTTGTGTTCCTGCAAAATGGACTCTATTTGATGTCTTCTTAAACATAAAACAGAGATAAAAATAACAGTATCATAAAAATACATCCTAAATATAAAAGTCATTCATTTTTCAGAACTGCCGTGACTGAAGTCAAGAAAACAGTACTTATTTATTAACTAAGATATTGCTTTTTAATTATTCTTTTATCAGGTCTCTTTTTTACAGTCCGGATATTCCTTCCAGTTTTCACAAAACAGTATTGTAAGAGGGATATAAATGTCCAGTAGCTTTCAGCAAATGGTTAGAGAAGCAATAGACCATTATTAATGTTTTAATTAAATAATATCCCATTGACATGAAAACTATTTTAGCCTGAGTGAAAAATGCATACTTTTGTCAGTTGCTAATTTATGGACTGTTTCTATGACCTTAATTTTGCAAACACTTGATGTCATGATTGAATAATAAGGAGGAATTATCAGAGTAAGAAAAAATCTATTGATATAATAAAACACAGCAGTTGAGGCTCCATATTCTAGGGCAAATGTAGACACAAACCTTTACAAGTCACACATTTTTTGGTATGGTTTATCCCAGTTTTGTGAAAATTTACTTCTTCTCCAGAAATGTATCAGACTATAAAGAGTTTTTTAATTTGATTTTTTTCTTCACAGAAACGATCACATCTTTTATTCTGTCTTAATTTTTTTCTGATAATTCAAGAGAAGAGAAGAACAACTACAATTCATTTCAATTTAAGAAAATAAACTGCATTACATGTTACATTCTGGCAGCTTTCAGGAAATGCTGGAATCCTGAAATATCTAGTGCTTCGTATTTTAATTTATATTAAAAAGAAAATTGTTTCCTGTGGCTGAAATAGATTCTATAGCTAACTGTTTTAAAAGATACTGTTAATAAGCCCTGAAACAACTACTCTTTCTCTCTCTTTGTCCCACAATGTACCCAGTTCCTTTAATATTTCTTTTTTTATTTTATGTTATTTTTATGATTGCATTTTAGTCATTATTTTATATGCAGACTGGCCTATATGTAAAAATAAAATATCTCTCCCAAAATCATATCTGAAATATGATACAGAAAATATAGACTACAAAAAGTAGATGTTCAGGTAACAGAGAGATGAATATTACGAAAATATATGTAGACTGATGTATACACTTCCAATAAAGCATTTTGCTCTAGATAAACCCTGATGGATTTAAAATTTCTATTCCTGGGCTTCCACTAAATCTTTTAAAGAGCAAAGGCTCTTTGACAGACAGGATGTGTTTACCTTCTCCTGACTGTCTGCTGTTCTCAGAACCCCTGTCCTGGGGTTCTCACCTGATAGTAATAATCTCCAATAAGGTACTTGTATCAGAAGTAGAAAAGTAGACTTCCTTTATAGCCACTACACAAAAATTCTTCACTTATGCTATACTGTTCAGTTTACTGGAATACTGAGCTACTTTAGAGGGGATCCCAAAACATTGTTTCTCACAACTGATTATGCAGAGTTGCTATATATTTAGCTCAGACATAGATAACTGTACATGTGTGTGACACAGATTTGTCAGGCTAACTTTGGTACCCCTGTACTCAGGGATTACATGTTATTGCACCACTGACCATTCAAGAGGGAGTAGGCATGGTGGACTTCCCACTCAGAGTCCCAAACTTCTCTTCCCTCTTCCTCTGTTGGCATACTTTGATGTCTGTGGTGGAAGAATTTACAGTGAAAAGGGGAAATTACCCTAAAACCTATTTGGTGTTAGTGCTGGTGTTAGTGTTGGGTTATAGGTTGGACTCGATGATCTCGGAGGTCCTTTCCAACCTTATGATACTATGAAACTGTGTGTGAAGGTCTGTGTTCAGCATCAAGTCAAACAAAGAGTGTCTGGTCTACTTAGGAAATTGGAAGAAATTGTCTTGCTCCACTAGCAGTGGGCTTTATGTAAATGAAAAAAAACAATCCAGCTGTGCTTACACAGTCTTCTCTGTAGAAGCAGAAGCACCTCTGGTCAAAAGTGTCATTGCAGACTAGCAGAGAATAAGCCTCATAACAACATACACTGTCAGCCCAAATACTGACATCAAGAAGTTATTCAATATCTTTTCATACAAAGATAACAAAATTAATAGCACTATTTTTTTAATTTCTTCCTCTACATCTGCCCTTGATTTAGTGAACCAATGCAAGTTAAATCTGGCCATTACTGGAGCAATTGTGTTTGCATGAATCTGCCAAACAGTAGTTAGTATTATGTTGTGCGTTCAGACTTGTTGGTAGAGGCATTATGGAAAAATATTTTGCAAGACATTTCTTCATACACTGTTATCATCCATGTAGCAAAAGTGAAATATTTTTCACTAAGTGAGTTCCGATTTCCATCTTAAATAAATAGTTACACATCTGTCAGCTGTATCACTCCATAAGTTTATCCCTCACAAAAATTTTATAATGACTAAAGAAGTGCTAATTTGCTCAGAGATACCTATATTTATACAAAAGGAATGCTTGGATTTTCAGAAATGAGAAATATTAAGTGCTGCAAAAGTAAAGGGAACTTGCTCAGTAGCCTGAAAAATCATGTAATTTGACTTGTGTTTCACAATTAGAGTTATCAGAGCCTGTACATCCCACCCGTCTTTTCACTCTCAGTTTAGATGGGCAGAAATTTCACACCAGTTCTGACTAGCTTCTGATGTGTCTGCCTTTCCACATTATACTAAACAGTGACCACAGTTTCTCTTCTGCCATTAATAGGATATTATAAGGAAGACTAACAATGTGAAAAAGCACTTCAGGGTGAGAGTCCAGTGATTTCATTAATCTCAATGATTTCCGCTTTTTAAACATATTTTTGCGCTTGTGACAAAACTCCTAATTCAATCCAGTTTTTATCAGTATCAGAAGAGGATCTGTATGAATCACTGCATAATTTCCTTTCTTAACTCCTTTTTTAATCTGAATTTGGAAGAAGTGGTTCAGTTAATCAGGTATTTCAGCAATAGTGATATTGTTTCAATAGAGATTTTTTAGTTACTTTTTTAAGATAAGGGTTTTTTATAAAGTGTATTTAAACATTAAAGACTCTGTTTAAAGTCAGCAGAGAAAATATAATATTTATACCAAATCGGGGAGTGCAGTAGCTTGTTCTGTTCATCTCCTATTCTTTTGACAACAGTGCCCTGAGTCAACATGGAAGATTATTGACCTGAAGTGTTTTGAATTGATTATAGCATTTGTAACTTTTTGGAGGTTACTTAAGTTGTTATGTCACTTTTTAGAAGGTATAATTGTCATCATTAAGGTATAATTCTGGTAGACCATCAGATACCAAAGATATGCAATCTGGAATATTCCCAGAGAGGTAAATGACAAAAACAGAAAATGAAGTACATCTGCTGTCCATACACTGTCCGACATTAGAGGTGTTCCTTGTTAAGTATATGCAGTCCTATATGATCTATGGAGCTTTGAGCATTTCTAGTATGAGATAACATTTAGATTTATTTAATTATCAAATGTATTTGTTTTGAAGGACAAAGTCTACCTTCTATAGAAACTTGGTGATTACAACCTCAGTATTACACAAAGAGTGAGTCGCATTTTCTCTACTGCTGGAGAATGGAGACATCCAGACTGTGTAAACTGGGAAGATAGCTTAGAAAGAAGTAATTTCTGGATAAGATATACTTCTATCCTGATATTAATATTCTTCTGTCACATAAAATAAAGGTAATTTCTCTACTAAAGGATGGAAGGGGAATTTCTATAACGAATATATTCTATAACAAATATTTCAGACTGTATTAGCCCAGCATACACTAACACAAAAATATCAAGTAGAGCCATAAACCTTTCAGTCAAGTCCTCTCCTTCAACGTAGGCAAGGAGTACACTTCGAGCTGCACAAGGGTTTTGAAGACTCTGATATGACTTTGGGAAGGTGACATAAAATCTACATGATTCTCCTAGGTGACATTTCAGGGCAGCGAGGTAAAGCCAGAATATTGTGTTTAGGGAAGTGACTCCAGCCAGCCTAATTAAAACATCTGCTTTTCTTTGTGTACGGCTGGCTATTAAACCAAGCCTCATGTAATAAATACGGGGCTGAAATAAATCTCAGGAATACGGGCCAAATAATTTGTTCCCCTAGACTACAATGAACTCAATCGAGATGTAACTGCTAACAACATTGACAATGTCTCACTGTATCCTCGCATTTGAGGAGAAATATTGCTTATACTCTGGAATGCTGTGCTCAGTTAGCTATTAATTTTTATTTTGTGAAGAAACACATGCACAAATGATTTGCAGCTTCTTCCCGCATAAAACTTACATTTAACTTGCTGATATAGGATGTCCCAATGTTCATGCAGCCCTCAATGTTGTGTTTTACCAATGTCATGCAGCAATGTATCTCATACCTTAATTACAATGTACATGGTGAATGACTACCTTTGTTTTGTCCTGTTTAACCTTGTATTGAATATCATGTAGTTACATATTATATGATGTAGTTCTCCAAGGTGTGGAATGGTTAAGGTTCATTCTGTACCAGTGAAAAGATAACAAGAAAAAATCAAATCATTGACTAAAAGAAAGGAAAATACTAGATAGAATCCAACATTTTCCAAGAAAATATTAACAACAAAACTACATGAACTTCCAAGTAGTTATCTGTAATACCTGAGTGTTGTATAATCCACTATTTGAAAGAATAATGCATTCCACTAAAGTTATCATGCTTGAAGTGCACATCTTTATTGAAGTGAAATATGTAACAGTAATAATGTAGATGGGGGGGGGGAAAGTGAAAGAATGAGAATAGGAAACTGCAATAAACAGAAACATGGGATGTTGGGAACAGGCAATCATTTCTTCACTAAGCTAAAAGGAATCCTAGGCTGAAAGTGAATAGAAAAGTTATTGGAAGGAAGACTATAGGGATGATAATTAACAGCTAGTCTAAGAAACAGAATTTCCTAGAAAAAGGGAGGAGAGTCAGGTATTCATAGATATGAGGACACAGAGAATTTAGAGTAATTATTGACACTAATGATAATGCACGGAGTAAATCTTAGCAGATAAGGTCTGAAGATAAGGACAAGGAAATTGCCCAAGATAGCAAATAACCTTTTTATAAAAGACAAGACCTTTTGAACAATACAGGAAGTTCAGAGAGAAAAGAAAGGAGTCATGGGAAGTGTGGTATTGAAGGTAATTCATGCAATCCAAGATGGAAAGAGGGAAATAGAAAGGCAAAAAAAGGGTTGAGTATGTGTTAAATGAATGAATGGTGCAGAAAATAAAACAATTATTACCAGTAGGTTTGGGAGATACTACATCCAAAGTAGTATCTCTAAAGCCTGTCTACGCAGATTTCAGGCTGTCCTTACAGACATAAGGCATAAATACTGCCATTTTCCAAAGACATTATTGTAAATCACTTCTAGCTTAATAATTGGGGGAAAAAAAAGTAAGGAAAGCAACAATAATTAAATATTTAGAAGTATTTAGAATACTCCCATTTGGTATAAATATTTTTTATTTCACTTGAAAGCAGACAATTCCACTGGTCTCTGTCTTACAGATCTTACAGCTCCAGTTAAATTCTGTTTAAGTTAGGAAAATCTGAGCAATCAGCAGACAAATCAATTAGAGACAATTTTTTTGTGGTTAAATGGATAAATAAGTGGCAGAAGTATCATTAGAATCGACTTTACTATCTAAATAAGAGCATTACATGGAAAATAAAAAAGGATAACCACAAAAATCTGCTACATGAAGACAGGACTGAAGAGATGTATTCCAAATAAAAGTGAAAAGAAACCTATTTAGACATTGTCTTTTTTCATGATACTCAAAGACATTCAATAAGTGTCAATAATTACTCTAAATTCTCTGTGTCCTCATATCTATGAATACCTGACTCTCCTCCCTTTTTCTAGGAAATTCTGTTTCTTAGACTAGCTGTTAATTATCATCCCTATAGTCTTCCTTCCAATAACTTTTCTATTCACTTTCAGCCTAGGATTCCTTTTAGCTTAGTGAAGAAATGATTGCCTGTTCCCAACAGGCAAACCTTGTAACTCAAAATATTAAAGTCTGAAAGTGCTGTTCACAGAACTTGGAAATACATCATTCCACATTAGGATGTCTTGAGCCGATCAGGTGAGGCAGAATAGCTGAAGGATGCATCCAAAAATGAAATAACTGGGAGATAGCCATGGATATAATGGCATTACAGAGAATGGCTTAAACTTGTTCAAATCCACACCGCTCTTCACATCTCACTGAGAGATGATCATTGTAATAATAGAATTCTCTCTTATTCAGAAATCACTTGGACTTTTCTAAAGGCTCTAACCATGTGTCCAAACAAAAAAAATCATGAATGGTAATTATAGCATGCTCTTTAATTCAGAAATACTGTATGTATAACTAATGCATTGTGAGATTAATCTCATGATATGTCCTATATCATCCCTCAGTTCAAAAAAACAAAGCCTTCACTGCCAATTGGTTTCGATTTTGCTTATATATGAATTACTGAGCTCAGTGAGTTTTTCAGGCATCAGATAGTCTCAATGAAAGCAATAAGATAATTTTTCTTCATGTCGATGGCACAAATCAATGAATGAGAAGCTTAGCATATAAAAACAAGTGCTAATTCATCCTCATTTTTTTCTATAACACCATTCATCAGAAAACATAGGACTTAAAGAAGGAAGGAATTTCTCATGCCTTATAAAATGATTTGCCTGTATCAAAGATATCTTTCCCTTTGAATAATCAGAATTGGACATATATGAACCAGTCTGTTCCACCCTGGGTAGAAAACTTCTTGTCTCTTAAGCAATTTGCTTTGAAATATACAAACTCATATTTTTCGAAAGGGTACTGAGTAAAAAATTTGTTCTTAAAATTGTTGTGCTATATGGAAAAGAAGAACAACCTTTTACTTGATTCTACCTGTAGAGTGTTTTTTCTTGAAAAACTTGGGAAGTTTTTTTTTTATATCACCACAGTTATAATTTATTTCTTAGATCTACAAAGCAGGTGTTAATTACAGGAATGACAATGTAGTCTTAAAATATTAAAGTTTAACATAAAGTGGCCTGGTTTCAAGCAAATTCTTCCCATCTCTGGCAATTATTCATCAACTCTTCAGTGATAAAGAGTTAGTCTGTTTCCAGAGCTAACAAGTTTGTCTTTATCTTCAGAGCTGCCTTCAAGTACATAAGAACTTCACTTAAAATCCGGGGACTTGTCTTCTGAGAGAAAAAAATTTTGCAGGTAAGTTGAGGAGGCCTCAAACTATGTTCCCCAGTAAGCAATTCATAATGCCTGGCCTAAAAGATTGTTTCAGCAGCATTTGATTCATCGAGGTCTCAGCTCAGTGAAAACACTGTTACTTTAGGTCCTAAAAATAAGTAGTGTCATTTTCTCTTTGCAATGAATTCTTTCATCCAATCATATTCTTGTATGCAAATATACCATAGCTAGTAGAGATAAAAAAAGCACAAATAAAGCTAAGAGCTCAGTCAGGACAAAAATCACTTTGCTTCCCTTATACTTCATTTCACCTGTGCTTAGGAATATCCTTAAACTCTCAACTGAAAATATGAAGAAGCAAAGTTCAGAGACAAATTCTGCTTCAGTTCTGCCAGCGCTGCCACAACCTCTCAAAGATCTGAAAATTAAGTACACCAAGGTTAGTAGCATTTGTGTTTCTTGATTTTTCTTATGTATTCAGCTCAGTCAGTATGAAGTACTCATTTTAATCTACTGTGAATCATGGAAACAACTATAAATCAGTGCATAAAATGCTTATTATGAACTGTTTCTGATATTATATATATTAGCAACTAATGTAGAGTGATCTTATTAACCTAAGTATTTCAAGAAGTGTGCAAATGTGATAGAATAATTTCATATTTCGCTTGGAGTGTGTGTTGTTTTTCTCCTGAAGCAAACTTTCTGCACTAACAAGTTACTCCAAAAGGACAAATGAAGGAAGGAAGGAAAAGTTTCTGTTGTTACATTGCTTTTCAGAACATGAGAACAAATTCAATTATCATATTGCATTGTATTACAATCAGTTTTAAATAATTATACCATATAAGCTTATGAGGAAAAGGACACATGAAAAAGAAACCAAAGTAAAATTCACTTCAGTCATATATTTTTTCTTAGAGAAAATGAATCTGGGTTTAAGTTATAAAAGTAATTATCACTACAACGAAGTCTACCATCAGTATTGCCATAAAATTTTTGTAATAAAAATACACAGATAAAGAAGGTCTGAATCCAGACTTCTGTTCCCAGCTTGAAAAGACCTTTTGACTGTTTTGTATCATAACATGCAGATATCATCAAGAACTTAGAACAAACTGATTTCACAAAATATTGAAACTCTGACCTCTGACACATTCTGGTAGAGCAATTGATCAGAAAGGACCTCTTTGGAGAATCCTTGGTTACTGTTCATTCTTTTTCTCATTACCATTGCAATGGAACTAAATTTTATTTTCTGCTACCACTGCTTATTTCCTTTCCAGAAGCAAGGTGTTCATTGATCATTTAAATTAGTCATTTTGTATTCCACTCTATCCTATTTTTTTCATGGGAAAACTTAGCAAATTTCTGTGCATATGTTTCTTGAATAAATCACACAGGACCTTACTTTGTAAATATTTACCAGGCTACAAAGGCTATGTAGTTTTGCCACATGATAACATTTTACAGTTCATTTTGTCCAAAAAAAAAAAAAAACACAACAAAAAAACAAACAAACAAACCAACTACCAAAAAAAATCTTAATTCAGATAAGATATTTCATTACTTCTGCCACAGTGCTGTTTTAGAATCTATAGTGCTATTGGTTTGCTCTTCCTTTTTTTCCAAAGGAAAACAATATCAGCAAAGTGCTGGCTCAGAAATCTAATGTAACTGAATATACCAGATATAAATTCCTGTAAACATTTCTATCCTATATATTTAGTCAATAAAAGCCTATTCCATTAATACAAAAAAGCAACCACAAGACTGCCAGAAAGGCTCTAAGATCTATAGTGAACAATCAATCAGAGTGTCACACGGCAAATGCAAGTTTCATCTGCAAAAGAAAGCACTCAAAATAGATACCATTTCCTTAAAAAATGTATATAATGTGTAACTGTGTAGAAATGCAATGCACTTGTTTGCAGAAGTGATCAAATCTGACACACCCTTGCAGTGACTTGATTTCATCCTCTCTTCAAATATCACATAGGATTGTCTGAAAGCCACAACAGTGATTGGAAGGATAGGGAGACTGGATAATAGAAAGGTCACTTCATATCCAGCAGACATCCTACAGCTTAACAAAGCCTTTCCACTCTTGTCTCCTTACACACCCTGTGCTATATAAATTAGAACATTGGGATCAAAATGAGGGAAGTGCTTATTACACTAATGTGTTAATATTTCTATCTGAAGATTCACAGATCAGTCAGCTCTGGAAACCCAATTTTCTCTTTTTCTACAATGGCATAATATCACCAACCATCACACAAGCATCCGAAGAAGGGTCTGCAGGAGATGTTCCAAGGACTCTTCCCTTTACTTAAAGCTCTACGTGAGAGGGATCACTCTGGGCTTTTTACAGAAATAGCTTAACTAAGTATTTCTATGTTTCTATGGATTTAGAGGTTGGTATAGCTTCATTTCAGACAATGCATTTCACATATAGCACAGAAGAAAGAATTCTTGAGCAAATTTTATTTTCAGGAATTAAATTGGATACATTTTAAACAGTTGAATTGTCCTGGCTATTGAGCCACGAAGTGATCATGATTGATTCCATATCTAAATCTCCTTTAAAGATACTCCAATGAACCTAACAAGTGTTTGTAGCTGGCTACCAATATACTAGCAAATATTTTACTTAGTCAACACTCAAGAATTGAACAATACGTGTTTGACAAATGATTTCTCTCACATACATTAAGCCCTGTGGTGCTCCTTGAATCAGAGAAACTCAGATTTGATAATTATTAGGTTGTCAAATTACATGAGGGAGAGAAAATGAGAGCTCATTCTCTCACTAAGCTGCATCTGGAATATCAGAAACTGTTGAAGGTAAGCCACTCTGAGTGAAGAAAAATCATAGCTAAGTAGCACGTACGTTGCAATCAGTTGCTTCACAAAGATGAGGGGTAAAACCACAAAACTTTCATTAGAATATCAGAGAAAACTAATCAGCTAAAAAGGTATAGAGACATACTCTTTTAAGATGAGTTGGCTTTGTAGCTACAAAGCCACTGACTGACAAATCAAAAAGTTTAAACAAATAATTAATAGAAAGAGTATGCTCTCTTATTATTAGTTCCTTGCAGCAGTAAAATGTAATGCCCGCATGAATAATAACATACAATTACGAAATGTGATGTGGAGATGGAGGGGAGAAATTTACATGAAATATCCAAATAACAATCTCTTGTAAGGAAAAATCTGAGGGGCAGGGAAGACATTTCACAGCAGATATATTTGTTTAGCATTCACTACTTTAATCTTTAGTGTTTCCTTAAATAATTTAACAGTTTTGCTTAAATCATAGAATCATAGAATCATCTGGTTGGAAAAGACCTCTGAGATCAAGTCCAACCATACCTGTCCACTTACTAAACCATATCCCTAAGAAACTCATATACTTGCCTTTTAAACACCTCCAGGCATGGTGACTCAAACACCTTCCTGGGCGGCCGGTTCCAGTGCCTGACTACTAAAGAATACAATGAGACCAAATGACATATTTTGGGACTTTTATATTGAAACTTATAACACTTGAAATGAGCCTCCTCTTGGGTCACAAATCCCTTTCAGGTTTAGATGCAGCTGTAGGATTTACTGCCAACACCAAATTCAAGAATATCTGAACAACCCTCATTATCTATAAAAGCAAATGTGAACAGGGGCCAAAAATTTTTCAGCTCCATGCATCAGCTCATCTGAGTGATGCTTAATTGTCTCCAGCATGTGAGATCCCTGCCACAGACCTGGTGCCTCTTCAGTGCTCCTAGTCTAAAAAATGCTGCTGGTGTCATTCTCTGGTTTACTGTCTACACTAGAAAGTTTGTCAGCAACCAGCAGAACAGTTGTTGAAATTTAGTGACTGCTTCTAGTTCTGTAAAACACATAGTCGAGTTCATTTGATGAGCATTGTCAAGAAAAGCCTTATTACAGCAAGAACTGTAAACTGTCTGGGGACAGATTTACAGTGGGAGGAGGTTATGCTTTTTCTTGTACCATAACTTTGGAAGAATTTATGATATCTAAAGAGAATATAGCTTAGACATTTCATAGTTATAAAGCTACCCTTAATAGCTAAGTTTGGGATAGTTCACATTTAAGGTAGTTCTATTACTGTGCTTGACTACATCACTGTAGTTTAGATTACAGTTTATAATGGTAATATTTTCTTCTCTAAACTGCACTTTCAAGTCACTTCTACAGAAGCACTGAATCCTGAAACCCTGTATAGACTTGGACAACATTGAACTCACAAAAAGGGGGATCCTTGTTCTAAGGAAGATACAAGAAGATGTGTTGCATAAGGTGTTGGCACCTAACGTAGAGGCTCTAATTTCAGCAGAGCTATTGCATGGTCTATCTGAGGCAAATCCTTCTGGAGTCAAATAATTTCTTTCCTCATGCAGCACAGAGACAAACATGGCACATCACATTCAGCAGATATTTTTTAAAATGAACTCACGGTCCTTTAAAAATACTCAAGGACTGAAAGGAATAAAACAACTGGGATAACAAATAAAGGCAAAGAACGTGTATTGCCTCCCCGTCCTCTGCTCAGGTCATTTGAGTGGCCAAATCAACTATTTAAACAAAAAGACTGTAATTTTGCAGATAACTTCAGCCCCATATAGTAAGTATTATCAGATTATCTGAACTGAAACAAATCATTTCAGAAAATCAACATTTTATTGCACTCCGACACTGGGAAGTAAAGCCTGTCAGAGGGGTTTTGACTGCAATAGCCTGTTACCTTGGCTCTAGTTTATATGCTAAGCTTCAGTAGCATCTGTCTCATGTACAAGAAAGTTGTATTTCCAGGTCTAGTGCAAAGAAGTCTGAAAGTCATTAATTCTTTGCATAGTTGAAATGAAAACCATCTTCTCCCCTAAACATGCCAGTGAAATAACAGTTACAAAATGCCTTCAATAACATTTCAAAATCCTTACAAAATAAATTTGCAGCCCTAAACCTCGTGGGCTGTAGTCAGTCATCACAGACAATCCCCTGCACAACATATACCACAGATGGGTAGTTCTTTTGCGTTTATGTCTAACAAAGCAGCACAAAAAAAATCCTAAACTGCCAGTGGAGTTCTGCCTGATAGAACTGTAACTTACTGCAATATGATCCCAATTTTTTTTTTCAGCAGGACAGAGGAGTTGCCATAGGCTACTGTTGGCTGGTACTTCAATGTTACCTGGATTTAAGATCCACATCCTGTTTGTTTGCAGCATATACCCCATGGCATTAAATGAGTATGGCTGCATGCACATTTATGAGTGGAGCTGCCTGCAATGTCGTAACACAGCTTACAATAAGAGTTTTGACCTTTTCCTTCTCTTTCTCTCTTTCATACCTGCATATGCAAGACTACTATCTAATTTACAAAAGACATCTGGATAATTTGATTTATACAGCCCTGATACAATGTTTTATATATATTTGATATAATGAGGTTATGTTTCAATAAGAATTGTATTAGAAATGTTAATAAGAAAGATATTCTAAACCGATATTACGGGTGATATTGGTTGGTGCAATAACTATAGTATTTAAAAAATAGTTTAAAAACTTCCAAAGATGGTGTGTTTTGCTTATTCCTTTCACAGACAGATATGAACTTGGCATACTGTAACATCATGGCAATGTTATGTTAATATTTACCTTTTACTTTGTCTCTTTTCTTGGCAATGTAACTACTTACTAAATATGGCTTTTTTCATGTTAACCATTTAAGTGCTGGTTTTTTCCTTTAATAACAGAATTTTTTGTGGATAGTCCTATAATCAGCTTCACATATCTGAAATTTCCAGGGACTTTCATATTTATTTGCCTGATGACTTTTGTTGTATCAGAAGTTTGCAGGTCAGTCCTGATGGTTGGAGGCATCAATGGCATGCTATATATGGTGTTTAGCTATGAACGAGCTGAAATATGCAGGAATACATTAATAGAAAATTTTTAACATATCCACAAAAAGATAATACTTTTACTGATCTTGATAGTTCTTATCAAACTATTCTCAAATTATTAACAAAGACACAGATAGCCAGTGTAAGTAATTTCTATTCAAAAAATTCTTTTCCCTGGAAGCAGTCGCGTTTTCAGTACATATGTGGTGGTAGGGTTCAAATCACTAGTCTCTGTCACAAAAAGCATTTATCCTGCAGTTTTGGAATTTTGACTTTGTTCCTCCCCAAGTCAACCATCATCTGATTTGATTTGTTTGTCCCAAAGTATTTTCCAGTTTTCCATTTAAATGTTCATACTAGGCTGGGCAGCAGCGCTGGATCTTTCATACTAATAGAAAGGAAATCAGAATCCTATTTTCTGCTAGTTGGTCTCACGGGAAACCTCTGGTGACTAAAGTTAGGGCAAGATGCCTCGTGGTTTGAACACCAAATATTTGGTACAGTCAGTCAGAGCCTGCCATGGTCTTGATAATGAACATGGTCAAGATCTCACACGTGGGCCAGCAACCTAGTGGCTCAGAGAGAACCAAAAGCAAGGGGCAGCAGTCCCAGCTGCAGCAGGAACCAGGCACCAGGAGGGCAACTTAGGGTGGGGACATAATTTCAGCACTGACACAAACCCAGAGATCACAGAGAGGATTAAACATAGGATGAGAGGTACTGTTAACATTAGACTGTATACATTATCCTGTCAGCTTTCAAGAACAACCTCCACAATACCCGATAGCAAAACAGCCTCCCCTCTTCAACATCCATGTCATGTATGAGAATGTTCCAGAGAGGTTTTCCTTTCTGTTTTAAGGCTAACCTACAGAGACAGAAACAAAAAGTTAACTCACTTTGGCAATTTCAGCAGCAGTGGCTAAGAAGTGGCAGGCCCTAGAGCACCAGAGATCTTCTGTAGTCAGCAGCAAGGCCCAGGTTCTGTTTTGCTTTGTGAACAAAGGTACGTACCTCAAGTTTCTCCCAGAAGTCCTCAGCCTTCAATCTGCTTGTCCTCAATATTTTTACAGTACTGTAAAGTCATATAACTTCTCAATAACCACACTAAGGTAGAGCATGTTTTAAGTAGATTATCTTATTCTATATTGCCTAGCAATTGCTGAATAAATTAATTTTGTAATACATGTAATACAAAAGAAGAGAAAATTCAGAAATACTGTAACTATTTTAACAATGGTATAAAGTATATCTTTTGAAAGACAACATTTACTTTTTAAGAATAATGTGGTATGACGCTCTATGCAATGGAAAACTATTGCGTTTTCAGGAACAACTGGAGCAGTTTATTTCCTTGGATTTTTGTTCATTTATTTGTTTTAATAGAAAAACAGATCCATTTCTACATACTTCATCAACAGCCTTACTAATATTCAATACAAAATACCTAGAGACATAAGATCACTCTCTACCGAAATCTTCTTTGGATATAGTTTTAAGGAAGTTATATATAGCACAACTAAAATTAGGAGACCAGAGCCTGAAAGAGAAGGAAAGTTCCATACTAAAGAGACAACAAAATTAATAGTAAAAGCAAAGTAGACGTGGTGGGAACTTTATACTGTCTTTGGAGAAAGTATTCTTGTATAACACTGATGTGTTACACTTTATAAGGATTTCAAATATTTATTTATTCCTTCAGTTGTAACAGTACCTTCGCCAATTGCTTATCCCTATACAAAACGGCCTAGGTTTGGATTTCTGAGGATATTATGCTATTAAATCTTGCAGATTATAAAAGATCCATATTGGAAATGACAATGCATATCTTGCTTTGTGTAGGTCTTTTTCTAAGTGTGCCAGCAATGTTGCAAGCAAGAGTCAATGGTACTTGTTTCACACATGCAGAGAAAATTCAGTACACAATGTACTTTCAGCCAAAACAAAAGTTTAATCTTTGAGTATGGACATAGTTGCCAACACTTACTAAATGAACTTTGAGTATCAATTTCATTGCTGCTGGGTAAGGTATTATGATTAACTTTGGTGTGGGCCGACTGCTGTGTGATTGTTCTTTTGTGCTTTTTAATTGCTAGCTACTTGTTTGTCTCTTCATGAAAAGTTTGAAATAGAAAGAAATTAAATACAAGGTATTCCAGCAAAACTGAGGAAAGCACAATCTTAGCTTATTTTCTGGGTTTTAATGTCAAAATTTGCCAGTCTCTGTCAAAAATTAAAATCAGGACAAAACAGTTAAATGAACATTGTAATCTGGCCTGGAACACGGAGGCTAAAAAGGGTTAGATGACATCTGGGAATGGAAAAATCGAAAGTAGTGGTGTCTGTTGAGAGGAATCAGTGTAGAGACATAAAGAAATCCTCACAGTTGGAATGAAGTATGAAAGAAGTAAATATCAAAGTAGACATGAGTAATAATTATTTGCAGTAATTTCTGTTTTTAATGTAACAGATTAATAGGATTATGAGTCTGTTTTCAAGTCTTTTAGTCTTTTAAGTCTTGAGTAAGATCATTCAATGAAACATCAATCCACAAAGCCAAAGCATATTGGTGAAAAATAAAAGAACTCCTTCCTAATCTCTTATTATTTTTCTCCTGTACCATGAAAATAGAGAGGTATACTTGCTTAAGTAGTTCTTTCTTTGTTTCATTCAATCGACTGAGGTGCACCTTTTTTTATTACTGACATTAACTCCAGAAACATGTGCTATTGGTCATATTTTCTTATAATTTTCATTTTTTTGGCAGGAGAGAGTGAAGTGAAATCAAAACAAAGTTAAATAAATTAGCATTCTCCAGGATAATGCATGCAATATATATATTAAGTCTAAAGACTGGGTTTACTTCTGTCAGACTATGTAACAAAAAGGCGTCACCATTGTTGCTAATCCTATAAAGCACTGGAAACCAAGGTAGTTTGGAGTAGGTCATTTAGGGCTATGCTTCTCTTGCTCATTGCAGACTTTAGTTTAAGAGGAGATCTTTGTAATAGCATGTTTTTATGATAAGAAACAAAGTGAAAAGATCGTGTATAGGGAAAGATTGCCTTTCAGAAGGAAGTTACTTATAAAAATATGCTCCCGGTGATTACTCATCTCTTCAGAAGACTGTAAAAAAGGCGACTCCGCTTTTAATTCAGGTATGTATCAACTAGGCAGCTCTCAGTTATGAAACACAGATATATACATCAAAACAGAGAACAGAAAACAGCTACATATATGTTACTAATTTTGTTGCACTATGTCTTCCTCTGTAGATATTTATAAACAATGAGTGGCATGACTCAGTTAGTGGCAAAAAATTTGGAGTCTTTAACCCTGCAAATGAAGAGAAAATCTGTGAGGTTGAAGAAGGTGACAAGGTAGGGTTTTCTTTCTTGCTCTTAACCCTAAACTTTAAATTCAATTCTGTGCCTTAAAAACAGCAAGGCAAGATATGTCTCTGTTGAATTAAAACACCACTTCAGACATGAACCTGCTTCATTCTGTATATCTTCTTCTGCAAACATAGTATTCAGTTTTTTACTAAGCTTTAATATTACTTGTAACAGACAATGAAAAACTGTTCTGTTCTTAGGATCTTGCTCATATAAGGAAAGTTCTGAAGAATTTTGTTGGCTTTTCTCTTTTATTAACAGTATTGATTCCTTTTGTTATTTTTGATCAATGACATCTAATAATTTTATTGGAGTGTTTTGTTGTTTTTTCCTGGTTATTCCTTACATAGTGATGTAAACTGTTAATTCATCGCAAATTAGTATTTTTAGATAAAACTCATATTTTATAAAAACTGCAACTTAACAGAGTTCAATGACAAGGTTACTCTATTACTTACTACATCAAGGAAATACCTAAAGCAAAAAACAGATTATAATCACTATGAAATGTTTTGCATAGGGACTGGAGATGCAAAACCATAAGGGAGGTCATCCCATCAAGTCAGGAATTTCAGAATGCCCCCCCATTAATTTCTAAACTCCTTTCAGAGAGGAGCTGCAGCTTGATCCAAACCTAGTCCCAGGCTTGGTTGACAGTTTATGGCTGTCACAGTTTAGCCTTGACCTGGCTAAGCGACACAGAGGGTAAGGGTAGAGGGTTAGGATTATATGTGTTTATAGCTAAAAGAACATATGTGCACACTCAGTTCTCTTTATCACTTAGCTAAGGTTTCAAAGTTTAATTGTGCTTCTGAACTTCACTCACCTTCCTTCTGGGCATCCCGCCAACTTCTGCCAGGTGTCAGTTTGCACCAAAGTCTGTATCTGGCCTCTCAGGCAAAAGATTTCTTAAAAAAAAAAAAATTAAATTAGTGCAAGGATACAGAAGCATGGCCAGCTCCAGAGAGAGGGGATAATAAGAACAATGAAATCGCTGGCTTTCAGACAGGTTGTTATCTTGTCTTAGTGCAGCTGATATGGCTGATCTATATCCCTCAAGCCTCTGTTTTTTCCTGGGTTTTGTTGATTCTGAAGGCCAAATTTTAAGTAAACAGGTTGCATATGCAGTGAAAGTTTTTAACAAGGAAATCCCAGCTTGTGACCTAATGCTTCAGCAAGTCTGACTACTCATACTAAGCTAAGCAAAGATAAGCAAACAGTGTACTAAGTCAAATAATATTAGAAATCTAAATGATTTTTCTATTTAAAATGTTATTTAGGTTAGAAAACTAATCCTTGTTAAAGAGGAGTATTGACTGAACTTCAGCCCAGCTACCATTCAGAGGGAATACAAATGGGGCTAACCAGTGACCTGTTGTTGGTAGAACATCTCATTGCTTCAAGGAGCAACTTGGAGAGACATCGCAGAGTAGGGGAAGACCATTGCCATGCCGCCAAACCGCCTAGCAGGGAGAGCTCAAAGGATGCTCACTCAGGCTGTCATGTTTGTGGGATAAAAATGCTGGACTCATGGTCAAAATTCCACATGAGACTACTGATCAGTTTGCCGGAGGAGTTGACACAGCTGCAGACAGGCCTTTACCTCCTCTGGAGCCTGAGCCAAACTGCTGCTGGTTTGGCTAAGGGGCGGCAGGGAAACACATCCATCACAGTATCACGTACTTATATAAGGTTTTTCATGATGGATAACACAAAGCAGACAAATACTGATATTTTCACACATAAATTCAGAGAAGAAAATAATTAACATCAGTATTTTTAGCTATGAGTATGTCTTCTCATTATTTCTCCCTTCAAAAATTTGGTTTGTGAAAAATGTATTGGAACACAGTCCTAAAAAATACTCTGAAGCTGAAAGCAGCCTACCAAATAGATACTAGTTCCACCAAAACTGATCTCCTTGCAGGATGCTGAATTTATAAATTTAATCAGAGAACTAAAAAGATTGTTGACAACTGTAAACAAACATTTATGATTTATATTTATCAGGGTTCTTAGTGGAAAAATACAGATAGATGTCATGTAATCAAAGACATAATAAAAAACCTATGCCTTCAAAAAAGCAGCTCTGTATTTTTGGTATAGTATATCTTTATCTGCTGAAGAGGATTTTTCTAGTGCTACCAATAAATGCAATTTATCCGGTAGGGGGGTTCGTTTTTAAATGAAGCAGACAATATTGCTTAAATAGTTTTAAAACAAGTGACAAAATAATTTTTTTATCAATGTTGGAAAACTAAGAATAAGAAGTGAATGTTCCATTTCCAGTTCACAGATATACAAAAAGTATGGTAGCTTTAATTCCTTATAAGCAATCTAACAATTCATTAAATAGATAATATCATTTAACTCAGAGATTTGCTTTCTCTTCAATTATTTTGCAGACTAATGTGTAATGACAACTGCTATTAACTAAATTGTCAAGTGAAATATACAAATCTAGTAAATTACACAGTCATTGTGAACCTGATATTCTGGAGTCTAGTCTTTGGGTAAGGAGTCAAGAGATCTTAGGAATTTAATTTGTGTGTAGAACAGATTGACAAGGGGCCATGTACTGCTTTCCAGAGGTATTTAAAAAACCCCAACAAACGCTCTAGAGATTATAAAGCACAAACAGATATCAGACACATATGTGGGTAGAAACTGTTTTCCTTTCAGTTTGACAGCTCTTTCTAGCTGCATTCACTAATCCTAAAGGCCCCTGGTAATAATAAAGCAGCTCAACAAATAGTCAGTGGGATGTAAAGCAAATGTACTTCTGTAAAAAATCTAAACAAGGTCTGAAAGTAGCTATCAGTCTTTATACACATGGTGTACACTTATGTACCAAAATTTCATACAGTTAAAGAGTATTTTTTTTTAGTTTTCATTTGCAGGCTTGTATTAGCTTTCTGTAATTTTTCTAGGTTTAAATCTTTCTGCACTTGTAGTAGAAACAACAAATGGCACTATATTTAGTTTTAATTTATATCATTCAAAAAAGTACAACCTATGGTTTTCCCTTGTTCTTTTCCAGTAAAGGTGAAGGAATATACTCAAATAATATTGCAAAGCTATTGAATATTATTGATAGAAACAGATGAGAAAAAATACACAATTAATTAAATATTAATTGCAGGCAGGTTTTTGGGTCATAGGTAAGTTAGGAAGTATTTGACAACATCCTACAGGTTCTGAAGAAAAGCAGTTTTTTCTAATCTGGTAGATTTCGGCTAACTGGTATAGGTGAGTGTTCAGTACTGCCCTATAGTAAAGACTGTGCTATTCGTAGAGATCTTTCCTGTCTTTTACCCATAGTTCCATGAGAGAACTTTGGAGAGTTCTGTGGGACTCTTGCCTAGTAGGTCTCTGCTAGGCTTCCAAACAACTTACTCATCCCATTCTTGGCTTAGTTGCTGCCTACCAAAATCAGTTAAAGATTCAAGATCTTGTTCGCATTTAGAACAATTGACTTTGCTGTTGACTTAGTCACCTTTGTTGACTTAGTCAATGTTGATAGTCACTTCCGCAGAGGAGATTCTAGCAACTAGCAGCACAAAAAAACACTTTGAAAGAAATTCTTTAAACAGTGAATGCAAATCACTCAGGGAAATGTGCCATGTATAGCTTTCTGCCTTTTTCTCTTGAAACTTGTTTTTAATTTCGAACAAAAAAAAAATAGAATAAACATTCTTTTTTTTTGTCACTGTTTTTATGGGAAAGGTTATACAAGCAATGATACAACATAGAAGAATTCCAAGTACCAGAAGACTTTTCTCAAGGAAATTTTAATTGGGATTTTTATAACAGAACAACCTTCCACAGAAAAGAGTTACATATAATTCAATGTAGATTTTCCTGCTATAGAAAAATCAAATGATAAATAATAAAATAACCTTCAAAAAACATTAGTTGACTGAGATATTAGCTCACTTAATGAAAAAACAATGCTTAATCCTGAGAATACTCAGGCTTAGCATTTTAAACCTGGTCAATCAGCCACTTGCTAAAATTATTTTAAGCAAAATTTTCCTTAAAACTTTCAAAAAAATGCATTGATTTGTCTTCCTCAAATATAAATTTGTCATCATGTTATGAAACCTTCTAAGGAACAGATTTTCTAACCTGGTCTTCATCACATCACCAGATGGTTTTAGATAATATTAGATACTTTATTTCATTTACAGATTTGGGCATCTCTTTGTACATAAAAGAGAATAAATTGTATCATCATTGTAATTCGTGGGAGTATCTCCAATTATGGACACTGGAAGGCAAAGAGTCTGAAAATCTAGATTTAAAAAATAGAGTTCTTTAATATGTTTCTATTTTAGAAGCTTTGAGAACTCATCTGTTTCTCATAAAACTTCATATTGCTGAAATGATAGCAGAAATGTTTGTGAGACGATAACCCTTATACCTCCATTCGTTGTGTTAATTCTGATTAGATTGGGGTTAGTGTCTCTTATTGCTCTAGCATAACACTTTGCACGTTTAACAATCAACACGACCGATGACAGAATTGATTATGACACTAAAAGTTTCTTTGTTTTCCTGACAGGCAGATGTAGACAAGGCTGTTAAAGCAGCTAGAAAAGCTTTTGAGCTTGGGTCACCCTGGCGTACAATGGATGCTTCAGAGCGAGGAAGGCTGTTGAATAAACTAGCTGACTTAGTTGAAAGAGATCGGCTGATTTTAGCTGTGAGTATAATATTTGAACAAAAACACTGGTGAAAAGAAAAACCAACAAAATAAACAAACAAAACCCCTATGTCCTGATTTTTAAAGAAATATAGAAGAAGTGTAACATGCTAAATCTTTGGAAAACCAGGCTTTCTCAAAATTTTTTTTTCTTCTTATCTGTATTGCAAATGGACTTCATTAAACTGACTTACCCTCTGGTTGGCTAATACCCCACATCCACAATGCACTTGAATGTCTGATTAGCTTTAAGTTAATATTTAAGCCACCTCCAATCAATGCAATTCCAACTGTTGATTCTTAAGGACACGTTAACATAGACCACATGCTTAATACTTATCTAAACCAAGGTCTAAATAAAGGTCTATATACAAAACCTGGATCAATGCTTACACATGATGAAAGTCAGAACTGGGAGAAAATTTGAATTTCATTACTACATATTTTGTTATAAGACACTATAGCAAGGTACTAAGGCAAGAAATAATATTTAAAATAGAAACATACAACAAATTTGATTAGGTGCAGTACTCCTCCCTAGCCACCTCTGCCTTTATTTTAAACTTCTTCTATGATGCACAGCTTTGTTATTTCAAGAACCTTCCAGAATCAATATTTAGTCAAGATAATTCCACTATTCTAGTTTTCTGACAGTAGTTTCAAAAATTTAATAGAGCAGGAGGAGTTTCCAACTTTTAGGATCATCACTCAGACTAATTTAGTCTCAATTTGAAGTATTTAGCTGTTAGCTGCAAGCACACCACTAGTAAACTTGCAAAATTCAAACCTACAAAATATGTAAAACCTGCAAAGAATAGTATCCCATTCTATTGTCCTTACGGTCATAGTATAGGAAGACACTTGCATGAGTCCCAAAGGGCTTTTTTTTCGAAAAGGAAGAAAATTCAAATGAAATAAGGTTATTCCCTTGAACTCCAAAGTCTACAACTGTCAAATTTACACTTTCTTCAACAAAATTATTTTTCCAAATGAATCTTTTCACCTTCGTATTGACCCATAATCACCTCATCTCTCCGGAAGAATCTTGGGGAGCTGGAAATTTTGGAGATGAGAGAGACAAAATTTTAAGAGACTGCATTTTTAATAGGAAAAGTATGCTCCCTTGTGAGTTAAATACTAGGTTTTCGTTCTTTATTTTACAGCCTAAGGCACTACACATGCAAAGAGGATGGAGAAATAACCTTTTTTCCACAGGAAGGCTGAAGTATTAAGTTAGTTTTTGTTCCCATTTGCCATTTTCATAATATGAAAGTATTGCTTTTCTCTGATGCCCCTTACAAGTTCCTATTCTACTGATTTCTTTTTTATTTCCTATACCTTACTTACTTACATTATTGGCCTCTTTTTCCTTGTAGATAAGGTGTGTTTTAAGGCACTTTTCAGACTTCATCAAAATGAAGAGATGTTTTCTGCATTCACAGCTTATCCTAACTGCAGAATTAGCATTACAGAATATCAAATACCTTTGTAGACACTACAGGTCAAAATATACCCCCACAGCTCATTGCAGATGTTTTTCCTGTGTTTGTGCATCTAACCAGGATCAAAATTGTTCCATTTCAGTGCTTTATTCAAGGGTAAGATGCCTCCCTTGAAACTCAACAGCTCTATAACTAGACTAGTGGAAGAATAAGTCAAAGCAAGGAACTAAAAGAGCCACTGAGAATTTTGTTTCTAAGGTTTTAGTTTGTTGTGATATTCAAAGCTATAGAGTTCATAAGTTTGAGGCCAGGGAAGAATTTTCTGCCATGTCCAAACTGAAAAAGAAAAACAGTGGCAGATGTATTGCCTGTACCAGTAAGGGCATATTTCATTTAGTCAGTTATTTGTTGTTGAAAGCCATCAAGTGTTGCTGGCTTCTCCATTTGTTCTATTCTCTTCCCAAGTAGATAGCTGCAATAGGTCCAGTTAATTAAAGCTGTGGGCTTCACAGGGGGGCAGTTGTTGAAACATTATACTTGCAGGATCACTTGATAAGTTGAAACTATAGTTTGGGGTTTTCCTATGAAGCATTCTAACAAAGCTGAAGGTGCCCAGTGCTTCTGTGATGGAAAACTTGAGAAAAAAATTCTAGCTGTGCCAAGATTTTGGCACTATTTAAGATGTGCACATGGTCTATAACTAGATGTCTCAGTAATTAAGCATATTAAAATGGCCCTCATCTGAATCACACTCCCTAGGCTAGGCAGAAAGTCAAACCTGTTTAGTTCTAGTGTCAATTTGGGATCATTAAAGCATTGTGAGTGGAACAGAATTCAACTGAAAAGTCAAGGACGTTGAATTATTATTTACCTATTATTATAAAGGTTTGTATCTGCCTGGCACGGAGATTCATGGTATGGAGAGTCAGACCTGGCTTCAAAAAGACCAATTTGTTCACTCAGTAGTTAGCCAGTAAAAGAGGATCTCTTCTGTTTAAATATTTATTTTTCACAGTAAATTTTTCTCAAGTAAATATTCTTGATGGTTCAAATCTTTCCTTTGCCCATCAAACACTAAAGATACATTTAGGGCATTTCATTCCATACTTTGATCTTCTTGCTCATATAAGTGGTTAATCATGCATTTATTAAGGATCTAGAAGAATGACCATTAATAATTAAAAAGTATAACATCCTAAGTTAATGCAACACTTACTTCCAGGAAACCAGTCCTTGCCTTGGGTGTCAGTGCAAATGGAATGAGAGGCCACTCATTTTATTTGCATTTGTTATTTGCACAGACTCCTAGATGATCTTTTCATCTTGTGGAATAGTTAATATAAAATAGAACAGTGAAACTGATTCATTTGGGAGAAACTTTATTGTTTTTTTCAAAAGAGCTCATTACAAATGTACCATGATCATGATACCTGCATAGGTTACTGCATATAAACCATGATAAAAAAAATTCTCCTTAATAAATTGCTACCTTTGAGTTTTTCAAATGCTAAGTATCCTTCAGAGGAATATTAATCTAAATGTTTGTACTAAATTTGAAAACCTCTAACTGTACCACGAAAAGCTAAATGACAATGTAGAAGCATGAGAGTCATTTTCAATATTTAATATTAACTTTGTTATTGCTGTTGCCTGCAGACAATGGAAGCCATTGATGGTGGGAAACTCTTTTCCACTGCCTACCTAATGGATTTAGGTGCTTGTGTCAAAACATTACGCTACTGTGCAGGCTGGGCTGATAAAATCCATGGACGTACTGTTCCAATGGGTGAGTATTTCTGAGATAAAAATATGGAGCTGAAGCCAATGTAACATGCAAAAAACTTTCCTTTTTTTAAAGTTGTGCTACACAGAAAGTATCTCAAATGGAAAATACTTTAGTCAGTTCTTAATACAGGTTATTTAAGATATACCGTAGTGCTCATTTTAAACATTTAGTGCAGCTATTCACATTTATATCTCCTTCTATGCACTGTTTATTGACCAAAACATTTTAGCCTGTATCTACATCTAAACAGTCTGTGAGGTTACTTCTGCATAGCAATGTACTATTTATGCAATAGTACTGTAATGAAAGACAGGTATTTTCTTATTAAAGCTAAGATTAGTACTAACAGGAGTATTTGTTTAATTTATTGCGTAACGTATTGGGAAGAGTACTAACAGACGAGAGTGAGGAAACCTTCCTTCTATTTTGCTGAAATTTCATTCCATTGCCTCTCTGATTAAACAGCTCTATGAAAACCTTGTCACTACCTACCCTCTCCCAGAAGGACAAACAAAAGAATGGTAATAAAGAAGAAAACTAGAGTGATAAATACTTCCAACTTTTTTTTGCATCACATAGTTCTCTATACTAAGCTTAATGGAACACGTTTATTTGAATCAAAGAGAATTTTATATTTAATGGATTTGATTTAAGCTAAGATCTAACATTGAAAAATGTCTGATATGTACCTAGGATTGCTAGAAGCTTTTAAAAGAGTGCTTTCCCCCAAAAAATAAAGGTGATAAAACAAAAAGGAAATGAGGAATGCTCATTGATGTGCTATGCATACCATATTGAGAAGTAGGATTATCAGTGCAAGAAGTCAGTCAGACTGGCAGAATCAAACTTAGAGCTAAGAAGAAAGTAGATATTGAATCCAGATGTATTATGTAGTTGTTTTTTTGCATAGTTAAAATAAGGAATATATAATTTATAACTAAAATCTTATCTACCTAAGTTTGATAGGCAAATTTATGTTGTTTCTGTTTTAATTATTTATCACAAATTCTTTGTCTGAATGTCTAATCTATTTCTTCTTCCCCTAGATGGAAACTTTTTTACATTTACAAGACATGAGCCTATTGGTGTTTGTGGCCAAATTATCCCTGTAAGTTGGAGCTATTTATGTAAACCACAAATGGTCCTCTTAGAAAAGAAAATGCTTTTGAAATTTTGTCTATACAAGTGCATTTGTGAAACTTGACCAATCAGAAACTTTCAGGTATTGAAAGATAGAGACTATCCTGAGTACTCACCAAATTCTGCAACATGGAGGTTTTGGTCCAGTCCAAACTTGTCTCTCCTTCCTGCATATAGAAAGAAAATAAAGCTCAAAAGATTGACTGATTCATTCATTTGAAAGACAAAAATGTGTTTTTTTGTAATGGAACGAAGTAGAATAAAAAGTAGGAGAGGATAATATTTACAGTCCATAAGTAAAAAACTCTTTAGGACTTGGAATATCTGTTCTGCTCTGTACAGCATCCAGACAGGTGGATCTTTATTTATGACTAAGATTCATTCACTGTGTTAATGAATACATAAAACAACATAAAGACTGTCTCCAATAAGCACAGCGATACTGAGCCATATATTCCCAAGCTCCTGTTTGGAGTGCCTAAATTCCCAGTTTTGAAGTCACTTATTTTAAACGAAGATTCAAAAGGCCTGCCTGAATCTGAACAACAAAAACACCAAGGAACTCTACTTTTTTAAACTTATTTGTGAGGTCTACACAGCTCCAAGGCATTGCTGTGAAAATGGTTAAATGCACTATACACTCTTGACACACTCACTTCTTTGCACATGATAGGTGTGGGAAAGCCTAACCCAACCTGCTGGACAGCTTACGAGATCATGAAATAGTCAGCTTATCTACTGAATTTGCTTAGAAAAGTTGATCCCATATGTGTTCCTCGTGTCTTTTAGTTGAGCTGGCAGATTTGCTATCTCTTTAGACTACCACATTAATTTAGAGAACATCACTGGAGCACGTTTGGATCCAGCCTGTAGGAGAGATTGGGAACCTGCTGGTTTAGATTCTTTTGTATGTCAGACACAAGATATTTCAAGTAAAGTACTCAGAATCAAGATACACAAAAGAACTAGACACACTAGATGTGGTCACTTCTAAAAAAAATTGTTGGAACTATAAGCAGTTAGTACAAACACTGGTTTCCCTTATAATATGTTCAAGGGCTTCCAAGTATATTTTTATTTCCTTTCCATTGAAACAAGCACCCACAAAGTCAGATGTTTATACATAAACCAAAAACTCTGAGGACTATATGAACATTGCAAAACACTTTTGCTACCTCAGTATTTCTGTTTGCTTTACACTCACACAATTTAAAGATGAAGTTCCAAAAACCCTATAATCTCTTACTTTTTGTTGTTTGAGCTCCTGTTATTTTGGGGATTGGGGTGTGATTGAAATGAGAAAAGGAGAGAGACAATGAGCAGCTGCATGTATTACCCTCTAAGACCTTCTGACGTAACAGAATACCGTTAGCCTGTTCTTTTGCCAATTACATAAAGGTAAGGCATCCTGCATCTTTTGCACTGATGTTCATGGACTCAATGTTTCCAAAAACTATCAGAAATATTCTCAAAGGGACAACTCATTTTTCCCTCAGCCACGTTATCCCTCATACTGCTATGGGGTCCAAAGGAGTCAGCCGCTCTATAGTCTGGCCAGACTGACCACGACAGAGAGTAGCCACTGAAACCTCCAGCAAAAAGACAGCCAGACAGTGTTACCTTTTCTCCCTTAGAAAATTTAGAATTGATGACAGATGTGATCATTTAAGATAGCGAAACTCCCAATTTCACCAATAATCCAGTAACTTTCTGTTGGGCTTTGTTGGAGTACTACACATATTGCCCATTGAACTTTTAACTAATTACTTGTATCCCCTGGACTCACATATACCAAAATCACTGGTCTTTGTAACAGCTTGCCAGTTGCTTTTTCGAAATATTTTCCTTCTGAAAAGAGTTCAACAAAGAGTTCAGCCACCCAGCTGATAGCTGGCACTATCATCATAAAAAAGCAAAAGCATTTTAGTGATGTATGAGAAACAGTATACACCTCATCTGTCTTTCAGTGGAACTTCCCATTGGTTATGTTCATCTGGAAGATTGCCCCCGCTCTTTGCTGTGGAAACACAGTGGTTGTCAAACCAGCAGAACAAACTCCACTGAGTGCCCTTTACATGGGATCCCTAATTAAAGAGGTAAGTTTTTTGCCGTTCTCAGAAATGCAGCTGAAATACCGCAGAGGTAACAGAAACTAGGCTGTCCTCTGCAAGTACTTATCATAACACGTCTAGTCTTGTACTGTGCAACTTACCTTACAGCAAACCAGTGAAGAAAATCCAGGCCAAAAGCATGCATATGTTTCAGCTTAGTTCACACTCTAAAAAACCCACAAAAGCAATTTAGTAAACTCCATTCCTTGGCAAACGTATTTGTGTTACAAAAGCACAATACCTCTTCAAAAATCAAAAGCAAAAAAGTAGTCAACAGCAGAGTACTTAGAGGAGAGTGGTAATGACTTCATTAGCGTGGCTATCACAGAAAAGAACTTTTTGTACAGGTAATTATTATTAACTTTTTACTGAACAAAATTTTTATCCACCTGTATTTTTAACAGGTAGCTGTAAAATTGAACTAGTGACTGCTGCCAAACTTATGAACTCTCTGCAAACAGAAGCTGGAAGAATACTTTTTTTGCTCTTGAATACAATGAGTTTGGTAGTTTCTCCGGTTTCTCCAAAGTTACTTTGACAATTGTGCCCAGCCAAGCAAACACCTACAGAAGAACAGTTAAATAGTTTACTATCTTGCTTCCCAATAAAATCAACAAAAGTAATCTTACATGTTTGAAGAGTTGGCACAGATGTCAATAATCAGCAAACACAGTAACCTTGTAGAGGTTAATGGAAATGAATTGGCACATTTTATTCTTCTGCTTCAAAACAATGATTCAGCAGAGTATACTGACTGATTGTGTGTTAATATTTCACAGAAACTAAATTATTATCAGGAAGGAGCCATGTGTAACTGTTATTGCATCACACAGTAAAGTTATTAGATAATATTGTACAAGAGGAATTGCTTTAAAAATATTGAGATACCGTCTCTATTAATTTTTAACAAGATTATAAGAAAATGTTTCTATTAAAAAAACAGCTTTACAGGGAAAGTAACTCAGTGCTGCTTTAAGTCTAATGAAATACCTGTTCTGATATTCTGATTTTCTGAAAGCAGACCTCATAAGGAGGAGTTGAATCAGTGGTCCATTTTGTACGCACAATTGCAAAAGTTACAGAGTGGAAATGACTAGTATAACACCAGGCAATTTTTAGTAAAAGGCAAGATGACTCACAATTTACCACTTTATACAGTGTTCAACAGGATAAGGAGCTTAAGTATATAATTGATAATTGTCTTTGATGTAGTATCTGGTAGATACAGTGGAGATTCGAGGAAAGAGAAATACTTATCAAGTGGAGAAATGAAAAACAAAAGAGGTAAGACTACATGAAATGTGTTCTTCTAGTCGTCCTTCCCCAAATTTACAGGGTTTTTTCTTCCAATTCAGGCAGGGTTTCCACCTGGAGTTGTGAACATTGTGCCAGGCTTTGGACCTACTGCTGGAGCAGCAATTTCTCACCACATGGATGTAGATAAAGTAGCTTTCACAGGCTCTACAGAGGTACTGTAATGAATGCAAGGAACTGTGCTTCCCGTGTTCCCAGTAGTGATTCAATATCTAACTAATGTTCTATGCAACTATTTTAACCTTTTTCTTTGTTTTGGCTGCCAGTTTGTTAAACAAAGATTCTTTAATGATTTGTTGGTTATTATTAACTTTAAAAATATTTATACAATGTTTTCTTTGCAGGAAAACCCTTCAAACAAAGGCACTCTATGAGATACAATAAGTTCTATCATACCAAATCCCTTATGTCTCTTGTCCTTTAAAAAGAAAGCATTTTCATAATTTTTTGTTTTCATCTTTATTTAAGAATAACTATTCTTAAAAACTTGAAAAGTGAAGCAGGCAGTGCTTCATTCTCTTCAATTTTAATAACAATAGGATGGTAGGAAAGTATTCAGAAATCTCATTTCTGGCTCTGCACACATTTAGGTGAGATGATGGCTTTTTGGTATTTAAATGATAGTAATTATCATCTGAGTAGTCTTAGAAGTGAGTTTGAATATGTATCCATTTAATAATTGAAAGGAAGGTCATGTAAATTTCCCCTAACATTCACTCTGAAGAACTGTGAGTGGCATGATCCGAAGTTGTAGCTACATACTTAACACAGTATAGTACACTATACTATCTGTTTGTACGCGTGTTACATGGAAGACCTGTAAGTTGGTCTCAACTTCTTGGATGTACACTCTGAAGAAAAATATCATTGCCTCACATCAAAGATCAGTACTCATTGAGTGCAAGAGCTGTGTTTACTCTTATAAATCTTTACCTCTAAAGTAATGGGGAAAAAAAGATCCGAAAAACCCCACATCTGAAGAATACACCAAACCCCACATCTGAAGAATACACCATGCATGTTGCTGATGGACAGTAGCAACTACAGGTCCCAGTGTCCCATAAGCAGGTGTATCAGAGTGTGTATTCATAGACTTTGGCGAGAGTTCCCTTCTTGTGACCATGTAATTTAGCAGCAAGAAATAAAAGCAGGAAGGCTGGCAGAGGTAGCAAGCTATCTGATGGCTGTTACACATAAACAGTTACAGACCAAAGCCAGAAGGGCTACAAGCATGTTTTCCCTTTAAACTTTTTCATGGTTTAAATGACAAGTAGGTGTTAGTTTGGGGTCATAGGTTGGACTAGATGATCTCAGGGGTCTTTTCCAACCTTGCGATACAGTGGTACTGTGATACTGTAATCTTTCCAGAGCAATTTATGTTAGGTTGTTCCTTTAATTATACCATCAATGGAAGGAAGAAAGATAGGGGTTCTGCCTCGCAGTACCCATTGCCTCTTCTTCATTCTTCTACGGGAGAAACTGGAATAAGGAAGAGCTGTTCGTGCAGACAGTGTGATATCTTTTTCTCTCATATGTTTTCTGCATCGAAGTACAAAAAAGGGGGAATTTCAGTCTAATCATACAATCTTCTGGTTGGAAAAGACCTTTGAGATCATCAAGTCCAACTCTACCCACCTTCTGCTAAACCATGTCCTTCAAAAATTCATCTATCCAGTTTTTAAACACCTCCAGAGATAGTGACTCAACCACCTTCCTGGACAGCATGTTCCAGTGCGTAACTACCCTTTCAGTAAAGAAATTCTTCCTAATACCTAGTCTGAACCTCCCCTGGCTCAAATTATGGCCATTTCCCCTTATCCTATCACTTATCATTTGTGAGAAGAGATCAACACTCACTCTGCTACAGCCTCCTTTCAGGCAGCCATAGACAGCGATGAGGTCTCCCCTCAGCCTCCTCTTCTCCAAGCTAAAAAATACCAGTTCCCTCAGCCGCTTCTTGTAGGACTTGTTCTCCAGCCCCTTCACCAGCCTCGTCATCCTTCTCTGGACACGTTCCAACACCTCAATGTCCTTCCTGTACTGAGGGGCCCAGAATTGAACACAATACTTCAGGTGCGGTCTCACCAGTGCCGAGTATAGGGGTACAATCAGCTCCCTGGTCCTGCTGGCCACACTGTTTTTGATACAGGCGAAGGTGCCATTTACCTTCTTGGCCACCTGGGCACACTGCTGGCTCATATTCAGCTGGTTGTCAACCAACACCCCCAGGTCCTTCTCCTCCAGGCAGCTCTCCAGACATTCTTCCCCAAGCCTGTACCGCTTCATGGGGTTATTGTGCCCCAAGTGCAGGACTCAGCATTTGGTCTTGTTAAACCTCATCTCGTTGGTCTCAGCCCATAAATCCAGCCTGTCCAGATCTCTTTGCAGAGCCTCCCTTCCTTCAAGCAGATCAACACTGCCACCCAGCTTGGTATCATCTGCAGACTTGCCAAGGGTGCACTCGATCCCTTCATCTAGATCATTGATAAAGATATTGAACAGGACTGGACCAGCACTGAACCCTGGGGAACACCACTCATGACCGGCCTCCAACTGGGTTTAACTCCATTTACCACCACTCTTCAGGCCCGGCCATCCAGCCAATTTGTTACCCAGCAGAGAGTGTGTCTGTCCAGGCCAATGACAGCCAGTTTCTCAAGCAGAATACTGTCAGAAATGGTGTCAAAGGCTTTACGAAAGTCCAAGTATACCACATCCACAGCCCTTCCCTCATCTATTGACCAGGAAACCTTGTCATAGAAGGAGATCAGGTTAGTCTGGCAGGACATACCTTTCATAAACCCACGTTGGCTGGGTCTGATCACCCAATTGTCCTGCGCGTGCTGTGTGACAGCACTCAATATGATCTGCTTCATGACCGTCCCCAGTACCAAGGTCAGACTGACAGGCCTGTAGATTCCCGGATCCTCCCTCCGACCCTTCTTGTAAATGAGTGTAACATTTGCCAGTCTCCAGTCAAGTGGCACTTCCCCAGTCAGCCAGGACTGCTGATAGATGAGGGGAAGGGTTTGGCAAGGACCTCTGCCAGCTCCCTTAATACCACCCCATAGACTTGTGTATGTCTAATTGACCAAGCAGGTCTCTAACAAAGTCTTCTTGGAACACTGAAAGTTCACCTTCATAGTCTTCTGGCTCAGGAGGCTTGGAGCCCAGAAAGCATCTCACCTTAATATTAAAGACCGAGGCAAAGAAGGCGTTAAGTACTTCTTTCTTGTCCTCATCCTTTGTTACTACCATTCCACTTGCATCCAGCAAAGGAGGGAGGTTCTCCATCATCCTCCCTGTTGTTGTTTAGGCATTTTAAGAAGTTTTTTATTATCTTTTACTGAACTGGCTAATTGAAGTTCTAGTTAGGCTTTAGTCCTTCTAATTTTTGGTCTATATTATCTCACCTGCTCCTTGTAGTCCTCCTGAGATGCCTACCCCCTCTTCCAAAGTTCATCTATTTTCCTCTTTTCCCTGAGACGAACACAGATCTCCTCTCTGTTAAGCAAAGTTGGCCTTCTTCCCTGCCAACTCATTTTACAGCACCCACGGATGGCCTGTTCTTGCGCCACCAGAATTTCCTTCTTGAGAAGCATCCAGCCCTCTTTGGCTCCTTTGTCATTTAGAACCATCTCCCACTGGACTTTATCAAGTAGCCTTCTAAACAACTTGAAGTCTGCCCTCCGGAAGTCCAAGGTGGCAGTTCTACTGACCCCCCTCCTTACTCCTCCAAGAACTGAGAATTCTATCATCCCATGATCACTGAGTCCCAGGAGTTCTCCAACAGTCACTTCCCCCACAAGGCCCGCTCTGTTCACAAAGATCCAGTGGGGAACCTTCTCTATTCGGCTCACTCACCTGTAGTGTTAGGAAGTTGTCTTCCATACACTCGATTAACCTCCTAGACTGTTTCCTTTCTGCTGTGTTATACTTCCAGCAGACTCTTGGAAGATTGAAATCTCCCAGAAGAACAAGGGCTAGTGATCACGAGACTTCTCCCAGTTGCTTGTAGAAGAGCTCATCGGTTTCCTGGTCCTGGCTGGGCAGTCGATAACAGACTCCCACCACCACATCTGACTTACTGTGGGTTCAGTTGATTTTAACCTGTAAGCATTCAACATGATCATTAGCATATTTTCAATATAGTTCAACATAGTTGAAACCTTCTCTAACATAGAGGGCAACGCCACCACCTCTCTTTCCTACCCTGTCCCGCCTGAAGAGTTTGTAGCCACCCATGGCAGCACTCCAGTTGTGCGAATCATTCCACTACATTTCTGTGATGGCAATTCTATTACAGTTTTCTAGCCTTGCAATGGCTTCCAGCTCCTCTTTTTTGTTGCCCATACTGCGTGCATTAGTGTAAATGCACTTCAGTCGGGTTGTTATTTCCACCCCTTTCGTAAGTGGAATAGGCTCAAGTCCTAAGAGTCTACTAGTGGTGGTTTGTAACCCATCAATAACCTTTGAATTCTGGCTACCACCTGGAGTACTATTCTCCACTTCCACTGAGTTGGCAGAGCAGGGGCTCTCAAAAGTACACTGTCCCTCAGAGCCTGAGGTGCCATTCCCATGTGATGTCCCCCTCTCCTTTCGAATGGTGTTTAAAGCCCTCTTGATTAGTCCAACCAACTTCTTGGAGAGTGTCCTTAAGCCCTTATGGGACAAGTGTGCCTCATCATTTGTCAGCAGGTCTGGCGTGCAGGCCAACCCATTGTTGAAGAACCCAAAGTTTTGTTCTTAGCACCATGTTCAGAGCCAGGTATTCAATTCCTGGTTCCTCCCACTCCTTTCCTCACCATTCCCTATGACAGAGGAGAATAGTCTGCCAGTTACTAATGGGAGTAACTGGCAGAGCAGGAATTTGTAACTTTAGATTACAGATACAAGCAAGTAGAATAGTGGTAGCCAAAAAAAGAATGAGACATCTTTGGCAGTTAGCATGAGTGTGTCCACAGGGAAACCTCTAGAAAGCATTTCTGGTATGCAGACTGCAAGTCACTTGACTCTTATTTAGAGTTACTTTTTTAATTTATTCTACATTTCTACTTTTGAGGAACTCAGAGAAGCAGTATTGAGGTCATCATAAATAAACTTTTGAAATAAAGTTGTATTCTCCTTACCTTTTAGGTTGGCAAACTGATTAAAGAAGCAGCAGGGAAGAGCAATCTGAAGAGAGTCACATTGGAACTTGGAGGAAAAAGTCCTAACATTATATTTGCAGATGCAGACTGTTAGTACCATTTTTTATTATATAATCTTATTATTTTGCAAGTCTGCTATTATTTTTCTTTCCTTTGTCTGTAACCTACTTGTACGCGTTTAATGAAGAAGGAATTGTTAACTTTTTCTGGTCACAACATAGCTTTAAGTTAAATTGCCACCAAAAGTTGGTGGCTCCTAAATAGATATGAATCTTTGATAACCTGTCCACTCTTACTGTAATTAAGGATCATCCTAACGAAACATGAATGCAGAATCAAAAACAGCTAGAAAAATTGTATACAGGTTTATTAACTTTCCAAATGAATACTCCTTTTGGTACTGCTCATAGGGAAAAGAGTATTTAACCTACATTTCACATAGAACAGCTGAACATGTGTTTGTCTAGGTATACCATGCTATTCTTGATAAGACTAGCTTTGGACATACATAGGTGGATGAATATCTGTATTTTAAAGAACCATAAAAATAAAAAGACTACTGAGATGGAGTGACCAGATTTGTAAAAAAGTTATGACATGACCATTCAAGTTTATGACTTGATGAACTCTGTACTTCTTTGCAGTGGACACCGCTGTCGAATTTGCACATATTGGTCTGTTCTACCACCAGGGACAGTGTTGTATAGCAGGATCCAGGATTTTTGTGGAAGAGCCTATTTATGATGAGTTTGTTCGCCGGAGCATTGAACGAGCAAAAAAGTATACTCTTGGGAATCCTTTGTTGCCTGATGTACAGCAAGGCCCTCAAGTAAGTAATGTCATGTGTTTCCAAAAGAACTGTGACACAATATCACAAGTTAATGTACTTCTAAACCTGTTGCTGCATTAGTGTCAAAGCTAAGTGCAGTTGTCTAGTGGTTAGTCTGGAGGACTAGGTGGAATAAATTGGAGTGCTGTTACCATAGGCCTAAGCTTGAGATGTCTTTCTCTTTTCTGGTTGCTTTTATTATGGAATTAGAACAACTATATAGAAGTGAAATGCTTTGAGAAATCTTCAATGCAACAGCTGTAAAAGTGTAATTGCAATCAACTATACCAGAGATCGCTAACATTTTATTGAAAGAGTGACATTGTAAGTAAGTAGCTTGAGGAAATAGTATTTACTAGTGTCTTTTCTGCTTTTTCAGGTTGTTAGTGTTTCATTATGCTGTTCTCAGTTTTAGAATATTTCATAATTTAAGTGCATCATTGTGTAATTTTTCCTGCTTATCTTAGAAGATTATGCCAACAGCTTCCCCATTACATGAATGCTAGAATGCAACATTACAAAATGTTGCTGTCACAATGATGTGGATTTAACGGATCATATTAGAACTTTGTTAATATTTTTTTCCCTAGGGTCTTATTCCCATGTCAGATTGCACTACAGGATCTATATTTTCTTGGCACACCTGCTAGATACATATTTGATTATCACAGAACAAAGGAACTGCATCAGAGACAAAGTAAAATCTGAAGGCAAAGCAATTCTCACAGTTTTAATAAAGTAACTTATTCTCTATTGTTTGTCACTGTCATTTTATGTAGTCAAAGACACCAAGTAAATTAGAAAACTGCATCCTAAGCCATACAAGCTTAGGAGAACTTAGAAACAGTAAGGATGTTATTTTGACATCCTGAAATATGTCTTGCTAATACAGTCAGCTAAACTGATTTAAGTGACAGAATACAGGAAGAGTGAAAGAAGTAAATTCCATGTGTCTGGTGTAAATACAAAATTAAAAGGAATCTACTCTCATATTATTGTACCTTTACTGAGTTTGAAACTCATCCTAACAATTTACATGAGAAATTAGAATAAATTTTTACCAAAAAGTAGTAAGCAAACAATATTATTAAGACTATACATGTTGGGAAAAAAAGGCATTACTGAAAGAGTGTGGAGACTCTTTTCTCCTCCAGTCTCATAATGTGCCTTTCTTGACTTCTTTTTCTTCTTAGCAAGCTTTAGCAGAAATCTTAACTTTTTCACAGGTTACCAAAGTGTCTGCTTTTAGAACTGGTATGATCCTATTTAACATAAAATTGTAAGCACGCAGTTCAGGTGTATTTCTTTTATGGTAATTATGCTACGTACCTCTCTCTGTTTTCTAATTCCTTGTCCTTTGAATAATTCTTTAGAGAAAAAAAGAAAAGATACTCTGCATCAAGCATATTCACTGTGCTGTTTTGTCTTAGAGACTCCTTGAAAATATTGTTTGTCCTCCACTTCATAAGCCTTCTGGAGCAGCAGCTTCAGGTAGCAAGTCTGCATGACATTTTGCAGAGTGGGCATCAATGAAAAGCCAAAGGCCCTACTGGAATGCAAAAGATCATATATATTCTAATTCACACATTATTAAGAAAAATATTTATGACAATAGTAACAAAGGAGCAACTGACAGCTACCTGAGCTGTATCATCTAAACCTTGTCTTCTCTTCAAGACATTTATGCACAAGAGAAATTTGACCACCAGAGTAGCAGAAGTTTTGTGTCTTCAGTATGCAGCAAGGCAATTGAAAGTAAAATGACAAGACGAGCTCAGCAACATAAAAAACCATCTCCATATAAATATCCTTATAAATTCCTATCCTTATAAATATAAGTTTTTATCACAGCTTTAGCTGAATAGCTGTTTAGTCTAATACACATCCAGGATTCTCAGATCCTTTGAAAATATTGTTGTGTTCTACGACCATGGCAATACTTGTTGCTTAAGTTGAAATGCGACCTTTTTATTGCATGAGTAAGAGAAAAACTTAAACACCTACTCTGCTGACTGATGAATAGGATCCCAGAAAAGAAACTTCTCTGCAAGAGTCCCCCTGTAAGTAATCTGTGTGTCTTCATGATCCAGTGCTTGAAAGGCTGGGCTCTGAAAGACTGAAGGAAAGAATCACAAAAATAGAACAAAAGAAAAAGAAATTGTGTTAGACACCTCTACCAAACAAGACTTGCCATTGAGTTTTTGCAGAATGAAGCTCAGGAAATTTTGTTTTGATGAACCATTTGCAGATGGTAAGAGTATGGGTAGAAGTATAAAACACATTCATTTTACAGAAGATTTTTTTTTTTTTACTAAATATCAGTCCCTCTACAACCCATTTTCCTATGTCAAAATTTCTAATTACCAGCACATTTGAGAAAAACCTGCAAAGTTTTCAGAAGTTAGTGACATGCAATTGAACAAAGCTAGAACATTGTTAAGTTTGGTTAATGAGTTAAAAGAACAATTGCTATCACTGTGTGCTGTTTTCAACCCTGCTATATCTTTTCATTTAGATTGATAAGGAACAGTTTGAAAAAATCCTGGAGCTAATTGAGAGTGGGAAAAAAGAAGGAGCCAAACTGGAATGTGGAGGAGGTCCATGGGGAGACAAAGGTTACTTCATCCAGCCCACAGTTTTTTCTAACGTTACAGATGACATGCGTATTGCCAAAGAAGAGGTAAATAAATTCTTGGCAGTCTACACTCTCACTGGAGATTGTGTTTACATACTTGTACAAAACATCCATTGAGAAGGTCAAGTCGCTACATAAAAGCACTCTCAGTAAACCTATTGTTCCATCCTGGTGCTGTTTAAAATGGTTTTCTGGGTTTCTGATGCCCATTTCACCAGCTCAGTGGAGGTGAGAGAGGGGAGAAGGAGGCTGCCAACAAAGGCTATAGCTTAAGCAAGCAGTAGATTAGAAATACTGAGGTTTGGACTGTTTACATCACAACATGTTGCCCATGTATCATATATCAGAGTAATAGCAACCTGTAACAGAGAAACAAAACTTGAAGGCATAGCTCAAGAAATATTTGCACAGCTTAAGGAGCCACCTAAGTTGGGGGTTGCTCACAGCATGCATAAAGCAGCTATTTAGCAACAAAACACTTAGATACTCCTTCCACAGACACTTTGTTGGTGGCAATTAAAGCAAAGCAGAGGTTTGCCTTTTCAGAGTTATTTAACTTAGAACAGTTTGCAGATGTGTATGCACAGCATTGAAGAAACTGACACAACTAAGGTGGCAGTGCCAGCAGTGATCATCTGCAAGGAATGGGAGAGAGTTAAGAGAGCAGCGCTGTTATGCCATTAGGAAAAACAGCTCTCTAAACATAGCTTCAAAGTCCTGTCATGACCTCCTCTCTGCGGTTCTTTTATACTCATCTTGATTAATAACTGCTGAAATTGTGCCGCATTCGTACCCATTATACATCTTCATACCATGAAGTTCCATCGTAATTGTTACAAAATCTAGGTGTTGCTTTAAAAAGCCATATGGCTGATGCAGTCTACTGAACATACCTAGTACACTCAATAAGAGCCAAGAGACTGAGTTAAAATGAACACCAGAGCATCTAGAGTTAATTGCGAAGCAAAGAGAACTGTAAAACAGGAAAACGCGGTATAAGAAACAATTCAGATTGTTTGTGCCAGTATTGGGAGGAAGATAGGAAACTTCACAGATGTATGTTTCTTCACAGATGTATTAGTTTCCTTTTGGTCAGCAGTACAAGAACTTCTCACAATACTTTGGGTTTATTGAATATGGAAAACCCAGAAAGCCATGGCAATTTAAAGAGTACCCAGGTTCTGAAGTTCACAGCTTGAAAACTGAGGGACATTCAGTTTTCTCATCTAGGTAAATCCATCCTTGCAACTCTAGTTAGAAACTATCACTAAACACTTTTCCAGGAAAACCAAGTGGAAAGCTCATGATCTACCACAATGGAAGTACTTAGGTATGGTAATGCCCCCCATGTGATGGGCATGGGAACCTCTGGCTAAGAACACAGAGTGTCAGTTGTGGGAAAGCCACGCTTATCCCGCATAACACCTATAAGAAAGGCAGAATTAATTGTTTCACTTAGCATACATATGCAGCTGTGCAGCTGTCTGAGGAAGTCTAACATAAATTTTAGAAAGCTAAGGTGAAAGAAAAGTTGAGTGTCTTTCTCAACACAAAAACTGGAAACAAGAAAACACAAGGCATTGATAACCACGATAGATATGCAACACACTGTGACTCCGTGCTAACTACCTTTGTGATGGGTGTCTTCGGATCTGTATTTTTTGTTTTTCATTTATCATGTGTTTTCTTAATTTATTCATTGTTTTATTAATCATTTTACAATAGCCTATCTTTATTTGCTCCATACTAAAAGAATCTTATCTTTATGTGAATTTATAATCCTTTTCTGCATGTATTGAAGAATAAAGACATCTGACAGAAATACATTTTTAAAATATAAATTACTTACAATAGTAAGATATGCTAGTCCCCTTCATTTATTTACATGTGTTTGAAACAGATATTTGGACCTGTTCAACAAATCATGAAGTTTAAAACTATAGATGAAGTTATCAAGAGGGCAAATAATACTACCTATGGCTTAGCAGCAGCAGTTTTTACCAAGGACATTGATAAAGCACTGACATTTGCAGCTGCGCTTCAGGCTGGAACCGTGTGGTAAGTAGTGGCTTTTTAAATTCTTCCTTCAGAACTGCAGATGGCAATAGCAGTAATTGTAGGACATTTTAACACTTCTTTAACTCTTCTTGGATGGTGTAATTTTATATTTCAAATCCTTGTCATCAGTAGAGAGATAGATTAGTGTCTTTTTACTTTGTCTCTCTTCCTCTCACTTTTACAAACTTAATACACTGTTAAATAAATACTTCTTGTAAGTCTTCACACCCTTATAATAGAATTATGAAGAAAAAAACACAATTGACTTACTAAAAAGGAAAGAAGACAAATTGAAACATAGAAGTACTGCCTCTTTCCTTTCTGTTCAGGATGTGGAGATAGCCCAACGCATACTTAATTTGTGGGGATCATTTTCTGTACAGTGTAAAGAAATTAATTATCTGAAGTTCTGTGGCCATTAACCTGGGCAAAATATCCACCTGTTATTTAAAAGATTGATAAAATGTCATTAAAAAAAAAAAAGGAAATGTAAGAGAGGTAGAATAGCTGCAAGTACAAGGACAACTATTTCCAGAGATGGAAAAGAAAGAGGTGACTTATATGCAACTGGAGAGACAAAGGCTGAAAGATGCAAGAGTGGAAGTTCAGAGGAATAGCAGACTGATAGAGACTTGTATTACCCTACAGTTATCCCAACGCATTAGAAAGAGAAAAGCTAATTTTTCTTGAACACCATACCTATGACCAATTTATAGTTTATCCAAAAGAATATGCAACCAGCAGAAATTCCTGTCCAGGCCCTGTGACCAAAAAACACGTGCTTTCAAAAAATAAATTAACAGGTTTGACCTAGGAGTTGGTACTCTTTAAATGGAAGAAAATCTAAAATGGAAGTGGAGTCAGATTTTTTCTTTTACTTTGTCACCGATCTGTCTAGGAATCCTAAACTATGAGGAGAATGTCTTTTGTTGAAACGAGTAGACTAACAACTAGAAATTATAGAATGTTGTAGGATATTGAAATAAGGAGTATCTGATGTGACAATATAGCAAGACAAAAATAACTTCTTTTCTAGGGAGCAGGATGCGCATTCTGCCAAACCTCTTCATACTATGAATTTCCCTGCAAAATATCTTCCTTAATCATTGCTGTATTTTTGTTCTCACAATACAGTATATAGTTTAACACTGAGTAGAACTAATCAAAACGTTCTAAATATATTCTGAAGCTATTCTGAATGTGCATGTTAGAAGTGTGCCTATAGAAGACAACAGTGACTAGTTTTTGTTTGAGAGCATATGCATAAGTTAGGAGTAGTTTTTATCTTAACTATCAGAGAACGGTATTACTACCACTCTGCTTGAAAAACTCTGTTCATAAGTGTAGTTTCTGGTAATGCTTTGTTTCTCTGAATGTTGAACTTTTGCAAATATATTACTCAGTTTTAGTTTGTAAATACCGCCATAGTCAATAGAAAAACACTGATTTTTCTGAAATGAAAATGTTGTTTCAGACTGTTAAAAGTAAATATTCTGTTTTTCCAGGGTTAATTGTTATAGTGCAATGTCTGCTCAGTGTCCTTTTGGTGGTTTTAAGATGTCAGGAAATGGGCGAGAACTGTAAGTAAATATTTTTTAAATATAGATTTAGAGGAACAGCAGAACAAAAATCCAAACCTAACGTTAAACATTTATAACTTGGATGCTTAGTTTGAGATTTTGTCATATTGGTCTATACAGTGTTTAGAGGCTTCAGATTATCAGGGACAATGTAAAGCAAAGAATTCCTCTATAAAACAAATAAGGAAACTACTTAGAGGTACATTTTTTTCAAAATGACTGGATTTAGTAGCTTGCTGCCTACTGATCTGCAAAACCGATCTTGGCTTTATTGTTTATAGGTTTTGCATCTGTATAGAAAGTGTCATTTGCATGAAGATACATATGTGTGTAGTTTGTGGAATCTCCTTCAAATGCTAGGTTTTTGAAAACACAAGAGATATGAAAATTTTTGATTTAAATAGGAGTTTTCAGTTTAAAATTCTTGTGACGATATTTTTTAAACAGTACAATCCAGCTTGGTCAAAAATTATGACAAAAGCATTCCTCTGCAACCTTTGGCCTTCTGACCTTTCCACAACCAGACGTGAAGGAATGCACAGAAATTATAAGTTAATCAAATTCTTTCAAACTTCTAAGTTTTAGTCCAGTTTCAATTTGAATCATGCCCTGTCTTACCTGTATTCTTCTTAATCTTCATATCAGCAAAAGAATCATGTAATGTGTTACCTCATGAAACGTTTGATGTTAATTACATTACACAGAATTAAGTCTTCTGGGGTTTTTTGGAACTTAAATCACAAGCAGCCCTTCGTTAAAAATGTCATATATCTAGGAAAAACAAATTATTTTTCAAGCCAGGAATAAAAATCAAAACATGTGATTTTTTTCCAATTTTTAAGCCGTATATATAGCGCTTTTACTGAATAATGGAAAAAAATAGAAATATATATATAGGCAAAATGCTTCAGAGCTGGCAATGTGCGCATGCAGTCCAGAAGGCCAACCATCCTGGGCTGCACCAAAAGACACATGGCCAGCACACTGAGCGAGTTTATTCTCCCCCTCTACTCTGCTCTCATGAGATCCCACCTGGAGAATCAAGTCTAGTTCTGGAATCCCCAATGTAAGAAGGATATGGAACTATTGGAATGAGGCCAGAGGAGGGCTGCAAAGATAATAAGAAGACTGGAGCACCTCTGCTATGAGGACAGTCTGAGAGAGTTGGGATTGTTCAGCCTGGAGAAGAGAAGGCCCCAAGGAGACCTTATAGATGTCTTCCAGTAACTGAAGGGGAACTACAAGAAAGCTGGGAAGGGACAATTTACAAGACTATGTAGTGATAGGATGAGGGGTAATGGCTTTAAACTGGAAGGGGGAAGATCTAGACATGAGGACGAAATTCTTCACAGTGAAAGTGGTGAGACACTGGAACAGGTTGCTCAGGGAAGCTGTGGATGCCCCTTCCCTGTAAGCATACAAGGCCAGGCTTGATGGGGTCTTGAGCAACCTGGTCTGGTGGGATGTGTCCCTGTCCATGGCAGGGGGTTAGGAACTGGATGATGTTTAGTGTCCCTTCCAACCCAAACCATTCCATGATTCTGCGATTCTATAACTCTTTGATTCTTGTTCTCATGTTACATTTTTGGTTTTAAGACATAAAGGCTAGGTTCTCATGCTTGCTCGTCACTGGACTCAGTCTGTTCCTAACGGCAGAGCTCCCAATGACTTCAAAGAAAGCAGGTTATGTGAATGCTGAGAGCTTTAGAAAATGTCAAAATGAAAAAAAACCAACAGTTTAGGCCATTGCTACCAAGGACTGTTCTGCATTTGCTGAGTGCCAAAAATTGGGAGATCATTTATTTTGAATTATCTGCCCTTTGCAGATATTTGGGGATCTATTTGCTGGAAATATAATGAAAACAATAATAGACTATCATAAAAATTAATGTTTTCTGCAAGAGTGAATTTAGGAGAAGTTAAGCTTATGAGCAAATGTAGGCTTTCCTAATGCTTAGTTCAAAATCACAATCCTGTTAAAGGGCAAGGAAAGAATTACTATCAAATAGAAGTCTACCATAGAAAAAAATGCAGCAATCAGTTTTACGAGAGATAGAACCATATGTGAAAGAACTGCACTCAAATAATCAGGAAGCCAGTGTGTCAAGCCATTTGACTTCCTTGAGTCTCAGAATAAAATTGCCTGTATAATACTTGGAATGATGTTGTCATTATGAATTAAACTACTCAACGCTACATACTAGCAGAATGTCTCTTCAAAAATGAAGAAAACCAGCAAACATTTTCCCCGCAACATGTAATCTCTCAGCACAGATTTCTGGTTTGCATCCATATGTATCTAACAAGATGGCAGTCAGAACTGGGTAACATACTGTAGCAAATCTTTGTTCTATAAAATAATCAGTTATATTTAAATAGTTTGACTGTGTCAGATGCTAAATATCTCTCACTTGGAGATGCAAGCTCCATCTCACCATGTGAGACATAAAAGTCTAATCAGTAAGTTAGTAAGATTTTAAGTTTTCACCATCCAGGAGATTTCGTAGTGGATTAATTATGTTCCCAGTTTACTTAAGATGAAGCATATATGCTTTGACTCTGGAGAAAACTCTTGACATCACAGGAAGGCCATTGAAAATAACAAGCACACTTGTGAAGACCTAGAACACGTTTGACTTCCTGCACAGAATCCAGTTTTGAAAGGCAATAAATTGATTAAATGCCACCCTTTTGCACAGAAATGAAATTGTTCCCTTTTCTGCTCTTCTCAGGAGGCTGTCACTGTATCTTTTCGCTTTCAAGTGCAGTCTAGCTGCACATATTTTCCAAATATGTCCACAGCATTTGTTTTACATTTCACCAATTGCACAGAAGCATTGAAAATCCTATTAAGGACATAATTCATATAAAAAGCATTAGCATAAATATTGCTCTATTTTTTTTCTTTTATCTAGGGGAGAATATGGCCTTCATGAATACACGGAAGTTAAGACTGTCACAATCAAAATCCCACAGAAGAACTCATAATGCTTCCTGAGGTGCATAATTTAGCATAATTTCTAATGAATCTGAAAAGGCTAAGTTCTGCAAACTTTTATATCCCTCATTATTCATTAACTTTTTTGATTTCTGATTGTATAGAAGATACATGCTTACATCAACAATATGAAGAATAATGTAGAAAATTTTAATGTGACTGAGAAATGGAAAACTTAATATTTGGTACATAGCTAATTTTGAAATTAATTTTTAAAAGAAAGCATCTTTTATTTTCAGTGGAAGGTCTCTGTAATGTTATGAAAATGTTTCTTTTTTACTATATCCTATCAAACAGGCACTGTTTGAATATATGCACTCTTCTAAACGTTAGATGGAAATCTCTCTGTACTTTCTTTTCTTTGTTGCCTTAACAAAAACACTTATTACTGACTAGCAGATAAAAACTGTGTCTTTCAAAAATAGTAGAGTTCTAAATATATGCCTTAGCCACTGAATTTGTTCATCATATTACACAAATGTAATCTGGATAATATTAAACAATATTATAATCCACCTTCAAGACCTAATAGTCATCCTTTCATTACACTGGTTTGCCCTGGGCATATATTTCATATCTTTAAAGAGGCAATACTGTCTCACTGGTTTATGTCATCAGGAGTATACTGTATTTGCTATATGGAGGCTGAGGTCCCTAATTCTTTGACAGTATTTTAAACGGAAAAATATGAACACACAGAACACTGTACAGTTTGCAAAGAGCTTGTGTTTGGTTTTGTAGTGATAAGTATATAAAAAGAGTCGTAACAAATAACAAGTAAGAGATACAGAAGGGAAAGAAGAGCAGGGGAGGTGAGGGCAGGCAATCTGCTTCGTGATTTATACCTGCTCCATTTTTGCTGCACTTGTATGCCTGCACGTAACTTTCCTCCCTCCTTTTCTTCCTCTAGTCCATTTTTCCCTTTATATTTTCTTCAACTTCTCTTTTTCATATAGTTTCTTTTTCTCATAAAGGTCCTCTGCAGATATATAGGTGTGTCAAGCTGATGATGACCTCTAAGATCTCTCACTCTATGCATGTATCTTCCATGTTTCACAATTTTCTGCCAAGTGTCAGCACCCTCCCACAGTCACTCACTGTCAGCAGCCGCCAGATTAGGTCTGGGTCAGTGGTCTACAGACACCAAGTACGACAATTACACAGTCTGCTACTAACAAGGTTGTATTTTCTCTGGACTGATTCCAGAGCCACAATTCATCTCTTCCTGGAGAGGATTACCCTTATGCACAGCTTTACATACAAGCTATGTCTGTTAGTAAGCACAGAGAAAACCACAAGTTTTTAAGAAACGGCTATAGATCATTTCCACAGTATTGTAAGGGAAGAGGTTTTGTTCACTTGGAGACGTTTGTCAATTTTTCTTTTTTTAAAAAAAATATCTTTAAAACAAAACCCAAATCAAGCTTTCACCTTATCACTCTTCTCTGAATGCCTTATTTCATGAAGTTAAGAACTGGACATAAGACCTGTAGCATAGGTAAAACCCTCCACAGGCTTTCACATTGTCTGTTCTTGAAAGGAGTCAATTCCAAATCCCATATATTTCCCTTCTCAAATGATTTCATTAGCCATACTTACTAAACAAACCCAATCCTGTTACATTTCATGAAAGAAGTAACAAAATAATAGGAGAAGCAAAAGAAGCAAAAGTGAATCAAAATACACAGTGGCACTAACTAGCAGAGATTGTTCATTAGAGGAAAGCGTGAAGAAGGAAGCATAGAAACCATAACAAATACCAAATAAAAATAAAACGAAAAGATTCCCAAAGAAATAAGTTTGAGAGAAGAATGGTCAAACACGCAGAAAGACTTTAACAATAGTAATGAACATAGTACTAGAGAAAAAATTGATAAAATGAAAGATTAAATATTTTAAAAGAGATGAAAAACAGTATGAAGAGAAGATATACGTTTTCTTAAATCTCTACTGTCCAAATTCTGCTTTTGCTGGCGTCAGTTGTAGAGGTCTCAAAGGACAGTAAGTCTACATTTGCATTTTCTTTTGGTACAGGAGTGCACCTCTGAAATTACATTCCTGATCATCCTCACTTACCTTCTCTGGTTCACATAGAAAAGTGATACAGAGGAGCAAAGCTGGTTGCCTTTCTGATGAAGGCACAGAACTGGGCCTGTGTCTTATATGATCCAACCTCTAATAACAATTCAGCAATCAGAAACAGACTAAGACCTGTCTGAAACAATTCCTCTCTGACTGTGTAATATTTGTGCGGTTAGTTTTCATCTCTTTACAGAGTTCTTTGCCAGCACAGGACTGCAAGTCTATTTCTACTGGGTTTTACTGCTTGGAACTGCAAGAACAAGCAAAGAGTGACTTTGCCCAAAGCAAGGGATAAGCCAGTATAAATAGAAGGGTGCAGGAGAAGGATCTGCTTGGCCCTTGCTTACATATACATAACCTACATTACAATCCCTAAAATATACTGTTTACGCAATATTGCAAATCTATTTTACGTCTTGTTAGACAGAATCTTTCTCTTATTCACATGTAAAATATATCTTGCAATGGTCTTGTTTTGTTGATTCAAATGTTTCAGTGTGATCAGAAAGTAGCATCTAGTAGGGAACTTAAGTTCTCGTTTTTTCAAAAGCCTTGATTCAGAGAAATATTTCCTTGTATATATTATGCATGAGAGAGAGGAGCAAAAGAAGGCAAAGACAGTCGTTCAACCAAGGTGAAACACCCAAGGTTCTCATCAGAGCCAAGTATAGCTTTAGGTTGACCTGATAATACACTGAAGTTTTTCCCAAGAGAAGCCAATGTAAAAAGATACATCTTTTGGCATCTAGTAAGTTTAAGGAACTCAATATGTGTGTGTTTACCTAAAGAACTTGAGACGTGTTTGAAGGAGGCAAACAAGGACTCAATAAATTGTATAGTCTGGTTTACCTTACAAGACCATCCCAGTTCACAGTGCATTGCAAAATCATTCAACGCAGACCGATTTCGGAACACGGTCGCATTTGTTGCTTAACCACCCAGTTACTAACAGTGAGGAGTGGATTTCTCTCCACAATAAGCCTATGAGTATTAAAAAAGCCATGGCCTTACCATCACAGAGGCCATCCCTGCCCCTTTCCCTGCCCCTGACAGATTGGGTTCTTTTAACATGGGGAAAGCTGTTGAATGGCAAAAGCAGCATAGAGGGACCCTCAGGCTCTTTCAGTCAAAAAGGTGAATCTGTAAGGAGTTTTCGTTCTGTCTCAAGGAAGAAAATTTCTGATAATACTTGACTGCCAAATATCCACATCTCCAGACAGACAAGAGAAAACATGGAAAAAATATTCAGAACAAGAAAGAAATCTGGCTTGGATAAGGAGTGAAAATTCCCTGATAAACTAGGTTTTAGGAAGGAATTTGAAAGATATGAGATCTTGGCAAGCAAAGGTTTTGAGGGGAGGAAAGTGTGATATTCCATCCCAGACCAAAAGATTAGCACAGAAAAAAACAAGTGCAAGAAAAAGAGGGAGAACAGAAGGAAGCATTAGCAGAAGTATAAGGAGTGTGATGATGAATGAAAGTAAAACTGAGGATCACCCTGAGATTCTGTAAGAACCTACTGTAAGATATTTTGTAAGAGTTAAGATGAAGGGTTTTCATAGACAAAGTGTCCTCTCACAGCAACTCTATCCTCCTGCTTGCCACCAGATTCTAGTTTTACTGCCTGATGCTTTGCTCTCCCTCTTGTCATTTAGGTCATGCTCTAGTTCTTTTGGTGAAAATGTTGTGTTTTATCTATTCCCGTACTGAAAACTGAGATTTGAGTAATCTCTTATTAGGAAAAGTCCACTTTATTTTAAAGTAGCACAAAAACCCTGTGAAAATTTGAGAAGAATAATTCCCTGTGAATTTAGTGGGAAGTTCAAAGGACTGAATTATAACTTTTGTTATGCTGAGAGAAAAACAGTGGTTTGATGAATATATTGCTTTGGAAACAAATGTTAAAATCTGAAAATTGAATCAGTTAAGTAAAAAGCTTCATTACATTGTAGGAAACACATGAATCACTTGTAGAATGAAAAAAAATGAAAGACATAAAGATCCAATGAATAACAAAACCTGAGTATCGGGTGGCATTACTGTTAAAAATCCACCTTATGAAACAGTCCACAAAGGGCAAAAAAAAAAAGATGATTTGCACACTTTATAATAAATTGACCATGCAAGAGGAAGAGACCTCAGCTGCTTTTACACATTACTGACAGGTGACACAGAGAGATTTGGGAAAAGTATTAATAAAATCACAGTAAGATTTTCCTCATTGGTAGCAGAACACAAGTAGCTAACTCTTCCAAGAAAAATTATTAGTCATAAGGGTTATTTGGAAGCAAGCAAGCTAGAATAGACTGAAGCAATGAGATGATTTGGTCTATTATTTTATTTTCTATCCTCACATTACTTAGGTTTCTATGTAGCATATAAGATTATGATTAAATAATGGTTTGACATGTCAAAATGCTCAATGCACCACAACGCAAGATGGCTCTGAACACAAAGAGCAATTTGACAAACATTTAAAATTACTAAACAAATCACTGCTACTGAGCACCATCCTCTCACCATCAGCGCATAAAAATCTCTTAGCCACCAGTACTGCTTTCACTGACTGTAAGCAGTTTTAATAGCATAGCGTGATCCACAGAGCATAAATCCAGCTATAGCAAACAGAATAATGTCTTTGTATCATCATACCTTGCCAAAAGGTGCAAGTTGTCAAGGACTGGTTATGGATTACTTGCAGGCTGGTGACTCCAGCAACATGGATTCCACATTCGTTCTGAATAGTTTCTTACTACAACTATTGATCAAGCTTAGGACGGAGGAGGACACGATGTGGTGACAACAAGAATGAGATAAGCAAAATTTCAGCAAAATTAGAGATTGATTGCCCTTGGCAGAGAGGAACATCTGACAGGTAAATAAGTGAACCAAGTGAGAATAAACAACAATTGTCCACAATTAATTTAGTTCAAGAACCAAGAAAGGCATCATATGAGTGTAAAGGAAAAAATATGTTAAGTAAACATTCTGTTTGAACTATAAACACGTCCCATGCATAGGCACATTAACACATATTTTATAACTCTTATTTATGGACAAACAGTATGTATTGCTAATCACAGTGTTTATTAGAGAGCTGACTCTTACACAAACAAACTTTGACCCTGAATATCACTGTGTTGATGGCTAGCTGCAGAAGACATAAGATTCTGTAGCCTTCCTCTTCTCCAGAAATCCTCAAGGAAAAGAATCCATGCAAGTTACCTCTTATAAACTCTCATCATCAATCCATAGAACACTTATTATCAGCACAAGGCATGGACTTTCATATAGCACATCGATCAAGTTCAGACTACAAGAAAAAATGTCAATGCATACCTTTAGATGATGAATGAACACAAGAAAATCATAATCTGTCTATAGATATCTATGCAATAGCAGAATATGATTAATATACACAGTAAAAACTCATTGTGAAATACTTACTCAATATTAATATACTAACTATTATTCAATATTCTTAACCTATTTTTTCCCCATAGAGGGGAATTTCCAGTGAAAAATTATTCTATTTCTACTATGTGTACTGAGCCAAAATTCTCTAAACTAAACTAAATGTATTTATTCCTTAATGACCAGAGCAACAAAAGGGTTCTATTTGTTGAATACAGGAGGCCTTGATTGTAAGTTAACTAAACCTAGTAGAGGAATCTGGATACAGCTCCACATAATCACATGTCATGAGTGAGACCCAGTGTGAAGGATTAAGGAGATAAAAGCACTCACCACTGATGCTGCTGTGGGTGTATGGTTCTAAAGCCAAAATAGCATGATTAGAAAGAGATGAAATCTTTACAAGATCAAGTTAAATAGCAGAACGACAAAGAAGATCTTGGGTACAAAATGCCTTCTCCATGTTCTTGGGCTTGAGGCGAAATAATAACTTTCAAAGGAACAGTGAGGAGTTAGAAGAGAGGAGCACTCCCAACTCACATACCCAAATTCCCTCTCAGAAAACAAAAAAAGCTTCTTTGTTAGTCACCCTTTATGGTATCTAATGTAAAACAGTAAAAGATTTAAGGTTTCTCATACTTTAGGTTCCTTCTCTTGATGCAAATACTCCCCTGTGCTCCATGGTTACCTTTTTGTTAATAGCTGTACAAAGGAGGTGTTTAATATGAAATTAGCTTTCCATGTTGAATGCCATAATGAATAATTTCAATATGATTGAGAAATACAGTTGTGGAGCTATTTACATGGACGATTAGCCATGTTATTATAGAAATAGGTAAAAAAAAATAAACCTCTCCATAAAGCTTAAGAAATTTCACATTCTAAAACAGCATGTTTCATGTCCGGTGTATTGCTGATTAGTTGACAGAAAAGCCAGGCTTCATTATATTTCTCTCTAGACTACAACAAACAAACAGAAGCAAACAATTGGTACCATTAACTCTAAGGAGATGTTAATCTCAATGAGAATATCCCAGGAATCCAGATCTTACACTCAGCAAAGCTGTGTGTTTCATTCACAGTATTTTTTTTAACATATTATCTTAATTATATTTCACTCATACAAGATAGACCATGTCTGACAATAAATCACTATCCCAGGAATCAACTACTTTTGTTTTCCTTTCTGTATGTGGTATGCTAGCCACCACTAAACAACAGAGCCCTTGAAGAACTGTCAACATATTACGTCACTTTTCTTTGCCTCCATGAATATTTAGGCTGAATAGTTAACTTCTACCGGCTTATTCCTGCTAGAAACTGTGGATGTGGCTTTACAGACACTGGAAGACATTTTTTAAAATTTATTTAAACAAATGACTAATTTTTATATGAGATGTATTTTTTGCATGTTTTCTGCCTATTTACTTCATTCTTGTTTATCTAGAGACTTTGCCTACAAAAACCTACACTTAAGTACTAATCCTGTGTAACTAATATGCAAATATATATGTAAGTCACTGTATTATGGAGTATATTTAGAAGAACGGAACACATCCGAACTTTATTTCATAAAAAGACATTATGTAAATTAAAATCTTTGGCACACTGGATATATAGAAAGAAAAATACTTACGACTTCTCCTTCACACCAAATACACTTGTCCAGGTCAAGGTTACAGCAGTATAACTGTCTCCTTCTGTGCCTTCTTCCCCTAGCACACATCAGCTGCCTGGGAGGAAAGTGGGGTGAGTCATTTTGACTCAGATTTTTGAGCTGTTTTATATCACTATTGCACCTAAGAAGAAGAGATTCACAGCTCATTCAGAGTTCCTTATATGAAGAGCTTTATGAGAGAAGCTAGCTGTATATTAAAGCGAACGATTCCTAACAAACTGAAACTATCCATAACTGCCAAATCTAGCAGAGACTGACGTAATTTTTTACAGCTAAATAAAGCACTCAGCACTGTCTATGCTGAAAATGATTTGTTGATGGCAGAGACCAGCCTAAACACTCTACAACCTATACAAAAATTCACATCTCATCCACAAAGATACTTTTTAAACTAAAAATTTCTAGACGTGTCAGATGTTACTAGCATTAATTTTGACAGCTCCAGATATCCATGTGATTCAGGTAAGTATCTCTTTAAAGAATTGCTATGCTTTGAATAGATGAACTATTTATTCCTTGTGCTCTGTTGCTTCACTGCCTCGGGTCTACTTGCATGACTTTACTGCTTGTACTTCCAAAAGCATGTTTTATCTGAAAGATGCATTTTAAGTATAATTTTTTAACAAACAAAATGGACATCTTTAAAACTAATCTTTCTCTTCAATGCTGCACAGAATAAATTGTTTTGAAGGTGAGACTTTTAATAATGATATTCAACCAGGGGAATGTATACAAATTCAAGGACAGAAAAAATGAGCACGCCTGTTGAGAGAGTCCAGAAACAAGTTAAATATTTATAACTAAAATTCTTGTATAAATAAGACATTACATGTTTAAACAGAAAATGTCTGTTTACTTTTAGTTGTTATGCTTTCTATGAGAAAACTTGTTTGTCTAAAGCACGGATGCACAAATTTGTGAGTGTGAGTAGCAGAGTATGTTTGCATATAGACTGCAACCACCTAGCAACATCCATAACGTCAACATCAAATTGTTCATAATAACCATATGAAGTCAGAAGAACTTCCGTAAATAAGGTGGACAAAATTTATCTCCCCAAACCTTTATGGCCTTAAAAAGTAAAGCTCAAAAATACAAGCAGGAGAAAAACACAGTGTAAATTCAGAATTTTTAACGAGAAGGGAGAATATATATATGCCCATAGAAAAGATACACTAGCAGAAAAGTCAATAGGGATTTGATTCTGAAAAACCGACTGGGTTTTTTTGCAGAGGTAGAAAGAAAATGTCTCCTATTATGTAATAGGCTGGAAAATTAAGGCAATTATGATAGTTTAGCATTTGTAAGGAAGAACTTTTTGTTACAACATTTGAAAATGACGATAAATTAAGCATTCTACTCCATGACATTTTTAAATTGTCTTCTAAAAGATCCAGCTCCTAAGTTTTATAGCTCCTCCTTACATATTTCCTGAAGGAATACATGTTTCAGAAGGCTAGAGATCAGCATATATGTGAAGCATTCAGAACTGAGAAAAAAATTACATAAAACAAACTCAGCATAACGGACAGATTCAGAGAATTCATAGTTAAGACTAGACTTAAATGAAATGGAATTAAGTAATGCAGAAAAGCCACCATGTGGCCCTCACACATCAGTAATATTTACAGTGAAAATCTGTACATAGCCAGGGAGAAGAAGTCGTTTGAGAACGTAAGTAGCTAGATTAGAAGAACTGATGTATTTACTTTAATTTAATTTAATTTAAATTTCAGCTTTTTATATTTTCTACCTTCTTGTCAATACTTAAGAAATAGCTATGTAAAAGAGTAGAGTCATCCACAGATAATCTGCTAATGAGTAGGATACTGTTCATCTCAGTTTTTGGCATAGTTACTAATGTAGATCTCAAGAAGGCTTTGAACGCTGACTTATCTGTGAAATATGATTCTACTGATAAGATATTTGTGACAGACAGTTCTTGTTTTCTCTTTATGTAATATATATTTTTCCTTGCTATAATGCAATACAAACACTTCCTCAATAAAAAATACATATGTATATATAATGATGAAAAATGATCTGCCAAAAAAAACACCGCAGAAAGATTTATACTAAAGGAAATGTGATGGCACAACATTGCAACATTGCTTTAACTTGCTTCGCCTGTCAGTGAAACAAGAAATTCTTGAATAAACAATTATATGCTTACTGCATAACAAGAAAGAATTCTGTTTTAACATAGGACTAAGATATTCTTTATTCCATTATATGACTGGGAGAACATCGTACATTTTATGCCACAATCCCATATAAATTATATGTGTAGCTACAGTACAACAGAGTTAAAACTTTTTTGAATAATTTTTTTTTTCACTTCTCATTGAAATATTTTCTAAACCACACCTTTGAACTCCTAGGAGATTGTCAAAAGAGCATAAAGGTTATCCCTGTCAGGGCTGAAATCTAATTGGAAGGCACTCTGTTCTCCATGAACATTTCCTGGAGGTGCCCTGACCTTTCAGTATCCAAGTGTCTATATTAAGAACATTGAATTGAAATCTGTAAAGTCTCGTACGCAAAGCATCGAGCTAACAACTGCAAAATAGTTAACAGAAATGGAACAAGTGGACCTAGCACAGACTGGAAGCCAGGTTCCTGAAGTTGAAGGAAAGAACCGCTGTAATGACTAGACTCAGGAGTCATTCTGGCTCAATCTCTGGCCCAAGGATTCTTTTTGCAAGCTGAACAGTAGAAAAGGAGATAGTGCCATCTATAGGGCAAGCTACTTTATTGGCATTTCCTGGAGACACGGAGAAGTTACCAGTGGAGATCTGAAACTGGTGTCCTGCAAACAAAATCCATTCACTACCAGGATCGTAGGGCAGAAAAAGGGGAGAACTGGCCTGACACTTCACACTAGTGTTAATCATGCTCTGAATGTTTAATCCTGAATTTGAGTTTCTCACTCCCACTATAATTTGGGTACCAACTGTGTGACCTGGCTTCGGACACTTCTAACTATCACGTCTGTGTGTGCCCTAGTAGACTATAGTCTACTATAGTGTAATTTTACTAGGGCAAAGATGTTTTCACAGGAACTTCAGATAACTTATGGTAAGGCAACAAGAACGGGAAAAATTTTATTCAATAATTCTGAATATACACAATGAAATCCGAAGTCAAACACCTACATTTGTTTGTGTCTTCAGATATCGCTCTTTACTTTGCATCTCTGAGCTAGATGCAGCTGACACACTAATTCCTTGACCATCCAGCAGAGATATCTCAACTGAGTCATTTTGGGTGGCCATGCATTTTGTTGCACAGGACTGCAAACATTTTACTATTGTCATTAGTCCAAACATTGCACCAGCATTGTTACAACAAATTCCCAGTTGATCTGAAACTTTCGTAGCAGCCTTAGGCCTGTCTATTTTTACAGGGCCAAATAGTAAGGATTTATCTTTTCCTAAAGCAGTCTTTCACATGAATGCAGGGCAGCATCTTATGCTGTTGTGACCTCTGCTGGAGAAAAACCAAGGCACACACAATTTTTTATTACTTTCTTCTTAAGGCTGCTGGAAAGGAAAGGTCATTTCTTATTTTGCATTCAGATAATAAGTTAATTCACATCTGATGGCATATATCAATATGAAACTAATAGCGAGGTGGTCACACTCCTAGATGTTCACTTTACTAGCAACACTGAGAGATCCTAGTCAAGTTTGGAGCAGCTCTGCAGAGAGAACCTCACAAACAGATAAAAAGGCTAAGCTCTGCCAAGGAGTTTACATGATGCTGTTGGGAAGTGGCTAGGCAGATTAAGGCAATAGTAACAAAAATTATTTTTTCTTGAGTTAAATTAAATTCAGCAGTTATTGAAGTGAGTATACAAGGCATCTTTCTGCAGTCAGTGAATTACTTACTAAATTCATAATTAAATGTTGGACTGTGATCTCTGTATCTACAGTTTGTAGTGACAGAGTGAATAGGATAGAAGCCAACTACAAACAATGTCCAGATACCAAGAAGGAAAAGCAAAGAGCAGGTTTTTGAGGAGAGAGCTGAAGGCTGATAGAAAGGCAAGGAAGAATTCAGGGATAAAATTTCACTAAATTCAGATACTGAGAAGAAAAACATGACATATTTCTCTTTCTTCAACTAAAGCTGATGAGCTACTGAGATAAACTATCACCTCTTCTAAACATTCTGTAATGTCAAAATACAAATAGATTTTACTAACCTAATTTAATTTTAATTAGGGGCACTTTCTAACAACGAAACAGGCTAGACATGGGATTCAAAGGGTTAATGAGTATCATTTAGAAAACAGATTCATGTCAGTGATACCGTATAATATTCAAAAGTAAATCTGTCCAGCTGGGGCTTGTTTAAGTAAAGGCCAAAACAATCCTACTTATAACCATTGACTTTTTTCCAATAATATTCTGCAAAATTACAGCATAGACATGAATAACTATAAGGCAGCAAAGTAAACTCATTCATTAAGTAAGTAAATATCATTTCAGCTTCTGAATCAAATTCTGCTCTGAACCATGTAGTGAAACAGTCGAAAGAAAGCAAGAACAAGAGTTTTTGGGACTTCTCTCAGTTGTTCATCAAAGCAGGAATGAAATGTTGGATTTTCCTATGTGAGAATGACTTGGAGAAGATTTCAGGCAAAGAAACTACTATTTAGATGCAGGGGGGAAAAAAAGGAAAAAAGTAATTGGAATTATATGGATTTTTTCATCAAAGTGCAATCCAAGAGAAACTACTTTTGTGATTAAGTCATACACATTGCATACAAAAGAAAGAAGAAAAGAAACCTACATGAAATTGTGCAAATAAGACACTGGGCCCTGAGATCTGATCCCATGCATAAAAGAAGGAGGACTTCTGATGTCAGAAAAAGTCTACCCGTCAGGACTGCTCTTTCAGCAACACTGGTTAAACACATCTACCCTCCAGCCCCAGCTGTACCATGACCATCCCAGCATAGTGCCACAGTCTGACACACAAGGATTGCCAGTCTCGTGTCACAGAAAGCATGAATAAGAGGAAAACTGAACACGCCATCCTTGTCCCACATACAGAGCTGAATCGTGGCAAAAGGGAGTGGCAGCTGCAGAGGTAGGAAGCCTCTTAACGTGCTTCAAGTAGACAGTAAGACAATCTCAGAAAAAAAGGATTCACTCTCTGTTGTGTGTGTTGGCCCCACAGTCTATGGGCAGAACACTTTGTCTAGTCAGACTTAGAGCCAAGGCTGCCGCTAGAGCTACACCTCCACAGTGCTGCACACAAAAGGGAAAGCAAGTAACTTCCCTTCAGTGGTTATAAAAGAAGAGGTGGGGGGAAGAAGGGAATGTTCTTGCCAAAAAAAAATGAGAATATATTTGCTTCACCCTTCTAGCAAAAAGGCAATAAGAAAGGTAAAGGCTTTGAAACATCACATTTACCTTCAACTGGAAAGAAATTAATTCCATGTTGATTACAGAGAAATTGTGCTTTATACAGTCAAACTATAAGGACCAAATTATACTCTACATAAGATATTGATTAGACCGATATTATCTTACTGGTGGATATCACATTTTGCTGAAATATTATCTTACTGGTGGATATCACATTTGGCCTTCATGCTTTGAGAATTCCTAAAAGTATTTTAGGAGATTCTTTTCCATAAATATTATTATTATATAATTCTTTTTTTTTTCCTTCCATTCAGTTTTGTATGTCTTAGAAAAAGTTTTGTCTAGTGGAAAAAAAAAGACTACTCCTTTATCAGAGGTGCAAACTAGTGGTTTTAGTGGTCTGTTAGTCATTTGACTATTAGCTCATTTCATAAAAGGATCATTTAATTTGTGGAGTTAACCACTTGGGATACGCAAAGGTACAATTTTGTAGTCAGAAAGTACAAAATGGGTAGTTTTGATGAGCAAAAGTCACACTGATTGCATACTATTTGTCCCAAGAACTGTGCAATTTAAGTATCTCCAATATACTTTTCTTGTTTCCTGTCCCAGAATTTCAAAATAATGGTTGATGGGTGTTAATGACTAAAGATTTCACATTATATTTTTTTTTCCCTGATCTAATTCCAAGCAAGAGAAGGAAAAATTGTTCTACTTCTATTTTTCAGGAAGTTCTTCACAAGGGATTAAAAATTTGAAATATTAAAAGCTCTCCCACATCCATGGAGGCAAGGACACAGACAAAATAGTTAAATGATAAATGGCAAACATAAATTACTGCATAACGCATTAGTGTGTGGTAGCAAGGCACACATGATAAGAATGGATTCAAGCAGAAAATCAACCCCAAGTTTTGTAAATTCTCATTTATTGTGCAATTTAAAAATTAAAGAACGAATATTTTCCAAAATACCTCCCAACAAAAAGTCAAGGACAAAAACCACCTCAGAAAAAGAGTGCAATACTTTTTCATTATTATTATTTTACTAGTGTTTCAGCAGATGTGGTTCACTGCTTTGTTTTACTGTACACTGCAGCTATGTTGTTTCACCTCAAAGGAAAGGAAAAAATTATGCTGTGGAATACAAGCTTACATGGTAAGCAAAATTTTTCTTACATGGTAAGCAAAATAAAACAATCAGACCCCTGAAGTGCAGGCCAGTATAATCAGGTGTTCTGCAGATGTGTAGGGAGTTGATGCTTATTCATATCTTGAATTACTATTAATGCCAAGCACATTTCAGCTCTTTACACTAGCCTAAAATTTTCTAATACTGTAAACAGAAGTAAATACTCCACTGAGAATGTTTATAACCAAATATGATACTGATAGTACATTTGGGTCCTAACCTTAGCAACATTTTTACTTGCAAACTTTCAATCTGTAACTTATGATACAGCCTCCTCCCACAGAACTTAGGCAATAAGAAAAAAAATTACTGCCCTAAAAATATTTGGTTCTGTGACTTTTGTTAACACAGACTCGTGAATTCACTGGATAACCTTGCCATTTAGGAAAATGCACAACTTTCATGTAGAGTATATACATAGGAGCTGTACATAGGACATGGTGGCTCCATGTGGTGGAATGTGGCCATGGAGAGACAGATTCCTGCTAGTGATACTGAGTGAAAGAAGCTAAACTATAAGGAGACAGGGAAGAGCAGGGCAAGGCTATGACTTGTTTCCTTTGCTGAGACCAAGCGAGACCAGTTGGCTGGGACCTAGGGCCCATGCTCTCTTCCAAAGCTGTTACTTTAGCAGCCAAAGCTCTGCAGTTTCATGCAGTCACTTTCGCTCAGGGAAACCTTGCTGTGAGTATCTGATAAATAAACATGTTAGTATTTTAATCTCACAAACTATTATCACAGAATCCTAGTGACTCCATTTACTTGTGGCACAGCCTTATCATCACTGCATGAATCAGCCCTGTAAGTCAGAGATCATCTTCAAAATAGTTGCGGTCCAAGGAGCTGTGTCCTACCCCAGCACTGCAGGGCAGCATCACTCCTGCTGCTGCTTCCAAAGTCTTCTGCATTATGCTCCTCCAGAAGAAGTCTGCAGCTGAAATTATCCCATGTTCTCTTGAGCCAGAAGGCTGAGCCACAGCTGGGCTACCAGGGAGTTGTACCTTTCCAATGCATCATTTCCTTTGACGCACCACCCTGGAAACATCTTTATTTCCACCCACTAAGCAGAACAACAGAAAGTAAAAACAGTTTCTCCCAGTAGTAGCTGATGCACCAAGGGATGCAACAGTGTCTCTCTGTGGAATACCACAGACTCTCTGCTCCAGAGGAATGAAAACTGCAAGCTTTCCCTCATGCTTACAGGATAGGCAGTGGGTGCTTATGTGTTTTATCTCTCCAAATTATGTTATAGTTAGGTCTCACATCCATAATGTAACCACAAACCTCAATGGTGAATTCTGCTTCCCAGTTACTGGGTGATGACTAGGCTCATGAGTGCATGAGAAATATTGCTGAATGCATTAGCTAATCTGAAATAGACGGAGAAAACAGGTATGCATTCCACTATTAACCTGACTATAGTAATATGACGCACAGCTACTTCTGAGTAATCATATAACAGGGTAGGGTAATATTAATTATACAGAACAATCACACACAAACATTTTTATAGTCCAGTCTTCATGGACTGTAAATAGCAGGTAAATCTGAGTTTGCCGCATCCATACAGAAGCCTCTGACACAGCCCCCAGATAATTCTTAAATTTAGGAAAATAGCATTTTTTATAGCTTTTTTACAACAACTGGGCATGGTATTCCTCAGATTATAATTACCTTTTCTACAGGAGGCAGGGGAAGATTGTTTGTGCCACCATATCATTATATTTCTTTTGTCCATGCAAGGATTTCAAGGAATTAATATAGATTGGTTATGTGACATGAACTGCATAAACCTCATAGTGAACTTATACAGCCTCCTTTTTTCAACAAAGGCCAAACAGAGTAGATGTTACCTGCTTTTGAAGTTTATCTCTAGCCGTAATGAGGTTAACAGCCTGTTTTTTCATAGACGACTAGAAAGTGAAGCAAAGGATTCATCTAATTTTCCAGTGAGGACTTTGTGGGTTTTTTTAAACAATATAAGATAATAGAATGATTCCTTACATTTAAACCTCTATCAGCTTTACAACAGCTCTAAATCTCTGCAAATCTCCATGAACATTATTATTGCATGCATTACATTTATTATTTTTAGGTCCCAGCTACAACAAATGTAGCGTTGAAAAGGATATGTTACAAAAAGTTATGTCTCTCAGTTGGTGTGAATTCAGTCAAGTCCTTATTTTTGTCATTTTGCTTCCTGTTCATATGAAAGAATTTCACAGTCCAAGGGTAGGACTTTTTGATATTTAATTCAACAGCAGAAAAAAGAAGAATGAGAGAAGGGAGATGTATTCAATAGCAAAATTGCACAGCAATTATAATTTTCACAGACCAATGATAAATTAAATATTTGGCAGCGACTTCAAAATATTTTGAAGGTCCCTCCATACCAAGACACTAATATAATGAAATGCCCTTTTATTACATAGCAAATCAGATGAAATATAATTTCATGTAATGAAACCTGAAACAAAAGCTACGAAAATAGCGTGTACATTGTGCAGAGGAAGATGTGGAACATGCTAAGGTGCACTGAGCCCTGATTTTACTGAAAGTAAAGTAATTGAGTAATAGAGCTCTGCATCATCCCTAGTACAATTAGCAGGTCTAACAATATAGAAGAATGCCATATATGTGTCACCAATGAAAACAAAAGCTATTGTATTTCTATAAACTAGATCATTTACCATGATCTGAATCACAGTAAATATCTTTCCTTAAGAGTATTTGTTACCTGCTAGCACAGCACGAATTTCAAACAGAGGAGTAGCTGTATGGGTAAGTGGATGAAGAACACTTGAGTTGTTTTTTGGAAAAAAGCAGAGACAAAAAATTTGAACTGAAAGTCTCAAAATATAAGAAGGATAGAGAAAGGTTATACAGAAAGAAAAAGGAACTTGAAATCTGATCACGCAAAATTATTGCTACAATTTCAGAATTAGTTTTATCAAGTAAACAGCATATTTTCTTAAAGGTGAACAGCATGGAATATTCAAAGCTATTGTGTTGCATCATATCTGCTAACTCAATGTTATCACATGAATAAGATGGCAAGTAATTAAATAGAACTAAGCTAGGAAGCATTGAAAGCACAGCTTCATGAAATACAGTGACGAAAAACCTTTAATCAAAAGTACCAAAGAATCATGGAATCATAGAAACACAGAATGGTTTGGGTTGGAAGGACCTTAAAGATCATTCAGTTCCAACTCCCCTGGCATGGGCAGGAACATCTCCCACCAGACCAGGCTGCTCAAGACCCCATCTAACTTGTCCTTGAACACTTCCAGGGAACTGGCATCCACAACTTCTCTGAGTAACATGTTCCAGTGTCTCACCAACCTCAGCATGAAGAATTTTATCCTAATGTCTAATCTACATCTTCCCCCTTCCAATTTAAAGCTATTCCCTCTCATCCTATCACTACTTGCCCTTGTAAAAAGTCCCTCTCTGGCTTTCTTGTAGGCCCTCTTCAGGTACTGGAAGGCAGCCTTCTCTTCTCCAGGCTGAAGAACCCCAATTCTCTCAGCCTGTCCTCATAGCAGAGGTGTTCCAGCCTTCTGAACATCTTTGTGGCAGTCCCATAGCCTTCTTACGTTGGGGTTTCTAGCTTGGGTCTCATGAAAGCAGGGGGTGGCGTGGAATCACCTCCCTTGACCTGTTGGCAATGTTTCTTTTGATGCAGCCCAGAGCTGACAGCGCACATTGCCAGCTCATGTCAAGCTTCTCATCAATCAGCACCCCGAAGTCCTTCTCTGTAGAGCTGTTCTCAATTGCATTTTCCCCTATCCTATATGGATACCAGGGGTTGCCCTGACCCAGGTGTAGGACCTTGCACTTGGCTTTGTTGAACCTCATGAGGTTCCCACAGGCCCACTTCTCCAGCTTGTCCAGGTCCCTCTGGATGACATGGCATACTTCTGGTGTGAACACTGCACCACTCAGCTTGGTGTCATCTGCAAACTTGCTGAGGGTGCACTCGATCCCACTGACCATATCATTAATGAAAATATTCAACAGCACTGGCCCCAGTACGGACCCCTGAAGGACACCCCTTGTCACATGGAGCCGTTGACCATTACTCTCTGGATGTGACCATCCAAATGATTCCTTATCCACTGAACAGTCCACCCATCAAATCCATATCTCTCCAATTTAGAGAGAAGGATGTTGTAGGGGACTGTGTCAAAGGCTTTACAGAGTCCAGATAGATTACATCCATTGCTTTTCCCGTGTCCACTGATGCGGTCACCCATCATAGAGGGCCACTAGGTTGGTCAGTCAGAACTTGCCCTTGGAGAAGCCATGTTGGCTGTCTCGAATCACCTCCCTGTCCTCCATGTGCTTTAGCACGGCTTCTAGGAGGATCTGTTCCATGATCTTCCCAGGCACAGAGGTGTGGCTGACAGATTGGTAGTTCCCAGGGTCCTTTTTTGTACCCTTTTTAAAAAGGGCAAAATGTTGCCCTTCTTCCAGCCACAAGGGACTTCCCCTGACTGCCAAGACTTTTAAGAATAATTAATTTAAGAATAAGTATTTCATTTTCAGTCACAGCAGTCTGATTCTGATCACAGGGCACAAGCAACATGTAGTCTTGTTGTTATTCATGTTGGCTATTACATGCTCTTCAGTGCATATATAGGTGCATTCTGATAACACATTTGTTATTGAAAATCAATACCACATACAGATCCAACAGAAAGTTCCTTGGAATAATTTCATGTGGTGGATTCCTTGCTGTATCTTGCTCCCATTCACAGTGAAAGCAATCCCACAGAATGAATTACTAAGCCTGCCAATAATGAGAAAGCCTTTAATATTAAAAGAAAATTTTCACTCAAAAGAGAAGAATGAATCCTTATTAATATATATGTACCAGACTGCATCAAAACCTGTTGACGACTCCAATTTATTCCAACACCCTTTGAGAAACTCAGGTGGATCACCAACCCATAAAGCATCTTTTAAATCATTTTCTTCACTTGTCCTATAAAAAAATCTTCCTTTTTCTAAGGAATATCCAGTGTTATCTTATTATCAAATGTTAACAAACAGTGAGCTAAACCCCCATGCAAATCAGTTTCTTATGACAAAGCAATCCCAGCTTATGAAAAAGTTTATCTTAAAAGCATGGAGGACTGGGGCCCATGCTTAATTTTAGTAAGACTACTGACAATCATACTTTTCTGGGCTAAAAAGATGCAGTTTATAAATTAATCACATTAGAAGACGACTTCAAATTAAAAAGACAGTTTGAATTACTTTACTTTTTACACAGCTGAAGTCCATAGATCAGAAAACTTAATCTGAGAAAGACAAAGTAACTTACACTGCACTTAGCTGTACTTTCTCTAATTCAAAGTACAAGACTCCCTGCACCCCAGATACAAACATGTCTTATGATCCAGTCTTAACTCATTTGTCTTCTCCCTTAGTAACAACCTGTTTCCAGTTTGTTCGCTACAAAAGACCTTCCCTTGTCATTAGTCCAATAGACTTATGTCTTGATTCCTTTATTAGTGGTTAGTGTTTACATGCAGAACAGCCGCATTGGTGCTCACTAACGGTCTCCAGCTGATAGCAGATACTTATGGAAGTAGTACAAGAACCAAGTTAAGCATAAGGTGAACTTTCTCTTGGTTTATCTTCCCAGGTTCTGGCGACTGATTTAAAGACAGCTTGAGCTAGAAATTGCATCTAGGTCATTGTGTTTCATGGGGATACATATTCTATACTGGGGGGGGGTGTAAGCTTTTTACAATAACTTCTACTATTTAATAACACGGAGGTTATTTTAAGATGTCACAAACTTGTTTTATACTGAGAGATGGTTAAAGATTTTCTACTTTAAAAAATGGACCTGTGTTACACAGAAGTCCTCCAATGGAATTACATTTATTTTTAAGTAGACAGTCAGTTAATCAATTTTGCTGTTATTAATTATGTATGTAATATAATTATAATAAGTTAGAATATAAAGATTATAGCTTGGGAAAGATAGCTCAAACCAGCTCAATACAATCTTAATATAATTATCAAGGCTGAAATTCTGGGCAAGGAAATAAAATCAGAACATAAAATTAAAGCTGTCTCATTGGAATAAGTAACATCAGCTCATATATGGTCTTGCATCTATCCTGTGTTTCCACAAGACCTATCAGATAAGGACCTGTTCCACCCTGGATTTTATAGAGGTCAATACAAGTGTACAATGATAAATCCACAGAGTAGATTATACAGCACATATTCTTGTGCGATAATGCCTCTATGTCATAACACAATCTTGGGAGTATTCGGGGGGATATTATTGCATCACCATCTTTCCTTTATTTCTCAAATATGTTTTTTCTGTACAGGAGATATGTCTTCACTGCTTTGACATTTTAAATTTATTTTTAGACTTTCAGAATGTGATAAAACTATTATTAGCTAAAAGTGCTATTCTAATACAAGATAAATTTACTTCGTAGCAACAGGCAGAATATTGTTTTTCTTGTACCTCTTTAATACTTTTCCAAAGACTTTAAGAGATAATTATGCAGATTTTGAAAAGATCCTAGTTTTCCCATGTACAATCTACAGTCTTAGAGTAGATTGACCTGCAGAAGATAAGATACATGCAGTGTTTAAATATAACTGAATCTCACACACTTTGTACGAAGTTATGTTTTCAGTGAATTGTGCTTCTAAGAAAAATGAAAGGTTGATAAGGAAACACTTTCAGACTGCATTTTTGCAATGTCTTCACATACAAGAAAACATAGGCAATGTTCTCTTCTGAAGCCTCCCATCCTGCAAAACCTGAATTGCACGGGTAATTCTAAGGACATGAAGATATACAATGAACGCAGCAAGATTCTGCACTTGCAGGACTGTGCTTGAGGTTAGGACCACTCTTCTGTCCCTCAGTATCCTTTAAGATTTCACAATGTGCTTGAGGCTCCTTATCTGCAGTTGGGAAAACCCCTGGGTATTCCCGGCTGTGCGCCCGAGAAGCGTGGGTTTCCAGGTGGATAGCCCGGCAATCCATATCCCCTAGGGCCTGGTGGCCTCGTCACAGCTATTGATGGGAGAGGAAGGTTTCCTCCTCTGCTCTGTGAGGGATAGTGCCCATTCAGGGCAGGGCCTGGATGCTGGAGTGCCTGAGCTGGGCTGACTTCTTGTGGCTGGGCTGTCTTCTTCGCTTCATTGCCATCCTGTCCTTTCTTGTTGTCTGAAACATGTTTGGAGAACGGAATTAAAAAATGAACATGAAAACAATAAATTCTGTGAGAGGGAAATCCAGGAACTGTCTGTCAGCTCCAGAGTGTGGTGGCAAGTCCAGGACTTCCTTGTCATCAACCTGAAATCTGGGGTCATGCATCTTCAAGATCTTTGCTCTGTATTTTCCCTCCAAAATTTCTGCAAGGCCGCAATGAAAGAAAGTGAAGCTGCAGACATATCTTGTACATCGTTCTTTGAAAGACAGTCATCTCCAGTCATGAATGCATGATGGGGGAACTCTAGCAGTGTCCAGGGGAAAGGAATCAGCCTGCAAAATCCTTCAGGGCAGATCGAAACCCGCCCGACCAAGCTATGCTTTCTGATAAGGATTGCTACTGTTCTCACTATGTTATCACAATACTTTCTCCCAGTAAACCTGGCACAGAGAACAAATTTGTTCTAAGTAGTCCTGAATCAACAAATTACAATAGAAGGTTGAAAGATTTGGACCTGACTGGTTTGTAGTACGTAAGAGGTATGGCTGACATTTAGAGCAAGCTTTAAGTGTGGGAGGTTTTTGTGGGACATAAATCTTGTCATTCATTACAGCTCTATTACAGTTATTTTTACTTTGATATTGGCTCGTGTGGAATAAGGTTACAGTATTTCTTAAGTGAGCAAAAGAAAGATAAATGGCCTGGAAATTAAGCTAAATACTTATGATTCAGTGTTGTCAATATCTTTCAGAAGATTATGGCAAAGGAAGAAATCAAGGTAGGGAGGAAGACTGTGGTCTACTATACATGAATTCCCCATCCTCGGGAGTTCAAAACAGTTCTTACCTTGTTTTGGAGTTGATTCATCTTGTTTGCAATCTTTTTGCTTTGGCTGTGGTGGTTCTGTTTCAAATGGATTTTCCTCTTGTTCACTTGATTTTTGTGCTTTTTGTTTATTCCTTCTTTTGTTTTCTTCTGCTTGCTAATGATGGAGAGACAGAGAAAGCACCTTTTCATTCACTTGAATGGCTTCTCTAATACTCAGTAAAAGCAAAAATCAATAATTCTGTATTCCTTACACTTTGAAGCTTCTTTTTAAGTTCCAAGTTAGCTTCCTTGTAGGATTTGGATGTAGCATTGAGATAATAAATACTCAGGCTAAATTAAAAAAGAAAAATATTTCTTGTTATGTAATGATTTAAACTCTTAAAACATTCCTGTAGCAACAATTAAGTTGGACTAATATATTTTCTTCATTATGATTATTAGTAGTCTGACAATGAAAAATGTGCTTCCTTGCAGTATGAAGAAGGAACTATTATTTCAGGGGGGAAGAAAAGCTGAAAGAAATTATTCTTTCTATTAATACGCTATTTTGAATCTCATAGTAGTTAAGGAAGATGTTGTATAAATCTATGCCTTACTATGAACTCAGTTCTAAAGAATAAATTATAAAAGTTAAATGGTTACATTTGGTCTCAGACTTTCATTTCACTAATATAAAATCATTCTGATATTTCTATTATACTCTGTAATCTTCTCTATATTTACCAGCAGTTCTACACTGCTGGATTAAATCACAGTTCACCTGTACATAGAACTAACTTTTAGTTCAGCAGCATGCTAAATAATTCCATAAATGTGTACAGTGTTTTAAAATGTATATATGAAGTAGGACTCATTATGGTTTCTGAGAAAGACTATTCTGGGCTCGTTATTCTTTACCAGATTTACAAAAAAAAGTCTACTAACCCTTTATCATAAAGTCTTCAACAACGTTTCTCAAACTCTTGTCGTAACAGCATAGAGTACAATGTTTATCTAGCAAAGGCAAAGCCACTGAGAAATAATTCTGATTCATGGTGGTCATACTTCTACTGAACTTGCTAAGGAGTTATGATGTGCTATTCTGCCTGCTGGACAAGCTAATCAAAGTCTTCAGCACATCAGATCCCCTGTAGGCTTTTGCATTTTAATAGCTCTACTGCTACTGTGGCAACAACATATTTTAAAATAATGAAACGAGAAAGAAAGTCATTGAACAACAAAAGTATCACCCTCTGCGCAGACACCTTAATTATGATCATATAAAAGGTTGATGAATTCTTCAGGTCCCTCCCCACACAGCAATCAGCACTGTATTTAATTAGCTATTTAGGCAGTGAAGATTCAGAGTGAAAGAAAATTAACAGACTTTAGATTAAGCAAGCTTTGAGTTAATATTCCATACATACACCATCAATAATATAAATGGCAGGATGAGTCCAGGGTTAGAGGCATAACCAAATACCTTCCCAAACCAGGAAGGGAAGTCATGCTCCAGAGTTTCTGATATGACTTCAAACATTCTAGTCTTCCCACTATATTAAACATAAAAGTTGACAATATAAAATATATAAATACTATAACAGTGTCAATGCAGTAGTATGAATAGATATGTTAGTCATATCCCATCGATCCTGTTAAAAGAACAATAAACTATATATTAGTATTATGTAAAATTTTAAACTCTAACAAGAATATTACATAAAATAGTACTTATGTATTTTAAGAGGAAAAATTGAAACCAATGTTTTTATTGTATGCTAATAGATTTTTTCTGCAGTTACCATCAAGATTACTCCTCAGAAAATCAATCTACTGAATTGTGAGCTCCGTATCACCACGCAAAGAGCAAACTGCAGTTTGTCCTCTGTGAGGTCCTGGTGAAACATTCAAATCTCATCTTTGTGTGGTTGATAAGAAAAAAATCTGTTTGTAATTCGTTTCTGTTAGCCTATTTCTTCTCTCTTTTTGCTGTGTACAAATTCTATAGAAGTCATATCAGCAAAATGGATTTTTATGTGTATTGAGACTAACTGATCGTTTTAGTTGGTTAAAGGATCAGTTACCAAATTACCACCTGGTATTCCTGTCATTGAGGTCTCCTGCCACCTCTTTTCAGTTCTTGTAAAACATTTTGACGATCAGGTCTTTTTCTTAACTCTTTGTTCTCAAGTGTTCCCTCTTCTTGGTAATGTAAAAAGGTTTCAGTTAGAATTCTTCTTCAGACCTGTTCTCTCTCTCTTCCCCAACCTATCCATAGCAGATGAGGAATTTCACCCTGTGCTTTCTTTATCTTTTCGCCAGCACTCACAGAGCTTCTTCTGTTGCAACTTCAGTAATTCTTTCCTAGCTTCTCTACACCTGACAGGTCTTTGTTGAGTTGTATATGTTGCCTTTAATATTGGATTAAAAAAAAATTAAAACAAATCAAAACAGACAAAAAAACCCACCAAACCAGAACTGGACATTCATAATAGATGGAATACTGAGTTATCAAGTGAAAAATACTTTTTTTCTTATTAGAGCCATGCTCTATCACTACTTACCCACTGGCTGCTCAACAGTACCATTACCTATACCCAGACTGAACGAACCTTCCTTACTCTCAACACCTCCCCCATTAAAAGTTACATTGAAAATTTCACATTTTTTATGAAGAGCAAACAATTTCTGCACTTGACAGAGACAAAGTTCCGGGCACTATTATCCTCATTTTGAACAGTAAACCTACAATTTCAGTAATATCCGATTCAATAACTGCAGCTACTCAGATGACTCCACTTGTCGCCCTCTGTACTTTCTTTGCTATGACTCAAATAAAAAAAAACTTACTTCACATCACTTGTTTTGTTATCATTTCTTCTGTAAATTCTACCAATTTTCCATCTCATTAGAGTTTTTGGCATATCATGCAATTCTCCCTCTTAAGTGACTGTGATTATTGCAGGTGACTAGAACAAATCTCCCAGATATTTTGCCTTTGTGTAAAGTTAATGTGGCAAGACTTCTGCTCCTTTGCAAAGGTGACTGGGTATTACGCAGATATGAAATCATAGAATCATAGTAATATTGGAAAAGACCTCCAAGATCACCAAGTCAAAGTGTCAGCCCAACACCATCATGCCTACTAAACCATGTGCTACTTCTACACATTTTTTTTAAATTTTCAGGTATGACGACTCCACCACTTTTCTGGGCAGCCTTCCAATGTTTCACCATTCTTTCAGCAAGGAAACCTTTCCTAATATCCAATCTAAACATTCTCTAGCATTACTTGAGGTCATTTCCTCTTGCCAATCACTATTTAGTTGGGAGACAAGACCAACAACCACATCACTACAGCCTCTTTTCAGGTAGCTGTAGAAAGCAATAAGGGCTCCCTTCTGCTTCCTCCTCTCCAGACTAAACAGCACCAGTTCCCTTAACTGTTTCTCATAAGACTTTTTGTCCCACACCCTTCACCAGTTTTATTGTCCTTCTTTGGATATGCTCCAGCACCTCAACGTTTTTCTTGTAGTGAGGGGCTGAACACAGGATTCAAGCTGTGGCCTCACCAGTGCTGGGTACAGGAGAACGATTGTTTCCTAGTTTTGCTGGCCACACCATTTCTAGTACAACCTAGGATGCTGTTGGCCTTTTTCACTACCTGGGTACACTACTAGCTCACGCTCAGTCAGCAGTCAAGCAGTCCCTCCCAGGTCCTTTTCCACTAGACAGCTTTCCAGCCACTCTTCCCCACGTCTGTAGTGCTGCATGGAATTGTTGTAACTAAAGTACAGGACCTGGCACTTGGACTTCTTGTAGTATGCCCAGCCTTCCCTGACCCCTTTACCTTTCAGGACTGCCTCCCAAGGGACTCTCTCAAACAGTATCCTAAAAAGGCCAAAGTTTTCCCTCTGACAGTCCATGGTAGTAGTTTTGCTGATCCTCTTCCTTACTTCACCGAGAACTCTATAATTTCATGGTTGCTAAGCCCAAAATGGCCTCCAACCACCACCTATCCCACCAGTCTTTCCCTGTTTATAAAAGATAGGTCAAGCGAGGCACCTGCCCTGGTAGGCTCACTTACCAACTCTCAAAAATTATCCTCCACAGATTCCAGGAACCTCCTAGATTGTTTCCTCTCTGCTGTGTTGTATTTTCAGCAGTCAATCGGCAAGTTGAAGTCCCTCAAGAGAAAAAGGGCTACAAATTGTGGGACTTCTGTCAGCCATTTGTAGGATGTTTCACCTACATCTTCATCGTAGTTGGATGGTCTATAACAGACTCGCAGCAGGATATCTGCCTTGTTGGACTTCCCTCCCATCCTTATCCATAAGCATTTGGCCTTATTATCACACTCACTGAGCTCTCTACAATCAAACTTCTCCCTAATACACAGACCTACCCCACTGCGTCTCCTTCCTCACCTGTGCCTTCTGAAGAACTTAGAGGCATCCATTTGCAGCACTCCAGCCAGAGTCATCCCACCATGTTTCTGTGATGGTGACTAAATCTTAGTTATCCTGCTGCACATCCGCAGATGCACTTGAGTTGGGCTATTGATTTCATCCCCAAAATTGGCACATCACCCATCAGCTCACCTCTAAGTAAGCCTGTTTATATCCTCTTCCCCTTTCAAACCTAGTTTAATGCCCTCTCCAGGAGCCTCATCGAATGCTCACAACAGTAACGTACCGTTCAAACCTCTCACTGGAATAACAATGTCTTTTTTACTATTCTTCTATTCTTGCTTTGCTAATACCTTGTGCAAAACCAAAGACTAAAGACTTTTAAAAATTTTAATTTTATATATTGACTGTTGTGCACTCATTAGAGTTGTATGCCATGCTACATGGCAAGTAAAGATGACAAAACAGTCCTGGACTTTGACGTAGCGTGTATAGGAGAAAGTGTGGCAGCATCTAATCTAGGTTGAATGAAAGACACCTATTTACATAGGCAAGGCACGCCTAAGTTTTTAGAAGGGACTAATGAACGCGGAGATCTTGAAGACTTAAGAAACAAATTCAGCTTCACAGTGATAATACACATGCATGAAATACTCTATCAGTTGGAGAGACTCCCAGCAGTTAAAGAGTGCACCACCATATATTTTGCACACCACCATACATTGATATGCCCTGACTACAGGGCATAAACAGATATTTCCTGACAGCCATTACTCTCAAGCCAGGAGACCAGAGATACATAACATGTCCCCGCTCTACCACTTAAAGATAGTTTCTTGCTTAATTACAGCAGTAATAACAATTTTTTACATTACAAGTAACTAAAAGAAAATATTTCCTGTTTTACACTTCAAATGAAACTTTCTAATGAGTTACCCAGTTTTCTAGTTATCCCAGCTTCAGGAATTATCCACAATAAGAAAAAGCTCTCTACAAAGAAAAACTAATGACTCAGCCTATCAAGTGCTAACACTTCCTACAGAAAGTCTTTTTCATTACTAGATCATGCACTGCAATGTGACGAGGCAGTTCATTACATCAATAAAAATGGATGTAAAATGCAAGAAACCTGAAAGGACCACAGTCAAAAGATGGTGGGATGGAGACAATGGTGTACACAGCAGGCAGTGTGGAGAGAAAGAGGATGAAAAGCAGCATGGCCATGTAGAAGTTATTGGATCTGGAGGCTTTGAAGACCCTCTCTTGGGGGACATTGCAGCACATCACTGCCCAGCACTGCAGGTACATGGAAGTGTGGAGACGGAACACATTGATTGCTGGAAGACATGGAGCGTAAAAAGACCCCATCCTAGAAAACAAGCAAAGAAAATACACTCTGTTGTATAAGGACTTCCACCTTCCTAGGTATACCACCCCTTCCCTATATCAATGTGTTTTGTAGTCACACAGTCTGCACTCAGAAATCATGTTCATAAAACCACCTTCTTTTTTTTTTTTTTACTGTTCTTGTCTATTCTGTCTTGCTTTAAGATAAACTGTAGATGCATGGAGAGAAATCTCCATATGAACATGCTGTTTCAAAGTTAAAAAGCCCTCTTCCTCTGCAAATTAAATTATCATCTCATGAAATATTATCCATCCTTACTTTATCACTTTAGTTCAAGTAGCATCCCACTTGTATTGTATAAAAAAAAGGATAGTCCTAAAGTTATATATCACAAAAATTACCTAGTTTATTCTTTACTATTTTTCTTAATGTACTAGCACCATTTTAGGAATGATATTTTCCTGAAATGAGATTCATTTTCATTCTATTACTATAGTTATTTAGTGCTTCACTCCAACAAACTGTTTATTGATTCTACTAAATATTGGATTTTCCTTACTATGTATGGCTGACATTGAAACAGGACGATTTTATTTTTAATCACAGCTTGTTTCTTGTGCCTCGTTCAGTCCTTATCTCTCAGGTAGAGAATGACTTCCAACCTATCTCCCGAAGTTTAATTACAGCACTAGAAACTATTAGTGCCATCAACTGTGCATAAAATCGCAAGCAGAGTTTATGCTGCAGCCTCATCATTTTCGTGAACAGCAGTCTGAGAAATGCTTCCTATCAGAAGTTGGAATGCTAGTCCTAAGGCAGACAGCAAGATGCCAGTTGCAAAGCTAAGCTGCTTTTCTAAGGTGCAGGCCACAATACAGGTCCTTCACATGCCAACAGTAGGGCTGGATCCCCTCCAGACATACTCTTAGTGACACGTCATCAACATGAGGCCACAGGTAATAGAATATACTGTGCTCATCCCCGGTAACATGCCCTCCCTCTTAGCAAACCCAGGGTGCTGATGTCGGGACCATCAGTACGTCACCCAACAGGATTTTGTTGGGGGTGCTGCAAGATATTCACAGTCTCTTTCTTTGCCATGTTTCTGCAGCATTTCTTGTCAATGCACACAACACACAGCCTTTGGGCTTTACAGAATCAAGAGCTTTTGCCAAGAAACAGTTTGATCAGTGAAGTCATATTTAAAACTTAGACCTTAGCAAGAATCAATTTTTAGAAGTCAATGGTGCTTGAAAAGGACAGTTCCTGGGGGAGACTGAGTGTCTTACATAAGGTGACATCTCTACATACTGCTGCTGTTCTTTGCCATTCAAGAGAAGTCCAAAATGGGATGAAACAGATCTCTTCTAGAGCTAAGGATAAATAATACAGCAGCAGCATTTTATGCACATTCAAATGCCTGCACAGATCATAGAAACATAGAATCATAGAATTGTAAGGTTGGAAGAGACCTCTGAGATCATCAAGTCCAACCGTGCCTGTCTCCCTACTAAACCATAACCCTAAGAAACTCATCTACCCGTCTTTTAAACATCTCCATCCACCACCTCCCTGGGTAACCTGTTCCAATCCCTGACCACTCTCTCAGTCAAGAAATTCTTCCTAATGTCCAGTCTAAACCTGCCCTGGCCCAACTTGCGGCCGTTCCCTGTCATCCTGTCACTTGTCACTTGAGAGAAGAGAGCAGCACCCACCCCGTCACAACCTCCGTTCAGGTAGTTATAAACAGTGATGAGGTCTCCCCTCAGCCTCCTCTTCTCTCAGCTAAACAACTCCAATTCCCTCAGTCTCTCCTCACAGGGCTTATTCTCCAGCCCCCTCACCAGCCACCCTTCTTTGCACATGCTCCACGACCTCAATGTCTTTCTTGTAGTGAGAGGCCCAGAACTGAACACAGTACTCAAGATGTGGCCTCACCAGTGCTGAGTACAAAGGCACAATCATCTCCCTGGTCCTGTTGGCCACACTGTTTCTGATACAGGCCAAGATGCCATTGGCCTTCTTGGCGACCTGGGCACACTGCTGCTCATATTCATCCAGCTGTCAAACAACACCCCAAGGTCCTTCTCCTCCAGGCAGCTCTCCATCCACTCTTCCCCAAGCCTGTAATGCTGTATGGGGTTGTTGTGACCCAAATGGAGGACTCTGCACTTGGCCTTGTTGAACCTCATCCTGTTGGTCTCAGCCCATTGATCCAGCCTGTCCAGATCCCTCTGCAGAGCCTCCCTTCCTTTAAGCAGATCAACACTGCCACTCAGCTTGGTGTCATCCACAAACTCGTTAAGGGTGCACTCAATGCCTTCATCGAGACCATTGATAAAGAGTTAAAAGTCTACATATATTTGTTTTAACGCCTTTTTTCCACAGGGCAGGTGGGGAAAGAGTGGCAAGACATTTTGAAGCTTGAAATTCAAAGCAGAAGAGTAGTATAGGCCAGGTGCTTGCTCTAGCAAGCAGACAGCCAAAAAAAGACAAGATTCATCTATGCAGCTTTTACTGCTTTGTCTTACCAGCTCATTGGAAATTCTAATGCATCTCATTCCATAACCCTAGAACTAGTTTTGAAGTGATCCCGCTGATTGCAGTGTACCAGATTTTCATATATATTTCATTTCAAACTAAAGCAATGGGACAGAATTAAGGTAAATCCTGCAGTCATGCAGATACAACATGCTTTGCCACACCTACCAGATCATGCCTTGGTTAAAGATCAGTCCCAGCACATTTCCACTTATATCAAACTCAGAATATGATGGCTGAAAGAAATAATGCAGATGCTTTCATTAGGCTTACACAAAGAATTTTAGGATGACTTACAGTATATTAAAACTGTCGCTTCCAACAGCAGCAACATACTGGCATTGTGTCGTAAGATCTCTTCTTGCATCTTATCAGAGAATCATGAAACAGATTAATATGACTCAAGGCTAAGAGGCAGACTTTAATACAGCTTGCAGTATTTTGCTGAAAATCTTTTTTGAGTTTGTCCAGAGGAAGGTGCTGATGGAGAATTAAAAATAGTTCCAGGTTCTGGGTAAATTTAAAAATAATCCATAGATTTTCAGACTGAGTGACCAACAGTGGTCATCTAATACGTCCTCGAATGCAGTACCAACCATGAGGCTGCTGTGATTTAATTCCTGTTTGAACTGTAAGACTGACTTTCATATTTTAACAGTTATTCTGTTGAAGAATCCTTTTTAAGCATTGATAGATGTTGATAGTTATTGTTTTCCCTGCTTAATATGAATGTAATTTCTAATTCCAGTGTGTGTTATTCTGATTTTCACTTTGAAATTCAGGCATAGGGTATCATTATTGATTTGTATGCAGAAGAAAACACTGAATTGCATTTTATATTGCCAGTATAGACACAGAAATACCATAAACAAATAACCCTTTATTCTTGTATTTCTAAACTATTCATCTGACACTTGAATCTTGTTTTTCCAAATCTTTAATAATTTCCACATCTCTTTTTTTATCGTACTTACTATTTTCTAGTTCATAAATAATTACATGTGCAAACATTGAATACACTGCATTTGAATGACTATTGCAATACACACATACATATTCGTTTGTGTGCATATGCACAGAAACAAAACTTTCTGGTAAGAAATTGAAGCTGTAGGCTTTTGAATTACACTTGAATGTGTGATCCAAGTATATTATTCATATGATCTTGCACTGTCATCAGATTTTGTTTAATTAGCTTTCTCATAAACACGAGGTTTGCTATACCATAACTGTTCTGGTGACTTGCATAATTCACCATAGTGAGTCTGTACATTCCAGGTATTAAATACACGGATAATTGATAGAGGGAGGAAGAGACATGAGATAGATACAAAAAAAACCTATTCTAGCTACTCTTCTATGGCTGAACCAAAAAAAAAATTATTCTATGAAAACCACCTATTAAAGTCACAATTTTAAATTGCATTATGTTATATTGTTGGAATATATGGAGCCAGTACACTCTTTCTGTGTAGTTTTGTGCATATGTACAGATCAATAATTTTATATGTAGAGCAAAGTATTTGTATTGCATGTGGTTAAAAATCTGTTTCTGTACAAGGAAATATTAAATTGATTAGTAGTATTAACTTGGAAAGCAGTTGACTAAAGACAACTGTAGAGAGGGACAGAATATCACAAGTGATATGGAGAGATGGAAAAGGTAATACAGAACAAAATAATGTGTGACTGTTCTTTATTACATAGAGGCTAGCATCAACATTTAATTTATAAACAAACAAAAAGAACAATTTTTCCACTCAACATGCAAGTTAATTTCTGGAATTCTTTGCCAAAGGACATTTTGTTTGTCAAAAATACTTGGAGTGTAAAAGTCTAAAAATTAATGGATGATAGGCATATCTTGCCACTAATCACAGAGACACAGGTACAGCCACTTCCTAGACAATATTTTAAGCTCAGGTGTTTCCAGACATTCAGTGGTTTCCAGTTAGTAGTTCCACCTCTGGTTACTGTTTCAGGCAGCTTACTGGACCTGAGGACCACAACAGATCAGATCATTATAGCCATTCTTACATACTACCGAATAGATACATCATTAATAACTTGTTTTCGACATCCCTTACCAGCAGATGTGTTGTTGACACTTTGAGAAAAACAATATCAGGGAAACAAGGTGTCCCCTCATTGCTAAATAAACATGCAACGGCTCCTGTTTAGTGTTGAAGCCCTTGTGTTGGCTGTAAGGTTCACTTTCATTGCTTTTTGCTTCTCTCTATGTCCCTTATTCTGTATCTGGATGAATAGCTGGAAAGAAGGATGATATCTGTGCAACTCTTTAGTCTAGACACTTAATGAAAGTTATTTTCTTTATAGGCTCTGTTGTATTGATTGAATTACTTTATTATATTGCATTAAAATTCCTAATGGTAACAAAAAACAAAGACTAATATTTAAGTTTGAAGCATTAATGGATTAATATATGCATCTTCACTTGACAACTGGCACACCCAAGTTCAATCAAAGCTGTTCCGCAGTTCACTGTGTGGCTTCTAATAGGGAGAACCTGCAGGCATAACAACAAAATGCATCCACTAACCCCATTCTGCTGTTCTGGATACCCAGGTTCATCTCAAATAGCTCCAGGGACCTGCAGTTGGGCAGGTCATGCAAGAAAAAAGCCCTGCACAAAAAGCAGCTGATTCAGAGTTAATAATGACAGAAGAAGCTTCAGGAAGGCCAAATGGAGGCCAAATCAACCTAGGTAGAGTCAGTCCTACAGTCTTTAGGATGACTTTCAGGTTTGTATTCTCTTTCTTTTGTAGGCTCTTTCATTGAATGTGGATATCCTAATAGTGTAAAGGTACAGAATATCACTTCAACATGTTTGGAAAATAAGACACCTGAGCTATTTCTTGTCAAATGTAGAGCTGGCTGCAATGATTCAAGTGTTCCCTACATTCAGCCTCAGGTACTGCAATGGCTATGGGAAATCTGAAAATGCAAGGAAGCTCCAGATGCAATTTAAGTATATAAAATACACAGTTCCATAAACTGCTGGCCCTCCACCCATGTTGTATTCAGATTCCTGCATTTGATACTGATATTGCAAGGGTTATACCTTGTTAGTCCACAACTCATGGGCTCGTAGTCTTTGCCTCTAGCCCTACACTGGTCCTGTTTGAGACACACTGTAGATTTACCAGGGACAAACTTGAACGTTGCTGAAAAGGTTGAAATTTCATAGAAGCCAGCCAATAGCAATGAGATTGCTGTACCAGAAAACTGTTCTTTTTCTATAGAACACATAAAAATATTCTCTTTCTCTGGAAAATTATCAGAGCTTTAAAGGACTTAGCTTATTTGCTATGCAAAAGAGTAAAAAAGAGGCTTCAGGAACTTCACAAGCTTTTCCAGTACAGGTGAAAAAGCACAAGAACTGACAGCATAGATACTTTAGCTGGCTAATTTAATCTAACTTAGAACTGTGTAAAAGAGTGAAAGTCTGAACTTCCAGGTGAAGAGCTCTATATCTGCCTATGTTATGGGACTTACTAACTTTATTTCAGCTAAATTAATTTTACCAAAAAATATATGAAATAAGATTTACAGAGCAAGTTCTTTCATATTTTTCCCCACAAACACTGGACACCTCAGTATGGCAGAAGACCCCATCCAACACCCTGTAGAAATCAATGAGATTTTATTCCCTAGAATAGAGAATAGGCTTCAAATAGGAAATGTGTAAAAAAAATGTGTACCCAGATTTCTCATGCAATCAAATGTGGAAAAAAATTCCTGAAGTTACCAAAGTCTAAAGAACTAAACTAAAATTAAGTCATAAGAAAATCAGATACTTACAAATCCATACTCCAAGTCCCAGCACCAGCAGTAATTGAAAAACCTAACAAAGACAGCTCTCAAGAAATCGCCAATTAGAATTGTGATGTATGTTGTCATCGTGTCAGAGACTGTCAGCCGCACAAATTCCTGTTGGAGCAATACTTTCTTTTAAGAACACATTTGAGCAATTAATAGTTACAGTAATAGTGAAAAAGTGGAGTAGATCTCTAGTTGTGCTTAGCTTGCTTTAACACAGAAAAGACTACTCCTCTACATTCACTGATTCTAAAAAATGCCAAAAGAAAAATTGTCCCTTATTTACAAGAGGCATTCTTTACTCTAATTTGTGCTCATATTATCCAATGAGAATTCCAGGGTCTGATTAGACCAGGAAAGGTTTCTGGCCAAGGTTAGTGCTTTAACAGAAACCTGAGCTGTTATCTTAAATGGCTGTTGATACTTTTGACTTCGGAAGGATTTAAAATAAAAGGAGGAAACTCAAGCAGGAAACTCACAGTGAATATGGAGAGGAAAGAAGAAAATACTAACGGAAATTCTCATCTCTCTAGTTTTACTTTAGCAAGTCTCACTAAACCCTACTGTACTGGCCTTACTGCAATTAGCCCAAAAGACTGTTACTCTCTCTAATCTGAAATTGAGGAAAAAATTAGGGCAGTGATGAGATCTTGATGTTCTTATCTTATCATTCAACATCAGTCAAAATAATAAAGGGATTGTTTTTTCTGCCTGTCTGCTCCACACTAGTGATTTCTTCAGTCAGGAGTAAAGATAATCAGATGTTGAGACTGTCAGAGCGATGGAGAAATAGCAAAAGTTGTAATTCAGTGGTGAATTCATTCTCATGAACAAAACAACAGCAATGGGCTATAATCGAATACAGAAAAGGGAGATGTTACAGATTTTTTTTTAAAATGATATATTAGTAAGTCAATAAGAATAAATATTTGGCTGAATAAAATAAAACGCCTTGGCAGATTTACCATTAAACCACTACTATTCTTTGCATGATGTTACTTGACTAAAGGTAGCGCTTCTCAAAAGCACACTGTTCTAAGAGGTATCTTACACATACTTCCTTGTTGAGCTACTCATTTTTACTTTGTCTTTTCTATAGGTCTTTTGTAGTCAGAAACTTACACTGTTTGATCAAGAGTCCAATCAGAATTACCACATTTATTAGGGACTATGAATAATACAAGTTTTCTAAACTTCTAAACATCTGCTTTTCCTTGAATTTTCCCACCTTAATGCCATTTATCAGAAAAAAGAAATGATGTTTAGATAACGATGTCTTGAAACGGACTAAAATATATTTCCAAATATGAGCTCAAAGTAGTTACATTACCTGTCCTACCATTGTTTCCCAGCACGGCCCTCTGGGAACATCTGCAGGGTCCACCTGTATTGGAGGAGCAGTTGAATTTTCTGGAATAGTACCATTGTACAAACTGGCTTCCCATGCCGTCATGTTATACTTGACTATCTTTTCTTCTTCCAACTAAGTAAATAAATAAATTGGGGAAAAAAACCAACATGAGCCTATAACCAACTCCCAACCTTTTGTACTCCAAGACTCCCACCCATTACCAGCTCAGGCAGAGATATTATTTACAGTAGAGAAAGAAAGTAACGTCTTTCACTGACATGACTGTAACTGGATGGAAGGCCTCATCCTCGCCCAAAATAGTGAAGGGAAGTAAATATCTTGCCTTGAGATTGATTTCATCCATTAGGGCAATAATGAAAGTGTAGAGATTGCCAAGAAAAAGAGCAAAGATTCGTCCCAGTTGCCATCTTAGAGCTATTCGAGGATGGTAGTTTTCCAGAGAACTGATTACATCAAATAAAGTTGGACAGAACATTCCCAAAAGTGACATAACCATGTTCACCTGAGAGGGGGAAAAACAGAGAAGTTTACAGTGAAATGTTAGAGGTAAGTTCTTTCACTACTATCGATTTGGGTGGAGGGTGTACTTCCATTACTATTTGGTTTTTGATTTAAAGAAAAGCAAAAACCACTCCGGGAGTCACAAGATGTTGTTACAGATAAGTCATTTTTAATCTACTGCAAATGCATATACCAGACCATTTTTTTTCATTTTACATTACACTTAAACCTCTAAAATAATCATACGTTATTCTGACTAGAACCTACAATTTGACAGAAATTCTGCTATCAGAGAACTTAGTAAAATCTATTCCCAGTGTTATTTTATGCTACATCTCTACTACATCTTCCCTACAGACACACAGATGTTTTAAAAAAGCATTCCTACAAAAATACTGTACTAAATTAAGTTTATCTTAAATCTCAGCCAAAGTTAATTCTAGATGTCACACAATCATAGAATTATAGAATATCTCAAGTTGAAAGGGATGCATAAGGATTATTGAGTGCAACTCCCTGCTCCTTGTAGGACTACCTGAAACTAAACCATATGACTAAGGATGTTATCCAGATGCTCCCTGAACTCTGATAAGCATGGTGCTGTGACCACCTCCTTGGGAAGCCTGTTCCAGAGACCAACCACCCTCTTAGTGGAGAACTTTTTCCTAATGTTCAACCTCAAATTCTCCTGACACAGCTTCATTGCATTTCCTTGAGTAGCATTGCTGGTCACCATAGAGAGGACACGAGCACCTCCACCTCCACTGCCCTCCCTGAGGAAGTTGTGGACTGCAATTAGGTCACACTTCAGCCTCCTTTTCTCCAAGCTGAACAAGCCAAGTCACCTCAGCCACTCCTCAAAGTCCTGTCCTCAAGGCCTTTCACCGTGTTGATCACCTTCCTCCGGACACGCTCTAATAGTTTCATGTTCTTCTTATACTGTGTTGTCAAAAATTGCATAGTACTCAAGGTGGGGTAACACAGGTGCAGCGTAGAGCGGGACAATCACCTCCCTCAAATAACTAGCGAAGCTGTGCTTGATAAATCCCAGTTCAAAGCTGACTGTCAGGTCACATTGCTAATTATTATTAAATTGTCATCAACCCAAACCCATGGCTCCCATTCTGCAGGGCAGTTCTCCGGCCTCACATCCCTTAGTCTATATGTATAACCAGATAATCCCCATTCCAGGTGCAGAATCTAGCACTTGCTCTTGTAAAATTTCATAGTATTGGTGATAGCCCAGCTCTCTAGTCTGTCTCAGATATCACATCCTCACTTCATAAGCAAATTCAAATCAATCCTATTTCTTTCTGCCTGATTATCTTTGAAACCTCTAATAAGATTAACTCATCATTTTAGCAGTATGGAAATGGAACAAGTTTACTGAAAGTAAACAGAGAAAACCAGTTAACTAGCTTTTAGAGACAGTCTGAAATACAATATAGCTTAAAAATTCTAGAGACAACAAGTACACACATTCTAGTAATGTAGATTCCTGAAAATTATTTCCAATACTGCTTGAACCTTTTGGTTCTAATTTATTATGTCAGCCAATATAATTGAAAAAATTTAAGAGTGTAGTTACTCAATTTCAATTCAAAATATATTTTCATTACAAAAAGTGTGTCTTTAAGGAACTAAGAACAAAAAAAAAAAGAAACAGAAAATACTGTCTCAATCTAAGGTGCATAATGTGTTCATCTGAGATGCGCTGTACTAAAAAAATTAAGTAAGAGTAATTGATTAAGTTGCAAAAAAACTTGTAGAAGTCTAATTTTTTCATTACTCTGAAAACAGTATTTCTCAGCCATACTGGAACCTATTTTGCTAGAATTATTATTAGTTTTAATAAATTTCTATACATCCTGCTACCAAGAGACTCAGGACTGCTCTTAATTCTCAGAAATTATATGGCAGGAGAAAGGCACTATGACAACAAATAAATTGACTCACTTACAAATATATATATTTCCATTCTTAAGTTTCATCCATGAGAAAAAAAGTTTTCATCCACGAGAAATAAATGCCTCTCTTTTTGCTCTTTTTCTATTCTTGGTTTTTAACGAGTTCTAGACCTAATCGGTGGATTTTTACATTTGTAGACAAACAGTTATGCATGCTGTCCATGGATTGTGGCACCGTGTAAGAAGTATATAGGTATTTTCAATGATCACAGGAATTCACTTATGTGTCTTCTGTATTTGGATAGTGATTTTTGTAACTAGGAGTATTTTGTTAAATTAATAAGAAGTCATTGTTATAACACTCAAAAGTGTAAAAACTTGTAGATATCACCTCTTGCAGTACTTGAGTTTATAACTGAAAAAGGCAGAATTTATATTTAAAACTCCTGCCATCTTTTACTTTATCATATTAACTGCTGTTTTAGGGTTCATACATTAAAGTTTTGAATAAATCTTCTCTTATAAGAATCATGGATATTCTTGGATTTTGGTACTTGTAGAAGGTGATGAGATGTTGGTGATCAAAACATTGGTTATTTTTTTCTTCATAATGAACTGTGTAAATTTTTTATCTTAAAGTCTTTGAAGTGTCTAACATATTTTAGTACACATATTGTCTCTGTCATCATTAAATCAAAGACTTTATGCACAGTGTGGTCCAAGCTGGCAAAGCTGCAGGTGTCAATTACAGCCAACACTATTAATCATGAATTCTTAAAATTTCCTGTAGCATGTTGTTTATCCTGTTTGTTAACAGAAATCTTCAGTCCTGTTGTGATCCTGCTAAATCTCAAATCAGAATCCTCACTGACTCAGGTGTCTCATATCCTTCTGCGGCAACAAGTTCCAGGGGCAAATGTGTGTGTAAGAAAACATGTTCTGGCCTTGCCCAACGAATGTCTGGTGATGAGCAAGAACAGGGCACACATATAAGAATAATAAGTCCTAGACTTAAAATTATGTATGTCCTTTGGACAGTTTTAATTATACTAATTATTAAGTTAATTAAGAAACTTTATAGAAAGTTTCCTTGTTGCAAGACAGAACTCAGTGCTTTTCTTTCTCTTCATCATTCAATATTTTCCATATTTTTATGTTCTGCCTTTTTAATCCCTTATTTGAAGCAAGCATATTCTTTCTCATTTGCTTTCTATCTGCCTTTCTCTATGCCTTGACTATTCATGGTCCCCACCTCAAGAGCATTTCTAATTTCGGAGAAAAGGTATTGTTAAGATAAATGGTGAAATGAGGCATGGAAACTTGCAAAGCTGAAACATGACAAATTATTACAATAAAAAACACAATGTTTTAGAGACAAAATGTAGCACACTGAGTATTCAAAATCAAAAATTTATGACAGATTCTATATTTCAAAAGCATAAGCATTTCTCTTAGTTTCACAGATATATTATTATTATACTTTTTAGCTTCTTGTGAAGGATTTTGTTCATTGAATTTTAGCCACTTTAGTTTGATTTCAGAAAGGAGCTGATTTATATTTTGGACTCATTGCCAACTTAAAACTTAGGGGCTGGAACAGGTTTTCTTTCCCTGTTTTTTATCACTAACAGTTCCAATGCTCTGTGTAACTTTAAAATTGTGTAATGATATGCCAGCAGAGGGGCAGCATGCCAGCATGCATACGTGGTAGTTAAAGTTGATAGCAAAAGTGGTGTAAATCTCAACAGCTCTCATGCCCTACTGAGACATAATCTTCCCTAAGAAGTGAACAACAACCAAGAGGCACCCACTAATTATTAAAACTCTGGTTCAAAACATGGGGTTTTATCTCTTTGTGACTTTAACAACTCTAGAGATCAAGTCCCAGAGTGACGTTCTGAAAGCTAGAAAATTGTTGCTTGCACGAGATTTTCCAATGATATGAATATGGCTAGAAACCCTGAATCTGCAATTACATCTAAACACCAGCCTCCAGCATATTAAACTGTGCCATCATAACATTAAACATTGAAAACTGACTTCTTGTCGGTTAAATGGCAAGTTCATTGAAAGTATGTTGTCTAACTAAAATAAATCCTATCTTCCATTAACAATAATTGCAGTAGTCACAGATTTTTCTAGCATCTGCTGCAAAAAGCACTAATAAAGATGTATTTTTCTACTATATAGTTTGGGTTTTTTTAAAAGATATTAGAATTAGAAATTATATTTGGTGCTAACACTAAGCTAATAAAAGCTGTCTGATGATTTCTAGAATTAAAGCATTGTCAACAAGACTTAATAACTTCAGTATAAATGTAGTCCATATACTCCACTAGGATCAGCAAAGTAAATAGCAGGATATTTTTGGCAAAAGATCTGTGGGGTTGTTCCAGCTTACAAGATCTGAAATGTTAAAGCTATACTTTGCAGGAAAAAAAAAATGTAGTAAGCTTATCTCCTCTTTGCCCAAATGTTGTTAATTATCCTGATTCAGAGAAATCAGTGCCTCCTCACAACTTTTCTCTGCTTTTAAGTAGCGTTACTTTTAATCAGTACAGGAATATATTTGAGGAAATACAGTACCTCAGCACCAGAGAGATGCTCATACTACCTTCTAGCTCTGCAAACTAGCTTCTATCAAAAGCAAAAAGTCAATTATGTTCAGCACTATTCATCCAGTATCAGAATACTTTACCAAGGGAACCAGTGGCATTATTTTCCATTTCAACCACAATTTCCACAGTCATGGGGAAATCGTTGTATGATGCAGAATCATTATTCAGCCATGATCAACCACCAGGCCACAGCAACATACGCTGAGTGAGGCAAAGGTTGATTGAATACCCTAACAGTCCTGGTCTGCCTGTTTCCACTAATTTCCAACTCTCCACTAGATGCTAGAGAGTTTGGTCTGAACTGTGATCTGAAAGAACTAGGTACTGCTGGTATGGACAGCATTACAACATTATGATAGAGAAAGAAATTCAGAGAGAGAAGAAGCTCTTGTCCACAAAGACACCAAAAGCACTTCATCAGGCTCTGAGCTTCAGGAATAGATAATAAAAAACGTATTTACCCCCATTTGGCCCAAGGACATCATAATTACGCATAAACCTTTTTTAATCCCTTAACATATCCAATGTAATGAAAATATATTTCTTAGAAGAGCAGCTTAATATTTTTATGAAGAATGTCAGTATTTACTTTTGTACTTAAAAACTGCACTTACATTTGCTCTAAGTACTACATTAAGTGTTTATGGGGTTTTTCTGATCAAAATCTCAATTAATTTACTAATGATAGAGACATAAGGGTTTAATCTCGAAAATACAATAAATGTTTAAATGGCTGTCTCATAGAAGTCAAATATATTTACATAATTAAAAATATCTAATCAAGGGCAATATTTTGTACCTCATAAATATTCATTACCTGTCAATAGAAAAAAATCTTTAGCCAAATAATGGCAATGTTGCCTTGTCAGGTCTTCTTTAGAGACAAACCCGTTCCAGATCTTAGTTCTGTAATACAGAGTCTCCTTAGCAGTATTTTTTTTGTAAAGCAAACAAAAGTAAAACAATGAATGTAAATATCCATATGTTTAACTAGTTTTCAAACAACAGCATAAGATACTATAACAGCTTTTGGTAAAACAGTTCTTGTCATTATAAATCCATCACCAAATCTTTCAGCTGAGAGAAAGCTGAATTCCTCCTGAACTGCCTTCATCTGCTAGTTTGTTGCCATGCTTAGAGTTCACTTCCCTTTCAGCCAGGAAATTGTAAACATGACTTTTTAGATCAAAAAGCAGTAACTTTTATCAAGTAACTTAATTCAATCCCAAAAGCCCCATTTCTCTCAGTTCTAGAGGTGGCTTGCTGGTGGTTGGTATGTTACTTTCTCAGTCAAGTTTTGGTGTTGAATATTAGAGGTTGACTTTCCTTATGACTAGCATCTTCTTGCCTTTCCTTAAATCAGGTATCTACTTTACCCTCCAGCTCAAAAGGTGAGCTTTAAGTAATAAAAACCAGCTACTTTTACAACATATAAAGCAGTTTTATGCTGAGAAAGTAAAACCTGCCCAAGTTTTCATGTAGCAACACTGACTTCAAAGTGCTTACTGAACACTGCTATAGCAGACACAATCACTTCCACTGTATACCTTTATGAAGCAGGGCTGTGTCTGCTGTAGAAGAAAGCACATTAAGTGCAAAAAAATGCCATTGAACTCCGGGACTGGACAGCTAGAACTGGAAGGTATGAGTTTCATCCTGTTGCTACACTGCAGAGTTGTATCCATGAGGCCGAAATAACTTTGCATATGCCCACAAACCAGTCACTCTGCTTAGGCCAATCTCAGGTAGAAAGCAACAGGAGAACAGGTTGCCTGATCTTGTGAGTCCATAGAGTGGCTGGAAAATAATCTCAAGAGCACAGAGGAGGGAAGGCAAAGGCCTCAAATGAAAACTAAATGCAAAAGAACACTGGAAAGAATCAACCAAGTAGTCATCATTTTAATAAAGCACAAAGCAGAGATATAAGAACAATTATTTTGTTAGATATTTACCACTCACACTCAGACTATTAAATTCTTAGGAAAAAAAAAACATGCAGAGAGAGGAACACAGCTTCAAACCACATCTATTTTAGAAATGTGCTAGCACGAACTTCATTTCTTTCCCACCACCCGTAGTTCTCCAGACCTTCCAGGGCAAATTTCTGGGATCTTCTGACAACAAAAAAGATGAGGTAGCCACTCCCAGCAAGTGTGCATAGGGCTAAGAAGTTAGCAAGGACCCTCAGGAATCGAGTCAAGTGAATATTTTCCTCTTTTCGGCTCTCCTGCTCCTCAACAATAGCTTCCTGCGCTTGTTAGAAAGAGAATAACATTATGAGAACAGTAATGGTCAAGAATCCATATTGTTTCCTCAGTTCCTAGAAGTTTATTTAACTATAATATTTAATTATGAAGATGTGAATGCAAACCAGGGCAGCTTACTTATATCATCTCATAAAACCTGTTTTGCATCTTAACAAACGCCGAGGTTTTGGTTCCCCAGAGTTCACTTTTCTTCCATTGAATGTGTCCCCAGTGATTCTTGTTATGTCCGCACTCACGTGCCAAAAAGAAAACAGCATGTTCTGCAAGCTTGCAAGGTGCATTGAGGCTGAGTGACCCAACAGAAATCTCCAAGAAAGCAGAGCTCCATCACAAATAATGGTTACTTGTGAAAACAAACACCTTAACCACAAATATTCCCTCTTTCTTCTTCTTCCCCTCAACTCAACTCAGTTGAGCGTGGCATCATACATCATGGAATATCTCTCTGTTCCAGCTGTGTCCCTCCCCAGCTTTTTGTGCACCCCCAGTCTACTTACTGGTGGAGTGGAGCGAGAAGAAAAGGTCTTGACTTTGTTTAAGCCTTGCTCAGAAACAACTGAAACATCTCTATATTACCAACATAGCTTTCAGCACAAATCTAAAACACAGCCCCATACTAGCTAATACAAAGAAAATTAACTCTAGTCCAGCCAAAACTAGAAAATCCTTGCACATCATTACATTGAAAATTAGATTTTTTTTTACATGCTTCACTGGCGTGTTCCTGTGACTCCAGGGTAGAAACACTTTCTATAACATTCACCAGATAGAATACAGACCCTTCACCTTTTTCACAGAGGTACATCTCACATCCTATATCATATTCCTCATGCAATTGCTCTTGAAATAAACATACCTTGTAAACTGAAAAGAAGCCTAAGAGCAAATTATATTTCCTTGCAAACTGGGGTATATTTCATAATTCATTTTTTTAAAAAAAAACTTTATATTATGCAAGGAAAGTAACCTTTTTTTCTTACTGAAGAGCCAGTATAGTCTTAAAATGAGACATGATGTATACCCTTTTACAGACAATCCACTTGCTTTATCTCATGGTATCATTTCAGTGTAGCAAGATAAGATGATAATGTGAGATTAGTTAAATGTCATCAGCATTTAAAATAAAATATTTTCAGACACAATAGCACTATAGAAACTGAAAGATATCAGAAATGAAGAAAAAAATCCTATTTTTACAGTAGAATTTTTCTAAAACTAGTACTGCAGTCACAGAGGTCAAAAAAGATGCCATTAAAGTTTTTCTTCCACAATAAAAAAGAAAAAATAAGACAGAAGGCACAAAGATCTAGACTCAGAAGGGTATATAGCTGCCCAATTTTACTTTAAGCTTCTGGGTCCCCAGCTAATACCTCATCAACGTGAAAGACAAATCAGATCATGTCTGTTTAGCAAGCTCTATTTTACCTTAAAGCTTGTTGTGATGGAAGCAAATTTATTATCTGCTGTCTCAGGATTGCCAATCAGGTAGTCCCAGCTTGTGAACATTTTCCAGCTGAAATTAAAACTAGTATCATCCCCACCACCTTCTTCATTTGCATTCCTTGCCATTCTAAAAAAGCCATAAAGTACTTTGTTAGAACTAGTTCTGTGATGTGAGCAAGATTTTTAAATTGTTCCTAAATTCTAACATTTTTCTGAAAAAAAATATATTATTATTGCAGACAATCATGTTAAACAGTCTGAGTAATTCAGTCTGAAAGTAGGGAGAAGGATGGAGATTTTCATGTTTTGACAATTTATGAGCTCAACAGCTCAACGTTTGGGTGAGAAAGAAGTTGTTAATTTCATTAACATCTCAGAGAAACTCTGCTGGGTAAGAATTCAAAAGGAAAACAACATCAAGAAGATCTCTTAAGAAGAAAGCTGTAGAGCATCCTGAACTGCAACAGATGTAATTAGAAACTTCACAAAGACAAAAAAACCCCTATTTTAAAACAACAAGGCAGAACAAAACCTTGTTATACCACACAGAAAGTATCACTAATACATCTTTCTCTCTTTCTTTTCATCTCCTATGCACTTACAAACAAAACTTATAAGAGAATCCACAAATGTCAAATTATTGCCTAAATACCTATTTTAAAGCTCACTAATGTAGCAGTTATGTGATTAATATCAATACATTCTATATACCACATTTTTAGCAGTCCAATCTCAAATCCAGGAAGAAAATCCTTCTGAGCTGTCACAAACTAATATCTGAGTTAATTTTTCTTTTTGTTTTACTGCTCACATACCGAAGGACCACAGATAATGACAGATTCTTGGTAGAATTTGCTTTACTGCTGGTTTCTAGACAAGATTATTCATTCTCAAGAGATCTTAATGAAATAGTGAACAGTTTCGTGGTTGGGATATGAGTTCATTGAGACCAGAAATGTTTCCATTTTATATTGTACACTGGAATAGCTGTTGGAGAGGACCCCTAAATCTGTATGTTTCTGCTAAATAGAATATTAGTGTTACAATCCTCACTACCTCTTCCAGATTGATATTCTCTTTCCCAGACCTCAGACAACAGCACAAAAAAATGGTAGCACCACCCGTCATAACGGTTTCAGCTCCCATGCCCACTGTGCTGGTTTTTGGAGAAACTACAAAAAGTAGCCAGAACTACTCATTAGATTCCCTAAATATTGATCAGCATTAATATCATATGGTCAGATGGGAAGTTAGCACATACAATGCAATTTTTCCTCAAGGATATTTTTTTGTTTGGGCCACAGAGATCTGCTAGAAGGAATTTTTTTTCCTCTGTTTAACAGTCATTGCAATAAAATTTTCTGAGACTAAGACTTTTATAATCTTCAAAGCTATACTATCAAAAAATACTTTAAAATACATTTTTGAGCTAAACTAGTTTTTTAATAGTAGCACTTTGTTCCTACTCCAAATATATATATGTGTAACTGAACGCATTTTTTTTTTCTTCTTAAATTTCCTATGCAGGAAACCTTTTCAAATTTGAAAAACAGAATATGTATTAGTCTAGTGCTCATGCAAGTGAAAAATACTGGCTTCTGCACAAGCCATCAGAAATAGATTAACTGCAGTTTTCTTTTATTCCCAAGTGTCTTTGAATCTTGACCTGCAATGCTCTGGGTTTTTTTCACCCTAGGCAACTTTTAAAGCCACCACTACAACTAACTGTATTACTATGGTAGGTAGTCACCTTGCTTGAATTAAGAGTATTAAAGAATACATTCATTAGCAGTTTACTTACTTAGAAACTATCAGGATTATCATAATTTATTCCAATAGTGAATTTTACTATAAAAAAAAAATTATTTCATTTAAATTCTGATTCTAAGACAAAATTTCTGTCCAGAATTTGAGAGCAAAAAGGCTAGCATGTCGCAACCTGTACTATCTAAGCCTTGTTTCACTTACCCCTGTGCTTCCTACTGTTTTAACATTATGTTCTTAATGTTATATTAAGCACAATTTTCAGACTACTAAAGAATATTTTGCTTTCCACAGGGCATTAAATCCTTACTAAGGGTAGCAGCATTAATTCTACTTTGCAAATATGACCTAACCACTATGGTCTTGCAAAGAATCATTTATTGCTGACTCTGAGTTACATACAGAATTATTTGCCATATGTTTCTTTCTTTCTTGTCTTCTTCCTTCTTAAAAGAATTTAACTCACATAAGGTATAATTAAAGGTAGAACAACTGAATTTTGTGGATGTTAGTTGGCATTCTGATAGATGCAGAGCATTGTGAAAAGATGGGCTGACAGATCTGTTCCTTACTTCACGCATTCACATTTCACTAAGAGGTTACAGGAGGGAACGTTACTGAATGTTATTTCAGTAAAAATTTTTCCCATTTCTACAACAGACAAATACGGGCTGAAAGAATCTTAGATTACTTCGGCCTTGCACTTGATCTTGCATCGTCCTGCCCTTACAACTATTGTATTTTTAAAAAGACAGTCTCATTGGTCAACAGTGGAATTACCTGCTTTTTTGAGTGTGCTTTATTTCAGAGCCAAGAACTTACGTTCGAATGACAATCATAAAGCTGTAGCCAATAGTCCCAACTCCAACAAGGAAATATGAAAGAGGCATCCTGAACTTGAGCCATCCAATTGTCCTCTGGTTATTGTAATAACCATAAAAAAGTACAGAATATTGTGCAAATCCCTGAAAAGTTAGCAAATGTTATATCTGTTAAACATACACGCAATCAGAAATTGTACCAATAGCAATGTACTGTAACATTAACTTGAATGCATCCAAAACAGTTGTTATGTATCAATGTAAAAAATCTCACTGGATGGAAAATCTCTCATCTTGAAAGCCAAAATATTTCATGTAAACTTTCAGAGTTTTTGTCTTTAAAGTTCTTCATGGGCATTCCATCAAAACCTTTTCATCCATATACTACTTGTAGTAAACTTAAAAACACTGTTTTACTTGAAAAAAATATTCTAGATTTTTAACTTTATTTTCACATTTCTAAAATTCATTTTCATAGCCTATACAAAATTCTCATACAGCTTTTCTGTCCAGCAATTTTGTATGCTGTTCATTAGGTGGTCATTCAAAATACATTAACGAAGTTAGCTGCATTTTATGGACCATTATTCAGTATGGGGGGGTTGTGGGGGAGGTGTAACACAGATTCGATTGCCCAAAGTAATTCGATCCAGCCCAAAGTAATTGTACCTTCTTTCTCAGAAATTCAAAGTGTACCTCACTTTCTAAAAATCTTAATGAGAATTACCCCCTGTTCTACAGGCTGGCTTGCTGATTTTTCAGATATGTAAGCACTTGCTTGGATATAAAATGATCCACATAGGTAAAGCCTGAGCTTAGAGCAAGGACTCAAGAAGACGACTCTATCCAGAGACTTTACAAGGACAGTTTAGCACATGCACAGCAGTGGCAAAGCTCCAGTAGGATGTTATACTTTCAAGTTAAACATAATGTATTTGACCATTTAATCGGCTTATAAACCATGCATTATTTTGACACTAATAGAGTAAGCCGAGGATTTTGTGAATTAAAAAAAGCCATTTCCTTCTGTTCTGTTTTTCAGTTGCCCATTTTACTTGAAGTAAATAACATATTTCACTTACCTATTATTGCAAAAAAAAGAATTTAACTTAATGTACATTTTACAATATATCAAAGGAGTCACAGTGTTATCTGGAAAACTCAATTTGCAATTCTAAGCTGAAAATGAAATATTAATATGTGATATACAGAAATATTAATCAAAATGTCTTGATTTCTTAATCAATATATCTCATTTTTCTTCATGTCAGTCTAGCTTTGAGAGATGTGCCTACACATAACAGGTAATAGCCCTTCTCTGACAAAGGAAATATTGTTCTAGAATTGTTGATGATATTTTGAGCAATACAGGCCATGAATTGCTCTTTCAGTCTATTGTGCACAATTCTGCCTATGTGGCTACACACAAGGCCACTTCCTCCTTGTCAAGCCTGATAGAAGCTGGTTAGAATAAGTAGAAGAGATACAAAGAGATACAAATAAGAAGCTTGCTAAGAAATTTGCTAATCGCTAAGAAATTTGCTAACTGCCAGCAGACTTAGCAACATCACAATGTGTACTGATGTATATTTAACCAATCATAAAGCTACAGCTAGCGTATGAACACCTGCAAGTATCCAATCAATGATTGAACCCTGTCCCATGAACCCTGGTAAATTTCTATACAAACAGTGTATCTTTAGTAATAAAGTGAGCATTGACTGAATCTCTCCCGCGCTTCATCTGGCACCCGTCCCGCGCTTCATAGAACACATTTATTACTAACTGCTAGTGAAACATCTATACCAGTCAGGGCATGTTCAAATTCGATAGTATGTCTCCTGTACTTTTTTTAAAGCATCCTGTAACTCCATCTTCACCCAGGTTTCAATACGGCTTAAACCAGCTCTGGAGAGTCTTTTGGATCCTACAATGTATTAAAAAGATTTTTAATTTGCTGTGTTCTGCAAAGTTAGAGATAATTTCTCTGCTGTATGTCTTTCAGCATATTGTTCCCTGGGCTTTGTCTACTGCATTACACCAGGAGACCTGAGATATACTTAGATGAGTAAAGGTAGGTATGCACTGAAGATCTCTTTCAATCCTTTCTGAGAATGCCATAAATGATGGGCAAGATAAAAGTATTGGTCAAACGCTTCATTGAAATGAGCATTAAAAGTCTCAGTTTTTAAAGTTTTTATTATTACAGTAATTGTAAGATACACAATTTTAAAACTCATTTTCAAATAAATATATCAAAATCTCAAAGTGTTTCTTTTTGCTATGTCAGTAAATGAGCACAATTTCAAGTGAAGAAAAGAGAAAAACATATGTTGAGCTCCTCTTTTCTTTATTGTCTTAAAGATTGATGGGGTTTAGGGGTTTTTTTGAGGATGAAATAATGTTTGCTGATGTGGATTCACTTATTTGTAACTTACTTGGTAACACAGAGGAACTGCTATCAGATGGAAGGTACTATTTCCTGTGCAAAATCTCCAAAACACTATGATGCCCTTTTCCCCAGTATCTCCCTGATGTTTTAATATCTCATTTTATGTCATCATTATTATTTAACTTCCCAGCTACATTCTTCCAGTCCTTCAAATGTACAACTCCTGATGAATCAGATGCAATGACACTTTATGCAGCAGTCATTGCAATATATTACATAAGTGGCTTTTTAGAAAGATCTTTCTATCCTTTTGTATCCAAAGGGGGACCATCACTTTATGTGACAAAATAAAGCAAAAGCAATATGTTCACTTTACATACCTTTATAGTCAAAGCATAGACAAACATGATTTCCACCTACTATTACCTCATTTTCTTTAAATTCAGTGATCTATGGTTAATAATCCTGAAATATTTCCTTTTAAATAAGGAAATGGGTATATCCAGTCAAGTGTTTTTCAATGTTCTGTCATCTTACAACCTGCTTCTTTCTCTACTGACAGCAGAAGATTTAAAATAGAGTCAGAGAAGGGCCAAAATCATCTGACTCTCCACATGAAGGTATTGAGCCACAAACTAAGATCCTATTTGAGATCTGTGTGTCACAAGATTGGGGATCTCTCTACACATTAACTTTTCTAAAAAATGACAATATTAATGAGAAGCATAAGGCACTGGTACCCTTCTTATGTTTTTTCAGGAGAGATCAGAGTTAGCCTCCTGTAAGAAAGGGGCCAGGTGGGAAAAACTCCCTGAGTCTGTTTCCAACATCATATTCACGCTTGCTGTTGCTAAAACAACTCAAGTGTTAAAGAAATGTATATGCGTAATTCTTGAAAAGCCTTGATCTACTTAGAGAACGGAAAGAGTGCAACAGACTAAGGGAGAAATTACTCAGTTCAATGGATGTTTCTTCCACTAGACTGAAAGAAAACCTTAACTAGACGGCCACAGCTTTTCACAGGTGAAGAGTACCTTTTGATAACATTTACTGTGTGCCACAGATAAAACTAACAGCTTTCCAAGCAACACATTGCAATACCAAATTTATCATCATCTGACTTCATGCAAAGCTGTGTCACCATTACCTAAAGAGACATACTATACCCAAAATTAGATAAAACTCTTGCTTTCAGTAAGAAAAAGCAGTATGAAATATTTAGGAATACACCATTATCTCGTCAGTACACGAGGTACAGATCCTCAGGCTAAACTGGGCATCACATCAATGGTAAAGAATTAAGGCATGCTTCTCTATTCAGCTAAAATACCTGTATATTCTATAAGACTGAGAAAAACAACAAAAAAAGTGCATTATTTGTTTTAGAAAAGGCTAAAGAGCATATAATTGGAATTTCTGTTCTTTTTTTTCCAATTCAGACTGCACCTTCAAATTCAGAATCTTAAAAAACATCGGACCAAATTCACCCATAAGGAATGGAAAGCCAGCACCCAGGGATGTGAATCCAGCTTCGAGACTTTTTCGCATGTGTCTCTGTATTCTAAATATACTGAAATGCGCATGTGAACATTGAGCTTCATTATATATTTTGTCTGAAGCAAACACCTATACTAAAAACATGTGAAAAAAAAAGATTTAAATTAATTCTATTGCCATTTTCTTCTGAAATATTTTATATTGAATTTCTGAATATTAAATAATGAAGAAAAGACCCTAAAAATCCAAATTAAGTCCATGTGCAGTATTGCAAGTTTATGCACTTACACTAAAATCCCAGAGAGTTGCAAAGTTCATAGCAGTTGCTTCTTCAGCTCTTGGGACAGTTTTTCTGGGTAAAGAACCATATGGCTTCCCCATTAAAGCCTGGAAAAAAAAAAACAAAAGCAGTTTACATTTCAAAGCAAAATACACACAAGGGGAAGGGACGGTTCTGTCATTTCTTAGGAATATTTATTTTATGCTCCTAAATTCCTTGGTGAGGATGAGCTGCTTGTTCAATTCTTTTCGTTGGTTCTCACATTAACAACTGAAACCATGCTTAAAATATGCATAAATGATGCTTTCTAAATTTAAAGTAATGTTCTACTAGTATCAATGCACTGTCAGGGTGTGCCTTTTACATTGAAAGGCAACACAGAACTCGTAATTCCTCTAACGAGAGTTATTTGTCTTACAGAAGTTTAATTTTTGTTGTATTATAGATTTTATTGGGCTTTAAATAAAAATGTATGGGAAGATGCCACAGTTTTAGTTTTTGGATTCTGAAAGCACCACTGCTGCTGGCAAGATGCTTGCTCAGCCACACTATATGACCTATAGGGTCCTTTTCAGGCTTTACCCTGAAAACTATTGATCATTTTCTGGTTTGGCTTCAATGGAAGATAGATCATGCTATCGAAACACTATACTAGGAAGCTGTTGGAAATTCCTACCTGACTCTTTCCCATCTGCTAATTAGAAGATAAGATAAGAGGATGTGGTACAGTGAAACCAGGGAGGTGGCACAATATTTGCAATTCCATATAAACCCTCTTTTTATAGAGACAACATTCTAGCTCAAAGGACCTAGAGAAATATTACATTTCACAGAACTTTTTTCTACCTGAATTACAACTGCTCTGAGCAGCATTATTTAACAGTGATGCTGCACACAGCACAAAAAGCCAGGGAACTGTCTTGTGACTTTACATCCCTGTTAGGCCTTATCAGCATGTGATTATTAAGGCATCTGAAAAGGATCAAAGGTGCCTCAGAGGCCTAGAATGTACCTTTCTATTGTAATGCACATTTAGTCAAGATACTCCACTTGACTCCTTCTTAGTCTCAGTTCCTCTGGAACTGGGCAAAAAAAAGGTTTAGCACCATCCCAGATCATGGGAGAATGCTTCCAGGACACAACCCTACATACATTTTTACATTACATCTGTTTCAAGGCATCTCTATCTAGAGACAACTGTCTACAAAGACAGTACATCTTTAGCTTCAGTATACCTTAATATTTTTAAATGGGGCATGAAGAGACTAGAAATTTATCTAAAGGTCTATATTAAGAAATCTCCCTTCAAAGACAGAATTTCACATAACCATTGTCAATAACAGTTCAAAAGATTCCCACCTCAGGTACCATTACAAGTCCAAAGGTCAGTCCAAAGAGAATCATGTTTATTCCATACATCCAGCGCAAGAATATGAAATAAGATGCTACTGACGAGCCAAAGTGACCTATGAAAACATGAGATACGAAAAAAAAGGGAAAATCTGTGATTTTACTGTAAGACGAAGTTGTTAAAATATTTAAAAAAACAAATAAAAACAGAGAAAGCTTTTCATTTTCTCTATTATCATATTTCTTACTAGCGTTCACTGACCTGGCAGAGAAAACAGAAACAAAAAATATACATGTATTTTTTTATACAAAGTATTTATGGTCACATAAAAGATGAGACAGTTTCTAATATTAAATCCTGTAGCAGCAGGATTCAACGGAAATCACACTTTTAAATTTTTTTTAAGGATTTCTTAACCATTCTTGACCTTTTAAGCCAAGAGCACAATTACAAATAAGTGTTGTTATTGAAAGGCTCATCAGAGCACAAAAAAAAATCTGCAAGTGTTTGTACCCTTTCTGTCCCCTATTTCTTCTAAAAATTTATGTATTCCACTTGCACCCAGGTGTGGAGGCAGTCCCATCACCAGGTGCACAGATGAAGCATTGGACTCTACCCTGCTTTACACCCCTGACCCAGACCTGTGTGAAGAAGAAGAGGCTGCTGGGGAAGCAGTGAGCACTGAAGACCTCATTTGGCCAACACTCTGCAAGTCAGACCAAACACAAACAACAGTTCAAATTCAAACCCAACTTTCTGCAGCACCACTCTGCTGAATATAGCATAGCTGGCAGTCACCTCCATCCATCTGTCAGATTTAGTAAAATAACAGATTTCAGTTCTGTTACCTGTCCTTCATAGGAAAAAAACGACCTTTCAATAAGTTTATTCATGCGAAGTCTAGTTGAGGAGCCCAATAGCACTCCGATGGCAAATAATGGGATGCAAATACCTCTGTTCAGGAGTTCATATTTGTATTTCCACACTGGCTTGGAAGCCTTATAACAGATTCTTCAGTCTGTATAATGAAGTTAATATGGCATCTATTTGGGGCATAGATATACATATTTTACTACAATAAAATCTGTATAAAGTTTAATACAATCAGAACCCATAGTATAAGGAGAGACCAACTATAAAGAGGCATTTATCAGGGCTGTAAAGGAAGCCATTCTGTCAAGGATTTCACCTTTTCAAAATCTGGTTTATTCACAGTTCAGAACTAAACTGGAGTTTTCAGATTCTGAATGAAGAAGCAGTAAATCTTAGCAGTGGCCCACATACTGAGAAGTCTTTTAAATAAGCATGCTTTAAGAGAATAAGCATGTTTATTTAAAAGATGATTTTCCCATAAAGTTTCTGATACTGGTAGAGGTAGGATGGTACAACAATCTATCCTCTTCAGTCTGCTTGACAGAAAATTTCTATATCATCTAACATTGTTTTATCCATACAATATTTCTTCTTAAGGCAAAGAAATCTTTCTCAGTGGCATCTAATTGATATTTTGCCACTATAGAGGACTTCAACACACTTTTCATTTGCAATCTGTCTATAATCCTGGCTGCTTTAGACAATGGCTAAACACCCAACAACACTCCAGTATAAGCATCAAGTTTTATAAAAAAAAGCCTCTCTTACGTGTTAACTCCTGAATTACATCACGAAGAAGACAGATCTTTGCCATTTTCTTAATATAGGGCTTGATTTTGTTTGCTTTGTTGATCCTCCAGATCTCAAAGACAGTCCTGCACAAATGCTAATTTATAGGGCAAAGATAATTAGTGCTCTGAAACTGTTTTCTTTCAGAGAAGTCATGCTAGGTTGTTCAGATGTAGTTTTTTAGAAAGACTGAAGAACAAACATTAATGTTTCTCAGCAGTTAGAAAAGAGTATTTACTTTCCCCATTTTCTGCTCTAAACATTTAATGTCTTGTTTACTTGTTTGGGTTTTTTTAATAAAAAGCTCACTTTGAGATCAGAAAATGCAAATCACCTTCATGCAAGAGCACAGAGATGACTGGCTGAGAATTTAACTGTTTGGAAGCTAACAACTGTAAAGATTTGCTGGGCATAAACCATTTCCTTGCACAAAGGCATTTAGCCAAATGAAGAGTTTTCCTACACAGAGTACTCTGCACGTAAGCGTCAGGCTTTTGCTCCACTCATGTTTCTGCTCTGTGGTCATGCAAGATTCAAACAGAATTTGAAATTTCATAAATTCCTGCCTTTTAGATGCTACTGGCATGATCTCTTATACCGTGTTAACACTTACACTTCTGTGTTCGGTGCCTACCTTTGAAAGAAAATATTCATAGCTTATAGCATAGTATTAACAGTGATCATTGCATATAAGTTTTACCTCTAGTTTCCTGGGGCTAAGAGTTTTCTCAATTATAATCCCATCTGTTGTAAGAAGCAGTAGCTACCTATACACACTTCATCGTCAAACATGTTTAGCTGGTGGAATAAAATGTACCAGATACTTACACACGTGTATGCATTTGTCCTGGTGGCAAAATTATCACCAAAAAAAAACCCATTAGTTTAAAAATGCTAAACTGTGTAGCAAAATGGAAAGCAATTGTACAGACCCAACTCTGTGGTGAAGAACTAAGCTGAAGCATTTTGCATCATCAGATTTCCCAGAGTGGTCTAAACAGAACAGTGTGCTTCACCTGTCACAATCCCATGTAATTTGCTGCTCATTTCACTGTAATGTCTCCTCCAAAAATAAGCTGTTAAGCAGACAGTGCTCCCTCCAATTTCCTTTACACAACCATAGTTTGCCACACGAGACTGTAGCCCATGGGAACTAACATGACTAAGGACTCACCACAAACAACGCCATTCAACAACTATATCTTTTAAAACATTGATTCTGATGTCCAAGACATTCACCCACTTTCTTCAATTGTCCTCAATATTTTGTGTGGACTGAAGGATCCACTGGTTATAGGGTTACCTGTGCCAACAAGATTTTCTAAGGTGTTCAATGTGCTGCATTTAGCAAGTCTTGTATAAACTCTTAAGCAATCAAAGATGTTCTTCTGCCACATTCTTTATCAGAATTATCAGGCACATCCTGTTCATTGCCTGATGTCATGTGTTTAGGTCAGTAGTGTTACTGTCATTTTACAAGGGGCTGAACTGAGCCCCGAAAGAGAAAGTCATTGGTGACAGGAGTCAAAGGGGAATTAGGTCTTTGTTCAGTTTGAAGCCATTTGGAAACATGCCTGCCCTTGCAGAGTTGTTTCTGCTGCTTCTTTAACACAACTGCACATCTGAAGACAGCAATCAAGCCTTATTCTAGATTACAATGATTTTGAACCAAACTGTGGTTTAACTGTACTTCATAAGTTACTAATGTTCAGACAGAGAATTGTTTTTGTGGGTAAAACTGCAGCTTGCCTTATCAATGCACTAAACAGAACAAAAAATAATAGAAAATACAGTAACCTTCACAATATATATATGAAAAGGTGCAATTTTTTAACCTTCCAGATGACAGCAATAGTAGTACTTCTTTCAAAAGAAAAAATAAACAAATACAAAGGAAGCATTTGAAAAATTACTGCGTTCTAATTTGCATTCTGTATTCTGATCTTCGAAGGAAAGAAATATGCCTGTTGGAGTTAGTACTAGCAAAACACCTCGTGAAGAAATTTTACTCTCAAAAATCTTCAAGATGTCTGCTATGAGTCCAGACCAGTTAGAGGCCACATGCATCTTGTTGATGAGTTTGATTTTAAGTACTCATATGCAGCAGCTTCTTTCTAAACTCCACCTCAAGTGAGTCAATAATCTGTTCAGCTGTCTGTAGATCGTATGCTTAAGGGTATTATATAAATTCTCCTCAAGGGTTATTTTGCTATCCAAAGCTCCATAAAATTCACAATTTCAAATTTCTTCTGCTGTTCTGTTTATTGCCTTTCAATGCAACCCACAGCTTCTTCTAAAGGCAACTTCTCTAAAGTCAGTTCCCATCACACTTTCATCTGCATTTCATCAGAAGCACAGCCTAAATCAGGTGCCCATGCAGTTAAGATAAATTTTCTTCAAATAAGGGAATACAGTTTAAATTCATCACTAGAACTGAAACAGAAAACTGACTTGTGCCAAAAAGCTAATCTCAAACATATTCATAGCACTAACAACACTGTTTTGTTTCTATTTATGCCTAATATAACCAGGATAACCATGACAACTGTTGTTTTCTCTGTGTTGTATTATATGGTTGAAAATGAGATAAATAACACCAAACCCCCTCTTACATAAGGCTTACAATAATGAAAAAACTTCACAGAAATAATTATAGTATAAATATAGACAAAATAAAGTGCAGGTAGGCAACAGCTGAAATCCAATTCCACCTTTCCAGGATTAATATCAACACTGGCTCCTGAACTGTTAGCTGTATCGAGGATTTTCATTCAGAAGGTGACTAACAGTCTCTCAAGGAAATTTTCAACTATCTATAATATCAAGGTCAATGAATAGTAATAAAAAACAAAATCTCATTGATTTTACAGTATGCATTGAATACAGACATGTATTTCTTGCTATTTTGGCATGTGTCAGAAATATAATAGATTATATTCTTTATTACCTTCCGTAAGTACTTACTTTCAATCTCTTTGATTTTCATTTCCCAGGGTATGCAGGCTGTCTTAAAATTCTCAAAATCTCTTTGAAATTTCATCCATTTCTGAAAAGTCACAGATAAAAAAAAAAAAAACCACAACAAAAACAAACCAACAAAAAAAAATATTACCTCAGTGCCAAGATGCTAAGTTTGCCCTTGTCCCAATGTAACCCCTCAATCATACAGTGTCTTTTGGTAGAGCCTACTGCAACAGAAGCACTAGCTTATGAAGAACCATCTTCTTTTGTTTGTTCCGATTATGTATCCTACTGGCTTTACAAGAAGTCCCTATTTTCCACAAGAATGATTAAATAAGCTCTTCCTTTCATTCCATTCTTTTTTTTTCTTTTTTTTTTTTAGAATTTTTTCTGAGAATTTAATTTGCTCTTTCCTTTGCTATTCAAAATTCTGATCTGGAGCTCAAGCTGTGTCATTTAATCATAATTACACCCAGTAGCTTCACTATTGGGTAAGTGTAACTTCCATAAGAGAGCTTCCTGTGCCCAGTTGAGTTTGAAAGCCTAATTACTCTTCGTGAACATTAATGCTTATGAGATGTGACTACATAATTGCTTGCAGAAAATTCAGTCTAACTAAAGGTAAGCCTGACCATAGCAAGTAGTCCTGCCAAATATTCTTAGCATCATTCTGCATTAGTGTTTTAGTTCAGGGCAAGTGTGCTTTTCAAACTAATCTCCCAAACCATCCTGACATACCACACTCACATTTGCACTGTAAAGCAGTATCAAGGCATAAAACTAAGCCAAAAGATACATTTGGGGAGTGTTCCTGAGGAGCATGCTAATCTGCATCCACTGCAATAGACTATTTAGTCCTTGGGACCACAAAAGCCTTATCACAAAGAAAGATTTGCAAGAATGTCCATACTGTGTGGACGCTGGATCCTCAGCAATCATTTTTTTGCCTTTCAGTCACAATCCTACAAAGGCATATTGCCTCCTAAGACATACATGGCCCTCAAGTCTTGGCCCAGTGATTTATTTCCAGTATTTTTGTAAGACAATTTTGATCTTTTACAAGGGGCTATCTCAGGGCTGAGCTTTGGATTCTGTCCCCAGAAAAACCTACACCAAGAAAATGCAAAATATTGCAAAACAATTGATTTTTTTTCTTGAAGAAAAGTCTCAAACTGGAGCTTGCATTAGAAATCTTTTTCATGCAACAGCAGTAGAAATAAAACTGTTAAAATGCAAAGAAAGGCAAGAAATACTGTTTTGAAGACAGGTACATATGATGATAATTTGCAAAAGGCTTCCAATTTGTATTATATTAAGAAAGTGAAATTTACCTTGGTCATCATCACTTTGTATGCATAGAATTTTTTTCCTTTTCCTTTTCCAAGAGCACCTTCAAACTTTTCCACAAAAAGCTGTGCTTCCCTGAAAAATGAGGGCAAAAAAGAGATATAAATGCTGCTCCAGAAAACACAATATTTTCTCTACTGCAACAATGTAAATTTTTATGTGTTCTAACTCCTCATAGAGTTTTGTATAATCTTATTCCCTCAGAAATGTTCAGGAAAAAAAGCTCTGCGATTTTGTATTTCACAGAAGACTAATCATATGTAGTGCAAAAAGAACAAGTAATTGCAGTTATTTGCTCTAATCCAAATGCATTTGGAGTTCTGACATCTGCCTACATCTGGTTAAGGTTATTAAATATTTTTGGTCACAGTGACTTTCTTTTGCAATTCAGCTGCTGCCCATTTATGCCACTTTCAAACTGTTATTTCTCCTGGTTCCATCTAATAAAAATTGTGTAGCTACTTAAGGGAAATTTACATTCATTTTTTATTTTGGAGATATGTATACACAAAAGCACTGATCCCCCTGTATATACCCTTCTTAAACCTGGATTTAATTCAGCAATTTCACAATTTTCACAATTTCTGCATACATCATCTCTAATTGTACCATTCTTAGATCACTTCTCAGAAATGTAGCTTCAGTAGTGCCCAAAAGACTAAAATTTTGCTTATACAGATATGTGAGTTAAAAAAAACAAACCTTGGTGATACAAATATTAAAAGAAGACTTCGATTTTTTTAAAAAGTCTTAATGTCCATGGACTACACCAATAAACAGATGAGATCAATCATATACCAATATTTCCTTCATTTCATCTAATCTTCATTTAGAAGTATGAGTTTCATGTGTGTCTCTATGGAGAAAATGTACCCTAAAAGTGGAATATCCTGATCTAAACCACTTGAAAATAGATTAAGAATGCTGAGTTGTCACTGTGTACACCAGACTGTACAACTATTTGATCACCACATTAGATGACTGCAAAGCATTGTATATTATATTAGGGATTACACCAAGCACTTGGGAAAAAGGTAGACTGTTGGGAAAATGTTAATTATGCTCCACATCTCTCCAACAGTGCCACAGGTAAGTTCACTGAACGAAAATAATTATCATGCTTATATCTTCTGGACACATATTTTATGTAAGCAAGCCAAAAGATTGTCTTAAACTGAAAAATATGACAATGGCTTTGGCAAAATGGTGGAGTAATATGATAAAGGAGTAAGTAATACGATAAAATTATGCGTGAAGAAGTTAATTAACTACATCATAAATCACATTTAAAATCTCAACATTTTTTAAAATACTATGTATTTTTAGTAACTGTAAATGCTTAGGGTGATCTTCATACTATCATCTGCAGCCCTATTAAAACCTTTCCCCACTAGACACTGATTGCACCAGTTTCCAGCTTGCAGTACCAAGGCTCCAAACAATTGTTTGTCTCTTTGTTTCCCAAGACTATGCAAAATTGAGTACTGAGTTTAGCTTTTACTCTTTTGGAGCTTTCCCTCTTCAAAAGCCCTTCAAAAGCCCTTTGATTACTTTCACATTCCAAGTGCTCATACCTAAGCCCCCTTGGTGAAGCATCAGGACCAGTGACAGTTCACCTAACATCCCCAAGAATCCAGCATATCTTTTCTCACCATTTGAAATCCCATTGTCTCCTTGAAAGACACAGGTTGGCAAAAGTGAAAAATGACATGAATCTCCATTTAATCACTCCTTTTCTTTCTTTTCCTTATGGCATCAGGCATGTACAAATGCATATAAAAAAGATAGAACACTCATACTCAGCCGCCACTCCAGCCACACTCAGGGATCGAGTCATTTTAGGCCCCTGGGTCCCTTATTCTCAATTCTGCACTTCTGCATCACATTTGTATTCTGGATTTTGGAGCATGATCTTTCTGTACTTCAGCTAATTTTGACACTGACTGAGTCTTCTTTATTTTCCAAGCCGTTTTGAGTCCTTCAGAGATTTTCTCCGCACTCTCATCTCATTCTTCCAATTCTCAAAAAAAATCTACTTTTAAATTTTATACTCTTAAATAACTTACTGAAGACACACTGTTTCAGCTTCAGGAAACCAGTGTCCAAGAGCCCCTTTTAAATCCACATCCTCTGGATTTAAAATCTTGTTGCACTGTCAGGAGATATAAGGCAGTCCCAACAGTAGATGGCAGTTTCCTCATAAACTCCACAGTCAGTGCTGGAGCAGTACCATAAGAAAAGCTAGAATCAATAAACTTGACGTGTACTAATCTCCAAAATCAGCATATCAGATTCTGGACTTCACAGAGAAACCTATTACCACCACTCCTGTCACTAAGTAATTCAAGCATTAGAGCTTGTTCACGAAAAAAAAAACGATATCAAAATCTGCAGAGTTGTAGAAAAACTGTACTTTCAGTCACTAATTACATGCAGTTATACCACAGATTATAAAGTTTTCAAATTGTAAGTTGTTTGGGGTTTTTATACAGGGAGGCAGTAAATTAGAAATTTAAGGGAATAATATGAAAACAACCATTAACACATAAAAAACCCTGCACGGTTATTATGAACATATTTGGCATCTGTACCTGAAAATTAAAGTTCTCCACAAACACGTTTTGCTATAAAATTAAACTAAGTTAAAACAAGAAGGAATTTTCCACAATGAAAATTATAAAAAGGTTTATTTTTTAGTCTTAATCCAAGCTTTAATCCAAGCCTTCAGCTCACTTGTTTGAAACATTTTTTTATAAGGTTTCCTACACAAAATAGTATTTCTTAACCCTGTCTGGCTCCTGGACTCCCCATCAAGCAGTCTTTCAAGTTAGAGTGTTAGCAGTATTTATGCTTTTTCTCCAGGACACCGAACACTGTTTTTTCAAGGTGGCAATCCAGATCTCCAACTTTAATGCTGCTGACTCTCCTGAATGCTTTCTGGAGTTTTACTTTGCCAGTAGCTGATGTTTTCTTTATTCCTGCATCCCTTCTTTCCCAACACTGCCCCACTCCACTGTGTGCTGTTTACAGAACTGTTATAAACCACCCCTTAATGCTAACACATTAAAATCTGCTTTTCTCCTTTTTTCACTCCATTGGCCTACATTGGACTAAGTTCAACATTTCATCATAAACAAACTAGGTGATGATCTGATACTGGTTAAAATTTTTACTGAGTTACACATGCAAGACCAGAGCACAGAACCAGTTGCATCTATGGATGCACAGTATTTGTGAAGTTACTTTCATGTTTCATGAAAGAAACATGAAGTAACTCCTTTCATTTTTTATATGCTTTCCTGTACTTACAAACTCATTGTTTAAAAAAAAAAAAATCCAAATGGTGGACTTACGATATTGTCTTAGTTTTCCCTTTACACTCTACTTGCCTTCCAGTCTGGTTACAATACACTGCGATTTTTTTAATTAATAACACTTTTGACATTAATGCATATTTCACATTGATCATAACAAGAACATATTTCAGACGTGCACTAAAAACTGTGGCTATAATATTTCCCTTTCTTGTGAAGTAATAGCCAAAATCATTGCATAGTAAATAATCACCGCATAGCCAGTTAAATAGCACATGCTATATGGCCCAAAGAATTGTGATGAATGGAGTTAAAGGCAGCTGGTGACGGGTCACAAGTGGTGTTCCCCAGGGCTCATTCTCTTTAATACCTTTATCAATGGTCAAGACAAGGGGATTGAGTGCACACTCGGTAAGTCTGCAGACTACATCAAGTTAGGTAGCAGTGTTTATCTCCTTGAGAGAAGGAAGGCTTTACAGGACAGGCTGGATTGATGGGCCGAGCCCAGTTGTACGATATTCAACAAAGCAAAGTGTCAGGTCCTGAACCTGAGTCATAACAACCCCATTCAAACCTATGGGCTTGGTGGAGAGAAGCCAGAAAGCTGCCCAGCCAGAAAGGACCCTGGGGTGTTGAACCATAGCCTGCTGAATCTGAGTCAGCACTGTGCTCAAGTGGCCAAGAAGGTGAACAGAATCCTGGCTTGTATTAGAAGAAATGGTGTGGTCAGCAGGACTACGGAAGTGATCGTCCCCCTGTACTTGAGACCACAACTCAAATACTGTGTTCTGGTTTGGGCCCCTCACTGCAAGAAGGACATTGAGGTGCTGAAGTGTGTTCAAAGAAGAGCAAGGAAGCTGATGAAGTTCTAGAGAATAAGCCTTACAAAATTGCAGCTGAGGGAATAGGAATTGTTTAGTCTGGAGAAAAGGAGGCTGAAGGGAGCCCTCTGCAATCACCTGAAAGGAGGTCATACTGAGGTGGGTGTTGGTCACTTCTCCAAAGTCGCAAACGATAAGACAAGAGGAAACACCCTCAAGACAACCGGGGAAGGTTTGGATTGGATATTAGGAAAAAACTCTTCACCAAAAGGGTTGTCGAGCATTGGAACAGCTTGCCCAGGGAAGTGGTGGAGTCTCCACCCATGCAGGTATTTAAAAGACATGTAGATATATGGTACTAAAGGACATGGTTTAGTGGTGGACAGTGTTATGTTAGCAGCTGGACTCTACGATCTTAAGGATGCTTTCCAACCTAAATGTCTCTATGATTATTAAGCAGTTGAAAGAATTTTTTTTTTAATCAGGTCACCTATATTCTTCTACAAAAATCTTTCTTTTTGGTGTGTGGTTGATTTTACCAATAACATTCTAAACCACTCATTTAGAGAGACTGCATCTTCCAAGGGAATTCCACCACATGCAAACATACAGACAAGCAGCCTATCTGTCAGCTGCATTCATGAATATTTGCATGACTTAAAGATCTTATTTAACTGGTAGTTAAATGCAAATCTCTATAAAACTTGATTCTATGAAAAATTTCCATCACACTTTAACTGAAATATCTGAAAAGTAAATTCAGTGCAGAAATAGAGCTTGAAATAAGGCCGATAGGTAACAAGGCAGAAACACATGTGCAGTTACCTGTAAGAAAGTAATACAGAAATTATAACTACCAGACAACACTGGAGCCATCAAACAGAACCTATTTTCTTTTTCCCCAGCTCTTCTTTCCTTATCAGCTTTGCTGCAGGTTAGTCGAACCACGTTACTCGTGAACCCTGTGATTTGTAGATTAAGGAGACTTTTCCCTGACTTCTACTTAAGCTTTAGAACTTCAGCAATGAGTTGGCACCATTAAATCAGGGAACAGACTTGCAATGTCCTTTCTGCATCTGTGACACATGCAGTTGTTTGTTAAATATAATCAAATATGCTACTTCATCCAGGTTTCTACCTTGATGTCTGAACCATCTCACTGAAAAACACCTATTTGTACATCCATGCAGACCTTCACCTCTTTATGTCCTTTCCTCCATTTCTTTTGAGCTAATAATAAAATGTGAAGACATAAAGAATAATCAAGCAATAAAAAGTAGTTCTAAACTCATAGAACTCTTTTAGAAACCGTAACAAGAATTAAAACCATATACATATGTATGCATCCCTACTTGGAAGTAATGCAACTTTACTAACATGAGGATGTGTCAAAAACAATGCAGGGTGACAAAACTGAGCTTTGTAATCACTGGTATCATGTGTTATAGGTAAATTATCTATATCACAAGGTAGGCCAAAGTGTGCTCCGTTAGCTAACTGTGAATTTAAAGAAGCTGCAGAAAAACCTTATTAATTGAATTAGAGACACAAGCAACTAATAAATATTGCATGGGTTTGTGCTTTATTGTCACAGAGAAGACTGAGTTAATTATTAATACTAGGTGTGGAGTTACAACTTGCAAAGTGCTAGGTGTACAGTACATCAAGCACTTCAGTGTTGCAGAGAGAGGATGAATTACAGATGTCAGAGGTTGTTGCTAATGAAAGGATTCAGATGGATTGCTCACATTTTCAGTAACAGTCTAGGAAGGTTTCAGTCTCCAAGATCTAAAAACCCTTTATAAAAGGAAATGTCACACTGATACTGATCACGCAAGTCTTCTCCAAGTCTTAAAAAGTTTGGGTTAAAACTTAACACAAAGCAAAAGATTTCAGGCACAACTCACTTGAAAAGAAGACCAGCAGTACTAATGGGCAAACTATAGCATTATTTAACGCCCAGCTGTCCTCAAGGATACCCAGGCTTCTTCAGGACTGCCACTTTGTCCACAGTAAGAGAGATGAAATACTAATTCATCAGAGTACAAAGAGTGCATCCAAAGATGAGACATTTCCACCATTCCCTACATACACCTTCTGCATCTTTCAGTTTATAAGTTTATACTTATAAAATATTCTGTTTACAGTTCACCTACCTTGATGGTAATCTAAGTCCTGTAATAAAAAAAATGATGCTAAAAAATGCTGGAAAATTGTCACACTATATTCTGTCCCTGGCAGATGAGGAAGAGACTGCTCTGTTCTGTGATTCTTAGAAAAAAACAAGAAGTTCTTATGCCCCTCTTTATGGTGTGTATTTAACGGGAAGTTCTTTAAAACGCCTAAGCTTGGCACTTGATTGCCTTTTAGATTTTCACATTTTCATTTAACTTGTTCTGATAGTTTGCTAACTGGTTTGTGGTACAGCTTGTAAGTTAGACCACTGTTGGCACATTTCTGGATTCTTGTGCTAAATTCTATGATCATACGTGACGATAATTGATTTTGTTGGTGGATATAATCTACATGACTGTTAATAGTCTTTGCTACTTTATAGCACAAATCCTTGACTATCTAAGGTGTTATATGCAATAATAAGGAGAATGAGATTAGTATGCCAGAGTCAAACACAGCAGCACAGATTTCAGATCCTCCCTTTTCCTTCATATCTCTGCAAAACCCAGCCAAGGGAATGCACAGATTTTGGGGATGCAGTCCCCAAAATCAGACCCTCAGAGGTAAAGCGGGATAGCTTTCCCTGGAGGTTTTCCAATTTGCAAGAGCTGAAGCCATGGCACATTAATTCCACAAAAATAGTTTGTTCCGACAAACGAACACTTCTTTTAAAAAAAAAAAAGAATGAAAATTCCTAAACAACCATAATACTCAGTTTTAAAAATAATATTAAAAAAAGTGTATTCTTGATCTTAATGTGTCAAAAATGTTAACAAAACCTTGAGCATTCCTGGGGAATTTTTTTTCCATTTTCAGAAAAATAAAAGGCTGCTAAAACTAAACGAACATGGAAGAGGGTTTTGTTCACAGAAAAGAACATTTTTATAATGCTGAGAGGAAATCATCAACGAAGTAACTCATCATTGTGGAAGCTGCAAGGGAAAGAATAGGGAAATTCCTTCTTCTACCTCTGAGAAGATAGACATATTTTTTACATACATCCCATAGCACTCTAAAACTCGCACAGAGGAAGAAGCAGATGACATGGGGATATACTTGCTAGTAATGACTGTTGACCAAAAGTTTCAACAGCAAGAGATGCTACTACAAGAGTATTCAAAAGTCACTCATTGATTTACAAGTTTAAGGCACTTAAAGCCAGTGTGAGCCTGTTTTCCACATGTATTATAATAATGCCAATCTATCAGACTGCTGATTCTCATGTAGATCTTAAATAACTTCAAAATATACAGACCAAATACACAGATACCATAAAATATGTATGATACCATGATACCATAAAAACAAACAATTCTGTATTGTTATAGCTACAATCATAATAGCGCATCCACTGATAAGATATCAAGCAGCATAACACCAGCTCTTCCATTGCACCATTGCAACTTAATTGAGAAAGCTTACCTCCAAGAATAATAAAAGTGCAGTAATTTAGCATTCACTGAGGATGACTAGAAGCACTGCCCCAATTACAAACATTTCACAGTAACACAGATATTAAAGGCCACAAAGGATCGATATTCCCACTCCCTCTGACCTGGAAAGGGTGCAGAACTTCACTGGGGGTCTCCTGATTCAAAACCACAACCAGTGGCTGAATTAAAATATATTGTGTAAAAAATTACACATCTGATTTAGAGGCTTCTATCTGGAGTTAATCAGCAATTACTCTCACTGCAAATATGTTTGCCAGATGTCCTCAAACAATTTTTTTTTACATCACATAAGCAGACTGAGAGAACCAGCTGAGGTTACTCATAATATCACAGAATGGTTTGGGTTGGAAGAGACTCTTCAAGGTTATCTAGTCCATCTCTACTGCAATAAGCAGGGACATCTTCAACTGGATATGGTTGCTCAAAGCCCCGTTCAACCTGACCTTGAATGCTTCCATGAATGAGTCACCTACCACCTTTCTGGGCAACCTGTTCCAATATTTCACCACTCTCACTGTAAAAAATTTCTTCCTCATATTTAGTCTGGACCAACCCTACTTTACTTTAAAACCATTATCCCTTGTCCACCCACAGCAGGCCCTGCTAGAAGTTCTGTCCCCATCTTTTTATAAGCCCCTTTAACTATTGAAAGGCTGCAATAAGGTCTCCCAGAGCCTTCTCTTCTCCAGGCTGAACAACCCTAACTCTCAGCCTTTCTTCACAGGAGGTGTTCCATCCCTATAATCATTTTTGTTGCTCTCCTCTGCAAACTTTCCAACAAGTCCATGCCTTGCATTGAGGACACCAGAACTGGATGGGGTCTCACTAGAGTGCAGAAGAGGGGCAGAACCACGTCTTTCGACCTGTGGCCATGCATCTTTTGTTGCAGGCCAGGATGCAGGTGGCTTTCCAGGATGCAAGTGCAGTTACTGGTTCATGTCCAGTTTTTCACCTACCAGTACCCACAAGTCTTTGTAGACAGGGCTTCTTCAAATCCTCTCATCATCTAGCCTGTATTAACACTGGTTGTACCAGGCTAGGAAGTTTCCTAGGAAACACGGATAACTAGGAATGCTGGGATAGAAGAACACTATAAAATCAGAAGCTCTGTTCACAGTAAGTAACTCTATGTACTTGGGGACTCTTCAATTATAGGTTATGCAAACCAAAGTAATTTCAACCTGATTACTTAATCTACTCATCTTTTTTTTCTGAAATCTCCCTCACCTTTACAATGCTTCCAGTTTACATCTCCTAGGTACTCTGTTCTCTTTTATCCTCTTCCATGTCACTTTCTTCCAAAACATACTTTCCATTTCCTATTTGCAACTGTATTCTTCCCAATGTGACCTTACCTTCTATAAGGAAAAATTTGTAGACCTTCCATACGGTATTTCATACGCTCTCTCCTGCCATTGTGCCTGATTTCCCATATCAAAAAATGCAGGAGAGACCATCTTTTTTATGTTATATATATCTAAAGAAACAAGACCATGAGTTTTGCTGGTGGTTGGGCACTACTATAGTGAATGAGTTGTTTAAAACAGAGGAAGGTAACAGTCTGGGCAGAAGAATAAAATTCTCTATGTTTAGCCAGTTTCCTGTGCTTGGTGGAAATTTAACTGTAAACAAAGACAATTTTTATCCTTAATGAAAACCTATTGATATGTTTGCTAGGCCAAAATACAGTTTTATATATGGCATATCTAAAAGACATAAAAATGTGAGCTCAATTTTTAATCACTTTGCTTTTTTTCACGAGTGAATAAAAAAATCTGGCTTTCTTCCCAAAAAGTTAGAATAGAAATATAAATTCTTCCCACCCCAGCAATCTTTCAGTATTCCTGAAACTGCATCATTTTTCTTGAACAAGATATTAAACTTGTCAGAAAAATTCACCAACATTAACCTAACTAACTGAATAAAGTTTGCAGGAGAGTGTTACGGAAACTAAAAAAAAAAAATATGAGTTTTTCATATTTGATTTCAGGACCACAGAGACAAGAAAACTCCTATCTGCAATGCCATTTACCTCTATTTTCTGTAAAAGCACATTCTGTGAAAGCACATCCTGTGAAACAGAGATTAGAGACAGTTTGAAGTTAATTGTGTCAGTAGGTCTAGAAATAAAGTAACTATTCATAAAAACAGTATAAAGTGCAAAGAAGGATGGCACATATTCACTACGGAAACCAAACCATACTTCAGGACAGACAACTTCTTTTTCATCTTCCACGGCTTGTTTCTTAGAGTGGCAATTAGTTTCTTTTTTTCTTCTACCTCTTCTTTCAGCTTGGCCAATTCCTCCTCTGTAATTGGCTCCTCCTCAGTGTCGGAATCAGAGCTTCAAACAAAAGCAGGAACAAAAACCGTCACCAAAACTCAGAAGAGACAGAAGTTTCCACTGGTATAAATTCTTGTTAAATTCTAGACCTAGATAAATGTTGCACAAAAGGGAGGAAACCGTTCCCTTAGATTTTTTATTAATTTTGGTACGCAAGGCAATGCCTGTCCACAAAGCATAGAGCTGCAGCTGAACCAGTACTACACCCAGAGCATCCCATGGAGAGTGGGCAGCAGTCTTGGGGAAGTATCTGACAGCCACTGATTCCTCCTGCAGGACTAACCAGCATCCTAGGAGTCCAGCTCAAATTCACAATGAGCAACTGAGTATGCCATAAAAGCTGTCTTAAAAATGAACTTGTTTGCCTCACTTCACTGTGCCCCAGGAGAGACAAGAGACACCACAGCCACAGTACAGACAAGTTTAAACACCAGATGACACCCTATCCGCTGACAAAGGCTGTAACATTTCAGATGTGGGAAAAATTCAAAGCCACATTGCAGCAAGGCACTTGGAGTAAGCAAATGCAGCAGCAATAGCACCACCAGATGCACTGTGTTTGCAATCTGGACTTCTCATCCATGCATTGGTTTGTAGTATCTTTTGAAATCACTGTTGATTAAGGAAATGTCTACTTTCCTAAAATCTGCTTAGATATCCTTCTCATTACGTCTTGCATAATGGCATCTAGTAACTCATTAGCAACAGGAATTCCATCTTCTTATGCCAGTAAACAGGAAAATTATAATAAGGAAAAAATTAGACTCTACTTTTCTGCCCTAAAAACCTGACAGTGATGACTACCACTCAGTGAGGCCTTAGTAAAGGCAGTTTGATGTATTTCTATTTGTTTCTTGTTGCACTTTCTCCTGCCTTTTCTTTTTTTTGCCACAATAACAGCAGCAAATGCAATATTATCTCCCTGTGGAAAAATGTCACATTTAATTTTATTTTTATTTCTGCTTTTTTTTCAATTTTTTCTTTCTGATTTTACTCTTATCTTGCTTTTTCCTACTGAATTGTCTCAGTAATTAAAAAGCTACTTTTTTATTTATTACATGGCAAGATGTACTTTTCAATATACCATTTGTTCTGATAGGGCCTCACGAATTTGCTAGACAGGCAGTATTTTTATGCTGCCACAATTCTCAGGATTATTGAATCATTAAGGTTGGAAAAGATCTCCAAGATCATGAAGTCCAACTGTCAGCCCACTATAACCATGCTTACTCAACCATGACCCAAAGCTCTACATCTACACAATTTTTTAACTTCAGGGATGACAGCTACACCACTTCCCTACGCAGCCTGTTCCAATGTTTAACTATTCTTTCAGTAAAGAAATTTTTCCTAATATTCAATCCTAATCTAATCTAATCTAATCTAATCTAATCTAATCTAGTCTTTTGTCCTGAATGTTCACAAATCCTTTATCCAAATCACAATTGCACTGATCATCAGCTTATTTTCCTTTGTTCTTATATTATTTTTGTTTTTCTTTTTAAAATCTTTTAAAATATTCTTATATTATTACCCTGTAGCCTTGTCAGTTCCTATCCTAAGAGTCTAAAAATATAATGTTCTTGAGGTACCTTCCAGAGCATCTTTAGTTTTTCCTTAAGTGTTATGCTTAGTATTTCAAAACCGAAGTCTTGATCCAGGTACTTAGCCCAAACATGTTTTAATGTTAAAAACTTTGGAAGACAAGTATCGTGCCCTCATTAAATTTTATATTTTGTAGTCTTTTGTTAATTAATGCTCAATTAATGTTTAGAATGGAAGACAATAACAAGCAAAGGAACATGGATTGACATACTCAGACCTGTTGCTCTATATAGTACACAAAATTGTACAGAGGGACATAACTGACACCACAGTGAAGAGCCAGCACAAAGAAAGATTTTCAGCATTCTGGTAGGGAAGGTAAATGAAGTAGAAGCATATTGAAAAGGGTTGCAACATCATGATTCAATGCGGTTTTGGTTTTGACTCCTGCTGTTTCCTTCAGCAATGCCTTTGGGAACATAAACCACTTAGAAATTACTGAATAGGGAAAGTAGAATCTCTCTCCCCCTCCATTGATAAGCATGCATAGCTCAGTTTGCTCCTTTATATGCCATTCCTAGGACAGAAGAGAGCAAGACAATGCCAAGACAGCAGAAAAATACAAAATAATTTTCTGAAGTGCACTGTGAGGTCTTCAAAGACCCCAAGCTGAATTAAATGCTTTGGAAAAGTGAACAGTAACACTTCAGAGGGAGTGAGTGGGAGACAGATCAGAAAATCCTATCTCAGTCCTTGGTTCTGGGTTGTTGAAATTTTAGCACTGATCTTTTTTAAAAAAAATGGTTCAAACCTGGCTGGGAAACAAGAATTCTATCTTGTGAAAACTGTCAAGATTTTAGTTCTGCACTGGAAATAAAACTAGTCCTTGGGGTTTTGAAGGGCTATCAGCTTAAGAGTTTGGGGGACTTTAGTTTTGGAGAAAGGAAAAAGCAGGATACATCTCACCCATTATCACTTCTCTCCATCATTTTCTCCCCTCCTCTGCCACTTTCACTCCCTTTCTCCAGCGAATGACTCATAAACTTAAGAAATTTAACTGCAATAAGGGTGCCCCTGGCTTGAGTTCCTATTCTATCTGACAAGATATGATCCAATCCTCAGAGTATCAGCAGGCGTAGAAGTGCCTGTCTGGTCATAACCTAAGGTCCTACCCTGGACTTGCGGTAAATCCTTGACTTCTTTCTACCAAAGTGTATATGGCTTTGTGGAAAGTTTCCATTTCACTCAGCCAGCATTTCTCTGCAGGAAAAAAACATATCTGTCCAGTTCTAGTTGGGCTGTAATAAATGAGGGAGTCATACTGACTCTTGGTATTTCATATCTATAAAAGAAAGCAGGTTTTGTGTAAAATAACAATGATTTTATGTTAAAAGAATAGTTTACTGAATTACCCAGATCCTGATTTCTTTTTGTCTTTTTTCTTCTTGTTGGCCTTCTCTTTTTTTCCTTTCTTATCAGGCTTTTTTTCCTGTTTCTTCTCATGTTTGCTTTCCCCACTACTTTTACCTCCTTTCTCATCTTCTTCGTCTTCATCATCTTCTTTGGATTTCTGATTTGCCTGGTTCTTCCTGGCTTTTGGAGCATCCCCATCAGACTCACTGCCCTCATTTTCAGCTGCTCGTCCCCGTCCTCTACGGTTTCTGTTCCTGCGATGCCCAGCTCTCCTTGTCCCATCTTCACTGTCTTCATCCTCCTCAACACAACGTCTGGCTCTCCCTCTGACGTGTCCCCTTCTGGCTCTCCGTGTTGCTCTCTGCTCCCCTTTACCTGTGATAGAGGGGAAAAAAACCACATAAGAGAAGGCAGTATGTTAGCAGGAGACCCCTCCTCCTGCTTCATTCATACAGATAATCAGGAAATATCTGTGTGTGACCTCACAGTAATCCACGCTACTGACCTGTTCCTTTGACATTTTCTTCATTCTCAGCTGCACTTCCCTCTTCATTGTCAACATCACTTCCATCTGTAGAATGAAAACAATACATGTGAAGTAGGGAACAGCCATGATCCAACACGAATGCAGAGGATTTAAGAAATTCTTGGCAATTACTGCACTGTACTCCCTTATACCATTTCACAAACCCAGCTCTTTGGAATATGGCAAATATTTTTCAAGAAATAAAACAAAGACAGAAAAATGGTTACTTTCCTTCAGCACTTAGATAAATAAGTCCCAAAGTGACACCATGAAGAACTCTGTCACAGGAAAAATATGTAGGACAGGAGTATCCTCAAAAAGAGGAGAAGTTCAGGGAAGATGAAAATTCTTCTCAGATAATTCTCAAAAATCTTCTTAAACATGTGAAGGATAATCATTGGCTGAGATTAAAGAAGACTGAAAGAATCATTTTCCAATTGACTGACTGAAGGGCATTAAGCTTCACAGCTGCAGCATGGTGGAAAAGCGCAGTCCCAGAAGAAAGAGGAGATGTACTCTCAGTTCCAGCATCCAGATCTCTAAGTATAGTGATAAAAGTTGACCCAGCTTGCTCATATGCCATACCTTTGTCCTTTTCTACCACCCATGATGTGATAAAAACATAGGCTCTCTTGAGGCATCTTTGAGCTTGTATATGCAGGATAACACTTGAGACACATCAGTGAAATATATAGAAATAGACGGTAGTAGGAGATGAATGAAAAAATACAGAAATATTACCATGAACAGCTGTCATTTCACTCCTATGCACCATGTACATTGTCTAATTTCCCCTCTATGCAGGCAGGACATAAGAAAATCCCCAGCATAAGAAGGATATGGAACTGTTGGAACAGGTCCTGAGGAGGGCTACAAAGCTGATGTGAGAGCTGGAGTGCCTCTGCTATGAGGACAGGCTGAGAGACTTGAGAGTATTTAGCCTGGAGAAGAGAAGGCTCTGGGGGCACCTCATAACAGCCTTCCAGTACTTGAAGGGGTCTGCAAGAAACCTGGGGAGGGATTTTTTACAAGGGCCTGTAGTAACAGGGCGAGGGGGAAGTGTTTTAAATTGGAAGGGAAATTACTTAGGTTAGATATTAGGATGAAATTTTTCACAATGAGGGCGGTGAGACACTGGCACTGGTTGCCCAGGGCAGCTGTGGATGTCGCCTCCCTGGAAGTGTTCAAGGCCAAGTTGGATGGGGTCTTGAGCAGTCTGGTCTGGTGGGAAGCGTCCCTGCCCATAGCAGGAGGGCTGGAATCAGATGATCTTTAAGATCCTTCCAACCCCAACCATTCTAGGATTCTAGGATTCTAGGATTCTAGGATGGGTGACATGTCAAGACCATGTCATAGCTATATTTTTCAGGCAAAAAGATACTACAGTTGTCTTCCTTCCTCGCTCATCCGTAATAGCTCTGAATTTTAATATACATTCTGCCTTTTTCCAACCATTCTCTAGCTCTTAGTGACATGGTTTAGTAAGGGGACAGGTACGGTTGGACTGGATGATCTCAGAAGTCTTTTCCAACCAGATGATTCTATGATTTCCCTAGTTTCTTTTATAAATTTTATTAAGCTACCAGTAAATTTTTCAAAACTCATACATAAATTGATTTACCTATGGACTGCTGTAGCTATCAGGCACAACTTCTCAGCTTTACCCACTATCAAACAATAGTAGTAAAATATGAAAGACTGCAAATGAGAAGGAATCTACAGTCTTGTTTAACTGTGTGCAATAATGGGTAAAGGATTATTATCCAGAATTTGACTGCATTTTAAAACTGTGATATATGTAGGGAGTTTAATTTCTCTCCACAAATATTTCATTTGTGAAATGATAGATTATTTCTATCATTTCCACAGCATCTGCACAACATTTTTTTTAAGATTATACAAAAATGTTAACATTCAATGTCATCAGAGGAATGCAAAAATAAGTGCTCCTTTGTTCTGTTTAGATACGTGCCTTCTGTTGCTTAAGGTAACACGTGCCTTCTGTTGCTTAAGGTAACACGATCTCCATTTGACAAAGAACCTTACTTTGCTATTGAAAGCTTGCAAAGATAAAGACAGACACTTCTAAAGAGATACTTTGCATGCAACAATAGGGCACAGCCTTTTACTGAAACTAATGTTTTTACTGAGCTGTTCCAGCCAAACAGAAATTCCCAGCGAAGCATTTTAACAGTACAAGACAGGACTTAATGGAGATTCTCAGGATTGCATACAACAAGCAAACAGATGGAGGTTTATCATATATATTGAAACATGCACTAGAAATGAAAATGTATCTTGCTCAAGTTGGCATCGTTTCGATATAGTAGTGAAAGTGACCATGGGCTATGCAACACAGAGGCTTAAGCAGAGCAGAAGGGAACTATTGGAGTTTAATTAATTTTAATAGCATAAGGGTAACAAATGCGCTAGTCTGAATCCAACCTTTCAGGTACAATGAAGTGTTAAACTAATTAGAGATTTCAGGCTTCTTGAAGAAAATACTGGGAGATACTTGAGAGGAACATATCTGAATAGTGACTGCTGCTTGCTTATGTCTTCTTATATTCTAAATGTTCAAGCACATGAGTGATGAAGGAAAAGTTTTTAAAGAAAATAAGAAAAAACATAAAACCAAACAGAAGTATATATTGCCACAAAACAAGCCTAGAAAAAATGGTAAGTGATTACATGAAATCATGCAGCTAAAAAAGCAGCGTGTACTACAGACATACCAAACAAGCACAAATGTAATTTCAATTTATTTCTGAAAAAAAATTAAAATTATAGCTCCAAAATGAACTTCAGAACATTCCTGCCTCCACAGTGTCATGCTGCTACAGAGATGAAATGTGTTGATATGAAGAATGTTAGAGGTTTGTCCTCATTCTTGTTTATCCACCGAATACATGTTCTCTCCCAGCTCACAGGGTATAATGCAGAAAGCATTGTACTAGAATTTATTAAAACAGAAGCTGGAAGCCAAGGAGGACTCTCTGATCCTCCAGTTTCCTCGCACTTTGATTTTTGTCATGAGTTTCGTCACTAGCACCAAAGCTAAAGCTCAGGGTAGACCTAAAAGTTACTGACTTGTGTCAGTCTGTCCTGAACAGCGTATGCATGCATTAATGTGAGCTATATATCCACCCCACATGGCACCCACATTACAACTGTCCCTGGAGCCTTTTAATTTAGACAATCTGTATTAATAATGGTCTTTCGAGTCTGAAGGTTTTGCACATGTCAATATAAGACCAATGTTGTTAGTTGGTTGGGTATTTGAGCAATAAGAGAGATTATTAATCATTACAGTGTTTAAACGGTCATTAATTGTAGTGCTTTTCAAAAAGGAAAGCAAGAGGCTTGGCAGCTCATAACTCAGCATGTCAGCTGCTTGTGGCAAACCCTATCTTACTGAATTATTTCAATGATGACAAGTTAGCACTCAATTTAAATGTTCTATAAACCATAACATAGATGAACAGTAGAGTGCATTCCCCAGGCAATGTATTATCATAATGTAGGAAATGGAAGAGTATTTTTGATGCTCTGGCTTGTTAAAATATAAATGTATAGTCTTTCATGCAGACACAATATGATCACTATGTGGGATCCATTTAGATCTATATACGTGCCTTCTGCCTTTTCAAACAGATCTTCATGTGATCCTATTTACCAAAAGTTCAGTGGATCCTCCACTAAAATCAACAAAGTCTCACTAAAGCACTGTCTAGAATTACTCATTGTTCCAGAAAAATACTTGATAGGACCTCATTTCTTCATGGTATTAATATTCATAGGGCTAATATCAGGTTATCAGGCTTTGAGTCAGCTAACTTGAGATTATGTGACCCAGAGCAAACTACTACTCAGCACTCAGATCTTTCAAGATACATTACCCTTCCCTGATGAAACATATATCATTAGGTATAATTTGAGCTATAGTCCATAGCTCCTTATGCTCTAGAAAACCAAATCACTTTCTGTTTTTTTTTTCCACAGTAGTTTAAGGGAAACTTTCTCGTCTTTCTACACTAAGGTTAGGGAAGTGTAATCTGAGAAAGCTATCATTTTACTTGAAGTCTTACTTATGTTTTAGACTACAGTCACAAATAAGCCAACAAGACTAGAGGAAGGCATCCTGAACATGGGTTCAGACTAACCTGTAGGTGAAAGACAATAGCGAAGGCAGAACATCAGACAGCCCAGGAAAGAGAGCTCAAAATGTTGATGTAACGGCTGGCAGTGAAATTAAGAATAGAAAAAAGGTAAAAAACAATGAGTCTATTCTACATGAGCTGGCCATTTAGCAGACTGTGGGGACTATAACATCCTTACCTTATTTTCCTGAATTGTCTGTACACCACTTATGTTTTGCAGATTTTTAAAACTTGTTTCATATTGACAAAGTCTCTTGGATTTTTCACTGTGAAAGGAATAATTATTCTTGGAATTACCCCATAAAATATGAACCATTGCTGCAATATTACTGCTTACATTACCACTATGTAATTTTATGTGCTGGTGTCATAAGAAAAATTGACTGCTATGCAAAGTAACCAGTAATTCAGAAAATGCTATCAGATTTTTTTGTTTATATTCTAAAGTTCTTGTTTATTAATAAATTGTCAAGCAAATGAAAGGAACCATACACACATAAAGCCTTGCAAGGAATTATTGTTCCTTCCTCTGAACTGGACAGTGCTAGACTTTCTCAAATGTTGAAAACTCATCAGCCGAGCTAGCTAATAAAGCGAGTCCCCAACATCTAGAAATTTCAGCAATACAAGATCACGTTAGACAACAAATGCATGTGAAGAATTAGTTAAAAAGAATGGAAATAATATTCAAGTCTAAGCATTTTCACACTTCCCATACTATTCATTCTGATTATATGGGAGTGCTTCACAACTCTCTTGTAAAGACAAATATCACTAGAAGTATCAGCTGTGAAACTCACAGAAAGTCTATAGCAAGAGCCAATCGGGGCAGACTTCAAGACCCAAGATCTGAGACCTTTATACTACAGAGCCCATCCTCTTAGGGTATTTCCAAACACTGAGAAAAACAGCTTGGCCCACCTTGGGTACAGGAGAAGGGGTCTTGAAACACAGAAATTACACATAAAAATTGCATTTATATAACAAGAGAAACACTTGGTATTTGACATCATGATTGATTTTCCTTCTATGTTTTTCCCTGTTAGTGTTGCAACTTTTCTTCCAATGGACTGAAACAAAAATCACAATCCCCAAAGTCCAACAGTAGCTATCAATGTATGAAGTAAAATAATAATTCCTATTCAATTACTCTCACACTAGCAAATATACTGTTTATTTTCTGCATCTGAATTGACAAGATTGTAAACATTTAAGTAGGCAGAATATTTATACTACAGTGTCATAAATCCACTATTGTCTCAGAATACTTATAAGTCTTAATGCATATGCTGTGGCTTGCAGACACCAATACACAAATATTTTCCAGAAGTTGCTTGAGGGCCAGTAAGATTTCTTACTTTGCAGATTGTCACTAAAGAGTATTTGGCCAACTAACTGTAGCCCAGTCAACATCTGAAAATTATAGATGGCGACCACAAGGAACAAACAGAATCCATTCAATATGCATGTATAAATTGCTTCTTTGTTTTCCATTCACAAGGAAAAATTACAAATGTTCTACTAAAATGACAGAATGAGCTTGCATAGATCAAGTTGGAACTGCGGCACATCATCCAATTACACCCTCCTCTTTCCAGTTCCTTCTGGGCTGTACTTACATGACATGAGGTTTGAGTGTTGTCTCTCAGTTTGCAAGTCAGGACTTCTTAGGCAAAGTTCCCCTTCAGTGATAAATAAGTTTATCGTATAATTTCAGTGCAAGAATTCTAGGCCAAATATGATTTTGCTACTATAAAACCTACAGAAAGCAAAGAAGGAAGATAATTGAGATACCTCAATTATCAGTGAGATACCTCCCAGTATTTCACTCTTCAGGAAAGCATGGATAAAATTTTCCAGGCCACTATGTCTTTTCTCTCTGGATACACCCACATTTCTCTATCTATTCTAGACAAAGACCTAACCATCTAGTGCTTTGTCCTTCCCAAGACTAGAGATCTGACAAGCTTGTAGGACTCACTGTGATACAAGTAGTTACTACTGCAAAAAGAATATTCTGATTTAAGCTAAAATAGCTTAGGTTCTAAAATAGAACTAGTTTTCTGTAGAATTAGTTTTCTGTAGAATTAGTTTTCTGTAGAATTAGTTTTCTATATAATTAGATTTCTAACTTCAGTTAAGTTTCCTTAAGTAACTGTAGTTTTTGAAAGTTAGACAAAATGTCCCTCTGATAGCACGGTTTTTGATAGCAGATTTTTCCAGACACTGACATCTTGTGTTAAGTAAGTATCATATGTGCTGAACAGATGTGACTTCTGTAATCATCTGTTCTCAGTCTTTATCTAAAAAATACAAGGTCAGACAGAGAACGGTAGTAAAGGATGCTGCTTTCTAAAACTCCAAAACGAGTCTTAGAGAGTTTATTTCCCAGCATTTTTGGTATCAGTTGGTTACTGTAATAAAACAATATGGAGAAGCCATGTTTACATTGTGTCTTAACCACACAGATGGCTTGCAATCAGCAATTTCCTATTTTCTTCGCAATCTTTACTAAAAGAACTAGGAACCAAATATTAAGCATACAACTCATTCTGGCAGTGTGAGACTGCAGAAAATCATAGCAACCTGATGTTTTCAGGTTCTGAAGTGTTATTTACTTAGCTTATTCTCATTAATTTTTAGTACCGTTAACATGGGAAGAACATGTTAATGTAGAGAAAAGTTTCTCTTCAAGTTACAAATGTAGCATTCTTAGTGGATCTGAAGTCACTGGTATTTTTTACCAACTCACAAGAAGACAGTTCTTTAAAGGTTGACACCTACAGTTGATCAGCTCACTACAGATTCTCTTTATTATTTATAGAGGATAACAGTCACTTTCCACCTGATCTCTTTGAAACATCCACTCTAAAGATTTGTGCCCCAAGTCTTCTTTTTCTGCATTAGAAGCCTAGAACAAATAATTGCCTTTCATGAACCTAGTGTAATGAACCACACATCACCCATTATCACAGGTTTTGCAGAAGACATGTTATGGAATAAGAACAGCCAAACCAGAGCTTCATAAGAGCTAACAATACCAAAAAGCAAAAATCTATGGCCCTAGATTGCAGATTTGCAACTGTTCAGGTGGTCCATTCTTTGCAAGAATAGTGTATCAGCTCTGCGCTGACTAACTCCAGCCCTTGGAATATTTTAAGTCAAAAGTGGATTCAGACCCACATTCTGAAAGTCTCTCAGAGTTAGCTGCAGCATGTTAAATCTCCTTAAATTAAGACTGAGTCTTGAATTTACTCATGATTTCATCTTCAAATACACTCATAACTGTCATTAAGGTAGTTAGATCATATTATCAATTATATACACAATAAATTTTCCTGGAAAATGTGTCAATGATCATCATTCTTCAGCCTAAAGATCTCAGACTCTCCAGTTAAAAGACTTGTGGTTTTTTGTCATTCGTGGAAATGCTAACCTCTGTACTTCGAAAGTATAATAAAGTCACTGAATCAGAAGATAAGTCAATTCAGTTGGGTATCTACAAGTACAAAGCAGATGTTTACAGTAAGCTTAGGAACTCGATAGTCTAAGAATTTGTTTATTAATGCTTATAAAAAATGTGTATTTTCTATGGTCATGCTCATTTTGTTTCTTACTCAGATGAAAATTCTGTTGAAGCTGGTAAGTGGTTTTGCCTGTGTTGTATTGATTTCTTTTTTTCTCTCACATTAAAACAAGATCCACTAACATGTAGTGCTTGAAAATTAAATTGGTCAGTAAGTGAACTTGGAGGAAAAAAATGGGGGGGAAACAATGAAGATGGTCAAACAACAAAAAGAAAGAACATAGAATGGACTTTTAAAATTATCTAGGTGTTATATTCCACTGAAATCTAAGCAGCCCCTTCTGGCCTTTTCTATGGAAGCAGAACACATTTTATTATTATTGCACGTTACAAGTGTGCATTAAAAATACAAAAAGCACTGTTTAGTAGTACCAGCCCTGGTACTTAGCAAGACCTAACAGATATATACAGAAATCAGTCTAGAATGAAGTCCGTGGCAATTTTCTTCCATGTTGAAGATCACAAATATTATGCCTGTTCCATACAAAAAAAGATCCATTATTTTGGAAAGAGTAGTACTGTCCATAAGAACTGAGAGCACTTCTCATATCAAATAGTTGCACTGCACTTTGTCAGAAAAAGGCATCAGGCACCATCATTCTACTAAAACATTTCTTACATCCAGAAAAGTGCAGTATCAGTACAGAAATATTGCTAATCTTAATATGAAGAATGTTTGACATTTTACACTAAATACTGAAACCAATAAGAAAAGAAGGCATTGCCTTTGTGCAGTTTACAGAAGCCACAAAATACTTTTTCTTCCTAATCTTCCCTGTAAACTACATATAAAAGTAAGACAAGTAAGAGGTGTTGTTGCACTCTTCTGATTTACTAATCAGTGGAAAGATACATTGCCATGCTACAACTAGCCAACTTACACCACAAATCTCCTTTCTAAAGCAAAGTAAAATACATTTCTGAACAAAAGATAATCAATTGTGACAAAAGAAATTTTGCATTAGAAAGAATAAGAAGAAAACAAAACTTGCATAGTGTTAAGCTACATGCAGAAAGTGAACACGTTCTTAAGATGCATAATGATAGTTGTAATTACCAATTCCTTCAATGGCAGTTGGCTTTTCATGTCTAGGCATTGTGACTATATTTCACAGGGCTGCTCCAGCTGCTACCTATATAAGAGATTGTCTGAAGTTTGAGTGGTTCAAGATGAAGCGTACCACATCAACATCCTCCTATCTGTCACTGAACAGATGGTGGTGGTGAAGTTTCACTGACTGAAATATAAGAAGATACTAATTTCCTAAGAGATTAATCTTTCATGAATGTTTAGTTTACTATTTAGGGTTAGCATGCCAGAGACAAAAGAACAGAAAAGGAAGAAATTGTTCACCTTCTCTATTATTACTGAAAAAAGAAAATCTCTCCTGCAATGCACTTATTTATGCCTAACAGTGCTTAATTTCTGAAGCACCTTACCGGACAAGAATGTTGCACATTGTCCACATGGGTGCACTCCGATGCTGTATATAGGTTTGCACTTCAATGTGTGGAGGACATTATATGGATTTTTTCTTTTCTTATGAAACATAGTTTTTACCCTAGACTTATTTAAATTGCATAACTTTAACAGCCTGACAGTGATTTAAAACTGCTTAGCAAAAGGATGTTGATTTATCTACTAGTTTATATTTGCATTTCCCTGCAGTTCCGTTAAGACTCCCTGCTTCTGTCTTTATGCAGGTATTACATTCTAGGTTTACCAGTTTTACCCTGATTCAGCTTGTACCTACAACACTACACAAGCTTAATGGTGACATAAAGCAAAGATTCAATTAACAAGACAGGTCACGCTCAGAAGTAAAAGATTTAAAAATACTTGCTACAAATAAAACCATGTTACAAAGCAAACAACAAAAAATGCAACTCTCAACCTGTATTTAACTAGATAATTCCATCGTATCTTCCTCAGAACTCCTCATCTGGAATTCCTTCAGTGTGATCCACCTCGAAAAATAGGGGAAGTATCTGCAGAATACCCTACATTCTCAGATGCTCCTGAGCGGGTTTTGGATCCTCTTATTCACAAGACTATGAAAGCCATCTGGTTTAATTTGGAGCTGTCATTCAGATATCTGAAAGATGTTTATCTGGAAGTTTATCCAGTAATGCTGGATAACTTACTTTTTCATTTTCAAATTTTAGCATCCTGGGTTTTTTTTGAAATGCTGAAAATGTTCGTGGGTGTTGCTTGGACTCACTTGAAATTCCGCTTACAGACACACATCCAGGTGTTTAGTCTTATTTCTGTTAAAATATTATAATTCTATACTTCAAATATCCTCAAAGAGATTAAGTCTATATATACAATTATAAAAGGCCCTACACCTTCGTCAGTAACGTTTTCTGAATTATTATTTCCTTTACTGCATTCTCGTATTAGTCATTATATAGCATCCTGGCTTCTGTGCCTTTTTATACTTGAGAAAGACTTGCAATGCAAAAAAAGAAATGAGAGAAATCATTCAGTTCATCTCTGACAATCCATAGTCAGATCATCTCTAACGAGCCATGACTGAAGAACTCAGAAAAATAATCACGTTCTAAAAAATTCATGCTTCTAAAATTTCATGCTTTTTTAATAACAGAAGAACATCTTAGGAGGAATGAAGAGCATGGCATTTGAGTTAGTGGTTCTGCAAGTACTTGCAAAAAGAAGCAGTGAAAACACTGTATGTAACAAGATGTTTCACAGCTAAGTCAAATCAGGACCATAGTCTTAATGAAACTGCATGTTTTCATGAGAAATAAAGTCAATATTAATAATACCTCACTTTCATTTATTAGCCACATTATAAAATATTTTACTGGACATACAAAGAGGAAAGGGACATATGTTAATGCCTGATTTATTAATCTTACCAACAAAAATGACTTTACATTAATATCAAAGATGCAAAGCCAGTATTAAAAAAAGTAGATAAATACAAGAATTAAGGTCATATACAAAGTCTGAATGTGGTCTCTGAGTGAACATTTGCTATGATATAGGTGAATAGCACACTCCATTTCATTTATTTCTCAAGAAATCCTAACTCAGACAGTGAACAGATTTGGTTAAATATTTTTACCAGGGTACAACTGCTCAGTATAGCCTGATCCAGTCGGCTTTGTGGTTTACTTTTGTGACTACTGGAGTTAGCTGTCTCCATGAGTTCTGCCACTTGTTGTTCTCACCAGTGGACCCTTAAAACTGTCCATGGCGTTGCCCTATAAACCGGAGCACTAATCAAAGCAAATAATAATTTTCTTAATACAGCTTAGTGCAGTGATCCCACCCACAAGCACCGTTCTGCAAACAATTGTACTCGCACAGAAGAGGGAGTAAAATTGTGACATGATGTGGGAAAGGACAGCCAGGGTCAGGAGGCAGAAAAAGGGTGCAGACCTATGAAGACAGACTTTCCATTGGAGATAACATAGCATGGATCTACATCTTATGTTTCTTTTTATTCTTGCAGACTGAGTACTGAGCAAAGATTGAGGACAAACTGTGCCAATTTCACTTGATAGCATCCTACTGCTTCTCTAACAGAAACGTAAATGACTGCATAAAGAGCACGGATAGTTTTCATTTACACAAGGTTCTCTCCACAGCACATTAGTATTGCAAAAAAGGTCTCTAATGTAATTCAGCTTTATTTAATAGCAATACAATCAGAACAGCACAGAGTGGTTTTAATATATGAACATATATTTAATATATTTAATAATTATGAAAATGGTCCTAGTTCAGGTAGGTTCAGAGAATTACGCTCATTGCTGAACAACATTTCTGTTGTAAACAAATATGCCACATTTTTGTTTCTTTGTTCAAATATGTACCTCCTTGTCAGAGTTATTTGCTACATATTCAAAGTCCTAAGCAAGCATGGGACACAGAAGGCAAAGATGGAAATATACAATTATCCTTTTACCACAGTTGAAACTCACGGAAAGATCTGTAATGAAGGAGAAGTGGAAAGTATTGGTCCATACACCCCATCTTACACTGCTAGACTGATAACCCTTTTGATACCTATCTGCCAACCAGATAAATTTATCCACAGGAAAAAAAGATGATATCAAAGAATAGTGATATAACTAGGTTTCATGCAAACATTAGTGCCTCAGTAAATCTCAATGCATAAAATTTTGCCTGCAATCAGCATTTAAGTTGCAGCATCACAATCTAAATAACCATTGTAATTTGTTTCCAGCCACTTCCGCACATCCACAGTGAATCCTTTCTACCACAATGAAACGCCCTGAATGTTTATTTTTCCATGTTTCAAGGTACATTTTCCATTGGTTTCTAATCACATGGCAAAACTTACGGGAATAAATTATTTTTCTGTCAGACTTTGTTACTAAGGTGACTCTTCTCAGGATAGGATTTTGAATTGTCATTTTGTTTTGAGGTACACAATATTTATATTCCGCCCTGTTCAAGAACATGGTAAAATCAGGCAGTTCTAGAAGTACATAGGAAACAAGCTGAAGTCATGGCACTGTAATTGTACAAGTGAAAATGCCTTTTTCTATGTAATATAATACTTAATGTTGATTGTTCCCTAATCTGCTGCATCCAAATGAGTCAGATGAGCCTGAACAGCATTAACTGGTAAGCTTGTGCCTACCGTCCTCATTATCCCACATCTTTTCACAGCTGAATGGATGATTATGCCGATCATGTCTGAGAGCAGTGAGAAGCTGCAGCAGGAGTGGGCTGAGGTGGGATGGGGGTCAAAATCTCTCCAAGGGGCATCATTCTGCAGCAGTGCAAGCTAAGTAGGGTGGACAGTGGCAGTGGGGGAACCCTGGCACAGGTGGGCAGGCACATGACAAAATGAAAAATTAGATTGATTAATTTCATGCAAGAAACTCTCTCCAAAAGCCAACTCACATCCTTTTCAAACATTAACTTCCAAACCAATATGTTCAGCTCTTGAACACTGATAGGGAATGTTGTGTAATAGAAACATAACTGTATTCCGATGCTGCACTGGTATTCAAAGAGAAAACAGCTACAGCTTAAACCTACTTGCAGACAAAACCTTATTTAGTCTCTTAGCAGCTAATGAAAAGGAAATCTAACAGCTAAGTCAAAAAGCTGCATAAAATTCCAACAGACTTCTGCAGTTATTGTTTCTGATTCCATTTGTAGCTTTTTCTGACATCGCTGAAATTCTGTATTTCAAGTTTCTCTGAAAAACTGGAAGTTAAGCCAGAAGTGGAGTAGGATGTATTTTTCATTATACTTAGGTTCTGCTCTCCTTGTAAACATGATCACCAAGTTCAGAGGAAAAACATCAGAAGTCTCATGAAGATGCAATTTTTTTAAATTTTCCACCCAATTAATGTGTATCACAAGAAATTAGGGCAATATATATGATTTAGAGGAATCTATCCAAATTGCTCTTGATTACTGAATCTATCCAGCTCCTTGATTAAACAGAATATTTTATTAAAAGTTCAAACCCACCTTTAAATTCCTAAACATGCATTAAAATTCTGCCAAATTAAATTTTTATGAGAAAGGGAAATATTTAGCTCTGTTCTTTAGACCACTGCTAAGATTTGCAGCCACAAGCATTTGCAATGTTCATCTTAGGATACATTTGTATATATTTCCTCTAAGGATAATGTTATTTAGAATTAGGTAAATCTACTGGGAATCATATTCTTGTCTTTATGCTATCCAAAATTAGTGGTTGACTGAATAGTCACTAATACAGTTGCTTTATTTCATAACATCCAATATCAACATACTGTCGGCTATGTCTGACTTCTCACAGCACCTGCTATGCTGATAAATAGGCACACTGCTCAGATAAATGCATTTGCTGCTTAGCACTCAATACAGGGATTCTGGATTTACTTCTTGGTGCAACTCTTTACTGCTTATTTTTTCTATAATTACATTTTTTAAAAAAAACAAATTACTACATGTCTTTAAGTACTTATTTGTATAGTAAGTGCAGCTAGTGCAGCACATATTCCCTAGCTAGCATCTGTACTCCACTCTGGTTCCTCTGCTATCATGGCAAGTTGCAAATGCTATAAAAGCCACAATGACTCATCTCTTTTTGGTTTGATTGTGGGTTTGTTTGTTTTTTGAGGGTTTGCTTGGTTGCTTGCTTGCTTGCTTTGGTTTGCTTTGCTTTGGGTTTTTTTCGGGAAATCTTTTCCTAGGAGCCAACAACTATCCTAGAAAGACAACATCAAATAATCTAAGCACTCTAGTAGTCTTTAATGTAGTACTAGGGAAAAAATAGTACTAGAAGAATAGAAAGAAAATTGTTTTCATGCGGGGTGGGGTAGGGGGGGAGACAAAAAAGTACTACTTAGAATCTTTTCAGCTACTCATATGACAACCTTCCCATAAAACACATTTGCCTCGGGGTTGTTATGAGAACATGAACACATGAGTGAAAAGTTATTTTTTAAATCCCATACACATTCAGTCTTAGTTTTCCGAGCTGATGTGCCAGAATGGATTGCCAATAAGTGTCTGTGATAATATCAGTCTTTGACACATGTACATCCCTTCATTGGGACAGATTTTGAAACTGTTAACTCATTCTCTACTGACCTCTTGAACAGCTGCTAAATACTGATAAATTTTATTATTTGGCAACCCTGGACAAATTCATAAAATAGGTCAAAGTTTTCACAAGTTAACTGCAGGCTAAGTGTTTCCTCAACTATTGAAGATCACTTGAGATACAAATTCAGCAATTCAGTTGATAAGAGTAACAAATGCGTTTGGATCGAGTAAAATAAGATAAAACATTCTGAAAACAAAACATGACGGCCTGCAAAAATACACAATAGGTATAAGCAACAATGACTGGAAAAATATTTGTGTGTTCCCTTTGGACACACAAACTGAGACTTGAAACACATAAAATCTCATTCTCATTAAAACCAAAGCAATAAAGTTAAGCACTCTTGAAAGAATGATCTGCAACATCAAAGATACTTTTAAAAAATCAGTAAATGTAGCAGAGACTAAAGCGTGTCTTAAAATTACTATGATTTGCGCAAAATGCATCAGCTACTGAACAAATTACAGAAAACTATACGATTACAACTTGCCAGTGAGCTTCGCTTTGTATCAGCTTTCATAATCACTGAAAGACAAAGGTAATTTTACAAAAGCTTTTTCAGAATATTCTTCTCCTTGTTCCTCATTATGTTATCATTTATCAACAGAAGATCCTTGGGAAAAACACAGGTCCACACACCTGAGCAGAGATGACTGCAGCACTGCCATGATAAGATGCCATAATCAAAGATACCAGTGACTGTCCTGATACTCCACAGCTTGGGTCAGGCTTCCAGCCATCCCCAAGAGGAGGTGAGGCAGCTGAGCATGAAGCATGGAAAGTTCCCCTTCCTTTTCCTCCTAATGTTTGTTAATGCTTTGGAGGTTTCAGTATCCACTTTCTGTGATCAACATGCTGTGTTGCACAGTCCTGACCAAGGCCACTGAGCTAAATTCTGTGAAAGAATATGACAGTGTTATTAGCACATAATTTTTTTAATTACATGATGCAACATCCACCCATTGATTTCAGCTCTTCATGTTCACACACACATAAATGTAAAATTATATTAATTGAATTAATAACTCTAACTTCTGCAGAAGTAGAGAAAAATTATTACTTTATTAGTTCTGTAATTCTTCAACTATCACAATGAGAAGTGTCAGGAAAGAGCTTTCATACATCTTCAAAACAAACCACTCAGTCTGTAAAAATACGCAAATCTAGAAACATAGGGAGTCTTGATGAATGATAAATCATATCTCTAGATTCTAGATAGACAGACAGACAGATTTCGTTAAAATATTCGCATTGCAATTCGCATTGAAACTACGCCAGCAACACCTCTCCTGAGAAACTGCAGTTTCAGCTGATATCAGTAGATGGCAATGCATGTGAGACAGTCGCAACTTAAAGCAAGGGCTCCAACAAAACCAGCAAAGAAAAGTCGTGGTATCATTACTCAAAAAATCAGTGGACCTTTCAACAAAGGTTTTGCTTAGAAACAGCAGAAAAGAGAGTCTAAAAGTTAATCGCATTACTCTTTCACCACGTCAGTTATGCCTCTACTATCTACCATCTGTTAGATTTAAATTGATCAACCATTTGTATGGCTGAGATAAAATGGTCTATTTGGCAGTGACATAAACTATGTTTGCTTCTGTTTCAGTGTGTTCATACGGCTTAAGTGAAACAAGTTCAGAATGGCACCCAAACCACAGCTAATTACAGGAGATAAAGGCTCTGAAGACAGTCCATTTGTGGTATTACACACAAGCCTTTCTTTGGCTGTGTTCCTGTAAGTAAACAGATGCTAGTATGCACAAAATGCACTATGTGAACTAGAAAAAAAAGTGGGAGAAAAAGCAAATTTATAAACTTAATTCTGTCTCCATATAGTCAGAAGGAACATGAATTAAAATGTGGCTGTAAGACAAACATCTACAAATAATTTTGTGAAACTGCCCTTGCAGAAACAATATGTAGCAACAATCTGATACAGAGAAGATAGAGATAAATAACAGAGACAGGTTAAGTGGACAGAATTAAATAGTATTTTCAAATATCAAAAAAAAAGATACTGCCATTGACCAGTCCCCCCTTCTTAAGTAAAGTCCAGTTTTCCTCTAATAATCAGTCACATAATTTGTTTATCTGTATCATCCCTCCAAATCTATGACTATTACTTTCATCCTTACCACACATTTGAAGATTTCTATTCAAGTACATAAAGTCATACAAGGTATAAGCAAGAAGAGTTAGAAGTTTTAGCCCAGTCCCAGAGCTAGGACATCACTGGCATAAGCAAAACCTGGTAGAGGAAGTCCTGTAACTGAGGTGCTTCGATGAATGGTTAATAGGCACCCTGAAAAGGGGGTGCACGCAGAGCAGACAAGTTGGTAGGATGGTGCTGTATGTAAGGGTGGGGCTGGATTGTATAGTGCTTGCAGCTCGTGATGACATGGCTGAGAGCATCCAAGTGAGGATGAAGAGGAAAGCAAACAAAGGAAACGTTGTTGTGGGAATCTACAGTTACCATCCAGCCAGGATGATGACAATACCAATTAATTATTCTACAAGGAATTAAGGGATATTTGTAGAACAACCACCCTTATCTTGATGGGCAATTTTATCTTCCCAGACATCAACAGGAAAAGTCACACAGCAGACACAAACAGGTCCGGGAAATTTCTGAAGCATGTTTAAGATACTTTCTTGGTGCAAATACTAAGGGAGACAACTAGTGAAGGTGCCCTCTTAGATCTATTGTTTGCAAACAGAGAGGGACTCATAGGCAAAGTGGTGACTGGTGGCTGTCTTGCTCACAGTGACCCTGCAGCAGTTGAGTTTCAAATAATTGGCAACACAATTAAAAATGCCAACAAATCTTGAACCTAAATATGGGAAGAGCAGACTCTGGGGTGCTGAAGGAGCCAGTTAGTAAGGAGTACTGCAAATCTGCCTTTGAAGATACTGGGGTCCACGAAAGCTGGTCGCATTTTCAGAGGCATCTCCTTTTATGCACACAAGCAGGCAGTTCCGAAGTGTCACAAGTCAAGCAAGCTGGGCAGAAGGCCAGGTAGGCTGAGTAGGAATCTTCTTCTAGACCATAGGTGAAAAAGGAAGATGAACAGACATTGGAATCAAGAACAGATGACACAGATGGAATACAGCAATGTTGTTTTCTGCTACAGGGATAAATTCCACACGGTCAAAGCCCAGTAAGAGCTCAAGCTGGCCAGCACTATGAAGGACAAAAAATAGAGCTTTTTAAACATGTTAATAGCAAAAGTAGAATCAGAGATAATATTGATTGACAAGCTTGGTCACCTCTCAAATAAGGATACAGAAAAAAATGGAGATATTTAATACTTTCTTTGCCTCTGTGTTCAACAAAAGCAATGGGCCCTGGAACCCCTGGAGCCTTGTGTTGAAGACTGTGACTGGGAGGATGATAAACTTCCAGCCAGCACTGAACTTGTTCAAGATTTGCTGCTCCAACTGAAAGCACATAGATCTGTGAGGCTCGGTGGCATTCATCCTAGGATACTGAAAGAGCTGGCCAATGTCATCGGGGAACTTCTCTCCATTACTTTTCAAAGGTGTTAGGAGTCTGCAGAGGTCCCAGTTACCTGGAAGTTGGCAAATGTCCCAATTTACAAGAGAAAGAAGGAAGATTCTGGTAATTACAGGCAAATCTCACTCCAGTGCACAGTAAAATTATGGAGAAGATTATTCTGGGAGTTATTGAAAAAGACTTTAGAGATAACAGAGCTTTGGGTGCCTCAATAGAAGGGCATAAGGGCGTAAAACTATTAAGAGTGTGTCCAGAGGAGAGCAACCAAGATGGTGAAAGGCCTCAAGGGAAAAACTTAAGTGGTACAGCTGAGGTCACCTGGTTTGTTCAGCTTGAAGAAGTGAAGGTTTAGGAGTGACCTCACCACAGTCTGCAACTTCCTTAAGGAGGGCAATAGACTCTGCTCTCTATGGTGACCAGCAATAGGACATGAGGAAATGGAATGAAGCTGTGTCAAGGGGGAGTACAGATTGGACATTAGGAAAAGGTTCTTCACTGAGAGGGTGGTTGGTCATTGGAACAGGCTTCCCAGGAAAGTTGTCACAGCACTAATACTGTCAGAGTTCTAGGAGTGTCTGGACGATGCCTTTAGTCATATGGTTTGGTTTTCCTGTGCTCATCACAGGTAGTCCTGGGAGGAGTAGGGAGCTGGGACTCGATAATCCTTACTGGTCTCTGACAACTTGAGACATTCTATAATTCTATGATTGGCTATTCTGGCATAGTGAACTATGTGTACATTGTTTATATGCCTCAATAGAGTTTTTCTGTCGCAAGATGCCTTCAAAGGCATCAGAGAGGATAAAATGAGGGAAGAACCATTACAAGTGAAGAACTAGGATACTGAGATATGTATGGTGTTTGTCTGAGGATCAACATGAAGACTTTGTAGGTCTAGGTGCAGGTCTCTGGGGATTTGGGTCCTGGATGCAGTTGGAGATGCGAGGTTCTGCTTGGGATGCATGGGGAGGAACTTACTCTACAGCCCTGGATAAAGTAACTGCCACCATCAAATCTGGCACTGAAAGCTATTATGCAGGAGCTAATATGAAAATGCTTGTAAGAAAAGTTTGAGATGGGGAAAGTACCATTATCTGGCACTTGAGAATATACAGCACTCTTCTTGGGACTGTCAAGGACAAATAAATCTGTCTGGCTTACATGCTTACAGGTTGTTGTGTGCTGCATTCTACATCCAAGGGAATATCTGAATCTCCTAGGGATGTTGCAAATGCAGGCACAGGAAAGTGGCATCTCCATCCTAGTCCAGACAAGTCTGTTCCTGGAGGCTTCCATGTTCCTCAAGGTGCCAGAAAGACCTTGCTAGCCTGAATGTGAATCACCATTCAACCCAACAATCTGCAAAAGTCAGTTATCAAAGTCAACACGCAAATCAGAGCAGGCATTAACAGAGGAAAATGTTTTATAAAAATAACCAACGGAGGATAGCTGTGCTTTGAATGCACACATCCTTTTGTCTTCTGAGAGGATGCAACATTTAGTAGTGTTTCTTCAAGGGTGTTCTTTTAATAAAAGCAATAAGCTCAAAATTACAGCTGATCGTGCTTTTTTCTCCCTTGAGGCAATACTGGTTGGGCTGTACCAAAACAGCTCAATGGGCAGAAGCAATGTACTGAGGATGCAGACTGCAGCGTCTGGCCACATAGCTATCTGGAGGTGGAGAGCAGCACTGAAGCAGCCCCAGGCTTCACTGAATCCTTACAATGACTTCTGATACCTTTAATGAAGAAATTGACATTAAAATGCTCACAAAATCCAAGTATTTCTTTAATTTTGTGCTTCATGTAGCAGCTAAATAAAAATAATGGGGAGAGAATCAGTTTTCTGTCAAGTATCCTGGTTCCTCCATAAGCTCCTTTGTAAAACATTTTATGGTTTATCTTTTTATTTTTTAAAAAATAACAAGGTCTTGTTGAAGGCATTCATTACCTTTAAATTTTCATCTTGTTCTAATTATGAAGAATATTTTTCAATGTCTTCATGTAAACACAGTACATTAAATCAAGATGGAGAAACTGAACAGTGGTATGGAGACAAAGTTTTGGTGGAGCTTTATGAAAATCAATCCTTACATTTAGTACTGTAATTTCCTTCTAATTCATGAAATTCCAAACAAACAAACAAAAAAATGTACAACTATAGACTTATGACCTGTGCTAAAAGACCATACAAAAATTGTAAGCTAAAAGCTTTCCCCACAACAAAGGCCAATCCTTATTCATGAAAGACTCCCCCAGTAATGTCATTATTCCTCAACCCACATATGAATATTCTAGAAAAATTTTAGGAAAGTGATCAAGAGAACAATATTTTTAAAAATCATCAATAAAATTAAGATTCTCTGTAATTTTTGTCATCTTCAAAAGTATTTCTAGGTCATTTTTCAGTGCCTTCAAGTAAACACAATACATTAATTTAAGATGGAGGAGCTGACCGGTGTTGTGGAGACAGAGATCTTGTGGAGCTTTCTGGAAATGTTCTGCAAGTAAAGCACACTTAAATTATCCTTAGATAGTCATTGAAATGAGTCTGTATTTGAAACAGGGTCAAAATCTTTCAGAGGCAATGTATTAGATCTAGGAAACAATTCATTTTTACTGGTGTAAATCCTACATACCATAAAGAACATACCTAGTAAACTATGCAAATGACATAGGAAGAAAAGACATGAAGTTCATTACTGTGCCACAGCCTCACTAAAATTTTTACGATGTTCAATTTCAGGATTTTCATTTAAGTCCACCTTGGGGATATGCACGTATCTCTATGGCTCATACATGGCTTTCTGCACTATCACCCATATTCACAGCAGTCTTCAATTTCAGTACTGTAAATTTAACCCAGATGACGCTCTCACAGGTCCCTTAATATAGACAATAACACCAACAAATAACCACAAGAGGCAGCTGATTCAAGTCAGCGTGCCAAATGCAAGAATTTTCACAGCCAGATTAAGCAATAGCCGCAGTCAGTTGTAGATACTTCCAGTTCCCTTACTGACTACTATTTAAAGCTATTCTGCTCATAAATCATAAAGGACCTTTCCATAGTGGGATTTCAGCATATTTCTGTTTCTAACATATCATGGCCAAGTTCCTGAAAAGTTCTTTAGAAAATTTAAAAAGAAGCAGATTTTGCTTGCTCCTTCTGCAGAACAGAACTGCAGGCTGAAGGGGGGCTCTGCCTTGATGACAGTAAAACCACAGAGGCAACCTCTTTCACAAGCGCATCTGTGAAAAGGGTCTGCCGCCCAGCAGACACAGGCTGGCCTGCCACAGAATTGCACACAGAGTGAGAGTGATGGCTTTAAATGAAAACATCCAGTCTACCCCAAAGTTCAATCATGATTTTGATGTCCCAGAGTCCTTCCTTTGTAATTTTTAATTGCCACAGTAAAAGGGGCTACACGTTCCCCATTATACACACATTTAAAGACCCCGCAACACTGTAAAAAAATGCAATTACCAGAAAATCTGCATTTTCTTATAGAATATGTCACACCTGTCCTTGCATATGGTAGAGATCACTTTATACAGCTGATGTAGAAAAATGTTCATTCTCTTATGCATAGATCTACATACACATGTAGGGGAGCACCTGCATTTCAGATTGCATATCCTCTATGCGATAAGTTGACAAAATATCTGTACAGTTTTACATCACTGATTCACGATTCAAACACAACGGTAATGGCGAAGAACAGAAGTTCTGAACTGGTGTGGGTTTTTAACTAAACGAGCCTCTTGCATTAGCAAAGAAATCTTACATTTTATAAGAACAGATAAATTCATAAAATCTCCAAATCTTCAAACCAAATCAGAAAAAAAGTAGTCTTACTTTTACTGTAATAGCATTTCTTTATCCTGATCAGGCAAAATCAGGAACATAAACAAAATTGAACAGCATGTATTAATATATATTTTGGAACTTAGATGATACATATGTTTGATTCAGTTTTAGTTCAGACACAATTTTTTTTTTATTTTATTCCTCTTCTTTGTTCCTTCCCTGCTTTTTAACTTGTCAACAATGACATTGTCACACTGGCAATTTATTTGACGTTTCACAATATTCACTATTTCTTCACAAAATCATTTATCTTCACTCACATGAAGGTATTCAAAAGAATAGCTCTCACAATAAGATCACAAATACATTCTTAAAACTGCAGGTGCTAGAACGTATATGTAAACATCCTGTACGCTGCTGTTTGGACTTACTATTTCAGAACAGTTACGACTGGCACACAATAAGATGATGCTTACTTTTAACTGATAGCACATCAGATTGAGCTTCCAACAACTCTAGATGTGTGTAAGTTATCGCTTCTGCTTTTTTTTTTTTTCAGTTTGCTAATGTTCACTGCTTCTCCTTCTCATCCAGACAGAAATCCTCCCAGATTAACTATTTGGTTACACAGATCCCTGAATGTATTTTGGTAGTGACTCTGAACTTCTGCATGAAGAAGAGACTGCAGCTGTTTGGGAGACTTTGCTGGGTAACTTTAAGCAGAACCGTCTCACCTCTCTGAGCTCTTGATTCCTGATCTGCTACAGGGTTTATCATCACCTAGAGATCTCATGACAGAAAAACACCTCTGTATCTACTAGGTCATATTACATAAGCCATAACTAGCATTCCTCCTGCAGAGAATCTGTAGTCTGGCTACACTCGTGCAGGGTGAGCAAGGGAATACTGTAATCCTCACACTTCTTCTTTTATTTCTACTTCTGTATATTCTATTTCACAGTGGTTCTTTAGGAATTAACTGAAGCATACATTAATATAATTTTTTTCCTTATACTCTTGTGGGGAAGAAATTAAACCTTCAGAAAGTATAGTCACCTTCTCACAGACTACAAAGAGTCACTGTCAGTCCACACCAGCAGACCGCACTATAGGTTGCCCAGATGACTAGTGGAGACCTTGTTCAAGTGAACGTCAAAGCACATTTTAACTCCAAGCATGTGAGCAGCCTTATCTAGGAAAACAATTAGCCAGTAGATGATTAAGTGACTAATCTTGTTCCTAGTTACCAAATGGCATAAGCATGAGGTGTCTGATTCTCAGCTAAGTCAATGGCAAACCCCTTGTAAAGAACAGACCACAACAAAGTCATTGACTAGGGAACAGCCCAAACATATGCTCAAAAAAAGTGCCCAGATCAGACTGTGGAGGTTTGTGGGAGTCATCTCAAAGATGGCAGGACACATTATTCTGCTTTTGGACATGTAACTCCATTGAAAACTCATTTTGAACCTATAAAAGTGATGTAATTCAGAAGTAACCAAATCTCAATTTTTTTATGGGAATTATTTTCCCTTACCTTAACATTTTACTCCATTGTAATTAATGATGAACGTAATATAAATTTCTCCCTTACCTTCTTATTCTCTTAAAAGAGAGTGGTCTTTCCTTTGTTCTTCTTGTTTTCACTCTCTTTAATTGCCCTCACAATTTAATTTTTAAAAATACTACATGGATCACATATTTTCAACTAAAAGACCTGATTTTTGATAAGATGCAATATGAACATATTTCATTATTGAAGGATCTGAACAAGTTGCACAGCACAGCCTGTTCAGTCATAAAATGCATGAGGGGAATCATACAAAATTATAGTGCTGTTTTACTTATAAGGCCTAGAGCACTTGCTCAGGCAGGACAATAGACATGGACAGATAAATAACCAAAAAAGAATATCAGTACATCAGATGATTTTCACAGCTAGACTTTTAAACTGAGCCAGAACAACACAAAAGCCACTTTTGAACAAACATGCTCCTTTTTTCATGAGATTTCATTTTAGAAGTCAAAATTTCATTCACATAATTATATAATGCAGAAAAGAAAAAAAAATCACACAAAATCCCATCTTTGTGGATGACACTGTGTACATGTTTTGTTCAAATTTGATAATCTATATTAATGAATTAACATGATCAGTTTATCTCTCTAGGTTCTTTCGGAACGACAGAGAATAGAGATGGTCCTGCATATGTAGAAGCCTAATTGGTGTGCTCTTCATTTGTCAGATTTAGTATGACTGTTGGTAATTGTTTATTAGTTCTACACTAACCATTCCTATTGGGTTTGCCTGGCAAGGCTTTTGTAACATCGGAGTACAAGGCTGGCTTCTGCAAGAATCACTACTGTCAGTAAGTCAGTCAAACCAGTGCAGGGCACACAGTGTGATACCAGCAGTGATGACATTGTATCAACTCAGTTGCTTTTATAGAGAGCATGCTCAAAAAATAAGCAATGTCTTCCTAATTGGTTGAAAGCCGTAGAACAAATGCACATCCAGGAGTCATCATTTGTGCTCTCCCTCCAATTTCTTACAATTTAGAGAGCAAACAATCCATCATGAGTTTTGTTTCATCACAACAAAAAATATGAATTTTATACCTCTCATTTGGCCTCTCACTATTTGTGCTGATTTACTATGAGTCAATATAAAGAGCACAACAATGGTAAAACATGCTTCGGACTAATTACCGGCTTGTGACATTATAACAGTTACATTAGCTAACTGCACTAATCAGTGCTGGCTATAAAAAGCTCACATGTGCTACTGCTTATACAGCACCCCGTGATTTAAAAATGGAAGTCATCCTGCCTGGTTTTAACCACATTGTCATGTGAGAGTTGCGCCACTCTCGCAGACAATGCCAAGTCTAGCCAGGTTACTCGCTATCTCACGAGCTAATAAAAAATTGTGATGGACTACCAATGCCCTCCCCAAAGACCTCTGTTAAATGAGCTTTTGGTGAACAGAAGTTATGTGGGTCTTCTTAGGAGAGTTTCCATATAGAAGAAGCATGTGTGAGGACAAATAAAATCCTCTGGACTTGTTTCTCCCTAGGAGAGTACACTGAGATTCACAAAGGATGTTTATGTAGTTGAGGAACATAATACCCACTGAAGCTACTGGGAATTTGACACTTAGAGGAAATTCCTGATGACATCTTAATTTGAGCACCCAAACACTGAGTGACAAAAAATCAGCAGGCTCTCATGAAAGCACTGGCAATAACAATATCAGCCTGGTGTGTCACAGGTACTAAAATGTGTGTGGGAATGCTTGTCGCAAAGGCAGAGACTACCTCTGGAAATCATTCTACCTGTAATTTTTCTCATCTTCAAAAATATTTCTAGGTCATTTTTCCAAGTAACACTTCATTCTTTTAATGGCTTGTTATTTCAAAATATGTTGTAAACTTTTTCATACTTAAATGAGATTTATGTATTATTTTATATATATATTTATATATAAATAAGAACAGCTTTTCTTGACCAGATCAAAGGTCCACCTTGCCTGTAACAGTGATCATAAGTACAACTTATGGAAGACAGTTATCTGCGACTCTTCCCTCTAGTGTTCTGATTTTAACCTCTAACCCTCCTCAGTTTATAGACCTCCTGAGCCTCACACCGCTCCTGTGCATTAACCAGTCCCCCAGGCAATTTTCTTCCATGAATTTGTCCCTCAGCCCATGAACTATTTTTTCCAGCCTTCCACATCCTGACCCCTACCACCCTGATGAACCAGTACCTCTGCTCATATCAAATCCAGCCTCGCTTTGGTTCCCTCCAGCATTCATATTGGAAGAGACCACAAATGAATGACCCTGTCTGATGCATAGAACTCGAGATCTGATAGAACCCTGAGGACAAGTCACAGCAGCCTGATATTTCAGACATGGACAGCCTCTCCCAAGTCCTGCTACATACTATGCTGTGCATGGGCCATCTGAGGGTTCGCATCGAGTTGCGAGGAGCTCAGTGGCAACACAGGCATATCAGGGTAGTTCTCTGTACTCTTTGCAAACATCAGTTTTCCAAAAGTCTTTTGTTTCCTAAGCAGCTTATTTAATTCAAATGTAGAGGCGCTAACCTACGTAATAGCCATTAGCAGAGATGTGAAAGAATTTCAAAAGTTTTATTTAATGAAGACTCAGCTTGAGCTAATTTTTCGTGCTGGGAAGTGAGTCAACAAAATTGCCTAATATCAGTAGAAGAAACATTCTGAATCCAAACCCCTGGTGAAACTGATAGCATTGATGTAGAGGTGTTGTATGAGGAGAAAGGAGCTACTGCTAGCTTTTCCTGAAGCATTCACAGCAAGATCCTGTGGGGACTAATTAGGTAAGTCACCATGAGTTACAGTCAGGGATGCTTACTGAAAAGTGGAGCAGAGAAGATCAGGACTCAGGTTCTCTGTACAGAGGCAAGCATGATTCCCAGAGCAAAAGCCACACATTGTCACTGCAAATTTAAAAGCTGGCTCTTGTTTGTTTGTTTCACTCTTGCTGCTGTTTTTTTCTTCCACTGATTGTTAAAAAGAGAAGAAAAAAAAACTCAGCATCTACTGAGTCTTACGAACAATGTTCTTTTCTTCTACAAGGGGTAAGGAGGAGCTCGGTTTTTTACACGCCAAAAAAAATGACTAAAGTACTATGTTTCACACCGCAACATTTGTGTGCACCAGCAATGTGATTTCTCAGAGCTCGCTTCTAACACCTTGAGTCGCAGCATGCACACTGGAAAAGCTCCTGCTGTCAGGGCCTCTGTCTGCAGTCCCCCTCCTGCTCCTGTCCCTCTCTCCCCTCTCTCTCAACTTTGGGTAGTCTTCCTCCAATGAATTGGACAGATGTCCTGAGGTGAGACTCACGGATAGGGATGGGGCTGAGCACCTCCCACCCCTGCAGGGTTGTATCACGGTACTCCTGAGTATAGTATAATGGTGCTCATGCTACACATGCTGCAGCATGGGGATGGATATTAATGTCTTTCCACAAGTGCTGCTATTGTAATACAGCCTCACCCTGTGCCACCTCTTGGTCTTGACTGTTTCCCTTTTTCAACTACCCTATACTACCACATGGCTAAATATTTACCTACTCTCTCTCCTTTCCTTACCTTGCAATAAGCGATTTCTTGTCTGCACGTCCCTCCTCCATGTTCAGCAAGTCTTTGGCACACTTTAGTGCTCACTTGGCCAGTTTTTTGTGTAACAGTCACAGATTCACTCAAGAAAAGAGGCAGGAAACACTGGAATTGCTCAGTGCACTCAGGGAACATCTGTGATCACTTACGCTAGGCCGCCCCTATGGGACAACTGAATTCTTCAGTCTAGGGCCATTTTTCAGAAAATGTGAAAACTCTCTGTTTGCAGATCTTGAAACCTTTCAAGAAACAGACCTGCAAGTAGAAAGCAGAACAGTGCAATTTTAAACAGAAACCATATGTCCTTTAAACACATTCACCCATTCATTATATACGTAGCCTGGAGCACCAAAGCCTCTGATTCATGATACTGCAGCACGCACCAGTTTGGTTCACCTTCCAAAGGAAAGCTATAGCTCATGTTTGGAGTAATTAGAAAGTACCTATTCACTGCAAGACAAATCCAGGTGAACACACACACAAAGTGACTACTTTGTCCTTGTCCAGTCAGTCAGATTTCACCAACCCAGCAAAAACAGTATTACCACATAAGCCTCCATCAGGGGCAGTCTTAGCAAAACCACATAGTTTGCCTCGGATGCCCTGAACAGCCACCCTTCAGCAGGAAGAAGTAGGCCCCACAAATTTAAAAACACAACAATCCCTATTGTGTTATTAATAATCACAGACACGTGCTTTTCCTCTAATTCCCTTCCCACAAGCTGCCAGGACTTGCTGCAGAGCACTGAAAAAAGAGTGGTGGCATCTGCCCTCGCTCCCCACTCCTCGAGTCCATACAGGGAAGAATGACACAAATGTCAAACAGTTGCCAAGGTTGTCCTGAGCTGGACAGGTCAGCTACTAGCATACTGTGACATCCCTCACCTCCTGTCACCTGCTTGTATTGCAGACAGGGGGGAGAGAGAGGGGAAGTAATCTGAGATGGAGCAATCATTTTAGAGAAAGCACAAAAGACAGGCAGAAAAAGGTTGGCCCTAATCTGTAGACTTTCAAACAATCTTTCAGTGAGTGCAGTTCCATTTTTATTATGGCCTTTGTGCACAGTAGGTTGAACTCTGATCCTTTTACTGCTATGTAAAAAGGTGGGTAGCCTTGAGAACTTAAGGTTTGAAACATCACTAGCCTTCCAAAATCACTTGCTGATGTCTAGCTACTTCAAGAAAGGACTTGACGCTAGGTACCCTTAGGTGTACAAAAACAAGCTCCCTGTTTATTAGTATGCATGGATGCTGCAGCTCTTATTGAGATACAAACCAGAGCATCACTCCAGTGAATGCTGTACCACACACAACAATACTTGAATGGTCCCTGAGACTAACACTACTCTGAAATACACAGAAGCATATTTCTGTTTGATCAGGTCTGTTGCCCGTTGTGGCTCCTTAAACCCAGTGTTCAACAAGTCTGCATTCATCTTTAAAAACAAGCTATCATGGAAAAAGGTATAGCCTGGTATTCAAATCTACATCAGAATTTCTAAACAAATATTGAGCAATATAAGAAATTAATCATTCATATTATTTATTACAGGGATTTTCACTGACACTTGTTGGATGAAGTGAACAAAAACAGAAAAGAGAAGCACCAGCTGCTTTTGAACAACATTTTCAACCCAGTAACAACAGGACTCCTTAAGCTGTCATTAAGCCACCCCTCACAGTATCTCCCAATCCAGTAAGAAACAGTCTTTTCCGACAAGTCATGTCCATTCTCTGCTCTGCATTACCTAAGAAATTAATCAGACACTTAGAACACTTAGCTGCAAAGCCTGAGAGTCATTTGTTCTTGGGGGAAAAAAAAGGAGCAAAAAGCTGAAAACAGTAAATGAATTTAGCAAAAGTAAAGACTCTCAGTCCCTTTGACCCTCTTCTTATTTCTCATTCTCAGAAGATATTCTGAATAAGGCTGCCTGGCCTGGCAAGTAATCAGGTAGTAAAGGAAATGTCAGGTTTCCTCCTGACCTGTTTTCAAACAAGGGAAACATCTTTCCCCAGAGCTGATATCAGATGTTGCTCCCGATTAGTGTCAAAGTGTCCATTTTCCATGCTGCTACTATGGCTTTAAGCGTACTGCCTAACAGCCAAAGTATTCCCATTTATATTATTGCAAAAGTAACATGCCAGTGCTCCTCCCCAAAGCAACTATATACCTCTTTAAAGAGTGGGCCTGATTCCCCTTTCCATTACACCAGTTCTGCTGATTTCAAACAAGGTAATGTGAGGATTCGTCATTTCAACAAGAAAACGAGCTCTGCAGTTTGGATTAATACTGTTAAAATCATGAGCAATGCAGTCTTTTATTACCTATTAAGTCCTTCCCAGCAAAATGCATCTTGACGTGTTTCTAAATTACAAAAGCTGAGCTCAGTGTTAACCTGAGGAAAAGTCTGGTAACTGCTGTCATTCTTTCCTCACCCTCTACACCACCTCACACTGGCTGCAGGCACCCCTGGAGCACTGAAAAGAGCCAACACTGCTGGACAGGGTAAGGCTAAGAGACCCGCCGGCTCTCCTCACTTTGTATCAGGGGTTATTTTTAGTCAAATAAGGGGAAAGGCTAAGATGATGCAATACACAACAATTCATTTGAATTCAATTCATTTGAATTTTGGTAATGATGACAATGTGCTTGGCATGACTTCACTACACAGAAAGAAAAGGTAGTCTGAATACCCACACAAACATATGCACACACACGTAGTCTTCCTTAATGCAATTTGGGAGAAGACTCAAATTGTGACCTTATGTAATGTATAGCAAATTGGTAATCAGCTGTTAGACAAAACGTAATTCTATCTCACAATAGTGAAACTCATCAAAAGTGGCTTCTTTTATTAAATTACAGTGTTCACTACAAAGAAAGCCAGATAACTAAATGAAGACAAGAAAATTGCGACTACAAGAATGGAGTTTGCTCCGTTGTTACTTCCATCTCAGCACTGGTTCTACCAGTGTTCAGAGTATTTTCATGCAATTAAATCTTCATTTTCCTCACAAAACTGCCAAGGAAAAACAACTGTGACATTTTTGCAGCAGTAATGAAGCAGTAACATAAATACCCTGCATTATCCAGCCATTTGTTGACAGGTTTGCTGAATTAGTGCTAAGGGAATTTTGCTGCCTCCTGGTCCAGAAGCATCTCTGAGTACTGCAATGGTGTTCAGTAGGCCTGTCAGCTCAGCCTTCATCCTGACATTATTCTGGTTTGTAGCATTTTGTTGCAATACACAAATCTTGCCATTCTGTATTTAGGCCATAACTTGGAACTGAAATCAGAAGACAGCACAACTTTTATTCAGCATAATTAGTCTGGGATTGGTAGCTAATTCTAGGTAGGGTTTTTTTCCCAGATATTGAGGTAATGAAATAATGTTGATAGATTTCACCACCATCTTATAGCTGGAGCCATGGTACAGAAAGGCAGGAGTAATTCCAGATTGTTGAATGTTTATCTAATTTCATTTGCTAAAGAGAAGCTAAATTATAATATAGTCAGAATTATTCTAGCTTTGGGATCAAATCAAACAAGTCAACAACTCTCTAAAAAGCAGTCTAGAGCTGTTGTGATGAATAAATATAGCTCACTTGTGGAAGCCCATCTATTTCAGTGAGATCAACCCAAGCCAGTCAATCACAGAAAAAGATCTAGAGCTTGTCTGCTTTCCTCAGGTTACATCAAGATGATGTACTTCATTTTAAGCATAACATCTGAGCAGGCATATAGTGATGGTATCCTAATAGCTTTCATTTACAGTGAGTTAGCACTTTCAGACAAGGAAAGTTTCCTCTGATGGCCTCACTTGCTCATAACAGTGCTGACTTCCATTCACAGTGACACTTTACATTAGATGTAGGCCACGAAACAACTAAAACCTGCTGTGCCCCCTTCTGGATCACACATGAAAAACCCTGGGAAGGTCTCCTGCCCTATTGTGATCTGACTCTTGAATAGAAAGTGCCAGTGAACAGTCACAACCACCAGAGAGGCAACTTGTGCTTCAGTCTGGTAGTCAGCCAGATGTCCTACACACACAGCGTATGTATATTTGACATGATGCTGATCACTGTGAGCTGGCTGGTAGCCAAGCACTGCGCCAGTCAACAGCTGTGATGGTGGCTTTAATAGCCACAATCACAGGTTTCTCTATCTCATCTGCAGCTGCCCAGGAAAGAGCACAAGAATGAGGCTAGGGGAAGAGAAGAAGCCTGGGTAACTGTTTCTGCAAGGACAACAGAGAATAGCTTCCTTTACTACACTGTTATTCTGGAAGCAATAAAGAGGCATTGTCAGGGACAAGCAATTGGTGCTGCAGACCCAGAGTAAGACGCAGCTAGAGAAGACAAAGATCCATGCACTTCAGCAACAGGAACATACACAAAGGAGACATCCCCCAACCACCTAGAGCACCTGAAAGCTCATGATGCTCCGTTGCTGCCTGCAGATGCTAACCAATACAGTGCTGACAGCCTACCAAATGGAGCTGCAGTGATGAAGGACAGAACAGTTACCAAAGCAGTGGCAGGGTAACCACATTGTACCTTTGGGAAACAGTGATCCCTGGTGTGCAGTATCAACTGATGATGTGTTGGGGGCAATACTGTCTGGAGTACTACATGAAGCATTGCAGAGAGAGAAAGACACCAATTTTCCAAGCAGCCCGAACACTAATAAATGCCACTTCTTAAGGAAGAACTGATGAGGATACTGTATCTGGGATGTCTCACATAGACACATAAACATACATTTGGCAAAAGAGGCTTTGGCTAACATGTTGGGTTACCTGTCCCAGCTCGTTGGGACAAGACTAGCCAAGGCCCACAGTCTCCTGGGCCTATGATTTTGCTGCACCTGCAGTGTGCCTTATTGAGGGTACAGTGGTATGAGATAAATTTTCTGACAAGAAGGTGACAAGCATACTTTTGCTATGTAACATATTTAAGCATTTTGGCCTATTGGCTCAAAGAAACACTGGGTACTCTCTGTGGAATATCTCCTCAAATGTTCTGTGAAATGGTATTTTCCTCAAAGATTGGAAGAAAAGCTCTGGAGCATTTGGTTTAATGGGAAAAAGAAAAAAGGAAAATCAAATCACATTTGAACAAACAATGTCTCTGTCTTCCTTAAACTGCTTACATGCTGTGCAAACAGTGGGGGCTTGAACTGTAGAGTCAGAGAGGTCCTTGCTACCTCTTGGAGCTTCCTCAAGGAACTCCAGAGACTAAAGGAGTTCATGAAGCACCAGCTTCACCTCCAGAGGAATCAAAGCAACTGAACTTCCATGGGTCTCTGTTTTTATTACAGAAGGAATCACGGGCTGAAGTGTAATGACACTTCTACCTACGTGCCTTACAGGAGGCAGAGTCATTCATGTCTGTCAAAGGGAAATCCTCACCAGAACTCACTGCCTTGAAGCACCAGCTCTTGTACTGATAGTTCGCAGAGCAGCAGGAAACCTCTCACCGGCACCTAAATTTGCTGAACACTTCCCTGCTCAGACTAGTAAAGACTGCCTGTATACACCTCTGACTTGGTATTTTCTTTGAAGCACTGCACCACATAGTTTCACCCTAATTCACTTAGCCTTTCCACTCTCTTGTTGCTTCCACTCCCTCACTTTCCACAGTATAAAGAAGGAAAGGTCATTTAGTGGAACAATGTCAATGTACAAGATAAATTTCTAATTAAAGAAAATGCAAATGCAAACCTGATGCATATTTAGCAATACAGACATTCCTTAGCTGCTTCAGTACTCTTTGCCTATAATGTATCAGCCAGGCCTAGATGTCATAGCAAAGTTTGTATATTTTACGAACGTATCATGGGGCCCTGGATCCTTTGCAGAAGCCTAGGTAAACACCCAGCTGCATGGCAATGCCATGTCAGGATGAAATACAGCCTGCATCCTGCTTTACACACAAGGGAAAGACAAACACAGACACGAAAACGAAATCACAGCGCTGTCCAAGAACTCCACTGATCTAGGTGATCACAGGGTGAGAACCTGGGCGGGAGACCCCAAAAGACATCTGCTTTGCAGGGTAAACATAACCTCCATTACACTGCCTCCTGTGTAGCGTCCTCAACTCAGAACAGTGCCCCTTATATCTAGACTGTTCACTCCCCAGTCTCTGCAGCTAGGTGAGACATGTGTTACACTTACCACTGAGTTTATATGCATCAGCTGCCTAAAGTGACCACAAATAATATATTAATATAGATGAGAGAAACCAGTTTCTTTACTTGAAAATGTGTCTTCTTTTTCGTAGCTATTACTAGAGTTTGACAGTTATAGGTTCTTAAAGGGAACTGTTCCTCATGCACAAGGCTTTCAGAGCTTGCTGCTAATGGCACTTCAGGTTCATGTAAAAGCAGTCAGACACCAAGGAGGAAGAAGTATAAAAGCAACAAGAAAGCATGCTTCCTTAGTTCATTTATCTACAAGATCTGCTTCTGCAATGTATTTTCCAGTTCCCTGATGACAGCAATTGTCATTCTTAGGCTTCGCCTCCTGCTCTGCAGCGTTTTTTGATTGTTCTCCTTATGTAACCCCCACCAACCCAAGCCTCTCTCCTTTTTTTTTCATTGTGCTTACATAGGTTACCAAATTTTTTTTTCATGATGTTGTGCAGCGTTTAGCAGGAAAGCTCTGATGTACTTCTAATATAAAGTTTGTGATGATCATCATTCAGATTTTATCACAGAGAGCCAAATACAAAAAACAGAATAGCCACTGGCACTTATGTTAAACTAGGTGAATATGCTGGTTATATGCATATCTCTTTATATCAATATAGCTTGATTTACCACTAGGTAAATTCAAGGTGAACAGAAGTCCCTAGGTATAATCAATATTGATCCACAAAGTTCATCTTTCCTTGTTGTGCTACACATGTGGCTAGGAAATTCATTTACAACTGAAATAATCCAGAAGTATTTATTAAGAATTAATGAATACCAAATTCTGTCACAAAATCGTTCTTGTGAAATAGAAAAGGAGGTCAAACAAATGCAGACCTACAAACCCACCTGAAACTAGTCATGAATTTGCATGTAAATCAGCCATCATGCTATTAGTACATACTGTCATAGTAAATATCCAGCCTACAGCAGCACTACCCAAAGATTTTGAACCAATACACATTAAATGCACATTGCTGTGTCACTGTTAATGTCCCTGGCCTACAGAGATCCCAAAAAATTCCAATCCTCTCTTCCAAACTAGAATTAGCTAAAGATGTCTTCCAATTTGTTTTGCATAGTGAATGCCATATATTATGAGAGGAAAATACACTGTATTGTTTCACTGATAGAGAGCCTTCTCTGATGATAATGAGAAGATTTAACGGCTCAGCAGACAAATTGACAGACATGTGGAAGAAAAGGGCAGGTAGTTAAGCCACTCTCCAGAACCCCACTGCAGACAACACCAAGTCCTGCCACATATTGGGTGTGTGTTTCTGAGCCAGGCACCCATGCTAAGCATTTTATCTCCATGGAGAAATTTATGCGTCAGACACTGTTGGTATAATTATCTCACTAGGGCTACATCAGCATAAATGCTTGCATGAACATTCTCCTTCCTAACACTGCTCACATGGGAATTTACCCAGCACAACTACAGCAGTACAATTAGATAAATATAGTTTTAGTGGTAAAAAAACCTATCTAGAAAGTGTTGTCAAAATTACTAGAAAAACGATACTAATTTGCCTTCATTTGTTCAGCCACATTTCTTCACCATTATTTTCACATCTAGAGAAAGGAAAATAAATTAATTCACTATATAATGTAGAAGGCAGAATTTTTGTAAGTTGTCTGGTATTGTATCCTTTTCTGTGTCAATGCTAATTGCTATAAAACTGCATATCAAGCATATAGTAGTATAATGTAACTCAGAACTCAGAGAATCAAAAGGCAACACAGATCCCAAGAAGAAGCTTAAAGAGTGACTTCCTTTTCAAAAATCCCAAGAAATTACACCCTATATTTTCAGCTTCCTCCACACCATAAGAAAAACCTGATGCAAGAGAAAAGTTAACGCAAAGTCAAACACTGAAAGCTTCATACGTGTTGGCATAATAACAGGCAAAACTTTGAGATGAAAAATGTACGCAACAATATAATTAAAGCTAGTAGTATAATGCATAACTTCAAGGGGCCTGAACTAAGGCAGTCCTAGCAACACCAACTTTTAAATACTAGATTTCACAATGTTCATATTTCTTTCTCAGAGGTTTCTGGACTTTGATGTATCTAGTGTCAGCTTTACTTGTGGCTGTATGGAAAGCACATCTTTTTTAAAATCGTGACTTCAAAGACAACCTGGAAAACACAGATTTTTTAAATAACATTAGCAATTTTTGTAGGGAAAAAGGAAAACAGCATTTATATTAATTTACAAACTTTTAAGTTCCATGAAGTCTGCCTGCTCCTAAAGTCAAGCAAAATGCTATGGCTACAGTGACCATACACTGATTAGCACTCACTTTTGAATTTCATAAAACAATCACAAAACCTTCTTCCTAGAAAACACACGTCTTAACTCCCAGTTCTAATGCTGAACACCTACTCTGGCTGCTCATACCTGGGAGTCACAGCATTTCAACTACAAGAACTTCTCCTGTAAATTCTTATTTAGTAAAATTCTGCTGAGCTGATAAACAAAGCTACTATTGCTAAACAACACTAGAAGCGCCTCACAAAGTTATGAGCATCCTCTCTCTTTTCTGCAGAGGTGAGCATGTTATGAGGCTCAGTTATTCAGCAAAGTACGCTAAACTAAAGATGGATGATTGCAACACACATCAAAACAGATTCACAGGTTCCTTGGTTCCTACTACTCCCAAATTCAGGAAGCTTGCTTAATAATCCTTGTTTCCACCTGTGGGATTTGCCAGCCTGGTTGTAGGTCAACCTCCTAACACACAGAGATCCTGTTAATACATAATGACATATGGGAGTCACAGTCTGCAGGGAGTGCCAGAGCCTGTCACTAGCAAAGGATGGCAGGAGTGAGAACAAGTGACAGGACAAGAGGAAGTAGCCTCAAGTTGTGCCAGGTCGTGGAAGAGTTAGACTGGATATTAGGAAAACTTACTTCACTGAAAGTGTTGTCAAGCATTGGAACAGGTTGCCCAGGGAAGTGGTAGAGTCACCATCCTTGGAGGAGGGATTTAAAAGAGGTGCAGCTGTGGTGCTTAGGGACATGGTTTACTGGTGGACTTTGCAGTGCTAGGCCTACGTTTGGACTCAATGATCTTAAAAGACTTTTCCAAACTAAACAATTCTGTGATTCTGTGATTACATTACTCAGCGAAAAGAAACTGTTGACTCACACACTATTGATGCGTCTTGAAAAGCAAGTCATCCTGAAATACTTTGAAAGCTTCTAAACGAAGTGCAAGACCAAAGGTCACAAGATAAGTATGCCTCAGCGTTACTACAGTATTTTGTCACTTGACACTGGTTTTGAAAGGCTTGTTGTAAAAGTTGGATCATTTCAGGCACGCAACATGACTTCTTCAGGATCACCTTTTAATCTCACGACCTTGATTCCTTGCAGTATTAAGTACCTTAAATAAAACAGAAAAGTAGACTTTCAATAGTTAGATCAAGATGTGAACTTCTCTAACCAGCGACAACTATTTCCTCTAAAAAGCCAGGTTTATACAGAAGACTTTTGTGTTGTTTTAATGATAGCAAAATTCAAAAAAATAAATACTGGACATATCTATTCTGCTTTCAAATACAATCTCAAACACAAATTTCCTAGTTAGAAAAAATGTAGTATCAGGGTCAGTGGGAATTGAAAAAAACATGAAAATTAGAAAATGCTTATGTAACCGTGGAAAAAGTTGACAAAAAAGGCTTAAGTGAAACTCAGGAACTCCTGAACCTAGGGAAATTGATGAAGAAGGTGCACAGATGACCTTCAGAAAAATCAAAATTCTTATTAGCAGATGCTAAGATCCTTCAGTGGACAATAAACACTAATATACTGTTCCTGTCCATTCCCACAATCATTAAGAGTTCATCTTCATCTTAGATCAGACACTAATGATGTCTTTATCCTCCAAGTTAGAATATGATGTAAGTTTTTCATTTCAGTAATAGAAGCAGCACCATATACTGAAAGTCATGTTTGTTGGTTTTGTTCTTTATTTTAAAATTGTCATCTTTTGATGTAAGTGAAGATCCAAACATTAAAATCTGCAGTTTTAAATACCCCAAAATTTAATCTGGCCTAATAATTTGCATTGCTTATCAGATACACTCTGACTCACAGCAATTACATAAAAGTAGACAGAAACAGAGACTATCTGCAAACGCACTGCACATCAAAGATGAATATAAACCTTTACAGCTGTTTTGTTCTTATTGTTTTAGTCTTTGGGGACTCAGCTAAATGTACATTTTAATAATACTGTGATTTCTAGAAAGATGGTTCACCAATACCTATGAGCTGCCACATAACTCACTCAATTGCCAGGATGTTACCAGATCCACATAGGGCCATCTTGACATCACAGTATCACACAGTATCACAGTATCACAAGGTTGGAAAGGACCTCTGAGATCATCAAGTCCAACCTGTAACCTAACACTAACACCAACACTAACACCAAACCATCATCTAAACCATGGCACTCAGTGCCTCATCCAGTCTCCCCTTAAACACTTCCAGGGTCGGTGACTCCACCACCTCCCTAGGCAGTGCATTCCAATGGCCAATCACCCTTTCAGTGAAGAACATTTTCCTAACATCAAGTCTAAACTTTCCCTGACAAAGCTTAAGTCCATGCCCTCTGGTTCTGTCACTGGTCACCTGAGAGAAGAGACCAACCCCTGCCCGACTACAACCTCCTTTTAGGTAGTTGTAGAGAGCAATGAGGTCTCCCCTGAGCCTCCTCTTCTCTAGACTAAACAGCCCCAACTCCCTCAGTCGCTCCTCGTAGGGCTTGTGCTCCAGCCCCTTCACCTTCGTTGCCCTCCTCTGGACACACTCCAGCATCCTGACATCTTTCCCAAACTGGGGGGCCCAGAACTGTACACAGTATTCAAGATGAGGCCTGGCCAGGGCCGAGTACAGGGGAACGATAACTTCTCTGGTCCTGCTCGCCACTCTATTCCTGATGCAGGCCAGAATGCTATTGGCTTTCTTGGCCACCTGGGCACACTGCTGGCTCATGTTGAGCTAGCTTCCTGTCAACCAGCACTCCCAGGTCACTTTCCACTTGACTACTCTCCAGCCACTCAGTCCCCAGTCTATAGCTCTGCATGGGATTGTTGTGTCCAAAATATACCCGACATTTGGACTTATTAAACATCATCCCATTAGAATCAGCCCATCTCTCCAGTCTGTCCAGGTCCCTCTGTAGGGCCATCCTACCCTCTAACAGATCAACCCTTCCTCCCAGCTTGGCATCATCTGCAAACTTGCTGATGATGGACTCAATCCCCTCATCCAGATCATCAATAAAGATATTAAACAGGACGGGACCCAACACCGATCCCTGGGGGACACCACTGGTGACCGGCCGCCAACTGGATGAGACACCATTCACCACCACTCTCTGGGCTCGGCCATCCAGCCAATTCCTAACCCAGCACAGAGTGTTCCCATCTAAGCCACGGGCTGCCAGCTTCTCTAGGACTCTACTGTGGGAGACAGTGTCAAAGTCTAACACAGAGCCAGTCTGAGACAACATCACTAAGACACATCCATAGCATAAGCTTGCACCGCAGTTATCTAATTCTTAACTAGGCTAGGAGGTAGCAAAAAAAAAAGAGGATCTCAGCAGTAGCATTATACCTGCAGACAGGCTGTCTAGTTAAATACCCATGAGGTTTTATCACTTTCTGTGGACTGGGGCAGTGAAAAATTCCCAAGTATACAGCTATCACATTAAAAAATGAAAAATGACACAAATATTATTTTAGATTATTAGTTATACTTCAAATGTAACCTTCTTTTGCTAGTGAAATCAGACTTCACGGAACTCTTCCATACTCTATCTTTGTTTCAGATTTTATGAGCTGTAGTATTAATTTTCTTCAAAACACTGTTCATAGGTCTATTGCCTTTGTCTTGTAATGGACACTCTTGGGTGTAATTATGCTCTACTGTGCTTTTCAAATGTTGAAGCGATAAATCAAGTGAAGTGGAAAGATGTCAGTTAGATAACCCAAGTGAAAGGATCAGGCTAAGAAGATGATACGCAATTACTGACCACTTGAGAAAGGTACTATATCTCTTCCCAGGAAAACAAAATAAATCAGTTTATCTCACCTGAGCTTGGTTGGAACACTCTGAAAAAATTACTTTCTGCAGTGCATACAAAAGGACCTTGCACAGCTCCTTTCTGATGTTATACTGATCATAGACAGAAGGTGGCAAAGCACTGTGAATGTTCTGGGCATGCCATCACCCTGACCTTGTAGACACAGGATTGAATAGACAAGCAAAGATCTCAGTTTCCACAGAACTGAGAATACGAAGCCCAAGAAGTCACTGCAATCCGACAAATTTTCAGTAACATCCTCGGTGGCCACCTAGCTTTAAAATATGCCTTAGTCGTCAACTGTGAGACTTAATAAACAAGATGTGATGCTAAAACCAGAAAGTAATAGGAAAACTATCAACAGTGGAAACCCAACAGAAGGAACATTAATAAAAAAATTGCATAAATCAAGTAAATTAAGCCCCAATGCTTAACAAGACTACTTCTTGTATCACTAGTAGACCAACTTTTATAAGACTTACTGTCATCCTCAATATTCGTTCCAGTCAAAAAAAATCTCTCCAAGGGGAAACCATTACACATTTCAACTTCTTTTTCCAGTCTTCCCCTCAAAGTGATAAAGTTATCCAACTCCTAGGGACAGTTCTGATAGCAATGATCTCAGAAGACTTCTACACCATAAACATGGAAGCTTGCTTAAATCCGTTCTTGTAATAGTTGCAACTATTTTGTACTACCACGTAGGAACTACCAGCCCAAACACAGCAGATAACAAGGGCATCACTCCAACCAAGGGTTACAGAGTAGCTGCTGTTCCATAGCATAACAGCAGATTTCTGCAGCAAGTTCAGCACCCTATACTTGCGCAGTGTGCTCTACTGCAGCACTGTGCAATTCCATTTACCTGAAGCTTTGGGGTCTCAGGAAACACCTCTCTGAAAAACAAGGAAAAAGATGAGTTCTAGAAGATGCATCAAGCAAAAAAAAAAGACTTTCCAATGATTTCTGTGGTATATTTCCAGAGACATACATTCCAATACAAGTTGGTTTTTTTCAGATTAAGAGGTTTTGAGGCCCATAAATATATACCCCATATAATGGTGCCTTAGAATATCACTAGAACATCTCACAACAAGAGGGCTGACAGAAATCGTGTGGCCAGCAGGACTAGGGAAGTGATCGTTCCCCTGAACTTGATGCTGGTAATTCCGCATCTCGAATCCTGTGTTCAGTTTTGGTCCCCTCACTACAAGACATTGAGGGGCTGGAGCGTGTCCAGAGAAGGGCTATGAAGTTGGTGAAGGGTCTGGAGCACTGAGGGGCTGAGGTTGTTCAGTCTGAAGAAGAGGGGGCTGAGGGTAGGCCTGAGGGGCGTTGGACTATTCTCCCAAGTAACAAGTTAAAAGACAAGAGGAAATGGCTCTAGATACTAGATATTAAACCTTCCCTGTTTAAAACCCTTCCCCAGAAGGACAGCTGAGGGCAATTCCTCTTATCGCATCTCTTCTTATTTGGGAGAAGAGACCAACCCACACCAGGCTACAACCTCCTTTCAGGTAGTTGCAGACAGTGATAAGGCGTCCCCTCAGCATCCTTTTCTGTAAGGGAAACCAACCCTAGTTCCCTCAGCTGTTCCTCATTAGATTTGATTTCCAGCCCCTTCACGAGCTTTATAAGCACCGCATGTTCCAAGAGCAAAGCAAGTGCCCCGGCTCTCCGAAGCCACCGCACCCAAGAGAAGCTACCGCACGCGGCTCGAACGCGCGCCCGCCACTCCGCTCCAATCGGGGCTCGCCAAACCCTCTGACGCAGCACAGAGAGCCGTTCGAATTCGAACTCTCAAACGGCAACTCCAAACCGCAACTGATCGCGAACTGGCAGCTACACCGCCTGCGAGCAAGACGCCGCTCCGTCCCCGCACCTTAAGCTCACCTTTTCCAGCACCCCACAGCACCTTCCCGCGCCCCTCCCGGCTGCTCCCCGCCCCTGTGTGACAGCGCGCATGCTCTGGCGTCCAGGGGCTGCTGGGAGGAAGAGGAGGCGGAGTGAGAGCCGCGGGCAGCGGCGCAGCTCGGCTCCCTCCCCCAATTTTTCTCCACCTCCCGTAGTCTTGCGGGTCTCGGCCGTCAGCTCACTGCACGCTTCCGCTCTGGCCGCCACCGCCGGCATGGCAGCTTTTTCTGCTACAGGAGGGAGGTAGGGATCCGGTGGCGGTGGCGGCGGTACTGCCGCCGCCGCATCAGAGCTCGACGCTCTGCCGCACTCCGCTCCTGCGGCAGCCGCCCGGAGCCGGTCGCGGAGGTTTCTCCGGCGACACCTGCGGCACCGCCTCGGGCACCTCCGGCGACACCTGCGGCACCGCGTCTGTCGACACCTCCGACTCTCGCCGTGGGGTCTCTGGCCCCGTCCCAGTAGAGGTAGGTGGAGGCGGCGCGCTGGGCTCCCCAGGGTGCTCGCGGCCAGGCTCCCCCGAGGGCTGTGCCGGCGCGGGGGCGGTTGTGGGCCAGGCTGGTGCGGCGCAGACAATGAATGAGGTCGGTGGCGGCCAGGCCTGGCGGTGGCTGGGCTGAGCGTGACTCAGGGGTTTACGATGAGCGGCCGGGCACCCGCGTCTTAGCGTGGGCACGCCGCCCCCCCTTCCCCCCCCGGCCTTGTCGCAGCTGCTGCTCGGCCCGGCAGCCAATGGGTCTTGTGTGTTGCGGTGTCTTCAGCGGAGGAGGCCGGGGTGGGGCAGAGACATAATTAAAGCGTGCCGCGCTGTAGGTGCTCGGCAGTGACTCCCACCATTCGTGTGCCTCGCTCAGTCGAACTTCAGCCTCCTCGATAAGCGCCCGGTGCCGATCACCGTTCTCCGCTTCCCTCAGGCACCCCAGGCACCCCACCACACACACACTCGCTTTTGCTGTGGTTTTGTGTTTCTGTTCTTTAATCTTGGCCTCTCTTCGAGAGCAGAGTATTGAGGAAAATGATCGGTTTTGGTGCGCTTTGAGGTCTCTGTTCCTGCTATTACGCCCATGGTTGGAGCGTGTTCAGAGAAGGGATGCACAGCTGGTGAAGGGTCCGGAACACTGGGGTGTGGCTACGGGAAATGGGGCTGCTCAGTCTGGAGAAGAGGAGGCTGAGGGGGCGACCTTATTGCTCTCTACAACTGTCTCAAAGGAATCATAGAATCATAGAAACTTCTGGTTGGAGAAGGCCTTTGTGATCGAGTCCAACCGTTCCCATTATCCGCTAAACAGTGTCCCTTAAACACACATCTATCCTTTTTTTAAATACCTCCAGGGATGGTGACTCAGCCACCTCCCTGGGCAGCAGTTCCAGTGCCTGACCACCCTTGCAGTAAAGAAATTCTTCCTAATATCAAGTCTGAACCTCCTGTGTTGCAACTTAGGCCATTTCCCCTTGTTCTATCACCTGTCACTCACTCTGCCACAGCCTCCTTTCAGGCAGTTGTAGACAGTGATGAGGTCTCCCCTCAGTCTCCTCTTCTCTGAACTAAACAACCCCAGTTCCCTCAGCTGTTCCTCGTAGGTCTTGTTTTCCAGGCCCTTCACCAGCCTTGTCACCTTTCTCTCGATACACTCCAACACCTCAATGTCCTACAAGTGAGGAGCCCAGAACTGCATGCAGTACTCAAGGTGTGGCCTCACCAGTGCTGAGTACAGGGGTGCAATAACCTCCCTGGTCCTACTGGCCACGCTGTTTTTGGTATAGGCCAAGATGCCATTGGCCTTCTTGGCCACCTGGGCACACTGCTGGCTCATATTCAGCCAGCTGTCAACCAACACTCCCAGGTCCTTCACCTCCAGACAGCTCTCCAGCCACTATTCCCCAAGCCTGTAACACTGCATGGGGTTGTTGTGCCCCAGGTGCAGGACTCAGCATTTGGTCTTGTTAAAACCTCATCCCGTTGGTCTCAGCCCATTGATCCAGCCTGTTGAGATCTCTTTGCAGAGCCTCCCTTTTCTTCAAGCTGATCAACACTGCCACCCAGCTTGGTGTCATCTGCAAACTTGCTAAGGGTGCACTCGATCCCTTCATCCAGGAAGGCTGCAGAGGGATGAGTGTTGGTCTCTTCTCCCGAGTAGCAAGCAACAGGATGACAGCGGAGGTGTCAAGTTGTGCCAGGGATGGCTTAAACTAGCTATTAGGGACTGTTACTTCACAGAAACGATTGTCATTGAAATGCTGCCTAGGGAAGTGGTAGAGTTGCCATCCCTGGAGGCATTTAAAAGTCTTGTAGATGTGGTGCTCAGGGACATGGTTTAGCGGTAGACTTGGCAGTGTTAGGTTTACTCAACGATCTTAAAGGTCTTTTCCAAACTAAATGATTCTGTTATTCCGATTCTGTTATTCCAATTCTGTTAACCAGTAGAAAGAAATCGCCTCTCAGCAGGCAGTCCCCCTTTCCTCTTAGGCAGCTGAGGGATACAGTTTCCATTGGAATTAAAGACACTGAGTAAAGGGATTCCTCTTTGTGTCAGAAGGTCTCAATACTAAGCAGGAGCATCCCTGAGGGGGTGCTCCTGCTGTGGTGGAACCAGACTACTTCTTTGTTTAGAGACATTTTTATTAACTCTTTTTTTCCTCCCCTGAAAGGGGAATGGCTGGGTTGAACCACCCATCCCCACAGCTGCAGGGTGGAACTGTGAAGCGGTGGCCCCTGCGATCTTGGTGCAAGCTGGCAGCGGTGACAGCTGTTGGAGGCGATGGGCTAGCAATGTGGCATTACCCAGCTTGGATTTCAGCATCCCAAACCCACACCTCCTTGGAAGGATGAGGGTGGTCGGAGTTGGCCACTGCCTCCTACCAAGGCTCCATGTGGAGCGGAGCTCGTGTCAGAGGAAACCTCTGCACGCCCTTGATATCGCAGTGCTCCGACAGGCATGGGTGCGGGTAATGAGGAGTTGAGCCACCTGTGGGGTGAAAGGCTGCAGTCGGAGTGCATGGATATGGGGTTCCCGGTGGCAGTAGGCACTTTTGGGAGAAACACGGGTGACACCCAGGAGCGACTTCAGAGATTGGAAAAGCACAACTTCTTCAGCGTCGGATAACATGGACTTGACCTTTCAATTAGGGGTTTGAGTTCCAAGTAGTGGAAGAATGTGTTGACAAAGGATCTGCGGAAACTCTGGTTTGTAGTAGGTTTCAAACTAGCATTAGCACCTCAACCTAGATTAAGTGGTGAAGTGGGTTCATAGTGCGTGGGTTTGGAAGTGGACCAAGTCAGCTGAGGCTGGTGGTGGCAGTGGTTTGAGAGCACTTTGGACTTACCTGCTTCATGAGAGGGCAGAGGTACAACCTGTAGTCATATTATGCAGACATAGACCTGCAATACAGATGACAAAACTCCTTAGATTTCTCTGTCAGGGTCATGGTTTCTTCTGAGTCCCTTGACTGCTGTCTATGACTGTGAAACTGTATCAGAGTAAGTGTGAAGCTGTTTTGTAATCCTGAAAGAAAAATATGCCTGGAGGGTATTATAAAGATGTAAAATAATACAACAGTCTTTATCTGGAAAATGAGGTCATGTGAGCAGGCAAGCTGGCTTCCTCCTGCTCCTAGTTTAATTTAGAAATTTAGTTGAACTAGACAAAGGCAGCTGTCAGTTACGGTTGTCATACTAGTGGAACGTAAGTTGACTACTTGCAGCGTGGATTTTTTAATTAAATCAACTATTTCTTTATACACTGCACTAAATTAATTCCTTTTCAGCAGTTTTGACTTCTCACAAGCACCAGCAGTCGGATATCTCTTACTGTGGCTGTTCCTGAATAGCAAGGCAGCAATCCAGAGTTTACACTAAAATGTCTCCAGGTGCCATGTACGGTGCTTCTACTAAACTTAAATTTTGGGAGGACAAGTGCAATATTCTTTGTGTCCTTAGTTTGTGGCACATTGCTTGATTACTGTATGCCAGTTTTATTGCCCTTGGGAATCAACGCTTTGGTTGCTGCACAATTTTTCTACTAACCTTGCTTTGCAGAGGTTAACCAGCAGTGAAGGTGAAGTATTTTTGTAACTGACTTCTGCAGTTCATGGTAGAGAACTAGCATTGTCTGCCTGTGGGAGGCTTATAAATCTTGCTATAATTTTATTTAGACAAAGGAATTGACTGGGTTTTTTTAAAAAAAAAGTCTAGGCTGTGTAATAGAACATACTCAACAGTTTGAAGTTGTTAATTTTATTCCTCTTGGAAGAGTGAGAACCGGTCTAATCTTATTTCAGAAATGCACTTCAGATTCTCAGTTGAGAGGTCCATTGTACACATGTTGTTGCCAGTTTATACACAGTATCCATTTTCATAAACAGTCAAGCAGTGTTTATGGCCTTGTTCTGGAAAGTCCTTCTAAAGATAGGAGTACAGACTTTAAATGGCTGCTTCCAGTGCTTCAGGGATTTTTATTGTTCTATTTGACAAAAGTACTGTGAAAGCAGGTACTATTAATAATGGAATTAGCATCAAAATTATGCAAGATCAGCATGACTGGAAAAGTGGGGCTCTTCTGCTGCAGTTAGGGGTGAAAATCAGCTATGTTATTTGCCAGAACTGTTCAGTAGATATGAACTTGGTTTTACTTGTTCTGCGTATCCCTGTTAGAGGTTGGTAATGACAGATTTTGTTTTTTGGCTGTTGAATTGAATTTGGGCATAACTTGCACATACAGCTCAATGCCCAACAAGTACATCATATTTCGTAGTATGGTGATTTTTCTTCTCTTGAAAGGTTTATAACTACATTACTTAGAAGTACAATTGCAGTCTTGGATGGTATATTGAAATCCATATAACAGTCTTTAAGAATGCTGAAATCACTTTTGGGGGCCAGGATGAGCAGATATACTTTAGGTGTATAACCATGTAATTAATTTTGATGGCGTGCCAGCTCCTAATGGAGATCTTTGTTTTATTTACAGCATCAAGATGACTCAGGAGACAAACCAGACCGCAGGGCCTATGCTATGTAGTACCGGATGTGGATTTTATGGAAATCCTAGGACAAATGGGATGTGTTCTGTTTGCTACAAAGAGCATCTTCAGCGGCAACAGAATAGTGGTAGAATCAGCCCCATGGGTAAGGGGTTGTGGCTTTTTTAACTTCTTTTAAAATAAAACATATAGAAGATGATGCCGGAACATTTTTCAGATGAACTTCTGAAAGATGTGTTCTAAAACAATGAATATCAGAGAATACTACTTTAAATCACAGTAGACATAAAAATACATTTCTGTGTAATGTGTTCTGGGCTGCTAGGCATTCAGCCATAAGTTGCTTCCCCACTTGACCTCCTCTGTTAACCTTGTTATGCAATATATTGTATTTCAATTTTTAATAGTATAGCCTATTTTTAAATAAGAACTAATATGCAGTAGCGGTGAAGATTGTACGCAAGCAGTTCATAGCTGTATACGAGACTGTTTGACTAAAATGTATTCTGCAGTTTGTTCACAACTAACGTGTCAAATTCTTGATATAGGAACAGCCAGTGGTTCTAACAGCCTTACCTCAGACTCTGCATCTATACAGATAGCAGACACTAGCTTAAACTGTGAAGGTGCTGCTGGTGGCACATCTGGAAAACCAAGGTAAGATGAAGGTATTACTTTGAGGTTTGAGTGAACTGTGAGTGTGCAGCAAGCTTAAGGCCTGCATCAGTCCTGTACTATTACAGTGAGTTCCTATAGGAGAAGAAGGGACAGTTGACCCAACAGTGCTTTATGAATCTGTGTATATGAGAACTGATTATAATATTTGGACTGCTACATATAGAAGAATGGAGTTGATTTATCCAAAGACACATTTGCAACAGGTTTGCCTGTTTTCTTTGGGGAAACTGAAATAGAGGAAAAACCATATTTAAAGTGGTAGAAGCAGAGATCAGGAAAGTTTATCAGTAGCAGTTGGAGAGGTAGTTTATTAATTGGTCTGGACAATTTATGCTTTTGTCATGAATGCGAAACTAACGTGTTTCACTGTACCTAAACAGAAATGTGCCTGTTCCTACTTTGCCTGTAATGCAGCAAATGACAGAAATGAACATTGCAAGAGAAGAAAAAGTAACACCAGAAACAGAGACTGAGCCAGGTATGTTTGCAGAGTAACACTGGATGCAACTGGTGACTTAGTGGAATCTGACAGCTTGTTCACTTTCTAAGTAGGCATCTCCTGTTGTGGTGATGGCCTTGAGCAACTGTTAAGGTGATTATTAAGGGGTTTTTTTTGAGGGCTGTCTCAAAAGAATCAAGAAAAAGGACAGGTGCTGTGATAGAGCTTTAAGAAGCATAATGTATGTTATGAAAAAAGACACCTGTGAGGGTGGTTTTGGCCCTATACCCTCATTTTTAAAAGTCAGGAACTCAAATTGCATTTAAGCAAGGTATTCCATTTTGAAGTCAAAATGTTGAGACTTCTATTACCTAGCAGTACAGTTACTGCTGACTTGTAGCAGTCAAAATGGCTTGTTGCATTCGAAGAATGTTGTTACCAAATTCCATTTTACAGAGGGATGTGAAGCAAATAGTGGTTTAAAATACCAACACAATCTGTTTAGGGTTCTTGAGCTAATTGAGTAATGAGTGGATATAATAACCAAAGCATTCTTCCTCAGATGTAGGGTCCTAGCAGCCTTAATTGCTGGATGTGCATTGTCAATTTAAGTGTTTTATTCTTGTGCTGGAAGGTTGTAGCTGTAGTAGTTAAGCTTTAAAGTATAAACTGTTTCTTGGAGGGGGTCAAGGAGGGGCAGCTTTCTTGCCTGTAACTGGTGAGTGATTAATATCTGTTCATTTAAGTGGATAATGTAACACAATTGTCATGTACTTGAACATATCCACTTTATGTATTTTAACAGTTCTAAAACAGTGTTAAAGCACTAAAAGCTGATGTTTAGTACGAAGTCTGTTCAGTCAAGCTGAAGATAATAAATTTTATCAGTTTTGAAGTCAGCGAGATGAAAATTGCAGAAGATAACTACTCAGCACTGCATAAAAGTGAATTTTATCTAGGTATATGTTTGCCAGCTAAGAGTGCTCTGGTGTGTAATATTTAATTGCTCGGTATTTGTACAGAGAGTTTTACCATTTGCCATAAGTCATGCTGAGTCAAGATTCTGTGATGTGAACTGAAGTATGGTTACATGATATATTGGAGATTTTGTTATGTGAAGATTGAGGAGATTTTTTGCAAGTATTAACTTCCTGTAACTAATCCCATCTGAAGAGCCCTTTCGTATGTAACTGAGAAATAATGTCTTTGCAATATTTATAAAAACATCTTGCATTGTTATGAATTTCTACCTGAAATGTGGCAAGCAGTAAAGAGGAATACATAAAATGGTACCAGAGATTAAGTCATAGTTTACTTTAGCCTTATTAGAACGCTAGTGGGAAAGGACAATCTTCAGTTACTGTTGACGTTTTACCTGTTTTTCAGGTACTATGGGTCAGCTGTATGACAGTGTCACACAGCACTCTGGTGAAAATGGGGGAAAAAAAATTCCTAAAGCACCTCAAGATACTTGGATATTGTTGTAAATAATCTTGCGGGTTGAAACCAGTAAAAGCTGTCACAAGTTTTTGTAGAGATCTCTGGAAAAAACAGCAGAGAACTTAAATGTGTCTGGAAAAAAATTATTGAAACTTCCTTTCTGAGTACGTACCTGTAAATTCATGAGACAGCCTCAGCTGCAGTATTGCCCAAGTTCCTTTTTAAGTGTTACAGTTCAGCGCTGATCATAGGCAATATAGGATGATGTCTGTAAATGCTGTTCTTGGGGGTTTATTGGACACCTACAAGACAAAGTGTTTAGTGGTGCATTGGTCTGTCTTGTAGGCAAGAGAAACCGCCCTAGACTTCATGAAAATCCCTGTCATGTCTGGACTAGTTGCATTTTTCTTCTCTTCCTTTTTCCATCAGCATCCAATATGTATTGGTTTCTCCTCTCAAAGAGGAACAGAAACAATGGTAAATAATTCACATCACTTCATGACAACAAAGCTAATACTTTTTGTGAGGTGTAATTCTCAAGTATAACAATGCAGTCATGGAGCTGCTAATGAAAACAAAGTTCAGTTGTAAGCACAGTCTGACCCCAGCAACTGAATTTCATAAGTCTTATCAGGTACTAACAGATCCTGATCAGTGTAGCCTTGCAGCAAAGAAGCATGCTCTCCTTCAGTATGAAGTCACATTCTCTCCTGCCAGATGTTCGTTAGCAGGTGAAATCTTGGATATCTCCCTAACAAGCCAGAAATTTAAAAATGGAATTACATCAGCTGTTGGGTTTTTCAGCAGTCTGGAGTATAGCATTTGTGTGCTGGTGTAATTGAAGTAACTGACTTGAAGGTAGCGAAGTTGAGAACAATGAAGCCTAACAGGCTTATTTTTCTTGCTTTTTGGTGATGTTGTTTTGCTGTGGTTTTCCTATGCACATGTTGAGGCACTAAGGCAAATAATTGTAGCTTGACATTTGAAGAAAAAAAGGTAAGATGGCTGTAACTGACCAAGTTGGTTGTAATTTGCATCTATTTTCTTGTAACTTGTGATTTCTTAGTTCAGCTTAATTGTTTATTTGCAATTTTGTAATTGAATGGGATGTGTTCTTCGCAGTTGTGTCTGAACTGCTTGTAAGTAAGAAATCTAAAGGCCTTTATGTCCAAACTCAACTTCATAAATGGGCAATATTTACAAAAAAAAAGTTGATAAGCTTTTACCGTTTTTTTAAGGATTGAGTTCTAGATACAGTCTTGAAGAAAATCAGACTATACCTAAAACATTTTAGAAATATGATTTACAGTTCCTTTTTTTTATAATAAGTTGCAGGAATTAAATACAAAAGTTGGTGAAGCAGTGGAACCCTTCCTTAAGAAGCTGTGGGGTTTTTAGGAGGTATTCAAATGAAAATAAAAATCTGTAGAAGGAAGATAGTTGTTTACAGCCACTAAAAATAAACTGTTCTGAAAACAAGTATGTTTGAACAATCACAGTATCACAAGGTTGGAAAGGACCTCTGAGATCATCAAGTCCAACCTATAACCTAACACTAACACCAACCATCATCTAAACTATGGCACTCAGTGCCTCATCCAGTCTCCCCTTAAACACCTCCAGGTTTGGTGACTCCACCACCTCCCTGGGCAGCCCATTCCAATGGCCAATCACCCTTTCAGTGAAGAACTTCTTCCTCATATCAAGCCTAAACTTTCCCTGACGAAGCTTAAGTCCATGCCCTCTAGTTCTGTCACTGGCCACCTGAGAGAAGAGACCAACCCCTGCCTGACTACAACCTCCTTTTAGGTAGTTGTAGAGAGCAATGAGGTCTCCCCTGAGCCTCCTCTTCTCCAGACTAAACAGCCCCAACTCCCTCAGTCGCTCCTCATAGGGCTTGTGCTCCAGCCCCTTCACCATCTTCGTTGCCCTCCTCTGAACACATTCCAGTATCCTAACATCCTTCCCAAACTGGGGGGCCCAGAACTGTACACAGTATTCAAGATGAGGCCTGGCCAGGGCCGAGTACAGGGGAAGGATAACTTCTCTGGTCCTGCTCACCACACTATTCCTGATGCAGGCCAGGATGCCATTGGCCTTCTTGGCCACCTGGGCACACTGCTGGCTCATGTTGAGCTTCCTGTCAACCAGCATTTCCAGGTCCTTTTCTGCCTGACTACTCTCCAGCCACTCTGTCCCCAGTCTGTAGCTCTGCATGGGATTGTTGTGTCCAAAATGAAGTACCTGACATTTGGACTTATTAAACATCATCCCATTAGAATCGGCCCAGCTCTCCAATCTGTCCAGGTCCCTCTGTAGGGCCATCCTACCCTCTAGTAGATCAGCTCTTCCTCCCAGCTTGGTATCATCTGCAAATTTGCTGATGATGGACTCAATCCCCTCATCCAGATCATCAATAAAGATATTAAACAGGACGGGACCCAGTGCTGATCCCTGAGGGACACCACTGGTGAGTGGCCGCCAACTGGATGAGACACCATTCACCACCACTCTCTGGGCTCGGCCATCCAGCCAATTCCTAACCCAGCACAGAGTGCTCCCATCTAAGCCACGGGCTGCCAGCTTCCCTAGGAGTCTACTGTGGGAGACAGTGTCAAAGGCCTTGCTGAAGTCCAGGTATACCACAGCCACAGCCTTCCTCTCGTCCACCAGGCGAGTCACATGGTCGTAAAAGGAGATCAGGTTGGTCAGGCAGGACCTACCCCTCCTAAACCCATGCTGGCTGGGCCTGATTTCTTGACCGTTCTGCAGGTGGCGCATGATTTCACCCAGGATTATCTTCTCCATGATTTTACCCGGGACCGAGGTCAGGCTGACAGGTCTGTAATTACCTGGATCATCCTTACGGCCCTTCTTATGGATGGGCGTCACATTGGCCAACTTCCAGTCTTCCGGGACCTCTCCAGTGAGCCAGGACTGCTGAAAGATGATGGAGAGCGGCTTAGCAAGCTCATCCTCCAGCTTTCTCATCACCCTAGGATGGATCCCATCTGTCCCCATAGACTTATGAGGGTCCAAGTGGCTCAGCAGGTCTCTTAACTTCCTCCTCATGGATTGCAGGAGGGCCATATTTCACCCTGCCCCCATCAACCACTTCAGAGGGCCAACTGTCAAGCGAGCTGACATCCTTGCTGTTAAAAACTGAGGCAAAGAAGGCATTAAGTACCTCAGCTTTCTCTGCATCTTTGGTTACTATATTTCCCTCCACATCCAACAAGGAGTGGAGGTCACTGCCACCCTTCTTTCTACCATTGATGTATTTATAAAAACTCTTCTTATTGTCCTTAACAGAAGTGGCCAATTTGTGCTCCAGCTGGGCTTTTGCTTCCCTGATTTTCCTCCTACACGACTTAACAACATCCTTGAACATGACGTGGCTTACATCCCCTTCTTTCCAACGATGATACATCCTCTTTTTCTTACTTAGTTCCTTCAGAAGTTCCCTACTCATCCAGGCCGGCCGTCTGCCCCTACGACTCTTCTTACAACACACAGGGACAGCCCACTCCTGCGCCTGCAAAATTTCATTCTTGAAGTGCATCCAGCCTTCCTGGACCCCCTTGCCACTAAGAGCTATTTCCCAGGGTACTTTCCTGACCAGTTCCTTAAATAATCCAAAATCTGCCCGCCGAAAGTCCAGCATTGATGTTCTGTTCCTGGCTTTTCTTATTACATTGTTCAGAGAGAACTCAATTATCTCATGATCACTACACCCCAGACAGCCTCCGACAGTAACATCACCCACCAGCCCTTCTTTGTTTGTAAACAGCAGGTCAAGCAGAGCCTCACCCCTGGTGGGCTCACTCACCAGCTGTGACAAAAAGCAGTCCTCAATACACTCTAAGAACCTCCTGAACTGCCTCCTCTCAGCAGTGTTAAGTTTCCAGCAGATATCTGGAATGTTAAAGTCTCCTAAAAGAACAAGGGCAGCCGATCTAGGGGCAGCCTCCAGCTGTTTAAACAACAGATCCAAATCCTCCTCTTGGTCAGGTGGTCTGTAACACACTCCAACCAGGAGGTCAGACCTGACTGCCCCTCTGACTCTTACCCATAGACACTCAGCCTGGTCATCACTGATCTCGACTTCAACAGCATCCAGGGTTTCCCTAGTGTAGAGGGCCACCCCTCCACCCCTCTTCTCATGCCTGTCTCTCCTGAAGAGCCTGTAGCCTTCCATGGCAGCACTCCAGTTATGACAGTCGTTCCACCACGTTTCTGGGATAGCAACTATATCATATCTCTCCCGCTGGACCAGGACTTCTAGCTCCTCCTGTTTGTTTCCCAGTATCATGTTGTTTCAAGTTACAGTGTATTTTTAGCATTTCCTTGTGCTTTTGTAGGTCATTACCTTGCTGAATTACGAGACTACAGTCAGGTCTGTGTGTTTCCAGACATAATTCATGTCAGCATGTGTACCCGAACCTTGGCGGGTGGGGAGGGAGGTTTGGGTGGGGGGTTGCTTGTTTTAAACCCAGTAATAACTCTGGTTTAGGGGGTACTGTGGTTAGCTATGATTTTGTGATGCCACAGCTATAGACTAGCACTGCTTATAAGGAAAGTGAACCAGAAACTGAACACTTTGTAGTCTTGTTTAAATTATATATTAAAGAAAATATCCAAATACTGTCATCTTACTATGTTAAGTCCATCCATGTTGTAGCTTACTCTTTCTGTTCCTGAGTTAATCACCTTCAGAAGACAGCAAGCAGTGATTTTCTTACTTGTCTCTTGGCTTTCTATCAAGCCAGTATAATTAGGAGTTATTTTACAGCTGTCTTACATTCAGGTTGAGATGCTTGTTATGGATTACCCTCGCTTATATTGTAGACAGAACTAGTGTGTTTTACCTGTGATGTGCGCAGTCTGTTTCAGGTGATGTTATCAGCAAGATGCTGAACAGACAGCTAGCTTATGAGGTCTGTTTTTTAATTTTGAGTGGTAGTCTCACACAGGCACTGAGTTAATGCCTTGGGGTCTGAGAAGAGCTTTGTTCTCCAGATTGTAGAACCTTTTTGCATATAGGTTGATTAGCTGTCATGCTGTGACATGTGCCTGCCTTCTTTCATCAGTGGCTTTGCTGTTCCCACATGCCAGACTCCAGGTGAAGGAAATTCATGGCACAAAACCTGCCTGTTTTTTTCTCACCTCTCAGATATTTAGATTATATTTGTCTTTTTTTGTCCTAGTAGATCAGCAACAGTCTTCCTTGTCTGTGATAGTACTGCATCTTAAAGTGCCTACAGATAATTTAAGGACAAACTAGTGGTTAATAAAGGCCTGCCTAAAAGTGAAATTCTTTACTCCTGAGATTCTTTGCCTTGATTACAAGGCAAGGAGGACTGGTCTGGTAAAATTCAAAGGAAGTAAACTTGATGAGGTTGAGCCTAAGGTTGGGAAGGGAAGTGGCCAAGGTGGTGGAGAGGGCTACATGACAACAGGAACTCAGTTTAAGTGATAAAACCTGTTACAGTGGTGAGAGGATTGTTTCTTCTGAACAGTGTTACTGAGATAGCAGGTCTACAGATGTTAGTAATGACTATTTTCCAACTTTCAGTATTTGTTCAGTTGTTCATTCCATGGTGATCTTGTAGAGCATTTTGCCTGGTAACTAATACTGTATGATTTCTGGCATGGCATTAGTTTAATGTATTGAGTACTGGAATTTTACGTAGCCACTTGGATTTGGCTTCTTGTGCAAATAAGTAGTTGTCAGGGTAGTATCTGGTTAATTTATATTGGCTTCTTATATCATGGCAAGACAACCATAATTGACAGTACTTTTCCTTTGAGACACAGCTTGATGAGAAAAGATTTTTTTTTTTTTTTTCTTACCTTTAAGTAAGGGGCAGGGTAGTCAGCTTTGCCTCTGTCCTAGCCATTATTGAGAAGCACATTTATGGAGGTTTAGCACAATAAAAACTCATCAGACTTGACTCTGGCATAAAAGAGTAGGAGAATCCTTTATTCATGGAGAATAACGAATTTAACATATTTCATTTGCATTTAGGGGTCTATGTCTTGTCTTGGCACCTTTTAGTGTCTGCTGCTGCATGTTGTGTACTGCTTTTCCTTCTTGGAATGTGTTTTAGTTGCGGGGGAAGGATCTTGTTCAGCAGCCCTTTCAGTATATGTGCCTTCTACTGTTCTGTAGTATTTTCCTCAATTTTCAGTTCCAGTGCTGCTAATTGCACAGTTTCTTCATGAAAAGGTTGAAGAATACCTGTAGTAGTTCCTAACAATTTTCCCTTAGATGGATTTATTCTTAGTGACTTTAGTTTGTGGCAGTCATGTACTAGGCTGTCTCTTTGCCTTGGTGATTCTTGGTAAGCTGCTGTTTTCACTTTTGCTTCCTTGTTAGTGTAATAGGTCGTCATAAATGTTGCTTCTTGTTTTCATTTTTTTTAGTAGATGTTGTGAATGACTTCATTCAGGTCACTGATTGGCACCTTCTGCATTATCTTTTGCACCAAACTGAAGCCGCGTGCATGCTCTTACGAAGCTTCCCTCTGTATATATAAATACACACCAAATTGCAAAGTGTGTGAGCATTGCTGGTTCCTCTCTTTCATCTGTCATGGTTTACAATTACCATTTCATTTTTAAACAAATTGGCAATGTAACAAATCTAAAGCGAGTTTAACTATGTTTTTGGGAGACTTTTGGTCACAGGCTCTCAAATAGATTTTCTGATACCAAAAGTAGCATTCCTTGGGATTTAAAGACAAGTTGGGAGGATTGTATCTGTTCATCTAGAAAATACTAATCATCCAGAAAAATAATAACATGTTTCCCAAATACTCCAAAAAATACCAGTAGCATTAGTAATTGTAATACTAATGCTGTAATAGTTTTCTTATCCCTGAGACTTGGCAAAATAGCACTGACGCTGAACTTTCCAAATTTTTGGAAAAATATCTATGCAAGATAACAAAAATACAGGTAGTAAATGGCCTTGGTTGTCTGTTAGGACTGTTGCTATAATGTATAAGAAATTATTTGCAACCGTTGTTTTACTGCATGAAATTTTTGGGTGATGAGCACTGAAGATTCCTTATTACCTCTGAGAGCTTGTTACTTTTAAATCTTGTTTAGATTATGAAATCCTGACTGGAAGGACTGTCTTGTTGTACAGTGAGTTCTGAGGCTTTCTCAATGTTAGTGGTAACAGCAAGCTGGTTTCAGAATACCAATGAATGTGGTAATGCAAACACGATTTAAAAAAAAAAAAACCAAGCATTAAGAGTAAAGATAGAAAAACAGTTGCTTTGTGTCTGTAAAAAAAAAAAAATCCACCTTCCACAGGATACAACACTTGCTGGCCCAAAAGAATCTCGACTAACATCATATTTCTGTGCATGACGTTGCTTACAAATAAGTCCTTAAAGCATATATACTCCATTTTTTCTGGAATACGTTTTGTAGTTTGTTGTATTTTAAAACGATAGATGTCGTCATACAGCTGCATGTATTGGGAAAACTGTACCAGGAGCAGGTGTTAAAGTTGTGTTCGAAAACACCTCTCAGCTTTCCTCTGTTCCTGCTTAGATATAAAGAGTATATTAAAAAAAAAACCTTTTATTGAAAACTATACTTTTTAAATAAACTGAAAATATTCACAAAAGTTGACGAAAAGACAAATTTTTTTTCCTTCGGAGAACTTAATTAAAAGGCAACTCAACTTTCTCTGAAGGTGTTCACAAGACACTTGAAAAATTACTCATTTCGACTGTACCTGCTCAAACACTGAAGCTGAGTAAACGACAGAAATACAGCTATTCAGTGTAAATCTGCACTTTGTTCTTTAAAATATTGATAATACTGAAAATGTGAGGGCTCTTGAACTCTGTGTCGTTGATAGCTCTGTTCTGGATCTGTCACGGTATCAGTCACTTGTGATCTGCTGTCCTGGTGAAATGGTTTAGGTAACTAACTTCACAAGTTTCTAAAATATGTTTCTATTAATTTTATTCTCTACAGGTATTTCCCTCTGTTCAGTAAATTTAGCTGGGCCGATGTTGTTATCGGTTTAGATTAAATTTTACTTGATCACATGATTTTTTAAATATTAAGTGTGTACATTTCTGGAGTGCTTTCCATGCTCTTAACACCTGTACACACCTGTATACGTGTAACAAATAAGCACCTTATATTTCTAGCTGCTGGAATTGTGGAGGAAATCTATTTGGCTTGATTAGAGCCAAAAGGGAAGAACAGAGTACCTATAAATCCATATTGCTGCTTTAACAGTTTCATAGACTAGTTTATGTAGTACTTCAGACAACAAATAGGGGCAGTTAATCCTTAAGGAATAGGTGTGTTACTCAATAGCTAGTGAAGTCAAGAAAAAGAATATTTCTTTTGCTTGTTTTAACAGTTGTCACTCAACCAAGCCCATCAGTTTCTCAACCTAGTACTTCGCAGAGTGAAGAGAGAGCTCTTGAACTGCCAAAACCAAAGAAGAACAGATGTTTCACATGCAGAAAGAAGCTTGGCCTTTTAGGTATGAGATACCTTGTCAATCCTAAACAGATTTGTATAATTAGTTGTCACTTGCTATATTAGACCTGATTAAATACCTATACCAGTAAACTTACTTATTCAGAATCCAAACAACTTAGTAGCTGTTCATTTTTCTTACTCTGTATGTCAGAGTGAAAGAACATAACCCCTTTGTAGAGACTAAACCTTTAATTTACAGCTTAAATAAATATGAAGCTTCCTAGTGATGTTGCTTTTTCTCTTACAGGATTTGACTGCCGTTGTGGAAACTTATTTTGTGGATTTCACCGTTATTCTGACAGACATAATTGCCCATATGATTACAAAGCAGAAGCTGCAGAAAAAATTAGGAAAGAGAATCCAGCTGTGGTGGCTGAAAAAATCCACAGAATATAAATAAGCCTGCTTGTGGAAAGACTGACTAACTTTCTGACTGACTTTTGGTTTGTTTCTGATATATTCTAGGAAAACATGAACGAGCAGGTGCACGGCCAATTTCCTTTGTTCTCAGAAGTTTTAGTCTCATCCGTTTTAATGATTTTTCAGAATGTTTTGGTGTTTGTTACAGGCAGAATTGGATGGATACAGCCCTTGAAAATGTGTGCCCTCCCCAGAATTTAACTGGATGGTCAAATGTGCACAGGAATACACATGCACAAAGGACAGACTCTAGTTTACATGTGTATAGATGTATACTATCTGCATGTTTGCAGGAGATCTGCCTTTTGAGATGTTTGTGGCATATACTCTCTGGCTAGTGTTGTGTGTCTGTTTTGGAGAAGGATACATGAATAAAGTTGGCAGTCTGTTATTTAAAGTACCATTCTAATTTTAGTTTCTACACTCCATTGTTTTCCAGCAGAATATAAGCCATGTAGAGGAATTTGCCATCTAAGTAAGCTATCCAAGTAAGATGAGTGTTGGTGTCGGATTTAAGAAAATCACTTATCTAATTGCAATGAGAAAAATGAGAAAAAATGTATAAGAAAAAAATATTTTGGAAACTATTGTATTAACTTTAGAATAATGAAAATAGATTACCAGAGGAAAAGTCTTGCTAGAACTTATGAACTGGCCTGCAACAGAGTAGTCTGCTTTTCCTCGCATAACTAAAAATGTTGCATAGCACAATATTATAAGATTAGTTTACCAAAAAACGTTGCATTTGTTTTTAGACATACCACAGCAGTTCTGTCAATCAACACAATTAGAAGTTAATTGTTATTGTTTTAAATGTAATGGTTACAGCATTCTGCATGGAAAACCATGCTAAACATGGCTGCTGTAGACTTAATTGGTAGCTGGAACCACTCCTGGAGGGCTGCTTTATCGTTTTCAATTTTACTTGGTTGTAGAACTGTAGTGTTCATGGGTGTACTGCATGGGCTGAATTATCTACAGCATTGTAAAATAACTGGAAAAATCATTATGATTTGCTGATGCTTGTCTGGTAATATCACTTCTGTGTTATAATGGAAGGGGGTTTTGTGATGTATTATACCTGCGATTTTTATATAAACAAGTACAGTTTAGACTAGTGTTGTGGTAATTCCTCTTCTCATCTTTGAATAGCTATGTATGTACACCAGGCACTGCTCCTGAATTTCTGATTTTCATAGCCTTGTTCAGTCTTAGTTTTTTTTAATTGTTAAAGTTCATACTTTAGTTTCTAACTTTGTTCTGAGTTTAGATATTCAAATATGTAAAGATAGTTCGTATTTATGTATTTTGCATTGTCATGCTACCCAGCATCTGTTATGTTATTATGTAAATAATAAAAATTCTGTACAGAAATACTTCCTTTATTGATTGATCATCAGTTTTAGTTATTTCTGCAGTCAGAAGGTGACCTTGTAGAGGTTGAGGTGCACAGTTAGTATTAAGTTCTTATCAATGTCGTCTTTATGCTTAAGCCTACCTGCGTCCTTATTTCTTATTTGAATATACCAGCTTCTTTCAAGATATCTGGAGTCTAGCTGCTCATGCAGGTTAACTACTTGATGGCCTGACAGAAATGCCAGCAAACACCAGTGTGCTCAAGGAAGCAAAAGAAAGCTTTAAAAGTTTCTTTCATTTGTCCCCAAAATGTCTTTCCGTTGGATCTGTTATAGTAGAGCTTGATAGAGCAAGTGCACTGACTACACCATTCTATGCACATCTTCACCAGCAGACCTGGGCAGTATTATTGTCAGGGTCACCAATCAAATACAGATGATTAAATATGCCAGATTTATCTTTTCCATTGAGAAGAAGGACAAAATATGCAGCACGTGTTTTCTGGGAGTAAGAAATCTTCATTACATACAATTGCTTAAATCAGAAATGGGTAATACACATCCCAGTCAGCTGATACTCTTGTGGTAAGTTAGCACTACAGCCACTGTTACCTTTAGTTAGGGAACACAGACATGATCTAGGACTTCATTTTCCAGGATTAATTTTGTGACTTAATCATGGAACTCTTTTAAAGCACCAAAATTAACATTTTTCTACCTTTTTGTATTAAAGCAAAATCAGCTGCTCCACTGCAGTATAAAATGCTTTTCTCCTTTTTGCTTTTGAATTTGGGAAAGACTTGTAAATGGATATTTGATGAGGAAGTGTTTGGTTTTGATACTACTGGGGTAAGAGTGTTTCCTGACAGGTGTAATTCTTGATTATGAAAATCTCACTCTTCACTGTCTACTTTTTCAACTGAACAAAGGCTGTACTTGGGAAGACACATTGAAATAATTGGTCTCAGCAAATCTGTGGAGGAAAGTATAGAAGGAAAAATCCCTTGCAGCGCTGTAAAATCATGAACTGTATCAGGCTTTTGAGCCTGTAACTCAAAAGTGAACCTGCAGGCTTCCCTGAGCTTTGTTCTTTCAGTAATTTATATAGTGTCCATAGTTACTCAGAAGCCCTAATTCTATGGACGCTCACTTAACACTCAAACGAGAAGATTGTTTAAAAAGAGTAGGTATTGATAAAGGGTGGGAAATGGAGTGTTTAAACTTAGGTGCAAATACTGCTTCATCTTCCTTGGCCAAGATTGAGAATGTAGGTGCAGAGTCTTTCAGATCGCACTCCCTGATGCCCACCTTGGAGACTAGTATGCCTGAAATAAATGGCAAACTCCTACAGCACTTCCTGTCACAGCCAGTTCTAATACAGTGGCATTAAAATGCTTTGAGAAAGAGTCCTCATTTATAATGTTTAAACCATTCATAAAACTGCTGTCATGTGCTCTTAGTTACAGTGATAAACAGCTAGGAATAGTATACTCGTGTTCCAAGAAAGAAACGCGATCATTTCACTTGACACTGATCCACATTTAGCATTTGGCTGTTAGATGGCTGTTCTTAACTTATACATAAACACACTGTTCTCAGTAGAGTCTTCATTTGTCCTGAACAAGTTTACCAGATGATGGGGAGTTTTTTTTTCAGTTAGGGAACAAAGAGGAGCATAGAAGCTAATGAGTAAATGAAAGCGGCTAGGTTCCTAAAAACTGTTTGGTTGTCGCAAATATGAGAAATACGTGCCTAGCTATTGTTAGAGCTGTGCAATATGATGGTGCACAGGATTCTGTAGAAATTACTAACAGCTGTTAGTTACTGTTAAAACTGAAATTTGGTGACTAATAATGAGCTTTTAGTGGTGTTCCCAGTCTGTTGCTGTAAGGCTGGTGAGCTGCCAGGTGACTTGATGAGGAGTTGTGCATAAGGATAGCATGAGATTGAGAAGCTGTGTCTTGCTTCTGTTATCCAGGTGTGTTAAGTAAGAAATGGAGATTTCCTCCCTTTGTAGATGTGTGATTTTTATGTTTGTTTTATTGTTTCTCAGCCAGCCAAACAATGCATTTTCTCACCAATTACCCGTGAATGACTCCCCTGATATTTTTCATAATTAAAGACTCCAAGTTGAGGCACCTTGCTCTGGTTCAGGAGACAAGGGGCTCTGGCAATGCACCTGAAAGTACCTGGATGCCATTGGAAACCCAAATAGTTAATTGAGGGGAACAGTTTGAAAAACTGAAATTTAGAAGTAATGAGTGAAAATGTTTAAACTTTTTAAAATGTTAAACCAAGAGCAAAGTTCTCTCTGAGTGCAGTGAGGATTAGTTATCACCACAGCGAGGTCAGTATCGAACAGAAGAGTTTTTAATGTCATTTCACAGCCCTGAATTACTCCTTAATCTACTATAAACACTCCAGCAGAATATGCTTCAGCCTTTAAATTGCCCTTCGTAGTAGTAACTTAGTGATGGCCAAAGAAGAAATGTTGGTTGTTGAAATGACTAGAGTCACATCTTATTGAAGAAGCTGTCTCACTCTTGCCTTTTGTGCTAAATGGTGAGACGTAGATGCTTTTTTTTTTATGACACTTTCATTTTACAGAATCACAGAATTGTTTAGGTTGGAAAAGACCTTTAAGATCATTGAGTCCAATCGTAAACACTAAGTCCACCACTGCACTGTGTCTCTAAGTGCCCCATACACATGTCATTTAAATGCCTCCAGGAATGTCAACTCAACTACTTCCCCAGGCACCCTGTTCCAATGACAACCCTTCCAGCGAAGTGGTATTTCCTAATATCCAGTCTAAACCTTCTGTGGCACATCTCGAGGCTGTTTCCTCTCATCCTGTCACTTGTTATTTGGGAGACATACAACTGCCTCACTACAATCTCCTTTCAGGTAGTTGTAGAGAGCAATAAGGTCTCCCCTCAGCCTCCTTTTCTCCAGACTAAACAACCACATTTCCCTCAGCTGCTCCTTATGACACTTGTTCTCCAGACCCTTCTCTAGCTGTGTTCAGGGGCAATACAGTAGCAATGTTGGAAGTTGGGTTTCTCATGTAAATGTTACCTTGGCTCAAACTGCTTTTAAATGAGATATCTGTATCTTTTCTAAACGTCCTCATAGTCGTAGTTTTTTCTTTCTGTGTCTACAAGCTCACAGCATTTACTTCCAATTAGCAATAAGACTTGTTATAAAAAAATAGGAGAATTATATCTGCTCATACCTGAATACAAGCATGCAGAGTAGAATATATTGTGTAATAAATCAAGACAGTTAAAGTCTTGCACTTGACTCACCACATGGGCACCTGAGAAGCTTGTATGGTGAAGTGCCTGCCTTCTCTGCAGTGAAGTTTTCCATGGCCTGTGCCAAGCATAGACAATTCCAGAGCCCCCCCTTCTCCTGAGCTCGCATCCCGATGCTCCTAATGCTAAATTACTCCCATTGTAGCACAATACTATTTTTAGTCTATACATAGGTGACAACATTTCTCAATTATATTAGTTTGACTGTGGAGCAAGGTCTTACTTTATTTTTGGGGAGTTTTTTAGTTGTTGTGCGTGTTTTGGGTTTTTTTTTTAAATATACACAGTGTTGCATATACTTTAAGGAATTTTGTATATAAAGTTTCTTGATCTTTTTCAGTTTTCTTCCAGTTAACATTCATCCTTAAAGGATTCAATTGAACATAAGTCTGATGTTTGCAATGTCATATACGGTAGTTATAAAGTGACTGTCTCAGTGCAAGACTAATCCAAATGTCAGCTTAAGATGACCTTCCCTAGTGACAAAACAGCAACATTTGTTAAAGTGCCAGCAAGAATGTGTTGTTCATGAAAAGTATTTAAATCCAAGGAAAGAGTCCCTGACTGCGTAATATCTAAATGTACTTAGCTAATTGCACTCAAGACACTTTAGTTGCCTGCCACTCCACTTGCTAGGCTACTTTAAAATACAGCTGCAACTGAATTGGTTTTACTCTCCTCCATACCCACAGCCAGCCAGCCTCATCATGATTTGGTCTGCTGCCAGGGAAAAATCCACAGTTTTAATGTGCTTTGTTGTTGGGTTTTGTTAGGTTTTTTGAATTTGTTTTGAGAAGGCTGTTAGCACTGTTTATGACAAGTCATTTCTCACCTGAAGTGATAATTCAGTATGAGGCCCTGCTCAGAGCAGAACTTTTTTTTCAGCTTCATTTTCGCAGTGCTTCCACAAGTATCTCAGTCCTTTTATGCAGTGTCTGAAAGATGGCATATTTGGAGATTTGTGTTTGGACTTCTTTCTATTGGTTGATTTTATTTTCAGATTTCTTTGACAGTGGTCTTTACGTCTAGTTAATGTATGTTGTTTTCTGAAACCATTTCAGTGGTGATGTTATTAGTTTCTTGGTACGCTTTTTTTGTGAGAGAGGATTTGAAGTACAAGATGTTTGCCAAACTACTACATGGCAAATGTAGCAGGTGGATAAATGCTCCCTACAGCTCAGACCTTTCATCTCTGGGGACCTCCAGTGCCCCTCTCTAATATTTTGCCTGATTGGTGATTTTGCAATATAGCAAGACAGTGTGAAGTCCCACTGTAAATCTTCACTTGTAATATCACCAAGATTGTAGCGCCTATATGAAGAAAAGGAACCTAAATTAATCCATTTGTTCCTCATTCCTGTTTATCTACTGTTTACTATTTATATTGCTTAAAACCCACTCAACCTGCTTTATTTGCTGAGCCAACAGCATTTTTAGTGTAGATTTTAAGTTTACTTCAATAGGTCAGTGAGAAGGTGCACATATGGTGACTATGCCCTGAATTCCCAAGGGAGCCTGTGGGACCGTTTGTGCACAGGACTATTTGACTTTGATAATGCTTCTGGGAGACCAAGTCAGACTAAGTTTGAACAGGATTATGCTAAAGTAGATTTTCCTTAGTTACATGGGATTTATGAGGGGAAAGTAGGTTTATGACCCTGGAAAACTCTTGATTCCTTTCAGTCTGGTTACAGTCTTCAGAATGAGATTGAGCTGTTTCCTTTGATTGCTACACTGGACTCATTTGATGAATGACATCAATACAGATTTGTGTATTTCTGCTGGCAGCTCACCTTCTGATGGACCTTGTAGGACCAAAGACTTGTGTGTTATGCTGTCAGTTCAGTCACCACAACAGCTCATAGGAAGTTCACCAAGTACTGGGTTTAGTGCAAGGAGGGTGCGGGGATAGGCAGCGGAATTGAGAACACCACCCATAGATTTGCATGCACTGCTAAGGGGTTGAAGTTCAGTCTCAGTGGTGAAACAAACCGACTTGTAGTTTTAAGCATGTAGCAATGATGTAAAGGGTGGCATTTGCCATCATGGCTTCAAGGTTTGCTGTTTGAGTCTGAGCCCTTAACCTGCAGATTACAGAAATGCATTTACATGTGACTTAAGGAGATATTTTTGCTGATATTAGTAATTTAATGTTAAGTGTAAGCACCTGGCAAGAATTAAAGGACCAATAGTGGGAATAGATCACTGGCTCCTCAGTAAGATTTTCTAAGCCAGAATTTGGAAATCATATTATGCTAGGGAATAGCCTCAAGGTAGAGGTTAGTTTACTCAAGGATTCAGTAAGCAGAAGTTGTTCTATTTAACAGTTTGTCACCTAGTGAGGGTGAATCACAGGACAACACAGAGTCATTTCTCAGTGTTGTCCAGTCTTCAGTAGAGACATTTAACACTCATCTACAAGTAACTACCAGAGGCCGATTATTGTACCAGTGATTTTTTACATCAGGATTTTTACAGCTCTCTTCCTCGTTGTTTCCCAGAGCTCTTCAGATGGTGGGTAGGCTTGCTGTCCCCGGTGAGCAGAGGTGAGGATGACACATGGAAGGGGTCAGCAAGGACACAGCCCTGTGGTCCAGGCTCCAGCTGAGCCATATTTCCACCAGCTGCTTGACTCTTCTATAGCTCTAGTTTTTCACCCCCTTGACCCTAACATACACAATTGCTCCCTGTCTTGTTTTTGTCAAAGTGGTCGAAGTTAAAAAGCCGCATTGTAAAGAACAATACCACAGGTCACAGAGAAGGTGGTGAGTTATGCTGCCAGGAGCAGAGGCACAACATCTGGGGATACCCCAAGTGCAGACCAAACCCATCTTTCAGTGAAAGAAGCTCATAATCTGTGTCCTAAACTGCCGTGACTGCATAAAGCAGGAGTGACTAAGCCAGATTCTAGACCCAGCTCTCTTTGTTTCCTGAAGGATGCCTCTACTGCATCCATGCTTCCCCCAAGATCTAGGGTGGCAACATCTTCTACCCCTCTCTACTATGCAAGCCGCACCTCGATCACATTGTGCTAGCAGGCAAAAACAGATGAAGCCTAGAGATAAACATTTCTATCTTTACCTTACAGCAAACACTGCCCCAAAATAGCTGTGTACTCCGGTATACTTCTACTGAGGCTAAAATCCACATACCACTACACTTTGTCATTGATCAGGCTATTAAATATCTTCAATTGAATTATAGAATTGTTTGGTTGGAAAAGACCTTTGAGACTGTTGAGTCCAACTGTATGTGTCCACTACTAAACCATATCCCATATCCCCAAGCCCTTCACCTACCCATCTTTTGAATACCTCCAGGGATGGTGTTTCAACTGCCTGCCTTGGTGGTTGTGCCAGTGCCTGACAAACCCTTTGGTGAAGAAATTTTTCCTGATGTCCAATCTGAATCTCCCCTGGCACAACTTGAGACCATTTCCTCTCATCGTATCACTTGTTACTTGGGAGAAGAGACTAACACCCCCTTCACTACAACCTCCTTCCAGATAGTTGTTGACAATGGTGAAGTCTCCTCTCAGCCTACTTTTCCATCACGCTAAACAACCCAAGTTCCCTCAACTGCTCCTGATAAGACTTGTTTTCCAGGCTCTTCACCAGCTTCGTTACCCTTCTCTGGACATGTCCCAGCACCTCAATGTCTTTTCTGTAGAGAGGGGCCCAAAAGTGAACACAGTATTTGAGGTGTGACCTTGCCGAATAGAGGGCCACAATCAAGTCCCTGGACCTGCTGGCCATGCTTTTTTTGATACAGGCCGTTGGCTTTCTTAGCCACTTGGGCACACTGCTGGCTTATATTCAGCCACTTGCCAACCAAATAGCTGGCACTTCAGATCAGGAAATAGCTGTGTCACACCCACACCAAACAATAAAAGTAGCAACGAACAAAAGTGCCTTTATACTTCTGCTTCCAGACCTCAGAAGAACCCTTACTCAATAACTAACTCTTGCAGCATCTTCAACTGGCCTTTGCTTTCCTCTTTTATCTCCTGACCCTTCTCCTCCTTGTATCGCTTAAACAGTCTGAATCAAACCTATCTGTGATTTTCTTAAAGCAGTTCCCATAATTTGAAAAGCTGGGAGAAGGAAGGGAATAATTTTTTATGAAGCATGGTAACAGGTTATGCCAAGAACAATCTTTGCAGATCTTACTAGTACTGGAGAAAGGAAATTAACGTATGCACAGCCTGCTTCTGAGTAGTAGTAAGATGGTTCACACTACAAATACAGGGCTATTTTTAAAACAGCTGACATAGGAATGTCACCATTAACTGCAAGTCCTAAGCAGTCAGGATAACTCCTACTTTTTTATGCTAACTATGCTCTTTTTAGGGCATGTTTTTCCAGCATCAGTTAAGTTGCTGGCTTCTGTTTATTTCTTTAAACACATACAATTTATTTAGGTGGAGTACAGACATAAGGATTATATGAAATCGTTGTGTTTGCCCACACCTGGTCATTGTTTTTCTAAAAGTCTGTGGTTCAAACACACCTCATGGGTGCGCAGCTCTGTTCTAGATGAAAGATGGATCTGAAAATCCCTGTCTATTGCTTTCCCACCTGAGCTGTCTGTGAAGAAGTTAAGCCTTGTTGTTTTCAGAGACCAGATGCATGCTTTTGCTTTTTCAAAACTTTTTATGTATGTAGTATTACAACCATAGCATTGCCCATAGCTTTTTTGTTTCCCAGTTCAAGGAAATAGCTGTTCTTGACCCACAAAAGTAGTAACACAACCAGCTCAGAGTCTGATTCAGCTGTGGTTAACCACAGTCTTCCCTGTGCCTTGGCTCCTCACTTGTCCAGAAGTGACTGCCAGGTAGGTCCCACCACTTCACTAAAATTGCTGGAGAGAAAATGTGGCCAGGATGGCCCAGCAGGTTCTCCCTGCTCTGGGTTGAATGCTGACATTGCCGTCCCAGCTGTCATCCTCCTCAACTCCCTGTGCCTCTCCAGCGCTATAGAGATGCCACAGCTTATGGGGCTATGGCAGTCCTAGCAATTCCTTTTGAGGCAAGTGCTCCAGCCTGTCCTGTCTTATCCTGGCAAAGCCTTCTGCAGCCACAGCCAGACTTTCCGTTCAGTGACTCAGCATCTGAAACACAGCCTTTTTTTTCCTCTCCTCTATGTATTTACAAGGAGTTTCAATATAAAGAATTGCATTAGAAGGAAATTAAAATAAAAGAAACTAACCAGAAGCTGAAGCTTGTTCCCAGCAGTACAAGCTAAGGACAAAGCTACCACATTTGTTTAGTTAAAAAAAATCATCAAGCATGTCAGCTAGTCCCTAAACAAGGTTTCAGGGCCAAGTAAATATTTTAGGCAGGCATGTTTATTTTATCTGCACTGACAATACCAAGCTCCAGCACCATGAAATCTGGCCACTTGGACTGTATCCTGCTGAGCACCAGAGCTCAAAAGACTGCCGTGTAGTCCAAAAGCCTTTCCAAAGTGCAGGGTTATTCACAGTGCCATAAGGGCTGTCTATGCCACACCACTACTGTGGTGCTAGAGGTAGAGTTCCAGTAGTGTGTGGATGCTGTCAGCTGCCAGGTGCTGCCTAAACCAGCCGAGACCCTGTCAGCTGTGCTGCCAAGTATCAAGTGTTTACACCCATCAGACTGCTTCTGCCAGTCCCCAAGCTACCAGGGAAAGTGACTAAAAGATTAGAGAAAATGTTTTAAGTTGGCCAGGTGGAGCTCAGCCTGCAAAGAAGTAGGTCAGCTTCCCCTCCACCAGTATTGCTGCAACACAAGCAGTCTTATACCCTGACACTCACTGCCAGTGCCAGGGAAGGCTGAAATTCTCCAAGGAATTCTGGCCTCACTTTTGCCTGTGCTCAAACGCAAGGCACAGAAGTGCCACCAAAGCCTTGCAAGCTGCTATATAGATCCCTCCAGCAAGGTCATGTTGTCTCTCAAAGATAGAATTTCTGCAATACATTATCATCCTTTATAGGCAATCCATATGAATTTCACCCTTATCTGACTTGACTTGTGAGATTTTTACAGCACAGGTTTTCCTTGCTCCCCACGCAAACTGCAAGGGGAACACCAAAAAACATAAGGAAAATGCAAATTCCCATGTGTTTTGTGATTTTATAGATGTTCACAACAAGGAACTCTATGTCCTGACATGCAAGCAGTAGTGTATAAAAGCATTTGTCTATTTTTATGAGGCTAAAATAAAATGTTTAAATAGGAATTTCAAGGTCTAGTGACAACTATTTTAACCTCTAATGTCATGTTAAACTGTTACTTTAGAATGGAAAAGGCCATTTAGGTTCCCTAAAGGTGATCGTCCTCTGCACAGTAAGTGGACCAAGGGAAATGCTGAGTGGAGTGTAGGAGCTATTTATGCCAGTGGGAGGCACCACAAAATTCATGCTCATACTTAATTTTGTCTGATTATTAGCACACTTTTGTGGGGGCAGTGGACAAATCTGCTTAGTAAATACCTCTTTGAAATCCATTTCTCAGGCCCCATATTTTTGATTTAAGTATGTAGAGGTTTAATGAGCTCTGTGAGTCACCATCTCAGTAAATATAAAAAACAGTTCAGTGCATTTAGCACTAATATCACATATACAATTATCACTTCAGAAGCTTAGCTAAATAGCAGAACAACTCAAAGCAATTATTCAGGCGATATTAGTAACTAGGGTGTAGCATTCTTTGCTGAACAGGCAAGAGCTCACTTTATAAGCATCTTCCCATGCTGTTAAATTAAAAGTAGTTGGCAAAATTTTATCTGCAAAAAGGCTTAACTCTACCAAAGCAGCATGAATAACCATTACAGAGGGGAGCAAAATGATGCAGACTTTCTCTGATTATCAGAGGAGGTAGCTTAGACTTTTGCAAGCAGTCAGCAGAGGCTTTCTTTTCCCCAGAGTGGGACAGACCTGGCAGGTGAATCCTCAAGGCTAGCGGAGATGCACATCCTTCTCTTTGCAGGGAAGCAGTAGAAGCAGTAGAAGACCAGTTCTGTTGGTCTTTCCTGGGTTCTGCCAAAGACAGAATAAACAATAGGGCCATGTTGATTTTCTTGCCTTCTGGCGTAAATTGATGAATAATTCTTTTTAAAGGACTGTCATGATTATTACAAAGTAATACTTGGTAATGTCTAGGATTTGGTGTTTGTAACTTTTTTCCACAAGGGAAGGCCTGATGAATTTTCATGGTCTTTGCATCTATGAGAATGTTGGAGCTTCATGGAAATCATAGGTTTAGAGAACAAGTTACCAACACTTGTCCTTGCTGTATACTAATAGCATATAGTTCATCCACCTGTCCCACATCTGTCACCATGATATCTGAATGTCTACTTAATTGTACTTAAGGGACAATTTAGAAAACAAAATGTAATTGCTCTGAGTCCTCATGTAAATAATTGACGTGAGATGTTGGAGCGTGTCCAGAGAAGGGCAGTGAGACTGATGAAGGGGTTGGAGAACAAGTCCTGCAAGGAGCGACTGAGGGAACTGGAGTTGTTTAGCCTGGAGAAGAGAAGCCTGAGGGGAGACTTCATCACTGTCTACAACTGCCTGAAAGGAGGATGCAGGAGAGCAAGTGTTGTTCACAAGTGACTGGTGATAGGACAAGAGGAAATGGCCATAGGTTGTGCCAGAGAAGGTTCAGACTGGACATTAGGAAGAACTTATTTACTGCAAGGGTGGTCAGGCACTGGAACAGCTGCCCGGGGAGGTGGTTGGGTCACCATCCCTGGAGGTGTTTAAAAAACAGGCAGATGGGTTTTTGAAGGACATGGTTTAGCAGAAGATGGTTATAGTTGGACTCGATGATCTCAAAAGTCTTTTCCAACTGGAAGATTCTATTGTTCTAGGAGTACAAATAGTATTCGAAAGAGATATTTTGCACTTCATGCATCTGTTTGCAGTCAGGCTATTGTAACTTTGAATTTGTCATGGTTGGAGCTGACATATGTCTGTAGTTTGATGAAAGTTTCTACACTTGTCCCAGAACACAAAATGGTAGTCCTCACAGACTACACATCAGCAGGAACTCGTAAAACATCTCTGGAAGGAGATGCAAAGGGTGACACTTCCTGTAAGCTCTTGTGCCTCTTCCTCTTGTGTACTTTACAAGGGTAAAATAATCATGTTTATATAGTACTCCTTTTCCATGAAAAAGTATTTCTTTTAAGACTAGGTTTTATGTAAGTGAGGTCCAGTGGAGAGAAAGGAAATATCCTCTTACTTCTCTCTTTCTATGCTCTGGCATAGTTACTGCTCTCTTCTTCATAGCATTTCTCATTCCACATATTTATACAGAGAGGAAGAAACCATGGCCACTTGATACTGTAATCAATCTTGGATCAAGATAAGGATGTTAGCAGTACAATATTTTGTCTGAAGTCTGGCCAACGCTGCACCTGATACGGTCCTTCAGCAATGTCCAACTCAACTTGGCACAAAGATACTAGATATTTCTGTGGTGACAGGCAAATCTCAAGCTGTTTGGGCCTTGCACAACCTGTACAAAATGTTGTACTGCTTCCAGATCTATTGTCTGTTGTGTGAAGAGGATACGCAGGAGCAGCTGTTATTCCATGCTTTCTGTGAAACTGGCCCAGTCTACTTCATGTGTAATTTGCTTGTCCAGTCCTAAGCTTTCTCTGTTGAACTAAATTGCAAAATAAATATATGAAAAAATGCCTTTTGATGACCCCAAAACAAAATGATAAGAAGCACCAAACTTCCCATCTTTTCCTTGAAATTGATTTTAAGGACAGTGATGCTAATAGAAAGGGTGATGCTATATGATTCACTACAATTTGCTGTCCAGGAAGCAGTAATGTATCTAGACAGTCAGTTTGAAAGAAGCAGAAGAAATGATTGTGCCATACAATGCATAAAAAACTGGTATAACTCACAGTCACTGGATGTTACAGAGAGCAAAACTGTGAAACTTTCAGAAAGGGATTAGACAAACTAAGAAGCTAAACCAAACTTCCTTGCTGCAGTGTTGGTTTTAAACAAAATAGGAGAGTTGTGCTAGATAAACCTTTGATCTGACCCAGCTCAGCCCCTTTCACATTCTTGTATAAGGAAAAGCACAGTTATCCCTGGTGGAGGATGAATTTGGCAAACAGTGGCTGGTGTGCCATTGAGTATAGGCCTGCTCTCCATATGAAGATCATAACATTGTCAATAGCTCCGGGGTTCCTGACCTTACCTTGCTTTGCTATCATTTTTTTCCAAATTCATTATTTTTAATAAATGAGAAATGGATGGGATTTTTTAGTCTGAGGATGGACGGGCCAGGGCCATCAGCAGGGTGGCTGAAGTCCTCTATGGATTAAAAGAGGTACTGTGTAGGAACAAGAGTTGCTCAAGCCACCTTGCTGCCTAGCTAGTCCCACAACAGCCTAATATTCCCAGTAGGATTTGCAGATTACATTTGCCAGAAGAAAAATCATTTCTATTTGTAATCAGTGAAATTTTACTTTATTTCTTTTTTTTTTTCCTTTTTGTTCAGTTGTAGTTTGGTTAGCAGAGGCCACTGAATAACCATTAGCTTACACCTACTTTCTGCTGCTGATAGCCTAAACCAGATTTATTGGATACCCTGTAAGTGACAATTTATGATCTAATCACAGGAGCAGCTGTTTTTCAGCATCCTAGAAAAATTATTCCAGACTGACACAGGGATACAGAAAACCACTGCTCCCGTCATCTCTCAGCTGAACAATTGCCTCGTTTGATTGTTCAGAGTTACAAACTATTTTGCTTGAAGACCTTGATGCTGGATACATCTTGCTAGTTGAGAAAATTCCTACTGAAGAGGTTTTTACCTAGGTGATGGTTAAATTCCACTGACACTGATGAAATATTGGGAGCAACACTATTGTCAAAAGGCTTTTTTTCCTACAAGAAGAATATGTTTCACATCCAATTTTATAATCAGCTTTATGCTGAATTGTCACAAGCAGGGCAGTTGCCTGGCTCTTTTTGCAGGGAAAAGCTGCCCATGAAGGGGAAACTTTTCAAACCTTTGCTGTTTGTATTTAGGGTAACCAGAGGTAGGTTACCATGTTTGGTGGGGAACTGATTAGTTACTGTAGTGCCATCTTCCCGGAGGGTACTCCCTTTACAAATTCCCAGTATCATTTCAGGTGACTCCAAGCCCAGCCTGTGCCCAGACGAGGAGTGGAAGAGTGTTCTGGATCCCACTGACCCCATGAATTACATGCTTCCTTCATGGTCTCCATACTTGAAATCACCCATCATTTTAATGAGGTGATTGGATAATGAGGTAACACCATTTACTTTTGTGTGTTTCACGAAGTTCCGTTTTTTACTGAACCAATAGTGTTTCTCACTCTTCCTGCACAGTCTGTTACGCCTGAATAATTACATCTCTCATTGCAGTTTACCATTCTGGTTAGAAACAAAGGCCACTCCTTCCAGCATTAACAACAGATGCACTTTACTCAAGAGCAAATGATCTTAAAGGCCTTTTCCATCCTAAACTATTCTGCGGGGATTAAAAATATTTCTAAAATCACATATAAATAAATCCCATTATAATCCATTCTTCCTATTTGAATTTATCATTATTGTTTGGGGTTAAAATGGAGCAAAAATGCCAGAAGAGTGTTATAAAAATAGTAATTTTTTAGAAACCACCATTTCACTGAATAAAAGGACTAGAAGAGCTGTCTGACATTTCCTCCCACAAGGAAAGCTAGTGTTTGTACAGTTTGGTTTTCTTCCTTGAGCTTTCCCTTTACAGAAGCAGAAAGCACTCCATTCCTCACAGAGGGCACAGCATTGTTACCTTGGCAGTGGCAGGTCTTGCTGAGGCTCTCCTGCCAGTCTTGGAGAGGCAGACTCAGCAGGAGGACTTCCAGCATGTAGGACTAGAGGCTGGGCATGTACCAGGGACATCTCTTTAAAGGAGATTTTCTGCCTGGTTGTATTTCTGCACTTGTAACAGCTTGCATCAAAGTTTACTCTTAGTTTTCCTCTTAGAAATCCACTACATCATTAACTTTTCTGAAAGGGACTAATTTGAGAGAGACTTATCACTAAAGGCCTGGTGCTGCTGTGACCCTGTAAAGGAATTCCTTGAGCTCACAGGCCATCATTAAGCAGTCTTTCAAGGCAAAAAAAAATCTAGAATAAGATTCCCTGAGACTACATTAAAAGCGAACTGCACTTATGATACGTACACGTGGTGAACAGGAAGAGGCAGAAATTTAGAGATGGACTTTACAGTTCCTCCTTCAGTCCTGCAGCTCTTACTGCATCCAGTTTCACCAACTTAAAACTGCATCCACTTTCTTCTCACCCAGCGGCACACCTCTTTATGGAAAAGGTTACCAAGCCAATTCCAGGTACTTCAAAGTAAATCACATTTTTGCAGGAAAGACCTAGAAAATAATAAAGAGGGCAAGCTCCAAGCATGAGCACACCCAACCTTACTGCTGCATATCCTGTAGGGGAACTCTGCCACAAAGCCTAGCACAGGTCCTGGAGCCACACATATATGATAGTGCCGATGACTCTCACACTCAGCATGTGTTTCGTGCTTTCACAGGCTGTAGCTTTCAACATTGCAGCACATGTAGTATCTGCTATTTGGACAGTAACCATCAAGTAATTCCACAGATCATTAGAGTGTCCACGTTACTCGGATTTTTTCTTGTTGTAGTAGTGGTTTTAATCTAAACACAATTTTCATGGCATAAACACTAAGGAACTGAGCGTTCCTTTGGACAGGCTGTGCCCTATTTTCCAGCTCAACACTGCAAGAAAGCTGGAGAACTGTTCAAAGAAGACCTTCAACTGTCAGACAGTGCAGCGCCTAAGAGTGTCATACATTTGTCTACCCTGGATTTCAGCTGTTACTCCAACTATCTGCATGAGTCAGATTTTTTTATTGGAAGATTTATGTGTCATCAGAGTCAAAAGTGTGAAAAGGCAGCAAGTGCATAGGCCAGTGACTGTGTGTTTCTTGCAAGCAGTTGCTGCTCTAGGTAATGCACTGTATTTGAAAGGTGTGGAGATCTCACAAAATGTGATGGCACATGTTATATCAAGGGTGCATTAACCAGGGTGTTAGGAAAACTGCAAATGCCCTGGCAGCCCAGATTTGAGGCTCCTCCAGGAGAAGGGGCAGAGGGGCTGTGTAAAGGACAGGGAGAGAGCAGAGCAGGCAGGTATCACTTTCTACTCACAGCCTACTTACTCCTTGATGCTCCTATTCCTGGGCTACTTCCACTGGTCCAAAACACCTCTGTAAGATACAGCCTTGGAAATACAGTAGGGAAAAGCAGGACGAGAAGGCTTATTTTTTTTTCTATATTCCCCCTCTTGCTCTTATTTCAGTATTTCTTTTGTTCTTGCTATTTTCTCTCTTATTTTCTTCCCTTTCCTTTTTGCCTGCAACTCCTCAAAGGGCTTTACAAAGCAGCCACTTTTAAAGAGAGAAAAAAAACTGAAGCACAGGGGTTTATGAAGGTTGTTCACCTCGCACTGCCTCATTTTACCTCAGTCATACATCAGCACCTATAGCTAGATGTGGCAAAAGCTACAGGGAAGCAGCAGCTCCCAAACCAGGCAGAGGCACAGCCTCTGTGTGCATGAACTGCTTTGAGAAGGCTTTTGTATCAGAAGAGGTGAGACACAGCAATTTTAATTTAATCTTATTCTTGACAGTTTGAGATGGTGTTGAAGTGAGGATGCCTGAAATGGCATTGAGGTGCAGAAGCCCTAGTGAAGGGAGCAACAACCTGGGAAACAGTGCTCAGCTCCCTGTTCTCTGACAGGCCTCCAGTGAGAGTCTGAGCTGCTCATGTAGTCTGGTTGAGTGATGAGGTGCCCAAGCAACCTAAAAAAATGCTAGCACAGTGATCAGCACAGCAACACACTAAAGGGAATAAGCCCCCATAATAAACAAAGATCGTGGCTATTTAGCATGTGTGTGGTGTCACGTTGCTCTTGCCTACTCTACCTGGAACAACTCTAGCCCTAGTCACTCCGACCCACCCTGTGTGTGTCCTGGTTTTCATCAAGACTTTCAGCCCCACAGCTGAGTACATGATGAAGGCATGGCTTCACAGGCTTCTCAGCCACACCTCTCTCAGGGCCTGGAGACATCAGAGCAGAAGACTGCAACAGTTCATTCATGTATGGGTTTAGTCTTAAAAAAAATTCAGTTACTCTTTCCATAACAGCATCTTCTTCACACAGTCAAAATTCTTCCCTTTTCCCTTGGCATGTGTGAATCTTCATAGAACAATGCTGGAAATGGGTAGGAAATATTGCTCAGTGCTGGCTGGTGTGTGCTGCAAGATAGCACTGTTCTCATTTGGCACGTCTGTTTGGTGTTTCACAAGCCATAAAAACACATCAATGGTTACTCCTCCCCAAAAATAAAAGCTCAGGGAACAATACTTTGCAGCACCAAAGTTAATACAATGAGCATTAGCGCTAGTCCACATCTAGCTGGAATTAATATTCTGTATGAATTATGAGAGGAATTGGTTTCTCACAGCTATGAACTTTCACCAGTGTGCTGGGACACTGAGATTTGTTTAGGCAGAGTCTGAGCTACATTTAGATACCATTTTAATATTTTCACATTCCAAGAAGAAAAATACCTTTTATATTTTGAAATGGTACCTCTAGGACAAAATGTGAGAGGAAGAGGCACCACTCAAATTTCATCTGGATTTCATGGCATAACTGACCATATTTTCAGGTTAATTCCTAATGGGCCATTTTAACTGGAATACAGTCACAAACTCATTACTTTGCGATGAAGACAGTTAATTGCATGGTACAAATACATGGCAAGCAATCTTCATTTTGCATTTTAACTATGCTCTTAACTCATGAACTGTAAACCTGTTAAGCTTAGTTATAAAAGATTCAATACCTGATCCTAAACCAAGAAGAGTCTTTTTAATTCTTCTTAATAGCCATGGGAGGAGACTAACAAAAATTACACTAGTAACATGCTCCAACAGCTTTTTTTAGTCTTGCAGAGTCTGTGTTCACTTATGCATACTGTGCCTGCACCAACTCGCTGTAGTAAAACAGGAAATTGTAGCGGCAGTTGTATCGACAAAATACTCAAAGGCTCTCACATTTTCAAACTGGCTCACAAATTCTATATACCATAACAACTAAGCTCACATCTGGGGTTTATATGGTTTTAAATAATTAATTCTCAATAAAGTACTCTAGTAAAAGGCCACAAAAGCATTTCTCAACGCTGTTTTCCAAAATAAAATGATAAGTAGCAGGATTACTGTGGTGAAAGCCTAAATGGTCCCTTCTATTAAGAACAGTAGTCTTTAAAGAAGTTTTCTTTCATCTGCCTTTTCTCTGCAGTTTGCATGACTTTTGCTGATAAGTTGGTGGATGAAAATACGGAACAGCTTTACTTCCTGTGCACTTAATTTTGCATAGGTTGGTAAAAATTTGCAAGTAATTCTCAAAACTTCAGCATACAATTTTTCAGTGTGTAATTAGTGGTTCTCCTATGGGAATGGTTTGGTTTTTTTAAGGAAACACATTTCTGGTGAAGCTGCTTGGACTGAGGACATTTATATGCCTAAGATTTGACAAGTAAGAAAGTGAAGAAAAACACGTTAAAGGATATGTGAATCTGTGCTTGTTGCCAAGTACAAAAAGAAAGCTTTTCAGAATAGTCTACTTAGGCTCAAAAAAATAAAAAGGTTACTGAAGCATTGGCTTTGATTTATCAAACCAGAAAATCTGGTAATAAAGATGCATTAACAGCTGTAAGGGTTTTGAATCTGGAAAAAGAACTCCTAAAATAGCATTATGCATACAGAGTAGAGTTTGTAGACCCCTACTGTTCCCCAGAGAATAGGAAAATCTGTGCATCTCCAACACTTTGCTGTGTCACTGTAAATCTTCATTATTCAGCTTGCTACCTTTTCCTCTCCCCTTCAAAGTCAAACACAGAAAGAGAGGAGGGTTAGTGTAAACACAAGGCCTCTTTATTTTGTTTCAACAATACATGGGTTCCCATTTAGCATAATCAAAACCAAGCAAAATAGTGGAAATTGCAAAGCCATTCTTCTTAATACATTGCTATTCCTTGAAACTACGAGTAAAACAGGAAGCATAAATTCACAATATTAACTCCAGTTAGCCATTTTCACAAAAGAACCAGAGCCTATGCACAATAGGTAATTAGCAGACAAAACCAAGAATTAGAATCAGAAAAGCTTACTCCAGTGCGGTGTGAAGTCCCTTTGGGTAAAGGCGGCTTGTTTTGAAGCAAGGGTGCAACCTTCCTCAGCTAAGGAACATGTGTAAAAGCTGTTAAAGGAATACAGAACCCAGCTCCAAAGCCACAAGGCCAGATAGGACATGGAAGAAAGAGAAGGGAGAAGCCTTCAGTCGTCACTGTTGCTGGTCCCTTGTACTGAAGGCTGTCTCCAGGGAGCCTTTTTTTTTTACCTAAATGTGCTAGAACACTTGGCCAAGCAAAGCCTTTGATAATGTAAATGCAGACCAAGGTAAAATATTTTTTATGTTTATCAGCTACTCAGAGTTTATGTCCTATTCTTGGCTGTGTTTAATCATTCCCAGCTCAAGTCATTAAGCCAAATCATCGAGTCTAAGAACTGTGCAAACATAATAGCATCTATCTGATGGGACAAATCATTTGAGACGTAGTATTAGGTGGGTGGGTGTTAAAAGTGCCTTTTAGCCTTATCCTTATCCAAACTCTACTCATTCAGCATAGTTATTTTCAAGCTAAAATCAAGTGTATGAGAAACTACAAACCCAAGTCAGAGTTAAAGAGAATGCATAGGTCTGAGTCCTGACTGAGGGAGGAAGTGTGAGTCTAGGCATGACTATTGCGTTCACTTCTACAGAAGTGACTGCTTTTGCAGATGCTACAGGGGGCTGCATTTGTGGCACACTCTGGTTCAGAACATTTTTCCAAGAAAGGATTTCCACTGAAACTTCCAGGAAACTGCCCACCAAAAACATTTTTCAGCCTCTTGAGAAAAACTACAGTTCTGTTAGCCTTGCTCAACAGATTGCTGTTGATTTTGCTGATGTCCTGCTGGCTTCCCAAGACTTGTTTTTGTTGCTGTTGTTACTATTTTTTGTACAGAGAGCCATGAAGGTATCATTTGCTGGCTTCTCTGTTGAGTGAAGTACAAGTTGTTGCACATACAGTACGAGGGCTTAAAAACCCCCCAACTTTATGCCAAAGTTCCTAGTACCCAGGAGTTCACTATTAGGCATAATATATGCTTGTGTAATTTAAAACACAAGCTGTGCTGTGCTCTCTACAGTGTGCTAATGATTTTTATTTTCAGTTACTTTAGTCACACCACATGCTTGTCTTCCTGTGTCAGACTCAGTCTTCACTGCGCCACACAACGGGCGATGACGTTTAGGGCATTCAAGAACAGAGATTCTTCCCCAGGATCAGACTAGCTCAGACTCTGACCTGGCCAATCCTAAATGTTTCACAGGACATGTGGAGTTGAAGCAAAATATGCTCTTGCATTAGACTAGAAGCTGTTACAGATAATTTTTATTTTATTCTTAAAGCAGAAGTTCAGGAGTTGAGAAGTGTTATATAATTATTCTATGATTAACTACAATTATTTGGGGTTTTATTATTAAGCATGTAATTAAGTAGTTAGGAAATCTGCTCAGTTGTTGGGCCTCAGTAACTTTTAGAAGGAATGAGGTCTATGATTTAACAGAACATTGCCTGAAAAAGTATCTTCATTTCTGAATGTTTCCCACCTGAAAGTTCATTAACATGTCATCTTGCTTTTATGAGTTCCTTTGATTTAGCTTTCTACTTTGCATTATTTGCATTATTTTCTATTTTGCTGCCACCATTTTCAAACCTCTTCTAAAATTCTTTTTTTCCCAATCCTTTCTAAAACTTTCAAAATCCCTTGGCTTTTTTTTTTTAAAGACCTTCTATTTTCACATTAGCATTTTAGAGATGAGTTGATCACTGCTACACACAGGGCTTCAGATACAGCAGCAGAGTTTATTCATATAAATCAAGTAAAAAGCTCTTCGCCTTACCATTTATTATGGATTATTCCTTGAAATGCTTAAAACACTATTTCTAAACAGCCTGTCTGAGAAATGTCATTAATATATTTTCATTTTAAACTGGGATATTGCTCAAAAGAACTTGGGCTTTGTAGTTTTCAAGACTTATACATTCTTTTAAAATGGATAATCAAGAATACATTATTCTTTGCTCAGTAGAACAGTAGATATTTAGGAAGAATTATCATATTTTGCTAATCTACACAACATAATCATTATTAATTTTTTTAAATCTATTTCTCTGTAGATATTTTTAAATTAAAATATTACCATTCATGTCAGCTTTCATAAAACTGTTATAATTTTTTTCTTTCATGAGTGTATAATTAGGCATGGACTTTTGAACAGGGTCATATTAATGCTTCTTTTTTCTAATAGGAAATCCACTTACAGTACTGAAAATTTTCAGTACAGTAAACAAATACACATTTTTGTTGCTTAAAAGATTTCTAATTGCACAAAAAGCACAAAATAAATACAAACATTAAGCCAAGGCAACAGTTTAAAGTGCAGAGCCACACATGAATAATTCAAATAACATTGTGTAATGCGTAGGGAATACTTACTAGCATTTCATTAATAATCAAAACTTACAGTGACACAATGAGATCAACACATAATAGTAATTCAAATACATTCCATTTATAATAAACAAAAGCTCACCTGAATATAGAACACATTAAGCATATTGTCCCAACAAGCGTTTTCCACAAACTATCCCTTTTTTTTCCTTTGTCTGAATGGTGTACTAACATTGAACACAAAGACACATTAAGAAACAAAAGATCCCATCCACAGTCCGGCAAGAGTTGAGGAGTGACATCCGGAAACAGTTGCATTGTGTACATTTTTGCAGAGGTTTTTATCTTAAGTCAGTAGTCAGTTTATACTAATTGAAAACTCCCTTTTTTTTTATCTTCCTCATCTTCCCTTAGTGTTTCGCTGCCTAATTTTTACTTTCTTCTGGGGTTTTTTGAGACAGAGAGGAAGAGTGAAAGAGGGAGCTAATTTGTATTCAGCTACTAAGTTCTGGAACAAGGAGGATGGAGGAGAGTAGCCCAAGACCTAGGCTCCATTAGCATTTCAGTTTGAGAGAGCAGTGCTGTTCTGAAGTGAATTCTCAACCATCCTCCCTTACTGAACCTCGGTTCAGCTTGCAGGCTGTTTTGTGTGCACAAGGATTAAGTTTATTTTGGAGGAAACTACACTGGAGGCTCAGCTGCATGCCAAATATATTTCAGCCTTTAAAAGATACATTAAGTGCTTGAACCAATTATCTGGCTTGCTTCAAACTGCCTATTCCAGGAAACAGACTATATGTAGTCTTAAACTGCATATAGTGTAAATGTACAAGTCTCAGCAGTAACTACGTTCATCTACTGATCCTTCCCTACTGCACCAAGTATTTTGGCAATTCACACACGGCCTGAGAGTCCCAAGGATCATAATGTCGCAGTGGAATCGTTGACTTTCCTGAAATTGATTCTTAGAAGTTTGGTTACCACATACTTTGTATCCCCTAAAACCTTAAAAATTCTGTGTAACCCATCTTCCAGTGACCAAGATTTTGGGACTATCCCAGAGGACCAGAGTTCAACTTTTTTTTCTAGTCCTATGATTTTCCTCCATTCAATTCTTTTTAAGGTTCTGCTGTTGAAAGTATCTCCCAGTTTATTTTTTATATTAATTCCTCCACAGACTTCCTCTCACATCAAATTCAAGCTTCTTTCCTTTACCTTCTTTCCCTCTTAAGCACCTCAGCATTTAGTGTAATGCTATCCATCTTGACCCTTAATCCTTCTGGTACTGGGCATTGCATGGTTGTGCAGTCAACCCACAGCACTGCCTGCAGGCAGAGCTCCTCCTCCAGCTGAGATTCTACATTTCTAAGTCTGGGTAGTGTCTAGGAGTACTAGACACAGGTAAAGCTATAACTGAAAGGCTGAGTTCCTACTTCGTGTCTGAATTTAACAAGAAACAAACTGCTTATGACACAGCCAATATTCAGATATAAAGTTCATTGGCAGCAGTTATCCTAGGGAGTCCCTTTGTAACGGAACCAGTGATATAGTGTTGAACTTGTTAAAGTTTTTCTGTATTCCCAGTTTGCAAATAAGCAACCGCTCCTCCCCCACAAATCCTTTAAGAGGAAATGCTGAATCCCGTTCTTAACAACACTACAAAATAATGGGAAAACAATTAAGTCAGAGACGGTTAGACTACACTAAAATAAAAGTGTTGGTTAAATTCATGACTCTGGAATGGAAGAAGTAGGGGTACAAACATACATCATACACAAAGCTGTATAATCCCCCTCTGCCCCAGAATACATTCTTGCAGGAAAGCTAAAGCCAAAAACCATGCAACTCCCTAAAAATAGTTTGAAACAGAAACTGGGTGGATTAAAACATGTGTCTCACAGATCTTTGGTTTTGGAATGTGAAATTTGGTCAATTAAATTCACGTCAAAATTCATGAACAAAAATGCTCCCTGAATCAGAAACCAAATTAAAGAGCTGAGGATTGTATTTGCCAAGCAAGTGTGCTATTGTGTAGGTGACTGGGACACAGGAAAACCAAAATGGTTAAGAAAATATCCTGATGGAATGTGGAAATCCTAATCCTTAAATCTTATCTCCTAAAGCCTTAGTAATCATTGAACATAATTGATATGAAGGTGGTGCCAAGAACACAACACAGTGCAGTGCTCTGTTAAGACACCTGAGCTAGATCTCAGCGAGCAGGCCACGTAGCCCCACTTGGGTGGTGTTTGCAAGTGAATATCCCCTTCTGTTCAGTGGGGCTACTTGGCTTTGGCAAAAAAACAAAAAACAAAACCAAACAAACACACTGAAACATCTGTGCTGTTTAAAGTGTCCAGACTAGGTTTTACACTTCCATTTCACACCATACTGTTTCATGTAGGTGTAACAATAATGGTATGTAAGCTCTGAAAATGCTTTTAAAGCCAGAAAGCTACCAGTGACATTGGGCCAAGCACTCTCTCAGAAGTAGACATGAAGTGAGACTTCAGTGCAGTGACCTCCCTTGTTTTGTGAACACAGGGAAGTCCTGTGCCTTTATATTACCAGGCACTGAGATAATGTAAAACAAATCTGGCTGAAATCAAATGAGTTTGAAGCAGACCTTAAAACCATATTCAACACATACAATATTGTCTCTATTGACACTGAAATTAAAGCTACAGCCTTTGTGTTGCTAAAACACAATAAAGAAACAAAAAGCAATCCCCTCCTTAATCTAATCTCAAAAAAAAAGGAAAAAAAGCTCTGACAAAAAGTAGGGAAATAACCTTTTTAAGACAAGAAGTCACATAGATTTTCAAAACAAAAAGGACACTTTTTTTACCTGGAATTGTACAGGGCTAGAATTATGGTTGCCATGTTAATATTCTCAAAAGAGAAAATAAAAAGCTGAGAGGATTTTACCAGTGACAATTTCCATCTCAAGTAAAAAGTGGTAACAGCCCAATTGTCTTGGAATTTTTAAACACACTCGCTTCCTTTACAGAAAGGAGAAGGGATGTTGTATCATCCTGTCTGAACAGTGAGGAGCAAATGAGCTTGAGAAGGTTCTTCAGAAGGCTTAACTAGATGAAGTACCATCTAGCCCTGAAAAACCTCTTCCTGTGTTTGCCATTGAGTAGCCTGTTCATATCTTATACACAGATATCTTAGTGCCTGCTTCTAATTTAACACAAGTTTAATTCAGCTTTCACTCAGCTGGAGATAATTCAATGCAATAGATGGAAAATCAGGTGGACCACTTCTAGATTTAGGAACATAATTTGCAGAAATATATATTTAGGAACAAAATCTTCAGCTGACAGCACCACAGAACAATGCAGCTCTTCCACTGTCCCAGTCCATCTCACTGTGACTAATGTCCCATTTCTTATTTGGTTCTTCCACCAGCTCTCTTCTGACTATGAGTGACAAATCTGAACTCTTTGATAATAAGGACCCTTATTTATTTATAAATACACACTTCTTATCTAATTTCTCTTAAAAAAAATAATGTTTTAAAGAAATAATTACTTCTAAAAAAATAAACTCCTAAGGAAAACTGAAAAATGTTCTAAATGCCCAAAAATGTCACTGATATTTCCATACTTGCTGATAATATTATTAAAATTGCATTCCTCCAAATCAACTTACTAGCACTGGCTTTTTAAAAATTCAGATCCATTACAGACAATGAGAGTCTCATTGCTCTTTGTAATGCTTCTTACACTATCATTAAAAGGAACAGCAGCTGTCCTCTTTAACTAAGGTATTTAGCAAATTGCCTATTAACGCATATACGCTACTTTTAGGGAGAAATTTAAATGTCCACTTCCTCTAGAACTGTGACAAGTCTAGTAAAGTACTTCTTGAAAGGTCTAACAACATTTTTAAAACATTGGACAAAAATGAGGGGTCATTTCTGATGATCAGGCACTGTGTTTCCCAAATCAGATGCAGAATGTTCAGCAGAGTATTTTGCAAAAGTGATATGCATTTATACTGAACTTGAAAAAGGAACCACTTGCTTTCCAGCCACATACACTTCAGATATATTCCGATCGTCACCTGAAATAATATAGTCAAAACATATCAATGTTACTTTACTATGAAATATGATTTAGCCCATACTGTAACTGAAGATAAATGTGTTAATCTGACAAACTTGGTGCATTCGATCATGTTAAACTGACTATTTAACTACGTCCCAAAGAACAAAAGTTAAGCCATTTAATTCTTACTCAGCATTTATAAACAACTATACATTAATGTATATTTAACAAATGTAGATAAATATTGAAATCTATAGAGGTCTATTAATGTTGATCTACAATTTAAACAAATATATTTAATTATTTTAGATAAATATATATTTAATTATATATAAATATATTCATTATTAACTCTTGCAATTAGATATTTTTTGATGTATGTAACAAGAGAATTTTATGTAGGCTGAGAATCAGAACATACCTAGATAAAGGAACTTCTGGAGAGCATCCTATAAAAAGTGGGGAAAAAAACAAAATTCAGAAAGCTGTATCTGCTATCCCAGATCACGGTTAGCTGAAGCTTGAAATAAATTAGGTTTCCCAAATAGTCCTACTAACTTTTGATAGTAAAATCAAAACTTAATTTGCATGTTTTCTCATAAATGACTTTCAGTAAGGAGGCTGTATGTCTCATGAAGAAAACACTGCACAAGTTTGACAGTATAAACAAATATACATCTGAAATACAATATTTCCCCTTACTCTTTTTTAGAATTCTCAAATACATTTACTTCTTGAAAAATGAGACAAAAGTGTAAGCATTTTTCAAGTCTTGAGAACGGCTAATTTAGGTAAAAAGGTTTAGGTTTTAACTGGAAAATATTTTATTTTTCAGAATTACTTTAATTAGGAAGAAGATTTACAATTTAAATAATTTAATCCAATCCAGATTACTGTGTCCAAAAGAGATTAATAAGAGATTATTTTGCCACTTATGCCCATATTTCTAAGTAAATGGTGACATTCAGAATAGCGACAGCAATGTACAGTGTAGCCACATCAGTAATTAAACTAACTGTTGTTTATTACTTTTTTTTATTCATAAAAGGTGTTTGTATGACAGTGTGCCCATTGCATAATGCTAATATCGCTTTTATGTTTGCATAAAAACTGTGTTTTCACCTCAAATTAACCATTTTCCATTCTTGCTTAAATTCACAATAGCAGTGTAATCAAGGCAACACAGCCTTTATCTGAGAACAGGTTGCCACTTTTTGAGTTTGAACTCAAAGTGTTAATTAAAACTAAATTGCTTTTTCTTGGTTGCCATTTGTCACTGCAAATAACTAAGTCTAACTGTCAGCTTGATCTGACATATATTAAAGTGCAATTTTGCTCATGAGGATATGGGACTGTCACTGTTGTTCACATCACTGAGGACAGCACGACTCTAAAAAAATGCTAACCACTGGGCCTCTTGGGTTGAAATACAGACAGCAACGGTGTAGTGAACCCGATTCCTGTTACTGGAATAACTCTCAAGAGTCTCATTCTGGCTGTATCACAGACCTTCCCCACATCACTTCCAGTCATTTTTTTGATCGTTAATCCTACTCCGCTTACCTCAAAATTATCAGCAAAGAACAAGTCAAAAGGGCTGTCTGACGCCTTTGTGTTGATCAGCAGTGCATCAAACTCTTTGCCGACCTCAAAGTTTCCAATCATGTCATCTAGACCTAGAGCTGCAGAAGAAAATAAGCTCACAAACAGATCTTCAATGCAAGCCTCTTTCCACCTTGTAGAAGCACCTGGAAACTCATTTGAGATGTTCATAGGAAAAATGACAAGAATTTAGACAATTAACAAGGAAAAATATGAATGCAAATTGAACAGTGCATAGATCAGCATCTGAGCTCTCAAAGAACTTCTCAGTAAAAATGCATATTTTTGTGAATTTCTGAAGGGCATTTGTTAAGGGAAGAGAAATCTGAAAAACAGTTTGAACCTCTATTTTGTTTTCTGTTCTTTGAATGCTCTCCATTGATTTTGTGTCACTGTAGATCTGATGTATAGGCTCCTAAATGTTTAAAATGGAATAACAATCATTTACGTTGCAAAAACATTAAAGCTTCAAAACAGGGAATGAAATTAAGTCAGAGAAAACAGTAAAGTATATAATAATACTTACCTTGCAAAAGCAGTATTAGATTTAATTGTTTAAACGGTTTAAGCAACTTTGACAGATAGTATATTACAACAGTAGCACGTACTATTAATTTTAAGGTGATAATGAAAGAGGTGTGCTGAGGGGAGAACTAAGAGTAATTTGCAAAAACAAACAATAACATGGTGTGGAAAAAAATCAGCCATACCTGAAGGTCTCACACCTACCTGCAAGGCTTGTCTTGTGATCTATCATTTAACTTTGCCACTGCAAAGCTTCCTTACAACTTCTGGTTCTCAGCTTTGCAAGCACTGAAAATCTAGCTTCATCTTCAGTGACTGGGTACTTGCAAGTTCTTAGAATATCTAAAGACAGACCTTGTGTCTCTCTGGAAATTATTTAGGATAGTTTAAAGATGTACAAAGCGTCCATGTTTTAAATCAACTTTTCTAATACTCTGGAGTTAAACTAAGTTTATCTGTAAACCATTTGTTCACTTGTTTTCAGATTGCTTCTGTCCAACAAAGGACCTTCAGCCTTCACTGAATTTTGTGCATGGCAGCACATTCACAATGCCTTAAAGATGTTTAAACTCCTCCAAATGGTGAAATGCTTTGGGTACCTACCAGTTTCAACCAAAATGTTCTCATATTCCTTCAGTTTTGTGAGCAGATTGCAATTATGAGATTAAACACAAGAGGGTGACAAGGGCTTAGGAGTCTCAGCAAAGCAAATTATTGAAAGAAGGAATCGCCCATCTAAATTTCTGCAAACCATACCTGTCCAGGCTACTGGAAGGTTGTAGGAGTAATTTATATTCTACCCTTCAAAGCGATTCAGGATAAACAGCTCAAAATCAACATATGAAATAAACACATTACTAAGTAAACCTAACAACCCAGATAAAAAAAAAAGCACAAGAGTAGGTGGGAAAGAAAACCACATATGAGTTTGGGATTTTTATGTTTTCCCTTCCCTATTTTATTTCAGTTATTCTCACCTGTTATGAGAACAAGCAAACAACCAAGACTATGGGAAAAGATTTCTCCTTTTCTATACCTGCCCGTTTCCTCTCTTCGCTGTTTCCCCATTACACCCTCCAGAAACTCAAAGTCCTGAGAAGTCAGGTTTGTTGACATTTTTATTACATCTTTCAAACTTCCATTAATATTTCCCAATGGTGTTTTCTGACAACTAAAAAAATGTTACACTGAAAGGAGTTGGGACCAGCTCTTTAGCAGGTCGTGAGCTCACTTCTGCTAACCGAAAGTAGTAATTTTTTACTTATATGTGGATTTTCTCTTTGCTGAATCACACAACTTCTGATAAAACTTTGCTAATTGTACAAATCAGTTTGTGCACACTGATCATGACAAAGCATACTAGTGAGCCTGAATAACTGTTACACTATGTGATATATTCTCTATGTGCTATTGTGTCTTAAATAACCATGCTGCATATCTAAACTTTGCGCTTTCCTCTGACTGAGGAGCAATTTGCATGATGTTTTGATTTGCTGGAAAGACAGTGATAAAACAACCTCACTGAGAGCTCAAAAAGCAAACAAAATTAGAAACCGAGGACAAACAGTAAACAAGATTTTATAGTAATTCCACAGTTTTCCCTCTAAGTCTTGGTTGCTGAGAAAACTGTGTCTTTCCAATTGGTACGATAAACATGCAAGCACTAGTGATTAAGAGACCTGAGTATCTTTGCAATGAAAATGTACAACCCTGAAATCATTAAGATTCTATTGTTAAACTCTCAGCATCAAAACAAATGCTTTTCTGTAATGAACCTAGTATGGATATGAGAGACTGAAGGATATCCCTGCCCAGCAGATACCATTCTAGACTTTACTGTAACACCTGAAAATCTGAGAATTCAGTCACCTTTTAAAGCCAGGGAGACATATATCAAAAAGTGCTGTGGTTCTTTGTGTACATCGTTAGGAAATTTCTTCTTACCTTGGCTTCCTCCTAGAGTGGCTAGTTGAAAAGCTTCTTCAAGAGTTAGTCCTCTTTCATTCACTTTATTGATCTGAAGGCTATTAGATGCCATCATTGTTTTCCTGATAGCATCAAGCATAGAAGCTGAATATCCACCAGCAACATCTGGAAGGGATCAGACTCTTAGGAAAAATGTTCGGGAATAAGCCTCTGTGTTAAATTTCTGTGAGTTTTAATTAAATGTTACAAAGTGGCAAATGTGGTAAACACAAAAATTTTACTGCAAAGCCCTGTCTCTGAATGCATAATTCCAAATAAAGGTGCTCTCACATACAAAGACAGGTAACTCAAACACAACACAGAATAATAGAAATTTGTTCTTCAGACCCTGTTTGCTCTCATCACAGGAACAAATCTATCTTCATTCATTGTTGTTTTTCTTTTTAAACACTTTCAGACTAGCTCTAGATTCTAGTACCCTCAACTTCACTACTTTAGATGCAGTGGTCCATAACTTGCAGACTTTTAAACACAAATAAGTAAGCGTTTTTTTATGTCTCCCAATGGTTTTCAAAGGAAATGTTTTTTACAGCAAACTACTGACCTGTGCCAAGGCCAAGCTTCACATTGTGCTTCAGGACATTTTGCACATTTAAGATCCCACTGCGCAACCTGGATTGGAAGAAAAAAACATGTTTTGTGTGATACATGGATAAGAAGTTTAGGAAGAGCAGAACTTGCAGAGCAGTTTCATGACAAGTGTCTCAGAACGTGTGCAACAGATTGGGTTTATTTAATTGGGATAGAGCATTAGTGTTCCTACATCTGAATTATGACGTTTAATCAATTAAGAACTCCCACAGTTTTATAGTTACCTGCTTAAAATAAGCTCTCAATGCACCCGGGGAAAAAAATCCACATATGACATAAAGTATATTCCAGGAGATGGGAGGTTATCTTATGAACTCCAGTAAGTCACGACAAACGAAGATATTGATTATGTTAAGGACAAAATGACTGTTAACATTTAGTGTTGTATTCCATCAGGATAGTGCAGTATTCCGTCAGGATTGCATGCAGTATTTCACTTCTTCTTAACAGAAAGAGGGTTACGTAACCCATCCCCATTTCCCCAAATACACACATAAATATATGTGCATACTTTGGAGAAAGCAAGATGGCCAGAATCTGCCATTGACAGAACAGTGAAAAGAAATAAAGTTCAAAAGAAGACATATAAATATAAATATAAATATAAATATAAATATAAATATAAATATAAATATAAATATAAATATAAATATAAATATAAATATAAATATAAATATAAATATAAATATAAATATAAATATAAATATAAATATAACGTCTATAATGAAATATCACAAGTCAGTCCAGAGCATAAGATGATGAACTGGAGCATGAATGGTCCACTATGTCCAAGATGTAATTTCTGGTGGAATAACGTATCATATATACAGCCTTGTAATGATAGGTTGGACTTAGAGTACTATGTGAACAACAGCTTTATTTAATTGTAAAACATGTGGGGGAAGGGGATCCTTTTGTTTTCATAACTTACGAAAAGTTAGAATTGGGGCAATGTGAAATTGCAGCTCCACGAAGACTAAAAAGTTTCAGCTCTTCTTCAGAAAGATAACAGGCATGAGCCATCACTGTCTAAAGAAAAACAGAATTACCAGTTTACTCAATATTGCATTTATTATACCTATGATTTTTGCTGCATGGCTTTTAATAGCTAAAAGGACACCTGTTACCACCAAGGGTAACTTCTTGAATGAAGCTGTTGAAATCAACGGGGGAGAAACTCTCATTAACTTCAGCACTCCTGACGCACCACTGCCCCACTTCTTTTCATTTATTAATGTAAGAAGACAGGGTGCCAGCTTTTGCAGTGACCGTAGTGACCTAAGAGTTTCAAAGAACAAAAGTAAGGATTCTCCTATTTCTCTAGCATTGTAGTAACTTATGACATATATTTTGTAGCTAACACAGAGATTAAGTACTGTGGCTAGAAGTATATAAGATAAAAGGGAAGAAGTATGTACACTTACCACGTTTCCCATTGTCTCTCTAAAGGTTTGTACCAGCTATATATATATACATATAGAATATTAAAATGCTAAAATAATCTCTTTTTTTATGCAATTGATTAATGATTTTTCCTTCTTGGCTTACATAGCTGACTTTAAAATTAGGCTCACAAGCATAAACAAAGCATAGAAGTATAGGATAGTATAATTTAACAGGACATAAGCTGAATATTCCAGAATAAATCTACTTGGAATTACTTCATACGCCAAATGCCCACTCAAAGAGAAGAACAAGAGCTCTGTTAGGTCTTGCAGTCTGACGATAAAAATTAGAACAGCACAGTGACTGTTTCCACTGAGCATCTCAAAATAGCACTCTACCCTTGCCATCTCTATTAATCAAGTTCAAATGTAACTGAAAATGCAATGAGAATGGCCACATCTTAAGTTAAGAACATACTTATGGTAGCTCCTGAACCATATCTCTGCTTATCTGTACTTCCTTTTAAAAAGAAGGAAATATTTCAGCCACAGCTCTGAAAAACATACTTCTAAAATATTAAAAAAATAATTTGGGGTCTTAGTTTTCATAGCTAGGGATGGGGGAGAATGTCTTTGGTTTTGTTATGCTTGTAACCTTGATTTTCAGTGACTATTTTCAGTGCTGTGTGTATAAAAATCTGACAGAATTAATACCTATGTTTTTGCTAATATTCTCTTTAGTATCCTGACACAACAAATCAGTATGTATAGGACTGCACAAGATAACAAAAGTTAATACTGTGTACATACTTCAGTAAGTAGTCCATATTGATTACTCAGGTTAAAAAGGATAGTAAATACGTAATTTACTGGGGTACATTTTCAAACATAGAAATAGGAGTTAAATAGCTAATTCCCAAGGAGTTCGCAGCTGCCTTTTGTACCACTGAAAATTCTCTCCTAAAATTTCATATCAATTTTACTGATGTTAAAGCACTCTGACAGTAGTTAGGTTGTTCATACACTTGCATGGGCTTTCCACTATCCAATAAGATGTGCCCCAGCACTCGAACCTGTATCAGATCTGGTATCAGATCTCCTTGCACTTATCCCACCAGCATAAAGCTTTAAAGAATTTTAACTCTTCAGGCCACTGTGCCTCTCAATACTTTGTAAAATCAGTAAATGAGGTGAGAGTACTTTTGGAGAGTTGGAACTCTGTTTCTGTTTGAAGTTTACACACAGAACACAACAGAACAAGCTGGCTTTCTGTGGGAAACTGTCAAAAAATGAAGTTGGCCCTACAACAGAAATATTCTTCAGGTGGAACCAGTGTGCAAGAACATTGTAATGTATGTAGAACTTGACACTGCCAATTACGAGCTCCTACAACACCAGTTTCACCTACGATACCTTTACAAGTCTCCTTCTGATTCTACTGCCCCAATCGCTTTAGAGCCCTTGATAAATGGATCAGGGAACATGAAATACCTTTATTGTTCTGTTAAACTCCCTTAAAATGCTTAGGAAAGCATGGGCTTGACTGAAGTTCCAATACCGTGATGGACATAAAACTAATTTGCTTTTCCCCAAATGTCACAGACCTTGACAAAACAATACAAACTTTCCAGGTAACTACAGTTACCTATCATATTCTCCACAGGGATAAATCTAAGCTATGCTTTGGAAGTTTTTATGCAGCTACCTTGCTGGTAAGCAGCTTATTTTTATCATACAATTCAGTGTAATTCTGGTAGGCAGGAAACATGTTCTCCACAAGTTTGAGTTCTTCTTCATTCTCACTTATGTGACTCTGCAATAAGAAAATATATAGCAATGAGTGATTTAAATAGAATCAAATCCTACATTACAACCTTCCTGAGCAACCTACAGGTGCTAGCCATATAATGATAGAAACAAGTATTTGTAAAGCCTATCATTAGATCTAGTCCTTGAGCTGCTCTTTTCATCAGAGAGGTCCTTGTGAGACCAAAAGAGAAGATCCATTTCTTCCTTTACAAGTGATGTGAGATGTTATGCCTGGGTAGGCCATCTCAGTCATTTGGTGATATAACGACCCACTTAGAATTTGACAAATGTTAAAATAATGAATGAAATAATACAAATGACAGTGAGGTAAAAAAGAGAACCTCCCTACCACAGAGTGGACCCTGGAATCAGGGCAACATATATGTAGCTGTTCCATGTATCTTCAGAGGGGCTGATTAATGTCTGGTCTCAGACAAAAATTTGATCCTCCTGGAATCCCAAGGGAGCACATATTTTCCTACACTTAGTAATGACAAAAAAATGCTAATGCAGGATAGCTTTAAAATCATATATGCTTAGAACTATGTAACCAAAAAATAAAACATCCTGAAGTTTCAATAGACCTGTAAGCTTTAAAACATGTCTTTTGAAACACAGAAACTTCATCATACTGATGTTAAAAATGTTAAATAAAAGACAAAGAAGAGTAATCCTTTTATCTACTGAAATCCGCTCTGTACAGAAACAGCAGAAGGCATAGAGACAGACATAACAACCTTGGACTACGGAGAGCAACCTTCAGTAGCTGAAGGACTGCTCTTACCTATGATACTGGATGCCTATCTCCTAGTGACCATGTGCTAGTGCTTGCTGAGTTGTGCATCCTTCCAGCTATGAGCCTTCTCATTTTCTGTGTAGGTCACAGTGTTCTTCCAGAGTATCACTAATAATTTCAGAGGAATTTAATAGACAGTCTTCAAGGTAAGAACGTAGTTTAACTGTTTTGCTGAAATTATGAAAAGTCCCTGGTCTGTATGTTATCTATCCAAACAATTTAAATTGTATACAGAGCCCTCAGAGCTTACCTGCACATGGAGGTCACGAGCCTGTGCTAAATCCCCAAGTGCGCACAGCAAATCCTCTGTGCAGGAAGGGCCAAAGCGAGGGGTTATTACAGGCTGTACCCTTGGATACTAAAAACATTAAAAAGACACTCTTTGGAATTTACATCTATATGTCAATACACATAACTAAGACAAGCTTTTACACAGCAATTACATTTTTTCTCCTAGGCTTATTGCTTACTGCTTCCTTGCCAACTCAAATTAAGCTGCATAGTCATTTCCTAACTTTCATTAGAAATTTCACCACGGAAAATAGGGAATCAAATTTTTTTTTGTGCAGTTTTAATGAACCTTAAAGAAGTAATTTTCATTAGCACTCTTTTATTGAGCCACTCAGATTTTACCAGACCTCAGGAGAAGCATGCTTTCTCATATTTGCTGACAGCCCAGTATGCATTATCAGAAATAAGTCAGGGGAATAACCAGACATTTTTCTGAGTTCTGCTTCTGTGAATATCAAAGATGTAATGATGCAAAAATGCAGAGTTCTATAAAACTAAAGCTTTTTTCTTTCTTCTCCACTTATGATATCAAGAAACTGCCTCTATACCCCCTTAGTAGTAGATTAGTGGTAGCATCAGATATGCTACGCAGTAGAAAACAGCAGAGAAGACGCCAAGACTAGAGCTACAGATATTTACTTTACACCTTGCACTTCTGGGTTAAAATTTTCCTAAAAAAAAACGAAAATGGCTCTACAACTCTGCTTTCTGTCACAGGCAATAGTTGTGCATGTGGCACCATGTGGCACCACTAGAAGACAGTTATATAACTTGGTTTGCAGATTCTTATACTATCTCCCAGAAATAAGGAACTCAGAACTTCTGAACTTCTGCAGATTAGCTGACTTACTCTACTAATACATTTGATTTAGGCATTAAACTCTAGGCATCTGTTCTTAAATATTTTGAGATGTAAGTGTCAGCAAATAAAGCCATTGAAAATAAAAGGATAATAAGAAAACTATTCCTGCTTGTAATACTGGAGTGTAAACCTCAGGAGTATAAACCTGAATTTCTTTCGAAACACACTGGTAGCCAAATACTGACCCAAAATACTAGTTTGGTAATGGATTAGAAACTGTACTGCAAAAACACTGATTTCTAGTGGTTAGAATGTGGTTAGTATATTTATACACCACAGAGTGACTGACTGACTTCCACCTTTCTTTAACAGAAAACTGTCCTTTCTAGGAAGCTGAGTATTTTAAAGTCAACAGAGAACACGCACAGAACATCAGTCTGTTGTGCTCTGACCACATGAAACTGAATTTACACTACAAGTCCATTTCTCAATAAGCCAACAGAGTTTGTCAACGGGATTTCATATATCCATGCAGCATCTTCTGAATACAGAAGGAAATACAAAGAAGAAATCTTACTTTCTTTTCCAGTAGTTCTTTAACAAATCTGAAAAAGAGTAGGAAAAAATCTTTGTAATAGATTTGTCAAGTGTGTTATAAATTATGAAAAATAAAGAAAATATTTACTTGGCTTCTAGTAAGCATTTCAGACACATATTAAGAAAGTTCGGCCAGATTCTCAGATTAAATAAAAAGAGACAACACAATGAAGTCAGGACAGCTACACCAAATTATTCTTTTTGTGAATTTGATCCTGAATGTTCAGATTTTTTTTCCTTTGCAATAATTAACATTGGCAGGTGGTAATTACTCACTGAAAATAAATACAAATATATATATATACAAATATATATATATACACAAATATATATATATAGCCTATTATTTATAACTATTTTTAAGAGATGGTGCAGTATTTCATACCTCACTTAGAGTAGCTGTATATGTTCCCATTCACTTACTTAACTATTGATTTTCTGGAAATGCTTATATCAATGTTAGCGTACAAATTACCTACCTTATGGAAAATACAGTATAAATTTACTTAGTTTCGTAAACAAAAGAAGCTGCCTCAGGAACCTCTACAAAAAACCCAAGCAGTCAATATGCAGATGATGCAAATGAGCAAAATAAAACTTCCTCTGACTTTACAATGAAGAAATTCTTTGAAAACTCATACGCACAGTGTATGCAAATAATTTCCAAAAGCAAGTCTGAGATGGATTCTGGACAGGATCTCTGTGAATTTTTATGTCATAGCTTCTATTCAGAAAAACATGTACTTTTGAATTGAATCAAATTTCTCGGAAACCTTCAGATGGAAAACAAAATGATGCTGGAGGTTAGATTCACAACACTGAAGCTGGTGCTAAATAACCAGCTGTAAGCAAGAGACCTAAGCCAAACTTCTGCAAGGACCAAAGGAGTTTGAGCCCACCATTGTCTAACAGAGCCAAAATGCAATGCAAATTGGGTATCATCTGTTTGTTTCTCTTCTTACAGAGTCATCTGATAATAACAATTAATAATAATTGGTAATAATTAAATATTCACTGAAGCGAAAACTGTAACACAAGTATAACTTTCTGGTGATAATCCAAGACCTGCAGGTGGTTGTTTTCATTCTTTTTCACATTCTTTGAGAAGTGTCCACATTATTTCAAAACTAAATACCTTTCTCAAAATACCCTACACTTTGTTGGCTTTTCGAGTACTTCTCTATTAGTTAAGAAATTCAGGTTCAAACAAGTGTTTTTTGTAGCAGAAAACCAGATTTGAATAGGGGTCCTTCTCTTTTCAGATGACTACAACTATTAGTAGCGTATAAAGTATTCTAATATTTCAGTTCCCTGACATTTTATTCAACTGTCTTTGCAGGAGAAAGGTAGATTCAAACTCTTGACTTGAATTTAGATCTAATATATGAAGCACTTGGAACTGTATATTACTTCCACGCATACAACATAAATATTTCCAGAGGTTAACTGTAAAGAACTGAAATCAGTAACACATTTTCTGACAGTGTGACAGATTCTATTTCTTACGGTCTTTTAAAAAAAAAACCCACAAAACAGTTTGCCCTGTTAAGCTTGCCCTCTTAAAGGAAGACCTTTTTCATCCTCCTGAGATTTCGTTGCTGTAATTCAGGCCTGATGAGGCAAGTACTCCTGGTCCATGCTAATAAGCACACAGCTCTCTTTTCTGGACAGCTCTGAAGTACTTGTGGCACACTCATCAATAGCTGAAAACCATTAGTTATTAACACAATTACATGATAACGGAGTTGGAGGCACAAAATATTTTTTAAAAAGCTATTTAGATCATTCTGAAACTTTAAAAAATATCAGAAATGGAAGTTCTGCCATTTTTGAGGCCCACTCAGTGGGACTTATGTTGTATATGTGAAGGAATATAAATACTAGTAGAGTGCCAATGACTAATACTACATTTTAAAAATTTCTTTAAATATAAAGCAGATTAGAAATCTGTGACAATTTCTAACTTCTACTGGCATTCCTCTAGCATGATTTGCAAAAATAAGCAAGTGACTTCACACAAGTGCCACAAGAGGTTTCAAATACTATACTGAAAGAGCAAATACCTAGCAGTCAGACAAGCATTTATACAAGTAAATAAACAGTCCCGTGAGAAAATCTGTGTGTCTGTTTAAGCATTTTCTGAGTATGGATATGAAACACAAGGGAAACCTCAGGCATCAGACAGCCATAGTTCAGTTTGAGGTCCCCTCCGCCACATAAATTGCCTACATTGGATTCTTCTTCATTCTCTCAGCTTTGAGTTAGAGTAATTTCACAGGTGCTATACTGGAGGAGAGGAGACCCATAGCAGGTTTAAAATGGGGTATATGAAAGCTGACTCCTACAACTCAAACATAGGTTTGTCCTAAATGGGAGAAGGAAACAGATCACAACTTAATGGAGGCAAAGGAACTGATTGCTACCCTACCACCCCATGTCAGGCCACATCACCTCCACACACAAAGCTGTGAGCTTCTCCCTTTCTTTGGAAGAGCCAGAGAGAAAACACAGGGGCTATGTAGTAACTGGGCATGCAGGCATTGCCTGGACCATAGGAAACAATACTGTCAGAAGGAAAAAAACCTGTTCCTAATAAATTTACAACTGTAAGTTCTTACTCAACTTCACATTCACTTTTCATATGTATGAAGAAGTCTTATTTCTAAAGGCTGTGCCATCACTTTAATCACCTTACCTTTCTGTCTCTTGGATAGAGTCAGCAGTAGTCTCTTTGTATTGTGGCACACTGTCATTCATATCCATGCAGACTTTTCCAACAAATGCTCGTTGACCGAATTTATCTGTTGAGATGCATAAGAATATAAAATTCTCAATCACTGGTTCTGAAAATGCTATCAAAGCCTTCACAGAAATCAAAATAGCAAATTCCACTCAACTTCATTTATGTCTTTTTCTTATCTCTAATTTGGGACCATCCATGTGACTTCTAAGAAGAGAAAACAAATAAAAAAGACAACCACATTTAAATAGGAGATCTCCCCTTCCACCATAGTACCCAACTTTATAGATGTTATAATTGAGGATTAGATTACTGTAGTTTAATCACAACCAGAATTCATAATGGTAGTATATGAACAAGACTCCTGTGAAGTAGAGGATGAGAAACACAGGCATCAAAGTACTGTAGCTGCAGCAGATTACCCTGAGCTGAGAAAAGGCACGAAAATCTCAGCAAACCATCTCTCCTTAAGAGAAAGGAATGGCATTGCAAACATGACTCCTACGTGTAGCTGGATGGAGAAAATTACCACAAGCCTCTCTCTCGAGATGTATCCATTCCAGGATTCAGAACACATGTAAAAATTAAAAGGAATGTATGTAATAGTAAATCCTAAGTTTTTAAACATGTTTCTAAATCAGATCTCGGGTTTTTTTCCATTTATACTACCCAAGTTGTTGAATACAAGGGCTAAGTTTTAGGTTTCCCTACAAAACCAGAAAGATTAGGGAATTTTTCATGGAAATCAAGATTCTTAATAAAATATTTGCTTTGGGAGCTGGCTGAGCCTTGAGAAATCCTGCAAGAATCACAACACTTTCAAACAGCAGACATTTACAACAGTGAATAGAAGGGAGGGATACGATCCTGACAAAATTCTGGGTTTGGAGGGTGCATGGAGATTTTTGATGTCAATATTCAACTGTAACTTCAGAGTATCAGGAAATCAATGCACCTACTGCACTTCTTGTCATTCAACCCTTTAATTCCTAAATAACCAAAAGACTAGAAAGAGCTGAGAACTGCAGCTTAGGAGTAACTCCAGCAGACCTAGTTCAAGCTCAGCCAGCAGCTGATTTGTGAATGAAGACACGAGCAGAAACAACAGTAGGAAAGAGGCAGCTAGGTGAGCAAGGGTAACTAGGATGGATTTTGGGGACACTGTGTGATAGATACAATGAACAAAAAGCAAATTAGTAGAAATGTCTAGCTAGTGTAAAAATTCTAAGCTGTGTTTCCTCTAAATAATACAGTCTGTGCAATATCCTTCAAAACTCACTGTCAGTCTTACCTATAATTTCAGCAAGAAGAAGAGAAGTATCTGTGTAAATTGTTGCAAAGTAGCAAGCTGTAGTTGTGCCATTCTTTAGAGTTCGTCTCTATAAAAAGAAATCAGTTTCAACCGTCTGAAAAAAAAAAAGTAGTCAAGCTGCCAAAATGCAGAAGAGGCAGTCTGATTTCAAACTGTGAGAATACTTAATTATTGTAAAATTGTGTAGTAAAGTGGTAAGGTAAAATAAAGATTTTTAATTTCATAATTTTTTTTTTAAGTCTGAGTGTTAATAAATACAAAAATTCCTCCTCCAAATACATGAAGGATTTTAAAAATGGTTAAACCCATAGAAATCATTCTGTATTTCCTTCACTTAAACTGGAAAAAAAATTTGACTTATATTTAGAAATACAATCAACCAGTGATTTATGTTGTTTCCTAGTTTTGAAAGGCTCTCCATTTTTCAGTGAAGCACTGTTAACTTCACATTAGCAAAGCAAGATTTTGGGTTTTCATTTGGCCACTGGAAGTGGCTGAGAAAATAACCAAACATTCAGGTATAAAACTCCTGTTTTATACTAAGTAAAAAACTTCAAAGTAAAAATATACTGAGAACAACTGCTCAGAGTGCCACTTAATTATTTATTTAATTATAGCATTTGAAAGGAGAGGGTGGTTGGTACCAGTTCATATGACTTTTGGAGGATGTAACAGTGAACAAAGAGCCATTTAAAATTACATCAAGTCACAAAGAAATTTGTAATTTCACTTGATATTGGGAATAATGCATACTATATTTACCACTCAACAGAATACAGCTTTAAATTACATTTTTAGAGTCTGGCTACAATGTAATTTGGGAGTGTAATTTAATTTTAATTTTTTAATGACAGAGAAAAGGTGGGACATCCAACACAACTTTTGAGAATGACTAGTGCTAATTATTTGATAGACAAGAAGTCAAGCTCTTTTCAGTACAGTATTGAATAATTAAAAATATGTCTTTAAGAGTTCATAAAATGAGTCTCAAAAATAATAATGATGTCTTTACTGAGATAAACCAACTTTGGTCTTCTTAGCTTTTAAAACCCAGAGTTCTCTACTTCTGGATTTCTAACATCGCTGTTAAATGAAATCTAAAAACATTCTGTTTCTACAACCTCATAATAAAGAATTGGCTTTCCAAAATTTGAGGAACCAGAGGAGGTTCCAGCTAAAATCTTGCAAATTTCACATACTTTTTTCTTTTACCAAGTACAGAAAGTGGTTATTGGAAACAGAATTTTGATTTTAAAAAGAATCACTGTTTTCACTACAAATCCAAAAGTACAAAGAAACATACAAAACAATATCTGCTCCATGCATGTTTAGTCCTGTTTCTAACAGTTGAAGGTTATTAACCGTCTCAACAAACATTGCAGACCCATTGATATTCCGCAGCAGTGGCTGCTTAAGACGTTTTCTTGACCTTGTTCTACTTGATAAACATGGGGAGAGCTTAAACATTCTGTTGAAGCTCCTACAACTAACTTCCATCTATCATTAGCAATTTTTTTTCAGGTGATGTTATTAAACAACTTGCACAGTGAGGACTGTAGCTGTACTGATGTCACCTGACCTGAACTAATAGAGACAGTAACAGTTTGTTGAGGCACACAGCTGGAAAGTGAGATTACCTCTATGTTGTAAGCAGCTAAAGGAACAAGGGCTTGTAACCAAGGTGTTCCTACTTGTTTCCACTATGGCAGATTACAGAAAGTATTTTTTTTAACTTGTGTGTCAAGAACAGTATATGTATGTATTTCAGACTCACTATGCTATTATTTTGACAACACTTGTTGTCGTAGTATTAGACTTACACAAGGCAACTTATGCTGTCCAAATCATTTAATCTGCTGATAGTATTTCAGTCAACACATTAAAGGATACATTTCATTTATAGGACCGAATCAGTACTATGCAACGTGACCTAGCTGCTTATTGATTATCAAGTGGAATTTGACCTTGAACCCTTTATATTGCACAAAATATTCTAACCCAAACACAATCTCTCTCTTTTTGCCACAGAATTCATCTAAAGCCCCTGAAGTGAAAGATATCCCTTCTACAAGGACTTCAGCTGTAGAATAGTCTTCCTTAATTATTACAAACCAGCACATATTTGGTTTGCATCTTCTCTTTCATATAGTCTTTGCAGAAGACTATTTCATAAGGAGAGGGGGGAGGGCATAAAAAGACTTTTTTTTTTTCACTATGCTTGATTATAGCTGCATTGAGGTTGTCAAGCACCTGCTCATTACACCAGCTCTCAGAGTACCCTTAAACATTGGTCGTTGTACTCAGATATCACAAAAGAGGATAAACAAATTCACTGTTAACCATATCTTATCAGTACCAACTAGCAGGGGACACTCTTGCCTGTCAATTAGTACAGTGTTGGTTTTATATGGCTTTCATGACATAAAAAAAAGCCCTACTATTTCTGCTGACTTTCTGAAAACATAAAAGTATTTCGCAAACATGAATGTTGTCAAATAGGTAAATGACATTTGCAGTACTTACAACAACTCTGGTGTAGACCTCCTCTGCAAAATCACTGTCTTTGTATTTGGCTTCTGTTGGGAACGTGTAGGTAGTCAACCACTGCAAAAGAGGTAGATCTACTCTTGTACCAGTAAATGAATACTGAGGAGCATGAATGTGTGTATCAACCATTCCTGGCATGAAGAATTCACTAGGAAAAGAAAAGAAAATTATAGCAGTCCAAAATGCCACAAAATTTTCCATGGTTAAGCAATTTTGCTTTAAATAGAACAGTTGAGCAAAATCCACCAGAGTATATGGTAAGTACAGATTAAACATCCTCTTTCAGTATCAGCCTATCAGCTCCTAGTGTACATCTACCCATCCTCCTTTTATGGTACGAAGCAGCTGAATTACCTTTTACACAGACTTATATATAGCTAAGTGAGAGAAAAGCAACATTAGAGCATGATGAATCGAATTATCTTTAATATTTACCCTGACTAAATATCAACAAATAAAGCCAAACTGACTCCACAGTAAGTAAAATTACTCCACTGTAGAATCCACCTGAAAAAGAGAAGATTTGAGCACAGTTTTGCTTCCTAGTATGGATATATTTGGAATGCCTCTAGCTGCCAGACCATTATATTTACAGAACTATAACTTTCTATATCCAAGGTCTCCTCTATATTATACATGTGTCTCTATATATACTCAACGAATTTCAAGGCTTAATGGAAGAACAGCCACTGTGTCTGCAATTGCAGACACAGACACAGTTTAAAAAAAATCCTTCCTCTATATCTCAACACAAAGATACTTAAAATGGAATTGGAATATCGTTTGTTGTGTAGTGTTCATGCAAGAACAGAAATGACTATATGAACATTACCAGGAGGCTACTATAATTATTTTGGTTTGTGCTGCAATTCCATACAGTATAAAATTTCTCCCACTCCTCTTCCCTTTTCCATGACTACTGAAAGAGCAGTGATTCTGTCTGCTCGTACATCCCCTTCTTCCTGTTTTCCTGCATGCCAGAAATGGTGAAAGATCTTTCTCAATCTGATCCATATTCCCAGCACCATTTTCCTCAGGCTATTTCAAGCACAGAAAACACCTGATGATTCATATATTCTGTATGATTAACCTTCCAAAAAACGTACAGATTTTTTTAACAATTGAACATTAAAATGGTCCTACAGTGCCAGGTTCTAAGTTACAAGCCATTTATGGTTGGGTTACTACATGCAAAGCATAGCAGGCACAATCCAAAACTATTTTACTTCACCAGAAATGTAGATTTCACAGGCTAAAGAAAAAAGAAATACTTTAGCTGCAATATGGTTAGAAACCCAGGACTCTTTGTTTAGAAGGTTTAAATCTTCTAATTTTACTAGAACTCTTAAGAGCTCTCAACAGAGCTGAAACAGAGCTTTGCCCATAAGATTGGATTTAATGTGCTCCCTGTCAAAATGTATTCACAGAGACTCACATTACTTCGCTCAGAGCCATTATTTCACTCAGAGAATAAACTGCATTTGCTGAAATTTATCTAAACAAAACACATACTGGTTACTCAGTTCTCTTATGTCAGATGTTTTGAACCCCCACTTCTTAGCAAGTTGTTCTTGTTGATCAGTTTGTTCCAAAAACACAATCTAGAAGAAAGAAAACACAGTTAGATACTTTAAACCTGCATCCCACATCAACTTCACAGGAAGGCACAATGAGTCATTTCTTAAATCAGATTTTCCATACTTACTACAAAGGTGATAAGTTTGCATTGAAACACTTACTCTTCCTGACTATCAAGCGTGACTTTGAAATTCCTATTCACAATCTAGTGAATAACTGCACCCACTTTGTAACTTGTAAGAAAACAATTAATGCTTTCTCAAGCAACAGGCAGGCGGAACCACGCAGACTGGCATTACTATAATGTACCACCATACCAGCAGCAGAGTCATTTGTTTTGGAGGTGTGCAACAGCCTTACAGGAATGCATTTACAATGTTCAAAACAAGAGGGGTCAAACGAATTGCTTTGCCTAGGACTGACTGGCACCAAGCTAAATATTTTCTAATTTTATGCTTATGCCATTAATGTTGGATTTTTTTTGTTTATTGACTACCCGGGAAGACAAAATAAATTTATGGAAAACGTGGATAATCTTTTAATTTTCCAGAACAGACTAAAAGGATGCCTAAGATCTTCACTTGTTTCAAAAAAAGCCTGCAATCTGGAGCCTAACTCATCCCCATTTGACTCCTAGAGGACACTGACTCCACTGCTGCTGAGTTTCTATTTCCTAGTTAGAATTCTAGCATATTTTCTGTTTAAGTTCCGTGGTATTTTAATCGCAAATACAACTCCTGGCAGCTGAATTCTCAACTCTTTAATTTTCTAATCTGGCAATAATAGGCACGACAACTCCCAAAGAAACAAAAAGCGGGGAGTCTAGGTAGTACAATGCCCTTCACAGACTCAAGGGGTCCTCCTGGGTTCCCACAACACTTCACAGAGTATTAGCCCACATTAGCTCCCTCACCAAAGACAATCCCTAACTTCTTGCCTAACAATAGTTTCTGCCAGAAACCAATTCATGGTCTTCTAACTCTCATGGTATAAGAGCTCATTCCTTTAAATTCAAGAGAGTAATCTTACTGTTATCAGCATTCTTCCGAAGATTCCCAGAATGAGGGCCTGTATCACCCTCACCATGTCAGTTTCTAAGGCAGCAATTAAAAAAAAGGAAAGCAAAAATCAAATAGCTGTAAAAAGACAATAGGAAGGAACCTAGGAGGAAGATCAAGAGGACCAAAAGAGATTGTTTAGCAGTTATCCGTTTTTTTTATGTGTATAAGCTTTAGCATTTTCTACTTTTTCTACAGAGAAAAATACAAAAAGATGGCTAAACTGTAGATAGGCTGTTTGTTGACCGCCTAGTCTTTCAAATGCACATATGGCTTAGACGACTGATACTATCTAAAGAGCAGATGTTTTAAATTTTTAGTCAGAAAAAGACCTATTAAAATCATACAATATTAATAAACATTACACTAGCAAAAATCGTAAGAATATTATAGTCCATTAATGTATCACATAAAGCAGTATCTCTGCCCTTCTAAAAAAGAATATCGCCAGCTTAATTAGCTGTATATCTGCAGAGAGCTTTGAATACAGACCTACTGAAACTTCTGATGAGCAATAAAGGAAATGCCACTCACGCTGAAATCAAAATGGATGCAGAATGAGTAATATAAGAGGTGCTGAGGGAAGAGGGGAACAAAAAAAAGAGAGAGGGAGTGAGAAAGAAACACCAGATGGCAAATTCTGGAAACAGGCGTTGCCATGGGAAAGAAGTGGCTATTATATACTCCTAGGGTGCAGATAAATGAAACATTATAAAACATTTAAATCATGGAAGAATGAAGAAAATACATTTCAAGGGAGCTGGAGATACAAAATTGGCCCTAAACCTGACATTCTATTATTGTTGAACGTGGCTATAGATGAATCAGTAAGACATCTATAGTTTTCAAACAAAATTCCAGACAGAATTCTTTGGTCACTCAAAAGCTGTTCCCCATTGCTTTATGATGCATTTGCTCTGGTCAGCATTCTAACATTGAATACTTTAAGGTCTTTGAGGTCCCAGGCTTACATTTGTTTGAATATCTGCTTGTACATTGAAGGTAATCACCTGGTGCACTGGTTCTTTAAATTGGTTCTGGACCTTAACTCTGTAAAAGCATGAAAAAACTCTACAGCGGAGTCACTACACAGCAAAGAGAAGTACACAAGCAAGACTAAGACTTTCAGGTTGTAAAGAAGCAAGTCAAGGACAACAACCAGTATTTTAGGAAAGGTGTATCACAAAACCCAGGATCAACAGCTGCCAACAGTAGTGCCCAAACAGTTCTGATGTGTCACCTGTGATACAGGGCTAAAGGATCCAAAGATGAGGAGGTCAGACCTTCCTACCCTGGAGACCAGCTCAGAGCTTTTTTATTCCAAGAGACACCCAAAGCTCCTCTGTCACCACACAGTTGGTCTAATAAACCATGCATCGACCATGACGCAGTAAACTCTTGACTGCCTCCAAGCACCACAGTATAAATAACTTTACTACCAGAAGAACAAAAAGTGAATGTTACTACTTGAAGGAACAGGCATTTTTTTGATCCAGCAGTGCCTATGTTACTTTGTTTCTGGCTATGATATTCATAGATTAACCTGAGTAAGGGCTCCATTCTTCTTTCTCTTTGCACATGCTTCTCTTCCCTCCCTGTTGTCACAATGGTTAGCTGAGAGACATGATGCCTATTTATTGCCTAGCTCCCAAAACTGGAATGTGTGGCCAGATGAGAGACAGGAGCCCTTATTAGAACTAGGTCCTGAATGAACAGCCCAACCTGCTGGGAAAGGATAAGCAACGAACTCCAGATGGATGTTGGTGCCTTGGTACCTTCCTCCTTGTACAGCTCACACAAGTCACTTGCTACCCTAGCTGGCTTAAATCAAATGCTTATGTTTGGTAGTACTTAAGAATATTAACTCCTACTCCACAAGAACTATTCCCGTCTTCCACAGGAGCTTTTAGCTTAATACTTGCTCTATTTACTTAATATTCTACTGAGTTAATTACACCAACATTTCAATGATAACTCACATTTGGCACCTGTCACTATTTTCTTTACCCTGAGCAATACTGCTATTTCTATTTGCTTTTCTTCAAGAGCAGCACTGCACTGCTCTGTAAACCACTCAGTTAAACACAGTCCTTATTTTGCTAACTTAACAATTATTCAAATCTTCATACCTGACAGTAGTGTTTTCCTTGCTAAAGCTTCCTTTTCATCTTAGGGATGCAAAGCTTAGGGAGCTTGCATTTCATCTGTGGCCTTTACCAGCCAAGTATCCCTGCACACAGCGAGGCTCTGGGCAGTGTTTCTATGGCAGTGGTTGTATGCTTCTGTTCCTTGGAGGACAGGCAGGGACTCACACTGGAAAACAGAACCTGGCTGCTCACAAAAGCTGATCTGTTCACCCTTTCAGAGATTGTGCAAGATTTTTCCACGATGGAGTCAGCAACGTGAGGAAAAAGAAAAATACAGAGTTAGTTAAACTTACTTCTTTGGGAGTAATTCTGAAATATTTTGGCTTTTGGACAACAAAGGCAACCAATTTTTTAATCATCATGTCCTTCTTTAAAAGCCAGCTCTTCTGTGATTTCAGTGGAAGTTCTGCATGACATTAAACTGAGTAACAGGCTAAAGGATACTAAAACTTACTGTACCAGACCCTGGAATAGTAAAATGCCAAGAATTTGTATTAAAAAGAGAAGAAAATGAAAGTCTTTGTTATTCTACTCTGGAATTTTATTTTTTAACATCTTTGGTTTACAGGAAAATATTTTATTTAAAACAACTGCATGGGAATGTGCCAGTTTATGCAAGGAAAACGATATCTAGTGAATCTTTGTTCACTAGGAGAACAGAAAAAGCAACTGAGAGCACAAATCTCTAGGTATATCTTACGAAGGTACTCGCTGTTCAAGAAAATCACTTAAAAAGTCTTGATTTCCTAAGGATGCTGAGTAGGGATCCTTTTCTGGAAATTGCCATTAGAGAGAGCAGAATAGGGTATGAGTTTCTGGTTCCCACACAAAACAACCCTTTTTTTATTCAGGTCTACTGTTCCTCTTAATAGTTGACACCAGCCAATATATAGTTATGTAAGTTTTTATTCCACTCCCATACGTCAAAATACAGCTTCTCATAGGCTTTGCTGTGCCTTGCACCAGGTTTCTCAAGAGGTCTGAGGGCTGTCTTGAAACAAGACCTCACAGACTCACATGAATATAGAAAATAAATACTGTAAGGGCTTGACCTGTGCTATGTACAGATTTCAAATGCTACTGAAGCCTGACTCACTGAAGCCTGTTATTTAGCTGCAAGAAAGAAAATTATCTTTTTTTATTATATATAGGGTATCTATATGTTACTGAGTCTACAGAAATTATCAATCTACATACACAATGTGCACTGTGAAACTGAGCGATATTTTCAAGGGAATGATACAGCTTCCATTCCAGAATCAATCATGCAACACTAGTTTTAAGCCACGAACATGCCCGACATCTTCAAAACTCTTTTGGGGGTATATGCCATTGTTTTTCTTGTGACAAAAGATAAAAAGCCCCACTCAGAAAGCTGTGCATGTGTACAGGGGGGTCACTGCAATTACTCATAATCACTATTTCCATAGCTAGAGAATGAAAAAAGCGCTTGTGAAAGTGAAAGAAACCGAAAGAACGCGTGGTCCAGGCACCCAGCTTGTTTGGAAACATTCAGCGCACTACACTTCAAACAGATTTAAGCTACCTGCAAACGTGCCAAGGAGACAGCGTGCCATCCAGTTATCTCCAGCCCCGGCAAGCACGGAATCCCTTCTCCGCAGCTCTTTTTCTCCTGCCGAGTACTTCGAGTGCGAAAATTTTCCACTTTCTCCCCACAGAGCGGCGAAGACGGCCCTGACCCTCACCTCCCCCAGAGCGGGACTAGGGACCGAAAGGGTCGCTCCTGCCCCGAGCCAGGGGCACCTGGGGCAAGCGGGGCACCTGGGGACCACCGCCCCGCCACCTCCCGCGCCCGAAGCAGCCGCTCCCGCTGCCCCGCGCTCACCGTCCCGCTATCGTCCACCCCCAGCAGGTGTCCGTGGAGGATCTCCATGGGCGCGGAGGCGCTGGAGTGCACGAAGGTGCCCCTGAAGACGTGGGCGAGCGGCGGGCGCTGCGGGGAGCCCATGGCGGCCACGGCGCGTCGGCTGGCCGTGGCCAACGGGGCTCGCTGCGCCGTGGGAGCTGCCACCCCTCGGTGTCTCCGGGTGCCCGCGGCGGCTTCCTGGAGCTGTCACCATTTCCCCACCCCCTGGTGACTTATCTCTTCGGGGAGTGGTTTCGGCAGAGGGAGGGCGAGAGGCCGGGCCGCCCCATTCCCGTTCCCCCCACGCCACCGGGATGGTCCCGACCCGTCAGCCGTGCCCGGCGCCGGTCCCCGCTCCTGCAGGGATGAGTACTTGCCTCTGCATTGAGGCAGAACAGCCTGAAGCGCTGCCCGGTGGCGTTTGGGGGTTCCAGTTACTTCCTGGGAAGTGGTTAGAAATCCCTCAAGGTGTCTGGCAGTATTTCACAAGTGCCCGGCCACTAACTTTTGTAACCAACCCGAAGGCTGTAACTGCTTTCAGAAGTTTTGTTTACAAAAGTTTGAGTTTGTAAGCTTGAACTAAGAACAACACCACAAGTGCCCTCTGGGTTTCTGTTTGAATACACCTTTCTTCATCAAGTTATCAAGTAATGAATGAACTTTGCACTAAGGGCACTGACATTGTTATAACTGGATCGCAAAGTTTGTCACTGTGTAGTTTATCATTAAAAGACCTTTGCTCTTGCCACTCTGCTCTTACTTTGTAAGTCCATAAGAGACTGTCTTTCCTACAGGATCTCCAGATCAATGGTGGGAGGAGAGAAAGGCATGGCAAGAAGCCATGGAATTAATTTAATTTTGGTCTGCTTTGAGCATATCATCATCCTTTATCTTGCTTTCTTTGAATAAGAATGCTTTAAGTTACTGTGAAAAAAATACTGTTTAAAAAATAGTAGACTTACTGACTCCAGCTGAAAGATACTACCTTGACTATGCTATCAGCTTAGGCAATAAAGTGTCCAAAATAAAATGGATATGTGAAAGTGACTCTTAAATGCTGGTATTGATAATTTCCTGTGAGAGGTCTCATATTTTAAAAAGATTCCCAGTGAGATGAAATGGATTTTTTAAGACACTAGGTGGGTTTATTTTCATTGTATTTCTGATCTCTTTGACATAAGAAGCTAGCAAATTGAACAAAACACAAATTGGTCTTGCAAGTTAATCTATTTTGGAGAAAGTGGCACAAGAATCTTTTAGGCAATTCAGTTTGTTTACAATACTGTAGTACTTCCTCCTTCCTTGAACAGTAGGGTGATATTTTTTTTTAAAAAAAGCACCAAAGGACTTGTAAATTAGGACTTGCAAAAGCCGCCTTACAAAGATGTTTCTGAAGATGGTACACTATGTTTATTAAGGCTGTAGCTGAAATGAGCTGTATGCCAAACTGCGACCCCAGGTGAAGAAAATTATCTTTTGCTATGCAAGGATAAAGCGTGAGAGATAGGCTGGTTTTGCCAATGAATAACAAAAGCTACAGGAAGTAGAGCTGAGAAAGAGTGAACAGAGACCAAACCCTGCAGAGGTAAATTCACTTGCTCTTGCTGTGAAGAGAATAGTGAAAACAATTTTAACCAGCAGTAGCTACTGCTCTACACAACTTACCTCTCCCCTTGTGGCTGCAGCTAGGCCAATTTTTCAAGTTAGCTCAGTCCCACTGTGTTTTGTCCTCTCCAGTATGCTGCCCTAGGTGTCTGTGTGGTTTACTTAACTCACATTAGGCTACACATGGCTTTTGATTTCAAATCCTGGGCTCTTGTGGTGTCTGCTACCCGGACACACATTCACAGTGCTCCAAAGTAGTATTCAGCAGAGCTGTTTCTGAGAAAGGCTTTGATTGCTTTTGGTGGACTCTGGGGCTGCTCCTGAGAACCAGAGACTACTTCAAACCTTGTTTTCCATTCAAAATCTCATTATTTTCCTCCATCTACTTTACATAATCCAGTCGATATTTATGTACAAGAAGAAAATGAAAAACACTGATATTTCTTCCTTTAGAACTTTTACTGAGACATGCAAATAACAAACATTGTTACTGATAAATATATTGCCCTAAGAGGTTTCCAAACACTCTGAAGACTAGTGGTTTCTTCTGCATTTTTATTCTGTCATGTGGGAGAGCATGGAATTCCCTGAAGAGGGTAGGTGGAAAAACAGTTACACACTTCCCTCCTCCCAGATTTTTTTGGTTATTAGTTTGCAAATTACACATGTATGTCCTAGATATTGACATGGATGAGATCTCAACCAGCTGTTAAAAACTGAGTCATTCTTCCAAAATATAAGAGAATTATGCTGATGTATGTTTAGGTTTGCTGGGGTACGTTGGACTAGTACTTTACCTCCTTGGATAGAAGTGTAATGTTCTGTTGTGATTGTTATATTCCAATTAACTTCAAAAATGTTTGAAATAACTTGCTTTTTTTTTCCCAGAATAGTTGAGGGTCTGGAGTCTGTCTTGCCATTCAGTAGCTTTAAGACTCTCTTTGTTTTCTGAATCATTGTCTTCTAGTTAACTACAGAAATGTGTCTTTAGTCTGTGTCCTGAAGACGACTTCAGGACTAGAAGAATAATCTGTCAATGAACTTCCAAGAGCACAGGGACAGATTTTAGCAGGATTCGTGTGTCTTCATTCCCATTAACACTTTGACTTTCTGATTATTTTTTTCATTTGGTATACTGTACAATCAATGCCTTGTTTCAAAGTTTCAGATCACTTAAGCTGATCCTGCAACATCTGAGTAATATAAGAAAAACGAACTTGTTTCTTCCCCTCCCACTTTCAAATTATAGTTGATGGGGTACATCATGCTGAACAGAAGCTCCTATTATAAGGACTCTGTTGAGGCAAGAACCTGCAGGGCTTGAGTATCAGGGTACAATAATTACTGTTCTGATACAGAAGTGAATGTTCTTATTGCATTTTATGGTCAAAATGTACCTTTTATATAACTTGTAACATAGCAATTAAGGCAATGTAGAGACAAAATGTAATTGATTTATCTGTTATTGAGTGATTTTTGTCCATAAAAAAGAACTGAATATGCAGTACATACTGGGATTATTCAGAGAAAGAAAGGTAGTGAAGAATGATAAGTATCTATTCTCAAATGTGAAATTAAGTTTGGCGCTAGAATCAGTCCAGCATAGACTACTTCAAGCACCTCATTTTCCCTGAAATATTTACATCATCATCAGTAGTTTCCACTATTTTAGTTCTCCATCTCCATCTAAAACTGAAAATTACTCCACCCCAAAAGGGAAAGAAGGAATGACCATATATACAAGCTGCATTTCTTTTACTGCCATGAGTATTCAGTCTGCAGATCCTTGACAGACCTTTAAGCCTTTGATTCCTGAGTCTACAAAGGCTTGGGAAGGGAAGACTCAGAAACCTCCAAGTGAGCATCTAATATTTTCCACTTCAAAAAGGACATAATACTGTCATAAAGTATCCCATCATTATAATTCATAGATAGTATGTCTTACTTATTCACTGATACATAATTACCTGAAGCACAGATTGGCTGATGGTTGGCCTGAGCCCTTCCCCTGAAAAAAAATTTGTGGAAATACATTACATGATGAATATTTGTTTTTCTTCAGTCTTCCCAGTAATGGGAGGAGAATTTGGAAGAAATGGGCAACCCAGGATATAAATACCTGGCTCTAGGACTGGTGCTTCTCCCATGGAAATTCTTGAAGTTTGTTGGAGATAACTTCTTGTTACATGTACCCCATGAGCCAACTAAGAAAGATACCCTCCTAGATTTGCTACTTGTGAGTAAAAAAGGACTCCTCTGTGATGAGATGGTAGGTGGCTGACTTGGCCACAGTGAGCATGAAATGGTTGAGTTTAAAATTTTCAGTGTAATGAGAAAAAGAGACTGCAGAGTTGCTGCCCTGGACCTCAGTACAGTAAACTTTAAGCCATTTTGGGTGCTATTTAGCAGAGTACCCTGGGAATCTGTTTTTGAGGGTTAAGGGGCCCACAGGTGCTCGTCAGTCTTAAAGAGCTGCCTTTTAGAAGCACAGGAGCAGGCAATACCACTGAGTAATAAGCGCAAGCAATGGGGGCAGAATACCAGCTTGGCTGAACCGGGAACTCTTCACGGAACTCAAGAGGAAAAAGAAATTGTATGATCTCTGTCAATGAGGTCAGGCTTCAAAGGAAGAGTACAGAGCTGTGGTTTGTGTATGCAGGGAGAAGACATAAAAGACAAGCTCAGCTAGAGTTGAAACTGACCAGTGTTGTTTCAAATAACAAGAAAGGTGACGGGTGTAGTTTTTCTGGACTATGGAAGACTTTTGATACTGTCCCTCACAGCATTCTTCTGGACAAGTTGTCTAACTGGGATGAGCAGCTTCACAGTATCCTGAGTGAAGAACAGATTGAACAGCAGGGCACAAAGAATTGTAGTGAACAATTCTACTTTTGGCTGGCGATTTGTCATCAGCAGGCTTCAGTTCTAGTGCCAGTATATTTGTCAACAGTCTGGATGCAGGAACTGAGTGAAATGTTAGTGAGTTTGCAGATAGTACCAGACTGGAAGGTGCTGTTAACTCTCTTGAGGGACAAGATGCCTCGCAGAGGGATCTGGCTAGTTTAGAGTGTTGGGCTGTGATTGATGGGATGAAATTTAACAAGTTGAAATGTCAGATTCTGTGCTTAGGGCAAAAGAATGCTGGGCACAAGGATAAACTGGGAGAGAAGTGGCTGGAGAACAGCCCTGTAGAAATGAGTCTAGGGACAGTGGTTGACAGTGAACTCAGTGTGAATCAGTAGTGTGTCCTGGCAGCCAAGAGGACAAACCACGTCCTGGGGTGCATCAAACACAGCATAAGAGGTGATTATCCTGTTATGTTTAGCGTAAGCGCAGCCTCACCTTGAGTACTGTGTGCATTGCTGGGCCTTATAATTTAAAAAGGATGTTAACATGATTGAATGCATCCAGAGGGAGGCAATACAGCTGGTGAAAAGGCTGGAAGACATATCCTGTGAGAAGTGGCTGAGGACTTTGTCCAGTTAAAAGGAAAGGAGGCTGAGGAGTGACCTCATTGCTCTCTACAGCTTCCTCAGGAGGGGAAGTGGAGAGGACTGTACTGATCTCTTCTCCCTGGGATTCCTTGATAGAACCCATAAGAATGTTCAAAGCTGTGTCAGGGAAGGTTTAAACTGGACATTAGGAAGTCTTCCTTTACCAAGATGTTGGTCAAATATTGGAACAGGCTTACTAGAGAGGTGATTGATGCCCGAGGCCTGTCAGTGTTTAAAAGGCATTTGGACAGCATCCTTAACAATTTACTTTAACTTTTGGTCAGCACTTAATTTGTCAGGCAGTTGGACTAGACAATTGTGGTCCCTTCCAACTGGAAGAGTCCGTTCTATACTAGTAATGGAACAGGATCAGTTGATTTCTTGTCATGACATCATCATAAATGATTATACTTATTTAAAAAAAAACTGTCGTATTTCATGTTCAAAACCCATAAAACCAAATATTATGCTTATCAATGACTAGACATTTACCTAATTTTGTATTGCTAGCAGAAGACAAAATCCTTAAGACATGTTGACAAAAATAAATTGTCGTAAGGAACTGAAGTGAGCAGTTACTATTGACTGCCTTTTTAATGCTGTCCACACATAAACATTTTTCCTGCTTTAAAGAGGAGCAAATGATTGCTCTTTCCTCTTTTAACCTTACCTGTCAGTGGTGACTTATAACCCTGATGAGCTCAGCTGTCCAATACGCTTCCATTTAACACTGTAATTCATTTTCTTTTTGAGTGATCCATCAACTTTGAACTATGATGACTAATCAAACTTACAAATATAACTAATAATGCATGTATCCAAACCTACTCTTGTAAAATGTCTTAATACTCACATTGTATTAACCAGTAGTTGCATTTCTAAGCTGTAGGAAGGACCTCTTCATATGGGCTAGTATTCAGTCAAGTAGTAAAATTGTTGTGAAAGGTTTTCTGATCAAATTGGAGGATGTCTACTAGAAATGTAAAAATAATATCACAATATTGTTATGTCACCACTTTGTTCCACAAAATATTAAAACATAAATATGTAAGTACTGTGAGAATTAAAAAGAAATTCCAACACTTACTGAATTCCAGTGGTAATAGTGAGGTGTATAAACTGAATTGACTAACTTATTTATTCCTGGCTACACAGTTTTCTGGATTATCTCAGCTCTGTTATTGAAAAGGAATTTATTTTTATGACCTGCTGACAGAAAGTTTCCTTTTTCCATCCAAAATAGAGTTTCTAAGCCTTCTAAAAATGGCAACCTCTTTTTAGAGCTGTACAGCATTTCTAACTTCCCAATAATTCCTCGTAGAAGTTGAGAGGGAGGGGGAAAAAGGGGAAGGAGGAAGAGGGGGAGTGAAGGGAAGGAACATATTGATGATAACCATTATGCATGAACTGGCTGGTTGACTGTGTCCAAAGAGTTACAATCAATGTTTCAGTGTCCAAATAGAGATCGGTAACAAGTGTTGGCCTTCAGGCATCTGTACTGCAACTGGTCCTGGTACTGTTCAATATTTTTATTAATGACATAAACAGTCTGATTGACCCCACCCCCAGCAAGTTTGCAGATGACACCGTGCTGAGTGGTGCAGTTGGCTTGCTTGAGGGAAGGGATGCCATCCAGCGGGGCCTTTACGGGCTTGAGGGGTGAACCAATGTTACGTTCACAATATGAAGTTCAACAAAGCCAAGTGCACCTTAGCTAGGGCAATTATCAACATCAGTAGAGGCTGGGAGGAGAATGGATTGAGAACAGCCCTGCAGAAAAGGATTTGTGGATACTGGTTGATGAAAAATTAGATATGAATCAGTAACATGCACTTGCAACCCTGAAAGCCAATTGTATCCTGGGTTTCATAGAAAGAAGGCCAGCAGGTCTAGAGAGGTGATTCTACCCCTCTACTTTGCCCTTGTGAGATCGCAGTTGGAGTACTACATCTATTTCTGGGGTACCCAGCACAAGAAAGGAGTAGATCTGTTCGAGGAGGTCCAGAGGAGGGCCACAGAAGTGATCTGAGAACTGGAACATCTCTCTTATAAAGAAAGGTTGGGAAAGTTGGGTTTGTTCAGTCTGGAGAAGAGAAGGCTCCAAGGGAGAATTTATTGTGGCCTTCCAATATATATTCTTTATTATATGTATCTTATATAATTATTTCTTATAAGAAAGATGGAGATTTTTTACCAGAGCCTTGAGAAGCCATACAAAGGTTAATAGTTTTAAACTGAGGTTGACATTGGACATGAAAAAGAAATTCTTTACTGTAACAGTGGTGAGACATTGAAACAGGTTGCTCAGAGAAGTGATCAAGGTCAGTCTGGATGGGGCTTTGAGCAACGTGATCTAGTGGAAGATGTCCCTGCTTGTGTCAGTGGGATTAGATTAGATGAGCTTTAAACGTAAAAAAGAAAAAAAATCATTCTGTGATTCTAAATGTCTGCCTGCTTCCGAAGATATGTATTTTTTCTTTTTTTTCTTTTCCAAAGGCAATAAGAGTGTTCACAATATTATAGCATGATCTTTGTCTTGAATCTCAAGTTGACATCCCACCACATCCCACACTGTTATTGACACCTACGGAAAGGAATTCTGACAGAATTCACAAAAGCATGACAAAGCTTGTCCCAAAAACAATACCTAGGCAAAATTGTTCTGTTGGAAATGCACCTGCAAAAGCTGTGGAGAAACCATGCCAACTGGAACGTTATGAACACATACACAGACAGCATACTGCCACAAAGAAGAGCACTGTGACATGGAGACAGGTTGCAGAAGGCGTTTTAGTGGTGAGAGGTATTGGAGCAGTTGTTTTAGCCAAGTATCATCCAAGAACATTATTTCATCATGCTTGTCCTTCTTTATTTCTTCATTTCAATGTATTGACTATCATCATTAACTCACTGCTCTTTTTCAGGTCTGTTTTTATGAGACCCCCGTTCACACTGCAGTCTTTCTACTGTTTATGAATACTACCAGATTCAGGTTTGTTTTCATATGTGTTTATTGTCTTGTAGCATTCGAGGATGTAAAGTGAAATCCCCAGGCTTTTTTTAAAAGTGTGCTATTCAATTTTTCACACTAGTGATTTTAAGAGATTTCCTTTTTCTTTCAGATCTTAAACCGAAGCACTAAGCATTCCATGGCTGTTCCCTTCACTCATATATGCAGCTAAATTTATACAAAGAAGGGTCAATTGTGCATCATTGCATCATTGGCAAAGCCTGAGATTATGCATCTTTGGTCAATTCTCTGGGAAGATCTTGATAGATAATTTGCCAGTAATAGAGAATTCATTAGGACTTTTAATAAGATATGCCAATTTATTTTTATTGATAAGTATCATTCCTGGCAAAAAAAATAGGGAAGAAAGGCATAGTATTCATACTATAATTTGCTTACTTTGAATATTCAGGCACACAACTTCTTTATTAGTTTCTTCACACAATTCACTGCTTCCATCAGCATTAGGTTGCTAAGTTTTTAACCTGCAACCCCAGCAGGAAAGTCCCTGCTAGTCCAGTACAGTTGGGCAGAAAATCATGGAAGCTCCTTCTGTGATGCTGCTGACAGTTACCTCTCTTGGGTGTTACTGGCTAAGGATGCTGGGAAACCCCGGCACCCATCTCCACTCAACTTTGTGGTCTCCAGGATCTTCCTCCATTGCCAAGATGTTTCCTTCAGCCAGGACCTTCACCTGCTCCTTTCCAGGCCCCAGTTTTCCCAACCTGAATAGTCTGCGTGCAGACACAGGATATGTTATCAGCCCCTTAAATAGTGCATGATGTCACTTTATCAATTAGAAGATTCAGCATACGCCATATATGTTTAGACCAGGTGTTTTCAACATTTACAACTGTCCACCAAGCAACTAGAAAGCAGTATGCTGCTTTTTCAGCACGTAAAAGTTCAATTTCAGACATCTACTCACATACACATTTGCATCTAATTATCTGCCTACTAGCTTTCACAACTATGTTTTTTTTATCCATGGCACAAACAAGATTGTTTTTGTGATTCAGAAATACTGTCATGACTCACAGGCCCTTTTGATATGCAAGTACAATACTTTAAATAATACACTGTAACAGCAAGACAGAGTAGGCAAAGTGGCTTGTCTCCTTCAAGAATCTTGGTCCCTGGTGAGTTACACTCATTAAACACTTTCTTAAACTGCTCTGGTTTTGTAGTTTTCTTGGATTAGACACAACTGAAAGAAAAAATCCAAGTCTTTGCAAAAGACAATTAGTTTATGCAAATCAAGCAGGCTCCTGTTTCTCAGTCCTACACACAGTCAGAGTTACAGAAGAACAACCAAGACACCTACAATGGATTCTCAGTGTGTGCTTCATCGTCTAGGGTAAGTGTAGTTTTATTCTACTGCTTTGACAGTATGAGAGAAATGTATTCTGGAATAACAGACAAGTACCAGCCAAAAGAATTGTTCCTGTTCTGACTGTGTCGTTTGAGACAGAGAACTACCATTCTTTGACTCTACAACCACAGTAGTTTTGTTGTGTCACTACCCCATGTCTTCCAAGGCAGACGCTAGCAGTAAGACCTGCTGTGCTGAGGGAGGAGAGAAACTCACACCCTTTCCCAGAAGAAGTTCCGTAACTCCCACAGTACCAGCACTAATTTCTAGGGTTTTTCTCAAAATAGAAGAAATGCTTCACACTACTGAAGGAATTGTGCAGAAATATGAAATATCCAAGCAAGTTTCTGACTGGAGAGTTTCATGAACCTCTCAGCTATCCCTGTTTGTAGAATCATAGAATCATCTCGTTGGAAAAGACCTCTGAGGTCTTCAAGTCCAACTGTACCTGTCACCTTACTAAATCATGTCCCTAAGAAACTTAGGGAAGGAACTTAAGAGGAAGAAAGTTCCCGCCTTTTAAACACCTTCAGGGATGGCGAGTCAACCACCTCCCTGAGCAGTCAGTCCCAATGCCTGACCACCCTTTCAGTGAAGAAATCTTTCCTGATGTCTAGTCTGAACCTCCCCTGGTGGCCATTTCCTCTTGTCCTGTTGCCTGTCACTTGCGTGAAGAGACCAGCACCCACCCTGTCACAACCTCCTTTCCGGTAGTTGTAGACAGTGATGAGGTCTCCCCTCAGCCTCCTCTTCTCTAAGCTAAACAACCCCAATTCCCTCAGTCTCTCCTCGTAGGACTTGTTCTCCAGTCCCTTCATCAGCCTCGTCGCCCTTCTCTGGACACGCTCCAGCACCTCAATGTCCTTCTTATAGTGAGTGGCCTAGAACTGAACACAGGACTCGAGGTGTGGCCTCACCAGTGCTGAGTACAGGGACACAATCACCTCCCTGGTCCTGCTGGCTACACTGTTTCTGATACAGGCCAAGATGCCATTGGCCCTCTTGGCACCTGGGCACACTGCTGGCTCATGTTCAACCGGCTATCAACCAACACCCCCAGGTCCTTCTCTGCCAGGCAGATCTCCAGCCACTCTTCCCCAAGCCTGTAACGATGCATGGGGTTGAGTTGTGTCCCAGATGCAGGACTCAGCACTTCATCTTGTTGGACCTCATCGCATTGGTCTCAGCTCATCGATCCAGCCTGTCCAGATCTCTTTGCAGAGCCTCCCTTCCTTCAAGCAGATCAACACTTCTACCCAGCTTGGTGTCATCTGCAAACTTGCTAAGGGTGCACTCGATCCCTTCGTCCAGATCATTGATAACGATATTGAATAGGACTGGACCCAGCACTGATCCCTGTGGAACACCACTCATGACTGTTTTCCAACTGGATTTATCTCCATTTACCACAACCCTTTGGGCACAGCCATCCAGACAGTTTTTTACTCAGCAGAGGATGTGCCTATCCAGGCCAATGGCAACCAGTTTCTCAAGCAAAATACTGTCAGAAATGGTGTCAAAGGCTTTAGCAAAGTCCACATTACACCACATCCACAGCCTTCCCCTCATCCACTAAACAGGTAACCTTGTCATAGAAGGAGATCAGATTGGTCTGGCAGGACCTGCCTTTCATAAACCCATGTTGACTGGGCCTGATCACCTCACTCAAGATGATCTGCTCCATGACCTTCGCTGGTACCAAGGTCAGACTGACAGGCCTGTAGTTCCCCAGATCCTCTTTCCAACCCTTCTTGTAAATGGCTGTCACATTTGCCAGTTTCCAGTTAAGTGGCACTTCCCCCGTCAGCCAGGACTGCTGGTAGCCAAGGGAAAGGCGTTTGAAAAGGTCCTCTGCCAACTTCCTTAATACACTTAGGTGGATCCCACCCGGCCCCATAGACTTGTGTATGTCTAATTGGCCAAGCAAGTCTTTAACCAAATCCTCCTGGATCATTGGAGCTTCACTCTCGCTGTCTTCTCACCTAGCTCACGGGGTTGAGTATCCTGAGAACATCTCACCTTACTATTAAAGACCGAGGCTAATAAGGCATTAAGTACCTCTGGCTTGTCCTCATCCCTCGTTGCTACTGTCCCTCCTGCATCCAGTAAAGGAGGGAGATTCTCCTTGGCCCTCCTGTTGTGGTTAATATACTTGAAGAAATATTTTTTATTGTCTTTCGCCTAACTGGCCAGTTGGAGTTCGAGTTGGGCTTTAACTGTTCTAATTTTCTCTCTACATAATCTCACCTAACCCTTGTAGTCCTCCTGGGACACCTGCCTGCTCTTCCGAAGCTCATAAGCTTTCCTCTTCTTCCTGAGATAAATACAAGATTCTCTACACAGCCAAGCTGGTTTTCTTCCCCACTGACTCGCTTCACGGCACATGGGAATGGCCTGTTCTTGTGCCTAGAGGATTTCCTTCTTGAGGAGCATCCGGCCCTCTTATGCTCCTTTATCATTTAGAACTGCTTCCCAATGAACTTTATCAAGCAGCCTTCTAAACAGTTCGAAGTCTGCCCTCCAAAGTCCAAGGTGATAGTTCTGCTGACCCCCCTTCTTACTCCTCCAAGAACTGAGCATTCTGTCATCTCATGATCCTATGCCCCAGGTGTCCTCAAAAAGTCACCTCTCCCACAAGACTTCTGTTCACAAAAGACCTTCTATGGTCACAAGACCTTCTCTGTTCACAAATTAGTTGATATGAGTGGTGACTTCTCCAGTCTTTGGCTTTAAAGCAAAAGTTAGGTCCTATTTATATTTGGGAATTCCAAAGCATGATGGAGCTGTCTGAACTAAAATACTGGGCAGAGATTTTTAAGTTATTACTGCTATACCTCCTGATTTTACCTCAACTATGTAACTGTAAATTTGGTTTTTAAAAAAGTAGCAACTTATTAGAAGGCTGACCTGTACAGGGAGCCGAATTTGCATCACTCACTGGACGGCTGAACTGAAAAAAACCCAAGTTTGAACTAAAAAAGCAGGCTACATTGCTGTAACCTCTAATGGTTACAGATTAAGCAACTAATCTGTTGAAGATTGTACTAACTAACAGTAACCTCAGTTCACGTGCCTTAAACAAAAATAGCAGCACCCACAAGTATTCATTAACTCCTCACCACCAGATACTTTCATTCACCTCCCACATGCAGTCACCCACTCTGATCATAACTCATTACTTTAAATCATACTCAGATGCACCAGATTAAATAAATTTTTGAGGTTTTTAAGAGTGATAATGCATTATGTACTTTCACAGTGAAAGTCTATCTGCTAATAAAACATCTAATTTCACATGGGTGTAACTAAGCTTGCACACGCAAGTCTAATTAGTGCTTTTGCACCTCTTTGGGTTATTTAATTTTCTGTTTTAACTTCTGAAATTACATGTTTAATTTAGCAGCAGTTCTTTTTATTGTCCCTGTCAAATCTCCACTGGGTGCTTGCTTTTGCCTCCAAAAAAAGAAGGAGTTTTAATAGCTTTCTGCTTAACAGATTGCCAACTGGGGTATAAAAAGTTGTAGAGATTTCAATGTGGAGGATGTGAAACAGTTTACTGTACTAGCCCTGTGACTCCTGCCACTCAAGTGTTTTGTTAAAGGTCTTGTGAGGTTTCTACTTAAGAACGTGAAAGTTTAGTTTTACCTTAGCAAGGCAGTTCAAGGACTATTAGAGAGACAAAACTGAGGTCACCCTGCCCCTTATAGTGGAGCTACATCTAGTTCTTTCAGCTAGTAAGTTGTTCTTTTGTTCTCACTGTTTCCTTGGACTCAAAAGCTACATCAACTTCTGCCACGTTATGATCTGGCTTCAGATCATATGCCTGTTTAATAAACTGTTTCAGCTTATAATTTCAAAACCTTGTGTTTCAGCTTTTAATTATAACAGACTCTGGTGGAATGAACTTTAGATATGACTCTGGGCTTTCAGTAGCTTGAGGACAAAAAGAGAAGGGGGAAGAGAGGGAAAGAGAAAAACCTATTCACATCTTTCACATGCAAACTAAATATCTTATTTCCCATTAAAAGTTCATAGGCAAAAGTTATGATGCAACTCTGACCTGCTATGCACCTGAATCATGCATCTCTGCAGCTGCAATAGAAAGGGTTGTTTGATTAAGACTAGGTTTATAAGGTTTGTGACCAGTACACTGAGTATCGTAATGAAAAGGACCAAATACACAAACTGGCTGTGTTTGTTACTGGAAAAATCAGCCCAACATCCATTTTCTCTCCCTTCAGATGCTGCTTCTTTGTTCTTCCACATCTCAGTTCTGCAGATGGATAAGTAGATAGTTGAGCAACTGGATTATTTTATATTTAAAAGACAGCACTTGAAAGATTAGGGACTTCTTTTTGCAACGAGCAATCTCCCTAGAATTACTATGTGTTTCCATACCATTCTGCTACTTCACAGTAATATTTTCAGTATGTTTTTTATTTTGCTAATTTGGGAAATATGATTAAATTTTAATTTCAGTTCTTAATAATGGGGGAGATTAGCCCTTCTCTTATGTCTTATATCAGCTCATAAAAAGAGACATTTTCATGGCTATACTGAATTTCCTTTTTAACAATGTTCAGATTGTATATCTACTCCACTGAAACTCACAGGCCATCTTGCATCATAGATCAGTGCTTAGTAGAGCTGAGCTGACTCCCATTAATTGAAAATGAGGCCTTGTATTTCCAATCCATTGTCCTGAAGACTCACTACACACTAAAGGATGTACAAGTAATTAAGAATCTAAAATATAATTAGAGGTTTCTTTCCTTTTGGATCTTTGTCTTCCTTAACAAACCAATGTGTTTCTTTTTAATTATGACTTTGCAGCTCTTATTCCATATAAAGAAATAACGGGAAAGTACTTTGCCTTTTACTGTCTGTAGCTATAAAAAAAGAGAGTGGCTACTGCTGCTACTGCTATGATGGTACATATTGACTATTTAATGGAGTTATCATTCATTGTATCCAGGAAAACTGTAGAAAGTAGCAAAAGAGGCATCCTGCATAATATGAACCCTAAGCATTCATACATTACGCAAGTATTTCAGCAGCCTACAAAGCACGGCCTGCATACAAAATAACAAAAAGCAGCACAAGAACATTTGTGTTTAATAAAAAGAGTCAGATGATCTTCCATCTAGTCTCAGGGTTTACAAGAAGCTGGTATTGGCTCATTCATTTCAACCATCTAACCTCTGACAAAAGAGAAAGACTTCCACAGCAGAAGTAAACAGTATACAGCTCAATATGAGTTTACCTTAGTAGAAGGTCTCATTTATTTCTGCTCAAAATAAATTCCTCGGCTTAAGAGTTTTACTGAGAATCTTTCTCCTGCAGCAACAAATACAATCTAAGACAAATGCTATAAGGCAATAAAAGCATTTGGTGCTGACATGAAATCAGGTTTGTGCAGTATTCTCTGGTGCTTCAGGCAGTGGGCATTTCAGTGGAGCCATGACTAGTTAATACCAACGGCTTACTCCTTTCTTCTTCTCATTTTTAATAGTATTGCTTGTTTCAATCAAAGAGCATGACTTCAAGAAAGACTGCTCCAGAACCTACTCCTTTCATTACTGTCAGCTACACCGGGAGCTGCACGCAGAAGAACTCCAAGACCTTTGCTACAAAGAAGGCACAAAAGAGGGGTGAGGTCTGGTATTTCATCAAATGAAGGTCTTCTCTTCTTGCATCAGAGTCCATGTGATTGTTCTTCACCGCCGTTTTTTTAACTATTCAGCTACTGAATTACTTTGAAAAGCTAAGCTGACTCTACTGTGTGTTTCAGGACTGCCTTGGCATATGTTGGCAACTGCTTAAGCCAGTAGAACTTCATGTATGAACATTATGGCTCTTTCAATCACTCTCCCAACAAGGCACATTTCAATTATTGCATTTTGTTTGAAGAAACACAAATCATGTCATTATTATTAACAGATACAAGGATTTACTCATAAAGTTAGGAGCCTTGTCACACTGCACAAAGAAATATCTCAGTTCAGTGCTTTAAAGACTTCCCATTTTATGTTACATCCTAGAGTAGTTTTGTAGTTATTTTGAGCTAGAAAGAGTAAGCTTCTTCCTAATACGTATACAGTAAATGTAATCCCAAAATGAATTCTATAATCATTTGAAAATTTATTATATTCATGGTAATAGAGCAGGACCTTCTCAGTCACTGAGATCAGCTAATTGATATCACCTTATGTAGTCACAGAAATCCATGCAATATAGATTTCCACCTTAAATCGAGTTAGGATTTCTGCCCTGACTCCTGTGAAGCAGCAGACATTCCAGGTCCTATAATTTTACTAATGGAAAGAATTTCTCTTCTGATTTCTAGCCTAAACATATTCATGGACATCTCCTAGATGGACAAAGTAAAATTCTTCTGATACAGCTATATTCTTTCCATGCAACAGCAGGTTTGAAATCAGATTGATTCCTGTTAACAATCAATCATATTTTTTTTTTTTCTATTCATGCAACACTAAAAATGTACATAGGAGTCCCAGCTGTTATTACTGCTGGCTTTCTGCAGGTCTCCAAATTTAAATGTTCCTACCAAAACTCACATATTTTTATTAGCTTTGATTTTTACAAAGGGAGCAGTAACAGAGATCTGAATGCTTCCAAAACATGTTATTAGTATAAAGAGTTTCTGTAACTCTAGACTCTTAATAACATGTAATACTTCTTGAAGGAAGCATAGTGTAGGAGTTTTGGCCTCAATCTTCATGATTATGGATGCCATATGCTGTCAACACTTGAGAGGCAACAGTAAAGGGCAGAGTAAAGGGGTTTTCATTGCTGCTGGTCCTGTGGTCAAGAAATAGATTTGTTAACTGTAAAATAAAATCTCAACACTGCCTATGTTCATGGTATAGTTAATCATCATAGTTTTTGTTCGTAGGGAGTACATATTTTCTTGAAATGTTAATAAGTAAATGTCTTTTACATGCTGAAAGAAAAAATATTTCACTTTTTTTCTTAAGTTTGTTATTCACTAAAGCACTAAGAGTCTAGATGAAAGAAGGTAAGTTTTGTAAGCATAAAAAGAACTTACTTTCAGATAGCACTTCTGGAAACTGCAGACTCTGTTATATGTTGTTTCCCTCAGAGGCACAGTGCTGAAGCTGCAGAAGTAAAATGGGCTTTTATAAGTTTCATCCTTCTGATTTGTTCACATCACCAGATGTGTTTAGCAGCCAGAAGGACAAATAGTTACAGCTGTGAATATAATAAACATAGAATCGTGGTGGACATAAAGGAATTTTATTTGACCAGCAGTGTGTTTCAGTGAAAATCATGGCTAAAAAAAAGCTAAAATTAACTAGTCAGATTTAAATAAATAATTCTCACATGGGCACACCTATATAATCCCCTAAGGAAAAGTTACCAATGTTCCCAAAAGATTTCAATTGTCTAGTTACCTACAAATCCATCATTTTGGATTCAGGCAGTTCAATCCAGGTTGTGGTCTGAAGATCCATTGGGGGCTCTGGTTTTGCAGTTTATACCTTTCAGGTTCATGGCAGCAATGCCCTTCTGTCTATGCCTAGCAGTCATTATGAGTCCATACCAAATTCTTTCAAAGTTTATTCTTCTATTTATGCAGCACATTAACTGGAGCCTTGAATGAGAAAGGAGATAATGGACAAAATGGAGTTGAACTGCTCTTTATAAATATAATACTTGTGTCCATGTTAATCAGTAGAGAGAGCTTCCTCCCACAATGCTTTTGCTGGATAGACTTCCATCCTACTCCTACTAACAGGATTTCCAGTGCAGTCTAAGACTTATAACTCCTGAGGAACACTTGTGCACAGTCATCTGCAACATAAGCCCGATGCCAAATTTTCTGGCTGTGTTTACAATGGTAGCCCAGCTTTAGAAATACTCAGCAAGTAGTCTTGCTTTTTCTAAATAAGCAACTCAGTCTACTGCATCAGCCTTGAATTTATTATGTCTGCTCCCCTAAGATGTAGGATGATGCCTTTAGCGATGCTGTTTGCTTTGGCTGACCTGTGCCTATGGTCTTCTTAATCCAAGCGTCAACCAGTGTTTTGCCAGTTCGAAGCTGCACATGGATGCCTGGATTTCTTCTCATGTATTTTTAACTGCTGTATTGGTCATTTGAAACTAAAGATGATAACAGAGGACACATGGAAGAATGGTGAACAAATAAGCAACTCTTACTTGCAGGATTGGGTACTTTTGCTCCTGTGGGAAAGACTGATGCACTTGGTGTTCTTGCACTTGGAGTATACTGTCCTTAATGCTCACCAGTTTTACTGGGATCCTTTGCCATTTGGATCTGTCTTCTATGGGATTAAACCTACATGTCCTCTGACTAAGGCAAAGTTTTTGTCCTTGAACTGAAGGGTCTGTGTTCTGATGTTGACCTTCCCTTAAATGGCAAAAATGCAGTACTCATATTAGATGCATATTTTAACCCTTTTTAAAGGCTGTACCAGTGACTGTAACTCCAAAAGAATGTCATCGTCAAAACAATTAGCTGTGAATATTTCTATTCCTGCAGGGAAAGAACACGTTCTATTTCTAGAAAATTATTTTTTGTTTCTTCTTTTTTCTATAAAATCACTCCAATTTTCAATGACAAACATGAGGAAGTGGAACAGCTATGCAGAACATTAAGCATAATCACTATCTAAATTCAAACTGGAAAATGTAGGTGCAAGCATCTGTCCTCCACCAAGAATTTTCTACAAAACAACCAACTAATTTCCCATTATTAATTTGGCTAAGTTTGTCTTGGAAATAAATCTGTGCTTCAGACTTTCTAAAGGGTTTGAAGTGATATAGCAGTTGCTTAGATAATAGCAATTTCTCAGAACTGAATAATACACATTGAATATAAATAATTTGTGAGGTTGCTGACATTTCTCCTTCATGTTATTTTAACACAAGAGGGTTGCATTTCCTGCTTTACTACTGAACATAAAGATGTAAAACATAATCATTGAGCCACTTCGTATTTTTGTTCTTCATTTACATGTACATCATAGAAATTGCTCATCACAGATTTATAGTAGTTGCAAAAGATAATATATGGAAAGAAGTGTTTTCCTAGAACATTTATCCATCTAGTGAGCAAATTGAGGAGAATGATTGCTGCTTTGACTTCATCAGACAGAGCTACGTGAAGTGATATCTCTGAGTACACTTCCTTTAAATAGAGCATTTCACTAGCAGACGTCCTTTTATTGTAAGGTCCATTTATGAATATGTGTACTAAAGGTAATAAAAGTCCTCTAGTCATGAGATATCCTACTCCTTATGCTTTTATAATAGGGGAAGAGATGTGGAGATCAATCCATGATCTGCACAGTGAGCACGCACAGTCCATGCTGAAATACATACTGTAAACGTTGAAGTACAGAAAAACAACCCTTGGGAGTTTAATTGTCAGTGTTAGGAATGATTCCTTACTAAACAAAAAAAAACCCAGTATGTATCTCCAAATGAAGAGAGCTGGTGAGAGGCTGCTGGGGGTAGTTGGTGTTTGTGGCAGTGCTATGGCTCAACTGCGCTGTAGGGTGGCGGGTACCTGCTGCTCCCGTGGCTGCTGCCCACATCCTGCGTGCCCCTAGGCATTGCCTCTCTCCTGGCCTTCCCAAGCTGGACTTCCCAGCACACTGGTGATCCTAAAGACACTTCTCTAGTCAGGTACAAACCTCCTGAGCACGGGCCAACCTCCTGCTTCAGAAGTGAGCTGGACAGATGTACCAGTGAGCACCGTGTGTTGAGAAGCCAGCAACACCCCAGGCTTCCCAGTTATCTGTGTGCTTTTGAAAGTCTTATCTTGCATGTGGAGAATATCCTTTGGACTTCTTCAGTCAACTTTTTTCCAGTTTGTCATGTAGATGAGAGATTAAAGATAACCTGCTTCATGATACAGTGACTGTGATTCTATGATTCTAGAAGAGCTTTGCTATTAGCATCACAATACAGAATAGTCAAGTTATTTTGGCAAGATAATTCTTTGCAGGGGGTTAAGGAGCGAGTAAAGCTGTGAGAGATGACAGTCTCGGAGTCTGTGCAGACATTAAGCTTTTGCAGTAACCATGGTTACTCCTAAGACAGAAACAGGGAGAGAACATACAATTTATTTCTTGAAACTTGCCTACCCCATTGAAACGATATTGCATTCTGGGTTGGCCCCACTTCAGTAAAACTGTTCAAAAGGAATGAGCCTGTGTTAGACATGAAACACTATAGCCGTTAAGCTGAGTGTCCCTTCACTCTGCAAACAGCTACCATAAAAGAGAGGAACTGAAAACAGATGCAAAAGAAAATGAACCAACCAAGTCAAGGAAGGCTTTATTTTTTAAGGTGGCCCCAAAATAGATTTGCTTTTTTCAAAAGATGAAATTAGACTCCAGATAATTGTGTGCACAAGATCAAGAGAAAATTCAGGCTTTTAAAGCAAGTTATTTGTGGTGCACAGAATGTTTTCTAAGCCTTCTGCATTGATATGTTTGTTCTTGTAGCTGTCTTTCATATCAGGAAAAAAAAAATGCTAGTAAGGAAGTTTGTGTCTGAAAATTATGATTAGGAGAATATTAATGAAAAGAGTATTTCTTTTTATTTTCTGTCTACGAGCCAAAGGAAGGACTGTCTTTCTCTGTTCTTCTCTACTTGCTCAACTTCTCATCAACTGACTCCTAATCAGAAAAGAAAAGAGCTGGTGGTTCTGGAAGATGTTTTACCTTCCACCTTTATTCTGTTTGAATAAAGCAGAACTTAGGAAATTCTTCAACTCTAATTCTTCAGTAGCTGCTTAATTAATTGGGAAATAGTATCTAAAAAATTAAAACTTCACTGAACTTCAGTCAACTCATGCAAGCAGCAATAACTCCATATTGTTGTTGCATCACCAACCTATTAACATGCCATTTGGGTACCTTGCTATTATAAATATGGCACTTACTACTAAACAATGTTGTCACTTGGTTGTATTTTTTTTTCTTAGTTAAGCAACAATCAAAGCTGATCAAAAATGTTAGACAAGCAATAGGCAGGGTCAGGTTGCACAAAAAGATGCAAGGCTAAAAATGTTAAGTCAAGATCTGTAGAGAGATATATTATCTTTTCTTAGATAAAAAACAGAAGTCATTGTTACACATTATTTTACATTAACCAGTAGAACTTGCAGAGAGACATTATCTTCCTGTTACATCCAGTTCCTAGAAAGCTATATTACACCTCTTTACAAAATATAACTTGCTCCATCTTCATGAACTTAAGGTAACAATGTTATGTGACATGTACAGTTTACTTATGTGATGACCTGTATCCTTTACTGTACTGCCATTTGCAACACAAGAAGCACTGTGGATCAAATTCAAATATTCCTTGAGAAAAACCTGCTTTCAGCATTTAATAGAGACCTAGCCACTGCTTCATCCATTTTAAAAAGTGCTAGGCATATACCTACTTAGATTATCCAATATTTTTTTCTGTGAAAACACATACTAATTTTGAATCATTTTAATATTAATAATTTTATTTGTACATTCAATATGATTACTAGCATTAAATCAGGACTGCATTGTGAAAGCTGTAACTTTAGTGTGCGTTTCATTTCATGATTTTGATTTGGTCTTTAATCAATGTGTGCATTGTAATTCATGGTACAAACCTGGTGACATCAGTAGTTATGATTGTGACCTGATATTTGATTTTGAGACTTTTATTATTTCAGTTATGTAAAGGAAGAGTTCTTGACAGCTGAACACTGCTGGTATAGCTAATCCAGTCACCACATTTACTGCAGTCAAGGCAAGTGATTCATTGCATAAATTGAGAATAAAAATGAGCTTTTTGTCTGTGCTATCTCCCCTAAAGAGTCAAATAACAAAAAATGTATGGTTTATTTTGAGTAACTCTTAGACTTTACCTATAATGGTTCAATTACAAATAGTTTTCAACAGAGAAAAACACTGATTCCCACCCCCAGTGTGATGTTTTAAATATAGACTGTTCTGCTGTAACCATAGAAATGGTTTAAGATCACAACAAAAAAAAAAAAAAAAGAGGAATTTAGGAACAATTTAACTGATCCTGTTACGCACAAAATACCCTCAGAAGCAAAAAGCAGCCAAGTATCTTGTCTTTGAAAGTGCCCTAACTGGGGACTGAGGGATTGTAATGACTATGTAAAGCTGTATACATTGTGGCCATTGGGTAGCACATAGGGGTGTTGGGGCAGTCTGGTCAGCAACATGGGGAATGTTCTCCCTGTTCGAAATCTTTCGTGCTGCCACTCCCCAAGAAAGGTCTAGAAAAACAGAAGCATGACTGCTATCCATCTTATCTAATTCCTCTCTGCCCCCAAGTCTTATAACATTAGAAGATGGATCCTTCAGATCAAGTTTTCTTGAATTCACTTCAAGGATGAAAAGAAGTTACATCAGTTGACAAGACTTTTACCCCCAAACTAACTAGTTGAGACACCCTCTGGAACAATAGCCTTTCCAGCAAGAAAACTTCACTTTAGAAATAGATACTGGTATAATGCTTTTCAAATAAGTTTCTGTGTGATCAGTTTGGATAAACAAGGTCTTTACCATTTGTAAGCAATGACACTTGTGAATCATCACACCACAGTGACACTCTACAAGCCCATGAGGCCTTCGGAGGAGAATAAAGTTTTATTCTAAGTGCCTATGACTGCACAAGGATTCATAGCCAAAATCATCATTAGCACAGTATAAATTTAATAATGACAGCTCAAGATTCAGTGGCAAAACTCCCATCCATTTTTATACAGTCTAGATTTGAACCAAGACAAACGAGCAATTCCTTAGTTCTCAGAAAACTCTCCAGTGGTCCTAGAACAAAAATCTTATGCAGTGCTGCTCTATGAAGTACTATACAAGCCTTTAATACAAGCCTTTACAACAACATGCTGATGTGGATCTGAATGCTTTTATGCACATGGTTAACTGCCAGTTATGAATATCAGAGTATGAAATGAATTGTGAAAGGAATAAACGAGGACCTATGCTTTCAGCAGTGGCCAATAAGTAGTTTCTACATTTCTATTCCCAAGCACTTGTAACTTGCTCTGCTCATGACCACCCTCATGTTAAAACTTCTCCAGAACACAAACATCTGTAAAATGAAGCGATCCAGGAACCTCCCAAAGAGGAAAAGACAAACCAGCAGCTCTCCACAAACTCAAATGTCCCTCTTTGATTCCAGATACCTAAAACCTGAACATCCAGCACCTCATAGGCATTTTTTCCCAAAGTCTTCAAATGCCTAACTAATGAAAAAAAAATATTGATTTTTTTAAAAATACAGGTTCGGATCTGTTTTTCAAGAAAATAGTTGATTATCATGCAATTTACCCTTCAGTAGATACAGCAACTAACTTTTAGTGAGAGGCAAACATTTCGTCAGATTGATGCATATGTATCCCTATGTGTATACTTGTGAATTTTCTTACAAATTTGTTCAATCTGTGCCTAGAATGGCCTGTATCAACAATTTTACAATATTTTCTATTTTTGGCACTCAGACATGAGATTGATGAAACACTGAGACAATTCAGAAAGCAGTGCTCACTGGGTCTGGCTGGGATAGGGTTGACTTTCTCCACAGCAGCGCACATGGTGCCAAGCTTTGCATCAAAAGAGTGTGATAGCACTCCCATGTTTTGGCTGTTGCTGGACAGTGCTCGCACAGTCAGGTCTCTCTCTCTTTCATGCTCTGCCCTTGCCAAGAGAGTGGGCAGGAGGCTAGGAAGGGGGGGTAGGACACAGCCAGGACAGTTGACCCAAATCAGCGAAATGGATATCCCATACCATACGACATTGTGCTCAGGGAAAGCTGAGGGAAAGAAGGAGAGGGGGATGTTTAATGGTGTCTGTCTTTTCAAGTAAATGTTATGCATGACAAAATCCTGTTCTCTGGGGAGCCGCCAAACACCTACTTGTCGACAGGAAGTGGTCAGTGAATTCCTCTCTTTGCTTTGCTTTTATGTGCAGCTTTTGCTGGCTATATTAAGCTGTCATTACCTCAATCCACAATCCACAAGTCTCCTCACCTTCCTTCTACTTTCTCCTGTGTTGTTGGAGAGAGAAGAAAGCAAGTGGCTGTGCAGGCATTCGTCTAAATTGATTAAGGTGGGGAAAAACAGAGGAAGCCAAACTAACTTTCAAATCTGCTCTCGTTCTCAGCTAATTGAAGAGTAAAAATTTTCTTGGCCCCGATACACACCTACTTTGAGGCTCTTCCAGCTAGCAGCTCAGAGGTATTCCTGAGAAGCTGCTGCTGAAAAAGGTGATCCAGGTGAAATGTCATTTGGTGGCAATGTTTTTTATTTTCAGGCTTCTTTCTCTCATAAACACTCTACATGAGGTTTCCAGGACTCTTGAGGAAATTTATGAACTGAGCTTAATATGTCAATGTGTAATTCTTTCTTTGGTAGGATTGATATGTTTTTTTATTAATTCCCATGATAAGGTGGCCAGAGTACTGAATGAGCACGTTAGCACTGACTTTGCATACTTGTGGTATTGCAGCTGCAGGTGTGGAGGCTAGACTGGGAAGCACAGCCTTTTAAGTTTTCCCTAAAAGCAGAATTCCCAGCTCAGGTGTCTGCCGTTGAAGTGCAGATCATTTGGGCTGCAGCTTCCTGCACAGATCATTTGCATCTCTGTGAAATAGAAACTGGCCCGCATTTCAGGGGTATGATAACAAAGCACCTTCCAGATACCCAGCCTGGAGCCCTTAGACCGCTAATGGGTTTTAAATCCATTATCACCACACAGTGTGACGCTAACTTTCAAGCCATCTTTTTCACTTTGTTATAGTGACACCTGGTGTTATAAGGGAGCTTTTTCAAAAGAGAAACGAGACTGTCAGTAAAAGCGGCACCAGAACTGCTTGCATCTTTGTTCCACCAGTCGCCGTGTGTCACTGGCAAGCAAAGTGCTGATTAATGAACACAAGGGTTTTTTCAGAGCAGTTTTCTTTCCTCCACATTTATTAAGTGAAAAAAAAAAAAAAGAAATAGATTCCTTTTTCTTAACATTCTTAGTTTAGATTCGAGGTCATACCTCTCATTTGTATGTTGTGCATACATCATGGCAGCAAAATCAAATGGGTAAGGTATTTGAGTAGGATGTAAGAGTTTGGGTTCTGCTGCTAGTCTCTTGATGGCCTCGTAGCTCCTGTGACCTCATCCATCTGTCCTGATTTGTGCAGCATACTCTGGAACAGCAATGACCACACAGATTGGGCATCCATATCTGTATAAAGTTTAGCAAAGCATGCCTGTAAATAAAAACACACACAAATAAACCACCAACCCTCCACTGAAGGAAGTAAAACATGAAGCCCAGTGGACTACTCTGATGTCAAATCAGTTATAGGGAATACATGTTTAACCACCAATATAATTTATTCAATAATAGTTACTGTCCATTATGACGTTTCACTTAAGTTGCTTCCATTTTCACCTAAAATAAAGAGAACTCAAACAGCAACAAGGTATTTTACTACTTAGAGCCTGCTTGCAAATCTCATTTAACGTGCTAGGGGGCAATAAACACTAACTGTTGACAGATTTATTATTTGTATTAATTTCCAGGTACATCACGGTAACAGCTGCAAACTGTGAAGAGAGGTTGTTGCAGGCTATGTGAATCTCTGTATTTCCGTACTCACAAGCTCAGTGTTGTGTTGTTTTGGTTTGAAGCTTTTCCTTCTTTTTTTTTTCTTTTTTTTTTTTTTAACCCATCTTTAAATGGCATATTGGACAGAACTGGCTTGGCCAACCTACCTGAACACACTAAGATATTTGGTAGAAATCCTTCTCTCCATTTGAAGATAAGAGGCATTTACATTTATCTTTCTTTTTGAGTCACACACTGTGTTCTCATTAATGGCGAGCAAACCGTATCTGCTCAGTAGGGGAACACACCCTTTTAATTCCAGCCTCTGTAGTAGAGAGGTGTGGACTGCCACATGGCTCAGAGTGGCAGCGGACAAGACTGCCCAAAGGGACGCATTTCTGAAGTGCTTAGGTGAGCACTACAGTCCTTTTTTTGACACTCCCAGTCAGCTACCAATGTGATTTTTGAAGTAATGTAGACAGCCACCATCTTTGTTTTATCTCCATAGACCCTAGAGAAAAGCTCAGGCATGAGGATGTGACAGGAGCAACTAGCTAAATGTGGAGATACAAAATTCTTTATTGATGTGGACAGAAAAAAACGATAGCTCTGGAGTTATTGCATAGTTTTGAGTTGGCTTAATCCTTCATGTAACACTTTCCTAAAATAGGAACATTTTCGTATACCATCATCAGTCTTGCTAGACATTTACACCAAACTCCTTATGTCTTTTTCAGAGCAACGGACTACTGTTTCATAACACAAAGAATATAGCATACCTTTTCTCCAAATAATACAGGTACAAGCGTGGTGAGTTCTGGGAGGTTCCATCACTACCTTCTTATAAGAAAGACAGAACCACTATTGAAGAGTTATTATCCTTTGAGCATGAGATATTAGCCATTCCCAGAGAAAGACTTCTTTAAACCTTTGTCATGCAAGCAACAGTAAATCTACTGTTGCTAAAAACACAGATGTAGTCTGATTTCATGGGTTTTGTTTTTTCCTTGGAAATGGAAGTTTTGGGGTTATTCTGCATTTCTCTATTATATTAAAAAATATTGTTAGGCATTTTTGTCCTTTTCTCCAAGACCTGCGCCTTCACATGTATCTCACAAATACCACCATTTCAAAGCTTGTAGTTTGTTCTATGGTTCTGGCATTAACTATTGCTGCTACTGGGAATAACTCAGAGTAATCTATTACTGCTGTCAGTCAGTCTTTATCAGCTCTTATTCAAGTTAGCAACTTCTAGTTCTACAGCACAGAACCACATTGTAGGACAAAGTAGAAAATAACCGTAAAAGGAACAAAATAGTAAGGAGACAAAGCAAAGCAGATTAAAACAGTTTCACTGCTGCTACACATCCATGTAAACAATGCATACTCTTTACAGATTCTTTTTACACACTATGCCACACTTGCTCTCATAGCATTTAGGAAACAGCAAGCCAAGTGAGCATAGCTGTGACAAACTTAAGATTCAGAAAAGCAAGCTGCCCTAAAAAGAGAGATTTCAAGTGTACTGCTGCTATTCGGGAACATGCATGATCCATTTATTTTTTGTACAAAACATGGTCTTATGTGTTGCATTTTTAAGAAAAATATTAAAATATTTTGTCCTGCTTTCAAAACACTTTTAGTTATAAGACCACACCAGACCCTTTTAACTTGGGTTTCCAAAGCTATATCAAAGGCAAATGAAAATACAGGTGCTACATATATGTGAAATTTTGGTCAAATCTTAACGTGTTGGATGCGGTCTTCAGTCCTCGTTTTCAGATCCTCAAATTCAAGCTTCTTATTGATGACTAAATTATAAGTCCTGTCCCTGTCATTTCGGATGTTTTTCTCACTGACTGCAGTAGGAAAAAAAGATAACTCCTGTGGGATACCATCTTAACCATTCACGGGAACACCTGCTACCCAAAACAAGCTAAGTATTTAATTTCTAATTTGTTACAGGTGTTTTGTCCCAGAATATGTTACCAATCCCTAGACAGATCTGCCTCACTTCAAATACTAGCATATTTTCAACTGTTTTGGGGGTTAGGAACTCTGCTTCACAAAATCGCTACATGTTATGACATCGAACATACTTTCTTTTTCATATACAGTTTAATCTTCGAACAGCTCTCAGGTGAAAGGTAGGCAGAAGAATTAAGCGAAACAGATGCTGTCAGTGCGCATGTCCAGCTCCCTAAACCTCTGATTATTAAGAACTGCTCTCCACACTACTTACAAACCCTTCCTCATTAACTCTGTGAGTCAGCCTGATGCTTCCTATAAGCAGAGGTCATTTTGCATTTTCTGCCAGCATCCTTTTATTTATGAGAATTCCTGAACAAGGAAAATACATATAATTGTAAGGCTAATGGCTCATATTTGATTACCTGCTGTATTATCCTATCTTCCTTGCTAATGCTACAATTTGCATCTCAGCATCAAAGTAGTTGATCATTATAGGGAGAAAAAAAAAAGTCATCCTTTTCCTGATTAACCCGTAGTCCTATAAACTTTCAGAAGCTGGTTTTATTTTAGAGCAATACGAATTAATCAGTAGCCAAGACAAGAACAGAAAAGCCCAGCCCATGCAAAACTAGAAGCAAATCATTGGGCAATGCTTTTTGTATCATCCAGTACTTCAAAATATTTGATGAAGGGATGTCTCAGAGATACGTGTGAATGTTGACCGAGAAGATTGTTAAGAAATTATGCTAAGAGGCAGTACTGTGTCCATACTGGACTCTCCTCATACTGCAAATGAATCCAGATTGTCCTAAGAAATCCTTATATATAAGAATTTCATTTTCCAGAAACTCATGTAACTCAATAATGACAAGTTCTGACAGCTCAGGCCTATGATAAGCATATGTGAGACCAGAATTATCTTGCTTGCCTGCCTTACACATGCTGACAATCCATTATCTAATTAATTATTGTCGAGTCACACTAAATAAGAATCAGTAACACTTCCTAAGGACAGTCAGTTCACAGGAATCAGCAGCATCACTGCATCTCCTTTATTCTTCAGATGACTAATTATTAACAGCTATCATCTTCTTCTTCAGTTATATATTCGGTAAAGACCCACAATGTTTAGGCTTGATATTAGGAAAAAATTTTTCACTGAATGCATTGCCCAGGGAGGTGGTGGAGTCATCGTCCCTGGAGGTGTTTAAAAACATATTGGATGAGGCACTTAGTGCCATGGTTTAAATGGTTGGTGTTGGGTCATAGGTTGGTCTAGATGATCTCAGAGGTCTTTTCTAACCTTGTGATACTGTGATACTGTAATTCAGTTAAATTTCTGAAACCCCCAAGCAGTCATCCTAGGTAGATCATTTAAATTGCATCATGATATTCTAGAGGAAGGTGGTACTATTTTATCTCTTTTGAAATTTACAAACACAAGTTCATTATTCTTTGTGAAAGAAGCAGAAATCTTTCAAAATCTCAATTAAAAACTCTAAATATGTAACTACCCTAAAGATTATCACAGATATCTCTTTGATGACTTTTGATTTTTTTTTTATTTCAGGATTTATATATATTACTAAAAATAAGACTTTAAAGGAGTTCTGCCCCTGCATAATTCTGTTCAAAAAAAAAGCCCTTCAAATTCAGAACTATTACTTAAAAGACTTAGAAAATACCTTACTTTAATTTCCAAATATTTTCTAACTTCAGTCAAAATTAAACAAGAAAATTAAAATTGTTCTTTTTATTCCTGTTGTGTCTTCAATGAAATACAAACTCCTTTTTCTTGTAACAGCAAAGGTGTCCCAGCTCCAAGTTAGCAGCTTTTTGTAAGCTGACTCTCAACAGCCATTGTACATGGTGTTAGTTGCAGCAATCATTTCCAGCAGTATATCCTTTAACCCTTAACAGAATCACAAGCTGTATTCAGGGAGGCTGGACTAACACCAGCCAGCCTCCACTGCAGCTGTGCACACTCACAACAAAGTTTCATCAACTGTAGTGTCAATTGCCCACCCAGCCTCCAAACAGAGCACCAGTTGTGTGACATGAAGATGCTAACTTCAGAGGACTTTCTGTAAAGTTTGTGTTTTGTGGCTACATGTTGGGTCATGTGTGTGGCACTGACCTTCTCTAGTATTGACAAGTTGTATCATTACTTTCAGAAGAAAGCCCTTCCCCTTATTTCTCATTATACAGCTCCTGCCAGTTCCATGACATGTTTTCTTAAGGCTTCAGGATTTCCTCTCACCTTTGAGCAAAGGGCTAGGCCACCATCTAATTTTTGCAAGCGGAAGAACATTTCCCATATGTATATCACTTTGAAAAGTCAAGTTCACTTTTGATGATACTCTTGGTTTCCCCTTCAGCGAGACCCTTTCTGAAGGTAATTTCAACTCCCCTTAAACCCCTACCAAATCATTTGCAGTTTGGGGGGGAGGGGAGGGATGGGGAGGAGGGAGGGGCATGGATATTCCTTGTTCACTCTGCCTTTATCAATGCCAACTGACAGGACAACAGGCAATTTCATACTAGATCAGATATCACTGTTATCCTGTTGGGAGGACTTATCTTTCAATGTAACGTGACCTTTGGACCAATTTCCAGTCACTTCTAAACACACCAGCCAACCTCCTTTTCTGCCCTAAAGCACCTCTTGGTGTTCTGTAGCTTCAACTGACTCTTCCAAGACAAACTACTACCCTTCTACAAATCCTAAACTTCTTAACTTCTTCATTTTTTATTAGTTGCAGCTAAGTGAAAGAACCAGTACATTTAATTACAAAACCAGTGGTTTAGCTTATAAACATGCTTATAGAGTAGGTGAAGAAAGGAGATGGGTTGATTGGGTCATTCTGGTCCTTTATGACTGCAAACAACTATGTCATAAGCAATCCCAGAAGGAAACAGAATACTGCCTGAACACTTAGTAAACTTTGGACTTTGTCTTAGTGGCTTCATGATGCATCACAGGAACAAAGATGGCCAGCAGGATGTTTTCCAATAGCTTACCTCTAGTGTTATCACAAAACACTCAGCAGAAATCTACCTCTGCAAAAGATCTACATGGGAAGAAAAATTAAAATAATCTACGGGAATCAAATTCTTCAACATCAGAGGGGCAGCACAAAAAAAGGAAAAAAAAAGAGAAACCAAGCAGACTGCTATTCCTTACAGATCACTACAAAAAGCATGGTTTAGATATTAAGATGCAAACTTACAAATAGTTTAGAAAAGGTAAAAGGGTGTTTTAATGTACAATACAAAAGTGAAAGACAAATCTAAATAAATACAAGATAATAAAAGGAAAAGGTGATTCTTAGGGGATTATTTGTAGGACAAGCATCTACACAGTTAAAACAGTAAGACCTCACTCTTCCATGACTGATTACAAAATTTTGCTGTCACCTGTTATTGTCTATACTAAAGTTGTCCTTTAAATCAGAAGTTCTTAAGCTACTGAGTGATGAACATCTTAGTACTCCATTCCGTTGGAGTGGTGCGGAATAATACCAGAACTGAAATCCGTCACAATTCAATTGAACAAGGTAGTTTGTGAATCAGATTCTTCTATGCCCACTACTGCAAATCAGACAAAACACCAAGGCAGATGTGTAGCTATTATGCAGTTAGTAAAAAACAACACAGTACATTGTCATAGGTTAAAAAACTTAAATCACTAAGAAGTATTTCTTCAGCTTTATTTATAGAGGTAGACAATACAGAAGAAATCAAACCTTACAGTACTTAAAGGCGGCCTACAGGAAAGCTAGGGAGAGGCTCTTTATCAGGCAGTGCAGTGACAGAATGAGAGGCAATAGTTCTAAGCTGAAAGAGAGGTTATTATACACTAGCAAGAAATTTTTCATTGTGAGGGTGGTGAGGCATGGGGACAGGCTACCCAGAGAAGCTGCGGATGCCTCATCCCTGGAGGTCTTCAGGGCTAGGTTGGATAAGCCTTGAGCAACCTGATCCAGTGGGAGGTGTCCCTGCCCATGGCAGGGGGGTTGGAACTGGATGACTTTTAAGGTCCTTTCTGACCCAAACCATTCTATGTTTCTATGATTCTGTCCTGAATCCTGTAATAGATTCAGTTATGTTCTTTCTAGAGCTTAAACTACATTGAAATAACCCCTTGAAAGAACTGAAAAACAGGAACAGAGAAACTATAAAAGCGTCACTATACTGCACAAGTGTTCTCATATTAGAGCAAACTGCATTAGATCTGCCGTCAAAGCAAAAGTGTGAGAGCTGTTACAAGAAATTCTAAAGAGTGTTCACTTTTTTCTTTTCAAAATATTGGTAGCAACGATCAAAAATTTGTTATGCATGCTTATGCGCTCATGAACTATACTGGTGATGGTATTAAGGCCCTCCTTCTTTGCACAGAAAAGAAACAACAGGCATAAGGATAATGATCACTTGCTATTTTGACTCAGTTCAGAAACTCATTGACAGAAGTCACAAGTTCTTCCTTAAGCAAACTATTATAGATGGTTTAACTCTTTTTTATGCTAAGACTCCGTATTTATTCTAGACCTTCATATAGCTTTCCAAGAGAAATATAACCGTCGAGTAATGCTCAATTTAGAACAATTATACAGAAAGGCTTTATTCCAGGGAAATGGGAAGTTGTTACATGTATGCAGATGCAATTTCTGAATCTTTTCACAAGAAATTCTGCTCTTAATACAAAACAACAAAAAAAAGTATTTACACAAAATATCCAATAAGCATCACAATACACAGTGTCAACATTTATATGCAAGGACCTTAGATGCCAAAGCAGAGTAAGGCAAACATTGGTTTACCATTTTTGGTTGCATAAAGTTTCTCATATAAATTCAACCATTTAGATATTGGTCCTTCCAAAATTCATACTTTTAAATCGTTCTTCAAGCACACCAGAATCTTCATCACTGTCTGTACTATTTAAATTCGTACCAACATCCAGCTCACTGTTCTCTTGGCTATTTTTAGTAGTCATACTGTCAGTTCTGTCTTGTCCTTTATCAATCCTGCAGAAAGCAAGATGACATTATCACCACCCACTTTGGAATTCATTCTTCTTTTAAGCAGGAATGGGATGGAGGATAGAATATTCTACCAGGGACAGACAGGGGTGGGAGGTGGGGAGGAAGAGGAGAGGGACAATAACCAGAAGTTACTTTCACATTAAAGAGTAAGGATATAGAAAACAGTAATGGAAAGAAACTCTGTGAAGAAAAAAAAAACATACATATAAACAGTTTGACCAACAAAGCAACTCCTGGCCAACTGTCACAAACTAGTAAACTAATAAAGTATGCTTAAAAAGATAAAACTCTAGTAAAAGAATAAAAAGCCCAAAAGGCAGCTAAATATCTTGCTGTAACCGTGCTGAACATCATCCCTTGCTGAGTTTTTCGGTTCACTAGTAATGTAACCATCAAATAACAGACAAAACACAAACAGTGAATTGGCTGATACATGTTTATACTCCACATGTTTTATGGTGCTTTATACTGAAATCCATTCTGAAGTGCTTTGTTCCTAAGGAAGATATGCAATGTATACCTCCGTATTAAAATAAAGTGTCCTATCCAAGTCAGACTTTTTTTGGCTCAGCTCCACTAACACCAACAGCCCTAGTTTCAACAGAAGAAAGTGAGGGTAATGACTCCTACTGACTGGTGTCAGAATTATTCAGGATATGGCATAAAGTACAACAGCTTGTTGGCAGTTTCCAAACACACTTTACTAAAAGGGGAAGAAACAGTGCAGTACTGGAACTATATAACCTATGAGCTACTTACGGAATTACTATTTCTTCTTCTTTTCCACATTTAGCACAAACTTCTAGTTTACTGGCACATGGTCGACAAATAATATGGTAAGGATCTTTTACAGTCTTCTGGAGGCACCTTACACTGTGAAAAATGAAAACATTTGATTTGATTTGATGTTCAAAGACAAAGCGACATACTCTTCAGAAGAGGAACCATGTTATAGGCCAGTTTCGTATGAAACAATTGTTTTTTTAACAAGCAGCACAATCAAAATCATTGCCTGTCTTCCCTTTTCTTTAACTATTTTTCAGGAAGAATTATTAATTGAAGATGGAAGAAATACAAAATCAAGAATTTTTATGTTTAAAGTAACAAAAGAAACCTTCCCATTCACTTAAGTTTTACTTTAAAAGCTACGCAACTTCTTTTGGTTTAACTATAAAAGAAAATAAGAATATGGTATAAAAAGGTGTACACATTTTACAAACAAAAAACTTTTTCACTTCAAACACTACCATGTTTTCCTCTGGCACTTCTCAGTGCATAAACAAAAGCCAGTGCTGGACTTTGCTTTCTATGAACACACGCCTTCACAGAACAGTATTCTGAACAAACCCAACCTAACTCTGTAAAGGATTTGGGCTATTCTTTTTCAAGATATAATAAAACTGCAGAGATTAAGTGATTTTAGAAATGTTATGGCTTAATAGTAAGCTGACATTTCTAAACATTTGTATTTTTGAACAACAGAACCTGAAACTATATATCCCATGTAATGCAGTTGACCTAAAAGTCACTCCTTCTCGGTTGCTCAGGCACCTAAAGGTCTGCCAGGAAAGATTTAGCACACAGTTCTGAACAGCGGATTTGAAGAAAAATATCAAGTGTTTTCGCATGCCTTATAAGAAGAGATGCACTAACTAGCATCTAGTAAAACAGAATTTTTACTTGCTTTCTCAAATCCAATTCTCAAGACCTCTCACCTTCTCCCTACTACCTCCATCTAGCCTCTGCTGAGCTTTTATTATTAAGATGTGAATATTCAATTCTTTAAGAAGACGTAAAATTACAAGAATTGCTGCAGGACACATCTGACAAAAGTAAAGCCTTAACTATCTGGTGTTTCTGGTCTTCATTCTCCCCCAGGAAAACCCTAGATGTCCAGACGTCCTAGATGTCACCTACATAGATGTTGGGGTTTTTTTGTTGTTGTTTTCCTTCCTCTATGTTCAGTTCCATCAGTATTAAAAATATGTCTACAGGCACATCAAATCAAACAGGGGCACTATCAGTGCAAGGTGGATAGACTCTTTTAAAAAAATAATTTTGATTTAAAATTAAATTAAATACTTGAAATAAAACTAAAGTAGGGAGAACTTGTGGTTTTACTAACAATCATAATTTTGAAGATGTTAAAAAAAATAAAAATACGTTGAGGTACAGAGAAGTCCTCCATTTCCATTACCTCTGACATGAAGAAATAATTTTCTCCATATAGCCACGTTTTTAAGATCTTTAATGTGCTTATTTCACCTAGAAGCTTCATCCACTGAAAATCTTCAGTCTCGTCCTTTCCGAATAGCCACACACTCAGCCTTTGTACTGCTGCAGGCTGGGCTAAAAACCACCACCTGTAGTGCTAGAACTGTCTGCAGCCTAATTCACATGTTCAAAAACATGACGGAAAATACCACATAAGGAGCTGTCCCACCACAACAATTTATCTATTTCCTGCTTCTCTGATGTATGTGTTTCTTTGCCTGCTTTTTATCCTTCGAGTGTAGGCAGAGAAGAGGCAAAAGAACATAATCATCACTACGTGATTTATTACAGCTCATTACTTCTAAAGAGAATGCACATAGTCATTTAAGAAATATTTTAAAAAAGACAAATCCCAACTTTACCTGTGGTGAACACAGAATGTTTACTTTGAGAACCAGTAAGACTTCTACCTACTCTTTTTTTTTTACATCAAAGGATGAAATGAAAATGATTACTAAAACCAAAATATTTATTGTATCTAGAGTCATAGGAAAATTTTTCATAAGTGGGGGATACAGCATGAACAAACATTCCACCCTTTTTAACCCACTTGAAAATCAACATAAAATAAAACAACATTCAGGGAACTGCACACACACATTTACAGAACCTCTTCAAGAAGTTCCTAAGTATTTCAGAAGGATATAACTGATATCACCATACAAACGCAAAGTGAACTACTGTGACAAAGCTAGCTATATCATACACCACAGCCCAGATGTAGTTTCTTAAACATTTCCCTGTTAGAACGCTGGCTGTGTCTGCAGCCACAGAGGGAAGGACACCTGCATCTGAACAATGAAAAAAAGCGAAGTATCCACTTCAGAAAATTAACTTATCACAAACCTGTAAACTATTTTACAGTATTTTTCATCTTTTTTTTATGTACTTATCCAAAAAGACATTAAACAGAACTGCACATAAGCAAAGCTAAACATTTAGAATTATAAATTCACATACAAAAAGAGATAAGAAATAATGAAATGCATATATTGCAAACATTTTGTAGGAATTGAGGCCTCAGTAATGATAAGAACAGTGGTGATGAGTCTTGATATGACACAAAATCGAAGCCTTCCCCCCCTCACTTCTCTCCTATATTGTCTTTGTGAATACAAAATTTGAGAGATGTGAAGATTCCTGTAGTACTGACTTGTAACAAGGCCTTGGAAAATCATGTTCCAATTAGTTCAGGTTTGACATTCTGTTCAGGAGGACACACTTACAGTTTGGGAACCTACAGGTCCACAGTACAAGCATTTTAACAAAAGAGAGCAAAGTAGTTGTTATTCCACTGTGGGTTTTTTTCAGAAGTTTAAGACAAAAGACTAATGAATTAGAAAATTAACCTTGCATATACATTGTCATTGCAGACTCCACATTTCAAGGGTATCATGTAGTAGGAACTGCTACTTGTGAGCTTCCAAACTGAGAATATTTTCCAAAAAGTTCACAAACATCACTATCAGTGGTTAACATAAAGCATCTTAACTCACCATTTTTTAGGTTTTGATAGTAGTTTGTACTTGCTGAATTTTACCCGCCACTCCAAGATACCTTTGCAATGTTGACACACTCCATCATGAAGCTTAGCATTTATTTTCTGAATAAATAAATAAAAATTACAGTAAGGATACGCTGAACATTACCTATATTTATGAGTATAATCTTATATATAAAGTGTTTCTACTATCATGTAATTAATACAGCATTCAGAAACATGTTTGTTTGTTTCATATTAATAAGCATTTCATATACATTTATTCCAAGTAATTTTCTCCAGTGGAAAAAGTGCTGAGGTAGTCTTTAAGCTCAAGGTAGTCTTCATTATTATTAACATAATTTTAATAGTAATACTTTTTATGTTATTATATTGTTGGTAATAGGGCATTAGTAGGGGTTTTTTTATCTCTATGGATTTTACAAAACAGATTTAAGTAGACATGAGCCCTGAAATGTGCAGTTTTTATCCAAAGAAGACAACATATAAGACTTAACACTTCACTAATTATTGCTCAAGCTACCAATATACAGTAAGTAGTCTCAGGACTTTTTGTCAGATCACAATAAAATAGAATCCGTACATTATTTGCAATCAAATTATTTAAAGTCTCTTTCATCATAAACTTCCTTTATGAGAAAGTTGTTCATTTTGCTCTCAAATACCTAATATACAATCCGCACAATGGTCATTTAAACTACGGTGTATTTTCAAGACAATGCTAAGTTTACCCTAAGATTGTCTACATTTTGTCTTCAGTTTGCTCTGGAATACAAGATGCCAACTGGTCAGTACTATTTGTACAAGAGAAGTTATTCTGAGATGGGAAGTAGTACCAAACCACATTGTTACCTTACATAATATGGAACATATACTTGTACATTTGACCTACTTTTATTTTTTTCTATCTAAAAATTCCAGCAGCAACTTGATCTATCATTCAGTTATGTGTATTCATTCAGAAATTTAAAACTAGAAATTTCACAATCAAAAAAATGCACACAGCAAAAAAATTCTATTGTGCCTTTTTAAAGACAGCTTAAAAATGGCTATTATACCAAAATTACATTACCAACATGGCCTGAAACACATCTATATTTTAGAATACCTAAAAGTTCACTGGAATAGGTTCTGCATTAACTGGGATTAGAGTTTATGTTATTCTTCTACAAATTAACAGAAAATTTATTCTACGCATACAGTATCTTCTGAAGTAATTTTTTGATTTTATGACCCACAAGAGCTTCTTACTACTCCACAAACTTCTACTTCAATACACTAGGCGAAAGAAGTCTAGCTTCAAAAATATGGTAACTTACTGTACTCTATCCTGAAAAATGTATGTTGGAGAGGAAATGCTTCTTCTCAGTGAGACTGTAGGAAGGGACTAGTTTTCCATTGTTTCTATTTTTACTAAACCTCAACCATTCAGCAAGAGTTTTCCCGTGGTGCAGTTAAATGAAGGTGTGGTCCTTTCTGGCTGATTCAGTTAAAAGACAGTAAACTTTTTCTCAAACATGTTTTTTTTAAAAATACGTTTTTTTAAAAAATATGGTTTTAAAAAACGTATTTTTTTAAAAAATGTTTTTTTAAAAAAAATGTTTTTTTTAAAAAAGGAAAAAATAAGGAAGGTTTTGTAGAATGCTTCAATATTGAATACAGAAAGCCATAGTTCTAAAGTCAGCCATCTATTATGAGTTAAATTTTCCAAGAAAGACAAACATTTGGCTAATGTGGAAACTTTCTGAGAAGAAAATCATTGGTAAGTTCTCAGCACAATTCTGCTGGCAATTCAAACTGCTGTCAGCACTGACTGTGTTCATGCTTTCAAAATTCAAGCAATCTGGAGATAAGCCTTCTTTTCACTGCTTGACTAGCACGAAGTAAGGCTCTTAGTGGCACAGCCTGAATAAGAGTCTAATAACCTGCAAATTCACCTAAACTTCCTAGTTTTCCCTCTTAGTCTCATGATCTGCATTAATTAGCAAGACAAGAGAAAAAATACAAACACTGTAATTTCATTGTGATCAACTATTTTTAGTATTGCTAGGCAGAACCCAATAAATATCAAAAGACTTTAATAGTTTAAGCTGAAGACGGTTGTCTTTCCAAAGGGAGTTAGCATCCTTGTTTGTAACTACCTCATTTCCAACAAAACATTCTGAGATCACAACTGGGGTCAACAACGCTGTTACCAAGTGATGCAGGGACAGGCTTTGTAATGTGTAATACACTTGGAATGCAAAAGGCCATGCTCTGAACTGTATGCAACATAAATAGTGCAGAAGAATAAACCACTAACTACTGTCACCTCTCATCTGAAGGAAATCCAAAGTCTGTCAAACAAGCAGCCTATTAAAAATTCCGCTAAACGTTTGCCATGGAACAAGGAAATACGCATAATTATTATTAATGGAGCTTTATAAAGCTCTTATCATCTGGCTTCAGAATACACAACAATCATACAGTCTTGGATTTCTTTTTCATTTTTGTGAGATTTATATCAAACTCAAATGCAGGCCATTCCAAAGCTGTCTTTTCAGGTTACTCGCATATATAGATCTTTGCATGAAACTCCATCTCACAGCAAGGCCAAGAGACTAGTCACGTGGCATAAAGACTATGTTACTTGAACTTCCTCACCTTTGCTTCAAACAATAAAACCCTGCATCTTATCTGATGCCTTTATCCCCATCAATTAGTTCTCCCTCTTCATTAACGCATGATTTCACCACTGGAAAAGATCTTTAGAAGATAAACGACACACGCGAAACTCTAAAGTAAAGAAAAATAAAGTAATTCAACCATACAGCAACAATTACATTACCCATATAAAGGCAGTGAATATTGGAACAGGTCTGTGTATTTAGATTATGTGTATTACGTATGATCAGGATTTTCAGAGGTTTTTTTTCTCCCCTTGCCAACACGGGGACTGGTGGGGGACAAGGACCGCCGGGGCCGCGAGTTCTGGGGGGCAGCACTACCGGAGACACGCTGCGAGGACGGGCTTGCTGCGGGGGTGAGCACTTCCGGTCGCGCTGTGGCGGGAAGGAGCAGGACCTGGGTCCGCGTGCAGCAGCTGAGGAAAGCCCCCTGCGGATCGTCACCCCCGCTCCACGCACACTGTGCCTTCTCCCTCAGAGGGACAGAGGGAGGAGGAGCGCGCTCAGCGCCAGCTGGATTTTTCTGCAGACTTTCTGGCCTTCCCCCCGCTTCCGGCGCCCTTATCAGATAGAAAGACGAGGAAGATCTCCGCACTGCCCAGGAGATTTCCACCCCGTCCCTTGCGACTGCCCTTCCCCCACATCAGTTTTGTTTTCCCTCGGGATGATCATCTCTCTTCTTAACCGCCATTTTCTGACTTTTTCGCGCCCCCCCCCCCCCCCCGTCCTTGAGATATAACTGCACCGTAGGAGCAAGGACAGAATTCGTTTGAAGAGTGTGATGACAGCCTTGCTGTCTCTTCGGGTTTGTGTTTGGTTAGACATATATTTGCGGCTGAGAACTGTTATCTTTTGCTATACAGTTTTCAACACCCCACCCCCCACCCCCCCCGATTAAAGTCTATTAATTGCAAAAGAGTTGTGATTTTCTTGTGGGAGACAGTCCGGATAGACATCTTTTGTCTTTTTATAAACCAAGACAATCAGCATTTCAAATATCCAGTGCAAAGATGAAGGTTAAGAACATCGACCAAAACGCTGCTTAAGAGTCTTCTGACACCAAATTAGATTGTAATTATGAGGATCACATTTAAGCGCAACTTAAAATCCTGATCCAGGCATAAAGATGCCTGACTTTTCAACCTAGTCACCTGTAGGACCACAAATCTTAACACAGCAACTCAAAGAATCCACATAGTGTATCTGCTCAGAAAGTAACAAAGGGATGAGAGATGACAGCTTTTAAAGTCTAATTTCCCCCTTTTAACAGGCACACATAGAGCAGTCTCTTTCTCCCCTTCAGGAATTTTTCTCTCCATGTTGGCACTTCAGGTATGAGATGGTTTAGTTAATCAGAGTCTGAATATGAGAAAGACAATGACTCTACAACCCTTCTACCAGGCTGTTGATTTAGAAAGTCAACAGAGAAGCAAGTAGGGTGATTTAGAGTTTAACCTTGACTTATGTTTGCCTTAGAGCTTATTTTCCTCAGAAAAAAAAAGTCTGATATTTAAATGTTACTATTATTAAAACAAGTCAATAACTTACTGTGATTTTCTATGCTAAATTCAACCCTTCCTGTGACCACAAAAAGCATAATATCACCTTCAAAAACAACGCAGACTTGAAGAAGCAAAGAAAGCTGTCTCTAATTACAGATTTGGATAAGCTATTTTTACAGATTTTAGAAATCACTAAAGAACATGTGAGAATAAGTTTTGCTAATGAACTGGAAGAGAAATCTGAGTGAAGTTTGTCAACTTCATTATTCCTTTCCAATTTTTCTGCAACAGGATTTATGCGGGTAGCAAGCTCTCACAAAGAGGTGATAGTCCTTATAATCTAAAATGGATTTCTTGCTGTGAGAACTACTCAGACAGGTTATATTCTGGTTCTATTGCAGTAGTTTCTCTGTACTTTTTAACACTCATTTTCCTTTTCAGTCTCTTTCCTAGGTTTTCTTGCCATACTTTCCTCCAAGGACAAGTGCACCTCATCCATTACTTAAAGTATGTCTATATAGAAATTACAGTTATGCAATACAAATACACATAAACAGTCAAAGTATATAGTCAGAAAATACTTCATATGCATATTATATACATACTGTCAAGTCAACTGCATAAACGAAACAACATCCACTGCATACTCATGTAACGCAATATTAAATCATTTAACGACTCACCAAAAGCAGTTCAGAATGTATTAAACACATGCACCTACTAACTTGGCACATAAAATAACCCTTAGCTCAAGCTAGCATTAAATCACTCACAAGCAAGATGCAATGATGGGGTTTCACAGACGCCTCACTGACTGTTTGGAAGTTTCTAATTATGTTTGAATCTGTGGGTATTTTGATTTACTCTGCTGAAAGCAGACTCCTGCTGCTGAGCACACATCAGTGCGCTATTCTGCTGTAAATGAATGCAGTATCAATGTCATCCATAAACGTTCTTTTCAGAAGCAGAGGTGATACTGCTTCAATCAACAAGTTGAAATGTAGCATTTCCGAATATCTACACTTCTCAGAAAAACAAAATGCCACAGGACCTCCAGCCATGGCTACAATGCAGTTAAGATATATCACTGAAGACTAACAAACTTGAAACTGATAGGAGACACCAGCTTTTCAGGGTCAAATACACATTTCACAGGCTGAAATCAAGTTCCCCAAACAGTTTACATGCTCAAATACTGTTTTAATATCAGTTTAAATTCAGTCTCCTACACAGATACTCTCCCATACCTTTCTAAAGAGAAGTATATTTAACATTTTAACCAAGGACTTCAAGCCTTCCTTATATCCGTACTAGTTATGGATGGATCACTATACAGCTAGCATTTAACGCCCTCCTGTGTTTCATTACTATAGACTTTAAAATACATGAAATAAAAAGCTTTCTCAAAGCCAAATTCCAAATAGCAGTCTTAGAGTTTAGAGATGGTTAACTTTTTTTAGATCAGTGACCATGGATCTGAAAACGTGCAAGTAACCAGCAAGCACATGTACACACCTGGGAAGACAATGGTCAATTCCCACCCTCTTCCCCATAAAGAGCTGAATACACACACACACACACTCTCTCCTCCTTCCTAGGTTAGAGTCCAGAATAGGCATTATGCTCCTTCTCTCCCTCCATGAAAGGCTACAGCCCAGGCCTTAATGCACCTCTGAACTCAGAATAAACAACAGGGCTGGCTAGAGAGTAGACTTTAGCCTACCAGGCTATCCTATATTGCAGCAAGAATGGAAACTAACCAAACTCCAATACTGTTATCTGACAATTTCAGCTCTCTATTGAGTTATTTCTGTCTCCCTTCTGAGCCTGAAGTCACCACCACTGATTCAGTATTTAAGCTCTGTATTCACCTGTTCTGTTCCTACTACCTTCCCACAGTTGAGCAGTGAATCCACTGAAACAAGTTATTTATCCATACAGACAGTTGAAGAAGTAGTTGACTGAAGAATAAAACTGAGGTTCAGAGTTAATAACTTCTGAATTGTAGGGAAGATGCAGATTACCATCTGGAGCATACTTAATGAGAGGAAAGCAATGGAGAAAGATATCATTCATTTGGGTGTAAATACAAAACACTTTGTGGTTTACCATCTCATTATAATGGAGTTCTGTATGTTCTCATAGAATGCTATTTGATTTCATCTCTAGAACCACTCCAGCTTCCATGCTGAATTATGTAATATACTTTACATAAAATGTATATTCATATAACATCAAGGGTACTCCATATTCCTCAACTCAGTGCCGCAAAGACTCTGGAATATACTATGTAAAGGTAGCACCCACAAACAAATCCCAGGGTACAATAACTAACAACACAGTGTGTCTTACCCTGTCCTGGCTCTTCCTTCTTCAGTTCATCCTAGGATGGAAGCTTCCCCAGCACTGCTATTGACAGTTACGCAAACACAGTAGAGAGGCAGTGTACTTGATGCAAGGTGGTTCACTTCCATTAGCCTACCCCAGGGTAATGCTGTACGAAAGTCTGATCATTAGAGGAAAGACAGATAGATCTTTCAGCAAGTAATCAGATCTATAGTCTTTAAAATTAGAAAACGGATGCCAAGGTCAGTGGCAGACAGACAGCACAAAACCTTTCAAAAATAACTCAGTTTTTAACAGAGACGGTTGGTTAATGACTGCAAGCAAGGAAAAGTCAAAAGACTATTAGCTCAATTTCCTCTTCAGATACTGCTTTACTGAGAGAAGCAGCAATAAACCTGCAAGTAACTACCTCAACTCCACCTGAACCTACTGTATTTAACATTCAATATTGCTAATGCAGTGCACAAATGCAGCACAATAACATTTTTAAGCCAAAAAGCACTCTGCAGCTTTTCGAGACAGTATTGCATTGGATAGACTATAGCAGCAGTCAGATAGGACAAAAAAAAATTAGCAGTGATTTACAAGAGATGCACCCTTTTTCAGCAGCTCTGAGTATTCTTCTTATCTATTGAGCTACTGAGAGGTAGAAAGGAAGAATGCCCCACTCCTGTATCAGTCCCTGTGATCAAATTATCACATTATCTTCCCTTGAAAGCCTGTGGTACATCTGATCACTCAGGACTACATGAGACAGAGATGCAAAATTGTCTCCATTCAGCACAGTCCATATCGAAACTGACAATAATGACCACTTTAATCTTAGTCCAACTTCTTTTCAAGTTTCTGAAATAGCAGAATTATGCCTAGACATCATTATAAAGATCTCTTGCATCCCTTAGCACTAAAACTTGTACATGACACAATGCCCAAATAAAAATACATCCATCTTACCAGACTCTATCTAACCCCGTAATAGGAAGCACCTTCTTCAAGAGGCTTCTTCCCTGTGTTCAGCCATCTCCATAAACTGGCAAACACAGAGAAAAAGAAAATTGTTTGCTTGAAATGGAAGGGAAAAGACAGTACTATACCACAGTTAATGACTACAATGAATCTTGGCTACATTCAAAAGCTTTAAAAAAAAAAGCTTTTATTTTAGTGAATGGTACTGTGTGGCCAGTTTTATATGATATAAAATATTTAAAAAGGGAAGAAAAAAAGCCATGTGGGTATTAAAGTGATTACTTCAGTTACAAAACTGATGTCATAACTCAGTTTCTAGTCAAAGACTTTTCTGAAAAACTAACTCTCTAAGGTATTTTTGTGTGTGTATGTGTAGAGGCCAGAGAAGAAAATACTCTCCTCTCATGGAAGACACAGTGACTCACACAGTAACACTGGTGCTGCTTAGAGCCCCAGGAAAGCATCCTGTTCAACTTGCAGAACCACTCCTACAAGATCTGAGGGGAGAAAAAAACAAAACAAACCACAAAAAAAGCCACCACCCCCTTTGGTGTCATTGCTTTAACTTACTTTCCTCCTCTTCTCTCAGTTCTTTTTGACAACTCGTCAGGTTAACCCTGTCATTTAAAGGGATATTGACTTAACAGCAATAGCATCAGATAAGCCTCTTCTAGAATGCTCATCTTGTGATTTGTTTTATTCATCTCTTTCAGTTTGGCACTTCCTTGTTGTTAGTGCTCAGGTGCACTGCTTATTTTTCATCCTCTCCTGCACCACTACTATGTTACCCAAGTTCAAGCACAGAGCATGTTCCAAGAATATATGGCAAACCACTACCTTTTCTTTGCCTAGAAACAAAAAAGAGACAACAACTGTCTTCTGTAACAATAGTGTGAAAGTATCAAATCATGATAATGTGTGTAGCAAAAGAACTGATAAAACAGCTAAAGACACCTTTCTATGTGACTACTGGGAAAAGCCTTTAAAGCAAAGATGACTCTTTTTAATTTGTCCCAAAAGTACTCACGGTGAAACTTGACATTTACATGGATAATAGGGGGAGTTCTTGAAAATACGCTCTCAAAACGTTAAGATGTCTGAAGTAAGCCCACGGCAGGGGGGCTGGAACCAGATGATCTTTAAGATCTCTTCCAACCCAAACCATTCTATGATTCTAAGATGGAACACCTTTCCGGAAGTCACCTGGATAACATCGCAGGGAACGCTTACTTACTGCAGTTACTGCAGAGAAGTAAATGTTTCGTTTCAGTCCTCCTTTTAATAATTCTCCAACTTAACAAGGGCCTTTCACATTATAATTTAAGTACCGCACAATGTCTTTGCTTAGGAAAGACCCTAAGATGCGGGGCCAGGCGACAGCTGACCCACTCGGCTGGTTACCGATTGCCCCCTTATTGAACCTTTGGGACAGACCCAAAGGCTTCCCCGGCGCTAAAACAAATCTGCCACTGCTGCACGACCTCCTTTGCTATTCCGCAGCTTTCCTAAGACCTTCCTGCAGCAGGCAGCGACAGACCACCGCCCCAAAGCCACCCCTGCACCCAGCAGGGCCGCTCGCGGCACCGAACCCTTCCTCCCGCCCTCCTGCTCGCCGGGGGATGAGGAGGGGTCGCACCGCCGCCCACCTTGCGCCGGGCGCTGCTGTCGTACTTGTCGTTCCTGAAGGCGTGCGTGTTCTGGTAGCGCTGCGGCCGCGTGCGCGACACGTTCCCCTTCTCCGAGCTCATCGCCCTCGCCGCCCCAGCGGCAGCCTCCACTGCCCCGGAACCGCTCCGCGCCGAGGCCCCGCCCCGCCGCCTCGCCACTGGTCCCCAACACACGTTCGTCTAACCCTGTGCCTGCGGCGATTAGCTACCGATTCGCTACCTCCTCGCCACCTCCCGCCCACCGGCGCTCAGACGGAATCTCATTGGCTGGAACGGCGTCGCGGGCCGCGTCCCTATTGGCGCGCTGCTGGAGCCGGCGGCCGGCCCTCCCCCGCTGACCCCCTCGGCCAGATATGCAGTCTCGGGCGAGGTGAGGACGGCGCAGCTATTGGAGCCTGCGCGCGAAGCAGCTCCTTGAGAGTCGCGCGTCCTGTGTTGCGGATCTGCGAGCGCTGGCCGGGCTCGGGGTGCTGCCCGCGCCGTTACTCAGCACGACCAGCACCCCTCCCCGCGGCGGAGCCGAAAGCGCGGGGCGACGCGCCGGGCGCAGGTAGGGGCTCTGTTCCCCGCGGCGGAGCCGGGCGGTGCGGAGAAGGGGCGGCGGGAGCTGCCGGGCGGTGGGGCCGCGGTTGGAGAAGCCGCTTCACTTCTCCCCTCTCCTCGCCTTCTGCTCCCCCTGCGGGCAGATTGTCGTCCTCCGCGAGGGCCCGGGGGCCCCGCGCGTCTCCGCCTTTGTTCAGGGAGTGGGCCGCTCTGGCTCTCCAGGCGGTGGTGGAATTCTGGGTCTGGGTAGCTCCGTGGGGCCAGTGCTGTTGACTCCTGCGCAGACCTTTTTGTAGACAAGACACTTGAAGGGTTCCTTTAATTCTCGCGAGCTTCGTTTAATGTGTTTCATGGAGCATAGAATGGTTTGGGTTGGAAGGGGCCTTAAAGCTCATCCAGTTCTACCCCCCCTGCCATGGGCAGGGACACCTCCCACCAGACCAGGCTGCTCAAGGCCCCATCCAGCCTGGCCTGGAACACTTCCGGGGGGGGGCATCCACGGCTTCTCTGGGCAACCTGTGCCAGCGCCTCACCGCCCTCAGCATGAAGAGCTTTTTTTTTTTCTGTTATCCGCTTCTGCTGTTGATGGTGTGAGTGATGCTGGCTTTAAAATTGCTCTCGGCTATTATTAATTTAAAAGATTAAAGTTTTGGGTCAGAAGGTAGGTAGAAGAATACATGACTGCAGAAAACAAGTACCATCTGAAGCTAGACCAGTTTTAAGAGCATCACTTCTTATTCGTGTCTGGTGGACTGATGCAGTGAAGCACTGGACTGATGAGGCCTGTCAGCGTGCGGGTGGCTTTAGCTCTGGTGCACAGTCTTGCTTGGAGCATACAAAAGATCGTGTAATCCAGTTTAATCCCACAGATGTCTGTCTGGAATCCTTAGGGAGTTGGTTTATTTAGGTGAGAAGGAATGGCTAAGTTTTTCTCTAAAGAGTTTCCTGTATTCCCTTTGTTCTTTCAACTATGCCATTAGGTTTTGAAGTGTAACAAGTAATCAGCAGAAGAATGTATCTATATATGGATAAGCTTTATGATGTTGCTAGAATTTGTGAGACTAGTAAAGCTGTTTATTTGTTTAAAATAAAACTAATCAAAACAAAGTTTTGGTGATATGAGGGGTTCTGTTGTTTTGTAGGTTGTTTTGCTCTTTTAAAAACTACTCAAGAGAGTTACTTCATCGTATTTCTTAGTATGGCTTTTTCATTATTAAATAGGCTTTCTCTGTGTTCTTTTCCGGCCTTATTGTGTATTTTTTTCATACTAATTTTGTTAGTTTAGTTTAATTCTTTTCTCTAATACTTAATTGGCTACAAGTTGTTTTTTTTTACTAAAAATTTTGTTGCTTTAACTGTTTAAGTAGTTGGAGAATGTTCATACCATTCCATTCAAATTTTAGTATAATGCAGATGTTGAAATAAATATGAGTGCTTCAGTAGAGGCTTGATCTCAGCTTTTGGTTGCATTATGCTCAGTAAAAGTATGATGGAAACTACATTAGAGTGTATTATTTCAGCAGTATATAATGAAAGATGATGATTTAAAAACAACCAACAAACAAACCGAAAAACCTTATAACTCTAGTATTTTGCTTGTTACAGTTAGAACACCACCAAATTTTACAAACCAGCAGCTGTATCCACAACTTTGACTTTATTCTTGTGAATGATTCCTATGAAATAGCTAATTTAATTTAAATATACAGTTAGAATAATTTGTATTTGACATAAATATAAGACTTAGAGATAGGTGTTTGCAAGAGTTGGGTTTTGGAGGCTAATGCATAGGATGTGAATAATAGGAGCTACTCTTGCTATGATTTGCAGAGGGAATAGAACAGGAATAACTGCTTATATCAAAAGAACTATATTTGTGTTATCCTAGAAATCATAAGATAAATATTTGAGGTGTTCTTTTGGATTAAATGAACTTTTCCCCCCTTCTGTCAACCTTATTGAAAAGGTTCATTGCCGCAGAAGGGTTTGAAGTTACTGCCTGTGGGCATTTCTATATTTGTTACATTCTGTGTTACTTTTTTATTCATAAGAGAGTTAAAGATCTAAATTTGATAAAATGGTCTTGTGTTTTTAAAACTATCCCAGAGGGTATGGGTGATGCCACTTGGGTCTGTTTTATTTCTTAGCCTTTCTTGATGCAATAATAGAAGCTTATCAGTTTTCCACGGAATCTTCCTACTTAATTTACATGAAAAATGCAGTATTTTTTTAAAGGATGTCTCTATTTCTCATAAAATAATCTTTTTGTTTTTACTGTTTTTACCCTCATTCGGAAATGTGTTTGCAGAACAGCACTGGCTTCTTTATTAATACTGAAATGACAAGTTGAAGGTTGTTGGGATGTGTTGGTCTCTGTCTGATGATGCTACTGTAATGAGCACAGAGATTTACATCATACATGCTCAGGGGTGTTGGGCTATAGCTTAGGTATTCACAGCATATCTTAGGCAAATGAGTCCCATTAAAGTTATTTGTCTATATTTGTGAAACTGTACGCTTAAGGTAATTTGTGGTCAGCGTTGGGTTTGCCCCAGATTCAGTAAGAGTCCAGATAAAGCACACTGTTGTTATTGAGTGATTTTTATTGCAACTTCACTTGTGATACCTCGTTCACTTTCTGTAAATTATATTTTAGACTTAATAAAATAATTGGTCTCTGAAGAATATCTGCAAAACTTTTACCAAGGTTGGATGATGCTAAATGAAGATGGTTTTGTGTCTTATCCTTTAATTTTTATTACAGTAATTTCTGGCTGGATGCGTTATTAGGAAATTGTGTACGTGTTTTCTAACATTAAGAACATTTAAAAAATACCGCTGGGGAGAGGCTGACATTAAGTTTAATCCCTCATTAAAGTATGTGAACAGTATACCTTTTGAGGAAAAATGATGCTTGTTTAGTCGAAGTTAAATTATGGTAACTGGTGGATAACTGCTAGGCTGAAATGCTGATTCTGTTGAACTTTTAAACTGTGATATCAGAATTACTCTATACACCCAGGGGATTCGCTCACATCCTGGTTCCATTCCAGATCCGGAGGTTAAGAACACACTCATGTGAATACAATGAATGACAAACCAGTTCCAGTACAATGGAAACATTGTTTGCGTGTAGGTAAAGGTAAACCTCCTGAGGAAGTTGAGTAGGTGTGGTTTTGTGTCAGATTTGTTCAGTTAGTGATGCTAGGGATCTGCTGTTTTTCTTGTATTTTTTCAGTGAAGAAAGTAACAAGTATTTATTTTAAAGAAATAGTTATTGGTAGCCATGATTTACGTGGCGAACATCTCTGTATTTTCAGTAGACAGAGTTTCTGTTGGATTAAATGGACGTTACATAAAAGCTACATTACAGTCTAGTATAGGGTAAAAATAATACCTTAGCCATCGTCTTCCGCATAAGTCATTTGCCATTTGTGGCAGCAGCCCATTTTTAGCACATTTAAGCTACCTTAGGGCACAGTACCACCTCAACTGATGAACTATGCTTAATGCAGTACTGCCCTGTCTGTGAATTCCACAGACCATCTTCCAATTTTCTGAAATTACTTCAACAAATAAAAAATATTTTCTGAGTGAGATCATATTTGTAGTGTTTCTGGGCCGTTTATAGTTATGTAAAATCCTGTTTTAATTCTTTGAGACAAGTGGATTGGGAAGCAAGAAATAAATCCTGTAGCTGTCATATGTTGGTATATAAAACAATCTTCTGCTCCTGGTCAGGATAGGCTACTTGCACCTCATTTTTGGAGGTGCTGCTACATTTTCCACATACTTAACACACCACCACCCCCCGCCCAGCCCCTGAATAAGTTGTAGTATCTAGCTTTGGCCTTCAGCTTTTTTTGAAAAGGTGGGAAAACTTACTCAGAACAGATCGGTTTAGTACTCTCTGGTAGAAAAAGAAGTGTGGTTGAATACTGGGTCGTAAGTACTTGCAGAAAAAGCCGCTTGAGACATCACAGTATTTTCTCTGGGCTGTGAATGTGAACTTTCTTAGTAGAGGTGAAACAACTGGGTTCTTTGGTGCTCACAGCTGCAAGAGGAGTAAAGAAGGAAGAAAGTATTGCTTTTCTTGTGCATAAGGTAGTCCAAGCCTTTTACCAATCCCTAGACCTTTTCCTTAGACCTCTTACACTTCTTGTCCTGACTTAAAATTAAACTTAATGTCCAAATAAACTCATCTGTCAGGGAACAGTGGATGTGTTTCAAATTTGAGTGACTCCTTGTGTGGATTACTTAAATACATGAGGCAATTTTTTCTTTAACTGGCAGAAATATGGTCACTTATTCACAATCTTCATTTGAAAGTCAATCTGTCTTTATGGGAGGTGATTAGAACACCCTTCCTGCCATCTCCTAGTAGTGTTAGTTGCTCATATCTAAGAATCCGTGTTTTCCCTCTGTGTTGAAGAAAGCACTTGGCTGTAGCATCCTTGGCAAAAAAACTGGGGGGTTGTGCTCTGCAAAGATGAGTAGTAGGCCAAGAATGCTCATGTTGTTTATCAGAATGTCTAGCTGTGCCTGTGTTTACTACTCTACAAGTATACTCTCTATAATATTGTACGCAGGAAGAGGCCATTCACGCATCCAAAGTATGGGTAGTTGTTCTATGACATATATTCAGCAGTTCTTACAGTAGTGTCCTTGAAGCTTTTCTGAAGAGCAGTTTATACCGGCTTGAAAACTATGCTTGTATGTAAGATAGAGGGTGAACTTTTAAATAGGCTCTAAGTATTACCAAGTATTACAGTTAGCAGTAAGATTTTATTGTATAACCCAACTGTTTCTGAAAAAAAAAAATGGGCCTGTGAATATCAGAAATCAGCTTGTTTTGTTCCCATTTGTAAAGCTGTTACGTGAAGATGTAAGAGTGTTTCTGTTCGCAATGACCTAGCAGGAACTCTGTAAGACCCATAGACAGATTGGGATGGAGAAGTTGTTTAAGTGGGTATGAAATGTCATGAAATGTTAATGCAAGGAAAATAGTATAAATGCTTATTTTAGGCGTGCTGTTTTCCAGCATGGATCTTGGCAGATTTCATCACTCTTCCTACCTCTAAGAAGAAGTATTGTCACAACAAAGTGCCTTTACCTAGCTTGCTTTAGGTATATAGTGTGTTTACTTTTTTCCTTCCTCCATTCTGCTACCTAAAGCTTTGAATAGGTAATATGTATTCCATTGATTTGCCAGCTGTCTGTGATAAAACATGTGGGTTGGGATTCTTTTGTTAAAGCACAGAATAAAAATGGTCATATCGTTAATACAGTCTCAATTCTGATGTGCGATATACAGGAAACCTTAGCTAATCGTTTCTTTGAAGGGCTTGGAAACATTTGTGTCAGCCAGTATACAGAGCAAGGGAGAGGATTTTAGTGTACTAAAGGTCTGTAGTGTTTGTTAAGCCAGCAGAAGCATCTTGGTTTTGCCTTCTAAGTTTTGATCTTCATGCACCTCTCACACTGCTGATGCTACTTGCCAGAGCTCATAACTCATAATTGCAATACATATTCTCTGAATTTAGAAAACACTGTAGTCATTTTTGGCTGCAGAGGTCTGCACGGCGTTAGTATCCTGCGAACATGTTTTAATTGTTCTTTATAACATGTGTTTGTTAATGGTATGAACAGATGGGGGACTTCATTTCCTCCAGAGAAACTCAAGAACTCATACCTGTTCTTTACCTGGGTAATCATATTTTACTTCTAGTATCTGGCAGGGCTTTCAAGTTTTTTTTAATAACGTGTATTCTAAAGTAGCTAGTAATATCAAATAAGATAATATATAGAAATTTACATATATATATTTAAATATGTTTTGTTAAAGGTTTCCACTAAAATGCTATGTTATTTTCTAGAGGTTAAGTTTACGTTTCCCATGGGTTTTTAATTTTTCTTTTTATATATTGGTTGTAACTCAAAACTGATATTATTCTCTTTTCCTGTTGCAGACTAGAAGATGAATAACCTTTCCTTTAGCGAACTCTGCTGCCTGTTCTGTTGTCCACCATGCCCAGGGAAAATTGCCTCCAAATTGGCATTCTTACCTCCTGATCCCACGTACACACTGATGTGTGATGAGAGTGGTAGTCGCTGGACTTTACATCTCTCGGAGCGAGCAGACTGGCAGTATTCTTCTAGAGAAAAAGACGCCATTGAGTGCTTCATGACTAGAACAAGTAAAGGTAACAGGATTGCCTGTATGTTTGTGCGTTGCTCACCTAACGCCAAGTATACTTTGCTCTTCTCACATGGAAATGCTGTTGACCTAGGTCAGATGAGCAGCTTTTACATAGGACTGGGTTCACGGATTAATTGCAACATATTCTCATATGATTATTCTGGATATGGTGCAAGTTCTGGGAAGCCAACAGAGAAGAATCTGTATGCTGACATTGATGCTGCTTGGGTGGCTCTTAGGACAAGGTAAGACATTAGTCACCATTTTTCTCTCACAGCATGCTTTTCAAGTTGTACTTAATCTGCATTGTTTGTTTAAACAGAAGTGTTGTGGTTTAGGATTAATGGATTCATATTCAAGCTGATTGGTGGTACCTTATACTGAAGGCATTGTCAGTTTTGAGGGAGATTAGTATATAATACTGATATACTAATTAAATTTCATCCCATTTCAATTTTTCAAGATATGTTTTCAGTCTTGAATTATTAGAAGATAATCCTTATTGTCACAGTTTGGGGTATTCTTAGTTGGAGATTTCAGAATATAAGAAAAAACTGTAATAATTGATTCCCCAGTAACCGAGCCACTGTGCAATGTGGATGACAGAAAATGCAGGTTGTTTTTTCAGATAATTCCATCACCTAGTTTTTTGTAGGGACAAGCAATGGAAGAGCTGTTCTAAGATGGATTTCTGTATGGTGTTCAGGCTACCTTTCTTTCAGAATTCGAACTAGGACCTACAGCTTTTCCAGAAATTGCTTTCTACGTAAGACAAAAGATGTTTTTATCTTGGCAAAATACGATGTGTGGCAGGAGTTGTAATTCCTCTGTGTAACTACATTATGGTGGAAATAAAAAATGGGAATTTGCATCAGTGATGTTAGCTCAAATAGGTTAAGACTGGACAAGAAAAAAATGCAAATTGGAAGGATGTTATTTCACCATTTTCTATATTCTAAAGTTTTAGGGAGATAAAACAGTAAGATGAAACACTCTGGAGGTAGTAGTAGTAAGAATCCCAGGTACAAAATAAATGCAGCATGGAGTACCCTTTTAAATTTGAGAGCTTATTTTCACCATGGTTTATTCCATTTAACAAAATATTCTTCTTGTGTTACAAGTACCAAAAGTACAACAGGATTTTTTTAAAATAAGATACAGTCATAAGAATAGATATTCACTAAAAACCCCTCATTGTATTGTGTATTTTGCACCATAAAGTTGTGAAAACCTATGTTTAATACAGAGCAGCATGTTTTGATTCAATTATTGTAATCTGAGCATACTGTTGAATAATAGAGCATCAGGGATGTGTCTTAGTGTAAGGGCATGTGTAAAGACTCTTTAAAACCTGACACCTGGTAGTAGTTGCAGTGAATTTAGAGCTTGATGAATAGAGTATTAATTACTTTCCTTTTACTTTGGGTTATCTCTTTTCAGTGTTTCAAATACACATATTGTCTTGCATTTCTTTTACACTTTAACAAAGGTGTGATAGTTCTTTTTAAAGAAATGTATTTTATTCATATATGAAGGAGAGGGAAGCACATCATAAAGCTTGTAGAACCATAGGGGACAAACAGGTATTCAGCCTCGTATATTCAGAAACATGCATACTGTGTTGTTAGATTAGGTTTTGGCATTTCTTTTAATTACGGCATATGGTTTGTGAACAACATTGAAGACAGCCAGGATTGTTTAAATGTAACAGAGAATAGAAGAAAAGTAGATGTTGGAGCTTAATTGTTTGTTTATCTCAGTTTACAGGCTCAGTTTTGTGAACTAATTTGTAACTTTTGTCTCTTCCTCCCCTTGACGAATTTCTGATTGAAAACATAAAAAGAAATGTGATTGCAACTTGAATTTTGGCCTCCATTCTTGCACAATGCGTAGTGTATCTTACCTAATCAAATTAAGATTGTTCATCATAATATCCCATTTGAACATGCTCTTTGCTGAAAAGACATTGTTGGGGAATCTCTTAAGTACATAATCCATCTCTGTTTTTCCCTCTTCATTTCAGGAGTGACCTCACCTCAATCCCATTTGCTGTCTCCATTTATTTTTTGTGTCAAAACCGCCTTTAGAAAGACATAATTCCGTAGAGTGTATATATAGGGCTTGAACCATCTGCCCAAATTCTGGATTTCGCAAATGGGAACTTAACTTTTTCCATTACTTAAAAAGTGATTGTGCTCCTCACAACTTTCCAATTGACAGAACTGGTCTTATCCTTGTATGTGAATGCTGAATGTAGCAGGGTCAGCGTGTGACACTGGATATACTGGCCCACACAGTTTAGTTACCAGTCCAAGGTATTCTCTTGAGGCCTGAGACAGTGCTCAGCTTTGTTTAAATATTTGATGAATATCTGGACCAGAATTGAGCCTTTGAGTGTTTGCTGCAGCTTTGATTTACTTCTCTAGCATAGCCTCTTCTGTCAGTGTTACACTGGCACAGTCTTTAATGCTTTGTAATGTAAGTATTCTGCAAACCCAAATTCAGCATATTGTTTGCAGTATAGCTGTAACTTGAAAATTGTGTTGATGGCATGAGAGAAGAAAGGGATCCTAGGCTTTTAAACTGTGCCTTACAAATTGTGGTGGGCCAAAGAAAAGAATGAAGATATTACCTTTGTTGGAGGTTGATCACAGCCACCCACTGTATTCTCTGCTTTCAGAAATGAGACCATAGAACCCAGCATTAAAAGGTGTTTCTGGAGTAATTGGAATGCTAGTGTGGACTTCATTCAACAGTCAACACAGCAGCTTGTGGTGGAGATGTGTTACTATGTTAAGTTTTATATCATGGAAGGAGAGTCCAGATGGTCATCTTGTAAATTGGCAAAACTGTCCAGTGCGAACACCTGAGGTGAACAGTCTGAAACTAGTAGAGGGTGATGGTGAGGTTGGTCGAACACCACTTTCTTTAAAGTGGTTGGTGTAAGGGTGAGTGAAAATCATCATTCGTGTAAATGAAAATAGAAAGATAATTTGGCGGCACATCAGAAGAGGTAAACAGCAGATTCAGATCCTGAATTGTGTCCCTATCCTTTACTGGGTTTTAGTATTTTAATAGGAAGAAGTAGCTATCCATATGGATGCTGACTGTAGAGGAAAGCAAGGTGAGTCATTGCCATCATGTTTGGGAAAGTTGCACATTATTGCATATTCATGTGCATGGACTATATAAAATCTGCAAGTGAGGACATTCTTTTTCTGACTGTCATAGCTATGATGTGTTGAAATGCCAGGAGTCATTTTGGGATACGCCTGTTTTCTGCTGTCCTGGTTTCTGAAGGCCTTTGATGGCACCCTAGCAAACATGGAAAGGTTTAACCAGCCCCAGGCAATTACAAGGCAAGCCACGCTCATTCAGAAACCTCAAGATTTGCATGAGTTGCCTCATGATGAGATTTACATTTAAGAAGCCAAACAGCCCTTTGATTGTTGCTTATCATGGACTGTATAATAATTGAAAAATTGAAGGGTAAATCTCGCCATCAGACTCATTGGTCAAAATGGACATAACATCCGTAATTTGAACAGCCAAATGTGGGACTAATATCAAATCTATTTCAGTGTTGGCTGAAATTGATCCTTTTTTCAAAATTCAAAAGTTAATTTTTTCTTTTCATTCAGAAATACAGGGAGGGTGTTGCTAGAAAATGAGATGCCTTAACATTGAATATTTGGAGAGAATTTAAGCTTTTATTGGTAGGGGAAAGTAGATGAATTTGTCATAAAGAGAAACCTTGACAATAAAACAAATGTGCCAATACCACTATAATGTTTAAAAAAGGTCAAACCATCATGAGAGAGGCAGAGGAAGTGCCATTGTTGATTGCTACATGCGTGGTCAATGGGCTTGCCTCTCATAGAACATAGTTCCCTTTTTCTTCTAGTAATGTTAGATTTTGTATACACAAGAAGGAGAATGTGCATCTGAGTTGAGGAGGAGCTGTACACTCATTTAATTAATTTGTGGCCTGGAACATTCATAGTTAAAGGTGTGGAGGATGTTCATTCACTTCATGTTCTGCAATTTACAGCTGTAATTTTGTGTGTTATTTGCATGATGACAAAAGATTCTGAAACATGCATTGAAAATTCCCTCAGGATGTTGCCCCTTGTTCCTTGTGCCCCAGGCACTGCTGTCAGTTTGTTAAATGCACGTGTTAGACTATTGTTTGTGAAGCTATTCCTTCTAGAACCTCTCTTGCTCTTCTTCATTGGCATGAATCTGAGAGGTACAATTTAAGATGTATCTTTCTAAGATTGATATTACTGATACTTTATTATTGTAAAGTAAGCAAGTCTTCTGGATTAACAGCAGTAGTTCAGAAGTAAAAAAAGTTTTGTGTCTCCCTCAGTTATATTAAGGGCAAAATGGCAGGTACTCTAAGAGCCCGCAAATATACTATGGTAGCTGCTGATGATATATTGTTATTAAAGGTAATTTGAATTTGTTTTTTGTAAAAAAACAAACAAAAAAAACCAAACCCCACAAAAAACACTTGTTACAGCCAGGCATGTATTTGCGTATTGCACATCACAGTAATGTATATCAAATGAAATTATAGAATATGATGAATATCAGATGTAAGTGATACATTGATGTATATATCCAATTGAAGTGTTCAAAGTAAGGTTGAGTAGGGCTTTGATCATCTTGATTTAGTGAAAGATGTCTCTTGTCTATGGAGGGAGACTGAACTAAAATAATCCAACCCAAACTCTTATATGATTTTGTTAAGAGAAAAAAAAGGAAGAGGAAGGGGTGGGAAAGAGATGGGCAGCCACTAAGAGAAGTGTTTAGTAAAGTGCAGAAAAGGTCTTATTACAGAGACAGAAATGTAAAGCAAATGTTGAAAGAGTCTGTGCTACAGCTCATTGTGAAATTCATCAGAATAGGGAAAAAAAGACTATTTAATTTCTACTTAGCAGTTCTTTTTCTAACAGAAGCTGAAAAGATCATGCAGGAGTGTTGAGAGTCTCTTATGAGAAACCGTCTAGATCTGTTCAGCATATGTTGGCTCACAGAAGGGGATACTTGGCTTTGTTAGTCACCCCGTGTTGCCTTGGGCCCTGATTATGGCAAGTGGTCTGATGGTACACATAGAATGATTTATTGCCTTGCTCCTTCCTTTAAGCTACCAGTGGCATGTCATTTCTTGCCTGGACTCTACCATTACCAGGGACAAAAAAATGGAGGCCTGTCTATTTTGACAGAAGTTATCTAAATTACTTGAGTAGACGATAGTGTTTACATTACCCCTATGAACAACATAATGAGCTTTCAAAGATATCAGCTGTTTTTACAGCATGTCTTTGAGCTCTTGTCACCAAAACAGCTACTTAGAACAGGCGGCTCTGTAACTGTCACATTCCCTTTGCTCAGGGTGCCTGCAATTCTAAGACACTAATTAACAGTAATATTACTGCCGCTTTTTCTATCAATCTGACACTTCCTCATCTGAGAGACCAGGTGTGTAGAGAACTAATAATTTTCTACCAGACTTCTTGGAGTTTCTCCAGGACTGTCAAAAGGAGGAGCAGACAAATGTTGTGACTAGGTGATTCACCAACAGTTCTCTTTTCAAGATTTTTTCTATTTTAGACTGGACAGTGATACTTTTGAGAGAGAGAAACTGAGAGACAGTTGGGCTTTTCCTTTTTCATCAGCTTTTCAAAAGCCTGTTCAAGAGAAAAGGGAAGATGGGAGGCAGATACAGCAGATGTTCTGTGGTTTCCAAGCTTCTTGTTTTGGTGGAGTTTGGTTTTCTCCAAGCCAGAGTGTTCAAAAGTCTGACTACCTTGAACCACCACTTCTGGTCGTTGGCCTCACCATTTCAGTTTCCAGACTGTGAAACGAAGAGTTTCTGGTAGGCGCCATGAAGTCAATTTGGCTGTGATAAAAGAAAGATTACTTTAGTCTAGATAAATGGTTTTGGGGTTTTTTTGATTGTGCTGAGGGATTTGGATCCAAAAATAGGAAGAACAATGATTTGAAAGAGAAGAATATATGTTCAGAATATACTTCTAAGTTTTGCTTTATAATTTTGTGCAGTGTCTTACATTCTCTGAGGAAATGTGAATGTGGTGGTTTACAATTTTTTTTTTTTATTTAAGAATTGTGTTATGTTATAACATGCTGTATAAACTCCACGTTATACTAATGATGCAAGGTATCAGGTATTAATGCGAGTTTTGTTCTGATCATGTGAAAGGGATAGAAGACCATACAGTAATTTCAGAATGGACAAATGTGATTTGAATTCTTTTGATTGAAAGATCAGTTGGAAAATGTTAGGTGCTAGGCTGCTGGCAGGTGTTTCAGAGGAGATGCGACGACCTTACACCTGTTTTGGCTTCAGAGCTTTAATCTATGGTATTATCATATGTTGGACTTGTGAGAAGACCTTTGTTAATCAGAATTTTTGTATTTTTTTTCCCTCTGGGAACTTGTGAGGTGGAGGACTTGCCTGTAGTTCGAGGCTGATGATTGAGTGTTAGTGTTTTGGAACTCCAGATACATTCACAGAATCTATCTATGCTAATACTTTTACAGCTTTTGCGTTTAACTCTAGTAGAACACAATTTAAATAAATAGGTGAATAGTTAAATACACAGTGTTAACTGTGAACAGTGGATTTTAGCCCCGATTTGGAAAGCTTATTGGGGTGCTTAGTGAGTTCTAGTAGGGGTGCTTACATTTTAGTGATACTTAAATGATTTTATTTTTCTTAGTCTTCCTAGATTTAATTGCTTTTAATTAATTGCAATTAATTTAACTGCTTTTTAATTAATACATTGCATACTGATATAACACACAGGACATGTTTTCTGGCTCATTGAGAAAGTACTTATGGATTTTTGGGTTTTGTTGGTTGGTAATTAGAATGTCTTGGTACACATGAAATATCTTTTTTCCTAATGTTCCTGATTTTGAGGCTTTTAGACTTCAGTGATTTTAGTGTTTGGTAACGTATACAGTTACCATGCAGTTATTTAGCCATATCTGTAAGATACAGGACAATTTTTAATTACCTCCGTTTCCCTAGCTTTGATGAAGGCAAAATGTACTATTTTGAGAACTCCTGTGTGGGTATGGGTGGTGTTACCTAGCTTTGACAGGAAAGATGCATGCGTTTATTGTAGAAGAGGTAGTGTTCGCCCTTTCTTTCATTTCAACTGAAAACAGTTGATTATCAGTCCTTTTACAGTTATAGACAGTTGGCAGACATTAAACTTAGCTCATGCTTTTGCAGTCTGAACCCGTACGGAGTACTTTGTTAGTATAAATCAATATGTCAGCAGCTCACTTCTGTGGGCACTGTTCTCGCCAGCATAACATTCTGCTTAGAGGATTTTCCAGTATCAGATAGGAATGAGTTGGTCATTGTATCCACAGATTAAATCTGACTTGTATAAGTGTTAATGAGCTGTTTCATGATTTTTGTTTATTTCAGTTAATTATGGAAAATCTGAGTGTTTTAACCTTACTAGGAGGAGGCTTGGAATTTAATTTTGTAGTGCTTCTTGGGCTGTCTTAATTGTAGGTTAGTTGGGGTATTACTCTTGCTAGCTTGCATATCAAGTTAACTGTGATAAGAGGCATCTCAGCTTATGCATAATATTCTGACCACTGTCTGTAAGGGCTTGCTTTATGTCCTGCTAAATTGATGAGCAATGTTACTGTCTTGCAGTTTTTATCATTTAACAGGACTGAAGTCAAACAAGTTTTTGCAGACTTGATTATGTTCCACTTGATGATAATCACAGAACTAGCAAGGCTTTAATCAGTTTTCTGATGTAGTTCCACTAGACCAGTTAGGTCTTTAAAGTAGTGCAGAAGTTACAACTATATTCACAAATCTGTATTTAAAAAAAATGAACGTGTACTTCAGTATCATTCAGGCATAAGGCAAAAGAGAATTACTCCACATACAGAGTAAATAATTGTCCTTAATAATTGTCCTTTTAAGTCAGGAATATTATAGAATATACTTGCTCTTCTGGCAGCTCCTGTTTCATTGTTTATCCTCTTCAGGAAATGTTCATTTTCAGAAATTTTGGGGGGATTTTTTGCCGTTGCAGTTTTGTCTGTTTCACTTTATATGTCACTTTTGTTAACACTTATAATTTTCTAGGTACGGAATCCGCCCTGAAAATGTGATTATATATGGTCAGAGTATAGGAACAGTACCATCTGTGGATCTTGCTGCTAGATATGAAAGTGCTGCTGTAATTCTTCATTCTCCACTGACCTCGGGAATGCGAGTAGCTTTTCCTGATACAAAGAAGACCTATTGCTTCGATGCATTCCCAAAGTAAGTTGTAGCATTTTTTTATTCTGCATGCATTTTTTTTTCTGTTACAGAGGTTTTAGACTAGGATGCCAAGTAGTTGGGCAAATTCTTTGACTTGTTTAAAAAACAGTTGGAGAAAAGTCAGGGTGAATAACAACAACAGGGGTTGAAAGAGTTTACAGAACTTTGTCTTCTTGTTTTTTCACATCTCTAAGTATTCAAGTGGGTATATGTTGAAGTGATTAGTTTTCCTATATGTTACCTGTAATATCACTAATTCTAACAAGCATTTCTAGTCCAGTGAATTGTTAATCTGGGTAGCTGTGAACCAAGTCTTTGGATGTTTCTGTAAGTAGCAAAGACAGGAAAACTAAGTAGAGCATAACTGAAGAAAATTCCTGTCATGTGGTTTGGAACTATGCCACTAGTTGGCCATCACGAACTGGTAGATTTGTCTCAAAAAATTACTTGTATTTTGAGCATCCAACTTCAAAAACTTTTTTCCCCATGTATGTTCAAACTTTTAAGTGCTAAAATTCTTTAATTTCTGACAAGCACTTTTTTACTGAAAAACTCTGAAGTAATATTTTCATCAGTCTAGTGACTTCGATTTTTTTTTTTCGTGAACATTGTAATGAATACTGCTTTTAGCTGAATTGTTCTGTTATTCAATCCTAATAGTTTTCAGTATTTTTTTTCCTTTCTGTGAGGCTTTATATGTGCTACTGTAGTGGCTTCCGGGGTGTTGATAAGATCTTATTTTCTAATTGTTTAAACAACATTTAAACAACTACAATATGTAATTGGAAAGTGAAATTAAGTGTTGTCCTTCAAAAGATTAAATAAAGCTCACCGTGTTCATATATATAATCTTTTTCCTACAGCATTGACAAAATTTCTAAAATAACATCTCCTGTGTTAATAATCCATGGGACTGAAGATGAAGTAATTGACTTTTCACATGGCCTAGCATTATTTGAGCGTTGCCAGAGACCTGTAGAACCACTGTGGGTTGAAGGAGCGGGCCATAATGATGTGGAACTCTATGGACAATACCTTGAAAGATTAAAACAGTTTGTGTCACATGAACTGGTGAACTTGTAATTTTCTTTGTTTATTTACATGCTTTTTCATTTCACTGCAGAATGCCTTGATAAATACATAACATAAAACCTGAAGGTTGTGTTTTCAAATCATCTTGGTTGCCTTCATTAAATGTTCAGGTAATGATTTGTCAACATAATTAATGAAGGTTTTAATGCGATACCATAAACTGGAATTACATGGTCATGCATTCAAGCTTGGCAGATCATATTACTTAGTGGGGATATTTTCTTATGTACAAAATGAGTACTGTATGAAATTTTAATTATATAAAATCAAATGTTGTAAAAGTGTTGCCAAATGCTTTAGCATATCAAAAACAAGTTTATAAATATTTTTTAAACATCTCAAAATGTACTGTGACTTACTGTGTTGCACAGGTGTAAATTAAAACCCAGACTCTAAGCAGTTGTTCTGTAAAAATGTAACAGCCATGAAACTTGAGCAAATGCTAATGTATGTAACAAGAATAGACAGTCATTGGGAATGACCCATGCCCTGTTATAGGGGGAGTGGGTCAAAATACATCTCTTTCCGTATTTTTCTTTTGTGCTTAGTCTTACTTTAGTTATTTTGTTCTTGTGTTGTCCCTTAACATTCAGGTTAAACGAATTTACTCATCTTCTTAGCAGCCCTAATTATGACAAAATAATGTCACAAGTTATCAGTTGTAAAGTAAATGTCATTCATATGATACTGAAGCCACTAAGTACTACTTCGAAACCATAAGACTTTTAGAACCTAGAAGGCTTTGTGAACAATGTAGTTTTAAACATTGATTGTGTAGAAATGCCCTATTTCATTAGAAAGAACCTGGAAGTTTATCCAACTTCTGATAAACAATTTGGAAGTTTGCAGTTGTCTGACCAGGCTTACTTTTGGATGTTTAGTGTAAAAACTTACTGGTTTTTGAGTATTGTTTGGAAATTATTGCACTTGGATGGGGTGCAGGGGGAGGCAAGAAGAGAATATTGACATTTTTCTATTAACTCATAGTAAAGCAAACTTTGTTAACTTGCCTTTCCCTTGAATGCATTTTGCTTGAATAAAACTATGAAAAATAAACTTAATTATACGTAGCCTATTTGTAAACAAAGTAATATTCCAACAATACACACTGTGCTTCTAATTTAAAGCCTTATGTAGTGTAACTGTTCTACTTGGTTTTCGTGATTGAGACTATTGTATACCTAAATGTAGCTTAAAGTATTGTGAAAACTTTAATTAAGATGTGTTGATTAATAGTAAACAATATTCCACACACTTCTTGTTGTTCTTTCCTTTTCTAAAAAAGAAATAGCAACAGTTCCTTGTGGTGCCAAAATAATAAGCAACTCCCCACTTTAAGAGAACTAAACCAGTAACCCAATGTTATGAATTACCAGCATATTTCTTTACCAGCAGCTACAGTTCTGATCATCTTCCCACACCTATGCCCCATCTTATTTCTTTACTATTCAGCATACAGATTTTTTGCTGCACAGCTGCTTGTAAACATTATTCTGTAAGGAATTCACATTTAGCTTTCTTTAAAATCATCATCAGCTTCTTGTCTTATGCTTTTTGGTTTGTTAGTAGAATGGAAAGAAATTTGAATTTGTTCGCAAGCAATTGGTTCTTGTTTATCCTTTTGATCAAATACACCTCTTGGGTCTGAATGTCAGGTTAGTATTCAGACACAGTAATACGAGACTTAAATATTGTCATCCTAATCCAAGATTTTGCTATTGGAAGTGTGCTTAAGTAGATATGTAGCACAACTTTATTACATCATACTCTGCACACAATTTGATTTCATTTTTTTACTATCTTCCAGCCACTGTCTCTGATTTAGATGGAAATCATTACCATTAAGTGTTTAAATGCATTCTGTGTGATGATTGAATTCCATGTGGAGGGTCCTCTTCAGAAATTCACAAACAACATAGAACTGATAAGTGATACAGATTGGCTGATTGCAAATTGCAGGCAAGAGAGTAAGTGTCATCACAAGAACTATCTGATTGAGCTAGGAAATAGTATGTCATTCTGTAATTGAAAAGACAGAAAAGGTGGTATAGTGGCTTTGCTGCTTTTATTTCTTTGTCTTGATGAAGAAGAACAAAAGGCCTGCCAGTTTTTTGTCTTCAGTAGATGCAGCTGTGCTGAATTACACTGGGGAGTAAATATTCTGACCTGTTTTGGACCACTTAATGTATGGCTAGTTGTTGCTAGTTTGTTCTGATTTGTCATTTATACCTAGATTTTTCAGAGGAGTTGCTTACTGAAGGAGTTGAAATTTCTTTTAGGCACAGCCTAGCTTGTATTGAGAATAGTATTATGGCAACAACTTGTTACTGACATAGAGCTACTAGGAGGAAAACATTTGACATGGTGGTTGTCTTGTCCTTAAATTTCCTTTCTGTGAAATTGACAGCGGGCTCTTGTTATGTTATAAATGCAATTGTCTCATGATAAATAAGAGTTGACTCAGCATTCATTAACAAGACAATGTCTCTATTTTAGGGAAAAAGAAAAGAGCAGAGCATTTTGTGAACTTCTTGGTCGAACTCCTTTTTTTCCTTGAAGAGACAAATATTTAACACTAAACTCTCTTTAGTTCTGAAAACTTCGGCAAATCAACTTTAAAACCAACTTCAATTATTTAAAGTATGACATTACCTTCTAAATTTGGGGTCTTACAGTATGCATTTCGCTGTCTCACATTCCCAGCAGCACATTAAAGCAAAGAATTGTATGTTCAATTCACTGCTTCTGTTGGCTGATTTCAAATTTGCTTTCCTTTTTGAAGTTTATTTCATTGGACAAAGTTTCATGTTTACTTTTGGACTTTTTCTGTTGGGTGATGGTATGTAACTTAGCTACTTGGTAGCTCTCACTACTGAATATTGTATTCTACAGATACAATTTTTTCTTGCTTATACTGTAGGCATTGTTAATATCTTAAAGACAAGAGTAAGGAAAATAGTGTTTCAGAACCAGAGGAAGGAGCATCCTGTGTAAGTGGGAGGCTGATCACCTGAAAGGAGCTTTGCAGAAAAGAAGCTGTGGACCCTGGTGGACAAGCTGGTCATGAGCCTGCAATGCACTCTTACTGCAAAGGCGGCTAACAGTATCCTGGGCTGCATTAGGCAGAGTCTTGCCAGCAGGTCAAGGGAGGTGATCCTTCCCCTCCACTGAGCATTTTAAGTGGAGACACATCTGAAGTTGAGTCCAGTTCTCCTAGCTCTCCAGTATAAAGAAGATGTTGGATGTACTGGAGCAAGTCCAGCTCAAGCACTACAGCCATGATTGAGGGACTGGAGCATCTGTCATAGGAAGAGAGGCTGACAGCGTTGCGTCTGTTCAGCCTGGAGAGGAAAGTTTGGGAGGATATTAACTGTGTATGTGAGTAGATAGAGGGAGGGGAGAAAACTAGACTTTCCCTAGTACTGGCCCCTGAGAGGACAACAGGTAATTAGCATGCACTGAAAAACAGGAAATCTGATCTGAATACCTGAAAAAAATTTTTTTTTTCCTTCTATGAGGGTGGTCGTACATTGGAACCAACTGTGGAGGTCCCATCTTTACAGATATTCAGAACTCAGCTGAGTGCAATGCTGGGAGAGCTGCTGTAGCTGACCTTGCTCTGAGCACAGGAGTTGGAGTAGATGATCTCAAGGGGTCCCTTTCAGTTTCACCCAATCTGTGGTTTTGTGCAATACCAACCTTTACATGGTTGGCACTATGCATATTTGTGTGCCATCACCATACAGCAGCTCAGAAGAGGAAGCTATTGAGTTACAAGCATTATCTTCATTTAGTGCTCCCTACATTTGTTCATTTTTCAACAGCAGAAAGCAACAAAAGAAAAGAGGAAAAAAAAGGAAAAGGCCCTTTTCTTAATCTCTTAATCCTGAAACCATCGTTGTTTGATGTGCTGTTGCTGATACTGACTCTAATACCAAAATTTACACCAAGATAGCATCATCAGAGGTAACATTACTACCCTACTACGAAAAGAAGATTGACAAGGGTGGAAAGCTAGATGTAAAGTATAGGTATGCTATCATCAGAGGAGAAAAATGCTTGAAACAGGTCTTAAACGTTCTCAATCGTGGGAATGTTTTATTCACAACTACTGATATCCTGTGTGCTTGGCAAGCAGCAGAAGAGACTGAATGGAAATAGGGTTGGTTTGGGTCATTTAATAAAATCAGTTAATAAAGCTTGGTCTACTTCACTTGAATAGTGTTTGTAAAATAAAACCAAAAAGTTGATTGCATTCTCATTGGGGTTAGAAATGTTTTTTGTGAGCTGCTAACTGCGCATCAAGCTTGCTCCCCTTCACTTAAATAGTCTAGATAACATTTAACTCATTCAATCATTGAAATTTCAGCATGAATAGCCTTAGAGCTCTTAACATGGAACTCCTTAAACAATTTGCATTGAGCAAATATTAATAGTAGAACAGCCATAAAGAAGAAAAATGTTTCCCTGTGAAGAAATTCCGTTGTATGATGATGAAAATAAATTTTACACTATACCCTCTTCCTTGTTTTATTTCTCAGGTAAGATCTATTGCTCGCTCTTTCTGTGAAAAGAAGTAAAATTCTAACGTATTTCTGGTAAAATGTGAAGGAAAATGTTTTAAGGAAGAGGATAGCGTGCAAGGAATGTTCTTAAAAACTGGATATTCTGCCAGCAAGGAAGGGGCCAACGTTAAAAAATTATCTCAGCACCAGCTTTTCCCTTGAGGTGTTAGTAAGGTATCTTAGTCTAATAGTTGTCTTCAAAATAATGAGAAAACCTCAAAAGGGTTGTGTTACCTAGAAGAGGTTTTGTGGTTGATAATAAAGCATTTTAAAAATGGTTGCAATTTAATGTTTCATTTTCAATTTTTTTTTTGCTTACAGAGGGCAAATAGTTTTCTGACCTTCAACACTGAAGAGAAGACATAAAAGTGGTTATTGAAGATTAGTCAGTTTGCCTTCCTTCCTAATTATGCTAGACACTTTACATGTCAAGTTCTGTGCCCTGTCTCCTCCTAGAGCATAGGGCATATCCGTAGGAATGGAATCAAGCTGTGGACAGGTTTTTTTTCAGAACCGTAAAGCCACAAACATTTTTGCCCTAAGTTTTCTTTTGGAGTCAGGTAAATACTAGATTTACTCTATTGTTCTAAGACAGAATTATACCAAAGATCCAAATAATTCTCAAGATAGAAAAGCATTTTAAGTCATTTGATCAGTAATTCGTCTAGTACCTCAGACATACAATAGCAGAGCAAGATTTTCTCAAGCATCTTAAGCAGTGTAGAAGTCCTTGATTGGGTAACTCATTCACTTTTAAAGGTCACATAGCCTAAGCACACCAAACATGAAAGAGTTGTAAGGATCCCAAGGAGAGCAGATTTCTCAGAGTATTACTGATTTGGAGAATAGTATGATACATTGTGATTTTGCCCCAATAAAGTAAGCTTGAAATATCCATTTGGTATATGCTGCACACTATTCAGAATAGGAACAGAACTGTGCTGGTCACTGGTTTGAAATGGCCTCCCATTTTGTTATGTTAATAGTGAAGTTTTAATTCATTAGAAGCACATTCACAGAAGATTTGGGTAGTAAAACCTAAGTGCTGACAAGAGCCATTGTGGTTTTCAGACCTTTCTGCTACCCCAGATAGTATATGATGGTGCTAGATAGTATTTAGCCAACCATTTTGCAGTATGCTGTACAGTGAAGGGCGAAGTATTGCATGATGTAGTTATCAGAATTCTGTTTGTGTTGTATCATTTATAGTTGGCAATTAGCTTGAATAAAATCTGCTAGCTGTCAGAAGTTTTGTGGTCACATGAGTGGTGTAACACAGACTATATGTTTGGAGACAGACAGGAGGGCAGAAAAAGAACATGCAGTCCTGAGAAAGTGTACGAGTCTATTCTGTACTCGTAGAACTCAGGACTCTCAGTTGTTCGATCATAGCAGGTGTGTAAGACAAATAGCTCATCGGCCATTCTGTCATTTATGTTTCCTAAGCAAAAGGAATTCGCATGAGCTTAAAAAGCTTGGATGATACATAAGCTGTATTTTATGTGTTGCTCTTACTCACAGGCTAGACGATTTTATTTTAAGGAAAAGTTGGAATTCACTTTTCGTCAGTACCTGGAGCTCTTTCGAGACGTGAGATAGCATAAGGCATGACAAAACCATGACTGTCAAATCTGAATATGAGGTCCTGGAGGCGTCTCTAGAATAATGCAGTTCAGGTAAACGTTAAATTTAAGCCATGATGATTTCAGACTGTGCTATTACAATGCTTTATTGTCATGCTAGATTTTCAAACAGTAATGGTAAGGAGATGCATTTTATATAAGGCATTGTTCATGAGTAACAAAATCACATTGTGTTTGCCCATGACTCTGATCTGTGACATTTATGCTTGCTTTCTCCAGAAATATTTATAAATAGGTTTGTTTACATGGATATTTGGGGAATAGGTACTCTAAAAAACAATCATATATGAACATAAGTGTTCATGCGTGAACAAAGTATTGTGACTTATTTCTGATTTTTTGCTTTGTCGGTGTTTAACAGCTCTTCTGGTCTGAGTTGAGTCTCTCTTTCTGTGTGTGATAAGTGAGGTTGACCATCCATGAGAATGTGTGTGTTTAATAGTAATTTTATTGTTCTTTTATTTAAATTTTATCACTTGTTCTTAATTGTAACTAGTACTGTGTGACTACAGTGAACAACTGGATTCTATAAGTAACCAGGAATCACTAAGTTATAGGTGTGTGTTTAAGTATTTGATAAATACTTTTAAATATACATACTTCAAAATAGCGCTGTCAGTACACAGAAAACTGTTAGGTATACAGCTGTTTTATAACTGTATAGTTTCATTGGAGTCAATCGTGATCATTTTATGATAGCCAAGGATTTGTTTGTTATTTGCAGTGCATTACTTAACTGGCTGCAGTGCTTTTCTGTGTTCCCCTTTTATGGGTCATAGGGTTTTTTTTCCTGTTATGTGTGTCTAATTAAAGAAGCACTTCGGTTATGATGATGGGAGCTCATTCACTCTTGTTAGGCTTCCGTGAAATATACAGACATCTGTTTCCACATGTAAATTTTATATTATTGCAGCTTTCTGCACTGTGTAGACTGTCTGTAGAGCAACAGGATACGGGTGCACAATAAAGATTTTACCTTAAGCAAACGTGAATTTCTTATGTCAGTTTTTCTGCAATAGCCCCATGACCTTACACATAATAAATGCAGGATTGCTTATGCTTCTTTCCTGTAATTGTATCACATGGGTCAGCATATACAAACAGATTAGCAACTAATGCACAGTAAATGCCTTCCTTGCAGTAAATTTTCTTAAAATTGCCCTAGTGTGTCAGATAAGTTGTCCATCTGTCCCAGTCTTGTATGTAACAATAATATTTGGAGATGCTATTTAGGAAGAGCTTGCAGACCTGGATACTCTCTGTTGTCAGATCTTCTCATATTCCACTGGCATCCTAAATTACAGAACTAGAAATGTTAAAGGGTACATATAAACCTATGCCCTTTAATATCTATTTATCATTTGTGTGCAAATTTGTTTATCCCCCATTTGAACTTGATACTATTGTTCCATGGCTACAAATCCATTACTCACTCTAAAAGGAGTACTTTGTTTTTTTCTATATTAAATCCATCTCCTAAAAATTTCACTCCTAAATGAGTGTCTTCCATTTCATGTTTTGGTGAACAGTTCTGCTATCATCATACTTACCTTACCTCTACCAGATTTCACTGTATTTTTATTTGTAAAGCAAATGTTCCATCTCTTTAATCATTTCAGATGTCCTTTTTCCTATTTGAGGAGCAGTAATTAGCATGCACAAAGGAACTGCATTACTGAATATATGCACGTGCTTTCAAATAATCTCATAAGGTCTGAAGTGTATAAATATTTAGTATTTGAGGTACATTATGGAACTTCTATAGACATTTTTACTGTCTTTTGAGACCATTAGCATACACAAGGAGGTGACATTCACGGAATGTGTATGGTGATATTATTTCTGCAATAGAATCATCATTGTTAAAAGGACGTGTGTCAAGAAAGGAGAATATTCTCTCCAAAGCACTTAGATTTTTTTTAACAATTTAAGCATAAAACCATGTAATTTAAATATTCATCTTTAACTTGCTAGTAAAGTTATCTGATATGTACTATAATACTTTGATGTGATATTTTTGACAAAAATGTGCATATACATAGATAATTCCTGTAGTGACCCTTTCGTTTAACTCCAGGAGTTTTTCTAAGGAAAAGAAAGTGCCTTAGTATCTATAATAGTGGATTTTTTTCCCTTACATTTCACTGTAACTGACAATTTCTTATGCCACTTTGTATGTTGAAACACCTAGGGTAATGACTTCTTGAAAATTGCAGCAGCAAGGCAACAACTAAATAAATTATCTCAAGACTTCAAAGGCTGTTGCCAGACTGTTTATTGAGATGGTTGCGGCTGTAACAATACTCAGATTAAAATAACATGCTCTGGCATGTAATTGCCACCTGCGAATATAGGAAACCCTTTCCTGAGCTTAGATTGTCTTGCTCTTTAGCTACAGCTCTCAGATCCACACTCATCCTGTTTCTTGCCCCAGATTCTTATCTGCTCCCTTTTTTCACCGGTGTTAGTCATAGAGCTTCACTAGCCAAGCCAGTACATCCTCCCAGAAATCCTCCAGAAGTGGATGAGGCTCCACCGGCTGCAGGCCATATTTTGCATTTCAGTGGCGCAGAGGACCTCAGACAGGAAGGGACTTGTTGCAGCAAATGGTCAGCTATTCCTGCTTTCATAAGAGGAGATTTGTTGCCAAGGGAAAGGGTAGCCGGAAGGCTAGAGGAAACAGAACACCACAAAGGCATGTCTCTATTTTCAAGTACTTCTCTTCCATCTTTTATGGGGAAAAACAGAACAGGAAAGAGAGGATGTGGAAAATAAAAGATCCCACTGGAAAAAAAAAAAAACAAACAAACCAAAAAAAAGGTTAAGGTCGGGATGGACTGGGAGGAAGTAGGCAATAGGAAAGCCCAAAGATGGGTCTGCAAATCAGATAATAAGGGAGAGGCTTGTGGTTAGGTAAAGGAGGGCAGAAAATGTAGAATGAGACAGAAAAAGGGGAGATGCTAGGAGTGAGGAGATGATGTGACAGGATTGGGGAAAATGAGAAAAAAAAATGAGGAGAAAAAGATATAAGGGAGCTAAGATCTTTTGGTATTATAAAATAAAAAAATGTAAGAAAAAAACGTAACTAATCCAAATGAAGAGTGGAGAAATTAAAAGATGGACAAGTGCCAAATATAATGAAAAACAGAGGGGAAGAAAATGAAAGGAAGCGGTAAGGCAGGTAGGGCGCTTTTAGGATTTACTTCTTTTTTTTTTTTCTATTCCTGTATTTTATCATATGACCTTGGCAAATCAGTTTATTCTGATAAAAGTAACAGTGGCACACCTCTGCGTTTTTCCATGGATATCGTTGCTCTAGTAGGGCTAGACCAGTGGTCTCCAAATATTTCTGATCACACACCTCTAACAATAAAACGTTTTTGAGCATACACTCCTAATAAATGTATCTTTAGTTATTTATAAATTATACATATGTTCTAATATGTACATTATAAAACATACAAAAATAGAATTGTTTTTAACAATAAAAAATGTGAGACAAAGATCAAACACTATTTAAAATTCAAGCAGTAACAAAAGGTAAAAGTTGATAGTGAAACAAAAGCATGTTAAAATAATGGATTATTTAAAAGTATTTTTAGATCAGATTACAACTGAAATATTCTTTCTTTATGTCCTCTACTGACATATACCTGAATTACCAGACATTAATACAACTAACATGCTAGGCTGAGGAATCTTTGTTACAGACAGATTCGCTGATAGAGTCTTTAGTTTTACAGACAGGCTCTGTATCTGAATGTTCTAGGAATATAGGAACATCTATTTATGCCAGCAGTAAAACTGGCAAACAATATTGCCCTCTTTAGATGAAATTACACTTATGTTTCAAATATGTACTTGCAGTTTAGTGTTTTCTTATTACTTCCTTGTCTTTTTAAATGTTTTCTTGAGGAGCCCATCAATGGTATTGACTGTCCTTAAGTTAATGACTTAAGGACCAGAACTGGTAGATCCCAAAAACATGTGTGTAATCTTCCTGGGCTTGATCTTTCTGCTGAAAATATCAATTAAGATAGCAATTGTTACAAAATAGACATTGGTTTGCATAAAATTAGATTGAGACGATTGTGTGTCTGCAGTATGCTTCCCCACAGTGGCATCAGGCATTCCTTATGCACTTTGTTTTTAATTCACTTTATAAACACAAATCCATCATTCTTTTCAACTGCTGGAGTACTGGTTGAAGTTGACTCAAAGATAAAAGAGTCTGTTAGCTGTCTGCTGCCCTTTAAAATAGTGTTTAATGACTGTAATGTTTGTGAGACAATATTGGTGGAATTATAGGAAGACAATACTGCATTGTGAAATAGAAATGATACTAACAATGAGATAACTTTTTTTAAAAGTTTCCTATAGAGCTGTGTATAGATAGTGTGTCTGGAACTCAGTTCAAAATAGAATGCATTCTGTAAATTTTTTTTAAGACATCTGTTTCCCCAAGGAAAGCCTTTTCAACACAGAAGAACTAATGAACTCAAGCCCAGCCCAATCCGGTATATTAAAAACATACGTTGGACCACAAAATTTCATGAGTTTATCCCTCTCCCCCAAGACAAACCAACCCAACCCTGGTCCTTTTGATCTACCTCCTGTGTTTCGAACCTCCAAAGGAGACACAAGTTGTACTGCCACACTCCCCATCTTCAAAAACAGAAGATAAAAATACTTTATTTTTAAAAGAAAGCTTATATTCTGATGTATCCATAGCATTCTAGAGAGTCTGTCTAGAGTCTGTAAGGGAAATAATTAAACTTCAAGCTAATGAAAGAAATATTGAAGCTACAACACTAAATGTGTTTGAGTTTGCACTTTTCCTTGTATATTGCTAGTAGCACAATGAGTTCTGAGATCCAGCATCCTGGGGGATGGGTACCCTGGCATATGTGACAGGGTATCACAATTTTTGCCTCTGTAATGCCACGACTTCTCTGAGTTTAGGCCATTTGTAATCCAAAGAAAATTTCAGTGCTGCAAGTGGAAGATTAAATATGTTGCTGTCAGCCAGACATCAAATGAGATTTGCTCAGTCCGTAGTAAAATGCAGCTTTTCCATTGCTAGCATTATCTGAATATTTAGAAGAGCCTTAATCTGTGCGGAAATTCCTCCTAAGCTTCTATTCCTTCCAGTTTGTGTACGAAGTCTAGGAATCATCATCATCTTTTCCTGGGCTCTCTTATTCTTTGGCCTTGTTCAAGTCCAAGGGAAACAAAAATGGCCCTCATCTGACAGTTCTGTTCAAATTTTAATACCAGCTCAAGAGTAGTCCAAATAAGGAAACAGGCCTCTGGTGAACTTTCAGGAGTTGTCAACCACATATGAAAAAGTCAGAATTCTAGTGACTAATAAAAAGAAAGCTTGTAGCTGTCTGCCTTCCTCATTGAGAAAATTTTTGGAAATTTGATTAGTGAAAGGGACATCATGTATACTAGGATGGAAGAAAAATTCTTTTGAAAGGAGGAAGAAATCTTATTCTCCAGGCAAGCTATTCAAGATAGCAAGTATCTTTTTCACTCCAGATCTGGATTGGAATATGGTACTAACCAGCAATGATGGGGAGTTACCATCCTTATCTTTTTTTTTTCCCAATCAGGAGTAAAGTGATTATAATTCCCTTGAAAACGCGATTACTGATCTTCAGTATTAGCACCCATGAGTCATGCGGGAGCCATTCACATCTCATGCCATTTGTTGTATCAATCAGTGATCTCTGTCATTAAGTCGATATGCAGTCTGTATTGTGAAACTTAATTGTAGAGTTGCAGGCATTCCAAGGCAGATATTAAGACTGCCTGAATATATTTATATAGTATCTCATAAGAAAATTGAAGACACTGCATTGTAAATACATCAAATAAAATAGGATCCCTCTTTGGGGTATGAGGGAGTGGTAAACCAAAACTTAAACTTTGGAGACCAAATAAACGCAAACATTTTGGAAAAAAAAAAAAAGAAGTCATTACTAGCAAATAATCCTTTAGCCTTGTATCTAGCAACATGTCACTGAATAATTGCTATATAGGATAGATGAATCAGGTAGTACTGCTTCAAATTTAATGATATTCTATGAGAAAGGATCTGAAATAACTATGCAAAGAAATTTGTGTCCATTATCTCATTTTAATTCATTGTTTGTACATCAAGTCAACATTTTACATTGAGTAGGATGTTTTAAAAGTGAAAGTTATTTCTTCACTGTCTAGCTTCAAGCAATTTGTGATTTGTTGTCACATTTATCTGATTCTGAAAACTGTTTTCTTTCCCTAGCTACTTGTGACAGACCATACAAATTGTGAAGCTGATTAGAGGTACGCTGATACTAAAAATGGAAAATAAATATGGGAAAGCCTTTTTATTTTTTTCAATTCAAATGACAATGCCACAAACATGAAGCTACTATATAATTGTGGTAGATTGACCTTGGCTGGTCAGCAGGTGCCTACACAGCCCTTCTCTCACTCCCCTCCTTAAGAGGACTAGGAGAGAAAATACAATGAAAGGCTTATGGGTTGAGGTAAGGACGGTGAAAAATCATTCACCAATTACTCTCACAGGCAAAACAGACTTGACTTGGGTATATTAGTTTTATTTATTGCCAATCATATCAGGGTAGGATAATGAGCATATAAAAACTAAATCTTAAAACACATTTCCCCCACATCTCCCTTCTTCCTGGCATTAACTGCATTCCCAAATTTTCTGTCTCCTCTCTCACAGCAACGCAGGGAGACAGGGAATGGTGTCTGCAGTCAGTTCATCACACGGCTCTGCCAATCCTTCCTCCTCAGTGGGAAGGCTTCTCACACTCTTCCCCTGCTCTACTGTGGGGGCCCTCCCATGGGAGACAGTTTTCCATGAACTCCTCCATCATGGGTCCAGTGCACCCTCAGCAAGTTTGCCAATGACACCAAGCTGAGCAGTCGAGTTACCATTCTGGAGGAAAGGGATGTTGTCAGAGGGATCTGGACAAGGTTGAGAAGCAGGCCAATGAAAACCTTATGAAATTCAACAAGGCTAAGTGCAAGGTCCAGAACGTGAGTAGGGGCAATCCCTAGTATCAACACAAGGAAAGGGTATGAAGGAGTTGAGAGCAACCCTGCCAAGAAGGACTTGGGGTAATGGTGGATGAAAACCTGGACATGAACGGGCAATGCGTGTTCACTGCCCAGAAGGCCAACTATATTGATTCTCCCCCTCTACTCCACTCTTATGAGACCCCACCTAGAGTACTGTGTCCAGTTCTGGAATCCTCAGCACAGGAAAGACATGGACCTGTTGGAGTGAGTCCAGAGGAGGGCCACGAGTACGACTACAGGGATGGAATGCCTCTTCTATGAAAGCAGGCTGAGAGAGTTGGGGTTGTTCAGCCTGGAGAAGAGAAGGCTCCAGGGAGCTCTTACGGCAGCCTTCCAGTACCTGAAGGGGCCCTACAAGAAACCTGGAAAGGGACTTTTTACAAGAGCATCTAGTAATAGGACAAGAGTTAATGGATTTAAACTGAAAAGATTTATATTAGGTACTAAGAAAAAATTCTTTACTATGAGGGTGGTGAGGCACTGGAACAGGTTGCCCAGAGAAGCCCCAGCTCTGGAAGTGTTCAAGGCCAGATTGGATGGAGTTCAGAGTAACATGGTCTAGTTGAAGGTATCCCTGCCCATAGCAAGGGGGTTGGAACTGGATGATATTTGAGGTCGCTACCAACCCAAACAATTCTGTGATTCCATGAGCTTTCCCACAGGCGGCAGTTGTTCATGGACTTGTACAGCATAGGTCCTTTCCACAGAGTGCAGTGTGGGTCCCCCCCAGACTCAGAGGTCCTCCCAGAAAACCTGCTCCAGTGTGGGCTCTTCATAGAGTCACAGCTTCCTTCAGGGCTCATCTACCTGCTCTGGTATGGGGTCTTTCATGGCTACAGGATGAATATCTGCCCCAGCATGGACCTCCATGGGTTGCAGAGGGACAAGCTGCTTCGCTATGGTCTTCACCATGGGCTTTACCAAGGGCTGCAGGGGAATCTCTGCTCTGGCACCTGGAGTCTCCTCCCCCTTCTTCTCTGACCTTGGTGTCTGCAGAGTTGTTTCTCTCACGTATTTTCACTCCTCTCTCCAGCTGCTTTTGCAGTGGCACAGGGGGGTTTCCCCCCCGTCTTAAAAACGTTATTGCAGAGATACTACCACATTCACTGATTGGCTCAGCTTTGGCCACGGGCAGGTACATCTCGGAGCTGGCTAGCAGACATGGGGGAAGTTTCTGACATCTTCTCACAGAAGCCACCCTGCTGCCTCCACTACCACAACCTTGCGGTGCAAAAATAATTTACTTGTAGGATTTATTTTTTATCTCCTGAAAGATGTATGAGTTGAAACAGTAATGTTAGCAGTGTTAGACCTTAGATAACAAGTAAAAAACGTCTATAACTCTGTAATAATTGGTGCAAAATGAGAGATTTGGCCTAAAAGCATTCATAGGTTTTGGAAACAACACTATCCTACTCTTTGCCTTTTTGGTTAGCTGAACTGTGAATGTCTAAGAGTTTGTGTTCCACTTGCTGAGCACTTCAAGAAGAGGACACAAATTTTCCCAGTCTCAAACAGCTTCTTGTTCTGATCAGTCCTGATCAAGAACATCTCCATTTCTGAAAGTGTGAGTAGCTCTCATCATATAGATTTAAGTATTTTTTTTGCCAAGTTCAACTCTTGACTCCTTTGTACCTAATTCTTAGGATTAGAGTGTAAATCTGGTTCCCATACAGGTGGATGTTTAGTTCAAAGCCTGTATGAAGCTCGTTCCTGTAGCAGAGGCCAATGAGAGACTGCTGCATTGCTTAGGCCTTGCCTGAGTTTTAGTCTGAGCCCACAGAAATGCCTAGTTATTGTACTAACTTGACACAACTGGCAATTCCTTATGATTGTGAACAATGTAAGTGCATGGTAGGAAACATCTTGCTTAGTGGAAATCAGTGGCCAAACGAGTCTTGTAGACAGACCCTGTGGTCTGTAAAGCCAGACAAACCTTTTCTGTTCCATGTCTGTTTCTGTGGAGTGATTACCTCTATTTCTCTAAAGGCTGGGGGTTTTGTAGACCTCCAACTGTAAATTGGTTTTCCCAGGGTTTGGCTTAAATTACAGCTAAGGTTTTCATTGCCATACAGTCTGTGCTCTGTCTAATTCATACATGGATAAAACCACTCTGACAGGTATTATGATATCTATATGCTCAGCTTGAAGTTTCAGCATTTCAGGCATTGTCTAAAGAATCTTTGATGTCTGAGTTTTGGACACATTATGTAGTATGTTCCCAGCGGCAGTCTTTCTTAGTCTTCTTTTTCCTTTGTCTTTTTTTTTTCCCAGTCGTTCTGCAAGCTGCAGGGAGTTTTGTGTATGTAGGACTTCACTATAAAATGTTGGTGTCAATCCAACATGTACATCTGGCTTACTTAGTAATTGTGCTTCTGCTGCAATAATATAATAGACAATGGGGAAAGGGGTGGAACAAAAAAGCAAGAGGGAGACAATAGGTTAGCAGCAAGAGAACCTGAAGGAAAATTAAGGAGTCAGTAGAAAAGAACTTTCCTGATCTAGTGTATAAAGAATGATAAGCTTCCACTGAGAACTTTCTTGCCCTGAGCATGTTTAACACTTTATTAGGTATTTTTCCTGTTTTCTTTTCCCTTCATTGTTTGTCTAAAATTAAATGACCATGTTTGAGGTGACAACAGGAAAGTGATGTTCTGTTTTCTTAAAAGAGCTGGTGTATTGCAAAGGTTATAATTTTTGTATTGTTCCTGTTTTGTAAATGATACAGAATAGGAACATGCAATTAATCTGAAAGACAGTTCCTTCTTAAAAACTTACTGATCTGATTGTGGTAGCATATGGTACTTACAAATTGTTGGGAAATATTAAGTAAAGTTTATGTACACATCTATTGTTTCAGAAATAAGATGTTGGCATTTTACAATGAATGCTGTTAAGCAAACATCATCTCAGTATTCAGTGGTCACCAACCAAGCAAGAAAACTTTACAGATGGTTTGGGGAGAGAGGAGAATAAGAAGAAAATTTATTTTTTTAATCCAAGGTGCCCATACTTTGGAGCCTACTGCAATTCTGGTTCTGCTATCTTTAAAAAAAAGGTGCAGCAAAATTGGCAAAAGAATAATAAGAATGGTGAGATATGAAACTGCTAACATATAAGAAACAAAGAAATACATTTTGTTAATATGCTTAGATTGGAAAAGCGATGGCTGTGGGAGAATGTGATGGAGTGGCATGGAGAAAATGAATAAGAAATTACTGGTTTTTTCTACATAAGAACTATGGGGTGCAATATGAAACACGTAAGTGGAACTCCAAACCCAACAAAGAGAGGTATTACTTCTTACAGGAAGCAATTATGCTGCAAAACTTCTTGTCACAGGACATCATGTATGCTAGGAACTCATGTAAATTCAGAGAGGAACAGATTTTTTAACAGAAGCTGATAAAATGAAGTATATCACAGAGATGTCACAGAGATTCAGATCATTGGAAGATAGGGAAGTAGTGGAATAAGTGTTGATGAACGTTTATTAACCTTTTTTTATATACTCATCATCTCTTTTCATCAGCTGCTGTTGGAAACAGGCTTCTTTGCTAGACGAACCACTGCTCTGGTATAAGGGACTCCTATTTTAGTATCAGTTTATGTTTTTTTTTAAAGAAACAGATATGCAAAGCCTGTAATGGCCATTGTGCTTTCACCTCAAGCTCTTGTTTTAGGGGCTGACTTTGCAACAGTGATATGAATGTTAGGATTATTGAATATATCAAATTGAATTTCCTGTTGTTCAAGGTGGTACGTGTTATGCAGTGCTGAAAATGCACCTCTGAAAATAAAAGGATACATTTCTGATGGGCAAACAAATATTTCTTGTTTTTAAATTTGGCTGTCATTCATATGATACACTTCAATTCCTGTTATTTTTTCAAAAAACAAAAGGTCAGGATGATATCCTATGCAGGCAACACAACAGGTAACCTCTTCCTGTAGCAGTGATTACCCTTTTTATTTGTTCCTTCCCAAAAGGAAAAAGGTTCAGTCTGTCATTTGGTGACATGCTGTGTTGACAGAAAAATGAAAATTTACTGGAAACAAACCCTTTCAGTTTTACATATGCATATGATTGCTTTGGTTCAAAACAAGGTAAGCTACATAACTGCCTTATTCTACACCATTTCTTGAAAGTGAATTAAGTGTGTTTTCATTGAATTTTAGAGAAGGTTTTAAAAGAGTATAATTTGGAGGACTGTAGTCTGAATTCTTATCAGAGTTGAGTTCAAATCTTTGTACAAAAGACTTGCATTAGCAAATTATCATGTGCAAGAGATGTATCCTCAAGTGTTTGACGGAAAGTTCTCTTTCAAACTTTGATTTAATGACACTAAAATTATTTTACAATAGAGTCCTAAGGTTGCAATTTACCTATTACATTTTCAAAAACATAATAAGTATTTCTATTTGAATATGTTTCTTCTTGGAGGAAGTGAATTACCAGCAAATACAAGTTTTCAGCACTTTTCACATCTGTTTTTGGCAACAATCTAGAAGCATTATAACTTTGTTCGTTTTCCAGAGGTATTCCGTAATGATTTTTAATTATGTAACATTCCTGAGCATTGCTACTGAAAATATTCATATTGTCTTTTCAATCAGATATGTAATGATTAACCATAAAAGCAAAGGACTTAAAATGCATTTCTCTACAGTAGAAGGCAGACTCTCCATCTTTCTCCAAGATTAAACCAACACAATTTTATCATGTGTCTGACTTACTTATGTGTATCTCCTAATGTGCATGCAGATGAGAAATCTGTGGTTTAAGTTCTGCTCTTCTTGTAAATTTCACAGTCTTAACCAAAATCATTGTCTGTTAAGATAAAAATAAAGACAAAAAAAATCAAGACATAAATTTACTGCATAGAAATACTATGTGTGTAGTTTTAAGGCAAGTACACTGAGCACCATGAGATGAAACACAAATGATCATAGATTTTCCAAACAGTCTCACTAATGTCTGCCAAGCAGTTTGTAGGAAATTAGGTATTTAACAATTTTTAGTCTGCTTTAAGAAGTGTGGAATGTCTCGTAATCTGTTGTATATCAGAAACTTCTGACAGATGTGTAACATTCTGTAGACTGTGGCTTTTCACTTAGAAGCAGAGCACTCCAAACTCTCATGGGATTGAGTAGCCTAACAGTTTGCCTGATTATGTACTGTTTCTGTTTCTTTACCAAACAAGCAAACAGGACCATTAGTCCTTATGGTTATGTTTCTGCTAACTCATTTAGCAATCAGTTTCGATCAATATTTCCATTAAATGCAACCCAAATTTACTATTACAATTTGCTAGTAAAATTGTCGACCCAATTCACACCAAATTTAATGTTAAAGTGACTTGGAAGGTGGAGCCTTCCAAAGGAAAAAAAATGTTTAAATACAGAAAGCATTGTAGTCACATGCTTTTAATAACATTGAACTAAAACCTAAACACAATGAGAAAATAATATGTGTTTCTTAACATGAACGCATGGATTAGTTTGACAGAGAATTATGACTTTTATTCAGGTTACATTAAAAGTTAATGCAATATGAATTTGTGGCATTTTGTCTTTCATCAGACTGCACTTTAAAAGAAGTTTAAAAGGCAAAATACAGCTTCCTTTTGCTGTATTGTGGATTTATTTCTTTTTTTTTCTTTCCGTTTGTCTCAATTATTTGCCCCCCTTAATTTTTTCCATCTGTGAGTATCTGCCTCTTCACAGTTACACCATTCTCATTTGCTCTTTACATTGATTTTCAACCATTCTTTTAAAAACCCAATTTGTGAATCCCCCTTTCAACCTTCAATGCAGCCTCTACGCCCTTCATCAACAGGAATTTTGATTTTTTTTTTCTGCTTCACTGTCAGTGTCTGATTACAGAGAAGAAAATCTAAAAGACAATAAAAATGTATCATTTTTTTTGCTGGGTTTCATTTCTTGCCTTGAGGTCATCTCAAATCTTGACATTCTGAAATGTTCCTCTACTGTGAAATTTTTAATAGCCAAAGTGGAACGGGAGAACAAAAGATAGAATTTAGGCAGAACTCGGTAATGGGTCATTAAGGGACCTTGTTGGTGAAAATCCTGAACCACCCAAAGCAGATACTGCAGTCTTGAGGCCAAGTCTCCTGTCTCCAACACTGCTGGGGAGGAGAGTCACTGTCACTGATTTAAAAGGGTTTTGTGTAAGATAGGTAAAGACTGAACCCAGACTTCCTGAGTGAATGCATTAGCCACACAACACAGGTTTTGTTGTTTCCTTTTAATTTTATTAATTGCAGTAATAATGAATTAGCTAATAACTTTCTCCACACTTTTTCATGGATCTGTAAAAAGCAAATTAGTTATATGGGTTTGGTTTGACATACCTGAAGAAAAAGGCATTCTCCTTCAATGGGCAAGGGAAGACCGTACACTAAAACCTATCTACAAGTTATCTCTCCATCCCCAAGTATGCATTTTAAACTCGTCATCTGCCCTAAACTTGTTATATTTTGTTAACTGCTGTTAACTTTGGTTGAAGGACAGTGTGTTAAAATAGGAACAGGCTTTTACCAAGAGCAGACCTCCCCTCAGCCTGGGCCACCTTTGTATTATTTCAGGAATTTAGCTTTTTTTTGCTATGACATATGTTAAGACTCCCGGAAAGGTAATTAAAAATCCATGTGTTTATTATAATAATTTAAAACACAGCTACTATGTGGAAAAGTTATTACCACAGAGTACCTGTGACATATGCCAGGAAGGTTTAAATAAGGAAAGAAATACGTATGTTTCCTATCTTATCTCGATATACCAACAGTAAGATTTTCTAAATCAGAACAATCTGGATTGGAATTCAGAGAATAAGACGTAATTTTTAATAATAACTGGATATACTTAACAGTGTGTCCCCATCTCCTAGTAGCTCTTTTTGGTCAGAAGGACAAAAGTCGACTTCCTTCATCCTGATTTTGAAATCATCAAGACCGCAGTCACTGCATATTCTGAAGGAATAGAAACACAGAGACGTGATCAAAGTGAAGATGCAACTGCCTTATTTATACACCTAAGGGCTTCCTTCACTGTAGTTTAGTGAGATGAGCAAGTTAGGAATTGTCCCAACCCATTTTGTGTCTATACTGACAAATCTCTGTCTTGAGTGAAATATTGGTCTGAATGTCAGTCCTGAAAGCTATAGCCTGAAGTTCAAACTGCGCAGGCACATTCACCGCTTGAGTTCCTGAAACTGCTCAATTCCATCACAGTCCTAGCATACAGCAACTGCTATTTTGTGGTGCAGTGGTTTGCAGTTGTACCACCCTGAGTGCTACAGTCCAAGTGGAATACTGCAAGTGAGGGATCTTAGTACAATCTTAAAATTTCAGACTAATTGAAGTTGATTTGCAATCTATTACTTAGTCACTAGATGTCTCTGCATCCTGTAACAAAACACAGGCTATGCTTACTGGTAAAGAACGAAGAAATCACTAGAAGTAAAGTTAAGTGGGGTAGTGTTTATAGGAATGTAAATGAGTTATCACTTGGTTTCCAGCTGTCTGGAATTTTCCCAAGATAATAATTACGTTGGAAAATGCTGACTGTATTTCCCAAACTATTTCACTGAAAGCATCTCAAAAGTGATTAGGACACTTTTTTTTTTTTGGATTTGTAATGAGTTTGGCGCACTGGAAACGGTGGGAGGTCCCAGACTTAAGAGAAACCAGTTGTTAGATCTATATCAAAGCTAATAGCCTGGGTGGCTGAGGTGCCCTGAAGCTCTGTGACCCAGCAAAGGTAAGTCCTGAAACTTCACAGTCCCTCTTGAGTTTCTAAACCAGATTGATGTTCTTTCCTGTAGAACAGCTGCAGGCACTGGCTCCCTGAAATTGAGAACATTTTTGGGTTTGGTTTGATTTTACTCCAAATAAAATAAATTTCCGGAAAGCAGGATCAGATTTTCCAGCCTGCTCTTTTCCCTGGTCAGGCTGCCCAGGCTATGACTTCTATAAGTAACTTTGTTCTCTATTCCCTTTCAGCCCACTAAGCCTACATGCAACCGTAACTGCCTTAACCTTTCTGCTCTTCTCCCGTATTGCCTCTGATCTGGTTTGCGAGTCCCTCCCTGCTGTCCTTCGGAGACAGCACGTTGTGTCTCCTTCCCCTCACTGTCTCCCTGCTCCTTTACCTGCTCTCCTAGAACGGGGACCTCTTATGCCTTCCCTGTGCGCTTTTGTTGTGGATTTTTTTTTAGTGTTTTTTTTTGTTGTTGTTGTTGCTGTTGCCCACGGGAATCTCACGCTGTGTTTGGTATTTTAGCTATAATTCAGCATTTTTTTCCACGCCGCCTACAGGAGCGCCGTGGGTCAGGGCAGGGTGCTGTCCCACCTCGAGTACCGTGTGCAGTTTTGGGTGCCACAGTCTAAAAAGGATATCACGCTACTGGAGCGTGCCCAGAGGAGGCCACAAAGCTGGTGAAGGGTCTAGAGGGGAAGTCTTATGAGGAGCGGCTGAAATCATTTGGTCTGTTCAGCCTGGAGGAGACTGAGGAGAGAATTCATAGCAGTTTGTTGCTTCTTCACAAGGGAAGGAGGAGCAGGCGCCGATCTCTTCTCTCTGGTGACCGATGACAGGACCCGAGAGAATGGCAGGAAGATGTGCCAGGGGGAGATTTAGGTTCAGGAACAGGTTCTTCACCCAGTGGGTAGTGGAGCATGGGAACAGCTGCCCAGGGAAGCAGTCACAGCGCCAAGCCTGACAATATTCAAGATACATTTGGACAGTGCTCTCAGACACACGGTGTGAGTGTTGGCGTTGTCCTCTGCAGGGACAGGAGCTGGACTCGATGATTCTTGTGGGTCCCTTCCAACTCAGGGTATTCTGTGACTCTGTGGGTACAAAGCGCCGCTGACCCAGGTGCTCCAGGAGCCGGCAGCGGCCCCTTCCGAACGAGCAGGAGGGCCGGGACTGCCGCAGCCCCGTTGGGCCGGGCCGAGCCGAGCCGAGTCGGGCCAAGCAGCGCCGCTCACTGAGCAGCGCAAAGCGGGGCGGGCAGTCCCGGCGCGGGTCGAGGGGCGGGCGGTGCGGCGAAGGGCGGCCCCGCTCCTCCCCGGCGGCGGGAGGCGGTGCCGCGGCGGCGGGAGGCGCAAGCCGCCTCCTTTCGGGGCTGAGCAGCGTCGCCCCGGCGGGGCTGCGGCCGCTGCCAATTGCGTAAAGGCAGGAGCCGGGGCGGGGAGCGGCAGGAGGTGGCGCGGAGCTGGGAGGCCTCCCGCCGTGTCCGGGGCGGGGAGCGCCATGCCGCCGCCCTGAGCGCGCCGCCGCGCCGCCGCGGGCCCAGGTGAGAGCGCGCCAGGGGGTGCCGGGGCGGGATGGGCAGGGCAGGGACGGCACGGGGTCGCCGCGCGGGCGACTGGCCGGGGCGCGGGCTGGCCCGCCCGGGCGGCCGCTGCGGCACCGGCCTCTTTTGTTCGCGGGGCCGGCGGGATTAGGGGAGAAGAAGGGAGGGGAGAGGCGGGGAGGGAGGGGAGGCGGCGACGGGCACAGCCGCCCGAGGGAGCCGCCTGCTCCGCCCGGGGCTGTGCGAGCGCGCGGGGGCGGCCCCGCACCTCCGCCCCCGGCGCTGCTCCTGGAGCAGGTGGGGGCTCTGCGCCCCTCGGCGGGGTCCGGCGGCAGGTGTCGCGGTGGGGCGCGCTGGCACCCCTCTCGTGCTTTGTGAGCGACCCTGGCCGGAATCGTGCTGGGATGAGACCTTTTTATAGAATCGTGGAATAGTTTGGGTTGGAAGGGACTTTAAAAATCATCCGGTTCCAACCCCCCTGCCGTGGGCTGGGACACCTCCCACCAGACCAGGCCACTCAAGGCCCCATCCAACCTCACCTTGAACGCTTCCACTTCCAATTTCCTTGGGCAACCTGTTCCAGTGCCTCCCCGTCCTCGTCACGGAGCATTTCTTCTTGATGTCTAATCTAAATCTTCCCCCTTCCAGTTTAAAGGTATCCGCTCTCCAGGTCCAGCCCTGGTAGGCGTCCCCGAGTGCCTGGGTTGCTATGGTTTGCCTTTCCTGTGCCTGATAACCAGCAGCATGCGTTCCTTGCCCAGAGGCATGGAAACAACAGAGCTGGAGTGAGTCTCAACCCTTCTAATAAAAGAGGAGGTGCTGTGAAGAATGTACTGCATTTGTACAACATCACAGCTTAGTTAAGGGGGTTGTGCTGAAGATACTGCTCCTTGTTTATATTTTAAAAATGTATTCGTGCCACGGATTTGTTAAAAGGGAAAGCTTTTAAATTCCTGAAGAGATGTGAAAATAAAAAAAAGCCTGGGGCTTGACAAAGGCAATGCAATAAATAACGAAGTAATACTTTGGTTTTGGATGGCATTGGTCAACTTTTGATGACTCACATAAGCTGTTACAAATTTTTTTATGTATAATACTGATGTGAAATGGCTCACGGGTAGCAGTAGGGAGGAAGGGACGTTCATCTTTGTTCTTAAGGGGTCTGATCTGTAGTTCTCCAACATGCTTTGTCAACATGGATCCTGCGCACTGTACTGCCTACACAAATGTGGCATCTTCTGTCATATCAGGTTTGTTGACCCTGTTCCTCTTGCTCTCTTCCTACTATTCCAGCTTCCAGCAGAGTGTATGCCAGGGACTCAAGCTAGGCAAAGTGTCCAGAAAAATAACAGTTTTATGTAAAGCACGAGTAATGGCCCAGCTGTGAAAGGGATCAGGAAGAAAAAGAGGGAAAGGAGGGAGGGGAGACAAGAGGACTGTTGTGAGGCCCTTGCTAAAGTGAGATTGCAGGCACTTAGCATCTCATCTGAACAGTAGCTGTGGCATATGGTGGTTTGAAATGTGGATGGTTATTTTTTCAGTGTTGGACTATAGGCTGTTTTAATTATGAACATCAACACTTAACCCCCTCAATATCTTGTGGGAAAAGTGGTGGTGAGGGTTGGCTGGAAACTTTTAACCTGTTCATCAGACTTGTTGCTAATTGGTGGAGACACTAAGCAGCAGAGGATGGTGACCTTTGTGTGGAAAAACTCTTGTTTTCAGCAGACCCGGTAAAATTCAGTAAAGGTTTCCCAGACATAACTGGTCTCGTGAGTGGAAGAATTACCATTTGGTGGCGGAGTTCACATTTCTTCCAAGTTGACAAACCAGGCAATGGGGCAGAGGAGCAAAAGTTTTTCCTGTAATGCACGAAAATAAAAATAAGTACAGCACAGGGAAATCTACTAATCCTAGGAGCTTGAAGAACAAATGGTGGGATTTACTTTTTTTTTTTTAAATTTCAGATGATATATATTTGAATAACTTGTACTTTAAAGGAAGTTAGGAGGTTGTATTTCCATGTAATGATAGGGTGCAGTGGGACAGGTACTTTTCAGTCTGATTTAAATACTTGAAAGCAACATTCTTATCAAAGATGCAAATAGATGCCTGCATACCTTGGACAATCTGGACAAGAAGCGTTCTTTATTTACACATAATATTAATTTGCTTTTAATACCAAAGCGAGTCATTACCTTCCTTTGTCATGTGTTCAGCACATTGCAGAAAAATCCTCAATAAACAGTTTTAGCATATTGTTTTTATGCATTTTGAAGTAAGTCAGTTCAGTTTCTAGATGTGGAAGTCTTGTTTGCAGAAAATGAGCAGTGCTCTGCAAGTAATTATTTTTTCCTCCACATGAGGAAATAAAGGTGGGTATTAGAAATGTCAAGGATGTTGTTCAGTGATTCGGTTATGTTTATTTTACCTGTTGAGTATGAGGTAGCCCTTTGCTTCTTTAACCTGGGAGGGCACAGATCACCCTCGTATGTTGGGATCAGAGCTCCACCTCCTCCTTTGTTCTGCCTTCCAGGGTTACTGGGAGGGCAGCTGGGGAGAAGGAACCTCCTGTTCTCTAGTATTTGCTGGGGGCTGATACTACAGCCTCCGCAGCTGTAGAGCTACACACCTGCTACCCCTGCCCCGCAGCTAAAGGATCTCCTCAGCTGACAAGCCACATCATCCCTGGCTGCAAAGAAGCTTGTCCCACTGTGCTTTCAGTGACTTGATTCTTCACGTTCTGTGTGCTTGCACCAATGCCTTAAAAACTGCTGTCAAAAGTTAGTGGGAGAATTATAATCCAGTAAATCTCACTTTATGTATGTTGAAAAGTTGTATAATAGGAGCATAGTCTGAAGGATATCAATAAAGTTCATCCTTTGCACTAGTGAGTTCTATAAAATCGCCTGAAGCATACATCAAAAATTGATTAAAATCTGTGTTGTACAGAACAGTTTATTGTTCAGAATTGAATCATGATTAGGCTTGATCCATTCTTAGCTTATTTTTACTAAAAAGGATTTCACCACTGATTTAATGGAGATATTTTTGGCAAGACACATGGAAAGGAATTGTTTGGAGGTATGGGTGTAGAAATCCACAGAAATATTTTCTTGAAATAGTAATACTGAGAAAAGAAATGGAGTAGAAAACTGTATACTTTGAAGAAAGAAGGGAGGAAAGTGATGCATTTGCCAATATGAAAAGGAAATACTGAAAACATTAAAGAACGCATACTTTAGAACTTGTAACTGCTTTTATTCCTTTGTTGTGAAGAAGGTTAACACAAGAGAATGTATTAGTAGCTCTTCTGCCTTTTTGGCACGTGAGATTAAGAGGTGGGGGGTTGTGTGGGGGGTGGGGGGTGGGGAAGAGTAGTGCAACCTTCTTGCAAAATGACTGGCTATACCTAGCAGGATATTACAGGGCTTGGCTGTTGGGGGAGAAGTTCTTGGTGTTTCCTAGAAAATAATTTACTACAGTAATCCAAAATATGAATGCATCTATCAGCTCAGCAGAATGCATAACTAACAGCAGGTTAGAAGGCTTTGTTTTGCTTTTTGAAGACTCGCTTCTGTTTTGAGATAGCCTGAATATACTCTTTGCAATTTTTATAAAAGGGAAATAATGGAAAATATTTTTTCTTTTCTAAAGTTGTACAAGAGTTTTGTACTGTGTCACTTGAATCACTCCATGTTATTCACCAGGCTCTTGATGTGGTTGTTCTGTGACTCCTGTGATACCTTAGAGCCATAGAAGATGTCACCATTTGTAGTGTAGCTGTAGAAACTTTTTGACAGGACTGTTACTTTTAAGGCTTTGTGCTGTCACGGATTTGGCGACTGTGTGCCCTGCCCTTCTGCTGGAGGCCACCATTCCTACAGCAGAATGAAAACTGTTTCTGTGTTTTCAGCTACTGTGTGTCAGTCTGGCATATTCATTTAAGCCATCAGGTAAAGGTGTGTTTTGTGCTCATGGTGTCAACAGACAATTGCAGTGGCTGAGCTGAGGGAGGTTTTAGCACTCACAGGAGGAGGTGATTTTGAAAAAGTGGGTACAGAAGATGACAGCTAAATGAAATCATGAAGCATAGTAGAATGGTCACATCATGTCTGACACGTGTCTATCCAGACAATTACCTGATGTCTGGCAGTGATGAGTAATAGATGTCTGGTAAAGATACTGCGTAGTGATACTACTGCTTCCAAACTCCCAACAGTTCACAGTTCAAGGAATTCCTAAACTCGAGGCGGTGTTATTTATGAAACGGTCCTTGACTAACTTCTCTTCTGGGACTTCGTTGCTCTTTGAATGTACATAAATTCTTGACGTCCAAAATGTCCAGTACTGACTCCAGTTTAGAAATAAACCTCTTTATGTCTGCAGGTTTTTTTAGTATTTTTTTTTTCTTTTCCTCTGGAAGAGACATGAAGAGTTATTTGCATTCTGAGTACTGCTTCTGACTGTATGGACCTATGTCATATATGCTCTCTCCTAGTCATCCTTCACCAAGATGAGGAATCCTTTGGGAGTTCAAACAGCTAAGAGGTGCTGATATCACAGGGTTTGCTCAATGGATGTAGTTTGGAGCTCTTAGCTTAATTATCTTTTATGGCAAACTCATTTAACTTGGCTCATGCAAATGCAAGACAACTCTAAAAGAATGTGCACGTGCAGCTACAGCAATTCAGTTTCTCAAGCAATATTGTTTTCTTTGTGGCCAATGCACAATTAAAAATTGCAAAGACAATCCTTCATGTAAGCAGAAAAGGGGTGACATATCATTTATTGACATTTGAGTTAGGCTGAAGAAAAATTACAAGAGAGCTTTACTCGAGAAGAAAACAAGAATATCTACAAAGAACCAGGATGAAGAAGAAGGAAATGCATATACTGGTATGGAAGAGAGCGTGTTATGCTACTGATTTATTGAATTTAAACATGACAACCCATTGATTATTCAGTGATTCTATTGATGGACTTAAGATTTTCTTGGAGCATTTATGCTTATGCCAGTTGACCAAAGCTAAACACGGGATCTGACTCTTTTCCCCACTGCCTATTACATTCTATACTGTTATATACATGCTTATAATCTGTTTATGAAGGCTTTTCTAATTTAATAAGAAGAAAATAGATATCTCCCGCCTCCTGAATGGATTGCAGGCCAGAACTCTGTTCCATCAGCGATTTGAAATAGTGCTAGAACTGGAGTTAACTATTCTAAAGTGTAGTATCATTGTATAGAAAAATTTTCTGCAGTGAAGTCCTAAGTTGTAACTGGTTTTGGATGGGATTTCTGTTCTTTTAGAGACTGCAGATGTCAATAGATTCCAGTTGTTATTGTGAGTATGAGAATTTTTTTATTTCCCTACCATCATCTTCATCTTCGGGTTCTCTAAGGTGAATACTGCAAATCCATTTCTTTCACGTGGAAGCTGTTGGCCTAAACAGAGCTATTTATTTGTTTAAAAGTAGGCTTGTTCTTAGATGCATCATTGAGCTGAGGGAGACCAAAGTGTTCTGTAAACTGTAAGCTAAGTGACTGCTTATTTTTCTCATGTTACAGGCTGAGAGCCCAAATAGACTGTGACTCACACAGCAAGTAAATGGCAGATACATGATTAAAATGCAAGTTTCCACTCTTGATCTCTTATGCTCATTATTAAATCCTTCATTTCTGAAAATGAGAGAAACTAGAAGTTATTGCATTCTTGTTGCCTGTCTCAGCACACGTGCTGTCTTTCCTAGTGTGCTGTCTTGGATCCTCTGTATTTAAGGCATGGATCAATTCACTTGTAGACAAAGAAACAAATGGTTTCTGAATAATTTCCTTCTGCAGAATGTGCTACTGTTTTATCGATGAATGAAAAACAGAATAGAGTTCCCCAATTCGCAAGACACTTGTAAAGAATAACTGGGTCAGAAAGAAACAAAGAGGAAAAACTGAAGTCACTGAAAGTGTCAGTCGTCATTTTAGATACATAGAGCACAGTTCCATGAAGTGGTGTCTGGCTTATGTGTCTTTGTGTCAAGATCTACAGATATTACAAATGTATCAGAGCAGACTGAAAACAGCAGTCTTGAGGTCAGTTAAGAACACTTTAATTCTTAAAGGATGATGTCTGGTGTCTGGGAATTGGAAAAGACCAACATATCTCTGCAGTTTCTGTAGTAATACACATCTCTGCGGAAGAACTATGAAAATCCCTAAATTCTGTACATGAACTTTCTGAAAACTTGGGTATTTCTTCTGCTGCATCAAATGCTTTCCTGACAATTATGTAAGTGAAACCAAGCAACTGCTGTAGAGTTCATTCACATGAACTGTGGGTGAAGAACAAAAGCCTAGTTGTTAATGGAGGGGGAAACCATTTTTCTTGTACAAACCCCCACTTTGTCTCTCGTCTTTCAACTTCATCCTTAATGGACATCTACCAAGTGCCTTCAGAAGTGGCTGGGAACTAAATTTGTGGCTCTCTGGTATGGTGTAAGCCATGAACCTGAGAGTGGTTTTGCTTGACGTGCTGTAATTTCATACTTGTTCCCATAGGCTACAAATTACCTGTCTCCTTCCCTTGGGAAGCAGTCTTCTCACCATCCCCCACCTCAGCATCCTTTCTAATCCATATATAATAAGTAAATAATTTTGCATATCACCTAAACATATATACAAAAAGTAGGGAGAGTTTAATTACATAGGTTTGAAATTTGCTTCTGATCTAAAGAGACTTGTGTGCTTGAAAGATTTCATAGAATCATGGAATGGTTTGGATTGGAAGGGGACCATGAAGGTCATCCAGTCCAGCCTCCCTAATAATAAGCAGGGACGTCTTCAAGTAGATTTGGTTGCTCAGAGTCCCATCCAGTCTGGCCTTGAATGTGTCCAGGGGTGGGACGTTGACCACCTCTCCAGGCAACCTGTTAAGTGTTTTGCCACCTTCATCATAAAATCATTCTTCCTAATATCCAGTGTAAACATCTGTTCTTTCAGTTTAAAACCATTACCCCTTGCCCTGTTGCTACAGGCCCTGCTAAAATTTTTTTCCTCATCTTTCTCGTAAGCCTCCTTTAAGTACTGAAAGGTCACAACAAGGTCTCCTCAGAGTCATCTCCTCTCCAAGCTGAACAACCCCAATTCTCTCAGTCTGTCTTCATAGGGTTGGTGTTCCAGGCCTTTGATCATTTATGTGTCCCTCCTCTTGATCTGCTACAACCTGCTTGCTGCACTGAGAGTTCCAGAGCTGGATGCAATATTCCAGGTGTGGTCTCACCAGGGCAGAGCAGAGGAATAGAATCACCTCCATTGACCTGCTGGACACGCTTCTTTTGATGCAGCCCAGGATACAGCTGGCTGCTCTCAGTGTCTTGATCCCCCAGCCTGTACTGATTCTGAGGATTGCCCCGACCCAGGTGCAGGACCTTGCACTTTGCCTTGTTAAACCTCATGAGGTTTTCACAAGCCCACTTCTCCAACTTGTCAGAGCGCCTCTGGATGTCATCCCATCCCTCAGGGTTGTCAGCCTCACCACTCAGCTTGGTGTCATCTGCAAACTTGCTGAGGGCACACTCAATCCCATCACCTATGTCATGGATGAAGATATTAAACAGCAGGAGTCCCGGAACAGACCCCTGAGGGACACTGCTCATCATTCCATTAGACGGGCTGATGAAGATTATAAAGCCTATAGATCCATGCATTTGGTAAATATTGTGCATATTTGCACTTCTGTCTCTTGACCTGTGGTATTTTGGAAAGACTTGTTTTAAGAAATGTCATCCTCAGCTCGAGTAGTTTCCAGTGGCTGCATATTACACAAGGTTGTGTGTTTTCTGTATGCCAAAAAAAAATCAGAAAAATCAATAGTTGCTACATTGGAAATTCAGAATGTGGTGCAATATAACTTGTTTTGGAAAAAGTTTTGTAATTCTTACCATGTTTGTATCTCTGTTTCTCGTTGTCTGTTGCTGTTTGTCCTCTGATTTTCTTCAGAAACTGCTGGACAAGGGAGAAGGCTCAGTGGTACCATGCAGCAGACAGTGTATATATGTGATAGATGTCTAGTGGTTTTGTGTCAGCTGGGTTTTTTCAGACTATTGTAAACACTGTTTTGATTTCCAACAGTTACTTAACTGTATTAATGTATTTTACTGTGCACATATTCTTTCCAGCTTTTGCACACACAGGTGGAAAAGTGGGTTTCTGCAAACATGCAGTCTGTTGTCCTAATGAATAGGTGTAATTTCAAAACAAGGCAGCAGAAGATGTGCAAGAAGATAGGAAAGCATGTGGACACCCACTGTGTCAACTGGGAGCCATTAATTATCTTAGAGGTGAGGTTAGGATTTGTTGAACTAGGGAGTTCTAAGGCACTTGAAACATTGTCCTGAAATTAGTGTCTTGATTGTAGTTGATCAGCTTGGAGGTTTCTAAAGGTGTACATGTCATACTTCAGGAGTTTGTATTACACCACTTTCTGTTCTGTAGTTGTAGCTGCTTAGAAGCTTTTAATACTGACTTCTTGTCCCTTTCTCTTCTCCTGGGTTTCTCATCATGCTTTGATCTCATACCAAGCCTCTGCCAGGAAAGCACTGTATTGCATGGGGAAGTATTTTTCTTGGTGTGTGAGGTTTTCCCCCACCCTTCCTCAGTCTCTTCCTTAATGGCAATTGCGTACTCTGAGATTAAACAGTGTGGTAATAGGTGAGCGCTACAGCTAGTGGTGATTGATAGCCCAGAGCAACAGAAGTGGGGTTTCTTCTAGCTTCTCTTTTGTTTTATTTTTAAGACCTGTGAACTATGTGTCCTTAAAATGTGCTTTAAGGGATACCTTAATTTCTTTGCACTGTATGAAAGTAAGTATATTTAATTCACAAAGTTTTGAAAAGGTGCAACAAGTGTTAGAAGTTTTCTAGCGCATTTGACATGTTTTGTTACCCTAAGCATTTGACAACAGAAAAGTGTGAACTATTTCATATATTTATCACGTACTAGGAGGTGTCAGGTAGTGGTCTGAATTACCATATAAAATTATCTGATTCCTTTTCAGGAAACCAGCCCCAAACTGAATTAAAAGTAAGCATGATGCATGCTTCTGAGTGCACTCTCACATCTCCGGAGATTCTGATTTTGCCCCTTAGTTTCTGCCAGTGTGGAACAATGTGGTCTTGTATGAGCATGTAGTAGTGCCACAAGTTATAAGTAGTGAAGGAGTATGTGAGGAGACTGGAGATGTTGCAGCCTGTTCAGTGGTTTATTGCTGTCTGCCTGCTGGGATGTGCTGTCCATGCAGCTCACACCCTGTGTTGGAGAACCGGGTAGTTTTTACTCAGACGCGGTTCAAAATAAGCTTTTTTTTTTCTCAAAGTGGTGTAAATTGAGTTGGCTGTGATGAGTATCAGAAGTACTTGTGTGCTTGTTTATGTTATGGTAAGGGGTGCATAAGCAGAAATGTAGATTGCATGGAGTAGCTGCATCGCCAGTAGTTGCACTTGCGTTTGTGTGGTGTTATCTGAAGGCTTCCACAGAATAGAAATAAAAAGTTAATAATTTGAATAAGATTATCAGTGTCTTAATTTTAAAGAAAATCCAGTAGTCCCTTTACAGTTTAGAAAAGATCCTTCTTTCAGCCAGAGAATTTCAAATAACACAGAAAGAGGGAAGGAAATGTTGAAATGATTACTCCTGTTGTAACAGAAAACTACATATCTGCTTATAGCTTTGTTTTTTAGTTTTAATTTTCATAGGTCTCTTTTGTCTTTGCTCATGGCGCGGAGATTGGAACAGAATGATATTTAAGGTCCCTTTCAACCCAAACCATTCTATGATTCCATGATTCTATGATTCTTTAGTGCACTCTCTTTTCCATACGTCTTTGGGTGAACTGTGTTAGCACTTGAGTGAGATAGTTGGGATAGTTGGGAAACTTTTACAGTTTGCAAAATGAGGCTTGCAAGCAGGGCGGAATGCTTTGTGCAGAACAAAATATGCTTGAAATATGATGCAAGTGTTTTTGATATTTTTTGTAATGAATGACTTTTTTTCTTTAAAGAACCAGCAGTACTTCAAGAGGCCTTAGGCAAAATTGTGGTGAAATTATTTTGTAAAAGTAATTTAAGTTTTGCATAACCATTGTAGATTTAGTTAATTTAGTGATTAACAAACTTATTACATCTTCGTATCACGTTACAATGAACGTAGCTCTGTAGTCATTTTGTATGTGTGATAGATAAAAGGCATTTCTGAAAACTTTAATCAAGTTTAAGGAGTTGAGGGTCCAAACTGTAAAAAAATATCAAAGCTTGATCCATTTTCTTTAAATTTTTAGTTAAAAATATAGTCTCACTCAGACATGAATAATGCCTTTGAATTAGTTAAAAAGCTCTTTCTCTACTCAGCTTCTAACATCACTTCTAAAACATACATATGGCTGAGTTTTCACTGCTGAAAGATGATTAGTTGAATGTAAAAGCACATGTGGTGAAAGCAAGCTGTTCCACAGTGCTCATAACACTTTGGGCAGTTAAGTTTTAAAGGAGAGGATTAGATTTGGGACATAGTTTCTTAAAGAACAGAAAGGAGAATGCTGAAGATCAATTTGCTACAATGAACAGGTGGGAGGAACACTTCTGGAGGACTTGGCATAGTGTTTGCACTCAGAGATGGATACTCCAGTTAATATTTCAGTGTTTTTATTGTCATTGTGTGTACATCTGGAGATGCATTGTCTCCAATGAAAGGGTAATCCAGCATGTTCAATAATAGCAACTCTTTTGCCTTGAAACAGTGAAGTATCAGATTTTGCAACAACTGCTTTGCTGCTTCTCAGAATAAGATTACAGTTGTTACGTTTCTCCTTCATCAGTGTGCCTGGCACTTCTGAGTATAGCTTAGACTTCCCTTTGTTGATAGAAGAGGATCTTTATGCTCTTCCATTTTTGGTAATTTGTATTTTGCTATTTAATATACAGAATTTATGCCTAAATTCCATTCAGGGTTGATTTTAGAAAGTTAGGTTTTATTTAACTGAAACTTGAGCAGCCTTCCCAAGAAATCCCTTCCCTAAGAAATGTTAATTAAAAAAAAGTAATACTCATGGCAGCTATGTGAATAATCCATGCAATACAACACAGTTGGCCAGAAACCATGAGAAAACAGTCAAATGCAGTTTTGAGTCTCTGAAATCAAACCAGAAAATCATGGTAGGTTAGAATGGTGAGAATAGGCCAGGCAGATGTTTTCGGTAGGGTTTCCCCGTTAGTTACTTTGGAAAAAGATGGAAACAATGCTGGTAACTTAAAGTACTGCTCACTTCTGGGTGATAGTTACAGAGATCTGGAGCAGTCGTGTTGGTTCCAGGCTTTGTGACCAAACCCAGGCACCTCAGCAGCAAGAGAAAAACACACGAGGTTTGCTGAACAAGATGCAGATGACTTTTTACAAACTGTTCCGGATGTGCCTTTACTAGCAACCAAATTTGTGTGCTTTATATGCGTCAGTTAATTAAAAGTGTTGTCTAAGTTGCATCAGCATGAATATAAATAAAATCATATTTGTTGTTTTACATATTAAATTTGAATGCTTTTTACTGCTTCTGGTGTCAAAGGAGGGCTTGCCCCAGCTTCTTTTCCATAGAGGAAAACAGTAAAGGGTTTGTTCAGCTTCTGTGTGCAGACGAAATACATGTAGGCATTCTTTACATAACTGGGGAAGAAGGGGTTGCTAGCTTTCTCGTTGTTCTGTTTCTTAATCACGTATTACAAGCTAACTATGAAAATGCTCTGTGAAAAGTACATAGTGGAACTATGAAGAAATGGTCTGTGCTGTACTCTTTCCATGTTAGATGCCTTCGAGTTTAATTTTGTTGAATATACATATACTGTTGTTTGAATCTGGTATACAAGGGGCAATGACCAGTAGCAACTGATACATTGTAAATAGCAGTAGTTTCAGTGGCTGTTCTTCTGCAAAAGCCATGTGGCTTAAAAATTGTTTTTTGTTTGTTTTTTATGTATTGTACTCTGAATTCTAAAAGCATGTCTCTTATTCTTTTTCCTCTGTGTGTGTGCATGTTCCAGTGACTCTGTAACATGCAAGACACTGATGCCAGGGGGAGCTCCCCTGCTTTCCTCCGGCCTCAGAATGGGAACAGTCACAGGTCTTCAGGGTATGTCCCAGGGAGAATTGCCCCTCTCCGTCCTCCACCACCTTTGCAGAACCATGCTGCAGCCGAATTTACCTCTGCAAGACAAGAAGCACGGACAAGATTCCCGTCCTTACCAGTGGATCAGCACTACCGCCAGGCAGAAGCCAATAGACATAAAAATACTCTCATCTGCTTTGCTGTTTCTAGCCTTTCACTTTTCTTTGCACTGGGGATTTTTTTGGGAGTAGCTTCAAAATATGCTCCAGATGGTAAGTTCTCTTGCAAACAAAATCATCCTAGAAGTTAGAATCACTGTGAACGTGATTCCAGCATCACGATTAGTATTCAAAGTGCAAAAGTAGAATGCTTACTACAGTTTTAACATTGAGGCAGACAGTGGGCTAAGATCAGCTCCTTTTTCTGTTATCAATGTCATTTTTATATGTTTTTTCTGTGCATGATTTGATTTACTTACATGAAGCAAAAAGACATAGCAGTAAATAAAGACTGCTCATAAGGGGGGAAGATACATGAGTGTTATATAAGTGTGGTTATTTTTATCTGCAGAAGAATCTGTCTGATTTGTTTGCTGGCAAGTTGCTGGCAAAATGAAATCCTGTCTGTTTAAGCAGTAACTAAGGAACGTTGTAAAAGAGTATTCAAAAAAAAAAACCATTTAAAAATCTACAAGAATTTGTACCAACAGTATATGTTTGCTTTTTTTTTTTTAAAACACACAAATTGGGCAGGGATCTTTTTGATCTGTTAGTCCTGTTTTTTTTCAGCTCATCTTAGAAAACTGGGCAACTTTCATGGAATTTGGAAAACCTTCTAAGTGTGTCAGTGGTTATAAACCATGAACAGGTGATGTGATTAACTGCTGATCACTAAGTATACAACCATCTGGCCAAATACTGCTAAGAGTTATTATGAGGTGCAGTTGTTAAAAGTTGGTGGTATACTTTGGAAGATGAGTTTTGGTGTTTGGTTTTAGGGTTTTTGTTTCGTTTGTTTGGTTTTTTGTTTAAGCCAGATACCAGATTTCTAAAAGCTAAACAGGGTTTTGAATTGAAACTGTTGGCTGTTGTAGCATAACAGAGTTAGACTTCTCACTGACTTTTGGCGTAGTAACTAAAGATTCAATTTCAAAAGTCAATGCAACACAAACTGAACAAATTAGATAATCAATTGAAGATTTCAGTCTTCAGTACAAAATACAGATATAACCCAAGTGTTCTTAGTGGTGTCTTGCGGAGATCCCATCTTGGATGAAGTTACTGATATTTCTTAATAATTATGAAGGAAAAAAGCCTGAGACAATAGTAAATGGAAAGTTATTGCTATGTTGTGATCCAGATCACTTGGTGTCCAGAGTACCTGCCTGCAAGAAGTTCTTCAGTTATAGCCAAGTTCAAAAGGAGGCTGAAGGCTTACTTAGCCCGTTGACTCTGAGAAATACTTTGCAGGGGAAAAACACACTCTGATACCAAGACTTTAAATTTTAAGTAACTAAAAGTTGTAGATTTTGATGATCGCTTTAGTAGAAATAGAGTGTTATTGTGTGCAACGACATGTGTAAAATGACACTGCCTGTATGCTTTAAAAGTTGATAATGTGAAGGAGATGGCTTGCCTTTTTTAAAAACTTAAATGGTTTAGCACGTGATTGATGGATAGCTGGGGATACTGAGGATACTGCAGGAAGCATTGCTGTGGTTTAGTAGGCAGGCTTTTCTTTTGTCTACAGAAATGACTTATGTAAGAACTAAGGAGTAACCCAAGGTCATGACTGCTTTCCTTTAAAGTCCCACTGCTGTGCAGTGGAAATCCAGGCCAGTTTTCAGCATTGATTGTTGCATTGGATCTTTCTGAAGTTTCCCTTCATTGTGCTTTAAAAAAAAACAACGTGCATCCATAGAATCCTTTTGAAACCTTGGCACAAGAGAAACTCCTACAAGGACCAAGAAAAATCTGGATGAGTCTGCAATTCCCAAAGAGTTTCCCAACAGGTTAAGTGTCAGTACGCTCCAACCTAGCACATGTGGTGCTGCAGCCGATGACACCAGTTCCAGCTAGGTGTGGTGTTTTTAAGGGCTAGTTGGAAATCCATATTGTCAGTAGTTTTAAAGGGTTTTTTAAAAGGTAGTGGAGGGAATGTGAGACTTATTAGTAATTGTGTGTAAATCCTAAGCCTCCGTCTTGCGTTCCCCAAAGGAAAATGATACTTGTCTGCATTTCTGTTCTTTCCTGTCAGCTGCTTTCTTTTTTCCTTCTGGCTTTTATATTCCTGTCATCATCATTTTTTTTTTTTTTCCTAAGGAGTCCTGAACACTGGAAGAGATCAGGGAGAGCACTGGAAAACCAATTTCCTTCCCCATTTCCAGGGCTACAGAGTCAGGATGACAAGCTCGGGAGGTTCTCAGAGAAAGGTTCCGCTTGGCCTTGCAGCTCTCAACTGGAGCTTGCCCAGAGTAAACAGGATTCTCAGAAAGTTTAGCTGCCAGACCATGATAAACTTCTGCTGAGCATAATACAACACTGATAAATTTTTCCCAGAGGCTTTAAAAACTCCAGACTTGGTGGCTAAGCAGGTAGAAAGAACTATTTAACTAAATCTTGAGATCATGCCTTTTTTCCTGCCAGATTTCATATCCTTATTCCAGCATGTGGAAGGTTCTAGAATTTGTTTTTTAACAGGGTTTTTTTTGGGGGGGCATTGGGTCGGGCTTTTTTTTTCCTCCACCATTTGCAAAAATATCACTTCCTTTCTCCCCCCCCCCCCCCCCCCCCCCCCCCCCCATTAGAAGCAACTAAATTTTAAGGAGAACTGATCCATTTTTACAAAAATGCTCTGAAGCAGAGGCTTGACTGGAAAAATTTTCAACATGAGTGGTTAAATTTGGCAAGGCTGTAACCACCAAACATTTTCTGGTCTATACTTCTGTTTTCATTTAGTCCTGACTGGAGAGACATTAACTGTGGTCTGTAAATTACTAAATATTAGATGTTTCCCTGCACCCCACTGCAATTTCTAAAGGAGAATTTCAAAATAATTTTGCTGTGCACATTTTATCTGCTTGCCAAAAAGTTGATCCATTGTGCTTCAGAAGAATGCTTGTGTTACAGCAGTGCCTGTTTGATGCTGATAGCTTTCTTGCTGGATTTAGTGTAAAACAGATTTAAATTTTTTTTGTGTTATTGTGCTATACCTCTTCTTTTTGACTGAACAGAAAAATTTGCAGTTACTGGATCTTCTGTGAATCACACTAAGCAGAAATCATCAGGTTGCTGACTCATGGTTTGCTCACATTGCCCTTTGCTACCAGCCAGGAAATACGTATTTGTTCACAGCACTTATGTGCGTTGTGTCTGGGAGGAAGGGGTTTAGTGGCTGCATGAGTCAAGCAATAGACTTGCTTTTATCCAGTGAGTGCTCAGCAGTCTTACTGATCATGGTGCTTCTTGATTTTTGGCCTTCCCTCATGTTGAATTTCATTTTTAAATGATGTCTTCTTAGGATCCCCTCAAAAGATTTTCTTTTGCTTTTATTTTTATATTACTTCTTAGATGCCTTTTTGCCCTTCTGCAGTTCTGCTATTTTTTTTTTCCCCCACTGGTAGTTACATGTTGGTTTATCTGGATTTCCAGTATTGGAAAGGATTTGAAATGTGGAGAGTAACATCAAAGGGAAGACATTTCTGTCAGCAAAACTAAAGCTGGCTTGTGTTAAATTTGTGGATAGGTTTCGCTTTCTTTAGGTTTTGCAAGAACAGGCTGTTGCTTAATTGCTTTTTGCCCCCAAAGTTGCAGTGCAGATGTGTGAGCGCTTTTTTTCCAGAAAGTGAAGAGGCTTTTTTGACTCTTGCTCTCAGTTGGGCTGCTAATCTGTTTATTTTGGCCTCTTTTTGATTATCTTTTGCTGAAGAAATACATTTTGAGACTGACTTTTCTTTTGATAAGAAAATCCAAGGAATGCACTTCTCATATTTTGTAGTACATTTGTGCTGCTGCATTACTCAGCAGCTTAATATGCTAAAGATGTGTGTGTTGGAAATACTACACTGTTGTAACTTCATCTGAAATCATACAACCTTGTCACTTCTTGATGCTGCTTCTCCTTTTCTGGCCTAGTAGTATGGTGTTAGTGCCTCTAGTGGCAGACCTTCAGCAGGGTTTCAGCAAGGATTGCATGTGTCCCTGCTGTTGCATGGCTGGTAGCCTAAGCTGACTTCCTAAGGAGTACACACTCTGAGTTTAAGCCCAAGTGTCTTGTCTCCCAGGAAACTGTTCGAACAAGTGAAGTATTTTGCTAAATATGCTAAGGATGTCTTATACCTCTTATCTCTTACCTGCTAACCTACACATAAAGAAGTGATTTGAATGCCTGAAAGCAAGAAAGGTTCAGCCTTCTTGGCACAGGGAGAGGTCTTGAGGGAGGTGAGATATTTAAATGCTTTAACAACCATGTTAATTGGCCTGTGTAGCTGGCGTAGGACATCCAGTGCTCAGTGTTGTGACTGCTATGGATCTGAGTACTTCCCATGTACTCTCTGCAGCTACTGCAAATGATTTAGAAAATCTCAAAATGTTAGATGAGGTTCAGAAGTATCTGTTGTCAACATTACATGTTGACAGTTCAGTGTGTGGCTATAAGTAGTTTAATTCAATATAAGAATACCTTCCCAGCTTTGATTGTTTAGCCATGTTTCGGGTATCTTTTCGGCAGCTTGAATACAAACAGTAGTGTCAGTAGCTGCAATATTATAATCACAGAAGGGGGTGAGACTCCTTTGTGGGTGACTGACTCTGCGTTCCTTATATTCATGGTAATAGTGCCTTGATTGATGTGATGACACTTTTCAGAGCTGAATTTCACGTTATATTGCAGAGAATTGTCCTGATCAGAATCCTCTTCTGAAAAACTGGAGCCCTGGAAAAGATCCTGAAAAGAGAGTCTTTATCAAAAAAGGGGATTTGTTTCGTCTGAACTCAGATGCTACAGTACACTCTATAGTCATACAGGATGGAGGTATGAAATGGCAAAATGAACATCATGCTTCAGTTTACTGCTGACTTTTCTGTGATTATGTCAAAAATATGTTGCAATTTTATATTGCAGCTTATTGACCCATTCCCCTGCCTTTACTTTTCATCGTGCTACCAGACCAGGAATATAATTAAAATGATGAACGAACACTGTAGAGTCTTTTCAGTGGAACATCAACATGCTTTTCTGTAGCATATAGTAACACACGACTTGTGTAGTAGCCTTCCTTGTTCAGGATCTGATTGTCTTCTGATGGTGACTGTGGTATGTTAGCAATTCTACTAAATGACAGAAAAAAATTAGGAACAAACTGATCAAAGTCTTAGAAAGGTTAATCACAATTTGTAGGAGTTACTTTCCCAACTGTTCTTGAACATATATAAGAACGTAACAGCTTAATTCTTGGGTGTGGAAAATAAATATATAATTTTTCTGTTGTTGTTGCAGAACTTGGTTCTTTAAGTCTGTCTGAATTTTGCTTTGACCTACAGGATTTTTTTTGTTCCTTTAGGGTTACTTGTCTTTGGTGATGATAAAGAAGGTTCTAAAAATATTACCTTGAGAGCTCGATTTATCCTGATAAAGGATGGTGGAATGCTTCATGTTGGAGCAGAGAAATGCCGCTATAAATCCAAAGCAACTATTATTTTGTATGGGAAATCAAACGAAGGTGCTGAAATGCCAGAATTTGGCAAAAAATTTATTGGTGTGGGCCCTGGAGGAACACTGGAGTTGCACGGGCACCAGAAGTTATCATGGACTCTTCTATCAAAGACTATTTATTTCTCAGGACTGGGTTATGGTCATTATACATTTAAAAAGAATTTTTCCAGAGGACTAAATGTGAGAGTGATTGATCAAGACACAGCAGAGATTTTAGAAGTACTGAAGTTTGATACTCATGAATTTTCAGAAGACAGCTTGAAGCTCCAGAACTTACTGAAAAATGGAAGTCCTGGTCGCATTGTTGCTATTGCTGTAGGAGATTCTGCTGCTAAAAATCTACTGGAAGAAACCAGAGTGACTATTCAGAACCTTCTGGGAAGCAAGTTTGTCAGAGGACTGAGTTACAGGTAAAGAATTTATTTTCCATTTTGTGTTGAGTACAGATTAGATACAGATTCTGCCATCTTTGGGGGTTTCACTAAACTTTGACAGTGCATATTTCTTTCATTGCTGAATGTAGTAATGCAGTAGTAGTATTCGTTGTGCAGTATTTTGATAGTGCAGAGACTGTTACAGGTATCTGTGTAATAGACTTATTACTTACTTGTAATTGCTGTCTTTAACTGTTCTTTTCAGAAATGAACACTGAGTGTAGCAACACATTTTTTCTCATTCAAACACAGAGATAGAAAACAGTTGCTACGTGAAGCTTTTAATGCGTATAGTTTTGTTTGGCAGAGCAAGGAGTGCCAAGCTAGAAACCAAATATAGGAAAGGGATGCTAATCCTTTTTATCAAACAGCATCTTATTCATACCTGTACACTGTTGAAATGGAAGTACATTACCCCTCCTCTTATTCTACAATGGAGCCGATCTGTGACAATGTTTTGTTATTGAAGTACACTTTTAAGGTGTTTCTGTATATTCTGACCATTCTTTATAATTGGTCAGGGTTTAGATGATGAGGCAGAAGAGACATAGAATTATTAAAGTGGGAAACTTAAGCTTCTGTGCCATTTATTTAGTTGTTGCAAATGACTTTTTGCAATGCATGTTCTAAAGTTGGCTTTGCTGCACAGGGTTAGCAATACAAGTGAAACGGGTTCCCAACCTTTTCACTAACTCTTAGCCGATTCAGTCCATCAGCTTCCAATTAAGATGGTGTTGTGTAACCTGTTTCTGTTTTCCAGGAAATTGGTCATTTAGTTTTTCCATTTTATTCTTACCGCTCTCTATCCAGCAACATCTGTTTTCCGCTTAGTTTCTCTGCTTTGGCAGAGGCGGGCTGAGGCATCAGTCAGGATGACATAGTCTGGCCTCAGTTCCCATCAGGAGCACGTTTGTGTCAATGGCTGCATAAGCATGTGGTCATGGCATGCAAAGTGCTCGCAGTGCTGCCTCTAAAGCAGTTTGGTAAGAGGACCTGGGACCTGTAGAGCACCACCTCCTGAAAGAGCACCACCTCCTGAAAGCAGTGAAGCCCATGTGGTGGTTGTTCAGGTAGCAGCCAGCCCCGACCTGACCTGGAGGTGTGGGTTTCTGACATTCATCACTGCATGACCTCCACACAAGTTTCTCTGAAATGAGTAACTTCTTCAGCCTGCAGCTGGAAAGAAGCAACCTTTCTTCTTTCTTTGCTGAACTGATTCTTGTGCATGTTCATTAATCAGTAGAGGCTCTGTAAGCTTCTTGTTCTGCTGTGGAAGACAGACAAGAAGCTTTCCGTGGGCACTCACTGAGGAAAAGTAGGGTCATTTTGTTATACCTGTAAAGTTAGTGGAGGAGGTTTCAACGTGAAGATGACTAATTGCATCCCTCTTCTCCCCTTCTGTCTCTTCCTGCAACATAGTGTGCATTAAAGTATCTTGCCATTTATTTTAAATGTGTATGTGAAGTGTTCAGCTTGTTTGCTGCTGCTTGTGAAAAGCTGGCCCAGCATATACTATTCATATGAACAGGTTAGCACTGAACAGTTTAATTTGGCCTTTTAATCCCAATCAATAAGAATATCATGAGAGAACTGAAAAAAAGGCAACTGGATTGAAGATGGTTTAATATCTAACTTCAGCACCAGTGGCAACAGAGTACAGTCCCGCTAGCTGACACTGTTTTCATTTGGCGTGAATGATTCAACTTTCATGATGAAAGGTTGTTTGTTCTTTTAAATAGATGATCTCAGCTGCTTTCTCTATACACATAATTATGGCATTACAGAGCAGTAAAGGGTAGCAAAATAGTCTTGTTTTTTAAACTTGGTGGCAGCTTTCTGTGGCATGCAGGTTATTTTTAATTTCAAAAAACTTTGATACATTGAGCAGAGCTGTAGGAAGGGGAATTACATCCAGGACAGTTCCCTGCTCCATACAGGTGCTCAGCCAGGTAGGTGACTATCTGAATGATGGGCCACTGAGGGGAAAAAAGCAAAAATTCTCGGTCTCGCCCTTCAGAAATATTGGTGATGCCACATGCAAAGGTTGTATAACAGAATGTGGTTCGTTTTCTGTGTCTGACCATCTTGAAAGGTTCAAAAGGTGTTGCCCATACAGCACAGTGATTGCCAGCAGGCATTGCTGGCTGTGTTCATCCCTCACGGCCTGAAGCAAATGCAGTCGCCTGTGACTCCTGGCCACTGCTCCAGACCACCACTTGTTGCTGAGCCGGGACAGTAGCAAGCTGCAGCAGAAACATCAGCACTGGCTCCTAGTCTTCTGGTGACCCAGTAAAGCTGTTTGGGAGCAGGATCCTGTATTGCTTCTGTAGCTTGTCTCTTCTGATTTGCTTTTGGAAAAAAAATAAATCTTCTTGAATGTTGTACTAAAAATGTATCAGAAAGACTTCTCCTTTAAGAGCTCTTATATTTGTCAGTTTTTGTGTAGGATATCCAATCATTATAAACTTTCTTTTCAATGAGGTTTGTCCTGTTTCTTCTGCATTTTGAAGTTGCATTTTATAATTAATTTCAAAGAACAGCCAAAACAGCCAAACAGCCAAAACCAGTACTTCCGTACTCCTTGTTTTGTCCTTTACCTGTTTGTGAAGAATGTACAAAGGACCATTCTGTTTAAACTTTCACTTCTGCTTTTCACAGGCAAGCCTGGGCTTTTGTTGGTGTCATAGGTGGTGGAAATTCTTCCTGTAATGAATCAGTGAGAAACTATGAAAATCACAGCACTGGTGGGAAAGCTCTTGCTCAGAAAGAATTTTTCACAGTGGATGGTCAGAAGTTTGTTGTGAGAGCTTACAGTGAATGGAATGATGGTAGGAAAGCATTTTTTGAAATCCTGCAGTTGGGGAAGAAGTAAAGAATATTGTATATGCTTTTTTCAGTAGAGCTGTTGGTTGCAATTTAAATTTCTTAGTGCTGCTGTAAGTTTTGGATTTTTTTTTCTCGCTGTGGATGAAGTATGAGGACACAGTTCATCTCAATATTTTCTTAATCTGTATTTATATACATTGTTTGAACAGCATAACTGTAAAAGCCTTCATTTTTAATATTTTTAGGTAGAGATAAGAGTCTTATAAAAGGCTGAAACAGGCTTTTTTTTTTCTTTTCATTTAGTAATTTGTCAGTCATGTATATTTTAAATCTAAGCTTCTGACATGGTGACTATGTTCCTAAAAAGAAACCAAGAGAAGATTGATGCTGAACTTTAGATAGCTTTTCTCATACCAAGTGTAATCTGTGGTAGAAAGAGCCAGGAAGGCCTGCCACTGATTTGCTTTTATCCTTTATTAGTTTTTGCATTTAAGATACCTTTGGTCTGAGTTTTGCCTTTTGTGGGCAACCATCTTTTTTTGTTTGTAAAGTTACTAAACAATACTGTATTTGCCTCAGAAGGATCTTTTTTAAGGTACTGTGATATTTATTTGTTAAATAATGGAGCTATTTGATACTACTTCTTTACTGTTCATTGCAACCGTGTGAAAATGTGTAATAAAAAAATCCGACAAAATACATCTTTTACTTGCTGAGACTGCAGAGTTAGGGTCAACAGTGAGTGAGTTGCTGAACTTATCAAATCCATCACAAGGCAGTGAAATAGTATGTGTGTGTAATTTAGCCTGCCAAACTCTTCTATTTGTCATGAATGAAAAGGAAAGTCTCCCTACTTCGTCTTGTCGGGTCCTTGATTACATCTGTAGAGTTTTAAATGACAGAAAAATGTCACTGGAAACAAGCAGAGATAGCTGGACCTACAAATTGTTGCCACATGATATTAAAGTTATTTAAAAAAAAAATCATAGATTTTTTTCCTGTCATTATTAGTTCCATCCTTTCCATTTGTTTTGTTTGAGATTCACTAAATAAGCAGGCTATAATAGTATCTCACAGTGGTGCATTTCAGAGCAGAATTGTGCCTGAGGGCTTTTGAGCTTACAAGATCTCATGTTTTTTATTAGTGTCTTCTTGGAGAGGGTTTCATATAAAGGTAAATATAATCTCACGTTGTGTTGCTTTCTTTTTACTTTTTATTAGGTGTCCCAGTTTCAGGCTTCCAGATAGAAGCTGTAGGTGGAGTGATACTGAATCTTCTGGATGATATTAGTAGTTGGGAGCCTGGAGACCGGATTGTGGTTGCAAGCACAGATTATTCAATGTATCAGACAGAGGAATTCACCCTCCTTCCCTGCCCAGAGTGTACTAAGCATCAGGTCAAAATCAAAGGTATGGGAGCAGTCACCACTTAGATATTTGTTTGAAATATGTATTGACAGTAGTACACTCCAGACGATCCCTTTCAGAGGGAGCAGTAAAGAACAGCATGCTCACCTGTCTCTCTGTATTTCTCCTTGCTATACAATTACTCTGGATAATGTGAGGTCTGCCTCACAGCTTACCATACTAGCTTTTCTTTCTTCTTTCTTCCCAGACTTGTTGAATGTTTTAGTTTTCTTGCAAAAGGATTATGCTAGTTTCCCTTTCTTGGCTACTTTCTGTATTTTCACTAGTTCTGTTTATACATGCCAGAATGGCTGTTGTCATTACCATTTCCTTTGCCTTTAGTGCCTTTCCCATCTTTTGGACTGTTGTAATTTTTTCTCTTATTAAAAAAGGAGAAAGGAAAAAAAAAGGGAAGAAAAAAGAAAATCTTTGAACCTGTCTCGTGGTTTTTTTTTTTTTTTTATCCCTGAGTTCCCCCTCCACTCCTCACCAGCAAGAACGTTATGAAATAAGTGGCACTTCCAAGCCTCTGGTGACACAGGATATCCCTGAGTATTTGCAGTCTGTTTTTCCTTTGGGTGGGATGTGCGTAAAATGGTCATAAATGTTGTTGACCGTTTCCTTTTTATTATCTGAGTCATTCTGCTGGAGTTCACAAGAGCCTCCCATGGGACTGGCTCCCCAGCTCTGCGAGTATCTCTGTTTTCCTTCTACCACTCTGGGTCAGCGTCCTCCTTCCAGACCTCAAGACCTCAAGTCATGCGCATTCCCTCTCATTCCCTGCTGGTGGGCTGCAGTGTTAGCTTGCAGCACAAACTAGCTAGTGCTATTTCACAATATTGGTTTGCAGCAGCCAAAATGCTCTTCAAGATCTGGTTTTGTCCCATTCGCCTTTTTATGGTGTGACTTCCTCTTCTTCAAACCGCTCTTCTCTTCCCGTGGTCTCAGAAGTCTTCTGTGAACCCCCTCAAACTTTCCTACTCCACCATGTCTTAAGAGACTGCCAGTTTGTATGTGCACTTTGGAGTGCAGTTTGCATCCCACAGCATTTGTTAGCATGGGTAAGGTATGTTTTACTGCATTGTGAAGTCTCAGATATGGAAAAAATGTATTTAAGTTCATCTTATTGTTTATTTATCAGAGTGCTTGAAGTTGTAAAGCTGACTTAGTGCCTTCAATTAAGCATGACACTTCTTGGGCTTTGTTCTAAGTATCTCACGCTGTGTGTGTTATTGAGCATAGTATTCTGAAGAGCAAGCTTAGCTTGAAGATTGCAGTATGTTTAGAAAGGTTTTCGTCACCACTGAAGAGTATACGTGCAAACTTTTGTTTCATTTGGAAGTCATGCAATCCTTTTAGGATTTTAAAGATTTTTTTTTTTTTTTGCAGGATCCACAATGTGGCATGAAGTACAAAATCTTGGGGATTTTTGAAAACAAATGCTACCTGAACAATATATAAATCTTTAAAAGATGTTAAAGGATTTTTCAAGTTTACTTTTCCATAGTAACAAATGCTTCTCAAAAACTTCCCAAACTACCCTATGTATTTTTTCCTCAAAGAGTGAATTTTCTGTTGAAGACAGACTGGGCATGCTCGAGAGCTTACCTTCTTTTGAAATTTTCTTGTCTTTTTTGCTAAGTTTTTAGCTGTTTTGGCCCCTTCGTAGTACGAAGACTAAGAAATATTGTTTTTTTAGGAGGCCTACTTGCTCTTTCTTCTCTTGATTTATACATGCTAGTCAAAGATAGGGAAAAACAATAGGTAAGCCTTCAAGGATAGCAGTGCAGTACAATTTACAAGTATCTACTGTCATTTTAAATCCTCAACAGCAGAATTAATACCACTCTTGGCTCTACTTTATATTGTGGTAATGACAAGTGTAGGTTTGTCCTTTTGTAAGCTTTGAGGGGGTGCTAACAGTCTGTATCCAGGGAATCAATAAAGTAAAAGAAAAACCCAAGAGGAAAAGAAAATTTTTAAAAAATAAAGACATAAATACAATTTTTTAGGTTTACAAGACCAGATTATTTTCTCAGTTTATATAGACAAATAAAAAAATTGTTTCTTTGGAAGAAGAGTGTAAAAACAGAGTATCCTGTTTTCCTTAATATTAGTTTATGCATCCTCAGAATTGCTATGTAGGAAAAAGCGGATTTAATTAGGAAGGAAAATCCTTTTTTTCTTTCAGAGGCAGAACAAGACAGTATTTTCCAAACACATTTTGGCTTCATTTTCAGCTCTTAATTTTTCTTCAGAAGAGATTAAGCAGACAACCTCTTTTTTCTTAAAAAGCAAAACTGCATGTATGTTTCAATAAAAGTTTTCCAGATACATTGGATTCATTTAAACTTTTCCTTGTTTTTTATCTATTTTGTTCGCAGACTGTTGGACTGTAATTTAGATGCACTTTGTGATAAAATGTCGAGATTTGATTAGGATTAGTTGCCTTGCTAAAATGAGAGGTACAGGGACAGCACTTTGTTTTGGAAGGAGACGGAGTAGCATACTAGATTCATCATCCTGCAAGATGCTTAACTGTCTTTTAGTCAGCTGTAGTCTGCTTTAATGTTTATCATCTTATGATTACATGCCTTTTGTGTGCCTTGGCATAAAAAAAGCCAAGAAAACTGCATGTTAAGGTATCAAAATTCTGGGTTTTGTGACTTCAGTTAGCTTGCTTATGTGAAATAAGTTGGCTTTGTTTTTAATCAATGATATCTCTTTTTTCTTTTTTTCTCCCCCTCCAAAACTATTTTTGGGCAGAAAATCCTCAGTTTCCTCATGTAGGAGAAGTTATCGACGGAGTGGACATGAGGGCAGAAGTCGGAGTTCTTACCAGAAACATCTTAATCAAGGGGGAGGTAGAAAATACCTGCTATCATGAAAAGCAGTGTCAGTTCTTCAATTATGATACATATGGCGGACACATCAAGGTCTGGAAAAAACATTTTAAAGCAGATTTCTGTCATGTAAGGCAAGCTAAGGACAAAAAGATTAGTGCTAAACTTGAAGGGATTTGAAAGCATCAATTCGTACTGTGCTTTGTGTAGAAATTACTTCGCTCTCCTCTTTCCCAAAATTCAACACTGTCTGCAGAATTGGAGGAAGGGATGTCAGTGCATGAAGTGTAGAAGTATCCAGTGTATGTTGCAATATTGTATGACAGGGATTAAACCTTGCCAGTGATTTTCATGTGTGTACATCCTATGATATTATAGAATCTCCCTTTTCTCTGTCTTCCCTCCTTTCACTGCCTTGCTCCTTCCCCAGGTGATGAGGATTGAATCCTAGAAATCTAACATGTCTGAAATTGACATTTAGATAGGCATGGAGAGGAAAGAAACTGAGTTGGACTATGATATTTTTTTTTAAAGTTTTTTAAATTTTAATGTTTTTTAAATTGACAGTAGTATATATATATATATATAAAGGACTAGTTTCTTGTATTACCATAAACGTAAATAAATCTGACTGAAAGTAATGTTGTTGAAACTAATATTTAAATTCTTATTTACTTATGTTTTAAATGAAAGCATTGAGCAGCAATGTATCAGCTCTTCACTGAGAAGTTTAAGACCTTGTATTTCAAATGCAAATCTATTTATGTTCATTAGTGCTCAATACAGTTTAAATCTCTTTCTCCTATATTTGGGTGCAGATTTTGACTTTATAGTGGTGGACATAATGGCGGGAAAGAAAATATGGCTTTCCCTACTGTGTGGCAGCTTTTGTTTTGTGGAAGTGACGTAGGTGGGCTTAAGTCACTGTTTTGTGTTTAAGGTAATGTAATGAAAGAAGTTAATGACAAGCTGTGAATTTTACAAAGCTGACCTTGATTGTCACAATAGCACAAATACAGTAGACCCCTCAGATATCTGGAAGATAGAACAGAAAACAAAGATTTTGAGTCACCAAAGTTGTTAAACTGTTCCCAGGAGACTGTTCAGTGAGGAGGGGCTGAGAAAACAAAGCTTGTTTGGATGGAAAGGTGGAGAGAAGGGATCTAATTGCTGTGTTCAGGCAGTTCCCTCCCTTCAGAGAAGCCAGAGCAGTTCTTGGAGGGGCTTGATGATAGGACAAAAATGAGTGGGACCAAGCTTAAACAAAGCAAATTCTGCTTAGATAACAGGAAAGTGAAAGGGAAAAACAAACTGACATGATATGAGCATGTTTGTGGCTGGAGGTATTCTTCAGGCAATATCCGGGGCAGCTGTCTTTAAGCTGGCCCTATGCTGAGCTGGCGGTTAGATCAGGTATCTCAAGAGGTTCCTTTGATTTTATTCAGCTAAGCCTGTACCAGGTGGGCTATGTTGATGCAGCTTTGCTATAGACAGACCCTAATGTGGATGTTTGCTGTTTATTTGGAGAGTATGTAATTATACATAAAGAATATTTAACATGTCAGCTGGTAAAGACCAAATGATAAAAAGTGGCAACATGTCTAGTGAAAGTTGCTCTATTTTAGCTGCATGGGGATTTAGCTTTTACAGTTATGTATGAAGGCTAATGTTTTGTAAGGCAGGATATAGAGCAAGACAGTAGCAATTGTTCAAACATTTATTGTGTTGGGCTGTACTAACTCTGTACATCTGACTTCTGTATGTCTTGTATAGATCATCTATTAACTTTAGTTTCCATTGGTTAAAAAGCAAGTAGTTAGTTATTCATTCTGTTTTTCTCATTACATTTTTAGATTTTGAAGAATTTTACATCTGTTCATCTCTCGTATTTGGAATTGAAGCAAATGGGCCAGCAGCAGATTGGAAGTTACCCTGTTCACTTTCACCTTTGTGGCGATGTGGATGAAAAAGGAGGTTATAGTTCTAAGACTTATCTGGAAGGTCTTTCAATTCATCACTGTTTTTCCAGATGCGTGACTGTTCACGGAACTAATGGCTTGCTGGTAGGTGCAGGGAGAGTAAAACATACTGTGTTGAAATAAGTTTTATAAAGAGCATTTAGAGCAGAAGTAGTCCCCTCCCTTCTTCGAATTTGATGCTCAGCAATTTTTTTATTGCAATGAGTAAATGGAAAAGTGCAAACAGGAACATATTTTTAACGGATGTCACCATTCTGTTTTTTAGATTCTTCCAGTCAGCTAAGCTCTCGAGACATAGTAGTGTGTTTCGAAGGAGTAAATAAAACTGTATGCTTGAGTCATTTGAACTATACATACTGAAGCTTCACTCTGCAGCTGTACCAAGATAGTAAAACTAAATGGTGCTTATCAAATAAAACTCAGTAAATGCTCTTGCTCCTGACATAATGAACTTGTATTTCTGCAGATAAAGGACACCATTGGCTATGACACATTAGGTCACTGTTTCTTCACAGAAGATGGCATTGAGCAGAGAAATACTTTCTTCCACAACCTTGGACTACTCACAAAACCAGGCACTCTTCTTCCTACAGATAGAAACAGCAGCATGTGTATTGGTATTAGGGATAAAGTGTATGGAAGTTATGTCCCAGTGCCAACCACAGACTGCATGTGAGTATTTCCTGGTGAAAAGGTAAAACCAAGTCAGCTGCAGCAGTTAAACTGCTGATGGTCTTTTGATAATATACAGATGGGGACATTTTTATATATAATTTCATGGATATGGACACCTTAGATGTAGTTCACACAGTAGTGGTGTTAAAAAAAATAGCTTTTAGTCTTTTATTAAAGAGAAGAAATAAGGGTTTTTTGTAGGGATATTGTTTCTTGCAGTGCTTCTTCACTAGACTTTTAAGTCTGGATCTTTACTTTTCTGTAAAGGCATGCACATTCTCAAAATCTCTTGTAGAAACTTATTAAAACAGCTTATCATTACACAGAGTATTGAAATTAAATAAAATACTGTTCATTGAAATTAACAAAAAAGTGTTTTTTACTTCTAAATAGGGAGGTTGTGATTTTTTTGGGGAAGAAGTGATTTCATACACCAGTTTAGCTTTTTCTGATGTGCTCTTCATTAATGGGAGATACTTCTGTAGGAGCTAGAGCTTTTCCAATAATAACGTCTTTCTGAATAATATTTCAGGGCAGTTTCGACATTCTGGATTTCTCATCCCAACAATCATCTTATAAGTAACGCAGCAGCAGGTTCACAGGTGAGGTATATGGATATAATTCAACACAAACTACTCATGCCTCTGGTATTTGTAAAACCTGTAACACTTACACTGCTGAAAATGGATGAGGTTTTCTTTTTTTTAATGTAAATATAGTATTTTTACGTTTGGCAGCATATTGCATTATTATTGCAGGGTTCATCTAGGTGTACGTTTAGGAGACACCAGAAAACCTTTGTTCTGGCTGGAACAGAGGAGAACTCTTCCTCTTTCTAGTTAATAGACCTGACAACAGTGTCAATGTTTGTATATTAAAATAAATTCTTTTATTTCTGAAGAACTATTGTATTCTGTATTTTCTCTAGATTGTGTGAATTTACTGTGTGAATTCTCTGTAAGATGTGTCTTCATAGTTGTGGTCACTGGAGTTAAAAATGACTACAAAAAAATGTTCATTCTGTGAGAATCAGCTTCTATTGTCAGCCGTTGGTCATTTGTTTCCCATCAATGACTGCTGATGTGCTTTTACTTGTTGTGAAACTTATAATAGTGCAAATCTCTTGTCACAGCTGCTTGCAAGGTAAAGCTGACCTGCTCAGTACATGTTACGGAGGAGGAGCCTGGAGTCTGTTCTGCATTGGATGAGAGGCTGAGCTGTGCATGACTTTGAGTGGATTTTTGTGAAAGGATCAGTGGAAATGGAAGACAGGAAGGTTATTGTTGTTGCAGAGGGTCCACTGTTGGAAGTAGAATATGCATGTCAGTGCACATAAGAAACTGTTACTAATCAAACAGCATTTAGAATATTTAAATTAGTTGAAATAGCTAGAGTATTAGAACAAAACCGGAAAATACTTTTCTTAGTTGACTACTTACCTCTAGAAAAGATCTGGACACATTTATTGAATCAGACCAAGTCTTACCTTCCTAATGCAATATCTTTCCATTTTGTCTGCTTTATATAATATCCCTTTACCTTGTTTTAGCATTGCAAGCTGAGTTAAAGGAAACAGCTTCCCTGATCTGGTGCTTAAAACCTGCAAGGTCTTTTACTGCCCCTGTAATATCCCAGTACATTATACTTCTTTTGTTACCAGAATGTGCATGGTCAGAGCAAGCATTTGTGTGTATTACGAAGTTTTGCCACTCTGATGCATGTCCTGTGGACTACAACTTGCTGTGTGTGTTTCAGAAACAGAATACGTCAAATGTGTTAATACAAACTCTGCTCTGTAGAGTATTTGCTGGTATAAAATGTAACAATTGACAAGCAAATAAAATAATTCCATTGCCTCCCACAACTCCTTTATTACACAATGAAGCCTATTGTAAGGATATATCAGAGTAGATGTTTCTTTTGTTTGAACTGTATATGAGAGAGAGAAAGGGAAAAAAGTCTTTTCCATTTTCTTGCAAGTGCCTAAGGAGCTTTTAAGTTCATTAAACTTTTTTCCAAGCATCAGGGCAGGTTTTGGATAAAAATTACTTGAGTCTACCAAGCCCAGGGCTGTATTTAATTATATGTGAAGGAAGATTTTGGTATTTTTATTAATGGAACTTCTACATTTGCTTTGGAATTGTTAAACAACAGAAATGTCAAAGTGTGTCATAATTATGGATGGGAATATGTTACTGAGAAGCAGTATTTCCAGGACTGTTTGGAAAATGAGTATATTCTCAGAGTAAAATGCGTGAAATCTTTTAAGCTGCAGTGAATTGGCTTTATCCACATTTCTTGAACAGGAAGATAATGACTTTTTCATGAGATGGAGCACTAAGTGTGTAGGGTTTCTTTAGCTGCTGTTTAACTCTTTAGTGTGCCTTGTGCAATGTTTATTTTATTCTATAAGGGCACAGAGCATGTGATCAGGAAAATTTTTTCATGTTTGTAGGTATCTGCTGTGCAGGTGCTATCGCGGTGCCACCTCTTCTGAACCCAGATGTGGTTGAGTGGGGAACTTTTGTGGGTCTCATTTTGCTGATAAATTCAGCTTCTTTAAGAACAGAGATGTTGAAGGAGTGGAGACAATGAACAGATGCTGAAATTGTTATTGCATGCTACTGGCACAGTGCCCTGAACTGGCCATACTTCTTGATGTGTTTTTTTTTTTTTTTTTGCTTTCTGAAAGCTCTTGTGGATTTTTTGGCTGTGTCATTAAATTCCGATGTGAACAGAGATGAACAAACCTTAGTCAGACTGTAACAGTAAGGAGGAGAGGAGGTGGTTTTGAGAATTTTGCTGTAAATGGTATAAACAGAAAAATCAAGTGTGTGTGTGATGAACTATAACTGAAATACAAAAATGAATGTTAACTTTTACGCTTCTCTGGTTTGAAATATTAGAGGATCTTATACGTGTGGTGTCACTGAGACATAATACTTTTTAGTGCGTATTGTTCACTAGAATATAGCTTTATTTCCAAACATCTACTTTATCGCTAGGCAGTTGTTTGGAGATTTTGTTTTGAAAAATTTATTCCATTGTACACAATTGGTTTGGGATATTGTACACAATTGGTTTGCTTTCTTACTTAAAATATCCAAGTTCAACTTAGCATATGCTTATTTTCTTGTTAGATACATCAGCGCTGATAGTAGTATCAGACTCATTAATTTATAAGTAATATCATTCTCTCCTTGCAGGATGCTGGAATATGGTATGTGTTCCACCGGTTTGCTACAGGAGATTCTCATAGTTCAGCTATTGAAACCAAGTCAGAACTTACACCCCTAGGAATCTTCTATAACAACAGGGTTCATTCTAATTTTAAGGTAATGTATTTGTTCATAAAAAAAAATTTTAAGTTCTTTGTTTGGACTATTCTATGTGACAGCTTGTCTGTTTACATTTTAAGCTAATCAGATTCTAGAATCATAGAACAACCTGACTTGGAAGGGACCTACAAAGATCATTGAGTCCAACTCCTGTCCCTGCATAGGAAAATCCCAACATTCACAGCCTCTGGCACATCTTCCTGCCATTTTCTTGATGGATTCATGCTGTGCTTCAACTGTGTGATTCTCTCTATGTATTGTGGAATGTGCATAGCTTCTTGCTGCATTAAGTGAAACTGATTTTACTTGACTGTCAGGTGTCTGGGATACCAAGAAACGATGCACTGTTTTGTAGAAGCTGTGTTACCAGTATTTTAGGGACTGTAGGACATTTCTTCAGACTGGAATTAAAACATGCTGAATACAAAAGTGCTCTGCTGGATGGCTTGTATTACGATTAAACAATGGTAACAGTGTGCTAAAATTCCATGTTAAATGAGCAAGCTCCACTAGTAGGTCTGAGGGCCTACTCTTGTAGGAGCACTCAGTTGTAATCATAATTTGGATCAGACGTGAAAATAGCTGCAGATATTTGTGTATGTAATTCAGGTTAAATAACAGAAATGCTTGCTTCTGTTTCCTCAGTTATTTCATACTGAATTATTGAGTTTCAAGTTGATGATTATTTGTGCAAATTCATGAGAATATTGATTTCACCACAAGGTTGGCTTCCAGTTTTTCCAGATCAGAAAATCTGAAATGAACTTCAATGATTTTCCATTACTTCTTTTTTTTTTTCTTTTTTTAAAATCCCAGGCAGCTCTTTTCCTCTGTCCTAATTATTGTAGACAGATGCTGTTTTTCCCTTGGATAATATGTCAGTTAAGGCCAAACTGAAAGATCTGAAGAGTTTCTAATACATATGTTGAATGCAATGTGAAGTTTAAATTTTACAAATGTAATGTTTACTCTGTCTTTATTTTTGGATTGTATAAATTTTCTTTCCTTGCTTATTTCAGGCTGGTTTGTTCATTGATAAGGGCGTTAAAACAACTAATGCTAGCATTGATGATCCCAGAGAATATCTTTGTTTGGACAACAGTGCAAGGTAAAGGATGTTCTCTTTCAAGTGACTGAAAAGTAACAAATTTTGAGATTCCCTTTAGAATCTTATGAAAAAAACATAAGATTCAGCCTCTTAGAAGGCATCATTTTAAACATGCTCTGCTGTCATCCCTGAAGTATTTTCTGGAATTACTACTAAAAGTGAAGTCTTAATTTGAAATCTGCTCTTCTGATTTGTGATTAATTTTTAAGCAATTGTTTGAAAAAGTCTTAATAGAGCCAAGTATTACATCCACTTGTCTTTCATACTGCTGGATGCATCCTGCTGTACCTTCTGGACTTGGGAGATCATTGCTCTGTGATACAGTTTTACTGAAGGCTGTTTGCAGAGATAGTACAATCAATCACATTTTCTTTAGTTTACAAAGTGAGAGAAAATAATGGGGAAAATACTGTCCCTGGTTAGTCTTCTCTTGCACTTCAGATAAAATAACCTGGAATAGTGGTCAAATGACAATATCAGATAACTGTATCCATCGACATTTTATTGTGACAACTAAGATTGAAAATGTAGTTCATAAGATTATCTTTATTTCTGATTGACCTGTATTTATGATGGGGGTGAGTTAAGTCATAGTTGAAGATGCAGAGAGGGAAGTTCCCAATTTTGGTAATAAAATTTGTGATTTGGAAATGAACTTTCTAGTTCAGAGTTTTGACAAAAAACCCATATAAACCTTGTGGATTACCTCAGTCATAACAGGCAGTCAAGAGGACCATATGAGGGGCAAAATGCCCCATGAGAACCTCTAGTATATTGACAGGGCATCAACAGAGTATGCAAGAAACTTTGTGGATGAGATAGAGTTTGTGTTTCATCGCAGCCAAAGAAGGCAGCACTCTGTTTCTAAGGCCACTAGTCATTGTGCATGGAAGCAAACTGGAGTGGTTTAAAGAATTGAGGAGGCTGGGACAGTCAAAAAGAAGTGTTCCTGCATTCTCCCACTTCTTTCCTGGCGGGGAGCCGGGCAGATCCAAATTAGAGTACAGGGTGGTTAGGGTAAGAGGCATATGTATATTTACCTGCTCAAAATGCATTTTTGTAATTTTTTTGATGCGTAACTTGCATCTTGGGGATAATCGAGTGAAAGCTATCACCAGTCATTAATCAGGCTGTTTCTTCCTGGTGTCTAAGATAGATTCCAGCTGTAACTTACCGTATGAGATCATCTTGGTAGCAATGCAGTGTCTGGGTTGGGACAGAAATTTTTCACAGGTGTGCTCAAAGAAGGAGGAGTCCTGAACATCAGAAGCCTCTGAAAGTTTTGAAGGAGCGGTAGAACAAACCTTCAGCCATTTTTTGAGCCAATATTTGTATAGCACGTATCAGCCCTGTGTATCGTTCTAAGGAGTTTTAATTCGCTCCATCAAGCTTTCACAGCAGCACAAGTTGGGGCGGTGTACTTTTAGGAGGGCAAAAAGCAAGGGATTAAAAGGAGGTGAGATACAGCTAAAGAAACTCAGGAAAATTGAGCAGAAGCCTGTGAAAGTTACTGGAAAAGAGAAGTTTTGTGTTTCTCCTTCATTATACCCTGAAGACATGTTTCTAGAAATAAAGAGCTAGAGATGCACCTGGATTTGTGTTCTGTCATTACAATAATGAAGCCAAGTAGATTTTGCCTATCAGATGAGCATGAGTGTTTATCTTTCAGATTTTCTCATACCAGTATATATGATATATGTGAAACAAACATGTTTTTGTTTTTATCTAATGCCAGGTTTCGACCTCATCAAGATGCAGACCCTGAAAAGCCCAGAGCTGCTGCTCTGATTGACAGATTAATCTCTTTCAAAAACAATGATCATGGAGTCTGGGTCAGGGGAGGGGATATCCTCATTCAAAACTCTGGGTAGGTATCTGAAAGCATACAGCTGTATGTTACTAAGAAGTTTTGCCTAAAGCTTTGTTTATGAAAGTCCATTATGACAGGGTTATGAAAGAAGATTGATACTTAGCTCGAGGAACTTCTTGTTGTCTTGAACTGCTTTCACACTATCCCACTACTTTTAAATAAAACGAGTCTATAAGTGCCTAGATGAGAACCTACCTTAAGTGACAGAAAGACTATGTAATAAATAGAAGTCTAAAAGTTGGTAGAGACAGTAAATTTATACTGAGGCATCTATGATTTCCCTGAAGCTCTCATGTTCCTACTTAAACAAGAAAATCAAGTCTTTTTCTATATATTTTAACAGCAACATTTTTGTAAAGTTATCAAATGTGTGGTGATCCCATTAACAGAAAAAATCAAGCTTTCTTCACTGCTTTTACGGTAACTTGTAGGATAATGCAGAAAACATAACTGAAGCATTGAACTTTCTTTTAGGTTTGCAGACAATGGAATAGGCCTGACTTTTGCTAGGTGAGTAGTTCATTACTCACTTCTATTTTTTCTTGCTTAGAATCTTAGAAAATACACATGCATCTATTAATATTAAGAGGTACACTTTAATAAGGCTATAGTTTTAATTTTGGGGCCCAGTTCTGTTTCCAGTACTGTAGACAAGCGTATAAGGGCTATGAACTGACATGATTGCCGAAGCTTGCACATTAATTCAGCCTGTGCTTGTTTTACCACAACTAGCTACCTCTTCACTAGAATGGTTGTGTTTATCTATGTATTTTTGGAATTGTATGATTCCTTAGGCAGTTCTGATTTTCCTCCTGAACGGTTAAAACTGAGTTAAGAACAAGAAAGGGGATGAGCGTTTAGAAGGGACCGAGTCTCTTTCTATTAAAAAAGAATAAAGTAACTTGAGTAGTAAGCCAAATTTATTGCCTTTTAGGCTATGACGAATTGTTTACAGGATTATAAAAGTGGGCTTTCGAAGGAGTACTGCACTAGAAAGGGAGATAGAAAATCTGTTCCTTGGTTCTCTCTGGCATTTCAATCAGTTAGCATGTAATACTGTTAATGATTAAATTTATTGCTCTATGTGTTGTAAATGAAGTCTAGACTGCTGTACTTTAGGAGGACTGTTACAGAAGCAAAGTAGAATTACGCCTCATTGTGTTCATCTGCTGGGTAGTCTTGGCTGAAAACTTGTCTGTGACATTACGTTCATAGTGATGGGAGCTTCCCAAATGATGAAGGCGCCAGCCAGGAAGTGTCTGAGTCACTGTTCATAGGTGAAAGCAAGAATTATGGATTTCCAGGTGGCCAAAATAAATATGTGGGAACTGGAGGAATAGACAACAAGGCACGCACTCTGCCTAGAAATCGGTAAGTATGCTGTGAGTGAAAGAAACAGAGATGATACAAGAAATGTTCTCTGTGTCAGATGTAAACATTCTTCTTGCTTGAGCTGCAACAGATTAGGACTACTGAAGATGACACTTTTTCTTTTTAACACTTTGTGTGTAGCTATGTCACTTCTTGCTGAGTCAGTTTTCATCTGATGCTACCATAGGTCACTTTTCCATAGCAATCTCTCTGGGCCACCTGTGTCAGTGCTTAGTCACCACCTTAGTAAATAAGCGTCTCCTTATGTTCAGGAGGAACCTCCTGTTTTTCAGCTTGTGTCCATTGCCTGTGGCCGTTCACTGGGTATCACTAGAAAGAGTGTGTCTCTGTCTTCTTTACTCCCTGCCTTCAGAGATTCTTACACATAATGAGATTCTTGCCTGAGCCTTCTCTGCTCCAGGCTGAACAGCCTGAAATATCCCGATGTTTTGTCCTGTGGGAGATGCTTCAGTCTCTTAATGATGTTTGTTGCCCTTTGTTGGACTCTCTCCAGTAGCTCCATGTCTGTCTTGTACTGGGGAAAAACACTCTAGGCATAGCTTCACCAGTGCTGAATAGATGGGAAGGATCACCTCAATCAAAGAAGCTGGTAGTGCTTCTCCCAGTGCAGCCCAGGATACCATTTGTCTCTCGGTGGCAGGGACGCTTTAGGGACTTACGGTCAAATTGATTTCCACCAGTGTGGAACTTCATGAGGTTTCCATCTACCTGTTTCTCTAGCCTGTCAAGATCTGTCTGGGTAGAAGCACGAACCTCTGGTGTATCAATTGCTGCTCAGGGTTTTATGCCTTCTGCAAACTTGCTGAGACTGTATTCAGCCCCGTCACCCGTATCAGTAATAAATCTGTGAAACAAAATTGGACGCACTTGTTGACCCTGGAGTGTATCACTAGTTACTGACCTCCTAGTAGGCTTCATGCCACCACCCTCTGGACCCTGCCATTCAGCTAGTTTTCAGTCCACTTCACTGTCCTCTCATCCAGCCAAAACTGCATGAGGATCTTATGGGATGCAATGTCAAAAGCCTTACTGAAGTCTAGGTAGACCATGTCCTTTGCTCCCTCCTCAGCTACCAGGCCAGTTATTTCATCACAGAAGTTTATGAAGTTGATCAGGCATGACTGTTTCTTCGTGAATTTATATTGATTACTCCTGATGACTTTCTTGTCCTTCATGTGTCTTGAAATGGTTTCCAAAGTTACCTGCTCCTTCACCTTCCCAAAGCTGAGGCTTACCAAACTGCAGTTCCCTGGGTACTTCTTCTTGAAGTTAGAAGTGAAATTTGATTTCCACCAGTCTATGAACACTTCTCACAGTTGCCATGACCAAGCAAAGAGCAGGTGTTATTATTCTCCTTCTGTATTTTCTATATTGGGAAAGGGGCACATTTGCAAATGGACAGTGATAGCTCTTCTAACAGGAAAATTCAAAACAGTGGGGGATTTATTGACAAATCAGATAAGTACAGAAACAAGATTTTCTTTACTATCTAACCTGCCAGTCATTGTCTTATTGTTGCTTTCTTGATTTCTCTGAGAGAAATCGTATTTATGGCACAAATTCAGGCTTATCATAGGTTTTGTTACAGGATGCTATGAATGTTTGCTTGCATTAACAGGACATTTCCAATCAGAGGCTTTCAAATTTATGATGGACCTATTCACCTTACCAAGTGCACATTCAAAAACTTTGTGCCAACTCCAGACAGATTTACCAGTGCAGTTGGATTCTTGATGAAAAATCCATGGCAGATGACACCAAAAAACAACATTTCTCTTGTGAAGTTTGGTCCAAATGTAAGTTTATTGCACATTTGCTTTTATTATTCCTAATGGCTTTCTTTTCTTACTGTATTTGAAATAAGCATCCAAGGACCCTAGGTCATGTTTTCTATACTTCCCTGCTTCAGAGTTTCTCTCTTGCTTAGAAGTCACCCAAGGTGTATCCTTTGTCTCCCGAGTAAAAAATATTACCAAAGGAGATGTAGGTTATGTTGCAATGATGATCTCTTTTCAGCTTTACCATTAGCCATAAGGGTTTGTGAGGTTTGGTGTATCTTTAGTGATGAATTTTCCATTGTAAATACTGACACTGTTCAGAAGCAAGAGCTAGTCTGATCCTGTTACTAAAAATCAAAATAAATTTTGCAAGATTCCACTGTACTTGCCATAAAGTTTTTAATCAGCATTGTGAAATTTTTGTTATGCAAGTGTTTGTCTGTGCTTTGCACTGGGGAAAAGAGTAAATATTTTAATTGTTGTTGCTAGGTTTCTTTGAAAGTCTTCTTTGGAAAGCCTGGTCCCTGGTTTGAAGAAGGAGATCTGGATGGTGACAAGAACTCAATATTCCACGATCTAGATGGTTCAGTGACTAACTACAAGGATACCTATGTGGGAAGAATGGATAACTACTTGATTCAACACCCCAAATGCATTAATGTTTCTGAATGGTGCGGAGTAGTTTGCAGTGGGACCTATGCACAGGCTAGTACTCTTGTAACTTTCTGTTTGGGGCAAATCTACAACATGAACAATCTGTGGGGGAATGCAAAACTATAAAATTATTTATCTTTTGATTTAAAAATTCTTTGGCGTTTTGAAAGTTCTTTTATGCATATTGCATGTCTCAGCCAGTTGGGTATATCATGTTCCCATCAGCATGCAAACTGTGAGTACAGTGTTATATGCTGAACGGTAAAAACAAGTGTGTATGCATGCCAAGAGTTCTGTGTTGCAGCCCTATATGCTAAAATATTTTTGTATTGGAGGTGTTTTCTTCTATTGGAGTTCTGTCTGTTATTTTTTTTAGAGCTGATTTTAAGGGACATTTTATCCTTCCCCCTCTTTTTAATGGAGATGTTAAATATGTCTTTTTGAATACTAATCTCACATAGGTTTGATCCCCATTCTGGTTCCTGCTCTGTATGAGTCTGACCAAGTACCATAGCCGATTCTACTTTTTTTTTTTCCTCCCTCCCCGTTTTTGTCTGTAAAATGAGCAAACTCTGCAATAGTTTTTCAAATAAGGCCCTTCTTCAGGAGATATTAGTGTATTGCGTAACTCAGAACATCAGATTGCAGTGTTCTGGCTAGTAACATACTGATTATCCTCCACTATTTCATTTTCTTTTGCACGGTATCCAAATTTTTTATTCTCCTTAATATCTATAGGTATATGTTCAAACCTGGAATGGGCAGAATCTTTCCATGACTATTGTACGAGATGAGTACCCAGCCAATCCCATGGTTCTTCGGGGTATTAATCAGAGAGCTGTCTTTCAACAATACCAGCCAGTAGTGATGCTCCAAAAGGGCTACACGATACATTGGAATGGAAAAGCTCCAAATGTCACCTATCTTTATCTAATTAACTTCAACAAGTACGTTTACTTTCTTTCATGTCATTGATCCCTGGGGCAATACTGAATTTAATGTCCTGCAGAATTATCCTGTGTGAGAGTTTTCAGCCATCAGTAGGACTGGATCTTGGGTAGGTTTTTTTATAATTAGAAATACTGAAGCATGAAAAGCAAGAGATCAAGTAATAGACCTGCACTTAAAGTTAGACTTTTGTCCAGTACACTATTTTCAAGAAAAATTCTTTGGAGAAGAAAACGTGCAAATAGTGAAGTTGAGCAGGATTGGAGTTGAGAAAAACTTATTAAAGATCTAAAGTATAAAATGAAATATACCCTGATGGTACTATAATGTTTAATGAAACAGTTTGTGTAGAGGGGGAGGAAAGGTCTGGTTGAGAGTTTGGAAGATTTTTTTTGTTTCTTGTACTTGTTTTTTGAGTTCTCTGTTTGCTGTATATTGTTTTCTAATCTGTGCCTGCAGTGAATCATACGTTTTATTTTGTCTTCAGGAATGACTGGGTTCGTGTTGGTCTTTGTTATCATCCAAATGCAGATTTAGTTATAGTATTGGAAACCTTTCAAAGGAGGTCATCTGCTCTGTCAAGCAAAGTAGAGCGCTACATGCCTGTATCTTCAATAATGGAGCTTGAAAATAATCGCTCAGAGAAGAAGTTTTACTTTGACAACAGTACTGGGTAATTCATTATAACTTTACCCTTTCGGAAAGTGTTGTTTAACCTTAAAATATCCAGTTTGATAGCAATAAAAGCAACTGAAAGGTTGTGAAGGAGCCCAAAGCCAATTTGGAAGAATACTGTATGTGACTTTGTGGTTGTCACTGCAATACTTTTCCAAGAGCACCACAGGATATTTCCTACCCCTTCCCTGTGAAAAATGTAGTATCTGGTGTGCTGCAGAGCCTTTTCTTTCAGGAATTAACTTCTAAGTCTTAAAAGTAAATGTATACCTTTGTGTTGAACTGGAAGTTCTAGAGGTTTCCAAGGAGTTTTCTGGTCCAAGAACATTTTCAGAATGTATTTCTGAAAATGCCTTTTCAGCCTTCTCAAAAACAGTTAAAAGTTCTAGTCTCTCTTTCAAAAGTATTTCTGACAGTGGCCATTGAGATCCTTCTGAGAGGTTTGAAATATGGTCAACTTTGAGTAAATTAAGTCCTACATACATCACTTATGTGTTTCGTAAATTTTGATCTTTAATTTATAATTTGTTCTCTGATTTATTTTGTTCCCTTATCTGCTACTTTGTCTGCCTGTAGTGAATGTGCACATGAATGTGGCTTTTGCAAAGGCGTTTACATTTCTTTTGTCTAAAAGCTTCAGTGATAACAGTCAAATATGTAGTAGAATTGCCTGCGTGTGTCTCTGTGTGCTGTGAACATAATGACCACTACCACCTAGACTGGATTTCCAGGCATTTGCAACAATACAATTAACATTATCCAGTGCTGGTGGTTGAAGCTGAATATCCCATTACTATTGGGTGTCTGCAAAGATCTATGATAAAAGAAATATATATGCAAGCAGTTTGGGTTTTGTCCTGCATGTCACTTATTTGAGGAGTGGTTGTTCTTTTGAAAGCACATCATTCATTTAGTTGTTGAGAATTTCAGATAGAGAATGTGTCAGTAGAGACTTCGTAACTCTAGCAAACTAAATATTTTGAGAAAATTTGAACATTGGTGCGGAAGTTAATACTATAGCTTCTCTACTTCTGAAAATCTTGGAATATAGCTGTTAATGTTTAACATAAATACCTATTTTTCCAGCAATTGATCTAGATCCTTTTTGTCCCTTTTCTTTAGATTACTGTTTCTATTTCTTCAAGCCAAATATGATAGGGATGGTCACAGTTATTGCTCATCTCAGGGATGTGAAAGGATCAAGATTGTGACCAAAGATTTGGCAAAAGGGATCAGTAACTGCATGGCAAAAGCTTACCCAAAGTACTACCAAGGTCCAACTGTCATAAAGCAGATGCCAGTAAAAACTACTGTACCTTGTGCAAAATGTGGCACAACTCAGGTAAAATAAAAGGAAGAACTGTCATGAACTGTATAGTTGGTGCTGTTGTCGACTCACTTTAAGGCAGAATTTCAGTTTTTCAGCTTAGACTGCTGTACGTATCAGTGTGTAGTGATTGTTTATGTTAATCTCTGTATGCTAGAAGGTGGGCAATGCTTTGTATTTCAAATGTTTCAGGTTTGGTTCTTCAAAAAGTTCTGCTTCACCTCTCACTCTTGAGTGCTGCAGAGAAGGAACATAGGTCAATCTGGTGTCTTGTACTACAGTATCATCTGTGGTCCATGTGGGATAGCTTTGCAGCAGAGATCTGTATGCTATTGGCCAACTCTCTCTCTTTGCTTTTGGATCTTTGCTTATTGGCATGACCTTGAAGTTGCATTATCCATTTCAGCTATGTACGCTGAGAAAAATAATGAAAGTAAGGAATAAAATGGGTTGAACTATTTATTTTACCGTAAATAATGCCATTTACAAATGGGTGCATTTGCTTTGGAATGTGGGCAGTCTGTTGTAAACTTGTATGCTAAAGCGTTGAAGACACATGGATATATGTACTTAACGTGTTCCATTTGATATCCAGATGGTATTCACCAGTGATCCTCACAAAAACTACCTCCTTGTGCAGATTAATTCATCTGGTAAAAAGGAGTTAAGCAGAGGTCATCAAGCATTTATTTCTGTAAGTATTCCTTATGATTTTCTTCTCTCTTTCTTTTTAGCAGTTTTTATTGCAACAGTTGTACAGCTCTGTGTAGTGCTGACTTAACTTTTCTTCACTTGAATGAAAAGTGTTGTTTTGTAGTTTAAAAAACAGGCAGTCAAAAAGCTGATGGTTTAACCTCAGAAAATGAGTCTCCAAAGCTCCAGTTTGTATCAAAATCCTTTCTTGTTGGAGACAGAATTGTACCAGTACGGGAGAGTTTAAAATCTTCAGATGCATGGTGGAAATACAGATGGATATACATGTATTGAGGGTGCTTTGGGGAAAAAAAAAAGACAAAAACAAAAAACAAAGAAACAAACCCCCTCAAAATAAAACAAAACAACCAAAAAACCCAAACAACCTCTTAGTTAAATCCATGTTGTTGAAACTGGGTCTTTTGTTAACAGATTAGTGAGTTAATGGAATGAATCACTAAAGCCATTAAGTCTTTCTAAATTCCTTCAAAGTGGCAATTACTAAAGAATCCATAGAGACTTCTGTATTTATTCTGCTGCAGTCCTGATAAGCCTAGTGATCTGATACTGTGTAAAAAGTAGTTTACTTCAACTTCTCTAAATACTGAAGGAGAATTGCACATGAAGCTGAAGTAGCGTTTGCAGACATCCTCACACCACAAAGCATAAAGTCTGTATGTGTCTTACATTCTGTCGATGTTTTAGCTTGGTTGAAATATTAAAACTCTTGCTTAGACACACAAATGGCACATGAGCAGCCTAAGTTGTTGCAGACTTCTACATCAAAGTGTCTGCTGTATCCAAAGCAGTAACCATACTCTATAGGAAGAAATTGGGCTGGAACTGGGCTGCTACAGAGGCAGATTAACTGTACTATTTACAAAGAAGTCCAGGTGGTTCAACATCTGAATTTTAGCTTCCCAAAGCAGGAAGAAGGGCCAAGGCAGATAGAAAATCACCTGAAATGTATGATCTCCCTGTAGAAGCTAGGGACTGACGGCTCCCATGCAATTTTGGAAGTCCCATTGAAAGCTTCCCCTCAAGGGGAAAAACAAAGAGATGCTAGGAAGAAGCAAGTATATGTAAGGAAATTAGAGCACCCCTGTGTCTAAGGTGAAGATCAACACAGTGCAGCAAAATCACTGTTGAATTTGTATTAGTTTTAAGAAAGAAAAAAAAGTTATTTTCTGTTTTTTTTTTCTCCTCCCATTCAGGTCAATGACACTATGTTTTCCTTCAAGGATAGTGGTATACTTATTGTTGTAGTTGATGCCTGTGTTGGCACAGTGTCAGGAAACAAATTATTTTCTGGAGTAGACGTTATGAGTGTAGATGGATATTTAAAGTCTGGAATTCCACAAAGGTATGTGCAATGACCATCTATTTCCAGTATGGCATATAAGCTGTAGCTCTGCTTTCTAATGAGTATTTAAATAATGATGTCTGTACAGGAGCACGGAAAGTGAGCAAAGCATGTGTCTAAGTTGAGGGGAAGGGAGAACACAGAAGTATTTTTACAGACAATTTGGCCATATTTGAGAAAACAAAACAACTCATATTTTGAACACTTACAGTTTTCCAGTGTTGCTTGTCTTTCACCTAATTTTTTTTTTTAACTAAACATCATATCCTAATGCATTTTGGGTTAAAACAAAAATAACTTTTTGTTTAATAAGGTCACTCAAGGACACTGACAGGAAGTGTGTGACAAGGTATCATATCTCCCTATCTAGGGAGAAAATTGTTTGTCAATAAAGAAAAGTAACAAGTTAGTATCAGAAAAATCAGCATTCTAATGTTCTATTTTAGGAACAATATCTAAACTTGATTTTTTTGATGCAAAATATTGAGCTATATTGAAATAACACTTTCCAATTATTTTGAAGTTAAATTTAAAAGTCACTTAACAATTCTAGGTGGGTGATTTTCTAGGTACTGCTTTCGGAGAGAGTTGGCTATTTCCTTGTCGTCAAATGACATGGCATGAAAACTTTAGGCAAATGATCTGTGAGGCCTGCAGCATGCAGCAGAATATTAAGGAAACTTCGTGTTTTTATCGGCTGCTGTCTCTGTGCTGTTTCTGCTGCAGGTCTATTGTTCTACTGAGCACAAGAGGTGATGTAGTATTTCCTAATAATTTGTCGGAAGCCTTAATGTCCCTGGGGACAGCCAAACCACCTTATCTTCAAAGCAACGGTTGGTGGAAATTTTGCACGTTTTTTTGACATCACTTTGGGCTGTGTGTTTATGTTGGCATGGTGGGTTTCTCACAGGATACGTGAAAAGGGTGCAGCTGGCAGAGGATGGTTGCCAGACTGCAGTGGTGTGGGCTGCTGAATTTCAGCCTTTGTTGAGAGGGTGGGTGGGCAGCCCTTCAGCAGATGGGGAAAAAAACCCTTCGTATTGCCTCAAAGGGCATTGGCGTGAAGCTGGTTGCAAGCAAAGAAGTGACTGACAGTTCTTTGTGTCCATGGATTACAGAAAAAGAGCCACTAGCTTTTTTCCCAAAACTTGTATTTTGTGTCATCCAGCAAAACTGTGTTTAAACAGTCTCCTGTACTAGGCTAGTGTTTCCTGTTCTAACAATATTTGAAGGTGGAGAGAAGAAGCTGTTGTTTTGGGGATGATCACTCTGTAGGCCACATGGAGTAGCTCTCATCTGTTCAGGGCCTTGGCATAAGTCTTGTCTGAGAAAGCAGGTTTTCTAACTGTCTTGATAGGTGTGTTTTCAGATTAGGAGTTCAGAGTATTTAATACTGAATATTGAAAAATGAAATAGCAAATCAATATTTGCTTGCAAGATGCACATGAAACTGAGAGTGGATTAATGTCCTGAACAATCTGAGGGGAGAATTTCAGAGGAGGGTGCCATTACCTTCCAAAGCAGTCCTGTGTTGTGCTTGCATGGGCTTGGTTGGTTCAGTAACACTGAGCTGTTTTTATCACAGGAAGCTTGGCCTTTCTGGGCTTCAGAGGAAGCTTTAAACCATCCTGGATTAAGCTGTTTACCGGTCCTGCTGGGCATGGGCTTGTTCAGATAGAAAAGTATATCCCTTTACAACTAGAAGAATATGGCTGTGCCAGAGCAATCAAAAGTCGACGGAAAGACCTCGAGCTTCTGAAGAAGGCTACACGATCTCATTAAGACTAAGATGTACATAAAAGCTGAGGGGAAAAAATGTGAACTAACTTATTTTTAATTTATGGCATTTTAAACTATATTGTTATCCAAGTAAATCATGTTATTGTCTGATAGATGTTTGCCAGCATTGACTGCTTGAATGCCAATCTGTGCACCTTCTAGTTGTACAAAATATTAAAGAATTTATTAGTATTTGTATGAACAGGTTTCAGAGATTTTTCAGATGTTTGTATTTACTGTAAACAAGTTTTTTTTCTGCTTAATACTCCTTTTGTACGTAAGAGGGTGTTCATAAAAGCCTTATATTTTTAATAACAGGTGTTGGAGTGCATCTTGGGTTACTTGAAAGATTAACGTTAGAGTCTCCATAAACAGCTTGAATTGGTCATTATAATTTATGCATTTCCCTCAGCTGTTCAGATGTTTTCCTGAGGACTTACTTAGCAGTCAGCTCAGTTACATTCTCAATCTGCTTTCCAAGGTGTTAAACCCGTTTTCCATTGTGCATGCAGCTAACTCAAATGGTTATAAATGCAGTAAAATTTTTGCTTTGCTGTATGTAAGATGGAAAAGGGGCTTTCAGCGATCTAGCCCTGGGCTGGGTAAGGATTTGTGTACCGTGCAACCAGTTTTAACAAGGCTATCTATACCAGCATGGCATATAGAGCTGAAAATGACTACCATTCTTTGTGGTCACAGTTTACTAGTCACTTATATAGTGTCTGTGAGAGTTACTTTGATAAACAGTCTGCTGTTAAGGCTGCAGTCTTGGGTACAGCTTGACTTCATAATTTTCTTTCAAAGCTTTTAGCTAAAAGAGCAAACTTGGTATATTTTTATTCTCATTTTGTTATGAAATGAAGCTGATACTCTTGCAGATTTTTTTTTTTTCTAGGTGAATGGAAAGTACTCTCAGTCCATTCAGGCATGTTATATCTTTTGCCTTAACTTAAATTATTTTCATATACTCATGTTGCCAGTTCCTATTTATTGCATTTTAGATCTGTTTGATTTCTTTTGGGGTTTTTTTGATGCATTCTTTTGATCCTTTCTGCAGATAGCATGAAAATCATTTAGAATAATCGAGGCAATGATGCCCTTTTTCAGGATCCTTGTCTCTGAAATTGAATTTCAGATGCTAAAGATACATTTCATAATAGGGAACAATAGGATAGGTGCCATAGAGCAGAAATGTAACCATAGTTCCAATAAAACTGACATAGTTGCTTCTTCTTGTATATCTTTTCATTCATTCTAGTTGGTATAATATATCTACGATTCAGAGATGCTTTAAACTGAAATTGATGTGACTGATTGAAATGAACTATATGCCCATCTTCTCCAAAGAAACTGAAAAACTGTGGGGATTTTTTTGTGCTTTAAAGGAGAGGGGGCATCATAGCAGACTTACTCTGTTCAATTATAATATGCTACCTCAATGCTACAATTAAACTGCCTGTTCTAGTGTAGTTTCTTAAGTGACAGGGGAGGGGAAAGGAGCACAACACAAGAGATGAAGTTAAATAAATGATTGATGTTATTTTTTATTGTAAAACCAACCCAAATGGATGATTGTGTATTTTGCAGTTCTTTGATGCACAGTTCTCTTATAAAGTTAAAAAAAAAAAAGAGGTGTTTTGTTACGGGGAGAAGTGGTAAATCTTTGAGTAGCTGTAATGTGTGGTGTTACTAATGCAGGGCAATATGATTTAAATGCTGGGTGCAGTAGTGATAGTCTTTGGGGATTAAAATGGTTTTAAGACTTCTGCTGTTCTGTGGGTCATGCTCAGCAGAGAAATACCAGTGAGGTGGTAACCTTCAGAATTGTGAAGCTGGCCATTATTTATGAGATTCTACTATTCTAAGCCATCTTGTAAAAATTATAGTTGGAAATGTCGAGCGTATTCTTATATTGGACCTACTGGTAGACAATTGGACCTGAGGTTGAAGTGTTGTCTTTTATGTGAATTTAAACACTTGATAAATAGCATAAATAAATTTTTACATCTGTCAAGGCACTAAAATCTTGGGTCTCTTGTTCTTGTATCAAGTAATTTTGTAGCATGTGTTCTGTGAACACTACTTTACTTTGAACGCCAATAGATGTGTGAAGTTTTTGGAGCGTATTCTACTTTTCATTCAGAAACAAATTGGAATGCTGGGAAAGGAAACAGTAATGGTGACTTAATTTATGAGCCTGTCTCTCAACTCTGTCATCTTAAAGTGTATCTGAGCTGCTCACGAAGTGTAGAATCATTTCAGCTTGATGAGGGCCAGTGCAGTATTTTTATGTACTTGGGGGCATCTTGCCCATGTCTATAACTATCTGGTGGGGAGGTAAAGAAGATGGAACTCGGCTATCGATGGTGGCACAGGACAAGAGGCAGTGGGCACATGTTGAAATGCTGGGAATTTCCCATAAACAGAGGAAAAACTTCTACTGAGTCAAGCACTGGAACTGAATGCCACAAAAAAGGCTGTGGAGTCTTGATCTTTGAAGGAGCAGCTGAAGCTGGTGCTGCTTTAAGGCACGTAGTATCCTAGGCCATTGCCAAAGGTGGCTGCCATCCCAGGTGCCGCTGTAGTTGTGTACAGTTAAAATTACCAGCATATGTAGCCTCTTTCCCAAGCAGATCAACCACCATAGCTTGTAAGGGCTGAGCCACACGTTTTTCACCTCATACCTGAAGCTTAGTAACATTTTAAAGCCTGTCCAAAAGTCATTGTAATAACCTTTGTAAGGTCAGGCTTTGTACACAAATAGATGGATTTCTATTCCTTACTCCATAGTGTCATTCTGCTTAAAGAGATTAAAAACTCACTGCACTAGAGAAAGGAAGGTGAGTTTAAAGGTCTAATGTAATGCATTAGGGCTTTTTAGGGCACGTCTGGGCTCATGGTCTTGCTGCAAAAGTTGTTTTTGCATTTTATTTTGTAATTGTTATAATGTTTTAAAAATGACAACAAAGAAACAACAATAAAAGAATAAATTAACCAATTTGAGCAGGGATCAGATTAAGAGTACTATCAATAAGGTGCTCTCTCTGGTCAAATGCAGCACTGAAGGTCCACAGTATGAGGGGCTGGAGACCCATCCCTAAAAAAACAGATGATGACCAAGTCGTGTTTTAGGAAAAGAGAGATTTAATTCTGCGTGTTGTGGGACTGCAATGATAACTGAGGCCCCAGATAAATTCTGACCCAAGACGTGAAAATAAGTTCTCCTTCTCAGGCCAGATCCTGTGATTTTTCTCTCCTGTCAACTCCTTTTCACATTATGTAGGAAGGATGGGCATCTGAGGACAGTCACTCAGCTCTGACTGAGAAGTGCAGTCCACTGGAGTTGATGGCTGCTGAATGATGTGGTGCAGTGGTCAATGAAGATCAAAAGGGAATGTTGTGTCTGTATTTGTTTAAGGTGGTCCTGGTGTCCAAACATCTGTGACGTACGAATGAAAGCAGTAACTTCTGAACTTAAAAATGCTTTTCACAGTAACTGTTTCTTCCACCTCTCCTGGTCATATGTATTCAAGCACTTCTGGAAAGGTTCTATGTTTAACATCTTTATCAATGATCTCGATGAAGGCATTGAGTGCACCCTTAGCAAGTTTGCGGATGACACCAAGCTGGGTGGCAGTGTTGATCTGCTTGAAGGAGGGGAGGCTCTGCAAAGAGATCTGGACAGGCTGGATCAATGGAATGAGGTTCAACAAGGCCAAGTGCAGAGTCCTCGATTTAGGTCACAACAGTGCCATGCAGCATTACAGACTTGGGGAAGAGTGGCTGGAGAGCTGCCTGGAGGAGAAGGACCTGGGGTGTTGGTTAACAGCCGACTGACCATGAGCCAGTAGTGTGCTCAGGTGGCCAAGAAGGCCAATGGCATCTTGGCCTCTATCAGAAACAGCGTGGCCAGCAGGACCAGGGAGGTGATTGTGCCCCTGTACTCAGCATTGGTGAGGCCACACCTCGAGTACTGTGTTCAGTTCTGGGCCCCTCAATGCAAGAAAGACATTGAGAAGCTGGAGTGTGTGCAAAGAAGGGCAACAAGGCTGGTGAGGGGGCTGGAGAATAAGCCCTACGAAGAGAGACTGAGGGAATTGGTGTTGTTTAGATTGAAGAAGAGGAGCCTGAGGGGAGACCTCATCACTGTTTACAACTACCTGAAAGGAGGTTGTGACGGGGTGATCGCTGCTCTCGCAAGCAAGTTGCGCCAAGGCAGGTTTAGACTGGACATTGGGAAGAATTTCTTCACTGAGAGAGCGGTCAGGGATTGGAACAGGTTGCCCAGGGAGGTGGTGGAGTTTCCATCCCTGGAGGTGTTTGAAAGATGGGTAGATGATTTTCTTAGGGATATGATTTATTAAGGAGACAGGCATGGTTGGGCTCGATGATCCTCAGAGGTCTCTTCTAACCTTACGAGTCTATGATTCTGTGATTCTATGATGCTTTCCAGGAGTTCACAAGCATAGTTTTCTTTTGCAATGCTTTCTTTTTTTCCTGTGTCTTGTACTAGTTAAAATTCTAAAATAGCACCCAGTATTAAAGTGTATATAAATCCACCCTTGGCTTGAGAGAATATGAGTTTTTTAATTACATGGCTTCAGAGTACTGCAATTTTGCATATTAAACTGTATTAGCAATTGTAACTTGCTAAAAAAAAAATCTGGCCATTGACTTTCATGACTGGGAATGATGGGACTGGCAAGTCGTGGAAGTCCACCTCTCCTTTTGTATGTGATGAAACTCTGAAAAATCAGTAGGTTTTGGATACAACAGGAACAATTTTGAGAGAGAGCAATCTGGGGATCTCCTGAGATTAACTTAGCTTTTTCTGATACATTAACCTGTGCTTGCTCTTGTGTCCTTCCCTTAACCCATACTGAAAACAAAATCATGAGGCACCTGTGCTTTTCTTAAAAGGGTTTGTGGTTGTTGTGTTTGGTGTACTACTAAGAAACCGGCTTGGTCAGACCACAGAGCAATTTCAAAGTAATCAGTCTGTATAAAATTCAACATCAAGGGTCAACTCTTTCACTTTTCTGATTTCTATTGTATTTAAAAGTATAAAGCAGACAAATTTGCCATGCCTGGGAGGCAAATTCTTGTTCATTTTGTCCAAGTTGAATGGAGTGACAGCTGAATATCCTGATTTGTAATTTTTTTTTCGTGGAAATATTCTTAAAACACACAATGACCCGTCTTTTTATATCATTTATTCTAAACAGAACATAAAGTTATAATTGATTTCAGGATTATTTTTGTGCATATGCAAGTTTGTAAGTAATAATGCTGTACTAGAACTGCTATTAACAGTTAGAAATACAACTATCTCTTTCCTGTGCAGCATTTCCAGCAACATTTCAACAAATACATTAGGATCAGCTCAGGGTGTGTTTTGTGTAGCATTTACAGATGCCTCTCAGATGATGACATATCATCTTTTTAATGTCTGTGAGGTTCTTCAGAAGGAGATAGTTTACTCCATTTGCGGGGTGTAAACTGTGATCTAATAGTTTTCTTCCATCTCTGGTGCAAATGATTGGTGTATGTTCTCAGTAACAGCAGACAACACCACAGTTATCTCTGTTCTTGTATTGTTTCTGTTTCTGAGAAATGATTGTATGACAGGCATCACTCAGTAGTATATATTGCACATTTCTGATTTTTAATAGTTTTTAATAATGTAATATGGATTTTCATATGGCAGCATATTCCAGGTTAAATTTTTCCTTTTAATATTCCTATATTAACATCAGTGTTTTGTATCCTTTATGACAGTGAAAGATACAGTATTAGAAAATAGGAGTATATATGATTACATACATGGATGATTACAGCATGCACAATTGCTATTCTGTTCCTTTTGCTAGGTAGCAGACAAACACAAAATAAGAGCCAATGTCAGTCTTTAATAGTTGAACATGGAAAGAAACAAATGAAGGTTCAAGAAAAATTTGTTTGCTGTCCCTTTCTTACAAGCAGTACACACCTTTCTCCATTTGCTTTATATGCTCAGTGCTTCCCTCTTAGTCAATAGGGGCTGAAATGCTGCTGTGGTTAAGTATCTTGTTCCTCACAGAATTATTTTCTGATAATCCCAGTATCTTGCTGCTTGTGGATTTTTTGCAGTAATTGTCCATCCTTCTTGTCTGTTAATTCTCTTTCCAAAGCATGTTGGGGTGGATTGCACCTCTCCATTTTTCACACCGTTCTAGGCTACATAGCCTGACTTGAGTTTCAAAATGTAATCTGTCGTTTCTAACAGAGCCATTACCCAAAATATACTCCATCAGGTAGATTCCCTTGTCCCTGTGACTCACAATGTAGCAACGTTTTCTTGACCAGCTAGATAGATGCACAGGAATATCTTGCAAATATGCATCAGGTGTGAGGGCACTGCCTGTGCCAAACTGAAGTCATGGCATAGAACTAGTGTAAAAATGTTCATCTCCACTGCCTATTTTTGTGTGAAATGTTGTTTGCTGAGTGTTGAACAGGCCCTTTGTAATCTGGGAGTCAAGGTACATTTGAATTCTTCCATAGATATCATGTTGAATAAACCAGATTAAACACTTCACGTTCCAGATTGTATAGTTAGCATGCATACCTATATGAAGCTTGGAAATGTAGATACCTTCTCCTCATAGGAATAATTGGCTGCATTTTTCCTTACGATACTTCAGTCTGATTACTCTGACACTTGCGCACTCGTCCTCCCTTTTCCCACCCCTGCCCTGGGCAGTCCTACACAAACTCCATGACATCATTGTTCATGCTGACATGCAAGCCAGTGTCCAAAATGAGGCTAATGAACTGAGTTCATTAGCCATATGGTTATTGGCTAACCATATGACCATATGACTTACAGTTACTGATTATAAAAGTAGCAAACCAGAGACTTAAGTGAACTGCAGTTTCTGGTAACTGTATTAATGTATTTCCTGATGTAGATTCTAAAATTACAAAAGTATTTTTATGTACATAGAGTTCCCCTCTTTGTCTATGAAAGCCAGGTGTTCAGGACCTATGAAAAGGTAAATGACATTGCAAATTGCCTGTAGTCTATACTGAAGTCATTAAGAAAGTTTGTTGCTGTAGGAATACTGAGTCTCTACATAGAGCTTAATAAGGAAGTAAACGCTCTGTTAGGAGCACAATGTGTTGTAAATTTGAGTCAAAATCATGTTTTCCCTCTCACAGGTGGATATACATACACTAAAAACAATATGTGAACCCACATCTATAGTTAACCAAATTCTGATCAAGAATTTAATATTTAAATGCTCCATGTTTTGATTGTAAACATTAGGAATTCTCAGAAATGTTACACAGAAGTAATAAAATTGAACCAAGACATAGCATTTGCTAGAGTATACCTGTAATGTGAAAGTACAGAGGCGACATTTCTTATGAGGTAGAGAAATGATAGTACAGGTGCAGGCAAAGCTTTGATCTCTGAAGACAGTCATTACCCTTGACATTGTTTTAATTTTTTAAAGTTGTCATCCTATAAATGCTTAACCTGTGAATAATCAGCTACATGATCTTAAGGTCATAGGAACAAGTGTTTGAATGGAAGTATGTTTTTGTTCATGAGAATTGTTGCAGAAGTAATTTGGCTATTTGCACCTAAATAGAGTGTTTAATTCTGCTTTTCTTTTTGTAGTCTGTTAACTCTTGCCTTAACTTCTACTTCTTGCAAATCAAGTTCTTATATTGGATCTGTTACAGTTACTGAACCAAATTACAGGCAGAGGAGCCATCAGTGAGATTTTTGAGACAAAAAAAGAAAAACAAAACTCCTTCCCAATCTTAACAGTGGTGGTGGAAGAGAATGGGATTTGTGTGGGTTCAGTGACCCTTCTACAGCTTTTTCTGCATCTTCCCTAGCATCAATACATAAGAATTATTTTTATGTGAGACACATATGCTGCGCAGATACAATTGTACATCATTTTTGGAAGATGGGAACCCAATTATACTGTACCAAGAAAATTAAGTCCACGTGGACATGCATTAGGAATGGGATACCCAGATCTTCAGGACTGGTTTTGAAATCCAAGGCAGTAATTATACATAAATAGTTTCATTTCCAGCCAAGTAGCCAAAGCTCATTGACTATGTAGAGACTGTCGCAGAGCAACTGTGAAGGGATCACAGAACACCCAAAAGAGAGATAATTCATCATGGAAGAGCATAAGTTTAGGAAAGAAATGTCTGTAAATGCTGGTATGATTTTTCTTTTTCAGATAAATATGTCACAAACAGGGATGGGTTCCTGTGCAGGAAACAGCTCTTCCGTAAATGGGGCCAGGGAACAGAGTGTATTTGTCTAAGGCAGTGGCAGAACAAACAACACAACTACAGCAGCTACTGATTTCCTTCCTCTGTCATGCCACAGCACAATTTATTGCAGAGCTGCAGAGAAGCAGTTACTCCAACTTTCAACACAGCTGTCACCTCTGATTCAAACACTGAGTAAGTCATGCTCTCATCCTAACAGATACTTAGATCAAAAGGTACCAGCTATGGAAAAAACAAATGCAGGCAGCTGAATATACTTTCTATCTAATGTTTCCCTGATGTACTACCAGAAAAAGGGAAATTCTCTTATGAAGGAAACTGTTCAAGAAGAGATCAGCATGAGGCTATTGAGTGCTTCGGCTGAAGGAAGTTTCTTTTTTGCAGCTCCAGTTAACTAATGCTCATGAAGCAAGCGCTATGATGTGCAAAACCTATCCCTACTGATTTTACAAACACTGACAACAAATGCAGAAAAAGGTTGCAAACACACATTGTGGTCTTGCACTTAGAGGAAACATACAGAAGCTCCTACAAGAGAAACAGAAGAGTCATCTGCTTGGCCAGAGCCAGGAGTGAGCAAGTGGATGTGGCTGAGCAGCCTAGAAATAAAAACCAGCATCTGTACCCGAATAGTTCTGAAGGGAAACATTTTGCAGGGAGGCTTCTTGAAGCACAACTTTTCTTGTGTGTTTTAGGAGCATTAATTGCTACAGGGTATGTCAGAACCTGGAAGGCTTGCACTTGCAGAAGGCTGTGTCTCAGCTGCAGGCTGTAACAGTGAGCTGGTAGGAGCCAGTGAGGGAGGAGCAGCCACTTGCTGGGGTGTTTGAATCTCCAGCATGCTTGGACCCAGAAGGGGCAGTGTCAAATGGCAGAGATCTTGCATTCCTTTACTGCTTGGCACCTGCCCAATGAATTTTGCATCCTCTTAACAAGATCTCCCTGGAGGCAAAGCAACAGAGAAAGAATTGTCATCCCATTAACTGATTAAGGTGAAGCTACTATAATAAAAAGGGGGTCACTTTAATTAATGGGTTAATGTAAGCTTCTAAATTGAAATATCTATGGAGGGAATTAGAATAACCTCTGTGTGAACTTAGTTGGAGCTATCTGCCGAGCTTCACATTAAGAAATGTAAAGTGTGGGTTGTTATGAGCAGAGATGAAAGAGTATCTTGGGTGAGAGCACTGGGGAAATAATGAAAGGATTAAAAGAGACAACACAAATTACTGAATAAGAGATTTTTCTTGCATCTTAGCTCACAGTCCATCTTGCACATTAAGTTCCAGATGTTCCCCACTGAAAATCTCCAATGGATGTTAATCTTCAGACAAAAACCCTATGAGTAAAATATGAGGCTGTTTCACGGTATGACTGATGATTATGGTTTAATCAACCAGCAAAGACGTTCCCAGATTGTTCTGCCATAGCTGTCTTGCCATTTTACATTGTAACTAAAAACACAACAACAGAACCTCAGAAGCTGTTGCCTCATGAATAAATTACATCAAAAATTCATTGGAGGCATCCCTTTCCATCAAAGTAACGGCTATTAATCTGTGAACGGTAACAGCAAACCTGCATGGCAATGCAAATAGCTTCACTCTTTCAGTACCAGTCTGAAAGGTACAGATGGAGATGGAGGACAATAACTGCATCAGGATATTTGGTGATAGCTGATAATTACAGCAGCAGTGTGCTCAGAAAATGCCATAGCAGAGCCTGTGGTGTTGTTTATTCCTAAGGCAGTGCCTATGTGTCTTCTCTAAACACAGTGCAGGGGCTCAGGTCCCTTGCATTTCGTGGCATGGTATATCAGAGGGGGCCATTTCCACCTCTGCCATTTGAGTTTTTTCTTCCTTACCTGTTCCAGAGTTCTTCCTCCCAAATCAGTTTTTTCTCCAGAAATCAAATGTCTAAAGCTCAGTAGTTGATATTAGTTCAGCCTTAAGCAGCCATTAGATATTCTTCTCTTTCCTGTCTTACTCATCGCCATTTCCCACACCCATTAAGAAAAAAGGCAGTCTGCAAAATTACACTTATTTTTAATCCTTCCTCTTCCAGTGGAAAAACGAGAGTAAACACAAACTCAGTATAATCTATATAACATTGAAAAAAACAAGTTTTTGGACTTTCTATAGCTTATTTTGAAAGACTGCCAGCAGTTTACTGTTTCTTTCCTCCATCTATGTAAGAAAAAGATATTTCCAGAAGCATTTATCTGTACAGTAATATCAGCAATGCACTCTGAGGTTTTTGTCATGAGACATGTTGCACAGTTTACGTAACAGAGCAACAAATTCAGAATCAAAATAATTCCTAACTGCATTACTGTGAAGAGTAAGTCTAATGACCCAAATAACTTTTCAAAACTATTTTTATAATTTATATGGTGAATAGGAATTGTATTATTCTTATGCCTTTTTTTTAACCTTTATTTTGTCATGTAGGGCTTTTTATTTCAGCAGAGGGCACTATGACCTTACATAGAACACAATCTGTTAATTGGGCCATTTGAGCATGGAAAAAAATTACACTGTTTTTCCTCAGCATCAGTCCTTAAATAACAGGATTATATACACAGGATATGCTTACTCTCAATTTTAATAACTGCCTCATCATCCTGGCTAAATGACTGAAAGCAAGTGAGGAAAAATATTTCGTGGAGTTAATGTATTTTTAAAAACCCAAACAACAAAACAAAACAACAAAAAACCCCACAAACAAACATAAAAACACCCCCAACAACAACAAACCCAGCTCCTTACTTTTCTGTAGGAGAAAATTAGCTAAAGCCTTGGACTTTGTTCTCTAGGGTAATGTGTTTTCCCACTGTACAGCCCCTGGTTTAGGTATTTTAACAAAGATGTTAAAGCAGCTGCTGTAGCAAAGGATGACGACCCTCCCCCTTCAAAACTTCCAGATCTCACTGATGTGTAGAAGTCACTGAAGCACAAATGGCTACTCTGTGCGTTACCACCCACACACAGGGCGAAAGTACCAAATTCACCTCCACTGCAATTAAACCTGGGAAGGGCAGGGGAGGCCATCATACTGGTACCCTATTTTCCTCTGGGAGCCAAGTCCATGCTGTGAACCTCAGCCATCCTAGCTTGCTTTTGGGCTGAGCTCTTGCATTTTGATGCATTGGCTTCTGAGGGTTGTTTTGAATCGCGACAACTGAGCGTGCAGGTAGGCACTAGGAATTTGCTGAAATGAGGAAGAAGTGAGGAAAAAAGAAGGAAGAAGACATTCTCTGCCACCTCTCTCCTCACCAGGCTGGGACATCCAGCATTACACTAGCTTGCTCTGTTGTAGAGCATTTCATGACAGAACTACAAGAAGAGGCACAGCAGTGAGCAGCAGAGGTAGTGCAAGATGGTACTCTTTGGTGCAGTGAGGCCAGTAGCAGCACCCACTGCAGGCCAGAAGTGTGCCCTTGCTTTAAACAAAGGTGTAGAAACCTTGTACTAATCAAAGGCATACCAGCCACTGTGACTCTGGCATTGTGGAGCTGGCTGCGAGGCTGTCCACATTTTGTCAAATGGTGTAAGCTGAACAACTTTATCTGAATAGGAAGCAAAGGTTTTTTTATGCCACTTGTGCTTTTACTAATTAAATTTATTCAGCAGCTACACATAAAAAGTCAATAAAAGGGTAGTAACAGAAAGAGATCTTTCATGTGAGGTAGTTTACATTGTTGATAACATTCCCTGAAAGATAAATCACTTATTCCTTCAAGAGTTTATGTGTATATTCATAGCTTTTAGCAATGGAAAGATGAGGTCAGGATAAAGAAAAGAAACTAATTTAGGCTGATATACCTATCCTTTAAATTTCCTGCATAGAGTCAATTATATCCAAAACTTTCAGCTGCTATTTTATCCAAAGGTGTTATTTGAATTCCTGACAGATCATATATAATTTGGCAGGTGGTATAATGACTTGAGTTCCCCAGCTAGGAAAGCTTGTATATGGTGTCTCCATTTGGTTTTGATAGAAGCACATGTCCAAGGAAAAACAATTTGTTTTCTAATAACGACCCTCTTCTTTTCCTCCCTCTCTGAGGTTAAATATGCTCGGTTTGCAAATCAGAAATATGAGCACCAGACATTTGTGCTTTAGACTGCAGAATTATAACCCTGAGTGCCAAGGGATATTGTGTTCCTAGACACCTATTATTTTTTGTGACCTGTGACCCACTCCGTATAGCTCACCAGCTGGTATTCAATGTGATTCATTTATATGTTGCTTGTACCAAAAGACCTCTGAGAATATGAGACTTCTTCTGGGTTACAGGCATCTGATGCCATTGCTGGAAACAGGTAATAAATAGGACTTTCCTGTGGGCAGCATGGTGTAGTCCCGCCATGCTGGAACCAAATGTCCTGAGAGTTATTTCTAGCCCCAACGGTATGAAACACACCTGACAAGCACAATAGTTATGCATTGTTTGTAGACAAAAGTTTGTGAAAAATTGCCCACCACCATGTTGACAGGCTGTCCTACTATAAGCTGCCAGGAACATTTCTCTAATGGGGCAACTGTTTCTTTGCAATGTATTAAATAACAGACCTACTTGCAAGTAAAAGACATACGCTACGTAAAAGTGATGTCTTGATAATTATCCTTCCTATTCCACCCACTGAACCCACCGAAAGAGCTGTGGCAGTTCAATTTCTCTGACTCTTTGATCTTGGGGTAAACACAATAGCTAAATTTAACAGGGATGCACTATGGTAATGTGAGAATAATGGCTTGTTTCTTACTTCTGTATTTATTTGACATGTTATTACCTTTTGCTACTTTTAGAAGATTGATAGGTTTCACTGTGTGGCTCCATTTGCCTGATTCAGTACCTCCACTGCCCCACAGCAATAACCTCTGTGTCCACTTCGGCCAAAATGGCAAAATTAAGCAACTTCAAAATCATTCTGACCCCAGCATCAGTTCATGATTCTAAATGATGTAATTCCAATCATGTTTAAAAGCATTTCTGCTGTGTCTTACTGTGAGCCTAGTTCCTAAGAAAGCATTCTTGCTTCTGTGCACTTAGCACTTAAAATATAGCTGCCACTTACTCTTTTAATTGTTCATTGTCTTGTGAAATATACAAAGAAATCTTGCCTACTAAACTGTATTTTATTTGCTGCCCCCAGGCCTGTGTAAATGTGAGGCATGGAAAATAAGTTTACATGTTTAACTTTTTAAGAAAGTCTTAAATTATTTAATGGAGAAAAATAAATATATTGTGCATCTGTGCTGCCTTGAAACGAAACAGGTGATGACTACAGTGATGGGAACAAACCATGGCATTGACTGTCATAAGCTCTTCCCTTCATGTGAATATAGAATGTATGTAGCTAAGTTGTTCTTTACATCTGTGGTTTTCTCAAAAAAAAATTTTCTCAGTTGGGTTCTAGTCATTTGTAGCAAACCTATTCCAACAGAAATTAGTCAGAACTCCATCTTGCCTGTGTAAGTAGTATTTTGATCATGTAAGATCATCACCTTGCACTTCTTGTGGGTTAAACTGCAAATTGCACCCATGAAAGCTAAGCCATGCTCTGTCACATTTCAGCAGGTTGCAGAAAAAAAACGAGTTGGGGGTACAACAGTGAAGATGATCATCTGCGGTGCAAAGCAGGTGCTGAAACCACAGGAAACACATATGTGTGCTTGGATGGTCCAATCCATTGCAGGAGTGGTTTAGGGGGCCACAGGTCAGAGGTAGAGGAAATGCAACATTGCTCACAGCAGCCATGGATGACCAGGAGTAGCGGTGGAGGTCGCTTTCCCAGGGCCAGAGCAGACTGTCCAGGTACCCTCAAAGCAGGACCACTCTATGTCCCAGCAGTTACTCCCCTCAACCACACACTTGTGGCACACTTTTGCTATGGCCATTGGCATATGAAGGCGCAGTGAGGTCCCACAAGGTAGAAGATAGGGTGAGGAGACTATGGGGGGGATGTCAGGAGAGAGAAAGATCATCTGGTTCATCAGCTCCTTTCCTCTGCCTCCTCTCTGCATTTCCTTACATGTTTCTACTGCAGAGGCAGTGTCTCTCCCACTGTTCATATCAGTTACACTAATTATGCTGATGACTCTTAATATACTAATTAATTTAAGCCATCAATCCTATCTGATTCTTTTCTCACAAATCATTTAAATGGCTTCTTCAGGCTTTAATGTTCTTCCCTTTACAAATACTGCAGACTATGTGATCATGGCTAGGTTTTGATTTAAAAGTATTGCAAGGCAGTTAATAAATTGTGATTAGTTATTTTGTAATTTCTTTTGCTTAATGTAGATCTGATAGCTGTGAAATTGATTCCCCTTCACATTTAACATTGCCTGTTTTTTCTCATTATAATTTGTGCACAAATCCATCAGTGCTTGCTGATTTCTTTCTGGTCTTCCTCTTTTCAGTCTCCCAATCTTCAATACAACTCGGCAGATTTTTTTCAGCCCACAAAAGCAATATTTTTTGAAAAAAAATATTGTAACATCTGCCGCTCTCTACACACTCCATATCTAGCTATTAGAAGCTTTCTGCATGACAACACATACATTTCATTGTGTAATACAAAGGGAGCTAGCTGAAAATTGCATACCTGTTTTCTGAGTGCTGAGATCCTAGCAAATATTGGGAATTAATGTGACTTAATTCTCCAAGCAGAGGTTTACTTCTCTTAGTCTAAGTGGGTCACAAATGCAATCAAGGCTTTATGAAATTTAACTGAATACGGGCACTGGTTAAAGAGAAGAATATATTCTGTGCTGATGCTTGAAAGCTTTGATCTGAAGAGTGGTGTGGTAGAGAGTAAAATCATGAGTCAGCCGAAGAGCAGCTGCTTACAAAAGTATGTCCTTCAAACCACCAGTTTACAACCTAAGCACATGTTTAACCCAGCGGGAAACACTGTATTGTAAATGGTCTCAAACACAGGTCAGAGCCAAGAGCAGCAGACTGTGTTTACCTCAAAAACTAGCTTTATTACCCTGCAATGTTGATGGCATGAAGATCTGCAGGCACATTCACACAGAATCATAGAATACCTCAGGCTGGAAAGGACCCGTAAGGATCATCAAGTCCAACTCCCTGCTCCTCACAGGACTACCTAAAGCTAAACTATGTGACTAAGAGCATTGTTCAGACGTTCCTTGAACTCTGACAGGCTTGGGGCCGTGACTGCTTCCCTGGGGAGCCTGTTCCGGTGCCCTTGTTTATTCCTACCAGGATCTGATGAAGTGATGGGATTTTGAAAAAGCTTTTCCACAGGAAAGTCATCTATTTTGGCTTCTGCTGTTTTGTAACAATTCTGTTTCTCAGTTATGCATTCTTGTTCTATGATTGCTGGTATTATATTGCAGCAAGAGTTTTGATGGTTGCTTTTATCAGGAGAGAAGTGTTAGACAGGTAGCTATTACAATACAAATATTTTTAAACATTAGTTTCCATGGGCAGCAAGTACTGTTCAGATACTGTCCATAAGACAGAGTAAAAAACAATGCAAATGGATAGATACTTAAAGATACACATACCTGCAGGATCCTGGCAGTTACTTTGGCTGTTAGTGTTCACAAGCAGTACGCACTACTACTTTCAGGCCCTCATTTGCTCAAGGTGAGGTATCAGCAGGTTCATGAAATTATCTCCCTATAACTACGTGAATGTTTTTTTATCCAAACTCTAATTTCATTCCCTTGTTCATGCAGAAGGCTTTTCTCTGTTTAGCTCAATCCTCTTGTATCACATGTCATGTTGATGAGGAAACTTCCTTTCCTGAAAATAAAATTTTCAGGCACATAGTTCTGCATCAAGTAAACAAATCTTGAATGGAGATTTGGGGGGGAAGAAATGTTTTGAAACAAGATTTTTTATTTTCAGCAAATATCTTAAAGCTATTCAAATTAACTGTGCACATTCTACTTCCCCTGTTGATGTTGGACTTTATAAGTAATTGAATTTTTATTATTATCATCTAGTTCTGGGGAACTAACAAGACAAATTATTTTTCTTTTTTTCTTCCTTTGTTTTGATTCTTGTCTCTGCAGTATTTATCTCTTCTTTTTATAGTTGTTCCTTTCTCCATGTTTTGAAAAATTGACCTAGACGTAAAAGACCTTTGTGCAGAAGAGTATGTTCTATCCCTAAAAGCCGATGCACAGACAGAAGTGTTGGATTGCAGATTGTGCAAATATTTGCAAGAGCTAAGTATTGCAAAGGAGTGGTATCAGTAGCCCATATGCTAGCATTCTGCCAATCACTTAGTCTAAATGCAGAACTGATGGAAGCAACTGCTTTGATATTTGAATTAGAAAAGGGAAATTACGCGTCTCAAGCCAGAAGCAGTTTATAGGCTGAGTACCCTTTGCTCATCTCTGATTTTCATAGATGCCAGAGACAGCTATACCTGTTGGTTTTAATGGCAGTGACCCTATAACAATCCCCTTTTCCTTCTTTGCTGCTTTACTGCTTAGCATCTTGGTTGCTCTTAACTTTCTCTGTACCCTTCCACTCAAGGTGTGGGAATAGCACTTCCCACAACCTCCGGTGCAGTATTTCTCTCATACGGTTCCCGCTCTGCAGTTGATATGCTGTTGGTTTCATGGTCTTGCACGTGCCCTCTGGCTTTCATTTGAAGACCCAGTAACACGTCTGCACAAAGACCAACAGCCAACCAGCTATGCAGCATCAGGTCATGCCACAGCATACTCCTGCCAACAGTAGCAGCAGCATAAGTACAAAATAGACAGCAGGGACTTCAAGCAGGTCCTGATGAAAATCTGCAATACAAAAGTGTTTTGAGGTGTATCTTCTGCTACATGAGAAAGGACTTCTACATCTGGGAGGATGCTTCTCTGAGGGCACGCCAGCCCTTTCTCTCTCTCTCTCTCTCTCTCTCTCTCTCTCTCTCTCTCTCTCTCTCTCTCTTTCCCCGCCCCCCCCCCCCCTACTTTTTTGTACTGTTTTTCTCTGTAAGTAACTTTGACCATCAGAGTTGATAATTGTCACCAGCTACAGAGCTGCCACAACAACTTTGTACATGGGAATCTGTTTCAACACATTTTGTACAGCTACTTTCTCCCACTACTGTGAATTGTTGTGAAGAACGTTTTTGTAAGAGGCTTTACTTAAATTGTGTAAGAATTTTAATATATGCTATATTTTTAAGGCATAGTTGGCAGTCCTGAGCCTGGAAAAGAAACAGAGGTTTTCTGAAGAAAATAAGCCTCGTGCATTAGAGAGCTGTCATATTCAAACTCATTATTTGTTTAAATGACACGTTGGGCTGCTGTCACTGATGGCTAGATTTAACAGGATAGCCTTACAGTAATGCTTCTTCTCTCTGACGTGCCAGGGACCAGAGGTGCAGCTATCTTATCCACTCCTCCATGTTCCTTTCTACCCCTTAGAGTGCTTTGATGATGGAGCAAAGATATTATACAACATTTCAGTAATGACAGGAAAGCAGAGATTTGCATTTATGCCTTCCTCTAAAGATTCTGGTATATTTCTGCTCTTCCCTCTCTCCGCTGACTACATTCAAAAAAGAAGCTCTGATCACTGCAAGCTTTTTGCTCCAGTTCAAGGCCTCTTTTAGCATAATTGTTTTCTTGTGAGTTGGTACATCACACATTCATAAATCAGCCTTATAAAAACACAAAAGAATGAATTTGAAGGTGTTCTGTAATGGTTCATGCCAGACTCTTGTAAGAAAAACATTTGATATCAAATGCAAAAATACTGATGGAGATATGGCTCTTTTGTGACTCTTCCAGTTTGTAAAGACCTATACAGAAGTGAAATGTTTTGATTGATAAAGGTCATGTTCCTGTGAAAAAAAATTGCATGTGTTGTTTTGATGCAGCACCTACTACATTCGCCAGTAGGCACAAAAGTTTCACTGTTTTCATAGCAGAAGTTTATGCCTGACTTCAGGGCTTTGTTTTTTGCTCACTCCAACATTACGTGGACATGTTAGAAAGACAGACAAGTTCAGAGAAAGGGGGAATTCTAGTCCTTCTATATGTTATTAAGTTCCACTGACTTCTTAGCTTTAGGAAGAGAAGGGTAAGGAAATATTTCAGTATTGTCTACAATCATTTAGTGGCCCAGTTGTAGAAATTCCCATTAGATATTAGATAAATCTTCTGACTGAGCAGAAGGTTACAAACATACACTTGAAAAATTTTGCAGGTACTGCTAAGAAAAACTTAGCACATTGTGCTAAAATTATTGAACTATCATTCCAGATAATCTGAACATGTTTATGTTGCAGAACACTTGAACTACACAGCTTAACAGAGTCTTCTGGCTCAGTCCCATGCATATTTTACAAACACATAATATAATCCGAGATCTTGTGTGAAGACAGCATTGCAGCATTTGCATGACAGTCTCCTTTTGGCCTAATCTTAAACCAGGTTTAAAATTTCATCTCAGCAAGAGCAGAAGCACATATTCAAGGATGGAAATGTAAGTTGAATTTTGAAAATTATTTTTTTCTAATAGTTTTTAAATAGCAAGAATTGCCTCCTTGTACATGACTTCTAGAATATTTCACTGAACAGAAGTCATCAAAAGAGGTTTGTAGGTATCATTAACTCTCACATAGATCCAGGCTTTCAGAATATGGTACAAGGTTGAAGCACAAACAGGAAATCAGAATTACATTAGTCCAGTTCCTCTATAGGAAGACAGACTTGCCTACCCAGCACCTTCAAGGAGCTTTCCTAGCTGCTTATCTCTCTGTCCACATCTGATTCCTCATTTCCCCACTTCTCTGTTTGGTTCAGCTCCTGCAGACCTTCTCCTGTTTATGGCAGCAGCCCCCAGCAGTCCCACTATAGATCCCTGATCCTAGTCTGTGCCTGATCCCTGCTGAGCTGGACTCTGTTCACGCACCTGCCTGGGGCCATGGCCTCAGACTCTCCACAGGTGCTGTATGTCTCCTCTGGAGGGGATGGGAGAACCTATGGCACAGTCTGCATCCCTTCACACTGCGCCACTTCCTTCCTATCATTTTACTCACACCTCCTAATGACAGTTTGCTTTCTGTGTGGCTCCAGAGGTTTGGTTTGGCTTCCTTGTCTAAGTCTTTCCACTTGGCATGCTTGTCGAGTTTTCTTGTTTAGATTTTTAGTGTCACTTTGATGTTACTTAAGATTAGCCATCTTAAGTAATTTTATGGATAGTAGGAGAAAGGATCTACCATGTTGCGGGGGAAAAAAGTGGCAGTCTGAAAATAAATTGAGTATAAATTAGAAACATCCTAAAAGAAATGTCTGGTATACTTCTCTATGCTTTAAAACATTTCCAGATTTACAGTGTTTTTACATAGAATATTCTGTGTCAGATCCTTATTGCAGACCAAACAGTTCATCGTCTTCTGTCAGCTGAGTTTTGAGGCAAAACCACTGTATTTTCACTAACATCATCTAGTTTTCTCTTCCCTGGTTTTATTCTAAAATACATTAGCTACAGTGCCAGCAGCATCCTCTGGCCTGTGACGAGAGTCTAGAGAAGACTGAACCATTCTCAAATTGTAATCAGACCTCAGTCCTCTTTAATCATTTAATCTCAAGAACCCACAAATGTGAAAGAAATGTTGAAACTATTTATATGCATAATATGGCCAAAATGCAGTTGCTCTCTCATTGTGCTAGTTTATTCTCATTTTTGCTACTAGGGGGTGTGAACACATGAAAAATATGGCATCAGCCTCACAGAGGCCACAAATTCTGACTTATTGCACAAATGTTGTGCAATAACTGCCCTTTAATACACGAAATGCAGTTGAAGTACATCTAGTGGTTTGGTTTCTATAATGTAAGTACTCTGTTCTGCATATTTACAAACATATCAAACCTAACAATCTTTAGGACATATAAATTCCATCTCTTATTTAGAATTTGGTACCCAGATAACTAATTCCTAATCCACCTTTCTATATGTGTAATTATTATTTCCCTTGATTTAACTGATGGAGAACTGGAAGCAGAGAATTGTCTAAAACACAAAGTTAGGTATGTCACACAGTGAAGATGGAAGTTCTGAATCTCAGACCCTGGGGTGCTTTTCAGGAGCATACACTGTTCTATGTCTCCAGACAAGGTTTTTTGCAAAAATAGAAATTCATAAACTAGAATAATGTTCTGAGAACAGGATTAGCAGTTTCTGAAATGTCTACCATAAGCTCTGTAGCTCACATAACTCACTCAGATGGCATACCCTTCCCCATATGGCTGCATGAATGTATTGTTGGAGAAACAGTTCAGCTGATGGTGGCTGAGGAAGAAGCCAGGCCTTCTGGCGGAGTGTGGTTGGTGCCTTGCAGCAGTCAACCCCACCTCTTCTCTGATCTTTCACACTCACCCGTGACTCTGAGCGCAACCAGCCTTGGGCAAGTCTCCCAGCAAAACAAAAGGAACGCATGTCGGCTGGTGTACACACGGATTTGGGGATATGTTTATGTTGATTTAGAAAGGTTTGTAGTTCTTTGGCTTGCATGAGTGAATTTATTTTATCATCATGTGGCTTTCCAACACAATGGGTGATTGTTAAGATTCTCTGTTGGAAAATAAAATATGGAACATTGACTAGCTAAAGAATTCTTCCTGCCTGCTGTTCCTCTGTTTGCCTAAGATTGCTGCAACTTTTTATGAAAAAGGACACACCTTTAAAGTAAATCTCAGCTGGAATATTTTCATTAACCTTAAAGAAAGGAAGCGACAGGGTGACAGCCTGGATTTTTCGCTGAAACTAACGCAGGTGCAAGCATGTATTGAAAGAAAGGCAGTTTAAGACCATGTGTGGAAGAAGCTCTCTGCATTCAATCAATCTATCAGTTTCTCCCATGGAGGTCAGAAAAAAGCTCAAAAATGCTTTGCTCTCTGCCATTCTTCTGTTCTTTACTCATAAGAAGAACTTGCAGGCTGCCACAAATGCTAAGGTTTTGTTGTTTACACAGCTAAGAAAGTTGTCAAACGTAAAGATGATCCACAGTTATGAGCATTCCTGAGCTGTCAGCCAGCAAGGCAGGTAAAGCAATTGAATGTCAAGAATACAGTATTGTTTTTTAAAACCATATTAAAGCATTGATTTTTCAGTACATCTGTTATGCGTTTTCTCTGTGTCATCTCCAAGTGTTCAGAATAGGATAGAGAGCTATTTCTCTTCTGGTGGAGAGTGAATGCTAGGCAGAGGTTGTAAGATGGCATACTGAAGTAGCTTGACAGCCACATGCTAAAGATACAGCTATGGGGAAAGGCACATTATAAGTGAATAATGATAGGATTTTCTTTGACCTTGAGAAATTAAACTGTCCAGTTGGGATGCAATGTGAAAAATCCTCCTTAAAATCGTTCTTACTTTTTTGTCAACAACAGGACCAACACCTTTATAACCCCCAGGAAGACTGGTGGGTTATACGTTGTATAGAACTGGGTTACTGTAAAAAAAAAAAGAAAAACAAACCCAAACCCAACAACAACATATTCATTCAAGATTAAACATGTGGATATCTCCTCTTTAATTTTGAACCTCTCCAAAACTTACTTGTAATTCTACTCAGCTCTCTGCTTAGCCTTTTCTTCATAACAGCCCGTCTAGCTGGCACTTTTCTTTCTTTTGAACTAGGGAAGACTCAGTTTTTCCCATGTCTTCAGTGTGCAACTATGCTACCTCAGGAGAACACTCAGCCCCATTTTTCTCTGTGTATTTACCTGGAGCAGGCAGGTGAGAACAATATAATATTTTTAACTTTGGAAATAAAATGGATTTCAACTTGATTATTTTATTGTTACCTTTTTCTTCAAGGTTGAGACATCACCAGAGAGTATCTTTTGGCTTAAAGCCTGGGTAGGCCTTGCCTTCAAGACTTATTTGCCTTTTGAACAGCACCGATTAAAGACGCGAGGAGGATGTTCATTCATCACATCTAAATTAATTTATGCTCTGCTGACAGGTAATTTAAATACTGTGCTCTCCTGTGATGGGGGTTGGTTTTTTGTTTTCATTGTAGATATGAGCGACATGCCAGTTGCAAAGTTTTAGCTAGAGATGTCTGTTAGAAACAGAGATTACTTATGAAAGCAGATGTTTCTGGACAGAAGCTGTTTGTGTTTCAGCTTTCTGTCTCCATAGAAGAGCCTACTCCACATCATAAAAAAACCTTAAGTGATATATATTTATTCTGCTTATCCTATACATTCACACATTTTTTATTATTTTTTATAGTAATTGCCAGCCATCCCTGTAACTTTTCACTCATAAAAGCATGTTTCTATGTGCAATCACAATTTATACAGCATCAAATTACTTTTACCTGTATTAGGTTAATCTTATGCCTCTTATGTTATTTTAACATTTATAAGTGTTCCCAGAACAGAGTCTGTCATGTGGAGAGTACAGCTGAATTTTAGGTTTCAAAAAGAAAGTCACAACAGGATTGCAGCATGCAGCTTTCAGTCACACACTACATCTGATGAACTTCAGAACCCAGCTGTATGGTGGAGAAAGTGAAATTTATATAGTATAAGATCCTAAGAGTAACAGGCAAAGCCAAAAGCCCTTGTCTTTTGTATCTCTGGAGGCCTGAAGGAAAAACTGGCTTTCCAGAATTGCCAAGACAGTCCACAGTGTGGGCAGGAAACCGTGACATGAACAAACTGGGTAAAACAGCTTTTACTTGCTTCTCATTACTCACATGGTGTCTTCCAGCAAGTCAAGGGTCCTGCAGAAATTCTCCCTGTAACTTATAACTGTGTTTCCAGCTTCTGCTCTACTATAGTATAGCAGCCTGCAAACAATGAAACATCTGCAGCCACTTTGCTCTCCTCATATAGGAGCCATTTTTTCCACTGTAGTTTATAATTCTTAGTTGGAAAATACCCGTCTTTGATTTTATTTTGTTCTACTTTTGTTTCCAAATGTGTTGAGAGTTGATGTGATTGATTATAATTTATAAATTACTCAGACCTATGGGACAGAAGTGTTAAATACAGCTTTGTGTAAGTATTGTAGGCTCCTTACGAGGAGCTGAATTTTGATGTCCATCTCAGCAGAAATTGTCACAAGAGATTCTGAAGCACAAGCAGTTTACTGAAGGAAGCACAGCATGTTAAATGTTAAAAAACAAGTCAGGCAGAAAATATATATACAAAGGTGAGCTGTTAATAAGAATAGCCAAACTGCAGACAAGATACAGTATTAGAGCAGAATCAAATTTGAGGGAAGAGGTGGGGCTGTGATTATCCCGGAACTCTGGGCATACCTGTATTTCTTCCATGCACAGCACTGTGGCTGTTCAGTAATTGTTGCCTACAGTGTAAAAACAATGAATACTGTAGTCCCAAACAGGCCCAACATGTCTGTGGGACATCAAGGGTGGCTGTCACCCCTCCCAGGCTTTCCGTATTTGATCTTTTGGGCAGAGAAGACAGCTACAAAATTTCCCTTTTTTGGGAATCAGGAGTGTGAAATCTTCAGCAGCTACACAGCAAAACTTGTTACTCTCTAAGCCTTCCTGCAGTTAATGATATGCACAGAGGAGCGGGGGAAGGCATAAAATAGGCAGACCTGACAAACATTGTATTTTGTATTTGCAGTAAATAAGAAAATCTCCACAATGTTGTTTTATGAGCAGAAAAACATGGCAAACTACAGATCTGGTTCAGATGAGGAGAAGGAGCTCCAAAAGGATTACAGTTGCTTATTTCAGAAACCAATTAGAAGAAAATGGGTTTGGACTGTTACCTACAGGTGCTGCCCAGCATCAGTTTAAATAACAGATGTCATTTTCAATGCAAAAATATTTTTTTTTTCAAAATATACTCCGACTTTTCATCTTCCGTTGACCTTTTCTCTCATAAAAACTCTTCTGAATGCTCCTTTCCTGCATCTCTTTATGTTCCTACTAGACCTTGAGGGAGAGAGTGCAATTTTCAGATGAAAGCAACTTCTTGATTTTTCTGCCATGCATATATACAGAAGGCATCACATCTTGCCTCTGAGGAGGAAAAATATATGCAAAGAAATATGATGACTGATATTAGCTTAATCTTTTTAGATTAGATAGACAAAGCCCACCAGTTCAATCACTTTAAGAGGCTGAATTACATCCAGTGAGTCCATCCCTTTGAAAATGTTCACTGTGGGCTCTGGACTTGGCAGAACTTAATTGGGAGGCCTTCTCTTGCCTTTGGATGTGCACAGTCTCTGTCAGGTTGTGGTAATAAATCCAGGTAACAAGTGTTCCTGTAATTTGTCAGTCTGTACAGTCCTCTCAGTGCCAAGGAAGGAACAGACGGGTCAGTTTATACTGCAGCAATAAATTCATTGAGCAATTTCCTTGGAAACTAGGGGGCAGGAAGCAAGGAAGGTGGATGAGGTAGTAGTGGCAGGTTAAGCTTGCAGGGGGGATTCACAGATTTGTATTTTATCTCTGAGGTTCCAGTGACTCCTTCTTCATATGAACTGTCAGCTAGGATTAAAAAGAGATAGGATAAATAATGCATGGAGTTATTGGCTGAAAAAAATATTGCTAGAATTCACTTCAAACAGCATACTCTATTATACTGTTAGCCTTTCAGAACCCTTCCATTAGTGCCCATTTAAACATGTAATATTTTCCAATTAAATGTGTTGGTAGGAATTATTTATTTTAATAATTAAACCATTTCCAGAGTTCCCTAAAGAGCGTTGCCATGGAGGACTGGACCCTCTGCTGGGAACAATCACAGCATGTGAGTGTACAGTATAAGCCAGCTGCTTAATGTCAGTCGTGCAGAAGCATGAAATCAAGTCCTGAGGCACAGTAGCATTGGTCACATGTATCTGTTCTTTCTGTGGTTGTGTCAATGTTAGTTTTTGGAGCTAGCTTTTGAATTCTGAGGCTAAGGGATCCTGCTGCTTGAGCACCCTCAGCAAGGCTAGAAATTGCCTGACTCACACTGAGCGTTATAGTGATGGCTTCCTCATATCTTTGGGCCTCTTAGCTTATTCCTCAAGGACAAAAGTGAAGGCTTTCGTGCTCTAATTATTTGCCTTTTTTCTCTTTTGGAAGACTGCTAGTCCAGACTGTTGACAAGCTGGCAGCACCTCTCCTTTCACTAACATGCATCCTTGGCATGCTCCTCTTCCTCAATGATCGGAACTTAAAGACATTTGATCCTTACGAATGTTGAAATTCCTATTGCCCACTCTGGAGAGGCATATTTGATGTGGTATCCTTGGCCAATATTCTCTTTTTCCACTGCCATGCAGCACATTGGCTGTTACCCTCCTCCTAGAGATCGCTGATGCTCCATGTTTGTGTGTGGGCACATGAAATGAGACAGACAGACTGCAAAGTTCTTTAGAAACAAGAAGTATTATACAAAATTAAGCTTCAATACCATCAAAAAAATCTCCAGTTCATATTCAAAGACACAAAACGCAGAGTAAGTTGAAAAAAGGAAACCTGGCAAATAATGAGTGAAGCTGGGAGCCACAAGGACCATGTATCATTCCAACACCATAAAATTGTTTCTTTTTTGTATTTTGTATAAATAAAGAAGGAAAAGGAGCAGGGAACAGGGTAAGATGCTATGTTCCTTCAGACAAGCAGAAAAACCTGAGAGAAGAAAATTTTCTTTAGCTAAGCCAAACAATTAAACCAACAAAATAAACTGATAAAGTCAAAGTGCCATAGAAACAGAATATTTTTTTTGTTATTATAGACCTCCTTACATAACCTAGTTTCTTGTCTACAGATAGAGAAATCAGACAGGTTAGCAGTTCCGATACCTATTAAAAATGTGAGAATAGTCCAGACCTCCTATATTGGCCTAGTGAATTAATAATACTGTGAAATATTCAAACATTTTTGATCTGAATTTCAATATTTATTTCATACCCTTACATGCTTGGAACACTTAAAAGTAAATGTCATGGTTTGTAGTCTTGAGGCTGTGATTTGGAGGGGTATGAAAGCTTACTTGTGGAGAAAGATCAGTGGTCAAAGCTAAAATATTTCTGAATAAATTGGCTTAAAGAAGTTCCTTGGCAGTGAAAGAATTCTTAGAAGAAGGGTTCTGGGATAAGAACAATCCCACTCGCAAGAACTGAGAAAATTTTTTGTCTTGAAAATATCAACTAGTTATATAAAACAAGCTGAAATCTAGACAAAACATTCAGGGCAATCGCTTAGCCATTCCATTAACATCTGGAAACAAAAGACTCATTTGAATTTGGATAGACTATTTTTGAAAGGCTTGAAAGTTCGAGACAGGTAGATAACTTTCTGCCTACATATAATACTTACTAGCACCCATTTTTCGTCAGGGAAAGTTTAGACTTGATGTGAGGAAAAAATTCTTCACTGAAAGGGTGATTGGCCATTGGAATGGGCTGCCCAGGGAGGTGGTGGAGTCACCTACCCTGGAGGTGTTTAAAGGGAGACTGGATGAGGCCATGGTCTAGATGATGGTTGGTGTTAGTGTTAGGTTATAGGTTGGACTTGATGATCTCAGAGGTCCTTTCCAACCTTATGATACTGTGATACTGTGATTTTTATTCCGTTGATTCTAAACAAAGAAGTCATTCTGCTGAAAAGAGCTTCCTTTTAAAGACAAATCCATTTCATGGGTCCTTCTCTTCTGATGACTTTTACTTTTCCCCTGGAAAGCCAAAATACAGAATTAGATTAACTACTTACTGATAGGATTTTGAATGCTGAACTATTTTTTCCTGTGTTATAACAGATCACTTATGTGCACACATTATGTGAGTGGAAGGGTGATTATTTATTTTTGTGTTTAACCAAAGACACTGAGATATGTGGGTTCTTCTACAGCCAGTACTGGCTTCAAATATTGCCCTATTTGGGCTTAGGAGTTAGCTGATAGGATTTAACGGTGTGCCACTGTAGCGACCAAGGCAAATAAAATCCTGAGATGTATTTGGCAAAGTATTACTATAGCCAACGCAGAGATGTGATCATCTCACTCTACTTTCTGCTTGTCAGGTCGCACCTGGAGACTGTGTCTTGTTCTAGGCCCCACAGTTCAAGAAAGATGCAGACAGACTGGAGAGGGTCAAAGGAGAGCTAAGAAGATAATCAAAGAGCTGGAGAACCTGCCCTTGAGGAAAGACTGAAGGTGTTAGGTCTCTTCTCCCTGGAGAAGAAAAGACTCAGGTGGATATAAAGAGGATGGAGGCCCTCTCGTCACAGGGAGCAACATGGAGAAGGCAAGGGTCAAGTTGCACTGGGGGAGGTTTCATCTTGACATAAGAAAGAAATTTTTCACAATGAGAACAATCACTAGTACAACCTCACCAGAGACCTGGTAGTGTCACTATCACGGAAGGTTTTCAAAATGTGATTGGACAGGGCACTAGATGATATTTTGAGGTCATTTCCGACCCGACTGTTCTGTGATTCTATGGTTCTATAGTAACTACTAAACCTCAAAGAGTCAAAAAATAAATGTTTATTTAAGGGCATTCATGTTTTAATTATTTTGTACGTATCAAGCTCACAGCTTCCTCTAGAATGCCATCTTTTCTTTAAATCATTTTAAAGTAACTTGAATGTGCACAAATAACAAAACTGGTTTCTAATCAGCCTCATGTCTCTAAGACACCAAACACAATCAGACACATTTACACAGCATCTTCACTAAGGGTAGCCTGGAAAAGCACAGTCTAGTCCCCTCTTGAATGCTTCTTTGCCAAAATTCATAATTTTGCATAAAAAGGTGTATTTACCTGCACTGCATTATCATTTGGTAATCCTTACAAAACTGACTCTGGTAAGTGTTAATTAATTCTTTATGTTTTTAGTGTTCCTTAACTTATCCTTCACATTACGTGATGAAAACAGATTGAGCTTAATAACACTGAACTAAGCAACAGACAGTAAAACTGGTTTAATATAATTCTCATTTACAATTATTTGTATTGCTAAAATGACATTGCACTCACAGATGAGAGTAGTGCAAGAAGATAATGCTGTTTATAAGTTGCACTTTTAGCCCCAAACACCGATTTGCACAATTAATTGCCATCTTCTCAGTGACTTATATACTGGCTGTGCTGTTTGTAGCAGGAAGCTCATTCAAGACACATTGATAAACTGTGATGGAACTGTAACGAGTGAGTCAAACTAAGGCTAAAAATTGCTTTATAACTTTTAGAAAAGATAATCTGTGAAGGTATTTCACTTGTTTGATCTCCACTGCTGAATACTGCAGCCTGCTTCAGAGCTGCCTCTTACGACACTTCACACTGGTGCCTCTGAACTGATGAAGCAAAGTCACCAATGCTTCTCGTCCGCCTCTTTCCTAAGCATGAAAGTGATCCCATAACAGAAAAATTCAGACTAATACCATTCAGGCAGCCAAGTCCTGTTCAAAAGCGTAGTACAGGAGAAGAAAAGAGAGAGAAGGAAATGGTCCTGGCCAGTGAGCAGCTGAGTACTCAGAACTGACGGCAGAGTAAAACACAGTGGCAATCTCTCAGTCATGGCTGGAAACCAGAGCAGCATAAGCAAACATAGCCTTCTTCACAACCCAGGGGTTTGCTTCTGATACATCTCGCAGACCAAGATGGTTAAATTTAAAATCAGATCCTTGTCTGTCCATTTTAATCAGGAGACACGGCTGCAACTGCCCCAGCTGTCAGCGTATGACCTTCTGCCACCATATCATCCTCCCGTGCCTGGCACAGCCACGGTCAGCCTCTCCCAGCTCAACACGCTCTAAATTGTCCTTATAGTGTGGAACAGAGGGATTTCAGTGCCTCTTGGCTCAGACATCAGCAGGTTAAACTGGAAAGACTGACAAGGTTGATAATCCTCCAACCTCTACCAAGGAACACTTAACTGTTTGAGAAGTCATTTCTGATCCTCTGAAGTTCACAGCACAACATATTTAGCTTAGTAGTTTAACTGCTTCTATCTTAATCCATAATAGCATAAACTACAGCCAGTCAGGAATGAATTCCCCAGGAGTTAAGTCCATAGAGCCAGTTCTGATCCCATACAAACTCCCTATATCTATCACGGCACTCCCTTTTTTAAGCCCTAAGCTTGCAAATTTTATTTTTTTATGGTTAATTCTTTAGGCAGATGAAGATGCATGGACTGTGACTAGATAGAAACATAAACAGTAAACACACTTTGAGTATAATAACAAATTAAATATATTGCAAAACAGTGTATTTCCCTACAAACATTTTGCTTATCTGAGTTTTTACACAACTCTTGGACATGCATCAGAATTTCCTACAGAGTCCAAGATCTCCAGTCCTACAAGGGGTCTCTTCATCAAGGTGTGGAGTCTCGGTTTCTGTCTTTGCCCCTCTCCACTTTTCAATAATTTTTCTTTTGCAATCAGTGACACAATTAAACAAGAACTCTGTACTAGAAAAACATCTTTCTTCCTCATTTCATTGTCACTTCCTAGCTTATAAGACTGATACTAATACCATTTTTTAAAAAAATCATTATTTGAGATGCTAGTTTTTTTGAATTTCCATTTGTCCTGTGTTCCTGTGCTTCATCTCAGTGGGAAACTTTCAAAAGTGTGAGTCTGCATAGTCACTGCATACATGAATGTCATTGTGTAGGAGAAGTTAAAGATGAGAAGTTTGTGTTCTGACTGAAACAAACTTAAGGACCTACCTTATCAAACAGAAGTTCTTAGCAGTCCAGCAAGAGACCCTTAATGCCACTACAAGCTTTATTATTATTCTTTCACTATCAGGAAAATGACAGTAGCACAATCTGTTGGCCACTAAGGACAATGAACACTGCTTATGTTTTCAAAGGCAAATAGAAAAAAATGAAGAGAAGAGAGACAACCACTCAAGCTAACCAAGGAAACTTAACCTGCTTGGCAGTTTCTAGTGTCAAGGAAAAAATCTCTGAAGTTAGTGAAGCTTGTCAGCTAAGGCCAGGTGACTGCCAGAGCTGGGTTGAGGAGGTGAGAGGAGCAAGCAAGAGGCATTGGTCCAATTTAAGAGCTGAAACGCATTTATAAAATGCCATTCTCCTCTTGGTTTCTTCTCTGTTAGCTGACAAGATATTTAGAATATATATAGCTGTTACTTACACCATCTCCCAACTTTGCAGTGCAGATCTGACCTGTTCCTTCTCCACTCACCTCCCCCTCCACCCACCTCCAACTGCCCAAAAATCTGTGACATTTTTTGCTCATTTGTTACAGTGGTGCAGACTGGGCCTGCTGTGCATGGAAATAACGAACTGGCTCATTTCCTCTCTGCATTTCTACCCCACATGCACATCATCAACATGGAGCTCTCTCAAACTGTATTACTATAGCAACTGGTCTCAGATGTCTCTCAGATCTATTGTTTCAGCAAAAGGATTCGATACAATAGAAAAGGTTTTTGGCTGGAGATACCAATCTCCTCCAGTTGACCTTATTGCTGGTTTTGCACCTGAAAGAAAAAGAAAAAAAAAGTTCAGAATTAGAGAATCAATAGTCATCAGGTACCTGGAAACAAATGGCAAGATAAATATATCAATAAACAATCAAAAAAATTATTAGTATCTTTCACTTTATCTTTCACTTTCAAACTCTTACTGATGTACCAATTCAGTTTTCCATGTGCAAAAATCAAACAAATTCTAACAAACCTTTTAAAAGATATTTTGCATCGGCAATAATTATATAAGCTGTGACAAGAAAGGCTCAGGTTTATGATTTTGGGGTTTTTTTTATTCTCATGTATATTTAGCTACGTGTTTAGGATGAATGATTCTTTGAACAAATGAGGATTAAGAAAGCTATGTGCTTAGAGATCCAAGTATGATTTTGGAAACGAGCTCACCTGTTACATGACAAAGCCAAATTCAGTTCCTTTACCTATACCAGAGGATCTAAAAATTTATGATTTTTTAAAATACTTTCCTAACATGCTGATGATAAATTGAATGTTTCTGACTGTAGTTGAATATTTATTAAGATTATTTCAAGGTTTTACTCTCATTGCAGTTGTAGCTCCAAGGCTTTTTAGCTGATGAAGCTCTCAAAAGAAAATGTTGTAGTAGACTTGAATGCATGTGTGCACATTAACATACCAAGCAGAGTTTTAAGGGAACAATACTGTACAACACAAGCACAGCACACGTTTGTAAAGATGTTATTTTAAATAAGCTTGTAATTTACTCCTTTGTGCCCAAGCTGTGTATCATTTTAGCAAGCTGGGGAATAGTAATGAAGTCCATAGAGAAATATTGTACATCTCTATGCCTACTTGAAAAGGGTCATGAATAGTAATGTAATTTAAAAAAAATGTGAAGTGAGACACATTACATGCGATCTCCTTGTCACGTGTTACTCTCTTGTGTTATGCTGCCACTACATGTTACTCTTCAGACAGCAGCAGCAAAAAATTTCAGCAAGCTTTATGAAGTTCTGGTGGGGTTATCCTACTGCTTGTAGGGAAAGAGATGCTCTTGTTAAAAGCAAAAATAATTTTTACTTCTATGCAATAGTAACAATTCATTGCATTCTATTCCTTTCATCTAAATTCAGAAAACAGCTAATGGTAGTCTATGTTTTGTTTCTGGAGTTTACCATGTCACTTCCTTTCACTTTAAATTTCAATGCCTACAGTTTGGCCATTTTCATTATTATTTTGTGCTTTATACTCCAAAAAAAAAATACTTAAAAGTAAGCCTACCAAAAAACTGAAGTGTAAAACCGACTTTTTAAAAACTCTAAAATGTTTTAAATTTTTTAACTGCACTCCATAGATAAATACAAGTGAAAACAATTTCTTAAATAGTAACATTTTCACAAAATGTTTGAAACCCAGCCAATTGTGCATAAGTGAAATGAAAGAACATAATAAATAACACAATTTTTTCCATTGTCATCTTTTACTATGACAATTAAATTCTTATCATTCATTGATTTTAGACATATTTAAGGTGGTAGGGGTAATCTATGGTTTTACATGGAAAGCTTTTATGCTTGTAGTGTAGCTAAACATTTCAATGAATAATCTTCGTTATTTACTTTTTCTTACCGATCCTCCTAATTTTTGTTTTGAAATAAACTAGGTTGTAATTGTTCTTCTCTCCAGGATGAAATCTGGAGAAAGGTCTGACTCATACCTGCTGTTTTATCCACATGTTATCTTAGCTGTCAAAACCTTCATTGGAAGCAAAGAAAAGACATTCCTATCTCTCCAAGATAATGTATTTCTTTTCTTTCCTTTTTTTGTTCAATAATATTGTGATTTAGAAATTTTTACTTTTTACTGTAAAAAAAAGTGAATGTCTTTGGAAATAGACAAAAAATGAAGCATTCTACTTTCTTAAACATTTGGGTAAAAAAAAACCAAAATGTATTTGGAATGCAGAAAGTGTCTGAATATTTGGTATCAGGAATATATTTTTCCATACTTGAAATACATTTCAAAATGAAAAAAATCTCTATGCACAGTGCACCTCAGACCTCAGTTTAAAGCTCTCTACACATTAAACAGCAAACTGCCCCAAAACAGCACTGCCTAAAGCTGGTCAGTAAGAAAATACTGTATGAAGACAGACTTTATCATTAGATCTTCTATATGTCACATTCAAGACTACAGAGAGGTGTCTACACATGCTCCAGAAATTCTTGAATGGACCTGTTCCTGTTGCCCTACTTTTCAAGCAAGAAAAAAAAAAAAAAAAGAAAAATAACTTACAAATGCAGGAAGTAGTGTTTGGGTCTCATTGTAGGTAGCAGGATTTAGAATGTCCATAAAAAGAGAGAGCACTGGTTCTGCACCTTTCTTTGCTGTGGACATCCACAAGTGGAAATTCATGCATGTATGAATAGATGCTCCCAGCTGGGACATACAGACCGGTAGCAGATGCCTGTGGGAACCCAAGGACAAGCAAGAGGAGCTGCCATCCTTACAACCCACTGGATGTGCAAGGTCTGCTGGGACAAGGGAATAGTTTGCCAGAACAAGCGTTACACTGGGAGCATGTGAGAAGGCTGTCTCCTGCAAGGAGGGGATTTCTTCATTTTTTTGATTCCTAACATTTTTGGTCATTTTGTAGGTTGAACAACAAATGTATGTTACAGCGCATAGAACAAGACCTCACATAGGAATCAGAACCGGCATCTCCTCCAGGACAGCTGAGCTCCCTGCTGCGCTGCAGTACCATTTCTCTCATTCCCATATGAATCTTGGCTCATACATTGCAGAGTGACTGCTGTGAGATGAGAGAAAAGTTTTAGAACCTCTGGCACAGGTAAAGGAAGTGAATTTGGTTTTGTCATGTAACAGGCGAACCTGTTAACTGATAGAACTTGTTTCCTCCTTGACAGGCCTCGGTGACTGTTTTAAAATGAGATCAGTGTTTGCCAGTGTGTTCTGAACAGACAGGTCTTGCTAGAAGGTATCTTTATACAGTCTGAGGTATGGCTGGCCTAACAGAGAGCATTGGTAAGGAAGCTGAGGCAGGAATCCTTCTGGCTAAATGTTGCAGACAGATGTATGTACAAAACCTGACCTTAAGGTTCTTGTAGCTTTCTATTATCTAGAAGACTTTAAGTCTAAAATGTAATAAAAATGGAGGCATTTAAGGAACTTTGCCAAGTTTTAGAAAGTGGTAGATAAAAGAAACACAGGTCTCAATTTACTGACTGAAATTTTCCATATTTGATAAACTAAAATTAATTAAAGTCACTTACAATTTATGGTAAAAAAAAAGGTCTTCCTTATTATTTTTTCTGCTCAGAGTGCTATGTTTTTCTTCACTAGTGAGTTGTTCAGTACTATGAGTTCTGTCCAAAGTCACACTGAGGCAAGCTTTAGTAACACAATATGATTTTTTTCTTCTGCTAACAGTGACTTGAAATTCCTTAAAGCTCCTTCACCTACTTACAAAGAGGTAAATGAACTGAGAAGCATGGTTTATCGAGGGCAAGAAGCAATGCTTGAAAGCAGAGCTCAGGCTGTAGGGGTGCTTTGTCTACCAGCCCATTACCCTAAAGATGATAGAAAAGCACAACTTCCCACTCTCCATGTGACACTGGCAAAGCAGATTCACTACAGCCTTTATTTATTCAGCCATTAATAAATAAAGTGAATTGTTAAGTAGCCACCAACTGTTTTATTGTAATTTGCCATTAGTGTGAAAGGTTTGCCAATTAATGCATCTAGCAAGTAATGATACCTACTAGGAAAAAGGGAAGCTCTTCTCGCAAGGGGAAACTCCTTTCGTGAATTCAATGTGACTCTACAAACAGAAGAAAATAAATCTATAAATAGACCAAATGAACTCATGTGCCGTAATGCCTTTCACATTAGTTTTAATAATCACAGTTGCACTCATAGATTGTTTCAAGAACCAGCTGGGATGACTATCACCAACCTTGAATCTAGCATTAGTACTAGAATTAGGAAACTGTTCATTTTATTTCAGGTGACTGGTGGCAAAACCTGTTTCCTCCCCAGATATCAATTCTTTCCACAGCTGATAAAACATAAGGGCTTGCTGCAGGAGACAGCTCGAGGTGTACAGTAATTTGTCTGTCTTTGCACTCCCCAGCTCAACAGGCAGCAATATCAGAGAAGAGGAGATCAGCTAAAGCCAGTCACGGGATCCTGTGGTAATAACAACACACAAGAACTCTTAAACTGCTGTGAGGGCTGACTCTTCTTCCTCCACCCCTGCTTTTTCCGCCTTCCTGCAGTAGAAATGCACCAGTGTTGCACTCTGCCGATAGACCTGAACCTGTCGCATCTCATGCATCTCCCAGAATGAGGGAAAGGCAGCTGGATTCGTAGCACTTCATCTGTGGAAAGTTGGCTGCCCAAATGAAGAATAAACAGGTGAATTTGGTGAGTTTCCCATTCTATTTAAATGTATTGATGTTAAGTAAGAGTTTTGTTGTGGTTGTTTTTTATTTTTAGAAAGTTAATTTCAGATATTTGGACTGCTCTTTCCTAAGACTCTAGAGACCATAATGGCTGGGAAATTCTAGAAAGGAAATTTACTTTAGTAGTTCCCTCTGAGATCAGATGTACTGTGGAGTTAAATGACTGCTAAGCCACAAATGCCTGAAAATATCAGTCTTCCTGGCTGATGCAGAACCAGGGTACCAGATATGTATCATACAGCATGAGCTGTTCGATTTGTTTTTCCAGGAAAAGCAAACAAAATAATGAATACAAAAAGGTTTCAAATCTCTCAAATAAATTGACACTGTCCATGGAAGTGAAAAGATGAAGTTCAAAACTGCCACACTTTTTAATTTAATATAATTTTTTTACTGAATTCATAATGTTTAAGTAATAAACACAAAATAAACACAAGTTACATTTTTAAGCTATGAAAGAAAATCAGTATCTTACCTTCTCTATTCTGGTTTTAACTCATATACACAGTATATACACAGAGTACAAACTGTTTTGGTCTTTGTTACTTGCAGAATTTTTATACTTTTTCAGTAACACTTGTTGTATATGATAAGAAGTATGCACTGCACAATTCTAAAAGCAATATATGACCATGTTTCAAGGGCTGAGGCTTTACTTTGTTGAGAACTTTGAACAAGAGATATTGGTTTTTGGATATGACTGAGATGTTTTCATCTGGGGTTTTGCTTTGTTATTGCTTTGGACCTCACAGTTTAGTAGTCTAAAAAGATTGATTTGTTTAATGTGCAATAATTATTTTTATGTAATTTAGGTGATAACAACATAGAAATTTTCTTGCTCTGTGAAATCTATTTTAAATGGAACAGATTAATGTATGACTAAAACTATAAAAATAAAGACTTTTCCTACAGAAGGCTAACTTGCAAAGTGTTTCCGACTATGGTAAGTCAGCTTGCTACTTCTAAAAAATAAACTGTGATGTAATTTGTCTTACTTCTTGTGCTTTACATAATACAACTTCATCAGAGCTCTCGGTTTGGAGGCACTGCTCAATGAGGTAAGTGCTGAGAGTTGTTGCCAGACGATGGTGATATGGGTGGGGACAGAAGGAGCCGTCTTTGGGCAGAGCAGGGACTAGAGAGAAAAAAATCCAGACTTGTTATATGGAAATGCTGTCACAGCCCTCTGGTATAGGAAAGTGAGCACCTGCATTTGAAGTTTATGGCTTGCTGTAAACATTCAAGTTGTTTTATTGACACCATTAAGAACTGTCTATAGATGTCTGGAAATGGTAACATTGTCATTATTGAAAGGAAAGATGAAATGTAAAATGGATTCTCTGCGTCTTTTCCACTTCTGTCTCAGATGTTAGAGCACAAATGTTTTGAGATGTAAATGAGAGGAATGCCAGGTGTGTCTTGTTTGTATGCAGTGTCAGAGGAAGAGATGTAGAAGTTCTCACATTGTAAAGCATACCAAGGGCTCTGAAGATATCCAGGAGTATTTCCTCAGCAACAGAAAAGCGTAAGAGCTTAGTTACTGTTTCTAAAGTATTCTTAGAAGTATATTTTATTTACATTGTTAGCTATACTGATGTAAGACTTCTTGAAATGTACGTGGGCAAGAGGGCTTGGGGGGAACTCAAGACTGGACAATGGTTTGTAGACTTTGGATCCCAAACCTACTTTTTCAGTAGCTTAAAATTATATACAAATACTATTTTAAGGATCTTACTTTTTATAGTTCAATAATAGAAGAGGACTATTTTTCTAATCCCACTCCCTCCACGTGATTATAAACATGCAATATATCATTAAATACCATTGCTGGCTTTTCATAAAGTTGTCTTGTGGAGAACTTCTGATATCCTTCTTGTATATTTTTGCATTTTCCTATTTTCATGCAAATAACTGCAGAAACATAAGTACCTGGTGATTTTTAAGGTCCTATTCCTGCTGATCTCAGTGTCATGTTGTTCTCCACAGTGATACCATTATGTCACAAATGGTGAGGGGAATAATAATCAACAGGAGAGTATCATTAAAACAACAAACATAAGTTCACATGAGAACAAAATAATATTAAAAAAGGAGGAGAAAATTATAAAACAATGTTGTCTAATACCAGGAATTCCTCTGAAGGGTGAAGTTACTTTCAGAAAGGCATCTGTACTTTTAAAATGGCTAGGTATGTAATTTAGAGAATATCATTTATAATAAAGATTAAAGGAATATTTGTTTGCATATTTTGCTTCTCAACATTGAAAATGATAGCTCAGCTGTGCAACAGCATGCTCACCATGTTAAATTTTTTATTGCAAAAAGAGTAGATGTAGTTTCTACCTGTACTGCTATATATTTGGAGATCAGTAGCACAGTGGAATATTAGTCTGAACAGTAGCAACCCAATCTTCACGCACACTATAGAACATACTGAAAACTATTACTGTTGTTTAAAGAGCGTGTCTTGGAAAAAAATCTCTTCTAGTTGTAGTCCAACAATATTGTCTGAAAATACAATTTAAGGACTCCGGTTGTTGCATGACATTTCTTCTCCAGGAAGCTGAAATGTCAAGGCTGGCCAGGGAGGTTTCCCAGAGTGGCTCTGGTAAAGGCCTTCCTGTGACTAGCACAAGAGAGCATAGTACAGAGTTTTCAGCATCATACATCTCTGACATAGCTTTCCACTGCGTAAATTAAAAGCTTTTGCTTTTTAAAGCCTGGATCTGTTGGTGTCTTCCAGCTTCATCCAGTTTCAGGCTCACCAGCTCGCATCAGCAGGTGGTAGGTCTGCTTCAGAACACCCAGCACAGTACTTCAAGGAGGAAGGTTTTCAGTACAGTCAGGCCAAAACCCTGACTGTGTGAATGTGTGAATTAGACATCAAAAGAATTTCCATTCACAATGGATGAGTGCCTTCCTGAATCAGTACCAGATATGTAATTTTGTAGACTGTGGACAAAGCAGTCCATGTTCTTGCAGTGGTTAAATACTGACATCTTCCATCCATCTGGGTATCAATCTGCTTCACTATCCAATACTGAGGTCTGCGGGCTGAAAGACTGCCTCCCTGCATTTGGAGTGGTCCACTGGTCAGTGCTGTTGCAGATGAGGTGGACTGCATGGATCTTAAGTGCATATCAAGTCCCATGTTCTACCAACAGGCTAACTCACTGCTTTGGTTGAAGAGGTAATATGCTGGTGTCTGGGTCAGCAGAAGTTAATTGCAACTGAAGACCAGCTGTGGTGATGGGTATGTGTGTGTGGCACGGGGTTTTTGTTGTTGTCTTGAGAAGCAGGTGTGAAGTCTTCATGCAACAAATCTCCTCACTTTTGCCATGAATGGCTGTTTGCGGATGGCATTACTGTTCTAGAAATACTGTGCTCACAGAGTTAGTTCTAGAGCTACTTCGATGGGGCTGATCATAACTTTGCTTTAGCATGATCATTAATTATCTTCAGCATGAATATCACACAAAAGTCATAGGGGAGAATGTAAACATTTTGGAAGACACTATCTGATAGAGAGAAGGGATGTAGTCTTTTCAGAGGCCAGGGATAGGTGTGTTGGTTGAAGTTTAGGCAGACGCAGATGAATGTTGGTTTACCTTAAATGACACCTTCTTTTATAAGATCGCGTATGTGAATGGTTTGAAATATATTTTGAGGGCTGGATACTTTCTATGGAAATAATGCATATTTGCCAAGTTTTTGTGGTAAACTTCAAATGAAAGTCATCCTCTAGTTGCCATTTTAAACAGGATGGGTTCTCTTACAACAGCTGGTTACTCTACCATGATTTCAGGTGTGCTACATGTACACAGTGATGGTGTTATGACTGCATCCAGGTTTGAGAGTCACTCACAATTAAAGCAAATTGTTCTAAAGATGAAGTTGCAAAGCTTTTCCCTCTCTAAATAAATGAGATTTCTACATTGCAGCATCTCTTTATGAGTTCAAATTAAGAGCTGAAGTACCCAACATATGAATAATTTCTTTAGTTTTTCTTGTGTTGTTCTCCTTAATTTCTTAGAGCAAAATGTTTAAGATTCCACAAGTGTTGATAGAGGTTATCAGGGTAATGAGGCTGTTGTCTAATTATGCTGCCAGGTCTCTGATTCCTGATATCAGAGATGCTGAAACTTGCCTGAAGATAAAGATTTTTTTGGCTGATGCTTGCAAATAGTCACAATTGTGAAAGGTACCTTATGAACTGCGAGCATCCAGGGATCTGAAAAGCTTATCCTAAAACCCACCACAGTTTCAGCTGAAGGATAGAGCCACAGCGCGCTCAGATGTTCATGATCTGGCTTTGCCCTCTGGTGGTCCTCTCTTGAAAAATTCTCTGAGCTAGAGAGAGAAAAGGATTCAGAGGCTGAAAAGGCCTGAGGAAATAGCAGGCTTGTGTGATGAATGTAACAGTAAAGATTGAAAGAAGGGAAGATCTTTCAGGTATCAAGACTGTGGAGCCCAAGGAAGACATTGAGGAAGACAGGAAGGTTCAGTGATCCTCTATTAATGCAAGCCTGACAAGAAGGAGACATGACAATGCTTATAACTAAACCCAAAAACACTGTTTTATTAAAGCTCAGTTCCTTGACTTGGTTATGAGGACATACCCCAAGGAGACTCTTCTGTATCTCAGTAATAGCGAGAACTTTGGGGAACTAATTTTAAGCAGAGGCATCCTCTCACTGGCCTTCAGAAAGCAGCCAGTAACATTAGGGGGCTTTCATGAACTGTGGCTGGCCTTTCATTTAATAGGCAGAGGCAGTTTGAAGGGACGTAATTGTTTCATTTTTATCACCTCTGTAGTTTATGTGCTGGCACTCCTACATTTGTGGGAATAAAACTACTGCTTCGGCTCTTGAAAAAAAATAAAAATCAGCTATTTATAGCCTGTAACAGTGGTGTCAAACTCACAGCTCCCACCATTCTGCTCCTGCAGCGTAACGCGTGTCACTCGCTGCACACGTGACCAGCACTGGCAGGGACAAGGAGCTCGGCACTGCTGCTGGGTAGAAACAAGGTGCTGGGCCAGATAAAACAAGGTGGATTCAGTCCATGGGCCGTGAGTTTGACATCACTGGCCTATAATGTAGATAAATTCTTGTCTGAGATTAAGGTTGAGATGTAAATCAGGTGTTGAGCAGTAATTAGAATAAAAAATGGTGGGCTGCAGTCTGAGAATGAGAATGGCTAGTTTAGGTTATATAAAAAAAATGTGCACAATTTGAATGACTTAGCTTTATTTAATGTTTTTGCTGCTTCCATGCTATTTTAAACTATGGATCAAAGAGATGAATGGTTTTCAGAGAAAGGATAAGGATTTTTCTCTTTAATAAAAGATTTTTTGAGGGAAAAAAATCTCAGAATAGACATTGTTATATCTAGTCATATAAAGATGCAAGCCAGAACCTTCATTTTTACTTGTTTTAGTATTCATAAGGAGAAAGCTGACAGTTAAATGAAAAACAAAACCAGTGGATATGCAAATGTAGGGTTAATCTGTACAATAAGTTTTCATGGAAAGACCACATAGGGAAATAGTTACTGACAAATGTCCAGATAAATCCTGGGGCATAGCACAAGAGTATTTGGCCAGGTATGCGAGTAGGACAAATTTACAACACTTGTCATGGGAGACAGACCATGGGTCTTAGTCTTCACAGTATCACAGTATCACAAAGTCGGAAAAGACCTTTGAGATCATTGAGTCCAACCTATGACCCAACACCAACACCTACTCGTCTAAATCATGGCACTAAGTGCCTCATCCTATCTGCTTTTAAACACCTCAAGGGACAATGACTCCACCACCTCCCTGGGCAGCGCATTCCAATGGCCAATCACCCTTTCAGTGAAAATTTTTTTCCTAATATGAGGCCTAATATCAAGTCTTGTCATGCTTGGACATTGTAGTCATCATATCTTCTAGCATGTCTAAGTGATCTCACACTTTGAGTAGCTGTTACATATATCACTCAAAAAAAAGAGCAATAAAAGTATGATTCCTAACATGACCACATAGTCCATAAACCTCCCTTCTTGCAAGCATGTTTTTTCTCTCCTATGTTCTGGATCTTGACTTAAAGTATAAGCCTTGCAATGCACTGTGCTCTGTGGAAATGGATGGTATAGCAGACTTTTGTCAGTCGGTTGGTATCACATCACCAGAAACATCTCCAGGCATCCCTACACTTAGAAAATGCTGTCCTGACAAAGCTGTCAAACCACTAATGAAAGAAAAAAGCCAAAATTCTCTGTAAAGTATTCCCCTCACACAGATCAAATGCTTGTTGTTTTTAGACCAGAGATGACAAATTTCTGTGCACCCAAAATGTAGCAAGGTCCTACAGATATTTTGTACCCATAGTACCAGAAATAAAATAAAACCTGAAAAATATATATTTGTGAATATTTTTAGGTCAAATGCTTTCTTGTTCTCAGCTTTGATTTTGCTGGTTTCTTCATTAGAAACAAAAGAAAAAATACTTTTCTTCTATCCCAGAGTAAAGGATCCACATTACTATTGCTTCTGATTCCAACATTCACATTTTTGTTATTCTTTTTTCAGTAAATAGTGGGTTTTCTTAGCATAATCAGGACTGTAATGCCCTGAAATAAAACTTTACTGGAGAAGTAACCTATATAATCGAGTTGCTATATCAGTTAGCATCTATATTTTTGGCAAAAATCATTTGTACACTTTAAAATGTTAGAGTTTTCAGGTTTATTAACTTAACATGCTGGAAAAAAGGCTGTATGACTTCTTTAAACTGCCCATTCAGGACACAGCCTTTTTTCTATATGCCACCTACTTGAAAAACATGCTTTTCCCAGATGTTGAAGATGAATAAGCAATGTACTTTTTCTTTTTCTCTTCCTTAAGGTTTTATATTTTTATATGGATATGTTTTCCTTCAAAGGATAAAGTAACATGAAGATGATCAATAACTGTATGAATCTAGGCTTGTAAAGCAGACGACACTACCTGTCTAAAGTTAGGTGATAAGAATTTCACATACTCTGTACTATATGGAGCATTAGCTTTATTAGTGTTTATGAAACTCACTGTAAAATAAACAAATAAGTTAGTTCTAATTACTCTTCAGTATCACTTCAGTTTTCTCAATAGGTGTCTTTAAAACCAGTATTAACAGTGGACAGCTTTGTGGACATTGACAAGAAAGACTTCCCATGTCTAGTGTGACATGGGAAGCATCTAAAATTTCATTGAAATACTTGTGAAAAAGCTGACAAATGGGTAAATGAGACAAAACAGAATACATAGAAAACAAGGAAAGATGGAATAAAAAACCAAATTCGATGTTAGTAATAAGACGTTCACATTTCGATGCCTGAATTGTTGGAAGGGTTCAAGAATTAAAATATTAAAAAATTGCAAGTAAGGAAAATGGCTTTGACAGGTACTTGAGCAGGTGTGGGTAAGACAGTGGAAAGGAGAGAAACTTGAGACTGACAGTGAGACCTGCAAGACCCAGGCAAAGAAACACAAGGCAGCCTTCCACACTCTTTGAGTACCAACAGCTTCTGCAAACACTTGGGTCTTTGTTATCTGGCTTGGAAGGCCAACTTCATACTCTCCCTTCTGCTGCAAACGCCGGCACCTTCTCTCAGTTTGAAAACAAGGAGCAGTAGAACAGACTAAATTTTTATATTTGGTGACTTTGGAGTAGGGACAAAATTGTAACTGAGGAATACTCCACCACGAAGTCAATAACTAGCTCTAAGGTGTCTGAACTTGCACGACTGACTGGTTTGGCTACATTGACAAGCTGCTCCTAAGTCTGTGCAGACCTGGTTCCCCCAAGCCCACTTTCCTACCAAAACTGGTCAAGAATTGTATTACATCTGCCCAAGGATCAGACAGATCTCACTCAATTAGTTCTTTAGTTCTCATAATAGTTCTCAAACAGACTTGTTCTTGACCAAAATTTCTTATCAACTGTTACGGCCAGAGAAGGGGTTTCCCTGCTCAGCACCACCAGTCGTATCTGGAGTATTTGCTCTGTCCAGGCTTGAGCATCTCCTGTAACCCCTGGAAATGCCCTGCTTCATGATCTGGAAGCTGCTTTCAGCAGGGACAAGCCCCACACCTTTTTTTGAGCTGTGTCCTTGTGCAGAGTAAAGGGCTGGGTTCGTAGGATTCAAGGTACCCTTATGTGGGTTTTTGCTCCTACCTGACTGCCTATCTTAAGAAATCCCTGTCCTCTCTTCGATGACATTTTATCCGAAATTCCATTGTCTGCCTCTATACAGAGATGCACTAATTTTTTTTTCCATGTTTTCTCTTTAATATCCTGGTAGAAACTGTTTTAAGATCAGCAAACAGACTGTCTTCAAGCAGAATGTGTTAATAAAAAAAAAAAAGTTGTTTTTCCAAATCCATATCCTGTGCAATGTCTTCATCAAACTTGTAATAACCCCCAAACCCTAGCAGGCACAATACTATTAGCTTCATAAAACCCTTGTCACAGAGGCTCTGGCATACATTCTGAATCAGACACTTAAATGGCTTTTAGAGCATTAAGCCTTTCGGGATTCATTAACCTGTTAGACAAATCCCAGATGCAATAGAGTAGCTTTAAACAAATGCAAGTTATTTCCTTTTCAGACACAACCAAGATCTAAAAATCATATATTTTTCTGTTTGCAAATTTGGGGAATAGACAATTGTCTTTGTTAATGTCAAGGATTCTGTGAACTACATTTAATTGTGACATGGCATTAATATCATCATGTGAGTGCAGCTGTATGTAGATGACAGAATACGTAAATCCCCTTTGGAATGGACTAACACCTAGTAATCAAAACAGAAGATGAAAAATAAGCATATGGCTAGGCAACACATTATCTTCTACTGTATGCTTTAATTAGAGCCAGCTATTCAAAGTGGAAAGTTTCAGCTGTGGTGTCATAAACCTACATCATAATAATAATAACAAACCCAGACGTATTAAATTTCCTAATCTCTATGGCAACAAGCTTAGTGAAACTGAAACTTCAAACTGTAAATTCAGTAACTGCAAATTCAGATTTAAACCGTAAATTCAGTAACTTGTAGTTAAGTAAGGCACAATAAAATACAGTGAAATGCTGTTAAGAGAAACTTTTTCCTGTACAGATTGGGATTTTCCTCTTGTAATTTCTATAGCAAGTGCAATTGTAAAGAATAGCAAGAGGGCTTATTTAACTCTAAGTTTAAGAGGGAAAGAATTCGGTCCTTCATATAATTTACTGTAGCATTTCAACAAGATTTTAAAAATTTTAGTCATAGGTGTTCAGTCTTCCTACAGAAGAACCCTCTTGCAGGCAAATTGTTTTCCAAGTTGTGTTACCAAAAGAAGTCTGGTTAGAAGAGTTAGGACCTAAGCTCAAGTTGTGTTGCATAAAACGAAAAACTACTTGCATCTTCTCTGATATGGCTTTTTTTTCCAATCCAGAAATTTAAACATTTTTCAAAACTGAGCATTTTGGGATAAAGAATTTTCTTGTAAATTGGCACTGGACATGTAATGCAAATTCCAGGATTCTGCTCTCTTGCTGATGAATAACAGAACGTAGATGAGTGATTTAATTTCTTTAACATTAAATAAATTTGGCTTTGGAAAATATTTACATACCTTAATGATATCTGTTAAACTTGTCTGGAATTTTTGGGTTTGAGTGGGGTTTTTTTCTCACATTTTCTCCTTTTCATCTCCCAACAAGAAGCAATAAGTTTGTCAATGGTGGTGAATAGAGCTACTTTACTGCTGCTTTTACAGAGGCCAGGTGAGATCAACAACCCAGACAGTTGCTCCAGCAGTCACATTTTTCTCTTTCTGATATCCTACAAGCAGAAGGAAACTGTGGGGAACATTTTCATATCAGAAATAGAGAATCAAAAGGTGTAAAATTTGCCTTGATTTTATGATTTGAAATAGTAGAAACAGATGTAAAAGGGAAAGGTCTTCTCTCCCACTCCCAGGCCCCACCCCAAAGCATGCCATGTTTTACATCAGTTACTGGGTCAGGGTTACTACATTAACACGGCTGGCTCACTGAGTGATTCCTAGGAGTGGAGATGATGTGGGTGTCATGGAAACAGCAATAGTCCAGGGATAGGAGGGAAGTCAAAGCACCAGCAGATCCATCTACAGATGTATCCATCTATAGGTCTTAAGGCAAGTATGGGTTTATACAGAGGCATCAGTTTCATGAACCATTGTGATAACTGGTAACAATTTAAAATTACAGAGCTACAACTTAGTTTGAAATTATAAAAGGAGTGTTAAATATATATATTAACTTTAACAACTATTAGGTATATTACAAAAAAAAAGGAATTGTCTCCTAGAATATGAGTAACACATACATGCAAAATCCAGAAGAAGAAAACACAAGAATGTCATTTCCCGTAATAGACAGGTTGATTTTCTTCCCAGTTTTCTCCACTTTGTTATAGAGTTATTCTGCTGGTGTGGTTAGGAAACCTATGTCTGGAGCCTTTGACCAGCTCCTTACCCTCTAGCAGACTCACATGGTGTGTATCAGTCAACGCATCTCCTGTCCTTCCTTTCCTGTGTGTCCTTGAATGCCTACAATCTCTTGGGTCACACCTTCTCATGAATTTCATAGAGAAACTAACAAAAGTATTTTTTAATATATATATATATATATATGCTTATATAAATATATATTTTTTGGATGACTCTATACTAATGCTAGCACTGAGGCAGAGGTAGAAATGAAGTCAAACTGTACTTTCCTAACAGAGCTGCATGCTGTTATGGGGAGCATTTTTCAGGCTGGAAGTAACCATTCCAAACCTCGAGGAAGAGCTGCCTGATCTGCAACCTAGAAGCACTGGGGCAGCAGAACATCACTCAGTCACCCTCCAACTTGGTGGAGAGCAGGCAAGGGCTTAGCAGAGAAGCCGTAACAGACAATTGGACTTCCAGATGGCAGAGCTGACTTCATCCCTTCCTATTTGGAGGATATAAAGCTTCTGAGTGCTTACAAGTTGCAGCTTGGCTTTACTTTGCTGCAATTTCATACACTCAGAATGGAACTGAGAAGGAAAAAGAGCTGTGAGGAGTCTGCCTGCCCCGCTGCACACCTTTCCTCAACTTATTTCATTGCTGTTTAGAGCCAAGTCATTGCATATAAGGATGAAGTAAGGAAAGAAGCAAGGAGCAGCAGGCAATTGATGAAATAGTTGCCAGGTTTTTTAGTCAACTCTTACTCTGCGTACTTCTCAGAGACCTACTGCTGAAGAAAAATCTATATGAAAGAGTTGGCTATAATCAGAGGTTCATGTAGGCAAAGTTCTACCACAGGAAAGGGTTTTGCTCATATGTGATTTTCTGCCCAGAATCAAATCATATTCTTAGAAGGCCAGGAAAAAAAACAAAAAACACATAAAAAGTGTCCAGTAGCCAAAATGTTCCTATTTTCGAATACATGTCAGGTCACTCATTTGTCCCATAGATGTTCACCATATGTGAACGTAATCCTGTACCTCTTAGAACAGTATGTCACTAATGTAGCTCCTTTTCTGCTTCTATTCCCTTTCTCCTAGTGCTGTCCATTTGCTGCTGATTGGAGATTTGCATTTTCCACTGATACATATTTCCTGGATCACTATCTTCTTTGCTAGCAACAGTTTTATTTCTTATTTAATAACCTGACTCACTGTTTACTTTCCAGGTGCCCTTGCTTAGGAAGAAGCTTTGTGGGTGTGTTACATGTTCTAGTCTTTCTGAGATCCAATATTTCTGTTAACTTTCTCCTTAGCAAAGACCTTGCTCTTTCATCAAAACAGTGAATAACCTGAGTTCCCTTGCCTTTTCCTGGAAGTAGTGAGGAAATGTGGAAGGAGCATCCTCTGGCATGAAAAAGAAGAACTTGTCACCTCTGTGACAGGCTGGCAGATTTGTGGTTGACAGAAGTTTCCATTTACTGTCATATACATTAGGAATGACAGAGAAAAAAAATCACTGCTATAATGTAAATGGCCTGACTAAGCCCCAAAATGCTGTTATGGCCCTCTAGAAGAAACTGTTCTGGCTGTCATTGTAACACAGCATTGAAGCTTAAAATACCTGTCTACATTTGCCATACACGATGGCTCTCAGTGCTTAAACCAAATATTTGATCCTGGCATTCGTGCCTCCATAAACACTGCTGTCAGGTGTTTGAGTTGTAGTTACTGTCAGCCAGTATGTGCTTGCAGGCAATTTAATATGTTCTAGTCTCTTTGTGAGCTTAGCCTGGCCCACACTGAAAGAGCTTAAAGCTGGATCAACTACTCTTAAATTTGTCACAGCCTGTAGCTGAGCACACAGGCACTTCCTGTAAGCCGGCTTAAATAACTATAGCAAACATACCACGTGCTGAAGTTCAGCCTGAGAAGATGCCCAAGGAGGTAAATTGGGACTTAATTACTTTCCACAGTGAATTCTGGTTTCTGCTGTTGCAGTTGTTTTAAAAGATATGGAATCACTAAACCCATGCTTTAAAAAAAGCCCAGAACTTTTCCTACGTAAAGACATTGGTGTATTGCATCTTTCTACTCTCTTACTTGAATGGCCTTATGAATAAAATTTTTATTGTTCGCTGAAGTAGCCAAGATTTCTTCTAAGCCCTGGAGCTCTGGGCTCCCTTGTGTAAACCTAACATTAAATCATTGTTCACTTCTCCTATTCAAACAGAGCTCTAACTGATGTTTTATTAAAGGGATATGAAAATAATAATTTGGCCTTTTTGTCCAACAGCACTAGCTGTGATTCCCTTTTCAACGCAGCATACCACTGCTAATTTGCCAGTTGACTTATTCTTCCTCTCTGGGTACTCAGTGCAAAGAAATCACAGGCCCTGCACCTTTGTCATGATGTACAAGATTTACCTTTCCTATCATTTAATTTTCGAGTCTTCCAGATACTCTTTTAAGCTAGGTATTACACATGGTTGCTTCCACCTAAAACTGTAAGTTACCTTGTTACAATACAACCCTTTTAGACTTTTTTCTTCATTCTGTTGCTCCTGCCCTAATTACTGTAATATGCACATTTAATTTGCACATAAGGTTATGTGATCAGCCACTTAATTTTATTTTTAATCTTTCAACAGTTATAAGATTGGGCCTGACTTACTGTATGCATGAGAATAATTGGTGCTGGAGGTCTACAAAACGTAATTATGCATAGATGCTATGGTAAAGCTATTATTAATGAAAAGTTGGGGGGAAGGGGTTATAACGACTGTGATTTTCCCAAGGTTGAATCTTTTAGGGTGAATGGATTCTTCTGATCACGAGTTGCTTGGCTATTTAAATTATCTGGATTTTTTTATATGGCAAATCAATTTTAATATCATGGGACAAGTGAATATGTACATTCAATGCTAACTTACATACATTTTTCAACATCCTTGTTTTCATATTAGTGGTGGGAGAATTGTCTTAGTAAACTCCATATAGCTGCTGCTCAGTGTCCCCATTTCCAGCCTTTTTTTTTCTGAAAGATACTCATTAGTAAGAGAGATGGGATGTAGCTTTTCATGTCTTAGGCACCAACATGGGGAAGACAGTTCAACAGAAGGTCATTACATATTCAAGATCTGCAATATGGAAAAATACTCTTTAAAAGCAACCCATTTGGAAAGAGACCAGCCTGAAATGGTTTCATTCCCCTGGCCACAGATCCAGGTGTAAATGTACCTAACAGAATATGACTCAAGGGAGGCAGGCAACACTTGATGCAATTCCTGTGAGAAACTTTTCTCTCAAATGGGAGGTACCAAAATGGACACAGTGGAATTTTTCCTGTGTTCAGGTATTTGGTAACTGTTACTCTCATACTGCATTTTCCTGAAGAAGGTAAGGGATTTTCTCAGGTAATCTTTGTCAAACTAAGATTCCCTCTTGCCTCTGTGTTTCTCAGTGGGTAATGGCTCTTAGTTCCTTCGAACAAGGATTGCTGTCCTCTAGATTCTAGCCCTGGATGATAGGAACAGAGGGTACAGATAACATAGATGTCACTTTCTGCTTTTAATAAAGAATAGACAAGAATTATTTCACCCTCTTTCTTGTTTAAATCCTTGCAAATGAGAGCAGGTATCTTACAAAAGCAAGACATTAAGAAAGCAAAAACTTGGGTGATTTAAATATGAGATTGAGATTTTGTGTTTTATGTGTCTGAAAAAAAATAAATTTGAGTTATGGCTAAAAAAACTGACCGGATCTGTGTTGAAGATTTCTAAATGAGAAGGATTAAATACTCATGTCTTAAATTAGGATAGCTCAGTCATTGCAAAATCATCTTAGTGAAAGCCCCTTGCTGATGTCAGTCAGACTCTGTGCTCCCACTAGAGACTTTCATTTCAACCAGCCCCTGACGCAGAAATGAAGGCCCTGCACCAAAATTCCTTTAGTCACTGGAGCATGAGACTAGAAGAGATCTTGACCATAACATCTCATAACTTTTTCTTGCAGCTTCATAGAATCATAGAATTGGAGGTTGGAAAGGATCATCTAGTTCCAGCCTTCTTTTTGGGGCTACTATCTATCCATATGCCCAGTCCATACATGTGCTTGGGAGTACTCCAATCCAGATAAATGATGTTGCACTTGGCTTTTTTGAACTTCACGAGGCTCACACAGGCCCACCTCCCAAGCCTGTCAAGGTCCATCTGGATGGCATGTTGACCACATCACACAGGTCGGTGTTGTCAGCAAACTTTCTGGGGGTGCATTCAATCCCACTGTCTGTGTGTCTGACAAAGATGTTAATGCTTGTCTCAATACCGACCACTGCAAAATGCCATTCATCACTGGCCCCCACTTGGACATTGAGATGTTGACCACAACTCTGAATGTGACCATCCAGTCAATTCCTTATCCACTGAATGGTCCATCCATCAAATTGGTGTTTCTCCGATTTAGACATGTAACTTCATGTAGTTTCAGAATAGCTTCCAGAGAGTTTAAGCAATAAAATATCTCTATGTAAATAACCTTCTTTCTAGACAAGCAAATCTGTATGTGGGATGTCTTAGCCACAACCTCCCTTCACTTCAGCATGAGACAGCAGGAATTATATCCTTTTTATTAAATTTACTGAAAACAGAAGCCTGAAGTTAATCTGATCAGAAGTCACAATATGATGCCTCTTCCTGTGGTGTTTGACCTCCACAGTAGCTTTAGTAAAGTTGTGGGAACTTTTCACGTCTACCAGAGCTAGTTGTCAATCTTAGCAGCTACAGTGCTTCACTTGACACCATTGAACAGGCTGTGCAGAAGAAACATAGCATAAGCTATCAGCACGGGATTTTTTTCACTGCTTGGTTTTCAGATGTGAGCCTAAAGATGCCAATACATATGCAATTTCTGTGCAAACACAAAGCAAAAATGCATGCATTTTATGCATGTTCTTTAAATAGCTTAACGTTTCTGGATACTGAGTCTGCTGCAGCAGCACAACCAGTATGCAGAAAAATACTGTGTTTGACTGTATTTTGCTTAATTATACATAAAAAATGCGTGCACAGAAAATAACTTGGGTTTCTGTGAAGTTTTTTTACCTTTTGAGCGCTTCAGCAGGCTCTCAGATCTTCATAATTATTTGTCACATGGGGACTGACGGACATCAAAAGAGATCAAACTAAGCTACTTGCTTTTCAGGTTACCATCACTTCCTAGAATTGCTGAATCATAAATAGATATTAAGCATAACAAGGTCAGGTAACTAATCAAAAAAATATTGTAGAAGGTGTTAGGGAGTTATGAAAATTGATACAATATTAAGAATTTTTTTTTTTGTCTGGTGTCAAATTAATGTACACTTTTAATAGGTAAACCTTTATTTGTCTTTAGCAGGATCATTCAATAAAATTATAATCAGGCTCAGGACACTTCAAGGAGACATTTTAAAAAATAACATCTACTATATGTATTTCAATATCAGTGCAAGCTGGTATGGCCTAATCATAACCTTTCCTCCTTGTTTTAGTATGAGATTGCAGGAATCAGGTCCTGTATTTCCCCACAATCTCTATAATTACAATGGAGTGATATACTGTGCATGCATTGGATGTGTAAGGCTATCACACTACCAGCAATACCACATTAAACAGTAACACTTCTAATCAACTTTCACTTATGCATATGTACACAATCTTTGTGGTTATGAATAATGTCAGAAACCTCTGATATCCCTTTCAGAACAAATATCCATTTCACTTCCCCTTTTTTATGATGGGAATTCTGGGAAATAGAAGAACTCTTAGAGTCTAAAAAAGATCAATTTCCTCACTCCTATACATCCAGTCTTTATGACAAATTTTCTGTGGTGTATCATTTTTCTCCTTGACTCACACAAGATTCTTTGCGTTTGTCTTCTTCCTTCAGTTTATCTTCCCTCTTACTTTGATCTCCCTATTTCCTCCTCATTCCCCCCAAGCTCATTATTTTCTCAAAAAATAAGAAAAAATAATATTTTCTTCCTGAATTCTGTCACACACCCACACGCAAACTCCCCACTGCCCTTCCTGTTACGGTATATTTAATGTGACTTCAGACCTAAAAGAACTTGGCCTAAGTGTAATCCCTTTAAATGATCATTACCTGTTTATAATATCTGAATGTTTAAAATAACTTCTGAGGTGTAACTGGTTCTTGGGTCTTCTTTGAAAAAGAGCAGCCTAACTAATGAATTTTATTTGCTGTATTTTTTACTCATATATTCTCTGGAAGAAATCCCTCATTCCATACATCTATAGCAGCACAGCTGTAAAAGCAATGACTTGCTATGAAGTTTGACCATGCTTCCATTATTCCATCCTCTACCAGAAGCTCTTTTTCCAGCTGCATTGTATGTACATTGAATCAGATCCCTATACTGAAATTCCTTGGCTGAATGAGCTAAATTTTATCAGTAGTGGTGTTCCCAGGGCTCCGTGTTGGTTCCAGTTCTGTTCAATATCTTTATCAATGGTCTGAATGAGGGGATTGAGTGTACCCTTAGTAAGTTTGTGGATGGCACTGTTGATCTGCTTGAGGGTAGAGAGGCTCTGCAGAGAGATCTGGACAGGCTGAGACCAATGGAATGACGTTCAACAAGGCCAAGGGCCGGGTCCTGCACTCAGGGTACAACAACCCCAAGCAGCATTACAGGCTTAGGGAAGACTGGCTGGAGAGCTGCCTGGAGGAGAAGGACCTGGGGGTGTTAGCTGACAACCAGCTGAATATGAGCCAGCAGTGTGCCCAGGTGCCAAGAGGGCCAATGGCATCTTGGCCGGTATCAGAAACAGTGTGGCCAGCAGGACGAGGGGAGGTGATTGTGCCCCTGTAATCAGCATCAGTGAGGCCACACCTCGAGTCCTGTGTTCAGTTCTAGGCCCCTCACTGCAAGAAGGACATTGATGTGTTGGAGCGCATCCAGAGAAGAGCAACGAGACTGGTGAAGGGGCTGGAGAACAAGTGCTATAAGGAGCGGCTGAGGGAACTGGTGTTGTTTAGCCTAGAGAAGAGGAAGCTGAGGGGAGACCTCATCACTGTCTACAACTTCCTGAAGAGAGGTTGTAACAAGGTGGGTGTTGGTCTCTTCTCCCAAGTTAAAGGTGATAGGATGAGAGGAAATGGCCTCAAGTTGCACCAGAGGAGGTTCACATTACACAATATGAAAAATTTCTTGACTGAAAGGGTGGTCAGGCACTGGCATAGCTGCCCAGGGAGGTGATTGAGTCGCCATCCCTGTAGGAGTTTAAAAGATGGGTTGATGAACTTCTAGGGATATGTTTAGTAGTGAACAGGTGTGATTGGACTCAGTGATCTCAAAGGTCTTTTCCAATTAGGTAATTCTGTGATTCTATAATAAAAATGACTCCTTTTGTCAGTTGTCAAAGTGGTGGACTGTGACACAGATTATGTGTTCTCTATCCTTTTGCTTCAAATTCAAATTCCAGCTAGTTCCAGGAAGTTTTGGGCTGCGCTCTACTTTACCATTGTCAATTGATCATTGTCAATGATCTTTAAGATTCATGTACGCATGTTCCATGAAAAGTACCGCAATATAACAGCATGAAATATTTTGGAAGGAAAATGTGATACTTGTTTATGAAAACCTTAAGCAAGTTGGTTTTACATATTCACACGTATTCTTTTGTGGTCTCTATGCACTCACTTTCCCTCACACATGCACATACTTACATGCATCAAGATATGTCTGAGTGGTACATTCATACCTATTGCATTCATGCATCAAATTTAATATTTCTATTAAAAACCTCTAGAGCATCAAAGATGAAGAATTTGGAAAAAAATATGGAATACTTCATTTAACTGTCTTTCTACTGCATAGTTTAAGTCTTAAAAACAAGTAAAAAATAATTCACATGTAGTTCAATGTAACAAATATATCTGCTATAAAATACAAATGACTGTCACTTCAGTAGAAAAGAAGGTTACATGATAGCTAGCATTCTCTTGTTGATATAAATCATAAGAAATTTTGAGTATATGATCACATTAAATAACAGAGCAGTACCAAATCTGGGAAAGAATTAATCTGCTAAAAGAACCTGGGGTACCATGGTAACTATTATTTCCTGAATTCACAAGTTGCAGTTGAAGTTAAAAAGATGTCCATCACTATTTATGGAAAATATCTTGTATAGGCTAATGAGATGAAGCACAAATCCATTACTTTATTTTTCATCCCAGTCCCAAGAAAATCTTATGTCTATATATTTAAGACTAAGAAAAATATTTTTACTTGTAACTGTGCTGAAAGACTAACAACTTTTTACTGCAGTGCAATACTTAATAGTTTAAGGCTTACATAAAAACCACTAATTGATAATGGCCTCTATAGGTCTTTTTCCCACCTTGAAGTGCGTATAAAATACTGACTTCTTCTACTTGTTAAATTCCCTCAAATCACTCTAAGCAGAGAAATGAATACAATGCAGTATTGTTGGTGGCTCTATTTTGCAAAAATTTGTAAAGATTAAATTGTTAATCTATTTACATATTTACATAGCTCCAGAGGTAAACTCATTCATGCCCTGCAAGTAATTTTGGTATTCTAGGATTGTATCTAAGAAGACTATTCCAGAAAGCAATGTATAGGATCTCCTTTCTGATCTAAAATGTTTGTGATGTGAAAATCAAACCTTTAATAGCTGAAACTTAGATACTTCATGTAGCAGTAATTATGTATTGAGCAGTACTTAATGTAGCAGACATGCATTTAAAATAAAAATCACTGGCAGTTCTACTGACTTTGAAGTTCAATGTGTGTCCAAGTGCTTTGCTGGGCTAAGATCTTAATTTTATTTGAAAGAAAATGTTACGGTGTTTACCTCAATAACAGTCATTCATGTATGTGAATAATACATAAATTATTAAGTTCCCATCTGTCAGGTGTCAGAAGAAAGAAGCAGACTAAAAGATCACAGAATTCCTCTTGTATAAATCTAATGGCTAATACTAGCTGGATCATTTATACATTGGTCCTCTTCAGGATTTCGCTTCTTCAAGGATTGACGCATGGCAGCCAGATGAAGCAGTTCTGGAGTCACTGCCACCCCAGCTTGGCCTTAAATCTAACAGAAAGTCTAGAAGAATGAAGGCAAACCTACAGTGACAGAGAAAGATTTTGATTATTTTATCAAGAAAGAAGAATTAATAACTTCTGTGGGTGAGACTGACCAGTTATATCTATCAGATAAATACAGAACTAATTCAAGCTGGGGATCTGTCAATGTTGTGAGGTCTTCTAGTGAAAAGGGCGATATGGTGGCTCTCACAAGGAACTGTCTTTTAGAAATAAAGAAAAATGAGGAAAAAAATCTTTTAGGTTTAGCAAACCTTCCAGAAGTTTTGCACGGAACGCCTCTACTCTTTCCTTAAATAAATAAAAAAGGCACTGCAGGGCCAGAGAACTGCTGTCCGCTCTACAGGAAAATCTGATAAATTAATTGAAAAACAGTGTTTCTCTCTTCCTTACTTACAGATTGTTTTCTGGGTTGTGTGGGGTTCATCCCCTTCTATTCAAGCATTTGTATGACAGATTCCTGTAGAGAGAACACGCTAGTGACGTAGTTATGATTTTGAGTATCAAAAGTCTAAGAGTGAAATGCAGATGACAAATCAGGGCAATTACTTAATTTTCTCTGATTTGAATGTATTAACCTCAGCACCCTTTCTGTTTACCTCAGTGCTTCACTGTTATATCCTTGAGAGCCAACCATATAGTCAGTGAAGATCCCTTACTTGTTTTTTAAGTCACAAATACTTCAGCAATGCAAAACTGTCACAGGATGGAGTCCACTTGTTTAAGACTAATAAGGACTACCACAAAACTTTGCATACATTCACTAATAAATAATGAATATAGGATTAATATATTATATTAATATTAATATATTATTAATATATATTAATATTAATATAATGAACTTACACAGGAACACCTTAGTTTGCTATAATTTTTTTAATTGAGAGGAATTAATTGAAAGATAGTATTTAGCAGTAGGATGAAAACTACTCCTGATAGATGCAGAAGCTCATTTTTGCCATCTTTTATGTTGGTCATACAGCAAACTAGTATACATGGGTTTCAGTGAAAAATAAGAAGTCATTAATTTACATGCTGAAGAAAAACACTTCATTTTTAAATACTGACCTAGGTTTTTAAAGCTATGTAATAGTACTGAGATTAATCTACCTATACCATTGTGCCTTGTTTGATGAGAAGGATTAAATACTGTGGAATTGTTTTAGCACAAAATTGTTCCTTAAGGCTGGGATTGTCATTCCTGCTTGTTTGTGGAAGTGTGATTTAATAAAATGACTATGTAAAGTTAAACTGTAATTCTCAACATAAGTATAGTTTTTGAACTATAGCCCCCCCTTATTCTCTCTGAGTTTTATGTGGGTGAAGAAAAGCCACTGACAGCTGCAACCAACAATATGGCCTAACCTGTGATGCAGACCAGGGTACTTAGCAGATATTCAAAACCAAGCCTTTATAATTGCTATTGGAATGCTTTTATCAATGTCTTTTTTTATTTCAGCACTTGTTATATTGGCTTCTTGATTTGTCTCCATTAATTGACAGTTCCATTTTAACAAAAGCATAAATATTTTGAGAATGCGATAGTTTCTTAAGCACTTGATATTTTGACAGCATGGGTCAAGGCAGAATGAGCATCTGTACCTTCTCTGCAGAGTAACTTTACAGAACATTGTTCACTTCCTGCATTACAGGCAAGTTTCATGAAGTTTCACAGTCTAAGCACAAATAGACTGCGTCATCAAATGTATAATTTATGCTGTATTACCAAGTGCTAAATGTCTCTTAAAACGAATATTCAATTTAACATTTCTGTAAAATTAACCTAAATTACAAGTTGAGCAATTCTTTGTTTTGTTCTGAATTTGCTGCCTAGCTCTTTTGTATAAGAGGAACAACAGCCTTAGCAAAAATACTGTACTAGTATTTGTTCATGCTGTCTGCTTTCTAAGGTATTACAAATGTTTCTGACAATGTTGTAGCAGAGACTGCGACCTTTTGATGTAAGCAGATGAGAAGAAAGAAAATTGAGTGCAATTAAAACTTAAAATCTTGAAAGTTTGATCCTGCAGGCTGTGCTCAGAATGACTTCCCTCTGCAGTGGGAGTTCAGCTTGAATAAACACTATACTAAGCACTTCTAAGAAACCATAAAAATGGTGCTTTAGTTTGTCCTGTCATACTTAATGAGGTGTACAGGCATGTTTCAGAAAGAGATGTTATTAATTGCCAGCATTTTTCTACACTGCTTTTTCCAGTAGTGAGCCAGAAAGCAAACTATCTCTTTCTAGTGTCCCCCTGTCTAAACACTCCAAGGCAAGAATGGTCAGGTGGTTAGAGCAAGAGACAGAACTAAGAGGACATAGGTTAACACGACCTGTTTCAGCTTTAAAGTCGTCGTGACACACAGTAGATAGACAACTTTAACTCTGTTTTTCAGACATAAATTGTCAACAGTGCTTTTCTCTTTAGTCCGCTATGCTACAGTAATGACTCAGGTAAACATAAGAGATAAAGTTTATTTTGTGATAACAGAGATCTACCTTTGCATCTTCTACATTGTATGGAAGAAAAAAAGCAACCCTGTTTTAATGCAGTGTTTAGGTAGTTTTGAAACTATTCCTGTTTAGGTTACAGGGGTTCTTCCTCTGTCAATGACAGAAGCAGTATTTAACATAAAATGTTACATATATAACCTTCAAAACCCAGAGACTTTGTGGTTTAGAAAATAAATTTTACTGCTGTAATTACCTAGAATTTAGAGATATATTTGTTATCTTAAATCTAGTAGTTCAGACATTCTGGTGGCCCAGTCAGAGTACGAAGTCAGTAAATTTCAGGGCTGGTTTTGTTGCCTGTCTTATGGAAAAGTTTCAAGCAGTCCCTCTTTTTTCCTTCAAAATCAAAGTTGCATTCTATTAGGAATCCTGCCATTCTCAGAAGGTGTTATGATTGAACTAAACAAGCATTTTACAAATATTCATGAAAGAATATTGGTATAAGCTTTGCTATATCTGTCTACAAAATCGGAAGGTATTAGAAAAAAACCCTTTATTAGTTAAGCAATACAAACAATATGCAGCAACTGTAATACAGAATTTCTGAAAAAAAAAAGACTCCTGAAGACTTTGGTACTGGTATATATAACTTTCCTAATTAAACCTCTATAAACCAAAGAACAGAAACATTTTTCCACAATGCAGGTAATAAAAAGCAGACATGTATGACACACTTCTAGCAGAAGACACATGAAAGAAACTACAACTTTGTTCCTGTTTTAAGAGAGGTCAATAATTTACATCAGATTTTGGATTATTATATTTAGTTTTTCTGTAGAAGAACTTTGTAAGGAACTGGGTTTTTTCCTAAAAAGAAAAAAAGTTTGGCAGAGAACTTTGCCTTTGAAAACCTGTATTTTTATATCATGATCCATGCTTTGAAAAGCATGTTGGATTCACAACTTTTCTGCCTCTCTGCAATTGTGTCATATTCTTGAAGGAACTACTTCCATTAAAAGCTAAGCAAAGAAAACATGTATTATAATACATGGAGTTGGTAGAGTTTATGAAATAGATGTTAATTTTATGGTGCTTGAGGTAGACATGAAAGCACGATCAAAGCCTTGGAATTGAAGTCCTGCAGCTATTTCATACTGGCTGTCTACTTGGGTTGTAATGTTCACACTGAAAACTAAAAAAATAATTTTGCTTTGTTGAACTTCATGAGGTTTCTACCAGACTACTTCTCAAACCTGTCCTGGTCCTTCTGAATAGCAGCACTGCCTTCCCCTCAGATATCTACTGCTTTCTCCCAATGTGGTATCATTTATAAACTTGCTGAAAGCAGACTCCATCTATGTCACTAAAGAGATTAAACAATATTGAGAGTATTGATCCTGGAAGGATACTATTAGTAACCAGCCACCAGTTGAACTTTGCATTGTACTTTATGCTGATCATAATTCTTTGAGCTTAATGGTTCAGCAGTTTCCTATCCATCTTAATATCCATTAATACAGTCCATATCCCAGTAGTGTGGCTAGAACGATACTATGAGAAACCATAAAAAAAGGCTTTGCTATAGTCAAGCTATGCAACACCCACTGCTCTCCTCTTGATTCCAGAGCCAGTTATTTCATCACAAAAGGCAATCAGGTCAGTAAGGCTTGAGTCATCTATGGTAAAAGTATGACAGCTACCCCTAACCATCAAACTTCTTCTTCATTATCCTAGAAATGGCTTTCAGGAGTATTTGTCTCACACCTTCCCAGGGATTGAGGTTAGATTGACTATTCGGCATTACCATGGATCTTCTTTGCCTCTCTTGAATATGGGTGTGATGTGCCTTTTATTTTTTCCCTAATTATTAGGAGCCTTCCCTGATTGCCACCATCCTTCAAAGATGATTGAGAGTGGCCTCACACACTGACATCAGTTAGCTCTCCCAGCACCCCTGCATGCATGCCATGAGGTCCCTTGGATTAGCATGTTTCCAGTGGGTTAAGCATGCCTTTACTGTAGGCACTTTTCACTCTTATGGACTCGACTATACATGTATCTTAACTTCTGTGGTTTTGGAATGAAAGACAGAAAAAAAGAACAAAGAAGTAAAGAGTTTTCTCCACTTCCAAAAATATGAATGTCACCACACATTCTTTACTAATCCACAGGGCATTTCAACCAAACTATTTCACCTAAGTTATTTGCCAAATGTCCCTGACAATAACTTTTTATTTAAATATTTATGATATTAATCTTGGTTTTAGTTAGTTTGTAGAAGGAAAGCACAACTGAGGAAATTACTTTGAAGTAGAACTAGACATTTGAACTCGAGTCCTTCCTTAATTTTCAGAAAGGTATCCAAAGAAAATAGGCTGCCTGTCCTTCTGGTTTCATCACCTAGCTTTTGAATATATTGACTAGTTTCACCCAATCAGAAATAAAATGGCAAAAGTTTTATATTTATTTAAAGTCCCATAAATTTACCAAAACAAAAGAAAATTGTGCCTATGCTACATAGAGACAGAAATAAGCGCTAATAAATCAGAGGTTTTATACTGGTCAGCTGGGTGCTGATGAGCTATCATGAGCTGTGTTGTTCATTTGTGTTGTTTGTTGGCCAAGTAGACTGCCACAGTCATCATTAGATTAGCTAATAATAGGTTTGCTACTTCACCTGAACATAGAATAACTCAACAGGTACTAAGAGATTTGTTCTTTCCCAATGCTCTAAGAACAAAATTAAACATTCCATAGACTTCTGCCCTAAACTGCCCGCACCATTTTCCATATGGACTTCATTTTTTTCTGATGGCGTGTGCTAACCTTTGACCTGCTCAAACTTCTGCTTGCTTGGTTGTATGCACAGGTAACAGGCCCATTATGTCTGATGATGACTTGCAGAAACTTCCAAGCTTATTTGTGAAGCTGCTAAATTGGCTGAAAAATAAACATTACATACATCCTAGGGTACACACTGGTGGATTTTGTGATTCTGAGGGATATGGGTCAAGCAAACAGTAAAGTCAGGACCCTGAATTTCAGGAAAGCAAAATTTCAGCTATGCAAGGAGTTAATTGATGGGACGCCCAGTCAACTGCCCTCAGGGACAAAGGAGTAAAGTAAAGTACAGCTGTAAGGATGTTTTTGATAGAGCACAAGAGCTCACCATTCCTACATGCAAGAAATCTGGCAGGAAAGGCAAGAGACCGGCAGGGTTAAGTTATGGCCTGTGACTCAAACCCAAGGGCAAGAAGGAAATGCACATGCAGTGGAAGCAGGGTCAGGTAACCTGGGAAAGGTATAAGGACACTGGCTGGTTGTGTAGGGACGAGGTCAGGAAGACCAAGGCACAGCTGGAGCTGAAATTGGTGAGGGATGTAGAGAATAACAAGAAGGGCTTCTACAGGTATATAAGTCAGAAAAGAAAGGTCAAAAAGAGTGTACCTGCCCTGATGAGCAAGACTGCCAAGCTGGCAACAATAGATGAGGAGCAGGCTGAAGTACTGAGGAACCTGGATATACATAAGCCCATGGGACTATATGAAAGACATCTAAGAGTTCCAAGGGAACTGGCTGATGTATTCGCCAAGCCACTATACACGGTATTTGAAAAGTCACAGCAGTACTTGGGAAGATCACAGAATAGATCCTCCCAGAAGCTATACTAAGGCACACACAGGACAGAAAGGTGATTCAAGACAGCCAGCAGGACTTCACCAATGGCAAGTCCTGCCTCACCAACTGAATAGCCTTCTATAAGGGACTGATTACATCAGTGGACAAGAGAAGAGCCGTGGATGTCATTTATGTAAGGGACAGGGGGCTTAGTATCCCCAGAAGTAGGTCAGAATATGCAGAGACAATTAGTAAAAGGTCAGAAAATGACTTTATTACCTCGCAATACGCCCAGGGCTCTCCAACCATGACTGAGTGGAGGTTCCCATCAACTGGCAGATGTTCATGGCGCCACCAAGATTTGACCCATGGCAAGGAGCACAGGGTCCAGCATATCTTAGCTATCATGTGTTGAGTGGGTGCGTGATTGGCACATGTAAGTGGTGGATTGGCCTAACTACTATTTGTGTATTCATATGATTGGTGAACAGTGAAGCCAGGTGCATGATACTGTTTACATTCTAGTTGCTGGCTAGAGTAAAAATAAAGCTAACTTTGCAGCACGTTTTGGCACAAGACTGTGGGAAGCCTGAAAATGTGCAGCGCCTAGTCTCCTCGTAATTATTCTGCAACGGCCGATACAATCTCTCTGAACTTCTCTAAGGCCTCTGACATGGTCCCCCACAACATCCTTCTCCCTAAATTGGAGAGATAAGGATTTGACACATGGACAATTGAGTAGATAAGGAATTCTTAGGATGGTCACATCCAGAGGGTAGTGGTGAACTGCTCAATGTCCAACGGAGATCAGTGACAAGCAGTGTCCCTCAGGGGTATTGTTCTAGGACCAGTGCTGTTCAATATCTTCATCCATGACATAGGTGATGGGATTGAGTGCACTCTCAGCAAGTTTGCAGATGACACGAAGCTGAGTGGTGAGGTTGACAACCCTGAGGGATGCGATGCCATCCAGAGGCACCCTGGTAAGCTGGAGAAGTGGGCTTGTGAAAACCTCATGAGGTTTAACAAGGCGAAGTGCAAAGTCCTGCACCTGGGTTGGGGCAACCCTCAGTATCAACATAGGTCAGGGGATGAAGACATTGAGAGCAGCCCTGTGGAGAAGGAATTTGGGGTCCTGGTGGATGAGAAGCTGGACATGAGTTGGCAATGTACGCTTGCAGTACAAAAGGCCAACTGTGTCCTGGGCCACATCAAAAGAAGCATGTCCAGCAGGTGGATTGAGGAGATTCTGTTCCTCTGCTCTGCTCTGGTGAGACCACACTTGGGGTACTGCACCCAGCTCTGGAGCCCTCAGCACAGAAAAGACATGAACCTGTTGGAATGGGTCCAGAGGAAAGCCACAGAAATGATCAAAGGGCTGAACACCTCTGCTGTGAAGAGAGACTGAGAGATTTGGAGTTGTTCAGCTTGGAGAGGAGAAGACTCCAAGGAGACCTTATTGTAGCTTTTCAGTACTTAAAAGGAATCTTATAAGAAAGATGAGGAAAAAATTTTTAGCAGGGCCAGTAGCAATAGGGCAAAGAGTAATGGTTTTAAACTAAGAGAGGAGAAGTTTAGACTAGATATTAGGAAGAAGTTTTTTAAGCTGAAGGTGGCAAAACACTGAACAGGTTGCCCAAAGAGGTGGCAGATGCCCCACCCCTGGAAACAATCAAGGCCCGACTGGATGGGGCTCTGAGCAGCCTGATCTAGTTGAAGATGTCCCTGCACACTGTAGGGAGGTAGGATTAGATCTCCTTCGTGGTCCCTTGCAATCCAAACCATTCTATTATTCTATGTCATAGAGAGATGATTTTCAGAGGTAACAAAGTATACAAATGCTGTGTTTTGGAATATTTCTCCACTGAAAGATTCGAATCCTCTCATATCTTCAAAAGTGAGTGCCTTTTCACAGTTGCTTTTACATTTCATACAGGTACATAGAATAATTTCTTACAAGTGTCCACCTAGTGTACAGATGCTGAGCATAAATGAGGGGAGTAAACTATTATCATACTTTTTTCCCATTAACATCAAAGACCAGACAAAGCACTTGCTCTCCACTGGGAAAAGCCTACCTCTCCTCTCTTCCAGTCTTAGTATCTTTCCAGTTTCTACTTACCTCACCATGGACCTAGGTTGCTATTTCAGTAAGGGCATCATAGCCTGCATCTATGTAACAGTATCTTAGCACTGCTCACTGCTGCCTCCTGGTTTCATTTTCCATTAGAGATGAGCACGGTGTGGCTTGCTCTTTAGAGCCTCTTGCTCCTTAGCTGCTTGCAGGAGGTAGGCAAGACTGCCTCAGAGCAGGCACAATCAGCTGAGGAACTCCCACACACATAGCTCCCAGGATAACCATCAGGCAAGCTACAGTCCTCTGTCCTTCATCAGACCTATAAGCACTCACCAGAAGCAACATCATGATGTTTTCTTTAATGAGCTTGAGGCAAAAGCAGAACTACTTTCAGGCCACCTGTCCCAAAAGTCAGTTGCCTTTGCCCTACAGCATCATAGCAATGATGGACTTGCAAAGATGACAGTCCCAAGGAAGACTCACTCTAAGTCTGGCAACACCATACTGCTATGATAGCCATCTAACTGCCTAAAGCAGATAAACACACAAACAAGCACAAATCCATTTTTCACTGCCAGGAAGAGGATGCCAAAAAACTGTTCTCAGAAACACAGCAAGTAATAGTAGATATTTACACAGCGCTTATAGTTTATTTTCTTTGTGATTTCTTACATAAGTACACCATATGTTTGATGTACAGGGTCTTATTCTCTGGCCTTTGATCATTATATCCTTGTCAGATTCAATGCCAGTTGAGCATTTGCTTTCCTAATGTCATCTCATTGTGCCAGGACAGTTTTCTCTCTATTCCTCCTGGGCTACCTGTCCCTGCTTTCACTTTTTGTATACCCACTTTCATGTTTGAGTTTTGCCCGGATCTTCTTGTTCAACCATGCAGGCTTCCTGGCTTTATTGCTCATGAGGATAGACTGCTCTTGAGCTTGGAGGAGGAGATCCTTGAACTTCAACCAGCTGTCTTGGACCCCTCTTTGCTTCGACTCCTTATCCCATAGGACTCTCTCAAGCAGATCCATGAAGAGCCCAAGGTCTGCTTGCACCTGGCTCTAGTGTTCCTCCAGCACATACTACGGTGGTTGAAGCTTCCCTGTGAAGACCAGTGCCTGTGAATGTGAGGCTACTTTCAGCTGTCTGTAGAATTTACATGACTGATGAGAAAAGACTAGGAGAATAGGTTTGTTCAACATTAAGGGCAAAGTCCACAAGGAGTTTTAATGGTTGCCTCCAACTGCTGAATGGGAAGGTGTAGAGAAAATGGAGCCTGACTGTCCTTGAAGATGTACAGTGAAGCGAGAAGCAGAAACAAACATATGTAGGAATATGAGAAATTTCAGTTAGCTAAAAGGAAAAACTTTTTCACTCAGACCATACTTAAGCACTCAAATGTTGTCCAGAGAACTATTAAATCTTCTATTCTGTTTTTTTCCAAGATCTGACTGGACATAGCCCTAAGTAAGCTTATCTAATTTGACCTACTTTAAGCAGAGAGCTGTACCAGATGATCTCCAGTGGCCTCTTCTGACATAAATTACTCCATAGCTTCTATCTCACTAACACAAAGCGAAAAGTGAACGACTGCTTCCAAGTCTCCAAGTAGTTCCAACTTGTCCCAAGCAGTTCACTGAATCTTGGATTCTGCTACACTAGAAGATTTAGACCCTGCTAATGGAGCCCGTTACCACCTACTGATACAGATTCTTCTAATTAATGAAAACTATTTGAACGTACTTATAAATGACCGAAGAAGAAGCACATAGGTGAAATGAGAAAAGTTGAAATAAGGATATAAGGCTACTGTGCACATAACACACAAGACAAACACGCAGTTTGGTCTTTCTCTGTTCAGGATGAAAATACTATCTTGCCAGACATACAGTATGCCTGATTCAAGCCATAATAGAAACATTTACAAGCATATGAGGAATAAAGATATGGTGTGTATAATATAAATTTTAGAAACCAATCCTCTGTAGGTGGTTATTATCTATGTTGCATTAAAATCTGTCAGACTATGTAAGAAGTTGAAACTTACTGTTACAATGGTTTGCATAGATGGTGACTGGCACTTAGATTGTCAAGTTCTGATGAATTATCACCTGAAGTGAGAAGGAAGCTGGTTTTGGGGCAGAAACTTCAGCCTTCATAGCTGAAAAGAAACAATATTTTCATGTCTATTGACATGTGAATTGCTTTTCGCAAAATTTGACCCTCTGATGTTACTCAGACGACCTGAGTTGTATACTAGACTTACTGAAGATTAAATTGCTCTTGGCTATGACTTTCTTCTATTTTAGCATGATGTTTGCACTGGTTGCTTTTCTGTTGTATCTTACTTGGTACTAGGAGCTGAATAAGTAGCACAGCACTTTCTGCGTAACTAAGGAGGTGAAGCCACGAAACTTGATATCCCAGCTACCAATTAAAGACTACTAACAAATCAGTAACGCAAATATTTTTGTATCCTGACCATGAATTCCTTTAGAGATTCTTATTCCCCAGCCTCCCAATGAGACTCATTAAGAGCATGTTTTCTGGATTTTATGTAATTTGACTTTTTAAAAACTAACTTGCTTACAAGTTTTTGTGGGATTTCAAAATCATTAGATTCCTCTAATGCATAATTAAAGAAAACTATTGGTGATAGGAAATCTGATAGTTATGACTAGCAGATAGAAGATACATCAGAGAAGTTGATCATGTCATTAAAAATGATAAAGCTAATTGACTTAATCAGCAAAGCTGACCAAACACTGATGCGCCTTAGTGACGCATAAATGAAGCTAAAAGCACTCATGAGAACAGTTCACCTGAATGAAGTAACTTGTTATAGTTACAGGTGTTGGAAGGAAAAGACCCTGCAGATAATGTCTATCTCCACTGAACTAAGCCAACTAATCACTCTGATCAGGGGTGTGGAGGGCAATTAGACTACATAATGTCATAACAAAATCCTCATTAGCTTCCTATCTATATGTAATAGAGAATTTAAAATTTTCTAAGGAAACTCAATCCATCTTTATATATTATAGCATTAGACAAACTGTGAGGAAAATATATTCTTCCATAAATGATTTTAAACACTGTGGCTATGACTAAAATATTATTCACTATAATATATAATCTTTTTAAAATCAGAAGTTCAGCTACTCGAGAGAGCAACATATATCTGACTTCAGTAAAATGATCTACAAAATCTTTGTACTAAGGGTTAAATCATAAGTACAGGTCAACCGTTTAACGCCTATAAAACACTGTTTTTAGTGATCCCCAAAAACCAGTGTCTATTGTTTTTTTTTTTAATATGGCTGTAAAGAACAAGATGAAATATTTACCTTGTAATGCTCATGCCTGAGCTTGTGTGCTAACATGCTGACTATCCATCTTGTTAGTTCAACCGTGGGAACCTAAGCCTCTTCTCACTTTATGAAGAAAAATGAGCAGGGAGCTCGGTGGGTGGAGGAGAGGCAGCTTTCCTCTGTGGCACTGCACCAATGCCCTGTGCTCAGCGTGCAGAGTTGATGAACCCAATATGCAGGTTCCTGGAGCACCTGGTAGGGCATATTGAATTCAGGATCCCTGACCAGAATCACAGGAGAACCTTCCAGGTTTAGTAGAGAGACTGTTAATTCCAGAAGTGCTCCTTGTTGAATTTAAGACAGAAAAGCAGGCCCCTCATAGGTATGCCCTACCAAAGGTAATATGCCACCTGTTGGTTCTGACTTCCTTTTTCCTTGCTCTTATGTGTAAACAGGAGGGAAAAACCCTGCACTTGGGATGGAAGCTGTGGACTTGTAAGTGCTGCTGGACTTTTAAGAAGGAAAATGTTTTATTACGGACAAACTAATATAGCTCTGTGAAACTAGTAATGCAGTTCAAGAAGAAGAAGCCTCCTGGAAAGATTTTGACAAACCTAGACACTGAAGCAAAAATGTTTAAGCAAAGCAGAGCTACCTGCCCCTATCTCTCACTGCATTTCCCAATTCACGCTAAGCACCTAGAATAAAACTCTTAATTTTGCTGTGGGATATGACAAACTTTAACATCCACAAGGCACAGCACGCTTTCCCGACGAACCCCCAAGCGGGTGACCCTAACTACTCACTCCTCCCCGCTAGACACACGCCCCAGCACCGCACCACCAAGACTACCTGCGGCCAGCACCGCGGCCGCGGGGGGCGGGCGGCATCGCCCCGCCCCAGCCCGCCTCCACTACCCCCCTCGTGGCATCTCCGCAGCATCGTTAAAACTAAGGGCGGGCGGAGCAGAGAAAGCAAGGGGCAAGAGCCGGCGGGGTCCTGTGGCGCCGCCGCGGGACCATGGGGCAGAGGCGACGGAGCCCTGGGGCGGTGGAGCGGGGCTGCGCCGCCGAGGGAACTGCGGGCAGCGGCCGCGGGAGGCTGGCGGAGTCCTGGCGGCGGCTCAGCTCCCGGCGCGGCTCCGCCAAGCGCTCTGGCTCCTCCGCGGCCGCGCCGCCGGTGAGTGCCCCGCACTGGGACCGGGACCGGACACCTCGTGCGTCCGGGCTGCAGGTGGGGGTGGCGTGAAAAGCCTGTTGCACTTCGCGAGGAAGAACGTACCCACCTTCCTATACGCCGAGTCTGACTTTGTCGGTGTTACAAAGAGGTGCGGGTCTTCCCGTTGCGGATTCGGGGTGCATGCGTGTGTTTGTGTAGCGGCAGCGCTGCGCGAAGCTCCTTGGGGAGCATCAGCGCGGCTCCCGGCGCGGGAAGCAGATCCAGGGGGCTGGGAAGTAACGGCTTGAGACTTGTGCTTGCGTTGTGTAGCTGGGGAGCAAAGTGGCAGCTGTCGTAAGGAAGGACTTCAAGGCAGCTGGGCCAAAAACGTGCGGTTGTTGGGAACCAGAGGTGTTCTCCGTGGTGGTGTGTCTGCCTTCAGCCATCACGGTGCGATGTGTCAAGAGCCTCAGAGGTGGATGGACAGACATCTTGATGGGGACAGATGCCACGGCACATAGGTTAAGTGTCAGGAGAATGAACTTCTTAGCAAGGGACATGGGGAAACTGAGAGAATAAATTGAGTATTCAGAACCATAGTGGTAGGTGCTGTACAAACGCATACAAAGAAAGATTTTGGATTAACTGCTTTTGGTCCAAGTACAGCCTCAGTCATCGTGCGTTTAGAAACAATTTTATGTGACCGTACTGAAAGATGACTCTTTGAGGTCTGGAGTGATATACCTTATTCGACAGATCAAATGTGTTATTTCAAAAGGAAACATAGATTTATAAGCTTTTGAGCTAGTGGGAAGATGCCTACAGGTTGAATGCTAGTTGGGGAGATAACAAGGGTGTTGAGACCTACGGCAGAAACGATGCCATGGCAACAGGAAAGCATCAGAGAAAGTAACAATATTCTCTTACGGAGAGGGAAGAGGAGGAGCACTGTATTCATCTGTACCATGCTGATTAAAATACTAACATTTAAGCTGTTTTTTTTTTCTCAGAATACACTAATTCTCTCTTCATTAGCTGTCTTCAATGTAATTCCTAGGTAAGGGTTCCATGACCAGAACACATAAGAAAATGCACGATGCAGTTGAGGACTGGGTATTTTTTGTAGAGCTTGCTGAGTTTCTGCTGTTCTGAAGTGATTTACAACAGAGATGAATTCTTATTCCATACAGACCCCTGAATGAGATTCAAGTTGCAAGTATTTGGCTGGAATTGGAAGTCTGTATTAATATTTGATTAATCTTCAGATTTCCAGAATCTTTCTGAATGGAAGAGTAACTTCTTCCTGTTATTTTCTCTAAAGCAGTACTAAAACTGTGCATTTGTACTAGTGGATTTGCAGTACCCTTAAACTACTAAATTCTGTAAGTGGCAGGACAGATGGGAATGGTTGATTATGAACATGTTTTGTTTGTTTATTGTTAAATTTTATTTTGTGTTAGTTTTTAAAATAAATTTTGTGTGTGTGTGATTTGGTATCTATTTGTATTTTCTTCATTTATGCGCTTTTTTTTTTAATAAGACATTATATGATTTCTGGAGTCACATTTCACTAAGAATAATTCTAGGATTATTTTCCAAGATAATACCAGAACATACTAATCCTTAAGGTATTTACCACCACCACCCTTCTTTTCCTTCCCCCTTGCCTCCAAACATGTAAGAATTAAATCTTTTTAATATTAGCATTATGGCCCCTGACAGCCTTGCCTCAGTGATTTTTTTTCTTATAGTAACTTTTATTTGTCTGTCACAGTTTAGTTTTTAAACGTTGTCATTGGTTTCAGGAGGACTTCTGGGGGTCAGTGATGAAGTAGGAGGCTGGCATAAATTATGTTGTGCACCTTTTTTCTTTTTTCATGGTTACTCACTAATCTTATCTTAATACTGTTGTTCTGAGGTGTCGGGTGATTTCTGTGCCATTTTAATTAAGAAAGGCTAGTTTTGATTGGTGGTGTTAGTCATCTGTAAAGTGACCAGGATGTATGGACTTACTTTCTTTTATTCCTTAATCAGGCTAGCATTAATAGCCTTTTTTAAGTGCCACAGGACACTCCTATGTGCAGTTTTGGATAGATGAAAGATAATATGGGTAATCCTTATGCATCTACTTGAAAAAGTAGAGTATTGCTTCTTTAGAGCAATCTCTGGGGTTTAACCTATGTGGCAAACTTGAGATTTATTAAAAAAAAAATACAATGTAACCTGGTGCGTGTGTGTGTTTTGCATGAAGGGTTGCATCTGAATGGCTTGCAAACCTCTAAGTAGATGTTGCTGTTGTGCAAGGAAAGGAAAATTCTTCCTGTTGAGAAAATAGTTTTCTTCCTGTTAAGGCTTGTATTAGGTTTTAGGTCAAATGCAAAAGTTTTAAATAAGTAATTGCACTTTTTCGTTAGTAGTGAGAATAGTTATGGTATTTTTCTGCATCCTTGTTATCAGGTACTCTATTAATTTCTGAATTTTCCAACTTTATTTTTCTTCACATGATTGTAGAAATTGGTTGTCCTGATGTTTCATGCTTATTCAATGGAAAAGTAATAAATAATTATCCTAAAAGTTGTCTCTTGGTTTATTTCGTCAGTTGTTGGTTCCTGAACAATGATTTGTAGTCTTATTACTTTACCAGAACAGTTTATTTAAAAAATTTTATTTAGCATGCTTTGATATTAGTCCTTGAGTGATAGAGAGTTGTTTTATTGTCAAGACCTGAGGAAGGAAGGGATATTTAAGAAAGAAAAGGTTTGCAAGAACTGACATTGGCTATATCACACATGTGGCTGCCTTGTAAACAATCTCTAACTTTAAAATGGTCGTTTATAATGTGCTGACCCCAGTTATATTTTGAGTAAAGGGATTACATATTGGGGAACACAAATATGGCTGTTGTTTTAGAAGTGAAGCTTTTTCTGCTGCTTTCAGCACTTCATCTGCTTGTGTAACTGGTAACAGAAAGCTGAGTGGAGTCCCTTTGCTCAAATTGGTGAAAGTTTTGTGATTCAAAACAACAGATCATATTTTGGATAATGATGAATTTCTGCCCATAAAGAGGAATGTCTGGCTTCTTTCTGTCAGCTTCTTGAGTGCCATTTGTACTTAAGGCCTCTGAGTTATGAGTTTTTCAACTTATTTTATCCTGGGGCTGCACAATATGGGGTTCTAGTTTAGTAAAAAAAGAGATAAATTGTTATTCTGCTGTATGGTTTCTGATTACAACAACTTTTTTCTTTATTGTTCAAAGATAATAGGATTTTCTTATTGTTTTTGAGCTGGATTTTCCCACGGAGTATTTACAGTAGCTCAGAAACGATACGAGAAGGAAGAAATATACAAACACATAAAATATGATTTTTCTCTTTTATTTTGCTTTGGCATCAGTGAAATCACAGCTGTAAACCAGGTCATTGGTTCTGTCCTGGAGAATGAAAATCAAATGAGTTAAGTACAAAAAATTAGCAGGAAGAAATCAACTACCTCATGGCAGAGCTGAGCTATAATTAAATGTGTATTTGGTTGGTGATCAGTATATGTACAGTAGCTGTCACCCAGTGAGTTTAAAGCTGGATTTCAGAGTGATGTTGTGAAGCAGATTAGGGCGCCTTGAACAAAACTTAATTTCTCCTCCGAGTTCCTCATTTCTGAATTTAAGAAATGAGCTGTCTTTCTCATTTATTGTGGCAGAAGTGTCTTTGCCAAGAGGCTGGCCAGTCTGATGGGGAGATTGTTAAACTAGGAGTGATATGCAAGAGAGATTACAGCTCAGAGTTAAGTGAGAAAAGGGTGAAGCAAGGGCAGAAAGCAAAAGTGCAAGGTGGGGAGAACAAGGCAGAGCTCGGACATGTTAAAATTGCGCAAAAGAATACCCATGTCCAGTGTGTGCACACACACACACACCATAAGAGTGAGCAAGATTGATGAGAGCTGAGCAGGTGGTTATGGAGCTGCAGCATTCCTGGGATACCTGTAACGTGGTGGGATAGCACATGTGGCTGGAGTGCTGCGACAGCTGGAGGTGAGCCTTTCAGGAGACATGGGCAGGGAAAAGGAGGAAGAGGCTGCCCTCCATGTGAAGGAGCAGCATGAATGTGTCGGGCTCAGCTATGGGTAACAGCTTGTGGGTCACAGAGGAGAGCTTGCTAAATACGATGCTCTGGGGGAATGTTACAGACCTCTGACCAGGACAATGAAGCAGATGAACCATTCTCTGAAAAACCTGAAGAAGTCTGTGTCACAGACACCCATCCTTATTGGGTACTTTAGTGTATCAGGACACCAGCCATCCAGGAGATTGCTGGAGCGTGCCAAGGATAATTTCTTGTTATCAAATGATCTTCTTGTCCTCGTGCAGCACACTGTGCCAACCTTGTCCATAGAAAGGCTGACCCATTTTGCTAATTCAAGCTATTAGAGGATTTTCTTCCAAGGAAACAACAATTTGTCTGTTCTTCTGGCAAGCAGAAACAATGTTCTTGTGAAAACTTCTTGCTGCACTTTTAGATGAAGGCAAGGCAGTCCAAATGGTCTAATTTCTTGTGACTAGTGAGCACTGCCACAGGCCCATGCCTTAGAATTTGTTGGCTGAACTTGTCCTGCAGCCAAAGAATATGGTGCAACATAAACACAACCTGAAGGCCAAATCATATGTGCAGTGCAGCACAGCACGGGCTACGATTAAGTTGAACTGGTATGTGGATCACTGACACCTTGATATGCAATGGCCTCCTGGTCAGGATCACTACAAGTAGAGAAGGTAACACAATGACAGCAGAGACAGATAAGGCAGAAGACAGGTCTTCTCCATTTACTTTATTGTCACAGGGTCTGCAACACCTCTGTGCTTAATGATGGGGCTGAAGTGGAAGATGGTCGAGTCAGAGATTGCTCAGGAGCACTTGACCAGCATAAACCACTGGGACCTGTCAGGCTGCACCCCAAGGTGATGAGGAACATGGCTGATGCCCTTGTGCAGCTGCTCTCCATCTGTTTTCAAAGGTCACGGAGTCCCCAGTAACTGAAGAAAGGCAACTGTCACACTTGCCTTCAAAAAAGGGCAAAAGCCAACCTGAGGAAACACAGGCCAACTGGCCTTCTGTCAGTCACAGGTGAATCAAGGAGTGAGACGTCCTAAAGCCTGTGCCTGGGCACAGCAAGGAGAAGACAGTGATGGGGAGCGGTTAGCAAGGATTTTTTAAATCCCAGCTTTCTTCTATGACAGACTCATGGGTATGAGAGGAGAGCAGCAGGTGGTACCTACTCGTGCTCTAGCCAGGTTTTCAGTACTATCTCTGCCAATATTGTACCTGGACTGGGACATTACAGTCTGGGAGGGAGGACTCATCGGTGGATGAGGACTTGGTTAGGTGGTGGGCTCACAGCATGATGGTTGTGGTGTACACTTCCTGGAGGCTGGTATCAGATGGGATCCTGCAAGGTCTTGTGTGACGTCGGTCCTGTTCAACATCTTCACCAGCAACCTAGAGGAGGGAATGGAAGGAAAATGCAGCCCTGGGGAGGGACACTTCTGGGCCTTGGTGCTGGGTGCTGCTGGGTAGCAAGCTCGAGCTGGGGCTACCCGTGTGCCCAGAGAGCCATGAGGGACAGTGGTGCTTGTGGTGGTGTGATTAGGACATACCCCAAGAGCCAGGAGAGGGCAGGGAATGTCCCTTCTGCTAGTTTGGGTCACCTACACAAGAACAACATTGGTAAACTGGTAGGAGATGAGGGGAGGCCACTGAAGTAGTGAGGCTGGAGACCTTCCCCTGCCAAGAGAAGCTGCAATAACAGACTGGTTGAGCTGGTTGAGCTGGGGTAAGCAATGGCGTTGCAGACACACAACGGCACCCTTGGCACTGATAGGAGAGGATGGTGGGGTGGGCTCTTCACAGTGGTGTGTGGTGGGAAGATGAGAGGCAGCAGTACAACCTGAAACACGGGAGGCTCATTCTGGAGATAAGGAGAAGCCTTTTACATAGAAGGGACAGCCCAGCAGTGGAGATGGGGCTTGGGGAGGGTGAGCTGTCTCAGTCCTTCATCCAACTGTATGAAGCCCTGAGCAGCACAGCCTGATTGCCCAGCTGAACCTGCTCTGGGCAGGGCCTGGGTCTGGAAACTTCCCCAGGTCCCTACCAGCCTGAGTTATCCTGGGATTGTGTAAATCAACATTTAAAAGTCCTCTGAGATATAATTTACAAGATGAATGAATGCTAACATGTATAGTACTCTTGTCTATAATATTAATTAATTCTTGAAAAACTTAGAAGCATGCCAACAGTGGTTATCAGAAGTGAAAAAAAAAATCTTAAGCAAAAATACTAACTCTAGCCCAGGGCAGAGACTATTAAAACAATCTGAAAATATTGTAAAATGGAAAGTAACACTTTATCTGGCAGTTCTTCGTGCACTTGCACATTACTCCTACAGACCCCTCGCCCAGCCCCAGTTCCTCATTGCCTCCTCCAGCAGGAGGATTTAGCTCATAGGAGCTAGCTAAAAGCAGAAGTCCGTTACATTTGAATGTAATATTTTTCTGGTTATTTTATTTTCCAGGAAGCATAGTAATAAAATGTTCAATAAAAATGGAAACCAGAAATCTCTGTCAGTGGTGTGACTGGGAGATGAGGTGACGGTTTGAGTGGGTGAAGCCTACAAGAGGTCCTTGTGCAGGTTGCGGGTCAGATGTGCTGCTGTGGGACTCACATCATCAGATGAGATGTAACGAATTTTATTTTTGATCTGATTTTATCATGTTTGAAGAAAATACCTGGTTTTATCATGATTTTTAGGAGGGTCTTGGTAGCTGAAGAGAGCTTAAAATTCTTTGCACGAATGCTTTGTGAAAAATTGAACACTTTATCTAGCTTTTGTTTAGGTAACTGCTGTTTTTTTCTTCATTTTGGCATCTATAAATGGATTTTTAAAATATATAGTGGAGTGTTTGTGATTTTTTAGTTTGTTTCTGTGCGCTGTGTATGAGCAACACTTTTTTTCTGATTGCTCGTTTGGATGGTTTAATAACAAAGCCAAGAACCAGATAGATTTCAAACTGAACATCCAGAATCAACAGACATCTTTTAAAATCCTGAGCACTTCTAATTGTATGCTGTAAATGAACTGGTGGTCTGTGACTTGATGATGTAGAGGTACTGTTGACCCTGACAACTTTACGAATATCTAAACAAGGCCCTGAAGACTTGCCTTCCTATAGGACCTTTTATCTGTAATCTATTCTGTACAGTTGCACGTCTTGCATAAAAATACTGGATTTCATTAAAAAGAGAAAAAAATTACAAACAATAATTTAGGAGTAAAGAAAAAGGAAACTGCGTGGTTGGGAAGATGAGGAATCTGTAGATGTGTCTAGGAGCATGAAAACTGTATCTACATCAAGAGATATTTTTACTTTCCACAATCTCTTTCGCAACTGAGATCTCTGTGGTCTTTTTGTGTGATATATTTTTTTTACTATTTTTTTCACCATGGAAAGTAGCTACTGTGAGATATGCATGTAGGCTTTTGGAATTTACCTGAGAGTTAGGGGATATTCTTTTATTTATCCTAGCATAATACAGCCAAGTATTTTTTAAGACAAAATTTGCAATTTTTAGTCTAACACTGGCTGGAAAGTGATACAAGTATCCTATTATAACCTATTTACTGTGTTTTACTGCAACTTGTCAGAGACATATTTAATACTTCTGCTGAAGCAACACTTAAGCAATCTTGTTACTTTTCAAAATGAAAATGTAAAAAACCAAAATCTTTTTTTCTGGTACAGGTAGGGCTTTTTTTTCTGTTGTTATATTCTTTTAGCTTTTAGATAACATATTTGTTTTAATGACATAATGCAAGTGTTGTGTAAAGAATATACGAAGTAGGTGATCTCTTGTTGCAGTTTTTGAAATTTGCCCTGAATTGCAGAGAAACTGTCTTCTTATAAAACCCTATGAATCACAGTGTCTGCAGAGGTGCAAGGAGAGAGAAATAAAAGATCGTGTCTTAAAAAAAATTGCATGAAAACTTTCCGCTACTTATTACCAGACTATAAGTGCTTACTTTTTAGAAATAAAGCATAAAGAGAACAAGTATCTCATAGTAATAAGTTAATTTGTTATTGCTTTTTATTCTGTCTTTATTTCTCATAGTTTTCTGTTAATAATAATAACTTATTTACTGTGACTGCTTTTCCCGCATTTTACTTACATATTTCATTATCTTTTTATGAACACACATTAGATAGCTAGCTTTTTATTTTTAGTGGCTGGGCTAAGCTGGTTTATAGACCAGCTCAGGGAAAATTTAGATCTTATGAAAAAAGGTGAAGTTTCAGTGATGTCAGAGTATTCATGGTTAATCCTATTACACAAGAATAAATGAATGCTTAAATATGTATGTATGTATATGTGTATATCTATTTCTCAACTTACTGGAAAATTACTTCAAAATCTGAAACCAAGAAAGGCAGAACAAGTTCCTAGGAGCAGAAGCTTATGTTTGTCTTTATAATTGGTACCCTATTTAAAGTTGCTGATGGCATTAACATTAAAATATTGTTCTGTCTATAGAATTTGCATTAACAGAATTAAATAAGAACTGAATGGCACAAGCTCCTTCTTTGAAGTTATCATCTGCATGTTTTAAAAAATTTAAGGCTCAGTTTGCATGGACTGACAGGTCTTGTGTATCCATGTACATGCTCAGAAAGTGTTAGCTATGAAAAAACAAAGTCTGTGAACTTCATGCTCTTTCAGGTTGCTTTCAAAGCCATCAGAGCCAAAGGGTAAATATGGGCCTTCTTCATCATTAGCAAAGGTGACTGTAATAATTCTGTGGACCTAATAGCGTAATATTTCTGTTCTCTGATTCCAAGCATAGACCTCCATTACTATTCCTTTCTCCTCCACAATGTGCTCTTACACTGACCTACAGGATATACTAGCACAAGGCTCTTACCTTCATGTTCAGCCTTTATTCTTTTGAGTAAATGTCATTTGAGAAGGTGAAGATGTGTCCTCATACCCACCCTGATGCCTTCTTCACTGGACTAGTTGATGTGCTGAAGATGATACTGGGATCTTCTCTCTATATTAAAAGTAGCACTAATGAGAATCTAGCCTGGAATGTTAAAATTGCTGTCCTGTTCTAAAAGCTGAAACAGCTTTTAATATGTTTTATTACTATTTGCTCTAACTTTTTCCTTTTAATCTTGAAGACAGTTATTATGGAGAACCCAAATCTGCAGTAACTTTACTTCTTCGGTTTTTCTGGTTCTCCAACATAAGTCAGCATTTGTTAAAAGGATTCCCAGGCACCAGAAGTTCTTCATGGACAGATGTGGTAAGGGGAATTGCATTACTGATCCCTCAGCAGAAGGGGATGCAAAAAAGGGAATGAAACAAAAAAAGAAACGTGGCTACTGCGTGTAACTGGATGACTTAGAATTTCCAAAGGACCTGGTGAGTCCTTTGGAAGGAGAAGTTTTGGGTCTCAAAAGTTGTTATGGGAAATAAGTAATGCTGTAATATAATCAGAAGTTGTGAGTGAAGCTGGGGACAAGTGGAAAGGTCTTAAGGGAACAAGGCAGGCAAGAAAGAAAGATTTTAGTGCGCTTAGCAATGTAGGTAGATGCACTGAGGTCCACGTGACAGAAATGGTTATTTGTTCTCCCATTCAATAATCAAAATTGTGACAGGGCTGAATATGATTGACTATAACTGTTGTAGAGATTATGACCTTTTGATTTGAAGAAAATAATTCTCTAATATTTAGGTATTAGAATTATTTTGAAAGCTAATATTAAAAGCTGGCTGTCATTTATAAGGATAATGGAAGAGCACAGATGCTGTGTTCTATGAAAATACAATTTAATAACACTTGAAACTTTCAGCCTGTATGGACCAGGACTACAAAGGCTCAGATTCATCCCTGGTGCAATGCATTTTAAGTTGAGGGGATGTGCTCATATGCTGAGCATATAAAACTTTTAAATATAAGGATGTAGAAGTCTAGGGATACCAGAAAGCTTTTGAAAGGTCACAGTCTTAAAATTAATTGATGCAAGCCATTAAGGAGGCCAACTTAGTTATAATTGTTCTCTATCAGTAGATTTGACAATCTAACTAAAACTCTCTGATAGTTACTACTCTGAGGTACAGAGAGAACTTCAGAGATGTCCTATTTCACACTTTTGCATCAATTGAGTTATGATGCAAGTAAAACAGTAATGATTTGACTGTATCTCAGTCCTGGAGTGTTACTGTATAGATGCCAGTTCACATTCCAAGTAGGGTAGCACTACTCAGACTGCAGAATGAGTTGGTGAAAATCTGAGTAATTAAGAAAATGCAGGCTAGAGCAGATGGTTGTAATGCACAGCATTCTTAAATGATGGTGCAGAAGAGGCAACGGTTTTGTTAACTGAGACGTAGTGCTGTTATCACAAGTTAACAGAGAGTATAACTAATAAAATACCATAACTATTCCCAGAAGGATATTATTCAAAACCTGCTCACTGAGTAGCCTTCTATTAATAGTTTCTCAAAAAAAGGGATGACGTTTGAGTCAGTAAAGAAATGCACTTATTTTTCTTCATTGGGTGATCAGGCCCAGTCAACATATGTTTATGAAAGGCAGGTCCCGTGAGTGTGGTGTACCTGGACTTTAGTAAAGCCTTTGACACCATTTCTCACAGTATTCTGCTTGCGAAACTGGCTGTCATTGGCCTGGACAGGCACACCCTCTGCTGGGTAAAAAGTGGCTGGATGACTGGGCCCAAAGAGTGGTGGTAAATGGAGTTAAATCCAGTTGGAGGCCAGTCACAAGTGATGTTCCCAAGGGCTCAGTGCTGGTTCCAGTTCTGTTCAGTATCTTTTATCAAGGACCTGGATGAGGGGATTGAGTGTACCCTCAGTAAGTTTGCGGTTAACACTAAGCTGGGCGGAAGTGTTCGTGTGCTTGGGGGTAGGGAGGCTTTATGGAGAGATCTGAACAGGCGGGATCAATGGGCTTGCAGACAACGGTATGAGGTTCAACAAGGCTAAGTGCTGGGTCTGGCACCTGGAACAGAACAACCCCATACAGTGCTACAGGCTTGGAGAAGAGTGGCTGGAAAGCTGCCTGGCAGAGAAGGACCTGGGGCTGTTAGTTGACAGCCAGCTGAATATGAGCCAGCAGTGTGCTCAGGCAGTCAGGAAGGCCAGTGGCATCCTCAGCAGAAACAGCGTGGCCAGCAGGACTAGGGAAGTCATCCTTCCCCTGTACTCAGCATTGGTGAGGCTGCACCTTGAATACTGTGTTAAATTCTGGGCCCCTCAGTGCAAGAAAGACAGGCACTGAAGTGTGTCCAGAGAAGGGCAACAAGGCTGGTGAAGGGACTGGAGAACAAGTCTAATGAGAGGCTAAGGAAACCGGGGTTGTTCAGCCTAGAGAAGAGGATGCTGAGGGAAGACCTCATCACTATCTACAACTACCTGAAAAGAGGTTGTAGCAAGGTGGGTGTTCATCTCTTTTTCCAAGTAACAAGTGATAGGACAAGAGGAAATGGTCTCAAGTTGTGCCAGTGGAGGTTCAGATTAGACAACATGAAAAATTTCTTGACTGAAAGGGTGGTCAGGCACTGTCACAGCTGCCCAGGGAAGTGGTTAAGTCGCCATCCTTGAAGTATTTAAAAGACAGAGAGACAAGGTGCTCAGGGATATGGTTTAGTAGTGGACAGGTATGATTGGACTTGATGTCAAAAGTCTTTTCCAACCAAACAGTTCTATGAATCTATCTACACAGATGTTAGTTTGGATTTTGTTTCAGTACAGACACAAGTTCATCACTGCATACCAAAGAAACAATGGCTGTGAAACATAAGTCACTACCTTCATCTCTAATCTACTGAGTGCTACATTGCAATTTGATTGTGGTACCTCCATGGGAAAGTGATAGCAAAGTGCCTACTGCACAAAGAAGTCTCAGTTATTTCATCTGTTTTTTAAAAGGTGGAGAGGGTAACAACCAACATCCTCACTGGCACATACTGTTGGAGGCGTTTCTCATTTGAAGAGAAACTTAGAATCCTTTAAAGATCCCTATGTGCTGTGACTGAATTTTGCTTAAAGAGAAAATGCAATTCACCCAACTTGTGAAGATTGCTCTTTGCATTCACCAAAATATCCTTGTGCTTTTCTTTGCCCATCATGAACACATCTTTGTCCCACTTTTCCAGTTTCATCTGCTGTGGGATTGTCTGAATCTTCCCCAGTACAGTCTCTGTTTTTAGGAGTTAATTGTATCTAAAAATGCCAGATTTTTCTTGGGAGTCAATGGTTCATCTCTGTGTGTGTGTGTCTTCCCTGTCCTCTTCTCATGTGTTAATTGTTCTGTAATTTCCCTCAGAGCCTTTCTGCAACACTGAGGCTACAATCTCTGTGCGTATTTTTCTCTTCCCACTCCTTTTATATATATGTATGTGTATAAATATACGTAAAGTCTTTTTGAAAGCTGAGTCACAAGGATATGTTTATATTGTGCTATTTTTGGAGAGGGAATTGAAGTACTATTATACAGAAAAGCGCTAAAGGGCTCATCCCACCTTTTCATTGGGTTTTAGATCTATATACAAGTACAGGATTCTTGAAACAGTGATTCATCATGACAGTTATTCCATATCTCCTACCTACTTTTTTCTTTTCGTTCCCACAGCTTTTCCTCCTTTGTTTCATCTTTGTAGAAATGGTGGTGTAGTTAATATTGTGATGCCCAGACTGTCACCTGGATCTTTCTGAATCAGATGAATAGGAGCATGGTCTGGAGCTTCGAGCTGTCTTACACCCAGCTTGCTAGAATTGAAAGGGCTAGTGAGAATCTTCGGCACTTCTCTAGATAGTCAGAGGTCTTGTAAAATAGACCAAACCATTTATTGTTTAAACTAGAGGCAAGACTTAACAAAGTGCTTGTCTAAATATGTTTGTCTGTTTGTTTTTTTCTTTTCTATTTAAACTTGTGGCAAAGGTTAAAAGAGTATCACGGCAAATCTGTATGAGGACATTTCCTAGACCATTTCCAGCTGTTCATTTAGCATTGCAATAGGAGAGGGAAGGGATTCTGATACCTAGACAGAGACTGAGATAGTCTTTCATATAAGTAGTCTCATAGTCCATTTTTTTAATGTTGTGGTTTTGAGAGTATGATGAAAATATCAGGTGTATTTCATTTGCATGAAGGTTAAAATATTTTTAATTTTCAGGAGGCAGTGATTCTAAATAAATTAAATCATGCAGTCGGATAAGAGTGTTTTTCTTTACCCAATAATATGGCACTAAAAAGGTGTATCTAATTGTATCCCCTGTGCTAGCGACCTTGTGAGTATGATGTTGTCATCATAGGCCACCAGGGAGATCACAGTTTATTGTTAGCAACTTGGGGATGTGTTTTGCTAACAGCTGCATATCTGATTGCAGAATATATTCTAATGGAACTTTGATTCAGAATGGAGCTTTCTATTCAAATTAAGAAAGTTGAGGATATTTCATTGTTCCAGTAATCTGGCTAGATGAAATGCTTATACCTTTATAGTCAAATCCAGTACACTGGGAATAGGGTCTCACATTCATTGTGTGAAAATCCGTTAAGTGTTTTCTTAATTCAGTTCATTAATGTCAGAACTTCAGCTGTTGAAATTACCAGGCCTCTGAATCTTGATGTTTCTCTTAACTAGAAATCGCTGTTTTGCTGTCAGATAGGGAAGAAGGTGATCAAGTCTCAAATTTTATGAAAATCAGCTGTTTCTGCTGGAATTGACTGTTTTTCTGGTGTCATACATGTGTATCCATGCGCACAAGACTCAACATGAGTAGTAAGGGCTGGTAATAAATACACTGCTGATACAGGAAATATAGCTTATGTGTCTGGGCATTGTAAATAAGACTTCCATTTGCCTCCACCTGCCCTTGTTCAATGGGCTTTGTTATTTTTCTAGTATTTTCTAGATATCCCACAGCTATAATTCCAAATATCCTGTTGAGTGTTCAGAAATCCAGCTATATCTGGTGTATGCGTGCAGACCGGAAATGTAGCACATGCACAATAGATCTGCTTTGTCTAGAAAACAAAGAGTTTGCAAAGCTGGCTTGTGCATGTGTGGTATGTCTAGCATCTGATGCACTTGAACTGCTCTAGGCTTGTACACATATGGTGTATAGTACATTGGCTGTTTTATTCTTAAAACTCACAGTCAAGGACAGGACTTTGTCACAAAGGCTGAGCTGATTTAATTAATTCATTAATGAACCAATCCACCTAGAGAATTCCCTGGTTTCTAAATAGAAGTCTTTGTCCTAAACACAGTCCCTGATATTAGTATGGTTTTAAAGCAGACTCTTTTATTCAGGTATGGCATTGGCAAAGCCTTACTGTTTTAAGAAATGGAATATGGTCTTTATAGATTTTCCAGAGTTATTTGTCAGTATGGATGGAATGTTCTTCAAAAGAAACTTCCTAGATAAAAGAAAAAGATTTCATTTTGGGATGAGCTGTTGTGTATAAATACAATTATTTTTAAAGTTTTATTTTAGATTACTGTAAAGACCTCTGCATTTGATAAAATATGAGTTATGCACAATTGAAGAGAATGTTTATATGACTTTGTCATATATGCAAGCAATGAAGTGCAATGTTTTCACAGGTGCAGTAGGGGACCTAGTGAATTTTAAAGCATATTTGAAACAAGATAGTAGTATATTTATGTTGAATTCAAAGCAAAAAGGAAGAAAAATCTAAACTTTGAAAAGCTTAAGTTGTATTTGCTGCTTGATTTTTTTTTTGCCTGTGATGGATAGAGTTGTAAGTAAAATCTTTGTGCATTATTAGCATTCTTTTAGACACTGATGTTGTCCATCTTCTTACATAGAGAGAACTAAGTTCATACACTTCCCAAGATACTGGAGAAATATTCAAGATGCGGGAAGTATAGATAAATAGCAATGCTACAAATGTGTGTGTTTGAAACAGTTTTAAGATTATATGCTAAATAAATTGGCACAGCACCAATTTGCAATAGTTAAGAAATATATGGAGGGTGATGTGTCCTGGAAGTAAGAAATTCTTTTATCACACCAAGTCTTTCAAATTCAACATTGTTTATATCAGAATATGCCACTAAGAAACCTCATGACTGATTAAATTTAAGGATAAACAGTGCTGAAGTCTGGAAATGTGTAGTCCTCGCTGAAGAAGGAACCTTACTTTCCTTCCCAAACTGAATTTTAAGCAGTGACTTGGTATATTATGTAATACATCCTATTGTTTACTCTAAAACTTCTGGAGGGCTGACAGTGATATGGAAGAAATAGGGCATTTTAAAAATCTCGTTCAAAGGACGTAGTTTTTTGAGTGTCTGTTGCTATAATGTAGATAACCTGAGCCAGGTCTTTTGATTTCTTAAGACTTGCTCTGAGGTATAAGGGTTATAGTCATAATTTCAGGTATTTTTAAATATCAAGACAAGCCATTTACTATTTCTTAGTGTCTTTTAGAAATGTTTTTGTGCAGATGACCATTTGCTTTTTCTTTGTGTGCTTCAGCACAGTACCAGGAATGGTAAACGTCAGAAATCCTGACTTAATCATTTGCCTTGTTTCAGTGCAAGAATTGAATTGATAAATTTTTCCTCCATACAGGTAAGATGAAATTGGGAAAAGAAATATTCGTTGGAATATATTTTAAAACATAAAAATCCAAAGAGAATTTTTGTAGAGTTCTTAAGCAGTCAATACTGTTTAAAAAATGTCAGTCACATATTTGAAGTGTGTAGATGTTACAGAATAATACTGGACGCAATTAGAAAGATGTGCTTAAATAGTTGCTCTTGGTATATAATGGTGCTAGTATTTAATTTGTAGCTTTAAAAATATTTATTATAGAATTCTCCATCAATGTCAGAACCTGTCAGAAAATACCAGCAACGGAAAGAAAAAAAAATCCAATAAATCTGTTCTCAACACATAATTAGGCCTGCCCTTTAAAAAAAAGTACTGTAGCTTTTGGGAGAGAAAAGAAACATAAAAAATTAATCTTTTTGAAGGGCATGTCTCATCGCCATTCTTTTCTATGAACAAAGAAGACTGAGATTTTCATTTAATAGTCATCCTCTTGCCAGAGTTATTGTGGGATGTGTCTGCAAAACATTAGCAATAAAATATTGAAAACTTTTATTACTATTGTAGAGAAATACACAGTTTAGACATGTGTAAATATGCACAGGCTACAGTCTACCTATTGCAGCAAATGGGCTTAGAAATGAAAACTTTATAATAAAAAGCTCAAGCAAATATTTAGATTCTTCATTTCTAAATCAGATTTCTATATGTTGGAATTAATTTTACTTGAGTGTGTGCAGTGCAAAAGTGTCTATCTTATGACTTTTATATATCACATAGAAATTTCCATTTAAATTTAACTCCATTTAACAGTATCACTTGAGAACTGCTTAACAGCATAGACATACAAGGTTAGATTACAGGCTGTAGTAATAAATTGTTTTGTTTCAGCATTGATGAGCACCTCTTGCCTTGTAAGTAATGCTTGAACAGAGTCCACAGAGAAAGGGCAGATGGTGAAGATGATCTAGTGTTTGTTTTCCAGGTTTCAAGGGACCTAAACACTGTGAAGACCAATATCCAAAAATTACTTGTCATTTCTGCATTTGGCTATACTTTATGTGCTAATATACTGTGTGACTGTAGAGTCTACAATTGTAGGAAACTTGCCTGTCATACAAGGTCTGATACAAAAAGACGTGCTTGTAACCCTTTTATTTAACAAATTCATAAAATCAGCTATAAATTCTTTCAAAACAGTTCCCTTCTGAGTTGACACACAGTTGTGCATGATGCCGCCAACATTCAAAGCAATTCCACAGACCATTTCCCAAAAGGCTGTTTATCTGTATCATTTTTGCTTCCACATCTCCTGCTGATACAAAATGGGTTCGTTTGAGCACTGACTTGATCTTTGGGAAGAAGTAGTTATTAGCTAAAAACCGCTTCGCCGGCAAAGCATTACACACTGACATTTTCTGACCAAGGGTAAGAAAACGTCTGTTTGAGCAAACATCCACTGGTACCGAGTGAAGCGATTGAGCTGAGCCTTGTCTCTAACCTTGTCTCAGGTTAGAACATGTTCTGTTGCCACCTCTTTGTCTCTCCTCTCCCACTCTTGGTTCCAAAGCTATAGGGTTAGTCTCAATATTTGTTTTGTGTGTGTGTAACATTGCATATGCTAACCCTGGTGTCATGTTAGGCATGTGTATCACTGAATGCATGGAGCTGTTCTCGATATCCCAAGAGAATGAGGGCTGGTGCACAGAAGTGTGAGAGAAATGCAATCCAGGCTTCTCATTGATCTTGGATGCATCCAGTAACAATTTACAGGTAGCTTAGAAAACCCATTTCCCAATTCACATATAACTCTGCATTTAAGCTTTAGCAGATCCGTAGCCTTTCATTTTAGCTGATGCCATGCGATTCAGCTTAGGCTCTAGGGCTCCTTTGTATGAGCATGTTTTGGCCTGTTTGGAAGCTTAATCTAAGTGAGTAGCTGTTACTATTAAAGTCCTTTAGTGGCCCTCTAGTGGGGATCAGCTACTGAGAGCTTGTTTAATGTGGAAACCCCCTCAATTAATTCCATTGTTGACTCATAAGCGACAAAAAATGTAGTTTTACGGAAGTATTAATAGTAATGTTGCTGACTTGATTTTAGTTCCTGTGAGAACAAAAATTTGAAGCAATGTCGTTATATTTTTCTGGTTGGTTTTTTAACATTTGAGACTAACATTGCCCCTTTCCTTGTTGAAATTTAAGTTCCACAGTTCAAATACAAAATCAAAAGAGACCAGCTTTCATCCTGACGGCTGTTTATGCCCTCATGCTTGTCGGTCCCAGTGGCCTTCCCAGAAAAAAACACAGGACCAGCATTCCTTGAAAGCATGGAAGATTTCTTCTGCATTGCTCTGTCTGCTTCCCGATTATTTTAACTATTATGTTATGACCCTTCCTTCAGTGTATTGCTAATCACTGTAGAAGTAGATGAGGAGGGCTGGGAGGCTCAAGAAAACAAATGTGTGGACTAATACACTAAAGCTAACAGCTCCAGCACTTAAGTGGATAAGAAGTGTAACTTTATTGAAGAAAAGCACCAGGGAAACCAAAACAAGAATGTGGTGTGGCATTTATGTTCTCTAGGCAGCCTTTTGATAGCCATTTGCATTAAAGTGCCTACAGACTCCCACATACATGTATCTTTTCAGTGTTCGGCATCTGCTAAAACAAGTTAGAATTTTGAAAAGTCTTGAAATCTGACATATATTTGGCTGGAATAAACAGTGCCATTACGTAAAATTTACTAGATTTTTTGTAAAGGCAGACACTCATTTCTGATACAAGTTTGACAACTTAGTCGAATATTCATATTGAAACAATGGCAGTAAGTACTGAATACATTTGACAAATTCTACTAGCAAAGGTTGGCTCCCATCCTCTCTTCTGTGGAGAACTTGGGTTTTGTTCTCCTTTCTGTGTATATGAGGACTTCTGGAAAGATTCCAGTGTCATTCTGGTCAAGGAGACAGAGAAAGAATTTTATAACAGCAGCTTATCAAAGAGCCCAATTTAGAAGAGCTAAACCTTCTGTGTGGCAAAGTATGTCTATGTGCCATTTTCTTAGGTCATTCAATCACACCTGACTGTAATTTTTTAAAAAGTTTAGTGCTAACCATGAGCCCTAGACTTACTAGAGGTGTGTAATTTGTTTTTAATTCTGTATCCTCGTAGGAGGCTTGGTCCATCATGATTCTACAGCCAGATGCAATCTTTTTTAACCATAGTGCCTCTTCCTTACTGAAGAATGATAAACGTTTGAAGGTACCTTATATTTTATTTTTATGCAGGATTTAAAGGTCTCCATAAAAAGGCAAGGAATGTTGTAATGACAAGTATAAAAATCAGTTAGAAATTTTGTACTCCATATATATGTCAAAGAGTATAATTTGCAGGTTTTGCCCTCATTAAAAGTTCTGGAGGGACAATAGCAAAGGAACCACTTCATTGCTGTTGACTGGGCAGGACGTTGCACATAGCCATGCAGCTCCTGCAGCTGGTGGAAGGATCTTTCCTTTCAGCAAGATGCTTATTTGAGAGCTTGCTGAAATTAAACTAAACTTTTTTTTGCAGATTCTATACTCTAAGTGGAATGCAATTTAGATCTTTGCTTCCTCATGGTAACTGCAAACATAACAATAATGATCACAGATACAAAACCACACTTTGTAAGATTGCATTATTTTCCCTGTTTTCTGTGAATGTTTGCCGTTATGCTACTCATGCCATATATTACCTTATTAGGGCTCAGGTCCCCTTTTTTTCAGCCAACAGTACAGTGATAAATTTTACCACTGTGTAGATATACTTTTACAAAACTTCCAAATAAGAATTTTTAAACTAAGCAGGCTTTTAAAAGAAAAAGTAGCTGTTGTCAGACATTATTCTTTCTGGATGTCTTTTTCATTTCTTTGTTATTACTGTATCATTTGTGGAAGTTTGGTGAGCAAAATTCTCTCAGAAAAATATCCAGCCAAAACATTTATCTTACAACCTTTCTCTCTCTCACATCTTCTCCATAGCCTAGCACTTTGCTCCTCTGAAGGACATTTCATACCTTTAACAAAATGGTAAATATTGTAGAATTGAACTGATTTAATGGATGGGATGGGCAAAGGGCTGAACCAATAGGAATTAGTGCATAGAAGTCTAATCTAATCAAGCTGAGAAAAGTCTAAGATTCTTGTTTCAAAACTTTTATGCATACTAAAGGCCTTCTTACTGTAGAGGAGCTTTAAAAATTTATATAACTATTTTAATTGTGATGCATGTATACTGTGTTCCATTATACACATCAAGCTACTGTCTATTTTGGAATAAAGATTTTAGAGGTTAGGGCACTCCTAATGTTTCCTAAGCTTCTCCTCTATATATCTATTTACAGTCATAAAACATACTCAATAAAAAATATTATATAATTATCTTTGCATACTTAGCTTTAAAATTTGTGCTGGAAAGTAAATCTGCTGCACAGTGTTTTGTGCAAGGGACATGAGAAGGAGGGTTGCTAAATTGCTTATAAACGTTAATATGGTAGCTGTATTCTCCAGAGCAGAAGGTCCCTGCTGGGGCCTAATCACAAGGTAAAAAACTCATCAGTGCATTATGTATTTAAATCTAAGCATCTATATTACCTTGGCATTATAAGTCATATTTATCTGACTTTACAGCTGATTTCAGGAAGCTCAGCTGACAAGATGCAAAGTTTAAAGCAATTGGACAGTAGGATAGTAGGAAGATAAAATATTCCTCTAGATAAGGAACGAAGAGCAAAGACTAGGAGAACATTCCTTCATTTCTGTCACTAAATAAACCTGATATTCAAACACTGGAAAACATCAAAGCCAACTCAAGTATTGTTTTTTAAAAATGATCCAGTTTCTCCTATTACACAATCCATTGAAAGTAACTTCCGAAAACTAGTTGCACCATATGTATTTAGAGAAAAAATCCAAGCCAAAATAATGAAAAAAAAAACATAGCTGAAGTTTAAAGCTGTAGTATAGAAAGAAGTATAGACCAGATCACGTCGTGTGGGTAGTTTCTCCGAGAAGCGATGTTGTAGTTATAACAATGTTGTTCTAATATTGCAGCTATTTTGAAGAATATGGGGGAGAAGGTGCAGTTTTATAGTGTTTTCTTGTCTCATCCGTAATTATTAAATACCAAAGTATACATCATTTATTTAACAGGGTGGGCAAAAATTCAAAAGATTTTCAATATTGGCACCCTTCCAGGAGAAGATGCGAATCATGATATGGAGCAGATGCCTTGATTATTTTTTTCCTACAAAACTGCTGACTTCATTGTTTAATGTTGTTTTTAGACTTTGCAGTTTGACAATAGTGGTGATTTGGCACACATCTTACACGTCTGTGGGTTTGGTTTCTTTCCAGGGCTTAATCTTCATATCTATAAAGGGATGCCAGTAATGCACACATATGTCCACTCAGTCTGAAAAATTATTTTAGCTTATGATCATAATTTGCATATATGGTAGGGCTTAATTAACTATTCCAAAACCAAGAGGAAGAGGTATAGCTATTCACATTTCCTGCATTGTGTATTCTTCCTTATGTTTTTCTCATCTGGAATTGCATCTGCTGGAGTCCTTGGGACGATTAGACCTCCACTTACCTCCCATTTGCATGGCAAGAGGGAAGTGACAGCATGATTTTCAGCACTATAGTTAACAATTAACAATTACAGATGCATTTAGACAGTCCTATCTGTCATTTTTCCTGAATGTGGACAGATTGGGCCCCTGAAAACCTTTCTACACTTCATTCTGCAAGCTGGCACTCCAGAAACCAAACTCGTCTTCATAATTTATCATGCTGTTTCCCCCCAAATAACTTGTGGCAGGGTTTCTCTGAGTTGTGCTGTGGTGATGGGTGCTCAAGCATGGGCTTCCTCTGGTGATGACTCAAGGATCGCTGGAGGTATAAAGGGATTTAACAGGCTTGTGTATTTTTCATGAACTCGTTCTACTGGTGGCATAATGAGATTGTATTCTTAGTCTTTTCTGCTGTGTTAGCTTTTAAGCCATAGGACTCACAATAAGGGCGGGGATGACAGGCATTTTTTTAGGCTAACACAAATAGGCTAGAGCTCTTTTCTTGCCTGCAAAATATCTCTGTTCAATTATATTATTTCATAGCTTCTACGTAACGGGAATTGGATTTTGAAAGCACTCCCTAGACTTAGCCTGAGAAATTGTGTCATTTTAAAGAGGGAGGTTTTTGTCTTGTGAGGTCTAGATAAACTTGAATAAATCATGCTGATGTTGAGGCCCCAGTCAACTTTACTGTGACCTAATCTTTCGCAATGCTGAACTTCTCCTTCCAATACGCTCGGTAATAAAGAGTTTGCAAAAGGCCCCTCAGAAGATTTATCTGGAAACACTATCCGTTTATACCAGGTCAGCCTTTCTTACCATGTACATGGGCTTAAAATGGAGGAATATCTTTCTACTCTTATATAAAGTATAAAAAGGGAGCTGACAGGAAACAATGTTTGGGTACCATCTTGCACTTACTGTAGCTCTTGAATTTTCATATTCTTATTGTGGGGCCAGCTTGCTTTCAGAAGTTAGCATTTCTCTGGGCCAAAGTTTCATCTTGTTCTAGAACTTTTTGAACAGATACAGCCCCTGGCTTAGTTTGTGGAACCTGTTTCTGTGAAATGGCTAAGGAAAGAATTTTGATTCCTTTTCATCAATGAGTGTTAACGAAATAGCAGTAAAGTCATTATGAGAGATCCCACAGCCACAGGTATGTTGAGCTGGGCAGGCAACTCTGGAGATTGCGCAGTCCAGCTGTTGGCTCAGACCAGGGTCAGCTGCAGCAGGAATTTCCTTTATTTCACTGTGTGCCCATTGCCCTTTGTTCTGTCACTGGGAATCGCTGAGAAGAGACTTGTGTTATATTTTTTTCCTCTCCCCATTTGGTGTTTGTATACACAGATAGGTCTCCCTGAGCTTTCTGTTCTCCAGTCCTAACCCTCTCAGGCTCTCCTCGTATGGCAGATGCTCCTAGCACTTCACCATCTTCATGGCCCTTCACTGGACTCTCTCCAGTGGCTCCACATCTCTCTGGTAGTGGAGAGAGCTCAGAACTGGACACGGGGCTCTAGGTGTGGTCTCTCCAGGGCTGAGTAGAGGCAAAAGATCACCTCCCTCCTTTTGCTGACAAGAGTCTTCTGAAGTGCTCAGGTTGCCCTTGGTCTGTGCTGAGGTGTTGCTGGCTCTTGGTCAGCTTTGTTGTCCACCGGGATCCCACGGTCTTTTCTGACAAGATGCATTCCTATTAGTCAGACCCTAGCCTTTACTGGAGCCTGGAGTTATTCCTTCCCAGGGACAGGTCCTGCCATTTTCCTTTGAACTAAGTGAGGTTCCTGTTAGCCCATTTCTCCAGCCTGTGTTATGGACCCTCTGAACCCATTTGGTCTATCAGCCACTCCTCACGTATTTGTAGGTCCATGCAGAAAAACCTAATTGTCTTGCTGGAAATTAGTGGATGAAGATGACTTTATGTCCTTTCTCAAGATGCTTTAAAACTTTTCTATTTATGACGATGCTAATCTGATCCCGCAAGTTGCTTTTTTTTTTTGTTAGTATCTTCAGCTCTAGCTGTTGGATGCCCTTGCATTCAATGCTGAGAAAGACAAATCCTCCTTCCACTTTCAGCTCAGAAATCTTTAAATATATAATTGAAACAGTCAATTAACATCTGAAATTCTTAATGCTATATACTTTCTTTTTAAAGTAATAGAGGAGTTGTCTGTAAGATGTACAATAAAATAAAAAAAGAGGGGGCATTTGCTTGTGGTATATCTTTAAAGGTATTCAAATACAGACAAAGGATATTCAAGGTTTTGATTTTTTATATTGCTCATGAAGGAGGAAATGACAAAAATGTATCTTGTAGTAATTTATACTATAGGAGTGTGTTGGAATTCTGTTTGAGAGGTTTTTAAGAAAATGTTTCTTAGTGGCCTTTATTTCTGTTTCTTCTTAGGAGTAGAAGTCTGCATTTCTTCATTTTAAATAAGCAATTCTAAACTAATTCGACTAACTTGCAGTGAAATGCTCATTGCAAATGCTTGGGATGTGCTTCAGGGAAGGCTTAAGGTTACATGCTTTCTTTTCAAGATGAGAGCTGTTCTATTACAAGTTTTCACTGTTTGAAAATCTAAGTGAGATTCTAATGCTTGGATTCTAATTCCTCTTGAGGAAGAGAAGATAATTTCCCAGCTTGAATAGCAAATTTACACAAGTATATGTGAAATTAGTCTAGGCAGTTTTTAAAGTAAATCCTGCTGTTTAACTTACCTTTTTGTCTCTGGTCTTTGATTGCAGGATTCTTTCAAAGCTAAATGTAAACATGTAAAATGCTCCAGCTCCTTATGTAATAGGTATTCTCCTGCCTATGCTTCATGGCATGTTATTTACAGACACAGTGCAAAATTCTACTTCATTTTTTATTGAATTTACATGTAAGGAGTATTGCAGAACTGATGTTCCCTTTACAACATAGCAAGCCAGTCTGGTCTCTGGCTGTCAACTATGTGCTGCAGCCAGTGTGCTGTGAAGACTGTTTCCATGTTCCACTTCTAATCCAGTCAAAGTCTAGTGTAACTCTAGTGGCTGGGTGACAGCTACCCTCCTCCCCCATGTCTCCTAAAGGACCACAACAACCTCCATCCTTTCTCTCTGTTCTTATTCTCTTTGGGTATCTTTGAAGAAGCACCTTGACTCTTTAGGGAGCATCCCGGTGCAACAGCTGAGAAATCTGGAGCTTACTTACATTTACAGGCTGAGAACTGAGCCCTGGACATACTGAAAGACATATGACAAAATCTACTTCAAGGGTCTGCTATGTTCAGCCTTCACACAAACAAGAAATATAACTTCAGGGTTTTTTTCAGATGAGGTATTGAACACTGCTGACACACAGGTCTGGAGGACAACCACAGGTGACTTCAGTCGGGGACTTCTAATGGCTGAGAGGGGCATACTAATGGCTAATGAAGAAGGGAAAAATGACTAAAAAATCAGTTTGAAATGTAGAAAACTACATAGAAAGCAGTATGTGTTATGTTAATGTATACATCAGAGAGTAATGACAAAAACCCCAATACGTATTTATTAACCCAAACAAAATGTGCTAAACGGCAAGTATTTCTTGCAACTTTCTGCATATCAGCAGGTATTGGTGCCTTGTGACTTCAAATATTTAGCACTGTGTTTAGGACATATTTAAACATTGTTGTTTGACTTTGTTGACAGCTCTTCTATATGCAGGTAAAAATGGGAAAAGCTTCCAGCTGTGAGTACTGGAACAGAGGAAGGAGGAATACAGCAGTGCATGCAGAGGGTGGTTAGATACTGTAATAGGCAGATGCTTATAGCCCAGCTGTATCCACGTTATATGTCAGAGAAGGGGAGTTGGGAAAAAACAAATTGTGGCTGTATTGAGTTGCAGGTAAACAACTAGTGAGTGAAGGAATGTTTCTCAAATACGAAAATTACGGTTGCAGGGTTTTTCTTTTCTCCCAGCAATGTACAGCTTACAGTTGTTGCAAAGATTTTTTTTTTTTTTTTAGTGGCAATATCTGAGGTATGCACAGACTGCGTGGTCATGTATGATCCTGACTTGAGATAAGTTAGAATTGCAAATATTATTCAAAAAATAATCATTACAGTGCCCTTTTTGTCTAGTAAAAGAGTAAAAATATTTGCATTATAATCCCCCAAAGGAACATTATTGTTATGAAATTAGTAATGCAATTACCTCTCCGACTTTACAAGCAGTACTTAGAATTACAACCAATTCACTGGGATCTGTGGGGAATGACTTTCAAATCTGTTGCTCTTTTATGCAGCTTACTTTTCGTAAAGATAAAACCAGCTGTTTTTGTAGTAATTCTAGAGTTGTATTATGTCACTTACCTTTAGAAGATACATATTTTATTCTGTTCTTGTAAAGATGTGATTGCGAGGCAAAATTACAGAGTTAATAAAGGTGTTATACATTTTAATGAAATAAGCCTAATACTGCAGAACATGTAAATCATTACAAAGTGGAAGTAAATTGGGAGAACAGTTTGCAGCCAAGCAAATTTTCTCTCAAAATTAGGCAAATGATCAGAGAAGAAGATAGACGGGTTTTGCATGCACCAATGTAGAGGAGAAAGTAAAAATTGGCAATTACGTTTTTCTGTAATATAATAAAGCTGGGTGGTACCCTCTTCTTGAAGTGGCAGTGGTGGTGCAGAGCAGGATTCTAGACTGAAAAATGTGAGGTTTTAAAATGCATTTTAGGATGTTCCATGCAAACAAAAAATGCATTAGCTATAAAGCATAGAGAAAAGACATTGTGCATCTCAGTAGCACTTGCTTTGTATGGGACACTTAAGATCCTTTTCCAGTGCTGTTTTTCAGGTTTTGGCAGCCTTGACTCAACACTGGAAGTGTTCATCTCTTTTTCACAGGAAATGGTCATGTAAGGTATCTAGCATTTTACACTAAATGCCTCGGGTTCTTAATTTGATCATTGGGGTATGTCAATGCTGTCGTGCCAGAGAAGAGGTCTAGGTTAGTTCGCTTAGGAGCAACCTAGAAATAGAGCTGTCAGTGTCTAGAAATGGTTGAGTGGAAAGCTGTGTGGGACCAGGATCCCGTCTGCTCTGTGAGATCACTGGCAGGTTTTGCCATTCCTGGCAAGTTGTGTTTTCACTGTTGTTAAACAGCTGCACATTTTCTCAAGTGTATCCTTGTTTGTTTGTTCAAGTGAAAAGATGCTACATTTTTCTTTGAAAAAAATATGTCCTGATCCATGGTTAAATGTTGAAATTTATTCCTGTTTTTTCCATTCCCTTATTTTTTCGACAGTGGAACTTGTCTTCACAGTACAGTTGTGAACACCTTGTAACATGATGGTGTAACTTCTGTATTTGCATGAAAGGGCTTAGAAAACAAAGCAAACAAACAAAACCCACCGAAACAAAACAAACACCACAAAACAAGACTGGAGGACTGTAGAGGATGTGTCTCTGAGTCTTGGCTTTTTACAGTCTTGAAGAAAGACTAGTAATTTTCTAGTCTTCCTTACTGCAGGCTTCACTTACCACTTAGAATTTCATTATTCTGTCTTCCCTTATCACAGTAGTTTTTGAGACAGATCTTAGGGTCTTGATGGGGAAACTAACTGGCAGAAAATGTTTTAAGTGCAAGCGCTGCACAGAAATGTTGCTTTTCTTTTTTGTTTTGTTTCTTTGGGTTTTTTTTCCTGTTTCAAATTAACATATAGTAGAGAAAAATCAACTGTCTTTCCTTCAGTGTTGTTGTGATAGGATACTGCTGTGCTGTATTAGTTACTAGAAAGCTACTTAAATACTGGGCAGAGTATCTTACACAAATTGCAGCAGGGATCCCACAATTACTCTTTTACTTTTATAGTGCACTAGTATCTGACTGGTAACGTGAAGAAAGTTGCTGCTAATTGCCTTTCTAAGCACAGTACCATTAGAATAGTTTGTGGGTTTCGTGTCCTTAATTTCATCTCAGCATATGTTAGTGGTTGTGCAGAGCAATATAGCTCAAAGTACCCTTTTTAATTGTTAATAAAAGCATAAATGTCCCAGTAACACAGCTCAGCTATGCATAGCTTAATGACACTATCTCCTGTAGTGTAGGCTGAGTCAGCTATACAGTGCCAAATAAGTGTTAAATGCACTTAAATTATTTAATTTAAAACCAGGTCCTTATTTTTTGTCACTGTCTCAAAAGGCAGTTTTTTCTTTGAGTGCCACTCTTATTCTTGAAACGTATTATGCAATGATGTACAAATTAAGTAAGGCATTGAGTAAACACACTTCCAGTTTAAATACATGGGGAAAAAATTGCTCTTCTAATTAAAAAAATGGAGAAGTAGAAAAGAAAATTTATTATTGACATGTTGAATTTAGAGGCGAAAGTTTGATGTAATCTGTGGTTAAGCAAAATTCAGTGAAGGTAGTAATTAAAAGATCCCCAGCTAACCCTCAGTTATAGTCTCAAGAGAACACCAGCAGAAGAAAACTTACTATAAAAATGACTCAGTCTTGTAAAGTGCTGAATACTTCCTGGTGTTTGCTTAGTAAGAGGTGATGTATATATGTATACGTATATACATATCTATAATTTTTTTCAATGTGAAGCCCACATAGAAAATTATTTAGAAATGACATAAAACACAGAGCCTGAGGCAAGTAGAAGGAATACCCTCTTGAGAAGTGATGAGGGTGTTTAATCTCCAGAGGGTGTATTTTTTAAAACTGGAACGCACTTCATGTTTACTGCTATAGGTGAATATTGAGAAGGTTGAAAACAGCATATCATTTGGAAATTTGAAGGGGAGGTGAAAAGACAGTTCTTTGTTTTTTGAGGGAGGGGTGGGACCCCAAAGTGCTCATTGACTGTAATGTTGATGTATGCTCAGATAATAATGATTCCGTAAGTTAATTTATGTATGATTATGATATAGTCAGAAATATAATCGTATATGATTAAATGCAGTGTAATTGAAGCTCCTGTAAACTCAACAGTGTATGAAGAGTTCTGTATGCAAGATACTTTCACGTCAGATGATAAGTCAAGTTGCTTCATTGTCTGTTGATAAGTATACGTGCATGCAGGAGTGTCTCCTCTGTGCAGCCACACCAGGAATTTTTTCTAATGGCTCTCTGAATATTTTCCGCTGAGGGACGCCATTAATTGTAGTCAGAATATACTGAAATATTTTTATGGTAAATAGTGGCTATGTAATAGAGTGCAGTTATGTAGAAGTATGCACATACAATATATATATTTATTAAGCAAATGCTTTCCTACATATTTAAATTGCTTAAGCTATTTTTTTCTTTTTATTTGTAGATTCCGAGAAAAATGTCACATTCTTCTGAAAATATATGTTCAGTTTAATTATAAATGTAGTTTTTATACTTTTTACTTCTCAGCAGCATTTGGTGGTTTATTTAAGAATACTTGTAACTGGGAAATTGTTCCTACTGCTCATCAGTGAAAACTGTTTATTCTGTTTATTTGTCCCAGTGCAGTCTGCTTGGGTTAAAAAAAAAACAGGTTAATTCTTTATTGTGGCAATTTTACAGTCTGGAGAGGCTTTGTGCATGATGTCATGAGTTTGTTTCTGAAGTGTGTAATATGAGAAGTTTATCTTATTGCAATTGCTAATCCTGGTGTTTTCCTCAGAAATATTGCTGTAAGTTTTGCGCGTTTGTTGCTTTCAGCAGTTCATATTCTGTCTTTCATTATCCTCACATCTTCTGACTTGCTTATCATCCTGTTTTTCTATCTGAAGTGTAATTTAACTGCTTAAGTAGTTTTGTTTGGCAATACTTGTCACTACTCCTTTTCAATGAAGTACTGTCAACATTGGACACAAATTTTTGTAGCTTACTATCTCACCTGCTTACTTTTTATCATCCCTGCCCAGGCCTTTTTATATCTTTAATGAGGATTTGACACAGTTTCCATTTCCCTCACAAACATTTCCCTGCCTCTGTCTATCTCAAATTAGTCCTCTAGTATTTCTACAATATTTAGTATTCTGGGATTTTAAAAATAAATATGTGCTTGGCAATATCTGCATGTAAGAGAGAAATCTGATGCCTAGCACCTACGGTTTAATTAAATAAATTTGTATTTTATACTGACTTATGCAGGGGCATGAGGCAAATAAAAATTGAAATAATACAGTCAAGATATAGTACTACCGAGGACTAATTAGCAATGTTGTCCTCATACAAGTGATGCAACATCTGTGTAGTGTGTTTAAAATCGTACTTTTACAGTTTCTTGTCATAGAATTCTGCTTGAAAATCTTGAGTGCATCCATTAAAATCATGAAAGTAATCCATGCATAATAATAATTGGAAAAAAAAATCAGTAGAACAAATGTGAGAGAAAAAAATCTAATGCACAGGAGAACAAAAAGGATAATTTTAATACAGACATCTATGCATGTCTAAGTGATTAAGCAAGTGAAGGAAAAGCACCTACTTTCAGCCATATTTTTGAAAAAATATGACATAGTTGAGGATGGACCATCTATTACTAAAACTATTACTGGTGAAAACAAATAGCTTTTTCCAGTAGGGGAAAAATAACAAGTTTTGGTTTTGATCTTTTACCCCTAAAATGTGAACAGATAAGTTGCAATCAAGCAAGTTGAGTTGCAATCAAGCAAGTGTTGAGTTTTGGTACTTCTTATCAACATCTTTGTTAAAATCAGCAGTGACTTTAATAAAAACATTCAGGTGATGTGCATATTCTTAGATTAAGTGTTCAGTAAGTCATAAACTTTTTGAAAGCTAATGAGAAACCTAAATTTAAGATGAAGATCAGAGAGAATTGTTCTTTATATGAACTTTCTTGATCATCTAGGTAGGAAATATGCTAGGAAGGTATTACCTTGATGGGTATTTAACATACTGTTTAAATGTCACTGCTTGGGTGATGTTCCTGTTGCTTCCTTGCCTTAAAGTTAGAAGTAGTGTTTGGTGAGTCATGTAACAAGCAAGAAATAGATGAGATGCTTAACTCTTTGCTACTTTAATTGCTCACTTTCTTAAGTATTTCCAAAAGTAATCTAATAGATCAGTGCAAGCATCACTCCCATGTTAATTCAGACTTTAGATAAATTTTATGAATATTCAAGAGGCCTCTGTTGCCGTATCTTCTTCTCATCTGTTTAACATACCCTTTGTATCTTCTGCATTTCCAAGTTTTCAATCACTGTAAATGTTATATCCAAATTTTGTTATTTGTTTACTTCTCAGAGGATACCACTGCTCTGACCTTTGAAAGTGGTTCTTATCATAGGAAAGATATGAACTCACAAATCAAATATTATGAGATTTCATTTATCTTTCAATTGTGTAATTATGCATTTGTTTGTTCATGTAAAAAGAAATTAAATGAAGATACACAAGTAACAAAGAATTCTGCTAACTAACAATTCTTCTGGAGAAGAAAAAAAAAGTTGTGATCAATTATGTATCAGGAATAGCTATTCGATAACAATGAGTAAGTGAGTATAGAAAATACCAGAGAAAGCTGAAGACATTCTCCAGATGCCAAATACACCTCATTTTACCAATCTTTTTTTATCTAAAACCGCACTACGTGGGAAGGAAGTAAAATATACATTAATTCTCAGTGTTTAGGCTTTACTTGTACCCATGACTGCCATGGTCAGAAGTCTTCAAATAGTTATTCACCAAAGAAACTAGAGGAAGAAAGGGAGATTGGGAATAAATTCCCTTGTCTTCAAAATCAAGCTTCATTGATACATCTCCCTTTGCCCTTTTCATCTTGACCAAAGCAGTTCATTGAGCTTTTTTTGTTGCTAGTAACAAAATTAAATTTTTATTCTGTCAGCTTCAAAGTTCAGATTAGCAGGTAAAATATCTTCCATCAAAAAGTCTTAATTTCAGTGCAGTTGCTATATTTCTTAAAAGTAGTGACACCTACTTTTGACAAGTTTTGCCCAAACATTAGCTGTTCACCACTGTTAAATGAAGCTGAGATTGATAGGAGATTACAGGAGGAAGTACAAAGAAGACTGAAGCTGTCAGGAAGCTCCATGGCCACGGTAATCTCTTTCTTGTCACTAGCAGTAGAAAAGGCTGGTTAGAGAGAAACCACAAGCATAGCCGTACTCTACTCTGCAGTATTATCAAGTACATCTTTTTCATCTATTGCTGTAAGAATTTTGTAACACCTGAATGTGGGACTCCTCAGTTTTCTCCTTTCTAAACAGAGTAGTCTTTATTCTTATTCTCCTTATTCTTTTAGTCTTTATTCTTATTCTCCTTATTCTTTTAGGAGACTTTAACCTTCCAGATATCTGCTGGAAACTTAATACTGCTGAGAGGAGGCAGTCCAGGAGGTTTTTAGAGTGTATTGAGGACTGCTTTTTGTCACAGCTGGTGAGTGAGCCCACCAGGGGTGAGGCTCTGCTTGACTTGCTGTTTACAAACAAAGATGGGCTAGTGAGTGATGTTGTTGTCGGAGGATGTCTAGGGTCTAGTGATCATGAAATAATTGAGTTCTCTCTTAACAATGTAATAGGAAAAGCCAGGAACAGAACATCAATGCTGGACTTCCGGCGGGCAGATTTTGGATTATTTAAGGAAATGGTCAGGAAAGTACCCTGGGAAATAGCTCTTAGTGGCAAGGGGGTCCAGGAAGCTTGGATATACTTCAAGAATGAAGTTTTGCAGGCGCAGGAGCGGGCTGTCCCTGTGTGTTGTAAGAAGAGTCGTAGGGGCAGACGGCTGCCCTGGATGAGTAGGGAACTTCTGAAGGAACTAAGTAAGAAAAAGAGGATGTATCATCGTTGGAAGGAAGGGGATGTAAGTCAGGTCATGTTCAAGGATGTTGTTAAGTCGTGTAGGAGAAAAATCAGGGAAGCAAAAGCCCAGCTGGAGCTCAAATTGGCCATTTCTGTTAAGGACAATAAGAAGAGTTTTTATAAATACATCAATGGCAGAAAGAAGGGCGGCAGCGACCTCCACTCCTTGTTGGATGTGGAGGGAAATATAGTAACCAGAGATGCAGAGAAGGCTGAGGTACTTAATGCCTTCTTTGCCTCAGTTTTTAACAACAAGGATGTCAGCTCGCTTGACAGTTGGCCCTCTGAAGTGGTTAATGGGGGCAGGGTGAAATATAGCCCTCCTGCAATCCATGAGGAGGAGGTTAGAGACCTGCTGAGCCACTTGGACCCTCATAAGTCTATGGGGACAGATGGGATCCATCCTAGGGTGCTGAGAGAGCTGGCAGATGAGCTTGCTAAGCCGCTCTCCATCATCTTTCAGCAGTCCTGGCTCTCTGGAGAGGTCCCGGAAGACTGGAAGTTGGCCAATGTGACGCCCATCCACAAGAAGGGCCGTAAGGATGATCCAGGTAATTACAGACCTGTCAGCCTGACCTCGGTCCCAGGTAAAATCATGGAGAAGATAATCCTGGGTGAAATCATGCACCACCTGCAGAACGTTCAAGAAATCAGGCCCAGCCAGCATGGATTTAGGAGGGGTAGGTCCTGCCTGACCAACCTGATCTCCTTTTACGACCATGTGACTCGCCTGGTGGATGAGAGGAAGGCTGTGGATGTGGTATACCTGGACTTCAGTAAGGCCTTTGACACGGTCCCCCACAGTAGACTCCTAGGGAAGCTGGCAGCCCGTGGCCTAGATGGGAGCACTTTGTGCTGGGTTAGGAATTGGCTGGATGGCCGAGCCCAAAGAGTGACGGTAAATGGTGTTTCATCCAGTTGGCGGCCGGTCACCAGTGGTGTCCCCCAGGGATCGGTATTGGGTCCCGTCCTGTTTAATATCTTTATTGACGATTTGGATGAGGGGATTGAGTCCATCATCAGCAAATTTGCAGATGATACCAAGCTGGGAGGAAGAGCTGATCTACTAGAGGGTAGGATGGCCCTACAGAGGGACCTGGACAGATTGGAGAGCTGGGCCGATTCTAATGGGATGATGTTTAATAAGTCCAAATGTCGGGTACTTCATTTTGGACACAACAATCCCATGCAGAGCTACAGACTGGGGACAGAGTGGCTAGAGAGTAGTCAGGCAGAAAAGGACCTGGGAGTGCTGGTGGACAGGAAGCTCAACATGAGCCAGCAGTGTGCCAAGAAGGCCAATGGAATCCTGGCCTGCATCAGGAATAGTGTAGTAAGCAGGACCAGAGAAGTTATCGTCCCCCTGTACTCAGCACTGGTCAGGCCTCACCTTGAATATTGTGTCCAGTTCTGGGCCCCCCAGTATGGGAAAGATGTTAGGATACTGGAATGTGTTCAGAGGAGGGCAACGAAGGTGGTGAGGGGGCTGGAGCACAAGCCCTATGAGGAGCGACTGAGGGAATTGGGGCTGTTTAGCCTGGAGAAGAGGAGGCTCAGGGGAGACCTCATTGCTCTCTACAACTACCTAAAAGGAGGTTGTAGTCGGGCAGGGGTTGGTCTCTTCTATCAGGTGACCAGTGGCAGAACCAGAGGGCATGGACTTAAGCTTTGTCAGGGAAAGTTTAGACTTGATGTGAGGAAAAAATTCTTCACTGAAAGGGTGATTGGCCATTGGAATGGGGTGCCCAGGGAGGTGGTGGAGTCACCGACCCTGGAGGTGTTTAAGGGGAGACTGGATGAGGCACTGAGTGCCATGGTCTAGATGATGTTTGGTGTTAGTGTTGGTGTTAGTGTTAGGTTATAGGTTGGACTTGATGATCTCAGAGGTCCTTTCCAACCTTGTGATACTGTGATACTGTGATATCTCCTAGCTAGGCAGCAATTCTTTCCCCTTGGTCAGTCCCTCTGTTCTGGATCTTTTCTGACTCTGCTATCACTCTTCTTGAGTTTTGATGACTGGAATTGCATGAAATACTCAGGATATGAGCAAACCATGTTTTTTAATAGTGACAAAATAGTGTTTTATTTCTGTTCTCATCATCTGATCTGAACAGCTGAAGGTCATATTTATACTAGGATATCAAAGATTTATTCCACCTCCACCTGAAACTGGGTGATAAATATTCCTTCTTTTTGTGGGACTTTTGTGCTTCTATTTTTTTTTAAAGCCTCTGAAAGAAGAACGACATTATTAGCTCAATGAGGCATATGTATCTCCATAGAAAAAAGCCATTCAATTTCATCAGGCCCAGTATTGCCCAGAAGAAATCAAAATGAGAACTAGAAAATGGACCTGCTGTTTCAGCTGTCTTCAAAAGAGTGCATCTCAACTAACAAGGCAATTTGTGTGCTTGCTCAGGAGAAGAGTGGGAGAAATCTCTAACTTTACTCAATCCTGTCATTCAATGCCTGAATATCTGTACTTTGAAATTTGTGTTTTACAAAAAAAGTGCAAAATGCTCTTTGCTTGGTCTTTAAATGTCTTCCTGTATGTCTTCATCAGCATGATGGAGCTCCAGTAAATGAGAACTGATCTTAGGGCAGTGAGCTCACAATTGAATACAGTTGTGTACTAGAAACTATTGTATACAGCATATTAAAAGTTTTTTAGAAAAGCATACAAGTACCTTTGTTTTTTCTACATTGCAAGCAGAATTGATGAAAGTACTTTTTTTAGTGAAGGAATATATAAAATTGCATTTCAATAGTCTGATTTTTGAAGATAGTGTCATAATACGATATACATTATTATAAGAATTTTGATGAAAACAAGAGCTTAGAAGGACTATCGGTAATGCTTTAATCATAGTATTATTTTTCTTATCACGAACTAAAAAAAAACCAACCTCCAAACTTAGATACTTAGCTTTTTTCTGGGAGAGATGTCACAAATATGGACTTAAGAAATCTGTGTTTCCTCACTCGCAGACTCTCCTTATACAAAGGAGTTAAACTTTATTCTAAAGCATGCAGCTAAACTTGAAAAACCTCTTTAACACCTGTAAGCATATATGAATTTGATTCGGACTAATAGACGTGTGAGGTGCCACGTGCTTAGTGATGCTAAAAGCAATTTTTTATAATAAAGTAGTCATTGTTTGAGACTTCTAATAACTAAGCATCTTGAATTGCCTGTAAGTTTTCTTAGTGCAGCTGATAGAGTGGGAATGGTATTGCAGGGTATGCTTGGAACTTCATGTGCATTTCTTGTTATGTGTAATAAACAACTGTCATGAACAAGAATTGATTGTGGCAAGCCGGGGGAATTAAAGGGCTGTGTGGGAAAAGGAGGAAGTGTGGCTTCTCAAGGAAAGCATAAAACTGCAGAAAACAAACGTGAAAGTGGTGGTCATAGGTATGGCACTGATGTCTTCTGATTGTCACTCAGTTCTTATGAGAAGTGCCATGGCCTGACTCTGCCTTGTAGCTCATACTACTTGGCAAGAAGCATTCCTGTCTCTCCCAAGACATGTATTTGTCTTAGGAATGCCTCTTAAGGTTTTAAACAAGTGTTGGTTGTTTCATGTGTTTCAATACTTACATATTCTACCTTTCTCATCTTTTGTGATGTGTGTGATGTAAGGAATTAAAAGCATGGGGTTTAATGTGGATTTTTAGGTAGAAATTTGCATTTGTTGAGCATCATTTGGTGTCTCTCTGCCCAACTTTCCAGCCTGTCTAAATCTCATTTTAATTTTGTTGTCTTTTTCTTTGCATTCCTGTCTTGTACCTCTTTCTGACCTTCTTTCCGCCCACTCCTGTGCACAGCCAATGGCTATTGGAGTCAGAAGCTTTCAAAGCAAGTAACATTTATAGCCCTGCCCCTTACTACTACCTACTCTCCCTGTACAGCTTTATGGTATCTCTGTCCTGCCCATTCTGCCAGTCTTTCAGGCTTGTCAGCTGTTAGGTAGGCGTACAAGAAGCTCAGCAGATACACTTCCTTGTGGTTCACTCACAGATCTGTTTCCCTATCTAATTTTCATGAGTATAATTAAATACCTTTTGTTTATCTACCTCTTCCTGCTATGAGTCAAAAGTTCCTAAAACCCTTGCTCTCTCTTGATAATGCTATTTTATACCTCCTTCGTGCCTTTGATTGACATTTGTATCCACCAGCTTCCCTACTATTGTCTGAGAAGCAACCTCCACAAGTGTATAAGTGCAAACATTCAGCCATCTTGCCTTTTCATTCCTTATGCTGTTTTTCCTCCTCTTTCTTCTTCTTAGACAGCTAGGGATATGTTTTAACATGTAGTGGATATAGTTGACATTCTATTTAGGTATGCTTGTTATTCCCTTTAAACACATCTAAACAAAGTAGTAAAAAGCGTAAGTCTGGTTAAGCAGGTCTACAGTCCATTTATGCAGATAAATGAATTCCCACAGTGTTTTGAAAAAATTTTTACATAGGTAACTACTACAATGTCTTGGGATGTTAGAAATTTCTCTGAAAGTTGGTGCAGTTTTGAAAGCGAGTGCATTTGAAATGTGGCATGTATATAGATATATCGTCCCTGTGTCTTCTGCTCATTTTATCCATAGAATTAGAATACAGGATTTTGTAAAACATTTTTTCAACTTGTTAAAATTTCAAAGAAAATTGCTGGGATGCCAGTGTCAAATGACATGCCTGGACAATGAAGGCAGAAGACTTTTCCAGCTCCTACTAGAGTTTCTCAAAGTCTTGCTGTAATTCAGTATAGACAGTGATGTCAGTGGGAGAAAGACAAACCAAGTTAACATGCTTTATTATAGCAGAAGAACTGTCTGCAAAAGAGGCAATGGGATCTTACAAAGGATGAGACCATCTGTCTGGCTACTGTTGACTGTAAAATATTAATGTGTTGGTTTATTCTGTGGCAGTCTGACAGAATCATCTTTAAAAGAGATGCTGCCCAATCAGCGTATTGTGTTATTAACTAAGATTTTGGGTAACATGCTGATTGATAACCAGGCAAAGAGTTGTGCAGTGAAAGAGAACTTCTTTGTGCTGAAAGAAAAACACGTCTGGGGTACTAAATTTTTTAGGGGTTTTCTTTTTGATCTTTTTTTGGTGTGTAGTGTAACGATTACTTTGAAAACCAAGGTAATTTTGTTTTCTGTATGACAGCTGTTTCCATCGCAGCTAGTAGTGATATTGTGAAAATTATGTGCTAGAATTTCTGATATAGATTTGTACACATATGCACAAATCTGCCACCAGCCCCAGCAAATGACACCCTCATCAAAAATTTTCCATTTTTGTATGTAAGCCTATATTGAATTATTTTATTCTGGAGGACACCCCTGTAGGTTGAAAATGAGAAAAATACACCTACAAGAGTATAAAACCTTTCAAATATAGCGCAACACCAAAAGACAAAATTCTGTTTATGTGGAGATATCTTTTGTTTTCTTATTTTGATCAGAATTTTCTGTAAATCATAACATGCTTTGAAGGGATGAATTCAGAGATCATCTTCTAATTTTTGATGTAGATATTTATCTATGTTACCAGGTGACAGTAGACACAATATGTTCAGATTTGTAGCTGAAATTCTGTCATGTCATTAGTATTGTTCCTGGCATTTTGACCCTAAACTCCCCTCAACATTAGTTAAGTTCAAATTAAATGTATCATTCATAATCTTAAATTATAGAAACACTTAATTCTGACAGCCTCTAAACATGTTTTTATTTATATTTTCATTTAGCTTTTTCAAAAAATCCCATAATCCTCCAAATGAAGATTTTTTATTTTGTTTTAAATAAAGATTTGTAGTAAATGGAAAGTGTACTGTTTGTATTTCCCAACCCAGCTCTCAAGCAATTTAGAGGTCAGTGACAGACCTGTTAAATCCATTAGTTTCACTGTTTTGTCTCATACTTTGTTCTAAGCACTCTGAAATGTAATGTATCTGGCCATATTTATATGACTATGTTCACATCTTGCTGAATTCACTTTTTATTTTGTAGAAGAAATGATGTAGTCCCAAGCTGTACAAGTCAGAGGGAAATGTAGAATTTGTCTTCATTTGAAGTCAATATCAGATAGCAGAATTAGTATTTTATGGGAAGTCAGTTGAGGAAGAGATGCATGCTCACCAGAGAAATGTTTTGTATTTTTTTCCTGAATCTTGTGTTTTGAGATACAGGGTTAATTAGAACTGTATGAAAAGGATGTTATAGGACGTCCTCAAATCAATTAGTCTTTCAGTAAAAGGTTTTGAAGCAGGAAACGTAAAAAATGGATGGTTTTGACATCTGTGAAGGACTGTTGAGTGCAGAATACTGAAGACTAATAATTCAAAAGTGGGCTGAAGAGCTGTAAAAATTAATCTGCCCATCTACTATATGCTTGTAGCATAGAGGTAGACCTTTAGGATATTCACTGTGGTGATGATAAGCATTCTAAAACAAACGAACCAGCGGTATTTCAGTTGTTTTTTTAAAAAAAAAAACTGAAGACATAATTAACTGCCTGAATTAAAATCAGTATGCAGTATTTACAGTGAATTAATTTTGTTCAAGGCCTCTGGCTGCTGAAGAGGTACTGTCTAGCTATGAAAACTAAATCAAGGAACCTGAGAAACTATTTCTTAAACTTCATTGGAAGTGCACCAGATAGCTTTTTGCTGTCCTGGAGCCACCAAGGTCTCTAAGTTTATTTAGAAATTAAATTCCTTGTAAAGTTTGGAATAGATCCATAACATTCAAACAAAACACTTCCTGCTGGTAATTAATACTGAATTACAAAACATAAGCACATTAACTCCAGGCTGATAATTCCTTATAATTTGAGTCTCCAATCTTTATAAATAAGCAAACTGATCTTCCTTGAGAAACCTCATTACTTTGTCATCCGTGTGAATTTTATATGCAAAAATCTGCAAGCTAAAAGCCCCTGGAAAATTACCTTTTTAATCTCATATACAAATGCTTGGTGTTGTACTACAGATGGTGTGTGTGTTGTCTGGTAAACAAATGCCAGTATGATTAGCATCTTACAAAGTTTAGAAAACCTTTGTTTTGTGGTGAATATGTCGATAATGCTGCTAATGTTCTTTTTAGCTGCATTTAAAAGTAGGTCTGGGGCAGATTCCACTATATTACTATTTTCTACAAGATTGGTAAAGTGACATAAGTGCCCCTTGGCCATGGTGCCTTTACACTCTGCGTGTGTCAACTTACAGCTGGAAAGAAGGGGACTATTACTACACTTGATTAAATACTTAGAGCTGGGAATAGATTACGGTTTGAAAAATTAATTTCACTGTATTGTTGGACTCTCACTAACAGACTGGGAAGGGGGCTGATGTAATTTCAAATGTTACTGGTGGGCCAGTCCCGGAAGACATGGGATATGTCCTAAAGCTTAAAATAAATATTTACAGGTTTTCCCTATGCAGGTATTTCATATTGTTTTAAGCACATTTTTTCTGTCTTACCTAGAGTAACAGTTCACATACTTTTCCTTCCATCCTCTTGTTTTGATTTTTCCTTACGCTTTGGCAAAGAAGTGGTATGATGATGAGATTGAAGTGCTCAAGTCAGACAAAAGAGTAACAGTATCACTGTTAATTCTATACATCAGGAAATATATTTTGTGACATATTTCCAATTAATTTTTTCACGACATGAAAAATTTTGAACATGGAAATCCGCTAATTTGTAAGAAGTTCTTATTTAATGTAATACTTACTCAGCTACCAAACTTGTACTGTATTTTGTGTTGACTTCCAGTTTTTCCTTCTTTAGTGTTTGCTGTCATGGTTGTTTTGGGAATTAAATATTTTCAAAGGAGGAGGAAGACAGCAATTTTCTAATATTTTATGATTTTAAAATCTCCCTTAACTCCAAATTGCATATTTCATATCGATGTAGTATTGTAGTATTACCTAAACGGCAAATTACTCGTGTTTTGAGAAAGTTATGATACAAATTTGAAACTAATGATTACATTGTTAAATGTGCAAATGTGTATGTCTGTTTGGTAAATTGCTATAGCATTTTAATTTGGAGAATCTGAATTTCTAGTAATATAACTGAGATGTGCCCTCATTACTTTTGCTGCCGCTGTGGATTGATATCCTTATAATGTACTGAATAATTAGGCTTGGAATCATAAATTGCAAGTCTTAGAGACAGTACATTTTACAGTAATGTTTTTTGGTACTTTAGTACTTTCAGCAGTAGCTCCCATTGAATCAGTGTTTTCCCTACAAAGCATCTTTTAGATAGAAAATTTCCCCTCTTAATCATTCTGGTAGTGTATTCCTTAGTAAATCTCTTTTAGAATATTTTGACAACGTAGATCAGTTCTATAACGATCTGCCCTAGGGATGTAAACTCTTACAGCCCATAAAAAAAGTGACACTTGGTTGGCAGTTATCCATTCATAGGTTGACTCAATTGATTTTCCTGTGCAGTATGTACTATTAAAGCCATAGTTTTATACATGTAATCTGTATTCTCAGAAAAATCCAAATTACTGAAATTATTTTGCAGTGAAAGTTCAATTATCTGACCTTCTGATTGTCATTTAATTAGAAGATTACTGGGTGTAAATTTGGCATTGTGTTTTACTGGTTTCTAGTACAGCTTCATGTGTAACCAAACTTGATGCATGAACGTCTGATCCAAGGGGAGATGTATATGAATACACCCTGAATTGCTGGCAGAGGAAACACCAGCATGTATTTGGCCTGACATCGCTGCTTGCTTTAGTTGATCATAATATTACCATGTTATTACTGGAGGGTTTATATTGAAGTTAAATACCAGAAAATGTAGTAGAAAATGTCTCATCAAGTGAAGGTGGACCAGGGTATGCTGGAGCCAAAAAATGTTCTCCTGTGGATAAAAATACTTGGATTAAAGATGCTAGCCTTTCCTGAGTCTTCACATTATTACCACTATGAGCTGTCATCTGAAACTCAGTAAAAGTTAGGTGAAGTGCCACCACATTGTATCAATTGCTGATGTCAAAACTTTCTTTTGTTGCATCATGTTTGGAATCCTGAATGAAACAGATTGAGCTAAGGGATGTTCTGTCATCCTAATACTGAGTGCACCTGCAAATGCTTACTTAGGCCATAGATTACTGTTCACATGTATCTATCATGGACCTATGTTGACCTTAGCTAAATTAAACATGAAATTATTTATGCACTGCCTAATGAGTCTAAGGGAAAAAGGAAACACTTTCATGCACTGGTGACCTACACAGAGCCAGTTTGTGTTATGCACAGAGGAACTTCATCTGTCTTTCTGAAGAACATACTTTTGAGCTCCTAGATTCTCTATTTTCTTTCCAACTTTAAAGCAGTTGAGTCTAAGAGGAAAGGTGGCATTTGAGTGGCCCTTTTCCCTTTGAAGGAAATATAGGATGAAGGAACTAAGCTGTTATATTTCTCTTGAAACTCAAAAAAACCTGACACTTGGTAGATATACCAAGGGAAAGATGGGAAATTCCATTTTGGACAGCTTCTCTCTGTTCACCTGGTGTCTCACACAGTGACAGGTGGAGGTCAGTTTCATAAATTGCATCAGTGATTACTGCTTTCTTTAGGTATTGTGGCAAATGCTTCTCACAAATGTTACTGGAGAGTTCAGACGTTAACCACTGGAAACTGTCAGGAGAACATAACTAACTATTCCTTTTCAAAAAGAGGTACAAATTTCTTAACACCAGAAATGTGTATACAGTCTTTATAAAAGTTGATATATAAAATTATTTACACTTTGGGAATGTTTTTCTTTTGACTGTTTGGACAGTTGGGCAATCATCAACTGCATGGAGTTTAACAGGGATGAGTGCTGGGTTTTGCACCTGGGACAGGGAGCCCTGGGTACACGTACAGACCGGGGAGTGAGAGACTGGAGAGCAGCCCTCCAGAGAGGCATCTAGGGGTTCTGGTCAACAGCATGTTGAACATGAGCCAACAGTGTGCCCTGACAGTCAACCGTGCTGTGGGGTGCATCAAACACGGCATCGCCAGCCTGTCGAGGGAGGTGATTGTCCCGCTCTGCTCTGCACTGGTGCGGCCCCACTTTGATTACTGTGTGCAGTTTGGGTTACACTGTATAGAAAGGACATCAGACTACTGGAGAGTGTCCACAGAAGGCCACAAAGCTGGTGAAGGATTTAGAGGGGAAGCTATATCAGCAGTGGCTGAAGTGACTTGGTCTGTTCAGCCTGGAGGAGTCTCCGGGGGACCTCATCTCAGCTTATTGCTGAGGGAAGGAGGAAGGGCAGGCACTGATCTCTTCTCTCTGGCAGCCAATCATAAGACCTGAGGGAACGGCAGAAGAGATTTAGTTTGGATATTAGGAGAAGTTGTTCACCCAGTGGGTGGTGAGGCACTGGAATATCTCCCCAGGGAAGCAGCATGGCGCCAAGCTTGAAAATATTCAAGAATTGTTTGGACAATGCCCTCAGACACATGGTGTGAATGTTGGGGTTGTCCTATGCAGGAGTGGGAGCTGGACTTGATGATCCTTGTGGGTCCTTTCCAACTCGGGACATTCTATGATTCTGTGGTTAATGATACAAATCGTAAGTGTTTTAAATGCTTGATAAGCATGTAAAATAATACAGTAACCCTCTTAAGTTCTAGCCATTCCTTATGCTGCTGTATTTCAGGATCCAGTAATATTCCTGTAAATCTGTTCTTGGTATGTTTGTAGACACTGTTGTTGCTTTTACTATTGCAGTGACTATATTGTATTTCTTTCCCACAGCATGTTTAAATGTGCAATCCTTCAAGATTATGTAATAAGTACATATATGTCCTTTTTTGAAATCTTGAAAAAGGTTTATATTTGGTCTCTTTTCATGCTGAGCGTCTCATAGATTACTTTTAATGCAACCCTCTCTTTATTTAGACTTCTTTTCTTTAACTTTAATTTCTGGTTTACTTTTCTGTAAAATACATGTAAAGTCTCTGTGCTAATATTTTTACTTTCTTCAGTAAGTCCTGTTGTCTTCTTTACTTGTTGTGGACTGCTTTTAAAGCAGTCCGCACTTTTATTTGGTGCTGTAATTCAGCTAATACATCTTCGAAAAAAAACTTTAAATTTCAAGATGTTTGCAATAAAACCCTTTTAAAAATCTTGCAGTCAACTTACCTTTGTTTAGTATATTTTTCTGCAAGTGGTAAAAACTTAGATGATTGAATGCTAATGATTTGGTAGAAATAATATATACAGTCAGAGACAGCCTGATCTTTTTATGTATATGAATCTTTTATGATAAAGTTGTCATTTCTCTTGACAAACTAATGTCATCTAAGGGGAAAAAATGTGTTATATGTTTAAATGGATAGGCTATATGGAGTACTGGAAGAAAAATCTATCTTTGGATTTATACCCAAATGCACCCACCTAGAAAACACAGACTTGAGTTAATATTTTTCACTTTTATATTAAGAAGTCATTGAGTGAGGGACTTAAATTCAAGCATGTGCATTTCCACGTGAGCCACAACACCTGTATTGACATTCACCTACTTTCCATGGTGCAAGAGCTTCAGTGGGTTTTCACAGTTGTCATACTCCAGAAGTCTGTAGACAAAAAGGTACTTCTGACATAGGTTCACGTCCCACTGATTTTCTGTTCTTCTTGTGCTGTTACATAGCAATACAATTTCATCTCTACTGGGATGAGCAATTCTCCCCTCTGTGATTTAGAGTATGGTGGTTCATGGCCAGATAGAGGCTGGTATTAAGGGTAGGTAGGTTTGTATTCCACTTTATGACCATGACAAATGCCATTCAAAATCAGTTTGCCTGTGGTGTTTCTTTCTGATGCTGAAACATTGAGTAGGTTTGTAGATGATGCAGTTAGGCCCCAGAAGAATTTTAGCTGCTCCCCAGTGTATTGTAACTGAGGGAGCTGGATTTATAGGACACATGGCCATTAAGTTTTGTGGTGAGTTGAAATCTTGTCTGTTTCTGGGTAGCTCATCCCTTCTTAGTCAATCAGAACTTGTCTACTGCCAGTTGCACAGAGTGGTTCAAAATCTGCAAAATAGCTATATTGGGTTAAAGTTAGTAATTGAAGGCCAAAAATGCATCCAGGGGATTTAGATCTGCTCTCTCTTTGTCGTGCATCATAAACATTTCAGAGTTCACAAACCTCTCAGAATGGAAATGAGAGATTTAAATAATTTCTGTTTAGAACTGCTTGGCATTTTTGAGAATTTGCGAAGACTTCGGAAACAAAGAGAATTTAGATGGGTTGCAATACAAATTTTGCTTTTGTAAGCTAGATTTATTTGTTTTCTGAATAGATTTGATAAGGAAATGTGTTAGTTTCCAGTAAGTTTTACTCTTATCAAGAAAAAAGACTCATTTTATCTTGTACTTCTAGCCTAAGGGAGGATATTATTTAGCCAATATGGTATGATTACTTTTTATGCATTTGATACTTGTGCTGTAAGTCGTCTCCTAGGACATTGTCTCATCCATATCTATGCCTCAGCCAATAATTGCTGTTCATGCTCTGCAACATGCAGTTAATTTAGGAAGTATAATGCACTTCCAGCTTGTCTCTTTTCAGATAATAAATTTAAAACTTTTAACTGAAGCCATAATTGCATGATTTTCATTCTTGAGGTGTCAAATGAAGTTCCACATTGATGACAACTAGGTATTATTGCCTAAAGAGAAGACAAAAATTGCCTGAAGAGTTAAGGAATGCAAGTTGTACAATGGCAGGAGAAACGCCAAAGAAGAACAAAAGCATCTTGTTTCAAAGAGCTCATTCAACCAACTGGATAGGATTTGCTGGTTTAAGTTTCATCCATAAAGTCTGAAGCTAGTGAAGCCGCAGAGTTACAGTGATATTAAAACAGCATGAGTATTAAATGAAGATAAAACCCAAACATTTTTATCAATGTGTAATAGAATTAAACATCCTGAAGTGTATGCTGTAACGTAATTTTTCTCAAATTATGTTACAGGGTTTGTAGAAATTCTTCATGAAAAATTAAAAAGTGGATTTTGAGCTGATTTCTGTCTAGTATTGAGAGGAAACAAAGCAAGGAGATAGTCTGTAAAATCAGAAGAATTTTATTTCCTTAGATTATTTCCTTAGATTCCGTAGATTCTTGTGACTATGTTAGTATAGCAATAGATACTATCCTATGTGAAGGGGTTATATCTATAAATCAATTAAGTTTTCATTTGGGAATACCAAAGCTAGACCAATAAACCTTGGTCTTGAGATAAATAATCAAACCCTATCTGAGGTAGAAGATTCATTAGCTTCATATGGACTAATAAATTACTGGTAGGAAAGTGGTATCTAGAAACAAACACAAAAAGCCTTACAGTATTTCTAGTCGTAAAAAATCATGCTTTAATTATGAATGAACCCAGTATTATCTTTGTGAGCTTACGAAGAGACTAGCAGAATAGCTCTGAGAAGTAACTTCATTCATTAAGCTCTTGAAAAATAGATATCATTATTTAGGAGTTTTACAGGTAGAGAGAATCTTTTAGCGAACAAACCGGTTAAATATTAAAACCAAGAAAGTCTTTGATTAATTATTATACAGTCACCGCGGAGACAGATATGATTTCCCGCTTGTACATGGAATAATTGAAAGAATTGAGGATTTATTGGACAAAATTTGAACTAACCACAATATGGCAGCTTTTACAATATGACTGCATTTGATGGAGTTTAATTATAATTGCATTTTGAGAGCTAAAGCTACTGTATTTCATATATTAATGGAAATTATGAGAAACTAATTAATCGAAGTACACATGCACAGGTGGAAAGTTATATATAAATAGAAAAGACTTCTGAGGTGTTACAGTTTCTCTTGCAAGAATAACATTCCACAAATATTTTGAATGATGAACACAATTTGCAGCAATCTTACCTGAATAATAAATATGTTTGGGTTGGTTTTTTTTTTATTCTCCGGGGGACATAGTTTGACAACATGAGTGCTAAACTCTTTGAGAGGAGTTTTTCCTTATGCAGCGCACAGGGCTGCCTGGATTGAGGTAGTATGAAGAGAGATAACAAAACAAGAAAGTGTAATTTTGCCAAATAACTGTAATTTTTATTATTTGAAAGTGAAAATAGAGGTGTTACAAAATTCTTTAGTGAAGGTAAGTAAATTGAAGATGCTGCTTTACTATGTTTTTGTCTTAATGATATGCTAGCGTTTGGTGTAACTCCCAGATACTCACATTAAGGTATTTATACAACCACATGCACCATCTATTCAACTTAGTGAAGCATTTGTTAGTCCCTGAGCTGCAACATAAAATCTACAGAAAGAAGGATTACTTGTGTTTCAGTATTAAGAAATGTGCAATCACTGTCTATACCAACCAACAGGCACAGCTCAATGTGTCTAATAGTGCTCTCAAATGTTTTCCTTTGAGGCCTGTGCACATACATCATAATATTTTCATGCTCTACTGATTTTTCAGACCTGCAAATAATCTGAATTAGTATACCCATGTCCTCAAAGGTGTTTTCTTCACAATTTTTGCTTTCTTGTTTTGAAACAATGTGGTAGTGGTCTGGTGTTAAGGCTGTCTGTTTTAGTAATAGCAATATATGAGCACAAAAGAATTCTTAATGAAATGAACAATTTCCACTGTTAGTACAATAAATAAATTGAAACTGTGCAAAGTTGCGTCTAAATATCCACAGAGCAGTTGTGGAATTGAGTTACTGGATGAATTTGCCTGAATAAGATAAAGGATTGATCTAAGTGATCAGCTTGGAGACTACTGGTTGCTAAATAGGATGGAATTTCCTGCCACTATTGCCAGATTACCGCCCTATTTTAACATGGGTTTCACTGAGATGGGTTTGATTTCAGAATCCTGGATATCTGCAGCAATATAATTCTTTCTGTCTTGAACCACGGTAGTCAAACTCAGAGCAAGCGTAAGAGGACTGGTGGCTCTTCCTTATGAGAGAAACCAGCTTCAGTGAGTGGGTGCAGTTCTTGGAAGACCGATTGACATTTTTCAAATTAGTGTCTTACACTGGATGTATTAGTATCTTAATATCTTTATTGATGATCTGGATGAGGGGATTGAGTCCATCATCAGCAAGTTTGCAGATGATACCAAGCTGGAAGGAAGGATTGATCTGTTAGAGGGTAGGATGGCCCTACAGAGGGACCTGGACAGACTGGAGAGATGGGTCGATTCTAATGGGATGATGTTTAATAAGTCTAAATGTCGGGTACTTCATTTTGGACACAACAATCTCATGCAGAGCTATAGACTGGGGACAGAGTGGCTGGAGAGTAGTCAGGCAGAAAGGGACCTGGGAGTTCTGGTTGACAGGAAGCTCAACATGAGCCAGCAGTGTGCCCAGGTGGCCAAGAAAGCCAATGGCATTCTGGCCTGCACCAGGAATAGTGTGGTGACCAGGACCAGAGAAGTTATTGTCACCCTGTACTCGGCACTGGTCAGGCCTCACTTTGAATACTGTGTACAGTTCTGGGCCCCCCAGTTTGGGAAAGTTGTCGAGATGCTGGAGTGTGTCCAGAGGAGGGCAATGAAGATGGTAAAGGGTCTGGAGCACAAGTCCTATGAGGAGCGACTGAGGGAGTTGGGGCTGTTTAGTCTGAAGAAGAGGAGGCTCAGGGGAGACCTCATTGCTCTCTACAACTACCTAAAAGGAGGCTGTAGTCGGACAGGGGTTGGTCTCTTCTCTCAGGTAGTCAGTGACAGAACTAGAGGGCATGGACTCAAGCTTTGTCAGGGAAAGTTTAGACTTGATGTTAGGAAAAAGTTCTTCACTGAAAGGGTGATTTGCCACTGGAATGGGCTGCCCAGGGAGGTGGTGGAGTCGCCGACCCTGGAGGTGTTTAAGGGGAGACTGGATGAGGCACTGAGTGCCATGGTTTAGATGATGGTATTAGTGTTGGTGTTACTGTGGGGTTATAGGTTGGACTCGATGATCTCAGAGGTCCTTTCCAACCTTATGATACTGTGATACTGTGAAATTGACATCTTGCTTTGGAAGAATATTTGAATCAGTTCAAAGCCTATAGTAATAGTTCTGTCTTAAACTGATAGGTTTGATTAATCGGTTGATTAAGCATAATAAATATTAATATGATTCTTGTTTTGTCTAAATTCTACTTTTTCTTTCCATACTGGACTATAGTAAAACCTGCAGATAAATAAAAATGGGAAAATGCAAACCCTCATCTTCAAATATCTGGATAAACTGGCATTTTCAAACTGAATTTTATCTCAGAAGAGAAATATATGCTGCAAATTGCATCTAAGCTACATGTTATCATACGTGGCATTTGCTGACATCTTACAGATTTATTTGGTTTTTGTGCAACTAGTGTAACAACCAACTTCTGACAGATGCTGATTTGACTTAAATCCCAATAAGCTATATAATCCCTTAGTAAACCGTAAAAGAATATCTCACTTGCACTGAAACTATTTTAATTTCTAGAGTGGCTTATTATGATCTGCCTATCTTGAGGGCAGTTGTTTAATCACAGTATCACAGTATCACAAGGTTGGAAAAGACCTCTGAGATCATCTAGTCCAACCTCTGACCCAACACTAGCACCCACTCGTCATTTAAACCATGACACTAAGCGCCTCATCCAATGTGTTTTTAAACACCTCCAGGGACAATGACTCCACCACCTCCCTGGGCAGTGCATTCCAATGGCGAATGACCCTTTCAGTGAAAAATTTGTTCCTAATATCAAGCCTAAACCTCCCCTGACAAAGCTTGAGTCCATGCCCTCTTGTTCTGTCACTGGTCGCCTGAGAGAAGACCAACCCCTCCCTGCCTACAACCTCCTTTTAGGTAGTTATAGAGAGCAATAAAGTCTCCCCTGAGCCTCCTCTTCTCCAGGCTAAACAACCCTAGCTCCCTCAGTCGCTCTTCATAGGGCTTGTGCTCCAGCCCCTTCACCTTCTTCGTTGCCCTCCTCTGGACACATTCCAGCATCTCAACATCTCTCTTAAACTGAGGGGCCCAGAAGTGGACACAGTACTCAAGGTGCAGCCTGACCAGCGCTGAGTATAAGGGGATGATAACTTCTCTAGTCCTGCTGACCACAACATTCCTGATGCAGGCCAGGATACCATTGGCCCTCTTGGCCACTTGCGCACACTGCTGGCTCATATTGAGTGGTCCTTGAAGGTTTTTGAAATAAGAGGCAAAACTTTTTCCATTTCATATTCAGGCATAAAGAGCCTGGGCATATAATTGAGGATCCAAAAGTTGATGGGATGTAAGTATCCTTCATTGTGTCGCAGTAAGTCTCTCTCTGGTACTTAAACTTCTGGCTCTGCTGGTTTTTACAGTCAAATGTAACAAAAAAGTGTGACAAGTACAGCTATGCGGGTCACAGAGGTAGTAGGTGGGTTAGTGAGTGATGAATGCACAGTAACTTCAATATTCTGTTGGTGTTGGGGGTGTTGGCCATGTGTTTTGTTGCCTGGATTTGGAAATTTGGTAAGCCGTGACCTCAAAATTCTACAAATTCAGATATCAAAGCAGAACTGGTCCAAAATCTGTTGTTTATGGGCCTCATTTGCAGATAACCTTTAGGCATGCATACACTGGCAAAATGAAATACCTAAAGCTGTAGATGTGCTTATTTTGTCATAAATGATAAAGTTAATTTTCTGGGAAAGTTTCAGGTTTAATTGGTTCAGTTTCCTATGGGACTGCGTCTTCTTAAGTGTGAAAAATGATAATGATGGATATTGCAGTCTAGTGAGGAAGAAAGCCTGCTGTCTAATGTATAGACTCCTTAGCTAGCTGCCTGACAGTACATTGATGCATTTTCCTTTGACATTTTTGTATTTAGTATTTATATAAGTAGTTACTGGCACTATGACTGAAAGACAACATTTATTTCCTTACTTTTACTGTTTATTTATTCATGCATTTTAGAGCACAGTATAACAACAGTCACATGTCTTAATTTAATTTCCAATTGTCTAAGAGCATCTACTCTAAAAAGCAGAAGTGAAGACACTGCAAGCACTGAAGTGTACTGTGGGGGAGAAAGGGGGAAAAAGCATGCAGTTGATTTATGCTATGTGCCTCCTGACTCCCCTAAAATCTGGCAGCTATAGTCAAGGATAACCCAAGCATTATGAATGTGTCCCCCCTTGGCCTTACTCTGTATCCTTATCCATAGGCAATTCTATTGAAAGTACACTCTAAAGTAGAAGTTTTCAGAGTGACTTCAAACAACTGAGGTATGTTGGCTTTGCTACTTTTGAGCAGATAAGCAGTAGAACGTGATTGACTTGTTTGACTGAGTGGCTTTTTTGGTGTTTACAGCACAGACAAAGTAAGACTTGAAACTTAATCATGTGTCTGTACAAAGAATTTATCTTCATCCATTACTTGAAGACTCATTGTAATGGAAATTAGGAAAAACTCTTTCCTGGGGATATCTCAAGACAAACAGAAACAGCTGGCTGGGCCTCAGATCCCTGAGAGTCAATTATCAAACCACAGTGTGAAAGCCTGTTGCCCCTTCCTGCTTAATCTCAGTTGATTTTTTTCTGTTGAAACTTTGCTGTATTATTTTTCGTCCTTTTTTTGCCTCACTTGTCACTTGCTATTTCCATTTGCAGAGCACAGCAATACCATTAGTGTCAAAGACCTCCATTCCTTGGGTTACTGAAGTAAATTAGTTGGCAGTCAAAGCTAGAGCATGACATCTAACCTCAGTTAAAGCCGTGGCTGAAATAAAGAGGAGTTTTACTTAAATCTTTAGGTTAGAGTATATATGTAGTGCAAAATTGATGTAACTTACAGCCATCAAATGAAGGATTTTGTTTTCAATGACATGACAGATTAATGTGCTGTGAGTTTTGTACTGTTATGTGTAAGAGATGCGTATTTGCTAGAGGCTTGTTGTGTATTAATAAATATTATCAATTGAATATGTTATTAAGAGCTTAATCAAGCTCTTTGTGTTTTATTTGATTTTGAGTCTGGAAATGCAGCATACTTTTCTTAACAAAATACGTGTTTCCAGGTATTAGAGATCTGTTGACAAATGTCTCTTCACTGTAATGGGTATTTCTATTTAAATAGGAACAACTTGTTATTAGGGTAGGAACAGAAGAGTTTTCAGTTTTCTCTATTACAGATCTAAAGGTAATAGTATTTTCTAGAAGGATGGTAGAATCTTGCATAATCACTGACAGATAGCTGCTTTATTTTCCCCAGTAAATGTGAAGTTAAAGAGTTGGTGGTCTGCATAAGCACTGGGGAGTAATCAGCATTATAGAATGGTGTGGGTTGGAAGCGACCTTGAGAGATCATATAGTACAATCTCTCTACCATGGGTAAGGAAATCTTTCACTAGGTCAGGTTGCTCAAAGCCTCATTCAATGTGACCTTGAACACCTCCAGGGATGAGGCATTCACAGTTTCTCTGTGCAGCCTTTTTCAGTGTCTCTTCACCCTTATTGTAATGAGTCTTCCTAGTCTCCAGTCTATTTCTACCATACTTCAGTTTAAAGCCATTGCCCCTTGCCCTGTCACTACAGGATTTGGTAAATGTCTTTCACTTTTTTTAAGCCCCCTTTATATAGTGAAAGGCCACACTAAAGTCTCCTCAGAGCTTTCTGTTCTTGAGGCTGAAAAACTCCATCTTTCTCAGTCTTTCGTCATGGGAGAGATGTTTCAGCTCTCTGATCATTTTCGCAGCCCTCCCCTGGACCAGCCCTAACCGGTCCATTTCTTTTTTGTACTAGGAATCCCAGAGCTACATGTAGTAGATGGGGGTCTAGATTGGAGTCTCAATGACAGTAGACTTGAGGGGGAGAATAAGTTTTTTTTAGTCCAGGATATGAGTGGCTTTACAAGTACACCCTTCTCGGCAGGGCTGCTCCAAATCCATTCATTCCCCAGTGTACATTGGTACTGGTTATTATCTTGACTGCGGTGCAGGACATTGCACTTAGCCTTGTTGAACTTCATGGGAGTTGCATGGGCCCTCTATTCAAGCTTGTCAAGGTCCCTCTAATGGCATCTGTTTCTTCGAGCACATATCGCTGAGCACAAGCCTGCTGAAGATGCACCCAATCACACTGTATATAATTGATGAAGGTATTCAAAAGTATTTGTCCTAGTATGGACCCTCGAGGGACACTACTCATTACTGGTTTCCTTTTGGATATTGAGCCATTGATTGTAACTCTTTGGGTGCGGACACCTAGACAGTTCCTTATGCATCTAATAGTACATCCATCACATTCATCTCTCCAATTTAGCAGTAAGAATGTTGCGTAGGGCCACGTTAGAGCTTTACAGAAGTTCAGGTAGAAGATGGCAGTTGTTCTTCCCTTGTCCGCTGAGGCATTCATTCCATTGTAGAAGGCCATTAGATCAGACAGGCACAATTTGCCTTTGGCGAAGCTATGCTGACTTTCTCTAATCAACTTATTGTCTTCCGTATGTTTTGATGTATCTTTCAGAACATTATTTTACCCTGAAGGGAGGCTGACTGGTCATTAGTTCCAAGGGTTCTCCTTTCCACCCTTTTTAAAAATGGGTGCAGTATTCCCTTTTCATCAGCCATCTGGGAATTTTTCTGACTAAAATGCCTTCTCAAATATGATAGAGAGTGGCTTAGCAACTACATCTGCCAATTTCCTCAGGACACTGGGATGCATCTGATCAACTCTCATGGACTTGAATATGTTCAGGTTCCTTGGGTCTTGAACCTGATCTTCTCTGCAATGGGAGGCACTTCATTTTTGAGTTTCAGGGACTTGAGAGCTCAAAGGAGTTAGTTAATTTTCTTACCAAGAATTTGGATTTTCTTAGGATACAACACACTTCAGTATACCTTTCAACAGTAATGCAGTCATTTCCATTGAAAAGTGAGAATACGATAACTTGCCTTCTATGTATAGATGAAAAAATTCACCACAGACATCAAAGCTGACTTTGTAGTCTTTGAAGAGATATATATCAATTAGTGAGATATCTTTGCATGCTGTCACTCTAAAAATGGTTGGGAAAGACTTATTCTGACAGTTGCACAGCAATAGCTGTGCTTCAGAACACAGCAAGAGAAATATTTTAAGTGTTTGTTCTCGAAGTGTAAGTAAGGAACTCTCAGATATGCCTTAAGAACTGACTTGACTTTCCTTTCACTAGCAGACATGTTGTAACACCCCTTACATTGTTAAACATAAGTTGTTTTTTGGCTTTTTTTGTCTGGTTCTGCTTCTTCTACAAGAAGCAGTGGACATATAATATACATTAGTTCTGTGAAACTCTTGTTTCTCTAATAGTGATCTTTACCCCACTGTGTCCTGTGAGCAGACTGTAGTTTTATACTTTGTAATGCTACTTTAAATGTATGTATGTAGTATGTTAACTATGTGATGATTTTAATGCCTTTGAGGACATTGCCTTTGTCCTGCTTTGTCATCCCTGCCAGAGGTGAATCATCCCCAGGCGAAGTGTTTAACAACTAAATTTATTTAAGAAAATATACCCATAAGTTTTGGGGGATGGGATGATTTTTTTGTTAAAAACGCTGATATGCTTTACAAAGTTCTTATTTGTTACGCACTAAATTTTCTCTTACATTGCTCTCTGGATGTGATCATTTGGTTGTACTGTAATTAAAAGGGTTCAGATTGAAATGACTTAGACTTTGTGAAGGCTTTTGGGTTGGTTTTGGGTTGTGCAGTCTTAAAGATAAACATGAACAGAATTTGATTCCTTTTACTTTTTCTCTAATTAATGAAAATCTTTGTAATATTTGTACAGTTTAACAGTTAATACTTTCCTAGTAACAGTAAGCAATTATTAGTGATGGACAAATGAAGAGCATAGAAAAATACCTGTCATTTGTTAGCAAGTTAATACTCTGAATTATCCACTATAGCGCTAGAAATATTTCTTTAACTAGTCAGACTAGTGGCGATCCCACTTAAATTAAGAAATATCCCACTAATTATTATTAGAACAGAACGTTCAAATCCAGAAGAAATAATCTGTATCAAAGTTCAGTTCCTTGGTAGTATGCTGTTGTTTCCAGCTAGTACAAACCTGGATTTCACTCAAGAAAAGACAAAGATGTTTCACAGAGGCTCTTAAAATTTTGTGTTGTTTTTCTATGTATGCATAACCGTAGTACTGCACATAATTGTGTGTTGATTCTTCAGTAATGGGGATGAAAATGTATAATGCCTATTTTTCTGTTTGGGTTTTTTAAATTAATTTTTTTATTTTTATATTTGCATATACAGACAGATCTAAAAATCAGTTCACTAATGAAATAATTTGTTTTTGAACTGGAAAAAATTTTCATTGTATTTAGTGATGTCACAAACCAAAATTATATGATCCAGGATGAAGAAGACGATGCTTTTCTCCTTCCTCATGCTATATCACAAATAAGCACCAGTAAATGAGACAAGTCCTGTTCAGAGCCCAGGTTAGAAACTGGAACATTTTGAAGCAGTTAGGTAGAATATTCTGAGCATTTAGTCAGTTCATTTTGGCTTTGTTTTTAATGCTTTTCTGACATAAAAAGATAGAGTTTTATGCTAAAGCACCGAAAATTCTTCAACAACTGAAATAAGCTATATTGCAGACTGACATGATTTGAAGTTACCATGTCTAAGACCAATGTGAAATACAATTTTTCTCTGTTTTCATCTAACTCTGTTCTTAAAAACTCAGCTGAAAACATTAAAAAGGAGAAAATATCACCACAAAACCAGCTTTTACTGGTACTCTGACTTCTGATTTCCTCCCAGAATTATTTGGGAAACCTGCCTCAACTGCTGAGTGAATTAAAGGAAGCACAAGGCAGTTTTGAGAGTCAGATTTTGGGTTTGGTTTTGCTTGGTTAGGGTACTTTTTGATTTTGGGGGGTTGGTTTGATTTTTTTTAAAATGAAGATATTATTCTCATTTTCCTAATTGACACAGAATCCCTTTATTCAGCTTATTTTTCAATTTTGATTTTCTCATGTTAGCAGTTAAATAATACTTTCATCTGTTGACCTCAAAAAATATTTTTTTTACTTGACAAAGTCCATGTGTATTTTTACAAATGCCACTTGAAAAAGATGTTTGCTGTCTTCAAAAAGAAATTAACAAAACAACAAAAAGTCAGAGTATTGACAAGGAATTTTGTGTGTATAGTGATTTCATACTATAAGTTGAATGTCCTGTTTGGCATAAATATTCTGTATGTGGGGATTGTAAAACTTTTTGTAACTTAATGACCTTCTAAAGAGCTCCTCCAATGCTTAATGTGTCACTGGTTAGACAAGAGGGTGACTGTGGTAACTGATGAGACTCTTAACTGGTGATGTTCTTGTTTCGTATATTTTGTAACCACAATATAACTTAGTTTTGGAATGATATGGTCCAAACTCCCGTTCAAATTAAGGTCACTTTGAAAGTTTAATCAAATTATTCATGGCCGTGGAATTTATACTCAACAACTGCATTTTCAAACAAAATATTAATATCCTCATGTTAAATGAATTTTAAAATAATGTTATTAGAGGAATCTGAAATATACATAGCATTATGTGAGAATAATTACATGAAAGCTCGTAGTTTCATCTCAATGTGGTATTATAGTAAGATGTGGATGGTTGGATTTTGTGAGGATTACCAATATGGATGCTCGATGATGGAAAAAGGCTGTATAAGCTGTGAAAGTTGCTGCTTATGTGCAGGTCCTTTGTAAAGTTCTGTAACTTTCGCAGTTTCAATTTTATTGGGCTGGAGAGAAAACCTGCAATAATGTGTTTTGTGATTACATTCTATCAGATTTTTATTTTATTATTTTGGGGAAGAATATAAGGACAAATTAAGCCTGTAAGGATGATTACTTGTTTTGCTGTATATGCTCCAGTTGTTTGCAGCTTAGGAGTTTCTTTATATATATAAAAATTTAAGGAATTTTTATGGAATGTTTTTGAATTTCAATCTTAAATATAAGGTTTCTGTATGCATCTGTGCTAGACTTTATGTTCCGCTTTCATGTGCAGTTTGAGTTACTGGTATTCTTGTACTTCATATTGGCCATAAAATCTCTACATTTTGTAAGGAATCTGTTGAAGTATGTATTTAAATCTATGAGGTCCGACACAGAAAATAACGAGACTAACCCTATACTTTGGAACTAAGAGTGGAAGGGGAGAGACAATAAGATGGATATTAACCATGTTTTAATCTGTCACAGTGAGATAAGACTCAACTCAATTGCTTCACTCTGTATAAGTAGATGCATGTTCAAATACAGATATTTTCTTATCGCAGTTGGAAAATGTTGATGTGCAAGAGTGAATAGCAAGTTAACATCAAGTTTCTTATGAAACTGAAGGAATTCTGAATTTATTTTCAGAATAATATGAAGTTGCAGATTTTTTGACCCACCTTGCAAACAGTTATTGACTGTCTTACAGTGAAGAGATCCCAAAGATCAAGTTGGTGCTCAAAGGAACCCATTTTTTTGTGAGCAGAAAATGTGAAGGCAAAACCAACAGAGATATCCTCAACAGCCTTTCAGAAAATGATCTGTTGAATTGTTTTAAATGTTGGCAGCATCGTGTCAACTCAGAAGGGAACTACTTTGAAAGTAGTTGATTTTCTTAATTGAAGTAGCTGATTTTATTAATTTGTTAAATAAAATGAGTAACAGAGCAACAGGCACAGTCTTATAGGGTTTTTTTATCAGACTTCATATGTTGTCTTTTTTTTGTTTTTAGAAAAGTGGTTTTGGCTATTTACTGCCAATTTTTGTTTTGGGATGGGGGGAAGGCATATTGTAATAGTCACTTTTAGATATATATCCATCCGTACTTTGGTGAGATGTTCAAAATCTCTTGACAAAAGGAGAAAGAAATAAATGCCAGAAACTGTTCCATACGTGAGGCTATTTCTGCTATCTTAATGTGCGAGGAATTGGCCTCTATGTGTGAGGCAAGGTCTCCTTGTTTGAACATAGACGGGCTACTTAGTACCCCAAAATAGTGAGAAATTGACCAGAAAGCTACTGTGTGTTCTGGGCTCTTGTTTTCATTTTTATGTTTGAAGTGGCAGCGTTCTTGAATAAATGTACATAGTTTATGTGAAACATTCTTGCACCCTTAAGAAATTCAACCCATAATCCAAGACCCTCCAGGGAATTTTAATAAGGTCCGTGGAGCTGGTGAAGGGTCTGGAGTACAAGTCTTACGAAGAGCGGCTGAGGGAACGGGGGCTGTTCAGTCTCAAGAAATTGAGGGTGAGGGGAGACCTTATCCCTCTTTACAACTGCCTCAAAGGAGGTTGTAGTGAGGTGGTTGTTAATCTCTTCTCTCAAATAAGTAGCAATAGGAAGAGAAATGGTCTCAAGTTGTGCCAGGGAAGGTTTAGATTGGATATTACAAAAAATTTCTTTACTGAAAGAGCGATGAAGCATTGGAATAGGCTGCCCACGGAAGTGGTGGAGCCACCATCCCTGGAAGTGTTCAAAAAATGTGTAGCTGTAGCATTTTGGGACATGGTGTTGTTGGGCTTGTACTTGATGGAGGGTTGTACTTGATGATCTTAGAGGTCGTTGTCAAGCTTAATGATTTTATGATTCTGTGAAAGCAATCTTTATAGTAATGTTTGGGAAGAATACAAGACAGGGGGCTGTGTATATGGAAGTCTTCCATGATGCTGATTTCATTGCATCTGTCTTCAAAAACCTTGTTCTTGGTGCTTTTCCAGCCGTTTCTGTAACCTCTGTGTTTTTGTAACTGCTTACATGTAGTTTCTCTTCTTTGACTCTGCTCTGAACTCCCCTTGCTATGTGTGTACTTAATGATTATCCCATCTCCATGGGAACATTCATCACCAAACTTAAAATCAGCACAGATTCTCTGCTTAAGCTGTCAGTCAGCTTAAGCCCGGGAGGCCTTGTGCCTCTCTGAAGAGTTTCTTGGCTTGATATCCACAGTTCACCTGCTGACTATAAAAACATTTTGTCTGTGACCTTTTTCTCCTGACATTACTACCATGCGTCCACACCTCCGGTGCCTCTCTTAAATACTGTGTTTGGAAACAGAATCAATTCCTTTCCATGCCTGCATTTTAGTAAATATCTCTCTAGAGTTGTAAACTTTGACCACTAGCACAAAGTGACGGAAATGTTTTCAGAGAAGTAGCCCTGTAAAGCACCCCATTGCTTTTTCATTCACTTTATAGTAGGCAAAACTTATGACTGTGATATTCAACTGTCCTCTTCTGAACTTTTAAAATTATTCCATCATTCAAGAGATCTTTCTCCCTATACTTTTCATGATATCCTCACCATTTGGCCTCTAGAGATACTTTAGCACTAAGTAGTCCCAGCTGCAATGCAGTTGTATCTTTCTCAAGGCATGATGTTGTGTTTGGGATGCAATATATTGAATTGGAATATTGACACTAGCAGTATGTAATCTCATTGTTTTTTCCTTTACAGGATGACTGAATATACTCCTTCAGTGAAATTTCTGGACCCATTTTCTTACAGAAATATACAGTTGCTTTTTATTATTAATGTGAAAACATGGAAAGCAGCAATTCATAAAGAAAAAGTTTGATTTTAAAAAAATGTAAGAATTGGTTTTAAAAGGTATATAAAACTGGTTGAAGAATCTATTTCTTCATCTTTGTTATGAAAAAGGACTACAAAGTTTTTCAAGTTTCTTTTGTGTTTGAGACGTCCATCTAAGAATAGAAGTTATTTATTAAAAATTCTAAGATGTGTAGCACATACTTGCCTTTACTGAGAGCTAAGGATTATACTGCAGCTGGAATATTTTAAATTTCCTGTTCTGTTTTAAAGCACCTTTCATATAGAACAATGACTTTCTATTGAAGTCATAGGAAGAAACTTGTGGGATTTTGCTTTTATGGCTCAAGTGTTTCGAAGCAGATTTTCAAAGATGAATGTAGTGCATTCTGTATGCTATTAATTGGCCTTTCTCATGAATTAAGCTAGAGACATCTAGTGGTTTAAATGAAAAAAATACAAGTCCACAGAGCTGAAACTTGCATTTGGTGGTTATCAATATAGCACTGAAACTAACATATGCAAAATATCATAATATCAAAATTAGAACTAAAAAAATAACTAGACATTCACTTTTTCTTATAGAATGAGTGGATGTAATCCATTCAATTAATTATTTTAAGAATAGCACAAAGTTGCAGGTTTTTTTGACCCACCTTGCAAACAGATCCGGTCTCAAACAGCACACATTGATTATTTTTATTTTTAGTGGTACAGTACAAATCACTTCACAAAAGAAAAAACTTATGAGTAACTTACTAAAATGTGTCAGCCATTAATGTTGCAGGTCACTGTAAATTGCTATTGCTTTAGCAGTGCTCATGTTCATGATCCTCTCATGGCCACGTCAGGGCAGACTATAAGGGTCCCACTGAACACGTCTTCATTTTCTCCCTCTCAGTGAGAGAATGTCTGTGAAGACAGGTTTCATAATCTGTCTGCAAGAACAAAGCCATTTGTTTCATGGAATGTTTGGAGCTTCTGCTTTATCAGGTCATTGCAGTCAGAAAGCTCCACAGAAAACCTGTACTCCCAGTTATTTCCAAAGTGATCAGCTCCTCTTTGGCTTTACCGCATATGTTGACTCTTAAGAGTAATAAATAATGTGATTCATGTAGTATGTACAACCTATAGTATATATAACTGTGAGTCATTAATACTTAAAAATTATTTCAATGAGTTTGACTAGCCAAAAATGTCATTTTCTATGCCTTCTAAGTCTGTGGATATGTAAGATCATTGCAGACAAGTGCATCTGCTATCTTCATCTGGACAGTGGCTGGACAGGAGGCAACAAACAAATTGTTTAAGGGAAATTCTTTTTGAATGCTTGTAAAAGATCTTTGCTATGAAAACAGTTAAACACTGGAATAGGTTACTGTCACCTCAGACAACTCTCTATGTAGTGGGGAGGCAATGAAATCCATTTTTATTTGTAGGACTGTTCTGACTACTAAAAATGCTTACTTTCTTTCTGAGTACCTGTTAGCAATACTGCTTCATTTCTAAAGTATCTTAGTATATAAAGTGCTGCTTTGTGAGAATAACAATAGATCTTTATCCAGGTTTTGCAAATAAGGAGATTCAAATCACAGCCTTGTGACCTGGCTTGTAATTCTGTGATTCTGGTTGATCTTAACTGTCATCCAGAGATTGTTTCTGTTTTACACCAGTATGAAAAAAATCAAGGAATATTGTATTTCTGATAGAGCACTGAGACAGCTTTCCCTGTTGATGGAGCAAAGCAGAGAATATTGTGCTTTGTTTTGCTAGGATGAAAATTGGCCAATTAAATCCTGCTCTGATCCTTTATAATTTCCCAATTTTTTGGTCCAATAGCCCTTTAACACCTTAGGACTCCCTCATTTTTGGAAAAAAATGCCACCAAAATTAAGGCTCTCTTTGTGAATTTAGAGGTACCAGCAGCTCATTTTTATTTTGTATCTACTACTTGGACATGGTAAACGAAATGTAGGAGATACGGTTTCTCTTTTGCAAGTCAAATGTTCAAATTCAGCTTTCCACTGTGAGGTTTCATTCTGCTACCAGGGAATGTTCTAGAGACAAATAGTCATTTTCCTGCTGCTTACATTAATTTCTTAGTCATTCTTAGTAGTAATTTTAACCAGCTCTGTTCAGAAGTCCTTCATTAGCAATATTACTGTATTCTTGAAGAATCTTGTGACTTTGTCACTATCAATGGTGTTTTGCCATTTTTTTTTTAGAAACTGATGGCTCATAGGTTATGGCTTTCCATCTCAAAAGCAGGTCTGATGTAAAGACTGCTGACAAGGTCAGGTGCGGAAGCTGGATCTAGTAATACATTCGCTTTTATAACCAGTCAGACAAGCCACCGAGAATGAAGAATACTGCTTGGTGGCTCTTCCTCAGCAGGAGCATTTCTTTATGTGATTTAGTATTGACCGTTTCAGTAGACGGACAGCAATGCATAAAACCTGGGGTTTTGTTGTCGTTGTTGTTTTGGGTTTTTTTTAATAAAGAGAGAGAAGAAATGTATGGGTTTATCTGACATTTGATGGTGGTTATGACAACACAGTGGCCTGCACACTGTGAATAATCTGCTGCTGTGTTTTCTAGCTGAACAGTTTAAAATTAATCCGGTTATAAACTGGACATGGTAGTCCTTCTGATGTTCAATTTAAGAACCAAAACTTTATCTGTTTTCTTACACATATGTCATCAGCTGCAAAATTAGAGATGTTTATTAGTTTTTAATGATCGGTTTAGCAATGTTGATGTCTTGCAGCTGTAATGAATAGTTGCTTGTGGCTAGAGAGAAATTGAAAGTTTTTGTTACCTCTCCTGACCATCTGGAAGTCTTTGTCTGTATGCCATTTGGCATTCTGTATCAATACATCAGTTTGTTTGACCAACCCTTCTTTTAATTAATGAACTAGACCTATGTCCTTCACTTAGCTTCTCAGTAACCGTCTTTAATTGACGATATAAATCTCTGTGAAGACACTGGCCTTACAGATCCTTCTTATTTCCATATTTTTACTGTAAAATACCTTCTTTATTTTAGCTCAACATTTATTTGAATTCCAGCTTTCACTCTTCTAATTTTATTCTTTTGGGGATATTATTGTTTGGAATTCAGAGACTGTAGTTTTTTCTTGATATTTCAAAATTTTCTAAAGAGAAGCTAGAGATGAGAATCCAGAAAGAACATCAAGGTTCTAAGAATACTGCTGTAATCCACTTGTTTTCTTTCTTCTCTAGCTATTACATTGTGGTTTATCTCTGGTACAATCTATTGTCAGAAAATGTTGTCACATCAATACTTCTGTACTCTGGTGCAACTGTCTCTTTACTGTTTCCTTAAAATGTAATTTTAACAATCGGTTTTAAATTATATTCTTCTATGGTGAGCTATAATTAGCACTGACTAAGATTAAAGTGATTTACAAGGCTTAATGCAAAAAGAAAAAAGTGCTGTGATCCAAAAGTGTGGGGTTATTTCTTCAGGTTTTGTGCAGATGGTGGAACAGATGTCTCCTGTCAGTAACTTCTAAACTTGCAGTTCTTTGAAGTTCTGTACATATGTAGTCAAGTATACAAACAGCTTTGTAATTTTTTGGCACAACTTGTATTAGGGAAAGACACTGATCTATACAGGAAAGGTGAAAGCTGCTTTATGTTTACAAATTATTTTTGTTGCTACTTTACTTCTCACTGATTAATTTAGTCAGCTTGCCTAAAGCATCACTAGAAAGGTGAATGCCATGACAAAATATTCTAGGAACATTTTAAAACCAGTCTGTCAAAGCTTTCTTTAGAGATTTAAGAAAACAGACTGTTTTCCTTTCACTGAACAGGTCCCCCATGTGCCATCTGATGTGGTGATATAACTCAGACTGGAACTCTATATTGTGTGCATATTTCAATTTGCTCATTTTCATAAATGACTAGTTCTAGTAAATATAGTTCAATTTTGCACATTCTGTAGGTTGGATAAAACTTATTTAGTAAATCAGGATGGTTCCCTGTAGGTGTTATGGTACCTGTGTTGGCAGGTGGGACTTCCCACATGTGGCCTTTATGCTGGAGAAGGCGGGCATCTGTCAGCAGCCCAGTAGAGATCCATCTGGTGTCTGTACCCTAGCCTCCAGACCTGTGTGATGCTGCAACCAGGGGGATAGCATATCCCAAAACATATACACAAGTACTTTCACTTTTAAAATACTTTATTTAGTTAAAATCACAAATTTGGAGACTTTTGTAGATCTAGATTCTAAAGTAGTGTTTGTGCATGAGCTTGCCTAAACACAGAGCATGCCACACATTGCTAAACTTTTCTTTTTTGATATTTAATAAATTAGAATTTCTAGTAAGAATGCAACTCTTGCCTCCAGAATTTACCCTCTAAATGTAAAACTAAATAAAAAGTAAGCATAGGCAGAAAAAGTCTACAGATCAGTACAGAAGGCTTTCAGGGTCCTGTGAGAGCATCACTGAGAAGGGTACAAGGGTGCCTCTTCAGTGCTTCAAGAGAAAAAGTTGATGGAAATTACAGGAGAAGACAGTATAAAGGACAAAGTAGTGAAGGAATAGGTGATAAATTACTATGAAACAGGAGACAAGTATTTAGCAAATGGGAACAAAGAGAGTAGTCATAATGTCCAAGATGTATGCCCTTTCCCACGGCCCCATTCCTCAGCGTTTCCTCCCCAGTGTTGGAAAAAGAGTACCTGAACAGCACTGCAAATATAAAGAAGCCAACAAGCTAGTCACTAAGTAGATCTATCTTTTTCCTTTTGCTGAAGCTCTGGTAAATTTTTTGATGTTACTTGTAAACTGTTCTTAAACCAGAAGTGTAAGGCACATGGATCTTTTCATTACTGCCAGGTTACTTATCTGAGAATAAACTAGAGCTGTGCAGAGGACAGTGATTTTATTTGATAAAACTTTACGTCTTGTCTTCAAATAAGCAACTCCAAAGTGTGAAATGGTCACTGAAGAATTTTTCAGTTTCTTCTTCAGTTACATTTGTAGAATTTATTTCAATCATTTTCAACTGAAAATAAGAAAAAATATTTTCCAAAAATGAGATGAAAGTTTTTTCCAGATTTTTCCTTGTTTTTCCTTCTTCTTTATTTATTTTTTCTCCAGCATAATGCCCTGAAAATGTTTAAGAAGTTGTATAAAGCATCTCAGCTTTAAAAATCAAGTAATTGTATTTAAAAAAAAAGATTAAATTCTTTATAACTCTACAATAAATACAAACTTTAGAAATAGGTATATGTTTCAGAAATTGGCACAAATTTGCATATGAAGCTGTATATCTATGCCTAGAAAGACTAGGAAGAACATTGGTGTAATGGTATAATGTATTTAATTGTTGCATGCAACCATTCATGCACCTAACTTGGTTTTAAAACTGGTGAATTAGTTTACTTTTCTCTTTGTCCGATAAGTTATGCAGACAAATGCTTTGATGTTATGCTAAAGATTAAAATAAGAAAAAAAAATCAGTTACAATTCAAGCATCTAAGCTTGTCAGAAAAGACCTTCTTTTTCCTTTGCATTTATTCTTACAAGGAGAAAATTCTGCCTTGCCTGAATTTTCATAAAATTATATATGAAGAAAGATATTTCTTCCTATTTTTCCATGAAAAATTATTGAAGTAAATTAGGAAGATGCAGAATTTTCTATGCAATGTCTGCTTTACCTCTTTAGGCACATAGTAATACATGTACTCATCTCTACAACTAATGTTTGAAAATTTTTCCTGGAACAGTGGTTCTGAAAAAATGTGAATATGACTATATAAGGGTAATAAATGGAGACAGTTTAATTCTTTACAAAGGTAATAATGTCTAGACAAAAATAAGTTCTTGTTAACATCATTGTTAACCTTCTTGTTAACATCATTAACATCATTTTGTACTAGAAATGCTACCCAAAGTTGTTCTGTGATATATACATTATGTGTGAAAAATATGAATCTTAGTTGGGCTTGAGACATTGCTGCCCTGGTACATCATTTGTTCTTACTGTTTCAAAGCACATTTCTGATCTTCACCTTCCTGCCTGGTCATATTCTAAGAGAAATTATTAGTAAAATAGTTTTTCTTAAAATACAGCTTACCATCTGTTAGTAATTGTTGATTTTTTTTGAAAACTGTATATACTTCCAAATGACTTTCAAGCCAAAGCAACTCACAGTGCATTATTTTATTTATTGATGGTCTACCATGCACATTACTGGAGTATATATTGTCAATTTTTTTATGAGCAGTAATACTTTTATTGAATTCAGCTTCCTCGTAGATTAAAAGTGAGTTTGTTTTTTTGTTTTTTTTTTTTAACAGGGATATGTAATGCTTAGTGTAATGGGTTAACTTTTGATCCACGGAAGTATTCCATATCTTCCTTTAACGTAACACTACATATAAATAGGGGGTAGATAAGAGAGTACACTCTCTTTTTCTTCTGGCAAGGTGGAGGAGCAAAAGGTCCCTGTGTTGGTCCTGTCTGCTGCTGAGCCTGCGTAAAATTTTTTTAACGGGTCGGATTTGGTCGTCTGGCTCTCCACGGGGGAGGTGGTGGCGTGGTAAGATTTCATTAATTCCTTATTTTGTTAGTTACTGAGTGTTATAGTTTTATGGCGGGTTTTATATAGATCCTGTTTGTCCTTTTTCCCATTTCCCTTCCCCTCTTCCCTTGCTCCTTTGCATATCCTTGCGGTGTAGTTCTATGTATTTAGAAAAATATAGAAATACATATATATAGTGTGATTTTGGTTTCTTCCATAGTTTTTTTTTTTTCTTTGAAAGGGGTAAGGTTTGGGAGAGAGGCAGACTGAGCGGTTCGAAAGCTTGGGAAAGCTAGCTCAAACCAGCTCACTTAGGAAGTTTTAAAATTAAGATCTTCAGGAAACGCCAATTGCACATGCTAAATGTTGTAATTATGTGATAGAGATATTCCTCCTTTCCTCAGCAGGCAGATTCCCTTAAGTGGATGGAATTGTAGCTGCTCCTGGGAAGCTTCTGTAGCTGACCCTTCCTGATAGCAGCTCAGAGGTGGGATAATACTCTAGTCAGTACTCCTAGAAAAATCTTCATAGGAATAAGAGACATAGCAAAGGGAGAATTAATTTGCAGGTCTCTGACAACCCTGGTAAATCTAAGCCATAAGAAAAAGAAAAATGTTGAAATGAGACATTCCATGCAAACCTGTAGATAAGAAGTAGGTAAGTAAGGAAACAAAATCAAGGGCACTTTCTGAAGGAGGTGATCTTCACTGCTCCGTTAGTGAGCCCACAGCTGGTCAAGAAATTGAACCTTCTGTCTCACAATGTGCACAAGTCCTACTAGTGTTCGTATTTTTTAAAAAATGAGTATACTTACAACCAGTTATGCCCAAACAAGCAAAATCTTATGATTCATACCTGTGTATTTTAATTGCACTGAATTATGCAAAGTAAACCAAAATTAATTTTACGTGAATGTATAATTACTTACAATGTGAAACTAACACAAAGATCTCATTTGCTTGCTATTAAAGTTTTAATTGTTGAACATACTCTGAAATGATAGTACTCCTCAAGATTGAAAAAAGTCATTGATGAATCAATCTTCTCATACAATGCTTACATTCTTTTCCCTCTGTCTCGTTAATAATTTTATGTTACTCAAGAAACATATTACCCAATACAGAATGACCACTTGGTAGAAATTTAAAGAAGGACAAGTTCTTAAATGCTTTTACACAGATTTCTTTCTCTATAGCCAGAGGAACTTTTTGGAGAATTTCCTGAGAAATACAAGGAGCAACAATACTTTTTCCTGAAGGGAAACAAGTATTTCCATGTTACTAAGTGACTGTTTGTTTTGCAGCCTACATAATTTATTTTTTTTAGTACTATTGATCCAAACAGTAATAACTGAATCACAAAAATTCTGTTAAAATGAATAATTTTGTTTATTAGAAGTACATTAATTAATTCTGTTCTATATTAAATTCAGAAACGATATCTGTAGGGATATTTCTCCATGTCGAAGAATACAACAATTTTTTGAAAATTAACCCTTCTCTGCCTTTTTGTCCCTGGGTTACTCCCACTATTTCAATAACTTTCAACAACTTTTTTTGCTCCTTTCACCAACTTCTTACTGTCTTCCACAGACATATTTTCATTGGTGCAATGACCCCTGTTAGATCTTGAGAATCAGCTGATAAATAGGCAGCTACCAAGAAAGCAACAAACATTTGATGCCTGAGCATAATGAATTTCTGATTGGGTGGTGATGGGCTTTTGGCGGAGTGGAAAATGGGGAGGAATTGTGTGAGTTGATTGTTTTCCACAAGACCCTTGTAGCAGTTGCTTCTCATCACTCCTATTTCTCTTGTTCTCCCACTGAATTGAATGCAGGGGTGAAAACAGGTCCCTAATTGCTCCTTTTGTTCTGGTTGGAAAGCAGCCTTTATGCCACTACCAAAATCCATTGCATGTCTGTTTTCCCCTTTTTTTCTTACCTTTTTGTATCTCATTCAAAGTAAATACAGAGATGATGCATTTACTTTCTATTGTCCTACATTTTTACTGTGAGGTTGAAGCATTGCTTAGCTTGAAGAAAAGGCATGTAGGCTTCCTGAAAGACTTGACAGATACAAACCTCCAAATCTCTGACTCATATGACTATTCTATAAATAATATTTCTCTGGGTACAATACAATTTTTTGTTGCACAAGCAGCAACTAAGGTGGTGCTTCTAAGCATTAATCTCTTTTACGTGCTTGTGTCATGTATAGCACTCTCTTGGTCTTAGGCTGAGTTTGAAGCATACCGTAGGAGTGCTTAAGAACTGCTAACTCTTTTTCATACTTGGCAGAGGTCATGCTTCGAGAAATAGGTTTATTTAGATGAGAGAACTGAATATAGAAGGCTTTTTAGTTTTTCTTAAAAGGTTTGACAGAATAGTGCTGAGAGTACGGAAAATGAAAACATTGAAAAATAGCTGAATCATTAATACAATCACAATTCACTCAACACAACATGATCTTGATTCAGTAAACAGTATTGCTGTATGTAGATGTATGGTTTTAGAATCTGCTTTTTTTTTAAGTGCTACTTCTATTAACTCCTGTTAAGTTCTACAGCAACTTTTATTTGAATATTTCAGGATACTGACATTAGCAATTGGATTTCCTGTAAGACTGAGAGTGTGTAAGGATCACTTCAGCAGCAACTAAAACATTGCCAGAGTATTTAGCAACAACATGGAGTAGCTTAAGAGCTGTAGAGGAAAATTTGACGCTAAAGCTATTCAAAATACTGATTCTTCCTTTAAAAGTGGAATTCACTGGTCGCAGTTGCATGAATTACTCTATTGCATGGAAAGTAAGCACATTACCTTGTTGCATGGAAGTCTATACTGTTTTGTCAATCATCCACTTGTATTTTACTCATAAAATTGAAAATTCAAATCTTTGCTCAGTTAGTATCTCTGTTCAAGATCTTACAATCACACAATAAAAATTGTATTTCAGTGTATCCTGAAAAATTATCTGTTAAATGCGATTTTTCAAAATCCTTACCTTCCATGTAATTCAAATGGTTTTATTCTGATTCCTAAATATTTGTAAAACTGTCTCTTAATACACTGGTGAAATGGCATTCGTATTTATAAAGGTATTAGTAAATGCAAATAATTTTTTTCTCATATTTGGTCCATATATAAACATTTAAGTACCGTTAGACACTATGTAGTTCCTTTCTTTTAAAAAGCAGAAGTTCTGATAAGATAGATCCTCCAGGTACTTTCCTAGTTTACTCACACATAAGGATTTACTTAATTTTTCTTAATTTTTTTTTATTCTGCTGTTACTTTTAGAATTCAGCAGCATAATTACGAATTCTTTTCAATACTCAAGATATTTTTTCCAAAGAAATCACAAGATGAATGATTAAGGTGAATAATATTTTGCAGAAAAAAACCCAGTAATACTGAATTTTAAAAAGGGAAATTGGGGCATAACCCTTTCCAGCTTCTGCATAAGGAAAATTCAGAGCCATCCTTTTCATAATTCATACTGAAGCGATATGTGCACTTGATTTGCATATGAGAGACTTGGGTGGGAGTTGCTTGTTACAATTTGTTCTGTTATGCAAATTGAATTTTGCTTTTTGTAAAAATGCTTCACAACCATATTTTATCTGCCTATTCTAAGCCTTGGTAAGAAAAAAATACACCCGCTCTCTGCTAAACTTTTCCCAACATTTTTTTTATATTTGCCCCGTCATACACTCCTCCTGTGCTAAATGCATTGTCTGTGTGTTGCACTTAATGGCAAAAATATCTTTGCCTGGTAATGAATTGTAACTAGCTGAATAATGACACTGAATAGGGGAATATTTTAAGAAGGCACCTAATATTTACTTAGGGAAAATTATACAGGGATTACAAATTATTGCACTAGAATTCTTACTATATCAATTTTCTTGGTTTAACTTCCAAATTCACAACTACAGAAATGAAAATAAGCTTTTTCATTCGATAAATACATTTAAAGTACTTTGATTCCCAAACTGGGGTTCAGGAGTGGAGCTAATTAGAACAACTTTGGAAATATGTTGCCAGTTGTACGTTTTCCCTTGAAAATAACAATGCATGACATTCCAGTAAAATTGACTTCTGGTGAAAAGGATTGCAAAAATTGCCCTGATAATGCAAAATGTCCCAGTTGAACAGTTTAATGTAAAAAGTTCAGAAACTATTGTCTGTAGGAAACTTTTTTTACAAACTAATTTTTTCCTAGAAAAATGGACCTTTTCTTAGTGAATATTTTGCAGCAAATGAACGCAAAGTTACTCTGCTTGCTCTCTGGGCTGAATCGGGGTATGAACTCAAATGTACAGACAAATAAAAAAATAAATCACCATTTGTTTGATTTTAAAAACAAAAAAGCTGACAAACCAAATGTGAAAACAAATTTATCACACAAATATGACCTTACTTTCTAAGAAAAGTTATTTAAATTATTACTTAGGTTTGAACATTTCTTTAAAAAATAAGATAAATAGTTTTAATATAAAGACCAGTTACTTCTGCTGTCTTTACAGTGTTTCTTAATATAGTCAGGAAACCATATGGGATAGCTGATGTTCAGCACATACAGTTTGACCTTTTGCTAATAAATGTTGCTCTGACAGACTGGTGCAGTTTCCCACACTTGGAGACTGACCTACATTAGTGCTTTCAGGTGATGGATAGGGTCCTCCTTTAGCACTTAACCTGTTTAATATAGCTGAGAATTTTTTACCTGCTGCAGGTGCATTTCCAGTTAGATATGAAGATTGAGTCCTGTTATTAAGCATTTATATTAAAGGTGAGCCCTATGGGATTGTTTTTCTACAATAGTGATTGATTTATTCAAATAGCATGGGTTTGAAAATCCTATAATACTATCTGTTTAGGACTGTGCGTTAGCTAGCTAAAGTTTAGCTAAACAAAAACCTGTTACTATAATGGAGCCATTGTATGATACCAGATAGTTAAGGGTGACCAAACAGTATATCCTGACTGTAGAACATGCTGTGTGCGTTAAAAACTATATTCCTTTTTTTGTTTCATCCTCCCCATCCCTGCTACTCCTTTGTTCTTACTCTGAACTTTTCCTCAATTTTTTTTCCCCAATATTTACTGCATTTATTATGTATTCATTTTGTCCTAGATGAAGTTCAAAAGAAAAAAAGTCTGTACATGTATAGGAGTATTATTCTTTCAGAGTGAACATGAATGACCAATTGTTTATCTGCTGTTCTCCAGTCTGTTTGTCTTACTGTTTTTCAATAAGGTGACGTTCTGACTTCTGTGCTTTTACAAGTTTCACACATAAGGCTGAAACTGCATGACTCCTGTAGGGCTTGGTTCATAAATCAGTTGCTGTTTTTTCTATCTCCCGTATTTCAAAATGAGTTTCTCTGCGCCTGGAGAGCTAAAGTATGGGTATTTTCAGCACTGTGTCATTGGGGACTGCTGTCAGTGATGCCACATCCCTGAGCAGGAAAGCAGAGCCTTCTTCATCACAAGTTATGTATTTATTTGCACAATGCTTCAGCCAAGTTATATGTTGAACTAACACTATAATTTTTACTCATGTTGAACCAGATGTTCAGTTCAGAAATGTATAGTGGTTGATATAAGATGTATATAATTTGGATAAAATATGTAAAGCCTATATGCAAACACAGAAGTTACCACTTTCTCTTTCAGTTAATATTTATCTTTGAGAAACCTTAGTACTTCAGAGTACCTTAGTACTTAAGAAAAAGACTTTTCAAAATATGAGCCTTTGTTCATTGTTTCTCTAGAATCAGTATCTGTAAGGTCTTTTTTATACTGGTACATTTTTTCACGTGAAGTATCTAAGATCTAGCTCTAGTTTCACGATGGAGCTTTGTAAAAGTTTATTTTTCCTCCTTTTCCTCTGTCATGTCTAGTGAGCTGTCATTGAGAATGATATTCTTGGAATCTGCGATACCTGCATTGTATCAACTCAGCCTGATCTCTTCCGTTCTAAGCTTTTCATCAGAAACCAGAATCAAAGATATGCAATGGAAGAAATAATATGAAAGTAATAATATGAAAAAGCTTCACCCAGTTACTGGATTTGTATTTTGATATAATTGATTACAAAAAATGTACAATGGCTGTTTCAAAAGCCATATATGAAAGTACTCATTAATTGCAACAGAATTATGATGAGAGTCCAACTTTGTTGCTGTGTTGCACAGGAAAATGATATGTTTCTTCAGGAATGTAATTTATCCAATATACCAATCCATAAATTATTTTTAATAGGGATTCTAAAGCCTCCTATAACTTGTATTCTACAACAATGCTTTTGGATTAAACCACATAGGATTCATGAACCAAGTTACCTTTAAATGGTGTGTATGACTCTTAGCTTTCCATGAAATACTGATTTAAAAGCCATTGGGATAATAGAAATGTATTCAGAATTTCTGGTTATTTTTTGTGAGTAATAGATATTGAGAATTACTAATAATACAAGGTGATGTGCTGCGCCATGTTTTTAAATGAAAAAGAAATAACAATAATAGAAATAATATTAAAAATAAAGTGTATCTTAAATTGTATGATCTGTTAATTTCTGTTTGAGTTAAATTTAAAAGTAACATTATTAAAACATCCAAAGTTTTTAAAACATGTTCTACTGGTTTGATATCTTACACCACTAGATGCCATTGTAGTTGAATCCTACTGCTAGTTTTGTATTAACTCTGTGCTGCCTTCAGCCACTAGATGGCAACATTCAATTGTTTTCAGGTACAAGGCGTTTTAGTACGCTGATTCACAAAAAGCAGTTTATTTTAATGCTTAATTTAATGAACAGTGCCTCTGTGTTCTATTTGCAAACAAAAAGTAATATGGATATCTGAATTTCGGATTATTAATGAAGTCCTGAAAGTTAATACTGAAAAGAGAACTGAGAAGATGTGCATTCAGTAGTTTTACAATAGTCTTCCTTGTTTTGAGGATTCATATGGTGCAGTTTCTGTGATGGTTAGGGAGATTTCAGTCTGAAAAATTCTTTGAGCCTCATCAGAGAAATTTCAGGTTTGTTGAAAAGAACATGCAGTGTACTGTGCTTAGTATCATCTTGAAACACATGTATGTACTTCCTTTTTTTTTCGGCATTTACCTAGCACAGTAAGTGTAATAAAACTGGGATGTGTTGGCCTGGCTGTGTTGGTGGATTGTGTTGGCAGTGCCAAATGTGAGTCACCTGCAGTGAGAGATGGCTGGCATCCTTCGCATCTGCAAGCAAAGCCCAAGCCCATCTGTGCTGAGGGTGAGGAGAGAGGCTATGCCAGCTCCTTCCTCCCTCAGTAGGAAGCTAGAAATTTTCTTCCCTTGACCTGTTCTCACTGCTAGCTTGTATGTTTGACTGTTCTGTGCTGCTAGCTTGTATGTTCGACTGTAAATTAAGTCTATGCGTAGCTGGGTGGAGATTTGCCAGGTTGCACAAGGGATCCTTCTTGGGCATCTTGTACTGAAGTGGCAGCTTTGCAGGTGTTCCTTCTTCCCAGAGATTGGAGGGAGTTGGCCACTGGAGTTCCTCTTGGAGACCCATGTGCACAGGCCATTACGCTGATGGGCCATGACTCTCAGAAAAGGTGTAGAAGAGGGTTGTGTTCTGCTTTTACCTCAAAGCTCATATCTGCTTACTGAGATAAATTTGTAATACTCTCTTGTTAAAAAAATAATTTTAATGGTTGTTTAATATTACATCAGAGCAATTTTAAAGCTCACCAAGATACTGCTTAGGAAGATGCTGCTTAGGTCTTCATGCAGATTTTAACAAGCCTCATGGGCTGCAGTACTAAATTCAGTCTGACTTTTTAAAATTTAAGTTCACAGAAACTATTGGTTGTACATCTGCATTTACCTCATTAACCTGCAGGGGAATTTAAAGACCCCTTTGTTCCAAAGAAATAAATTAAACTTATCACTTGCATTCACAAGTACAGTGTTTTAAGTGTAATTCTAAAATGTCTCTAAGATATTAAGTATTTTCATCTCCAGTGTGAAAGTAATCTTCTTGTGAATTTCTTGTGTACAAAAGAGTTAATAGAAGCAGAGATAAAGCTTACAGACTGCTATAAACTGGCACAGGTCTGTATTCCATTAGCTTTTTTTACACTTGAGTTAGCCCAAAACACTTGATGTTTTTTATCCTGTATTGTTGTGTCAAATGCCTTCAAGTCCACCTTCTTATCTATGGTGCATTAAACCAGCTAGAGTTCCAAAATAATAAGATAATTGAATGTCAGCTCGCTTGACAGTTGGCCCTCTGAAGTGGTTGATGGGGGCAGGGTGAAATATGGCCCTCCTGCAATCCATGAGGAGGAGGTCAGAGACCTGCTGAGCCACTTGGACCCTCATAAATCTATGGGGCCAGATGGGTTCCATCCTAGGGTGCTGAGAGAGCTGGCGGATGAGCTTGCTAAGCCGCTCTCCATCATCTTTCAGCAGTCCTGGCTCTCTGGAGAGGTCCTAGAAGATTGGAAGTTGGCCAATGTGACGCCCATCCATAAGAAGGGCCGTAAGGATGATCCAGGTAATTACAGACCTGTCAGCCTGACCTCGTCCCAGGTAAAATCATGGAGAAGATAATCCTGGGTGAAATCATGCGCCACCTGCAGAACGTTGAAGAGATCAGGCCCAGCCAGCATGGGTTTAGGAGGGGTAGGTCCTGCCTGACCAACCCGATCTCCTTTTATGACCATGTGACTCGCCTGGTGGACGAGAGGAAGGCTGTGGATATGGTATACCTGGACTTTAACAAGACCTTTGACACTGTCTCCCACAGTAGACTCCTAGGGAAGCTGGCAGCCCGTGGCTTAGACGGGAGCACTCTGTGCTGGGTTAGGAATTGGCTGGATGGCCGAGCCCAGAGAGTGGTGGTGAATGGTGTCTCATCCAGTTGGCGGCCGGTCACCAGTGGTGTCCCCCAGGGATCGGTATTGGGTCCTGTCCTGTTTAATATCTTTATTGATGATCTGGATGAGGGGATTGAGTCCATCATCAGCAAGTTTGCAGATGATACCAAGCTGGGAGGAAGGGTTGATCTGTTAGAGAGTAGGAAGGCCCTACAGAGGGACCTGGACAGACTGGAGAGCTGGGCTGATTCTAATGGGATGATGTTTAATAAGTCCAAATGTCGGGTACTTCATTTTGGACACAACAATCCCATGCAGAGCTACAGACTGGGGACAGAGTGGCTGGAGAGTAGTCAGGCAGAAAAGGACCTGGGAGTGCTGGTGGACAGGAAGCTCAACAGGAGCCAGCAGTGTGCCCAGGTGGCCAAGAAACCCCGTGTGGCCAAGAAACCCAATAGCGTTCTGGCTTGCATCAGGAATAGTGTAGTGAGCAGGACCAGAGACGTTATTGTCACCCTGTACTCGGCACTGGTCAGGCCTCATCTTGAATATTGTGTCCAGTTCTGGACCCTCCAGTTTCGGAAAGATGTTAGGATATTGGAATGTGTTCAGAGGAGGGCAACGAAGATGGTGAGGGGGCTGGAGCACAAGTCCTATGAGGAGCGAATGAGGTAGTTGGGGCTGTTTAGTCTAGAGAAGAGGAGGCTCAGGGGAGACCTCATTGCTCTCTACAACTACCTAAAACGAGGTTGTAGTCAGGCAGGGGTTGGTCTCTTCTCTCAGGTGGCCAGTGACAGAACTAGAGGGCATGGACTCAAGCTTCGTCAGGGAAAGTTTAGGCTTGATGTGAGGAAAAAGTTCTTCACTGAAAGGGTGATTGGCCATTGGAATGGGCTGCCCAGGGAGGTGGTAGAGTCGCCGACCCTGGAGGTGTTTAAGGGGAGACTGGATGAGGCACTGAGTGCCATGGTTTAGATGATGGTTGGTGTTAATGTTGGTGTTAGTGTAGGGTTATAGGTTGGACTTGATGATCTCAGAGGTCCTTTCCAACCTTGTAATACTGTGATACTGTGATAATGGGAAAAAAAACCCATGAAAATCTTTGTGGGCTGGAAGGCTTGCCTAAGACCTTGGTGGGCGATCATCTGCCTTTAGGACACAAAACAAAGCAAACTCTTTTGGCCACTGAGTAAGATGTAGTTTGACCCATGATCACATTTCTGGTTCTTGAAACTAGGCATTTTTTCCACCTTGACTTCCTTTGACTAACAGTTAAAGTGTGACCTATTCTGCAATGCTATACATGTTACATCTAGAAGCAAAGGGATGCAGTTAGCCTTAAATATTGACAAGAACACATCAGTATACTTAGTGGGAGAGATATGAACCTGTCAAGTGCACCTTTTCAAGTTTGAACTGCAGACATGACTGGGAATACCTGAGGAAACCAGAGGAATACTGTGAAGTGTCAGTGGAACGTTTTCAAGCAAAAAAATTCAATAAATTGAGTGCATTAATTAATGAAATATTGAATCATCAGTTCAGTCACTGGTCATTATAGTCATAAAGAAAAGATTGCAGTGACAATCTACTAATGTATACAGTGAAGTATCTACAGTACTTTGAGTTTACAAAGAATTGAACAAGACTGCTAATCCAATCTTGTATTGAAACTGACGTGATTTACTTTATTCTAGGCTGTTTTGCTTTCTTCATTCTGAAGCATTTTGTACCTGGCAAATCCTTCTGTGGAGGAAAAGACTCCTTAATTTCTGTTTTTTTACATTTAATTTACATTTTCCATGCCCATTACCTGCCCCTCCAGTCCCAGCTGTGGCTTCCATGCCTCCCCCTGGACCTCTCTGTAATAGTCACAGGTAGCATTGTACTGGGCAATCAGCAAGAATTACGCTGCTGAATCTTCTAGTTCTCATTCTGCTCCGCCTGACTGTGTTGCTGTAGCACGCAAGAACATCATTCCCATTGTGGGAGGTACTTTAAATAGCAAACAGCTTTTGCTCTGAAGGCCAAGATCTTCCTGTTTGTTTCTTTGACATTATCAAAGTGTCTTTAGAGTGATATGAGCTCTCAAAAACTTTTTCCTACTGCTGATGTCTTTTCAGCATAGGTAATTTCAGCCTGCTGTTTTTCTGTTCCTTTCCATGTTTCTAAAATGCTATTTTGTACCAAATTAAATTGTATGTATTTGTTTCATTGCCAGTTTTAGATGGCAGGTTTCTTTCTTGGAGATTGAATTAGGATTTCGGGAAGAAATGTTGAGTTTCAAAATAAATTTAGAAGGGACCAGAAATGTAACTATTCAGCTTTATCTTTAATAGCTAGCAATCAAACGGTTAAGCACAATAAAAAGACAAATTGTTGAGAGAGATCTTTCAGTGAATAGAACTTTAATTCATATTTGAATTGTCTGTGAAAGTCTATTTCCTGCTGTACAATTGCTTTTATTCAGCTATTCTGCAACTGCTTTGCTATTCAGCCGTAAAGAGAAATACGGAAGTATTACGTGAGGGAAAAGAACAGCTCCATTTCATTTAAAATCCAGGATTTTAAAAGATGGGCTTAGCCTTCCTGAACTCCTCTGCTTTCTAAGAGTTTTAAGAACATTTTAAGAAAATGTAAGGCATACTCCTTCAGGAAACCTTTAGGTAAACTGAATTCCCATCCACTGTGCTGGATTAAGAAGCGTAAGGATTTTTTAATACAATCTGACAATGAGAAGAATGAATCCTCGGAAATTTATGAAAAAAATGAACAGATCTATGAACAGATCTTATTAGGAAAAGTCAATTAAGAGCTCTCCATGAAAATGGGAAAAAGAAAAGAAATCTGGATGAACCCAATGTGTAAGAAATGTTTAAAGGTCAGAAAAATAGCTTTATTCTATTATAGTAAGTTCTTTTTGTGTAGTCCCTGCTTCCCTTTATTATCATGGTGTTTTATGTGCCCCACACAGTACTGCAGGAAATCAGTGTCTTTATGAACCTGGCGTGTTGCCATGCTGAATTATATTCTAGAAAGCAGTGGAGGTAAGGAGCTTTCAGGCAGCCTCTACTGTTCTGCCATTTTCTCATGCACTAATTCATAACAAGACACCCTTAATGTATTCCATCAAATTTGATTTTATCATGTTAAAACATGTTTGCTGTTATAACCTTGTACCATTTCTTCAAGTTGGTAATAAAGTCCCTTGTGGGTGTTCTAACTGACAGGTGCTGCCATATTAAAACAGAACCAAATATGTGTTTGCTAAACAAATAGGACACACAAAAACACTTCCACCAGAGTTTTAACAGTATCTGTGATTTACAAAAATCCACCTAATGCTATAATGTAAGTTATGTGAGAATGATTACTTATTGTTTTCTGATGCCTTTCAAATGAAAAAAAGTCCATGATCTTTAACTGCTAACTAATAATAGTGAATCTAAGGAATTCAGTTTCTCTTTAAAATATGCAGAGAGGAAAATGCATCATTTGCATTAGTCTTTCATGTTTAGTATGACTTAAATAGTAAGTGACAATCTGATAGTAAAAGAAAACAAAATAGGCCACACTTAGAGACTGATTGCTGTCTATTTATTGAACTAGGTTGTATTCCATTTATCAGAAGAGAAGGATACTGAAACATTTCTCTTAGATTAGCATCTTCATAGATAATTCTCATTACTTTCATAGAGTTAATCTGTTTCATGACTTGTTGTGGTTTAAATTCACTGAAAGCATCTTTTACACAAAACCTGCATAAGTAACGCTATAGAAGACTTAAACTTGCTGGCCATTAAGAGAGTGCCTGGTTGTAGAAGGATATTTTCTTTCTGAAATCAGAAGTCTTTCTTGGGAGCATACATTGTCTGACTGCATTTATGTTTTTAAGACCAGAGCCTGAGAAAGTAAGTTAAGCAGCCTGGGTCACTGTTGTTTTCTTTATGATAATGTCTGTCACTTACTGAAGGTCTTTATGTGACAGTGCTTAGGATGAGAAAAGCACAATCCCACTCCCAAAGAGCTTTTAGTTTAACTTGCAAGACCTGGCTGTAATGCACCTTACAGTTCTGCAGTGATCCTCAGAAGTGTCTTGAGCTCATTATTTTTTCACATGATTCTTTTGCAAGTATTTGTTGCCTTCTTTTTAAGAATTGCTTGTATTGTATACATTCCTAACACATATAGATTTTTTCCCACATAAATACATTTTGTTGTAATACTGCAAATGCAGTGTTGTATGATGCTACAGGAATGTGTGCTGAAGCTTTGCTTCAGTATTGGCAACTGTCAGGATTTGTGGGTAAATGCTTTCAAAACCAGTGACAGAATTTACTTCACACAGACTGTTTTGAATAGTTGCTCTCATGAGTTTGGGGAAATGTCTGTTTCAATTGAGCACTTAGCTTTCTGATTCCTTAATTTAACTGCAGTGCAGGTTTTATGCATTTATAATGCAGTTAAAAATAGAGGAGCAAGAACTAATATTTTAAGAGTGATATATGCATGCAAACACTGTACCAACTCAACTAGGAACTAAAATAACATGTCAGAAATAGTTATTGTTTCTTGTGAAGAATTTTTTCTCCCCATGCTAGATTACAGACTGATGGTAAAGATCAGGGAGACATTATACCGTGATATCATCTCATAAAGCTCAATCCACCAGCTCCTCAGAGAGGAACGATCGCTGGGTATTTGAACAGTCTCAACCCACACTTGTTAAGACGACATAATATTTCAACAGATTAGTATAGCAGTAACTATGGATGGAAGATATCAAGTTTCAATATAAAGAAGCACGTGCTTGCAACAAGCACAGCACTGTCCATTGCTAAAGAGTTGCCAGAAGGTACAGTATGCTGGCAATTTTAAAATCAGTATTAGATGTTTTGTGTCATACATTTTATTTGCATGCAGTGGTGATCCATTCAAGAAAGTTCTGCTATTTATCCACACATGAGATTCAACTGAATGACCCTTTCTGACATTTTACAGACCCACTATGAATCTATCTGTTCAGCAAGGTAGTTATGCAATGCGGACTGAGTTAATTTAAATCTTTACATTGTTGTCCACTTTTCCCTCTCTAGATGAGATCCAGCTTTATTAGCTGGAGCTTTTATTCACAGCATGACTTGTTTACTTCTCATGGTTTTTGAGAGTTGGTTCATACACCCTACCTTAGTGTTGAAGAAAGCCATCAAATCCATAACGCAGTAGCACCAAACCCTGCTAAGTACTGAGAAAGGCTAAGCACTACTTCTGCTGTGAGTACCACATTCTCATTCAGCACTGGTAGAATAAACTGTGGTCACCTTGTCTGTGTTGGATGAAATTCTGCAGCAATCCACAGGGCAGAGGCGTAGTGAAAAGTTTGTAGAGCAAAGGTTAAGCACCTGTAGACATGCTTTTAGGTGGAAGGATTTCCTTTACAGATACTGTAACTTGACAATATGTTTTCATGGATATAAATGTAATTTTACAAGACAATAAAAATGCTCCTCTTTTAGAATCCCACCTTGAATGGATTTTTAAAAATATGTGAATGGAGAGAAATTCTAAACCAAACGAAAGGGTTAACATCAGTGATTTCACTACCATTTGTTTAGAAGAAACAATATGGATAGTATTTGAATGATGAATTTGAGTTTGAATAGCTGCTATTGTAATGCAAGACTTACTTCTTTAAGCTGCTCAGAAATTCTCTTCTATATTAGCTCTCTGGATTGCTATCATTAGGATTATACGGGGCGTTTATTTTAATAATGCATATTTTGTGCACAGTTCTCATGTTGCTTATAAATATTTATGAACAAGTTTTTGCTGTAGTACCGATCCAAAATTGTTCAGACTTGCAGGTGTCAAATTTTGGGAGATAGGCCAACATCTCCCAAAAAGGGATTCTAAGGGAATGTTTTGATGTTCAATTAAGGGTAGAAAGACACTTGCATTTCTGGTTTTATATTCATATTTATTTTCTGAAACTTAGAGAAAATCAAGGCTGAAGAAAACTACGGTAAGTAACTTATAGGAAGTGTGAAATCGTAATGGATGTGTCCAGATTGCATGTAATTGTTCAACTTAGTTGTTAAATATGCTGGGCAGTATACATTTGCTGAGAAAACTGCATTTTCCGGGCTTTTTCAGTGGTTAAAGTGATCTACTGGCATTATTTATTTATTAAAGATGACAGAATCATTCTATTAGCAATTACAATCTGCAGGAAAGCATTAGTTTGAAAAATAAACTCATAGTTCTCCTCAAGTTTCATAAATACTTAAGGAATGTGGCTAGTTTAATAAACTCATTATTTTGTCTCATGCTTTCCGTTTTTCATAAGACTATTTAGTATAACTTTTCCCTCTAAAGATACTGGAAACTGTTTATATTAAAAAGGGGAGTGAAAATATATATCCTACCCCAACTATTTTGTGTGTTGAAATTTGTCTCTTTTGATGAGCTAAGAATAATTTGCCTAAGTTTTCTAAAAGCATGAACGTCGTGCATACCTCCAACACCTTGCAATAGGTTGGATTTATTTAAGAACCTATATTCTAGTCAGCAGTTTTATGTTTCCTTTAGCTACTGAAATTTGTTAATTATTTTTCTGTTATAGAATCCTAGAATCATAGAATCGTAAGGTTGGAAGAGACTTCTGAGATCATGAAGTCCAACCCTGCCTGTCTCCCTACTAAACCACATCCCTAAGAAACTCATCTACCCATATTTTAAACACCTCCAGGGATGGAGACTCCACCACCTCCCTGGGCAATCTGTTCCAATCCCTTACCACTCTCTCAGTGAAGAAATTCTTCCAGTTGTCACTAAGATTTTATTTTCAGAATGCAAATATGATTCAGCACCAAGAAACTGATACATTGTGAAATCTTAGAACTCAACTTACTCATGAAAATATTGGTGACTGAAATGCTAAATATTTCTGTGTAGTATGTGTGTTTAATATATATTGCTTGTTCTCAGCTTGGAAATCATTAGTGTTCTCATACGTCAAATTATTGTCAAGATTATTCCAAGTACAGTATGATGTCAGGTTTATCTGTTGCTCAGGAAAGTGGAAATGGTTTGGAAGATTTTTGGATTCAAGCTCTTGTATGAAGTACTGGATTTCTTGTCTTTCCTATTACTACGTGTCTTGCCAGCATGAACTGCTGTATGACTGGCATAAAACACTGTGAAAGAAACAGAATTTTTATTAACGTCATGTGGCTTATGTGTGGAAAAAATGGGCGTGTCTTATTAGGGGCTAGGTGAACAGGAAAGCATCTCTCAAAGTATTTTAAGAATCTTCATAATTACACTTGATAGTGTGTAGTGGTGTGTCTTTTTGGTTTTACTTTTTTGTAGGAACGTATTTGATGCTTGCATCTATTGCGGGAATGAGATGATGCTGAGTAAGGTATTAATGTTTTATAAATTACTGTTAAAAAACCCGCACTTATGCTTTTTTAGCACACTCTGGATCGCTCTGATGGCATGCTGTTCTGAACTTTTATTGGAGATTAAATTACTGGCAGTGTAAGTGAGAAAAATGCTTTGGATTTTAAAAAGAAAACACCCAAAGCATCCCTTTTATATCACAGAAATTAAATGAATTTTTTTGTATGGTTCTGCTGGTCATTGTAAAATTACTTTTATTCTAACTCTTTACAGCTAGAACACTAAGACAATGTTAGTTATCTACGAGAAAATTGAGCAAATGTAAGAAATACCTAGCACAGAAGCTCTTTTGTAATAGAATTAATTTCATGTCAGACATCAGTAAAGCCTGATTTCCCCAGCATGACTCCTGTATTGTCCTTAAGTATGCTTCTCTCACTACTCTTAACACAACGTAGGACTAGTGTGATACAGTGACCTTGTCCACTGAACATATTTATGGGATTAAGGTTCTGATTTAATGGTACTTTACTGCTGTACAAGATGTGCATCTTTTCCAGTGGAAGAGGGGAAATGATACAATGCAGAGATGAATCCTGCCTAGTCTTCAGAGAAACTTGGTACACTCCAAACTTTGCTCTACAGAGTTTTTCTCGTGAATTAAGAAACTCTGTCAGGATCTTAGTGGTTGGATACATACTCCATTAGCATACAGTCAGTGGAATGACAAAGGTACCCTGTTTTGTGACAAGCTTATGAAATAATTTGCTTCGCTTTTTTATCAGAATTACTGGAGACAAAGTTTGCATTCACAGTCAGCCTCATGTTTCCAATTGGAGGCTGTTTGCTTTGGTGCCAGCAGGATGTCTGCAGCACTCTATATGTAAATTTTGAATGACAAACCACTAAGTGAAGGAACTTGGCAGTCTCAAAACAAAGCAATGTTTTGTCTCAGGAAAAGCTGGGGCACAGAATGAATGTGATGTGAGCACCTGCAGGTATTACATGAGTATCAGTATTATCTAGATTGTCAGTGTTTCACGTCACTTTTAACTATTTTCAAGTTAAATAAAAGGTGAAATAAATCCAAGCAGTTTAGTAGAAAAAGGCTATGATAGGAGGCTTCTAGGTAAGAATTTGAACAATATTCTTGTCTTTCTGTTTTGTAGATGGATACAATTAGATGGCTTACTTGTCTTTTTTTCTGGTGAACAATAATACTTTGAGCTAGAAAATGTGTTCTTGATACGCTGGAGAGTGTTCAGAAATCAAAAAAAATCATTGTGTGGTCATGTTCCCTCTTCAGATCACTGTCAAGCTACCTTTTTTTTTTGGAGTGCATTTCATCGATAATTGTCCTTGTTTTGAACTTTGGATGAGTTTTTGTAATCCTTTTGGCCCACTTATCCATACGTCTCTCCCACAAGTGATTACAGTTTAATATTTTAAGTAAATAAGAAAATACAACACTGAAGACTGTAATTGTGCAATTAGAACTGCTATAATCCACTCTCTTGTCTTAAATGAAGCAGTACTAAATTTCATTATTGAGCTTTATGCTAAAACCAAAATCTCTTTTATTTCTCTGAGTATTATTGTTTTCCCGCTTTCATTTGAATTTGAGTTTCAAAGATCAGTGACTCTGTCATACTTCACTATGAATCAATTTTGCTACCAATCTCAAACTTATTTGGATTGTAGATAACTGGCTTTTTCCATCTCTAATGAATTTTTCTGTATGGCAGGAAGGATGGACTTTAATGCAGTGCTGACACTGGAAGACTACAGCAGGTGCTACGAGGATTCCTCTCTGCAGTGAGCTCTGAGAGAGTGTAATTGCGCCTAGTCTTCTGGACTGAAATGCGATTTAGTCTTCCTGGCAGGCAAGGGGACTTGATAGATGAATTAACAAGATATGGGAAAAGGGACTTATGGGTTGTTTTGTTTCTTTGTCTTTAGAATTTCCCGTCCTCCCCACTTTCTTTGGGGTTTTTTTTCCGATATTTCTGTTTTAAGAGGGCATGTTAAATAATCCCCAGCTCAAAAGACTGCTGAACTTGACAACAGATAGAGGATGGAAAGATACTTATGGGAATTCCAATAAAGGCTGTAAATGAACTCCAGAAACAGAAGAAAGAATATTCATAAACTCTTGTTTTCTGGTTTAGTAGGTGTTGGTATTGTGCCACTATTTTTTTAACATACTGTTTTAATTAACACTTTCCTGAGGCTTCCTGTTCAAATACGTATTTTTGCTGCATTAGCATAGACAGAAGGTAACGTTTTTCTCAAGCTGAAGTAGAAAAGACTACTGTGCATAAGTAGGAAATGTCTTTCTCAATTCATAAACAAGTGCCAAGTGCTAGGGATGAGGGAAAGAGGTTTCCTTTTAACAGCTCTGACTAAGCACGTCACTAGTTTCACAGTGAACAAGCTTACACAACAAAGCTTGGGCATGTAGCTATGTATACATTCAAGTGGACTTATGAAATCAATATTATTACCTGTTTCTCAGGAAAACACATCCTATCTGGGGCTATAGTAGCATCAGCCAGATTCAATTGTTTTCAAAATAAGTAGTGTTAGTATCCTGTGACCCAGAAGGAATTATTTTCAGTTCGATAAGGATCCAGCTAAGACAATGTTTGAAGAGAGTTATAAAAAGTAACTACTATTTCCAAGCAAGATATACATTTACTTTTAGTGTGAAGAACCAAATCCTAAGCACTTGGAGCATCTCAGGTAAAAATCTAGTTGGAGTTGCCTTAGACTGTAAGAATAAATAATCACCCTTTCACCTAATAATAATCTGTTATTCAAAGTGGTTGTTGTAAAAAAGTGTATTTTCAAAAATATTTTTTGCCTTGATTTCTCTAACATGGCACTAGGATGAGGGTATTATTAAGATACTTCCAGAATTTTACAATGAGAAAAAATTTTTACATGAACACATGGATTTTCAGGTTAAGGTGAATGAAGTGCATGAGTAGCTACTGCATACCTAGAGAAGCCTGGATGTGATGGCACCTTATACTAAAAAGCTACTGCGGAAAACAGATTTTTTTTTTTTGTGACAATGTTAGGTTAATTTATACCTGCATAGAAGTTGTTGAAGAGCTGAAAGCACTGATGGATGTTCCTGAGTCTGCCTGTCTCAAGCGTAATGAAGTTGGCATCATGCTTTTTCAAATAGTTCATGCAAATGTAATAGAGGGGGTAGAGAACTACCGAGGCTTGCTTAATACAGAGTAGTGATGGAAAGGATTAAATTATCTAGTACAAGACAAGACAGACAAATTCAGCAGCAGCTAAACCAGAGCAGAGTTTAGCTTGGAAAGCCTGGAAAGACTTCTACAGGCCGAAAGCACTGTCCACAGCCAAAAGGCAATTCCTCTTTGGTTTACACCGTAAGAAGAACTATTTCAGATTTGCAGAGTACAGAACAAAGCAGAAACAGCAAAAAATTCTTCAAATGTTCCTTGTTAGGATTCATTAAATGATTTAATTTTGCATTAAATTGCAATGGAATTTGAATAGCACTCCAAGATTATGTGTTTGTAATTTATTGAAGAGTTACAGATATACAGTGCTTTGCAGTAAATTGGAAATTTCTTGTTTTCAATGACATTGGGTCATATGATTCATGCTGCTTTCTATAGCATTGGCAAAACAGCCATTTTTTCAGAGGTTTCCCTTTCTGAGTTCTCACTGGAGTTACATTTCAGTCTGGCAGATCTTTTGAGCTTTCTGTTTGTAACTTGATATATGTTTCTAATAAAAAAACAACTGATTTCTAGCTAAAATGATTCTCAGCTCCTTTTAGTTCTGTAGAGTTAGTGTGGTAGTGGAAGAAAGGCCTCAACTAGTTTGTAAGGTAGCTGACTTGGAAAAAATGGGATTGTGAGAGACCAAACAAGAGAAAGTTCCTGGATTTTTTCTTGTTACTGCCTAGGTTTTTAAAAAATAATATTTTTCTTTACAAACAAGATGTACTCTGAGAGTCTAAAGGAAGAAACATATTTGAAACAATGTAAGTGTTTGAAACAATGGTACTTTTTCATTAATATTTCATACCATTAACTGTCTACAAAGCACTGTGATTGTGATGGTAGTAATGATAGGAAAAATGCATAGGTTGTGAACTACCCTGAAATATGGAATCCAAGTTGCACTATAAAGTTAAAGTAACATAGGTCAAAAATATTTCTACAAGGATCTGGGAATAGTGTAATCTAAGCTCTGAGAAAAGTATAGATTAGTTTTAGATAATGACACTGATTAAGACGACATAGATGTGTAAAATACAGCATTCAGGAATAAATATGTTTTGTTGCAAAGTTGTTGATTAAATTAGGAAAGTGAAACTTGGTAAACATGCAGCAACCACCGAAACTCACATCCCTTAACCTCGAAGCCCACAAAGAGGAAAAGAAGGTATGTTCATAGATGTATAATATGCAAATACAATCTTTTTTTTTAACAAACTATTTGATTTTTTTTAAAAGCAGCACAGAATTCAGTTTTGGTATCCCCCACCTCAATGGTGTTGTTGCAGCAAACACTTGAAAGACATAAGAGGTCCATGAAATTTCATAAAGCTCTCATAAGAAAAAAGCTCAGCCTACCATTGGAGTCTTTAGAAGCGGGAGAAAAGGTACAGCTCTAAGTCATCTAAGCTAACTATGTTTCTATTAATTTTCTTGTGAGACTACCCATATTTTGTTGTAATTCACTGTCCAAATTGATAATTAGTGATTTTTTTTTTACATTTTTTAAATGGTGAATTTTCCTTTATTTCTAAAGATGTCGTGCTTATGTTTTATGCCCTTTTCACCAAAAAAAACCTCAAACCGAACCCATGAACAAAGTAGTCTTTCTCAGGCAAGTATAGCTATTCAAGTTTTTGCCTGTTGTCATTGAATTTGAGATTAAACATGTTTATCGGGACAGATTAGAGGACTTTATATAGAACAATGTGTTGATTTGCTTTATCACATTGCAGCTCAAACTCTTCAAAGTTACTGCATGTTCTTATGCTAAGTGCAAGAGCAAAATAAAGCAGTGATATAACTTTCCCAGTAGTGCACAAGACCTTGAAAGCAATAGTCATGTAGGTATACAGGAGCTTTGATTTGTGGAGATATTGATTTTCCTTGAAAATCCTTGATTGTTTAATCTCTATAGGGCAGGAGGGGATCTATGGGGCAGAGGGGTCTCTATGGGGCAGAGGGGTCTCTAGGGGCAGGAGGGGTCTCTATGGGGCAGGGGGGTTTCTATGGGGCAGGAGGATCTCTGTGGGGCAGGAGGGGATCTATGGGGCAGAGGGGTCTCTATGGGGCAGGAGGGGTCTCTATGTGGCAGGAGGGTCTCTATGGGGCAGGGGGGTCTCTATGGGGCAGAGTGGTCTCTATGGGGCAGGAGGGGATCTATGGGGCACAGGGGTCTCTATGGGGCAGGAGGGGGTCTCTATGGGGCAGGAGGGGATCTATGGGGCAGAGTGGTCTCTATGGGGCAGAGGGGTTTCCATGACTAAAATTCATTTTCCTGTCAAACCTGAATGACATCTGCTCATGGCTATCTGGCTACTTTCCATGCTGCTGCAGCATCTCTGAGCTGCCAATACATTTCCAAACCAGCAGGGGAGAAATGGTTCATCAGGAAAAATCTCCATAAAGCTGGAGGCTCCTGGCACACTGCATGCAATCCAGGACAGGCAGGTCAAGCTTTGAATTAGAGCACAGACATGGGAAATCTACTCACAAGAAATTATTATTCATTTGTAGTAGTAGAAGTAGTAGTAGTACCAAGGGAAGCTCATTAGGCATCTGGGTCAGTTGTCATAGGAACAGTATGTATAATGATTTTTAAAAGATGGAAAACACTTTAAATTATATCAGAAGCAGAAGAGCCTAGTGATGAGAGGGCTACTTATTAGTTGCATTCCTGTTTTCCAGGCTGTTTATATGGAGAAATTAGAGGCTATTCTTTCCTCTACTCTGCAAGGGGAAGGCAGGGTAAGAAGTGAAGGGATGGGGTAAAGAGGTAGGGAAGTACAGAGAAGACTTCTGTGTGGAAGCCACACATTTCAATAAAGGTGCCTGACACAGATAGAACAGACATATTTTTGGAAGCAACTGTCTAGGAGGTTCACCGAGTGTATGGAAGACAATTTCCTAACACTACTGGTGAGTGAACCGACTAGAGAAGGTGCCCCGCTGGATCTGCTGTTTGTGAACAGAGAGGGCTTTGTGGGGGAGGTGACTATTGGAGGACACCTGGGGCTCAGTGATCAAAAGATGATAGAATTTGCAGCTCTTGGAGGAGTAACGAGCGGGGTCAACAGAACTGTCACCTGGGACTTGTGGAGGGCAGACTACAAATTGTTTAGAAGGCTGCTTGATAAAGTCCAGTCGGAGACAGTTCTAAATGACAAAGGAGCCCAAGAGGGCTGGATGCTCCTGAAGAAGGAAATTCTGGCAGCGCAAGAGCAGGCCATCCCCGTGTGCTGTAAAATGAGTCAGAGGGAAGAAGGCCAGCTTGGCTTAACAGAGAGCTCTGCGTTGGTCTCAGGAAAAAGAGGAAAATACATGAGCTTTGGAAGACAGGGCAGTCATCTCAGGAGGAGTACAAGGGTGAGATCATGTAGGCAAAAAATTAGAAGGGCTACAGCCCAACTGGAACTTCAACTGGCCTCTTTCAGTGAAAAACAAAAAAATGTTTTTTCAAGTATATTAACAATAACAGGAGGACCAAAGAGAATCTCCCTCCTTTACTGGATGGAAGGAGAATGGTAGTAACAAAGGATGAGGACAAGGACTTAGCGCCTTCTTTGCTTCGGTCTTTAATAGGAAGGTAAGATGTTCTCTGAGCTCCAAGCCTCCTGAGCCAGAAAACTGTGAAGATGAACCCTCAGTGTGCCAAGAAGACTTGGTTAAAGACATACTTGGCTAATTAGACATCCACAAGTCTATGGGGCCAGATGGGATACACCCAAGGATATTAAGGTTGCTGGCAGAGGTCCTTGCCAAATCCCTTTCCCTTATATATCAAAAGTGCTGGCTGACTGGGGAAGTGCCACTGTTGAGTGTAAACTGGCAAATGTAACTCACATTTAGAAGAAGGGTTGGAGGGAGGATCCGGGGAACTATAGGCCTGTCAGCTTGACCTTGGTACTGGGGAAGGTCATGGAGCAGATCATCTTGAGTGCTATCACACAGCACATGCAGGACAATGGGGTGATCAGGCCCAGTCAACTTGGGTTTATGAAAGGCAGGTACTGCCAGACCAATCTGATCTCCTTCTACGACATTACCCTGTTAATGGACGAGGAAAAGGTTGTGGATGTGGTGTAACTTGGACTTTCGTAAAGTCTTTGACACTGTTTCTCACAGTATTCTGCTTGAGAAATTGGCTGCCATTGGCCTGGACAGGCACAGCCTCTGCTGGGTAAAAAACTGTCTGGATGGCTGCACCCAGAGGGTGGTGGTAAGTCGAGTTAAATCCAGTTGGAAACCAATCATGAGTGGTGTTCCACAGGGCTTAGTGCTGGGTCCAGTCCTGTTCAATATCTTTATCAATGTTCTGGATGAAGGGATCGAGTGCACCCTTAGCAAGTTTGTGGATGACACCAAGCTGGTTGGCAGTGTTGATCTGCGAAGGAAGGGAGGCTCTGCAAAGAGATCTGGACAGGCTGGATCAATGGGCTGAGACCAATGGGGTGAGGTTTAACAAGGACAAATGCTGAGTCCTGCACTTGGGGCACAACAACCCCATGCAGCGTTACAGGCTTGGGGAAGAATGGCTGGATAGCTGCCTGGAGGAGAAGGACCTGGGGTTGTTGGTTGACAACTGGCTGAATATGAGCCAGCAGTGTGCCCAGGTGGCCAAGAAGGCCAATGGCATCTTGGCCTGTATCAGAAACCTTGTAACCAGCAGGACAAGGGAGGTGATTGCACCCCTGTACTCAGCAGTGGTGAGGCTGCACCTCGAGTACTGTGTTCAGTTCTGGGCCCCTCACTACAAGAAGGACATTGAGTTTTGGAGCATGTCCAGAGAAGGGCGACGAGGCTGGTGAAGGGGCTGGAAAACAAGTCCTATGAGGAGCGGCTGAGGGAACTGGGGTTGTGGAAGAGCGAGTGTTGATTTCTTCTCACAAATGACAGGTGATAGGACAAGGGGAAATGGCCATAAGTTGTGCCAGGGGAGGTTCAGACTGGATATTAGGAAGAATTTCTTTACTGAAAGGGTGGTCAGGCACTGGAACAGCTGCCCAGATGGTGGTTGAATCACCATCCCTGGAGGTGTTTAAAAAACGGGTAGATGACTTTTTGAGGGACATGGTTTAGTGGATGATGAGTGTGATTGGACTCAATGATCTCCAAGGTCTTTTCCAACCGGAAGAAAATTATTATTGTTAAAAAACTGGGACTACTTCAGCACCTATTTAGCATAGTACCGTGCTTTTCATTTTTTTGCTGGTCCAACTGTTAGATTTAGAGATACATTTGGATGGTTTTCAAAGGTGTGAATAACACATGCTGCCAAGTCCAGAATGAAATGGAAGAATGATCTGAGTGAATGGTGGGTATAGTTTAAAAATGTAATCTAATTTAGAAGTCTTCCCAAAACATTATTGCACTGGGTACTGGAATCAATTTAGTGTACAGGACAGCACTATTAGCAGTAGTCAACAGGTGGTTCTGATGCTATTGTTGCTTAGGTGGATTTTCAGTTCAAACTAAAAAGGATAAGTAAAACAGGATTTTAAGTACTTCAGAAATTTATCTCTAATAAAGCATATTTGTATAAAATTCTGAACCATACACTTTTGAATGTGAGGTTAAAAAATGGAGACAGTGGATCAAAGTACTTATGTCTAAAAGGGTGGTCAAAAATTTCTGAATACTAAGCTGAATGTCTAGTGAGAGACATTTTGATGGTGCCATGGTACATCTCTGCTGGTTGCTGTTAAAGTATCACCTCCAAAGAGCACAGAGCCAGCAATCCTGAAATGTCGGAAATTAAGCAGGCAAGGCAGAGATCTTCTTCTCAAACTGAAGTGTAAGAAGACAGTGTATGGCCAGTGGAAACAAAGACAGGTGACTTAGGAGGAGTACAGGGATGCTGTTCGCCACTGTAGGGTGGAAATTCATGTGGCCAAAGCTCAATTAGAATTGAAGGTGGCCAGCACTGACGAGGATAATAGAAAGGACTTTTTAAAATGCATTAATATTAAAAAGCAGGCCAGAAACAACATTGGACCGTTACTTGATGAGCATGGGCACCTCATTAACTGTAAGTTAGACAAAGCAGAGACTTTTAATGACTTTTGCATCTGTATTCAATAATGACATTGGGCTTGCCCCCCACCCTCACCCCAGAGCCCTGAGCTGGAGGATCATGACTGGGCAAACAATCTCCCAATCAACCCCAGTCTTGTGTGGTATTTGCTGCTCCAGCTGGATCCCTACAAGTCAATGGGGTCTGATGGGGTTCATCCAAGGGTACCTTAAGAGCTGGCTGATGTCATAGCGAAACCTCTCTCAATGATTTTTCAATGATCTTGGGAATCTGGAGAGGAATCAGTTTACTGGAAGCTGGCAAATGTTGTGCCAGTTTTCAAGAAGGGCAGCAGAGACAACTCCAGTAACTACAGACCTAAGTCTCATTTCAGTGCCTGGTAAGATTATGGAGAGAATTATTCTGGGAGCTACTGAAAATCACTTGAAGGACAACACAGTCATTGGTCCCTGCCGGCACAGGTTTATAAAGAGAAAGTCTTGCCTTACAAACTTAATGTCCTTCTATGACAGGGTCACACACCTGGTCAATCATGGAAAACTGGTTAATGTAATTCTTCTGGATTTCAACAAAGCCTTAGATACTGTCTCTCACTGTATCATCATAAACAAAATGTCCAGCGAACAGCTGGATAAACACATAATACAATGGGTGCACAATTGGCTGATGGGTCAGGCTTAAAGAATCATAGTGAATGGAGTTTCATCAGGCTGGCGCCCAGTCATTAATGGGGTCCCACAGGGATCGATCCTGGGGCCAGTGCTCTTCAATATCTTCATAAATGACCTGGATGAAGGACTTGAAAGTTTATTGACAAAGTTTGCCAATGATGCAAAACTATGGAGAACTGTTGACACTCTTGGGGACAAAGAGACCCTGCAGAGGGATTCTGACAGATTGGAGAGCTGAACAATCACCAGCTGAATGAAATTTAACAAAGGTAGGTGCCGGGTTCTGCACCTGGGACACAGCAGCCCTGGAAACGTACAGGCTGGGGGCTGAGATGCTGGAGAGCAGCCCTGTGGAGAGGGATCTGGGGTTCTGGTCGACAGCAAGTTGAACATCAGTGTGCCGTGGAAGCCAAGAGGGCCTGGGGTTCATCAAGCCTGGCATTGCCAGCTGGTCAAGGGAGGTGATTGTCCCACTCTGGTGCAGCCCCACCTCGAGTGCAGTTTTGGGTGCCACAGTAAAAAAAAGGACATCAGACTACTGGAGAGTGTGCAGAGGAGGCCACAAATTTGGTGAAGGATATAGAGGGGAATTCTTATGAGGAGTGGCTGAAGTCACTTGCTCTGTTCAGCCTGGAGAAGAGGAGACTGAGAGGGGATCTCATAGCTGTTTACTGCCTTCTCACAATGGAGGGAGGTGAAACCGGTGCTGATCTCTTCTCTCTTGTGACCTGTTGTAGGGCTAGAGGTAATGGCAGGAAGATGTGTCAGAGGAAGTTTAGATTGGGTATTAGGAAGAGGTTCTTCACCCAGTGGGTGGTGGAGCACTGGAACAGGCTCCCCAGGGAAGCAGTGATGTCACTGAGTCTGCCAGCATTAAAGAACTGTTTGGATAATGGCCTCAGTCACACAGTGTGAATGTTTGGATTGTCCTATGTAGGGATAGGAGTTTGACTCCATGATCGGTTTGGGTCCCTTCCAGCTCAGGTAATTCTATGATTCTATAACTAACTAATGAGACTGTGGGATAAAATACTGAGAGACCTTTGTGGAAAAATCCCAACAACAACAAAAAAAAACAAAACAAGCAAACAAACAAACCACACATAAAAACCCCAAAGCCACGAAACAACAAACCACAGCGTTCCAATAAGCAGATACTTCGACATGTGTCAAAGCACAGGCTGATCAATGCTGCTTGAGACTGTGTGTGCTGTACAGAGCTACAAGCCAAAATCTGAATGAGACCTCAGCAGGATACCACAATAGCAGTACGTGAGGGCAGACAGAGTCAGTCATGGCCTTTGGGCAAGGCAAGCCCATTTGGAAAGCATTGCAAGAACTTAAATGAATTACATGACTTTTAGGATTTGGCAACAACAGCAGGCTCTGAAAAGCATGTAGGAAAAGTACAGTATGGTTAAAGGCATCATCAAGTTCTCTACCATCTCCCTGGTCTAGGAATAAACTAGAGACAACTTTTAATGATGAACAGTGCAAGGAGGCTAGTGCCAAAACCAACCGCCACTCGAGACTGCTGCTCTAAAAAAACTGACTGTTGGAGCCAATCCTGATGGATGAGATTTAGGAATTGGAAGAAAACATCGTTAAGCAAACTTTGTCAAGAGAGATTAAAATTAAAAATGTGTGTTAATATACCAAATTAGACAATGAGGTTCTTTTATGGATTTTTTTTTCATTATTATTTAAGGTCAGACCAGTGTTTAGAAGAAAGTGACCGTAAAGCATATATAAATAGCAAGCTGATAATCTGAATATTCTTAGTAATTTCTATTATATTTTGGGGTTAGTTTCATGGAAGGAAGGAACACAGGGAAATATTAAAATGGTCCTTACTGCCCTTTTCTATGTAATTATTTTCCCTGTGTTAATTGCCTGGTACATTTGACTTGAACATTGCTGTTTGCCATCTGCCCCTGCATAATGTGCCTGCTTGTTGCTGCCTTTAAATAGTCACATTTACCACAGGTTCTTTCCTAGCAAACTTCAGAAATGCAGAATCAGGGTTTATAAGCCTATTGGGAGAAAAGTTAGCAGAGGATGTCATATGACAATAAGTATTCATAGGCTACATCACATTCTTTCCTAATAAATGACATTCTTTCCTTGCAAAGTATAAGGCAAAGAATTGTATATAAAAGTTTCTTTATTTCATGTGGTCCTATTTCCCCTCTGACTTCTGACCCTTTGAATAACAATAAATGATGAACAGAGCACAAATCTGTGGAAACAAAGCAAATCTATGTTCTGGGTAGCCACAGAAATAGAGGAGAAAGCCATTGCTAAATTGGTAGCATTTTTACAGTTGAAAAGTTCAGGGTAAAGGTGATGTGACCTAGAAATTTTTATTATTTATAGGACAGATTTGTATGGTCCTTTTGCAATTAATCAGAATAGACATTGCAGCCTTTCTGTTCCACTTGTGCTAAACTGAAAGCTAGCAGAACCTAGTTATTACTATATCTTTGTTGCACGTAAAAGCTGTGGATTACTAATAATATAATTTTGTGGCATATGAATTATCTTTTTCTAAAGTATAATTTGCAGTTCCTCTGTAAACTCTAATAAAGGTGAATTATACTTTTGGGTAAAAAGTCCCAATGCATTCATTAAACATTTTTTGTAAAGGCATTTTATATCTTAACACAATCTTTGAAAGCTTTCAGTCTCATATCTTCCTTGGTTCAAAGGATTTTTATCCCCAGGGGTACTATCTTCCTGAAACATTATATTACAGTATGATAGGTAGAGACAGAGAGCTCTGGATTATAAAATGTATATGAGTGTTATCTGTAGTATATAGGGCAGGAGTTCACATGAATTGCCTATTGTTAGCTAACTGGTAAGCGTCTAAGGTATGTGTAGGAAAATCCTCCAAAAATTTGTTTTTCCTGTGCTAGAAAACACACATCTCTTTCCTCTGTAAAAAGAGTCAATGCGACTAGCTGAGATGTGGTCCATTACTGATGTTTTTTTTAATGTCCCATTCTTATGTCCTTTCTTAAATTTTCTATATGTTGATGCTTAGTTGCTTTGTTATCTATCTATCAAATGAAAACAGCGTCTAGGACAGTATTATGGGAAAATACAGTATATTTTTTTGCACTGTTGTTACTCCCACTGCTTCTGCTTCTGCTGGTAATAGAAAGAAGGTACTGGATTATATACGAACCCCTATGGCTATTCATAAGTAGGTGGTCTTGCCTACTGAGTTTGTTTTATCCTATTTTTAACTTCTCTTGTTTATTTTGTTAACCTGGGAATTATGTAATCATCTATTTTTAAAATATTTTTGAAGTGAACTTTCAAATAGCAAAAAGTGTTTGGCAGTTATTATTTACTTATGTGGTGCAACCTTGGTAATGGGAACAGTTAAAATGAAAATTTTTTGTGATATATTTCTGACATACATCAATATCATTCCTTCATCTTTTAGTTTAATCTAAATCACTCTTAATATAAGCATTTTGCTATAATCCCTCTGAGTTTTTAGCCAGTGCCACCATGCCTGTGTGTGCAGAAGTTATACATTTGAATAAAATTTATTAGAAAACCAGTAGTAAGTAGTTTTAAAAACCATCCTCTCTTTATCTTACAATACCTGTGATTTTTTCAAGCCTTTCTGGATGAATTCTCTCCCTGGGGTAGCAATATGTATTTTTAAAACAATAATACTGTCATGTTTGTAGTGAAGTTTCCCATTACACTCCTTTAGTGCGATGTTTGATATACCAGAATAATCTAAGATGTTTAGGAGAGCAATGAAGATGGTGAAGGGGCTGGAGCACAAGCCCTGTGAAAAGCAACTGAGAGAGCTGGGGTTGTTTAGCCTGGAGAAGAGGAGGCTCAGGGGAGACCTTATTGCTCTCTATAACTACCTAAAAGGAGGCTGTAGGCAGGCAGGGGTTGGCCTCTTCTCTCAGGCGACCAGTGACAGAACAAGAGGACATGTTCTCAAGCTTCATCAGGGGAGGTTTCAGCTTGATATTAGGAACAAATTTACACTGAAAGGGTGATTCACCAATGGAATGCACTGCCCAGGGAGGTGGTGGAGTCATCGTCCCTGGAGGTGTCTAAAAACAGATTGGATGAGGCGCTTAGTGCCATGGTTTAAATGACGAGTGGGTGCTAGTGTTGGGTCATAGGTTGGACTAGATGATCTCAGAGGTCTTTTCCAACCTTGTGATACTGTGCGATACTGTGATGTTCTGGAGTGTTATTTCTCAGTCAGTATATTTAACCAATATTAAGGATTTGCCTAGATCTTTGTTAAAGTCTTTCAAGAATACATCTCCATCTCGTTTTTGTTTACTTTTACAGTTCTACTTGGCAGGACACTTTATCTTCTGTACTATTCATTTCCTACTTGTTATTGAACTCTTGAATTTTTTACAGCAAAAGCTAAGAGAAAAATATTTTTAAAGTATAGGAAGTGTAACTAAATCTAGAAAAGCTAATCAACTTTAAAAAGACCAGCAAATTGTTGCTGGAATGGATATTTCACTGAAACTCTTTATCTTACAGATTTTTCAGTGGCCAGCTACAGTAGGTGGAGTCAAGAAGATGAGAAAAACATGTACAGTTGTAGAGAGCCAGGGCTGATCACTGTTTCTTGTAATCCAAGACTGAATCTCCTACTCATTTCAAATCACAGTTACATTTCCTAATCAGTCATAAATTTTCTGCCCTAAGTGAACTATATTGGTGGTAAATTGTTTGTGAGAAAAGGGAACTTGATAGCTTTCCTAAAACTGTGTTTTAATTTGTGATAAGTGTATTTGATTTTTTACAGTGACAACCTTTGCAGGCTTTAGTGTCCTAGGAAAATGATGCTGTTAATTCTCTAAAAACAGTTGTCTCGACTTTTGCTGCCTGCATATATGATCTCAGTCATTTTAGTGTTACTTGTGACTGCACCTTGTCTTGGCCATGTGATTGGCCTTTTGTTGTACTCTAAAATTTGTCAGCTTAGCTCTCACCATTCATCTGAAAAATACTTACAAACACTTAACAGTAAAGAACCCTGCAGATGTGTGCTCTGGGGAAATGCCGGTTCAGGAGTCTGTCCGTCTGCAATTTTCAAAGCAAAAAGTCTTGCAATAGTAACTACTTCTTATGAGAAAAGCAACACTGTTGGGAAAAAATGACCAGTCCTTTAGGCATATTTTGTATACCCATGACCTTATCTGTGTTCTTTGTAACATCCCATTGGTCTTGGAAATTTCTTAAGGGATATTCATTTAGGGTAGGTGGATAAACTGTATTCAGAGAACCATGTCTACTATACTGTCACTTTGCTCCATCTTATTTTGGACCACGAGAGTCCAGCAAACTGAAGGCAAAGGCAGTAGCAGAGCTTAGTCGTGACAGTTCTGCTAGGGTTGCAGTATTGCTAGTCTCTGTACTGAAGGCTGGTGATAAGTACTGAAGTCTTTATCAAAAACCCTCATATTCTGTTACACCAGCTTGCAGTAAGCCTAAGCCTGCAGCCTAAGTTATCCCACTAATGAGCCGGGGTTGTGATGAGTTTGTGTTACACAGAAGGAAGTGTGCAGTCATTGTGTTAATAATTTTTAAGTTGCTGTTAGAAGAAGGCGAACCTTCTGATTTATCTGTGAATATACTGAATGTGTTGGGAAAAATATGTTCTCTTCCATCTTCTTATCTCAATACAGCTATCCTCAGCTTACTGTTACTTTTTACTCTGCAGTTTTCCGGCATTTTGCATTAAAAGTCAGACTCAGTGGTAATATGGGAGAGGAAGAAGGTGTCAGGTTTACATTTTTACTGAAATACCCTAAATGGTGCTGAAAGCTGAGAATGGCTTAAAATTGCAGAATTTCTAATGAAAGATGGAAATTTTATGTGTATTTCAAAATATTTCCTGTGACTTTGTTGTTTTCCAATGCTATGCTACAATACAGCAATACTAAATTATCATAGAAAGTAATTACATTTTATAGAGAATAAGAACAGCTTAGATCCTTCTAAACTATATGACCAGAATTGTTTTAATGAGACTGCATACTCTAAGCTTCATTGCCAACTATTTCTTGCTCTCAGAAGAAGCAGCTAATAAATAATATGAAGTATATAAAGCAAAAAGAAGTACCAATATTTTTACTTAGAATCAGATTCAGCTGTTACTCCTCCTCCAGTATATTGTGTCCACAGTGGGCTTAGCTGTATGTGATAGATTTTCCATCAGGAACTATGATTCTGTCCGATTTTTATTCTGTCCTCGAGAAGAATTAATGTACAGCCTCTTGCTGATAAACTTTTCTCCATTAGAAGCTGTTTTCCTGGTACTGATCCTTTCTCATATTCCTTAAGCCTCTGCACCCACTGTTAAAGCATTAAAGAGCCTAACAAAGTGGTACACAAAAAGTCATTGCCAAATGATAGATATAAGTCCAAATAACCTTCAATCTAATCTGCAAAATTACGAAAATTAATCTTTAAGGCAATGGAAGTCTAGCCTTGCTATTCCTCTCTCTAAAGGGATGCATCATGGAGTGTGCACCAGAAGCTTGCCTTTGGACCCCTCCTCAAAGGGTGTTTGCTCTGAGTCTTCGCATTTTCAGGTGCATACCTTAAACTTCCACAGCACAGGCTATTAAGCTAGCATGTTTACATGGAATAGGAATGCATGAAGAACAGAGGAAAATTTGAATGGCAGTTTCTGAGTCATACTTTGGCATAAGGCAGATGTTGTAAAATGCTTCCTAGTGTGCAGGCTGGTAATGTCCTTGGTGAGTTATTCTTTTTTTTTTTTTATTTCCACTTTCAGAATCTTGAAACAATGTATACGAAGAGACCTATCTGTTCCTAAAGGAACATATCATTTTTTGATACTTGTACTGTATAGCAAATTATGTTGCCCTCTACCCCCAGCTATATGTGTTCCTGATGTGAATGCTTCTATAGTTGCTCCATAAGGAACTGGATCACGGTGTTTTCATGTTTACTTGTTATTTTAGCTACCTGTCAAAACTTTTTGAAATAGCTCTTGCAAGAAATGAGAGAAATGAGCTTTTTATTTCAGGCAGATAAAGTAAGACTTCATATTTTGAATTATTTATTGTAGGGTTTATTGTATGGGAAGAAAAGTGAATTTATTGGATAGACTAAGAAGCTTTGTAATTAAAAATGCTCTTGTCTATTTGCTGTAGCTTTAAGCAATATCACATGAAAAATGGGCTGCAGATGCATCATCTATCATTATTGTTTCTAAACAAATAGACAGGATAAGACAATACTTAAGACACAATATAAATTTTGCTATCTCAGGTTTTTTAGATTAATAATAATATAGCTGAAGTAACAGATATGGGGTCGGCAAAACAGTCTAGACCTTTTGTAAGAGAATTCTTGCAAAAGTATTTTAACTGCCTGCTAATACATTTCTTATTAAAGGAAATACCCATTAGCATAAGCAGTTTATTGCATGATATTGTGTAAATGTAGTATAATTTGTTAATATTTTTCATAGTTCTCTGAATAATTTTATTTGGAAAACTAATTCAACATGGTCAGGTTCTTGGGCCATTGCTGTTCAAACCACGCAAACATGTCCTTCAATGACTTGACACCTGCACGTAGTCCCCCTGAGTAGCCTAATGGGACTTATTCATATGCCTTGTGCTACTCGTGCACAACTGTTTCTTAATGGGGGCTTTTATCTGTCCCTCAGCATACTTAGGCATTCAGACCACTACAATTTCAATTTAATGAATGCTTCCACCTCCTTGTAAATGCTGAAGCAAAACATGCGCAGATGAAAATTAATTTCTACTGACTAGACAATAATACTGTAGACAACTCACTGTTCCTCACAGAGGAAATGTTGAGAGTTTGTTTTGGGTGTTTTTTCACTCTAAAAATAAGTGAAGAGAAAATATTTTTAAAATTACTCTAAGCATTATTATTATTATTATTATTATTATTATTATTATTATTATTTTATAGTCCTCTCCTGACATCTTCAGTGTTCATTTACCAATCATTCATCTACTGATTGAAAAAATTATCTTTAAACTCAACAATATTCCAAAGTTCAATATTCATGGGCATTTCTGCATATCCCTTCCATATGAGATGCTAAGATAATGTAATCCTCCTACAATATTCAAGAAATTTTCAAATAAGCATTTCATTAAATAGATCAGTAAGTCCTCTTGGTTAAAACGATAGACTTAGGCCTAAATCCTTCTTATGGAGGGATACTCTGCATGAGGGGACAGTATGATTTGATTGCAGCAGAAACTCCGTATTCTTGAATCAGAGAAAAGTCTGAAATAACAATTTATTGCTCAAAATTAGAATCAAAAATGGTTACTTTAATTTGCTTTGAAAACGAAATACCAGAACTGTGCAAAAGTAAGAGGTGCTTAAAACATAATGGTTAGAAATTAACAACAGTTCTTTTAATTTATTTCATCTTCCTCTCTTCAATGAAGAGAAAGACATTTAGGAGGTGGAGGGAGGCTAGCAGTGATGTAGCTGCATGCGTGTATAAGGAGAAATTTCAGAAAATTAATGTGATGAGGCTTGCAGTACAGAACCATTGAAATTGGCAAAAGGACTGGATGTCTGTCTGCAGCCTCACTGAATCTGTTCCCTGCCCCATAAACCTGCTTGTTGCTTTTCTCTGCCTCCTTACGCCTCTTGTCTACTGCTCCAGCTTCTACCAGTTTCCAAAGCTACTAATGAAGTATGTGCACTTCATTCTTTGGAAAAAAAAATAGCAATAAAACATTTAAGTATTTGCATGGTCTGTTTTCTTTCTTTCCTGTGTCATCTTTCATAAATATATGATTCTGCAGTTGCATCTGAAAGAACTGATAGCGAGGCAATATGAAAAAGGGAGGACTTCTTGCAAGTGAGGAAGAATGTTGGGAATATTGTGTAAATCTCTTTTGGCTGTAGCTGGTCATAAGATGCTGGTCACCAGGAATTTTAGAGGGAAGGAATTCCTTTCAAGTGCAGAGAATGGTGATATTAGAATGGAAGTTGTGCCATGATTGGATTTCTTTTTCTTCTTCATTGAAGAAAGGATGATGAAGATAAATTCAAAGAACAGTTTTTAATTTCTAACTATCATGCCGCAGAAGCAACTAATTTTTGCAAGACAATTCATAGCAGTCTTTAAGGCATTCAATAGGAGAATATTAACCCTGAGAAACTACAGAATCATAGAATGGTCTGGGTTGGAAGGTCATCCAGTTCCAACCGCCCTGCCATGGGCAGGGACACTTCCCACCAGACCAGGCTGCTCCAACCTGGCCTTGAACACTTCCAGGGAGGGAGCACCCACAACTACCCTGGGCAGCCTTCCAGTGTCTTGGCACTCTCATTGTAAATAATTTCCTCCTGATGTCTATAGAAACTAAAGAGATTTTGTTAGAGAAGAAAGGTTTTGTGGTGTTTATTTGCATTGTGTCAGTAGTCCAGATTATATTTAGGTAGAAAGAAGTCAAATTGACCCAATGAAGTCATGAGATGAGAAAAAAGTTTTGGAGAACAATGTGATATTCTAAAAATATCAAGGAAATATTTTAATATTTCCAGAAGTCTCTGTATTCTCTTTCTCTGTTCTTAATATTTTCAATCTGTTCTAGATATAACGTTTAATTTTATAATTTGTTTCCTAAATATAATATATTGGGCGAGCCTTTCTCTAATATTAATAATTCAAAAGAGGACTACCTGACATATTTGTTGTTGGGTGCTCTTGCCCAGTAAAACCCTCTTGACACACTTAGCATTAGCAAAGCATTCATTCTTACTAGCACTTCCTTTAAATAACTCTTCATGGAATACTTGTAGCTGTTTGTTTTGTCATGTAGGCCACTAAATTCAGCTTTTTTGTAATCTGATTTAACAGCACCTATAATAAGCCTTATGTAGTCACAGACAGAAGCAGATAACTTCTCATGGCTTCATTTCTCAGAATAAAACTCTGGAAAGAATTCAAAAACACAGGAAATTCAGGTCATTAATCTTATATGCATTATTTCTTAAATAGAAATATATGTGAAAAGGAAGAAGAATACAATGTATTTACTATTAGAATGCTAAGAAAATTATTTTGGTTCAATTTTCAGGCTGCAGTCATGATGGTCTAAGAAATGAAGCTGGGTAGGGGAAAAAAAGCAATGGATTTCATTAGATGAGTAATTTTCTTTTCTTTGGAACAACCAAGTTCCCTGACGAGATGAAAGAATTCTATGTTTGAAGACTTATAATCTATTTTATCTTTAACAGTGTACATTTGAATTAAATTGATATAGCACCTTTCCTATATGCTTTCTTAGTTTGACATGAATCTATTCTTTTTAATTTGTCAGTCTTTTTTGATGTATAGCTAACATACACCCAGTGTGTTATCTAGAGGCAATTATTGGTATCATTCACAATTCAGGCATTCAAGCAAGTACAAATGATTTTTTTAGCAAAAGAGAAAATGGCAATGTTCTAGGGGCAGGTTGGAGAGGGTTAATGTACATTGACAATCAACATTGATTGTCAATCTATGAAACAATGCCTCATATTGAAAGTCTACTCTAAAAAATAATGTTAAAACATATCTACTTATATATGCCTGGTTTAAATAAACAAGAGAACAGAAATTTGGCCACAAGAATCAAAGTTAGAAAATATTAATTTGTTTGATTCACAGTCATTCTGGTTAAAAGTCTCTGTTTGAAGGGTGATTTCAACGTACATGTTACTGAGGAGATGGCTGAAGAGCCTAGTTTAATACTGAAATATTTTCAATTGATTTGTAGGTTTATGCTTTACCTGTACAGAAGCATTCAATAAGCAAGAGGTAGTGACTTCATATTTCAGCTACATTTGATCTATTTGATGCTTGTTATTTGATGAACAATACTGTCCCTGGTGAACATTCGCTTTCACTTCTCAGTTGCTCTTTCACAGCTAGGCAGTCAGCTTGTCTGATATAGCATTAGTCATGAGTATTCACTGAGAATGGATAACACCGCTGTTTCATTGACAGTAATCCTCCTTAATTTCAGCTTTCAGAAAGAAAATACTACTGCATTAGAGCTGTTAGTAACTGTGGATAATAACAGATTCATATCTAATTATGCAATTAAAACTGAAAACATCTGATGAACGATGTTTAGCATCACGAGCATATTATAAACTCCAAAACAAAGGTAATAGATAATGTTTGAATCCCAACATCCAATATCCTCTTCTGTTCATAAATAAAAGATTTCAAAGCAAGAGTTTCAATCAATATTGAATTCTAACTCAGTTGGGGAATGCTAGAAAGTACAGGGTTTATAATCTAAAAAATAATATTCCAAGCTGCTCATCTCTTGCCTCAGAATTTGAAGTGTTTCCCTCTGCAGGGATTCTAGCTTGCTCTCTCCAGATCAGGAGGGATTTCTTGCAGATAGATGCAGTACCAGTGTGGAGAGGCAAACTAAGAAAATTTCATTGAGATTATAGTACAGGAATACAAACAATTTCAAAATGTATTTTTAGCTCTTCAAAATATCACTGAGAATCTTCATTAGGTAATAATAACAGAAGCCTGTGTTTATCCTAGATAAATCTTGCATAATTTCCAAGGTATGCTGCAAACCATGGAAATGGCATTGAACATTCCCTTATGTCTGGTTCCAGTCTATCTCCACAGAAAGGAGAGTAGGACAACTTCAGGCATTTAAGTTAAGAACAGAGCAAAATAGGAAGGCAAAAAGATGCTTAGAGAAGGCAAGAAATTCAGATGGTATGGATAAGGATTCATTATGGATGGATGAATGTTCTAAATAATTTCAGCTGTGAACAGATTTCAGTGCCATCTGAGATGGATGGTAATAGTTCTCCCTCTAAATAAAAAATGTGGGAGTGCATTTACTTCTAGCTCTAGCAAATGAAATCACTGCAGATAGGCTGGTATTGCATTGCTTACAGTGATTTTTGTTTCTTTCTAACCTAGTATGTTTACTTATTTTTAAAGACTAACTTTTCCCCCTGCAGAAAAGAACCCCTGCATTATTAGGCTTCATGCTTTAAAAATAAATGCATCAGGTTTTATTTATACCAGAGCAATGACAGGATTTTTACATTACTCTTATTAGAATTTCTTCAGTGTACACTGTTAGCATAGGAGTATGTGTATCTGTGTTTCAAGCAAATGTGGCAAATGGTATGCCATAGTAACCCCATGACTTCATACAAAGATCAGAGGGAAAAAAATAATTCTCCTTCTTAATGGCATCATAAGATGACTTACTTATAAAAATGCTGTACAAAATGTATTATCCAAAAGAATTAGTTTCCTTTATGTAGGCTCCAGCAACTGAATGTGTGGGAAGTGTAATGTTCCCTCACTTCAGTATTTGGGTTCTAGTTTGAGCCATTTATCCGTAAATTGTCACTAATTAAAGTTAAAAGTTAAGCTTCTTCAAGGCTGCAGAGAAAAATTATGACTTCGGGTTCAGCCTTATTTCTTTTATAGACCTTCTTAATGTCTAACAGAGATTACTGCTCTTTTCAGGTGTATCTTTCCCAAATGTTATCCAGGAAGAAAAAGCAGCAGTAAGCTAGCTGCCAAGCACTGATTTTTCTTTAAGCAATGGACCTACTGAGATCCTGTCCTTCTGTGGGTGCAAATGCCAGAAGTCATTAGGGTGGGACTCTGGGGTCATTTTTAGTACCGTAATAATAAATTACATAGCTACTCCTTACTCTTTCAAGATGCAGAGGCAAATTTACCGTGGTGTTCTTGCCTGGAAGAAGGGAGCAAATAGGCTTGTTCTCTAGGTAGGGGTCTGTCATAAACAGTCTGTATGACTGCATTCCAGAATGGCTGAGAGATGTTTCCCCCAGCCCTGCCATGCAGCCTGTCACCCAAGTTTTGGGACAGCCCACAGTACTCTGTGAGTCCCTTGGCTTCACAAATTAGCACCTGCTCTGAATGGAATGACAAGAGTAGAAGTCTGCTTTTGTGTCAGCTTCTCTGTTTCACTGAGGAGCTAACCAATGACTAGTGTTTACCTTGAGTATTTTTTTAATTAAATAATCCTTAATAAAACGGATTTTGTGTCAAAATACTATCTTCTATCCATTCTTTTGATCATACATGTATTCTTTCAAACTCAGTTTTTGAAATCAGGGAAATAAAACTCATGTTTCACAGGGCTTGACATCTGAAGGACCTTAAGTAAATACCTGGCTACATCCCGAATTCTCAATATTCTTGTTTGTGAGTATTTGCAATGTGTTTTTACTTACCTTCTGTTTTTTGGAATAACTCAGGTGATTCAAGAGCAACAAGGGCGTTAATGCTTAAGTCATCCTTTTAACTATGGTCATCTCCAAAGGATAGAAAGTTAATCATATCAATTATGAAATGCTTTCAGATAAATTCGTATTAAAAGTTTTAAAGAAAATGTAGGCAGTCTAGATCTGACAAAATACGAAACAGCCTTTAAACAAAATGCTAGTTGAACTATTCCAAATTACAACTACTCCAAATTACACATTTGGAGCTGAAATATAAGATTATATAATTTGGATTCAAGATAGTGTAGATTCTAAGTGTAGATTCCCAGTGATCCAGTTTTCAGCACACATTTTCACTGGACAACATCAGACACCTCTTGCATGTCAGTCTATTACCCACTTCATTTCGCTCTTACTGTACTGTATTTATGTTAGTCACGTTCCTGGGCACTGATTTGTTGAAAAAGAATATTTTTATAGAAAGAAAGCAATTGAACAGATGAATCCAATGAAGCTTTTCTCATTCTTGCCTATGCAAATACTAATTAATACTTTGTAAGTCATGTCCAGTGAATGCTGACATCTCTGGGGGGTTTGAAAATCCTCGCACTCACTTTGTGAGTTTGGGAAGGGAGGATTCTAATGGGGAAAATCCAATTTAGCAAGCTACATATTCAATGTGCAATTGCACCTTCAGGAATCAAATGGAACAAAACGCATGTGGACTTCTTATGGAGATGTTAAATGCCAGAGAATCTGTACACCAATTTTTCACTATTTGGAAAACCCAGCCTACACAATTAGTACTACATTCGCTTTTCAAAGATCTGTTAGGGCATATTCTATCATCTTTAGTAAAATGTTTTTTTTACATGCCTTTTTGGAACATTTGCTAGATAGACAATTCAGTACTTCATGTGAGGATACAGCATGTTGAAAATACTATATATATATATATTTATATATATATATATATATATATATATATATATACTGAAATGTGTAAAACAGCTAAGTTGTTCCATGGTCCTTGCCCTTGTCCATAATGCTAACGAGCATTAATCAATGAAACATGGTTGGCATGAATGCATGTATCAAAACCTCAGATTTCCTAGGGGCATTTTTGGTTTGTCCACTGGGATATAAAGCATATAATAGGCCATAATTCTCAAACTGCATATATATAGCGCAAACTCTCTCTGAACCTTTCTGGTTTTTGCTTCTCTGGAACTTGTAAAGCATGTGCATAGTAAATTCCTTCTTCCAATGTGAAGGCTTACAGGGCTATATTTATATGAGTAAAGCTAGTTTTCTACTAATGAAATTCCAGTGTTGCTGTAATAACTACCAATCTAATAGAAACAACAAATAAGGAATGTCTGGATCATGCTATTAATCATATGCAGAGCAGGGAGTTGGACTCAATGATCCTTACAGGTCCCTTTCAACTTGAGATATTCTATGATTCTGTAATTCTGTGAATTTACCAAGATGAGGTACAGAATTATGTGGGAGAAGGGAACGTTTTTCTTGGTTCAGGCATGCTTATTAGTTCCCACAAGTAACTTCTGTGTCTCTTTCTCTTCACCATGTCAATGTTGAGGTGGGAGGAGGAAGTTGAGGAGAATCTGTAGGATAGTGCAGGAGTTTGAGATTATCCTGTGGCATCCCATTCATTCAGTGCTGTGTGATGTACTTGTTGTCGTGTACTTGTAAACTTTTTGCGCACATGTGGATAAATACCTTTTTAACATTGGACGAGATACCACAATGTCTTCACAATGTTTGTCTTGCTAAAGTAGCAGTGCTTCAGTTTTCCTGCAGGTCAGGTTGTCATTAGCCTCAAGATTTAAAAAGTTTTCAATCTTGTAACAGAGGCTTATAGGGGACCTTTAGCTGCCTTACTCATCTGACAGTGCCAATGCAACTGCAGTATATTTGGATGGCAAATAATTCAGATACTAAAGAAGGCAAAATATTCTATTAAATAAAGGATTTACAGTCCTCTGATAGCAGAGGAACAGACTCAGTGACATAAACAGTCCGTTCTGGTTTGGTGCAATGAGTTTCAATTTTCAAGGCAATGATCCCTTTCTGTAGCACATCCAGAAGCTCTCTTTATGAAGTGGGAGAGAAATACAAAGATTTCTACACATGGTAGCTATGGTAATATGGCATGAAGAAGGAAGCATTCTCTCAAGTAGTGAAGTATTAGAGCTATTTTAGGTTTTATGGGTCACAGACTTATAGTCTACCCAGGAGGCAGCAGAAAACTCCTGGAGATCACAGAACAAAGGCCGTATATGCTGTCTCTCTGAGACATACTGTCAGCAAGAAGTATTCCCATATATTGCACTACTTTAAGCTTCTTAGTATTGTCTCCTCTGATCTGAAGGCGCTTTTAAAATCCACGATTTTACTACTAAGTTCAAATGTGAATATTCACACAACAATGTGTTTCTTTGAGACTCGTACAAATTTGTACTTCTAATTTATATTTTGTTAATAATGACAGATTTTACAGTATGTGTTTTCTTAACAAGTCAATGCTATGATAGTTGCCTAGGTGTTTGACCAAGGAGAGTGAGGCCTTATACATGGAAATGGTGTTGTACAATATGTCTGTAAGTTGTAACTCCCTAAAGAAATGGAGTATTGTGCACAAATATTAGGAGCTTGATTATTAACATGTTGACTCATCAGATTACAATAGATTTCAGAAGCTGCTGAAGGGCACCTGGGCAAACTGAAAACATACTTTCCCTACAAACTGCGATTACCGACAGATATATAATTACAGATGCTCTGGAACATGTTGCTCCTTCTGTGCCTTCACTAATGCTTCTGAAGTCAAAAGGAGTACTCTTCCAGCCTCAGTAAGCTTTATGCTTGGCCTTTGGTTGTCTTCTTTTTGGTTGTGTTCCAAAGCCATGCAGTCAACTGTGGCGCGTACGGTAAGCTGCTGTAAATTCTTCTAAATTGCAGTAAAAAAAAGAAAAATGTTTCTTCTGCAGAACTTCCTTTTTACTAAATATCTCATAATTAGTAATAAATTATCTCTGCTTTTGCAGTGTTTTTCTTAGATTACATGTTCAGTTGAAATTAACCTGTTCAAATGTTTGTGATGCTGAAAGTTAAATTCATGACATTTAATATAACGGCATATCTGTGTATAAGTAATTTTCTTCTTCTTTACAGTTTTTTCCCACTATTTTACCAAGATCAGGCTTTTCTATGTCATTCATTCGAAGTTATTAAACTTCACATTAAGATTTTTTAGGTATCTCCACAACCACTGACCCCTTGGCCAAATCATTGTGATAGCATAAGTATTTTCAGGACTCTGTTCTGGAGGCTGCTGCTGACACAGAAAGCCTAAATGATTCGATGGGATACTGGACAAAGTTCACAGGACAGCAGCAGCCTTCAGGGCTTCTAAGGACTTACAAACCATCTCAAATCCACGAAGATGTAAATGTATGGGTGCTAGGATACCATCAGACCTCACCATTGTATGTGTGCATTTGCCCTATTCTTACACTGCCTTTAGCAACTGTTGAAGATAAGATAATTCAGTCTGACTATATTTCAGTTTTGCTGTTCTTCATATCTGTATGTACATTGATGTGATCTCACACAATGCCAATCTTTGATTTTGTAGAAAAATTGCACATTTCTGTTGTCTTGATACACTCAGTGTTGTAGAGTTTGTAGAGTGCACATTCACACTGGTATTATTTAAAGATACTTGCTCAAGATATGAGGTGGGAAGAGAGTGCATAATCAAGCTTATTATTTAGCACAGTCATATTATTTTGATACTGGAAATAGCTTTGATCAATGAACATATTGGTACATTAATTAATTGGACAATTTGTCTTTGACATGTAACTCAAGGGTGGAGTTATGGGAAAAAGAAATTATGTCAGGAAAATTGAGAAAAGAGAAGAAAAAAATTATGCCTAAGAGTGACACTTTTTGAATTATACCATATTGTCTGAAAGTTACAACATAGGATTGTGTTGATGTACAATTTTCACTAAGTACAAATGGAAAGAATGTGAGTAGCCATTTTATAGATATCATTTGATTTTCATAAAAGCTAGGAATAGTTATTCCAGTACTTCATGTAATTAATTTTTCTTAGTGCTCTGATAATCATACACCGCTTACTTTCCTTTCATAACATGTTGTGCATTCTTCTCTTTCAAATCTAGTTGACTGGAGGGATGCGAATGTGACGCCCATCTACAAGAAGGGCTGGAAGGAGGACCCAGGGAACTACAAGGCTGTCAGTACTAGGGAAGGTTATGGAGCACATCACCTTTAGTGCCATCACACAGTATATGCAGGACAACGAGGGGATCAGGCCCAGCCAGCATGGGTTCAGGAACGGCAGGTCTGGCTTGACTAACCTAATCTCCTTCTATAACCAGGTGACTCACCTAGTAGGGTGGGAAAGACTGTGGACATTGTCTACCTGGACTTTAGTAAGGCCTTTGGCATGGTCTCCCACAGCATTCTCCTAGAGAAGCTGGTGGCTCATGGCTTGGATGAGCATACACTTCACTGGGTAAAACATTGGCTGGATGGTGGGGCACTAAAGGTTGTGGTGGAGTCAAATCCAGCTGGTGGCCAGTCACAAGTGGTGTTCCCCACGGTTCAGTACTGGGACCAGTTCTATTTAATATCTTTATCCAGGATATGCATGAAGGAATGGAGTGCACCTTGAGTATGTTTATAGATGATAGTGAATTAGGAGAGTGTTGATCTGCCTGAGGGTAGACAAGCTCTACAGAGGGATCTAGGCAGGCTGGATCAAGGGGGGAGTCCAGTTGCATGAGGTTCAGCAAAGCCAAGTGCCGGGTCCTCTGCTTGGGTTCATTGCTTGGGTCACAACGACCCCAAGCAATGATACATGCTTGAAGAGGAGTGGCTGGAAAGTTGCCTGGAGGAGAAGGACCTGGAGATATTGATTGATAGCCAGCTGAATATGAGTCAGCAGTGTGCCCAAGTGGACAAGAAGGCCAGCGGTGTCCTGGCCTGCATCAGAAATAGTATGGCCAGCAGGACTCAGGAAGCAATCCTTTCCCTGTACTCAGTGGTGGTGAGGGCTGCACTTGAGCACTGTGTTCAGTTTTGGGCCTCTCACTACAAGAAAGACATTGAGCTGCTGGAGTGTGTCCAGAGAAGGACAACGAAGCTGGTGAAGCATTTAGAGCACAAGCCTTACGGACAGCCAGGGTTTTTCAGTCTGGAGAAGAGGCGACTGAGGGGGCACCATATTGCTCTCTGCCTAAAAGGAGGTTGTAGTAAGGTGGAGATTTGTCTCTTCTTCCTGGTCACTAGTGACAGGGGACAAGGGAAAATGGCCTCAAAATGCGCCAGGGGAGATTTAGGTTGAAAATTATGAGAAATTTCTTTACTGAAAGGGTTGTGAAGCATTGGAACAGGCTGCCCAGGGAGGTGGTTGAGTTACCATCCCTGAAAGGGTTCAAAAGACAGGTTGATGTTGTACTTGGGGATGTGGTCAAGTGGTTAGCAGGGCTGGATTGATGGTTGGGCTTGATGATCTTAAAGGTCATTTCAAACTGAAATCATTCTATGATTCTGTGATCTGTTGTGTTGCATTATTAACAAATACTCCTGTGGTAAGTGAATAAAATGGAGAAAACCAAGCAGTGATAGTGCAAAAGATAGAACAATACTGAGAACGTTTCTCAGCAAATAAATCATCACCCTTGTTTTAAACTGATTTCTGTGACAAGGGTAGTCCTAAAATGGCACAACCTTATTTCCTGATAGATTTGTATCTTACTTGACTATCAAGGTGGTGATCAGAACGTTTTCTCAGACTAAGGTAAGTTCTTCTCAAACTTGGTTATTGAACAACACTCTAGACAGTCGTCTGTTAGATATAATCCTTTCTTAGTAAGAAGTTGCTTCTCCATTTATTTTAAGAAGTTGAATCACAAGAAGGCAGTTAAAGGAAAAATTAGGGTATACTAATTATGTAATTGAGGTACATTGTGATTCAGCGAGAAAACCCCTGCTATTAAAGAAGTATCCATTTTCCTAATGCTGTCTGACTGTGGTAGCTGTCACACTCATGGCAGAAATTTCCTGAACTTGCTGTTGTACAACTTGCAAATAAAATTTATTGCTATTGCCCATGGCAGGTCTTAGAGTTTTACTGTAATACTGGCATTTGATATGTTTTTACTACTACACAGTGTTGTTGATCTGCTGGTATGGTGTCAGAGTTTCTCCTTATTTATGGGCTGTATTGTAATTGTAATGTACAGTTTCATTAAATGGTGAGAGAGGAGTTCTAAAATATTTAATTCAAGCTTTCAAATTCCTTTATTTTTGTTTCTTTAAATCAGTATGCTGTTTAGTGGGGGCTTTTTGCTTAAATATTGATATAGCTTGAAATTTCTAAGCATTTTAAAGAAAATTTTCTTCAGTAGTGAAGGTTGTGTATCTAAAATATTAATTTATAAAGATTATCATATGATGGCTATGAACAGCTTCTATGTCAGTCCCAAGGTCTACCCAAAACAATGCCTATCTCTGACATTGACCATTAGGGAAGACTGAGAACAGGATAACCACACAGCGAGACTTTGTAAGGACACTCTCCAGCTTCCAGCATTTTGGCACAAAGCCATTCAGACCTTGATGAGGTCTCTTTATATTTAACAGATACAGATGGACCTTCTTCTGTCCCTATGTTAAATTTCTTATGGTATCCTAGTGACTACTTTGTATCTGTGATGTCCCGGGATAAAGAATTCCACACTAAGTAGAGACTGCGCAGAGGAGCAGGTTTTTTGTTTTTTGTCCCAGCTACTTTTCTTTAATGTCTCTTAGTTCTTGTAAAGAATAAAAGCAACAACCAACCAACACCTGAACAATTGTTTCCTTTTCACTTTTGCTATTCCATTTGAAATTTTATGTCTTTCTATCATACCTATTCTGAGTATCTCTTTCCCAGGGTAATGAGTGAACTTAATCATTCTCATTTATACTTAGATAATTAGTGTCATCTTCCCATAATTTTTCCAGTCTATATACTGTTTTAAGATAAAGAATCAAACACTACCTGGTGTTGAAAAGGAAACGGACTATGGATTTATATAGTAGAAAATACCATTATGCTGTTAATCTTTTTCCTTTCCTAATAAATCCTAGCATCTGATTTGCTTTTGTTATCTCTCCAGAGCTCTGAGATGACATTTTTATGGAACTACCTACTATAGTCCTGAAATCTCATTTTTGAGTAATAAAAGCCACTTTGGAGACTATCATTACATATATAAAATTAGGATTTGGGTTTATCTGTGTGCATTACTTGGTCTACATGAACGTTTATAATTTTATCAGTAATTCAGCATTGAAAGATGTTTCTGCCTTTCTTCATGTTAGAGCATCATCTTTAGTTTTGTTGCCTAATATTAAATGTCAGTAAACTTTGTCACTCACTATTTTTTACTTTTCTAGGGCATTCATGAAGCGAATACGATAAGACAAAAACGCACTGTAGAACATTGCTAATCTTTCTCTAGTGCAAAAACTTTTGCTCCAACTCAGTTCTTTGTTTCCAGTAAGGTAGTTATTTTTTTTGCTAGTTTTCCATTTAAGCTTACCTGGTTGAGTTTCTTTAAGGATTTGTAACATGAAATCTCTCTCAAGTGACTTTTGAAAACTCAAATACCTAAGATGCATCATCAACCCCAATTTCTTTGTGCATGTGCATATCAAATATCCCGAAGAACTCTTGGGTTTGCAAGGATGTCTTTCCTTAGAAAACTGTGTTGATGGTTTTACTGTATCTATTTCTACTCATTCTCTTATAGAGTAGTGTGTCTCACAAATGTGTGAGGCCTTCTGGCCTTTTCTTCCTCGAATCTCTTCCAGGATCCTCTAAAACATTTTATCATCAGATTTGATGCCTTCCTTTTTTTCCGATGTCATGTAGTTTCAGGCCAGATGAACTTAATTTGAATGTAATCTGTTCTTAGTGTTAGTGTTACATTATTGTTTGATTTTGTTAATGCATTTTCTATTTCATTTGGGTTCACTTTAAGGCAGAGGACATTACTCAGAAAAGACTCCAACATTAGAAACCTCCTTCTGCTGTCCATGGTGAACACAGCTATGAAAAAATTGTTAGTTTTCTATTGTAACCTTATCTTCTCTGAGAAATCTTTTATGTTGTCAGTCATCTGTTGGCTTCACAAACTCTCTGGCAGACTTCCTCCTCCCTAATGTGCCTAAATATTCATATATGTATATATATATAAATGCATATAGCCCTTGCAAGTGTTTCTCAGATTCTCTTTTTTGCTGCCTTGTGTTTTTAACCTGCCAGACTTTATAATTGATTACCGTTCCTTAAACATGATTTTGACTTTTTAAAGATGCACCGTTATTTCTAACATTGTCTTTTATCCTATAGTGTCATGCAGACTTTATTTTTGTCTTTCTAAAATATTCTTGGACAAGTGCTATGCATTTGACCCAGTTTGCTAATATATTCTTTCTCTGCTGTCTTCAAACATTACTCTCTTTTAATTGTTATTTTTTTCTTTTTTTTTCAAGAGTTTCCTCCCTAAAGCACTACCATAATAAAGTTGTTGACTTTTCTAATTCATGCAAGGAAGCTGAATCAGAGTATATCTTGATAACTTTGGAGAGTTTTTCACTAGAAACATTTTGAATAATGCCCTGTATGCTACTCAGGATAGCTTTTTCTTTCTTAGGGATCTCTTGTATCACCATATAATTCTGTCTCAGTATTAGGATTTGTTTTCATATGGACTCAATCTAATTGAAGATAGCCATAGCCTTCTGTTCTGTCTTCCCAGACACACTGATCTCCCTGAACAAGTCACAGTCACTGTTCCTATCCTGGTAAAATGATAATAAGATTGTATATGCAAAAAAAAAAAGTTACTTTGTTTATCTTAATTTTACAGAGACAGAATGTTACCATCAGAATTTATCTCACTCCCAATAATTTGAAATCTGAATCTAAAAACTTAAAATTCAAGACACAGTTGGTTCCGTCCATCTGGATATCAATAATCTAAAACCTAAGCTTATTTTTAGCAATCTCAGCTAAAATAGGCAGTACATGGGGAAATTTATGTAGACTCAAAATTCTCCTTTTAACCTATTTATTTTATTCCTATCTATGAAACACTAAATATACATTTAAGTATGTCTTCAGTAGTATTTCATTACTGGTTAATAACTCAAATGCTGAAATGTTTACCTGCCAGGCATTTATTTTATGGGTAAAAAAGACAGAGAAATTCTTGTAAAGGTCACTGTATTGAAATGGTAACACATTTTTTGTGCCATTTTCCTGAAGAGCAGGTTCACACTGAGATCTGACTTTGCTTCACATGTTCTCATCTTCATGCACAGCAATACAGCAAAACTAGCTCACCAATTGCCACTTAAGGATCTTCTGATGATTGCTTCTGCTTAATGTAAGAATCATACTCATCCTCATGTCCATGAATGTCTCAGCTGTTAAGTTCTCACCCACAGAATACAACTGAGAGATAAAACAGAGGTGTGAGTCTAGCTTGCAGGATTATAGTGGGTGAAAGCATCTTGTGAGTGGACACATACTGCTAATGTACACCACTGGATTCTAGAGGCAAAGTCACCTGAGAGTACATGCTCTGGTAGTTATGCCAGATATGAGCTATACTAATACAATTAGTGGTGTGTGAGAACGAGTTTTACTGACAAGAGCTGATTTAACCTTCCAAAACTGGTTAGGTCTTAGATAGCTATTTCAGTATGAATACCTTTCCCTTGTTTGATAACATTAAACACCACGTGCAAGGCAGAAAGCTCCTTTTTACAAAATACTCTATGATTATTTGAGAATAGCGAACAGAAGAATCTCTACAATGATAATCAGCCAGTTAGGGATCAAACACGAATAAAATCATCATTATTTTTCACTATGTAAATTTTTAATAAACCACTACTTTATTGTAACAATAAATTTATAAGCTGCCACTTAGACTTATTTAGTATAATTCCTCTCCTCACAAAAGTGAAAGAGCATATAATCGTCACAGGTCTTTATTAGCTGATGTCTGTTTAATAAACTACCACAATCTCTGATATAGAAACATCTGAAAGCTCTTAGTGTGGCTACATTTATCCTTTTTTAATCCAGGTCTTTCAGGAGAGTAGTTTGTAGACCTAGTATGTAAGGCATAAGCAGGAGTTCCACTGAGTGGTTATATTTATATTTCACAGCAATCTCTTAAGAGTATCATTCCTGTCTTGGGTATTTGCATGTAGTTTATGTCCCAGTTATAATGCACTATGGAAAATGTTTTATTTTCTGGATTAATGTCCTTTCCTTATCTGTTGCATACAGTTGATGCAAAGTTAATCAATCATTCATATCCTATGGATAAGTGTACATTTCGGTGAAAAGAGATGTAAGATGATTAAATATGACTTTAAAAAATTAAAAATTGAATTCTAAATTTGGATCTGGTGAATGTGGTGAAGATGCTGGATTGTGGTTCTTGAACCCTGTGTATGGGGCTTACAGAGGAACTTTATGTTACTGCCATGAACAGTAGCACATGGGCTGAAGCCCCACTGAATGTCAGTGTAGGTTGAGAAACAATGAATCCACCCAATGCAGGCTATCCAGCAGCGTTTCACCCAAGCATTGCATCAATTGTGTAAAGGACTTCTACTCTCAACAGAGAATTCAAGTGAAGACTGTTGTGAGCTTGTCTGCTTTTTCTTTTTACTGAGTATCAAACAGTTTTGAAATGATTGTATCTGTTTTCCCTCAAAGTCTTTTCCCTTGGTAGATGATACATTTATTTGACAACAAAATGCAAGGGAAATCACGAATAATCAATTCAGAAAATCTCAAGAAGTATCTTCTCACTGTTTCCATTTCGTACCTGGAAATTGCTTACTCTGTTAATCTAGGGTATTAATAATATACTACACCTCTTAAGTCAAAAGCAAAAAGAAAGTACATGAAACAGAAATGAAATTTTAGTAATGCTCAGCATAGTGAAAGCAGGACCATTTCCCTAGGTAAGAGTTAAAAAAAATACAGTGCCTGTGCCCAGAGCACTCCAGATGGAAGCCCAGTAGGCAGCATATTGGTGTAAATGAAAGCAGTTTTATTTATTTCAGGCAATGTATGCTTTGCATTTCTGTTACGTTTCTTTGCTTTCTCAGCAATGGCATGCTAATATTCAATTACTGAGTCTTCATGGATTTTTTTAATTTCCAGTGTGCTTTGTCATAAAGAGTTTCTACATTTTCATTGTATTAAAAATATGTTTACATGGTGACAAGATTGTTTTCAAACCAGTGCACAATGCTTTTGTTTTCCTGTATGCTTCAATATAATTGAAATATTACATATTATACCAAATCAAACACCACAGGTAGCAAACCATCTTACCTTGTTACATTCTTTAAAGTAATTTATGTAAGCTGTGCTGTAACAACTTTCTGGAGCTCAAAATATAAATCTAGGTTGTCATGGATACACGCATGAGAAGACTTTCTTTATAAATAAGTTATGAGTCTGACTATTTTTAGTACATAAAAGTAGATTCTTTTAAAAAAATGTGGTTTGTAACTAGGGTTATTATTAGTTACTCTGATGGCACTTAAATACAATTTCTTTTCTTCCTGTTAAGTCATCTATTTTTAAACATTGAGGTTTACATGGATTATCAAAATGGCTGATGAGAGCTCTGGGCTTTTCTCTCACCTGTTTGACCCTCTTTTGTACCAAGTGTGCCTGAGGTGAAATTTGTATATTGCCTACCATCAGTTAGAAAGCTAGGTTTTTTTAACCCAGCACAGGGTCCACCAGTGCTTTCAGGTCTGATGAAACTTCAGCTGGCACTTTTCTCTCCCAGTAGCTGAAGTGGATACAGTCATTATAACATGTGGCTGGATAAGCTAAATAATTAATGGAACTTTCAAGTCAGTAGATACCTTCTGGTATCATATCTTACATTTTTCTCCTCTTTCTCTGCTACATCAGTAGTGCAAGAGGCAATGCCCTAATATGTGATTTTCTATTACTGCTGATTATAGAACAGAATGTTATAAGGCTGTGATAAAAACTGATAAGCCTGGGATTGAAAAAAAAATTAGGAACATAGATTGCTGAGAATAATTCACAGTAACAACATACAAGTATACTAAACAAATGTTGCTTATGACACTTTTGATCTGTAGATTTTTACAGAACACCAAACAGAGGAGATGCTAGTTTATAGCTCTCAAACCAGATGTGTCTTGACATAAAGTAAAACAAAATAAAATAAAGCAAACCCTTAAAGAGGGTAAATGGAGTATTTCCAAAGAGTAAGCACAAAGTATTAACAATTATTTAGAAAATCACATTTCTTCCAAGAGTACAAAATGTTAATCTGTTTGTTGCATGGACTGTGAGTTAAAACCAAACTGTATTTAGAATTTGTGCAGTTCTTTTTATGGAATCATTATGATAATTAAAAGTTTTTGAAAAATTCCACATGTGAAATATGCTCCCAAGAACTGAATTGTTTGAAGTTTGTATCAAACATCAAATGATTTTGAAAAACAGGTATCAAAGATACCAATGCTAATATCTGTAGAGATGTTCATTGTTATTTTCCAAAAGGGTTTTTCTCCCAAGAGTTTCTTACTTGCTTATGTTTTTGCAGCTTCAATATTCAGATTTCTTTTTTTTTTTCTCCTTTGAATTAGCTTAACAGATTTAGTATAATGGTTTCTTTCCATCTCAGGATGTTCTATGATTCTGTGATATATAAATCATACCCATAGATGCTCATTTCATTAAGAATCAGAAAGTCTTTTTTATGAGTCTGAAAAATAACTGATGACTTGTGTCCTAAAAATAACAGATACTTTATATACCTAAGACAACAGAGGCATAAAATTTAGAGCCAACAAACCAGGAAGAATTTATTTGCCTTTTGGGACTAAGGCATAAATGACCAAGCCAAAATTTCTGACCTAGCATATTAAGAAAGTGCTAAAAACATGAAAGTGAGAGGGAAATCAGTCATTCCAGGGGAGAATCTGTCATTTGTGAAAGCTGCCATCATCATCATTTTTTGATGAAGTAGAACATAGGTTTACTACATTAGGAAATTGCTATCTTTAAAATTTATTTTCAGGTTCTAGTGGTAGAAAAATCTCCTAAAATACGATATACACGTACTGCCTTTGCTTGTGATATGAAAATCTTACAAATAAGTATTTCTCAGTAGGAGTAGAATTAATAGACTCAAACCCAGCAGTTTAACAAATATGCTGTGCCTGTGCCTGTTGGATGTTACAGGACAGTGTACAATGAGGACACTAACCTGACAAAGTCTTGCTAGATATGCAAAAAAACCTTCTCCAGAAAAGCCTTCCAGGAGGTCTATATTGCCAGTGGGACCTTCCAGCAATATTGGTATGAGTGACTAGAGTTTCATAGTAGTGATAGGGTAGCCATGAGCACAGTGTAGTGTTAGAAGATGCCCACTTAAAGGCTGTTGCAGAGACCAATTGCATAACTGAATGACACTTTCAAGAAAACAGTCCTCTTCTGTTTTGCTCTGTTTTCCTGCTCCTGCGAATTCTGCTGTTGCTATGTTTGAATAGTATGTGTATTCTCTTTGGAGATGTGGAAATGCATGGGCAGCTTGTTTCCTTAAATAAATGAGTAGTTAGTCTGTCATAAGTAGTACTACAGTTGTGCTCTAGCAAAAAAAAAGATTTTTCTGCAGTGCAGTTTTATATTCCAGTTGCACTCTGCTGTCTGGTTTAGGAGTTTAGAACTGCATGAATAGGGGACTATTGTTTCTACTCGCATAGTGCAGGGGTTCACAGACAAATATTTAAAAATTCATCCCCAAAGGAACAGAGTTTAGGCAGGCAGTTTTGGAGTACAAGTGATGACTTTTCAAATGAACTGATATAATTAATATATAAACTGTGAAACAGATGTGATGGAATGTATAAATAACAGTGAGGTTTTAGTTTCTGATTTCCTAATTTCTGTGGTTTCTTTTGACCAAGGAACTTAACTATGCTTTACATCTAAGCAGGAAAAGGGTTTAAATCCTATAACAACAACAACAAAAGGGATTTGAAAAATACAAGCAGAGTTTTTTCTACCTATCAAAGAAAAAAATTACTGGAAAATGCTTCCTCCTGATCAGCATTTTTTTTAGTAATTTCCCAGGTATATACAGTCACAGGAGTTCAGAAATGTATCGTTTGCATGCAATATCAGACTCTAGTAAGAAAATGCCTATAATATAAGAAACAATGAGAGAATGACATGTTTAATAGTGGTATTTGTGCTTGAATAGGTTTGAGTCTTTTGTCAGAGCTAGAAGGATTTTTAGTAAGTCATTGCAGACCATTTTTACAGGCATCTGCCTTGGTACCTTCAAACAACATCCCCTGGAAATGGTTAGGCAAGGGCAAGCTGAAACTACAGCTTATTTGACACAATTGATGTTCTTTTTACTGTTGCCCTCATCTGGCACTTTTCATGTCACCCATCTGTTGTGTCTGGGTAGAAAACAAGATTACTGTCTCTGGAGGGCATTAAATACTTTTCCTACAGCTTTGATCAGCGATCAATCCAAAAGGTCCCAAACTTTGATTTTTGTCCCCAGTGTGGCACTGAATGCAAATACATAATAAATGCAACAGACACATGTAAAACACTTATATTGAACCATCCAGAGTTCTTCACTGTCAGGCTGTGCTTATAATTGTCCCAGTGAAACTGTAGGTTTAAAATCGCAGGCGTCTGTGAGCCCAGGGTATATACAAGAAGATATGTGGACTTGGTATGTAACTTCAAAATTATATCAAAACAAAACCTGTGAAGTGCTAAAAATAGACTCCATTAAGGTGGTCAGTTTGAAAGTCTTTTTTAAAGTAAACCAAAGGACTCATTTATATGTGTTTGAAAAGAAAAGTATTGATTTGAATAATACATTCTTGTACAACTTGGTCCATCTTTTGCCATTCACCTTTTGTTTCATTTCATGAAGATGTCAGTCTTATACTTTTCTTTGTGTTATTTCAAAGAAAAACACATATTGCTCAGGGGATGCAGAGAGTCAGCAGCTCTGTAAGTAATTTTCCTGTTGCCTGGTAGAGACACCGCAGCTCAAAATGAGTGAGGAAAAAATACAACTCATGTGCAAGCTTTACTTTCCAGTGAGTCTGAAATTTCTGTGAAGGATTTCATAATAAAACTTCAAGTATACAGTTAGTTAATTCATAGCACCTGTGTAATAAGCATAATTTTAGCTCTTTACCAAGGAATTTTTGCTGCTGCTAGTTGCAAGCACTACACCTGTTCGTGTTAGATTGATTTCACCATCTTCTTGCGGCTGCTTCTGTTACGCACCCTGCTATGTCAATCAGTTCTGGGCCATCAGTCACTGGGGTGTTTCCTCACAAGTGTGAGGGTGCCCCAGTATAGTCTTTTCTGGTTTGGTGATGGTTTTCATCAACAGACACACTTCACCACAAGCATTTGATGGCCAGATTAGTTCCTCAAACAAATATGAATACACAGCTAACTGAGCAGCTGGGGAAAGTACTAAAGGCAGTGCAGGATTAACCTGTACTCATGGCATGCTGAACATGAAAAAAAGTTTGTGGAAGGCAGTTCACATGAAAGCAGGTAGGTCAGTAATGAAATACCAAATGTGCTCAGCCCTGAAGGTCTGAACTAAGTAGTTGCAGGAGGCTTATTCATCAGAGATGTTATCTGCTCTTGGGTAAGGCCTTTCCCTTAGGGAGAAGGGTTAAGTTGGTGTGGGGAATGCATGCAGATACATAGTACCTGTGAAAATTATCATTTGATAATCTTGGTTCTTTACAACCCCATAGTACAAGGTATTAGAAGGCTTTTTTTTTATAATTCTTTGCTACTTTCGAAGGATATTAAACTACTTCCCAGTTGTGTAGGACTAAGGTGAGAAAGGTGCTCATGTTGCATACTGCAGCTGTCTGCAGCAAATGAAGTGCCCTTATTGCAAGATAGTTGCTGTCTAGGGTCTTTTTTGAAATGTTTAATATGCGGGTCTAATTACTCCCTTTAACAATGCTTCCTTTTTCTGCATTTTATTTATGAAGATAATCAAGACTAGGAAATGTTTCCCATCTATATATAGGAAAATATTACACCAACATAACTCAGTAAAAGTTGATATCTGAGCTGGAAATGACAGAGCTCCCATGTCAAAACTAAGAACTCATTAACACAAAGAGTGCAGAGAAGAATATGAGGGCTAAGATGGAAAGAAACTTTTAACATAAACAGAAACATGAATGTTTGAGCATCCTAATTTCTGTCAGATGCTGTAGAGGTTGCAGAACTAACAGCTTGCCTACACTTGAAAGTCAATTTGTAATTTAAAATGCAGTATTTGTTTCTAAGAAACAATCAATCATGGACACTTCTACTCCCAAAATAAAACTGTTATATGCCTATGTGTTTTAATCCCTTTCAAAGATAGACTCTAAAAGTCTGCAAACTGCAATTAAAGAGGATAGTGTGGAGAAATACACCATTCAAGTACACAGCTTCAATACTTAAAGGTAAGCAGATTTCCAAGTACCCAGAATGCAACTCAAGGTAAAATGGTGTGAGACTATCAAGACTTTCTGCCAGTAGCCGCAGAAGTGAAACTACAAATAACGGTAAAGGCTGCTTGTGATATATCTGCTCAAACTTCCATTTTCTGTATGTATAATCTGACTTTGAGACTGCCCCTCTTCTCACTTATTTTGGTACTGGGAACAATCTAAGAGGGTCTCTAAGAAACCACCTTTCACAGAGAAGCATTGGGAGTGCATGCATTGCCCAGATCACATGCTGTCTCCCGAGTCCACTTCCCTGGTGTGCTGTAGCACCCCTGAAAGGTCTTGTGGTGCCTTCCCAAGTAAAAGCCAGATGCAGATCTGCTCAATGTGACTACTACTACTACCACCACCGATACTAGTAGTAGTACTAGAAGTAGGCATATCAAATAACTTAGTAATATTTCATATTCATCATGCACCTATAAAACTTAAGAGAATAGAAAGACTACCCTTTACTCTAGCTTTTTAGTCAGTTGCCAAAAGCCATAATTTAGAGCTACATATGATACTGTTTATGTCCATGTATGAAATCATCTACAACACTGCCTGCATCAAGGAGAAATTATTTCATTAACATTTAATAAGTATATAGACATCTCTTAATGTGTGTGTTAATATGTATGGATTTAAGCAGAAGACCTGTGAAATACCTTACAAAGATAACAGCAGAAAAAAATGCTTCAGCCATGCTGTGAATAGAAAAGATACAAGAACAGTGGAGAAATCTAGAAATTAATTCAGCTGAGTTAAGCTTCAAGAAAATCTGGGTCAACTAAGATGTTAGGACAGGCATAAAATTAAGCATAGTTTATGCAAGCTTTATAACATATACTTATCTTAATATTCTCTGATTTTTGCCAGAAATCATGCAAAACTAAGTTAAATAAATTAAAATGAGTGTACTGAAAACAATACTATTGGTGTTACAAATACAGGCTTTAATATTGTTTAGCTTACCGATCTGCAAAATGACTGGGTAGTAAGATGTCTGATACTTCTTGACTACACCTGTGAAATTCTCTATTAGCTCTGACCTTTAAATAAGAGCTTCTGAATTATTTCTCCTTCTATTGCTATCCTGCCATTTCCTCCACAAACCAAGAAGATGGCCAAAGTATGTTATGAAGACCTGCCAGCTCTTCTTAAGCATCTCTGTAGTATTCCCATGATGAGCATTGCAAGCCAAACTGTGCAAAGTTAGCTCTATTTTCTCTCATATTTGCTACCCCACTGGGCAGTGCAAGCCCTTGGAGAAGCAGGAGAGGTACTCCAAGAGCAAGAAGGCTTTGGCAAAGTGGCTTTATAGCTGAACTTTGAAAAAGGTACATCTCACATCTGTTGATGTACATGGGAAGAACAGGTGTGATATCATGGGAAAACTCTTACTTCCAACTGACAGTTGTCCCTACTTAGGTGGCAGCCACATGGGAGAGGTTACTTTCTACTACGCTGAACAATGCATCTTTCTGGTTTCTTTGTCCTGCCCTTTGTACTTTTCATTTACATGGTGTCTCTTTATTTCATAAAGTAATTCTTAACTGGTCAGTACAGGAGAGCAGTAGCTGAGTTTATAGTCCATTATAGCTTCGCTAAATATTTGCTCTCATGTTGACAATGTTGGATGGTATTGGTGTGTTTTGAGTGGTCTAGATGTTAACAGGCTTCTCAGCAGTATTTCATTCTGTAGTATTCCCAGAGGTGTTGAAATTTACTGTCTCAGAGCTTTCTAAGTGTAGGATTATTACCATGTTCAATGGCAGGAGTCTGCAAAGAGGTACTCTTAAAAGTGCTTTCCACAAACAATAAGTTTACGAGAAATCTGTCTGTATTGCAGGAAGCCATGGAATTTGTCTATTTATTATGCCTTCCTGTGGTACCAAAGGTGCTCCTTGTCAAGAGACAAAGAACTAGATATGAATACTGATGGTGCAGTGAGCATGCTTCAGGAACAATGTGTTTTAATGTGAAAGGGGTAGCTCTCTCCTTTACCTCTAGCAAAGTAAGAATTTAAATCCTAGAGGGTTTGCTATGTCTTTGCATCGCCTAGAGTGGCTTAGATTGTAGAAGACCTGAGCTGAGTACTTGCTTTTTCTAATAGGATAGAATAGAAAAACTCAAACTTTTTCTCTGAAGAGATAACAAGCACCACAAACCAAACAAAATCCAATGTCTCCCTAATCTTTGACTGTATTCCTTAATTGTTGTTAGCATCTCGGAAAAAAAGCTTTTCAGAATTCGCTGCTTTTCCTCCTAGCCCTTCACCATTTATGATTACCAAAAATTGGTGGTGGGCTTCCCTGCTGCCACAGACAGAGGTTAGTATTTCACTTACTTTCTGCAAATACAAATGACTAGGCTAGGCACAAGGCCATGGAAAATAGGCCTGTGAAAGAAGGTTGGTATGTATTAAAGACTGCAGCACATAACAGCTCTTGTCCCTAAGGTACTGCTTGCAGAAGAAGGCAATGATAGAGCTCATCTCAAAGATGGGAAGCTCTGTGGAAACTTGAAGGTACATTGGGCTCACTATTTTTAGTTTATTAAAACTATCTGTTATGTATCTTTATTGTCTTCAGCTCTCTAGGCTCCTCAGAGATTTGTTACTCTACTAATTGAAAAGAAGGGCAGCGTGCTCTGATTCCCCTGCCTTCTTTGTCCCTAACACATAGGCTGAATATTTTGGTTTAAGGCAGTTGCCTAGTGGAAACAGATGCAAAATGTTCAAGGTAATGATGAGTCTGGTACCTTTTCCTAGAAATCTTTCCTGATGTTCATATGTATAAAAGTTATCAGTATGGCTTGCTGAATGGGGAGGGAGGGATAGGGAAAATGTGTGGTCTTGGGAGTGTTGGGAGTCCTTATTTCTGATTTCTTTCAATCTTTTACTTTCTTTTTACTATGAAACCCAAAAGCTTAATAATTGGATATTTTATTACCTTTAAAGCAGAGCAAAATCATCATGCCACACACGTTCTAAGGTGCATGCTATTTAAAGTAAGGATTATTTTTTCTGCCTACTTAATTTTGCCTTTCTAATGGAGCCTTAGAAAAGTAGTTTCAGAAAATCATATTTTCTTACACAGGTTCCTTTTCACTATCAACAGCAAGGGTTTTTTCCTCCTTTTGTGAAACAAATACATTCAGAGCTCAAGGAAGAAGGCACTCAAACACATACAATTGAAACTAGCTGCCGAGTCATAACCAGAAATTTTGACACAAGGGAATGGCTCCTGATGTTCTGCTCATTCTGTTCCACAGACCATGGTCTGGTCTCTGCACTTTTGAAGTTTTATAATTTTGCCATGTACAGTGGGGTGGAACAGGTGAGAGAGGTCTTCTGGTTCACAGTCAGCCTTGCACTGTCTTCTAGGACATTATATCCTGGGCAGAAGAATTTTTTTATCCAGCATTGAGGCTGAATAAGAACATTAATAGAATTCTTACGGTGGAGCCGGCTGGTATGCATATTTTCAAAACAGGCATAAAGGTACTGGGCTTCCACCTCAATGCACATAAGCTCTTCCTACAGGCGGCCCAATACACTGGCTTTGGTGAATATCTATGTACAAAGGCAAGACTCCTTTTGGAGAGAAAGACAGGGGTGTGAACACCAGTCCTTGCCCTGCTCTGCTGGGATTGTTAGCGGAGAGATGAATACATAACCACCCGGGGGAGGTTATATGTGGTGCTTTATTTCGAAGCCCCGGGAACCAGGGGTACGCACTCAACTCTGGTTCCGAAACCGTTACAGCGCAACCGCATTTTAGTCTCTACATGTTACATAACCTAATGTATATTCAACAGGTTACAGCTAATACATATGCATGTATGGATTACTTCATCAGCTAGTTATTTTGGCACCAGCGTCTTCTGTTTTTCTTAGTCAACTCCGGTATGCAAGGTCTTCTTATCTCAACCGCAGGCCCAGTCTCTTTATCTCACAGAGTTCTCATGAGAGAAGAAAGACTAAATAACCGCTACTTCTAATAATCACTAACACACTTAAAGTAACAGGATTTAAAACCACTATAAAACACATTTAAACCCACTATTCTTAAAACTATTATAATCACTATTTCTACTTAAATAATATCAGACTAATAAAATCTCATCAGACTAATAAAATCTCACACTTTTCCAACAGGATAATGTCAATGTTTTTAAGATTGTCTCTTTACCTTGGAGGATCTGATATTCTCCCCTGAACTGTCTGTCCATAAACAAACTTTAGAAAGCAAACCCGAAGTATTGTTTCATGTTGGATAGGTTTAGATTTGCAACCCTACTTCAAACCAATACTGTCAGTAATATGTGAGACAGGCAGATTACCATAGCCTCACAGAAACAATATTCTTCAACTCCTTCCCCTTGTTTGGAGGATTATTCAGCTTTTGTTGATGAATGTAGACACAATAATAAGAATGAGTTATAAATAGAGGATAAAAATATATGCACCCTGCTGATTAAAAGGCAATATGAAGATGGCAGATCAATGAAGGCTAGCCAAGTAAACTGAAAGTGTATTTTCTAACCTGAGTTCTGAGAGCTTTAAACTTTACTGAGAAGTGGCTGTTTTCCTTCATAATCAGAGTAAAACCTGGTAATTACTGGCAAAACGAAAAATTCCCATTGCTTTACAGGAGATTTGATTTTGTACTTTATAACTCTTTCCTCATGTAATCTTCATCACCTCCAAAAAAAAAAACAGTGGGGAAAAAAGTTTTTTATCTTTTATCTGGAGATCTGCCATTAAGAATACCTTCATTAGCAGGGAAAGCAATTTACTGCCCCAAATGGAAATGTGCTTTGCTATACTTCCATTGCCCCAGCACTACTACTTCATGTGTTTGCATGTCTTTAAAAGAATTATATTGCACATAAGTTAAATATTCAAATGAGCTGAAAAAAAAAAGAGCTTAATCTGGAACTTGGTTTGGGTTTGGCTTTTTTTTTTCTCTCCCCAGAATGTGCACAGTAACACTCATACTCTTATAATACAGCTGCTAACCACTGCCGCTTGCCGCTAGCGCCCCAGTACGATGCCAGATCAATGAAACTATGCTTTCTAGGTCCATTATATCAGTAAATAGAGTGAATTAATTCCCCCCCCCCCGCCCCAATCTTTACTGTTTGAGCGTTGGCCCCTCCCCTCATGCCAGTTTCCCTCTCCTCGCAAAGCTTTGGGAAAGAAAGTGCAAGTACCCCCACCCCCCGCTTGTTTTATTTAAATTATCTCCTTTCTGCCCTGATTTTCGCCTAGGGAACCGGAGAAGCAAGGCGGATGGCTCAGCTTGGCTGTGAGAGGCTAACCTGGATGCTCCCTGAGGAGGGCAGGAGGGAGAGAGCGGGAGCAGCAGCTCTCACTGCAGCCTCTTTTTTTATGCGGGCTGCCCCTTTCCGCCTAACCAGTGCAGCCTGCCCTGAGCAGCGGGCTGGTCGCCTCCATTCAGCCGCATTTGGTATGCACGAGCACTGCTGTTCTCACGTAGGAGGCTGCTTTCTTAAGGAGGATCGGTGGCTCCAGCCGCGCCGCTGGCCCAGCCCAGCCCTCTGCCCTGCGGCACGGCGGGCGCGGGCGGGATGTGCCTGGGATCCCGCGCCCCGGCGGGCGGCTCCCGCGGTAGGCGCTGCCAGGTCCGCGGCTGATCTCCCGCTGGGATTTGTGGAGGGTCATGAATCACACCGATGCTCCCCGGCCACTCAACTGGACCATCCGGAAGCTGTGCCATGCCGCCTTCCTCCCCTCCGTCAGACTTCTTAAGGTACGGTGACAGCCAGCGGTGAGAACCTGTGTCTGCCTCTCAGACCCAGGGCTGCAGGCGCAGTTCCTGGAAAGTTGATTTAGAAATAGTCGTAACTTTACTATTAATCAGCTTCCCTGCTGCCTCTAAGCCCGCTTGAGAGTACCTGAAGATACCGAAATTGTGTTTCTGAGCTCCATCTAGTTCGACATGTTTTTTCTGTCGAGAGGTCTGTGAGAGGGGTAAAAACGGAGAAAGGGGTGGTGAATATCATCTGTGTTTCAGTCTGCCTTGTCTTAAATCAAGGCATGACCTAGGGACGAAAGAGTCTGTTTCTAAGGTGTTTTCTTTCATTAGCACTCCTCTGCTATCTGTTCTTTGGGGTTATCTAGTCCCTAGGAAATGCTGAAGGTCCACTTCTACTCAGATCAACTTGTAAGTGGAACAGTATGTGACTGGACAAAAATCATCATGGTTTGCTGAACGGAGGCACAGGTTCAGTAAAGACTGGCAGTTCAGGCAGGACCAGTGAAACTTTCTGATGATTATTTTTTGTTTGTTTAGAAGTGGTACAGTGTTGAAGTTGCTTTTGAAGGTGTTTTTAAGTGTGCTTTCCTAGGAGATAATTATTAATTATTTGAAAAGTAGATTAGGGATTTATAGACAGTGGAGGGCTTCTAATCTCAACACAGAAAGTACCACTACTACTGCATGTCCCACTGAAGCTATTTTAGAGATATTTGTAACTGGAAAACAAAATTTCTTGAATCAACCTTTTTATGAAAAAAGATTGCATTAAACTGAGAAGTCATCTTTGTTCTTGGTATTTCTTAATTAGTTGGATTATATAGTAAAAAGTTAAGCAATATAGTCACGTCCCTTTAGGCTTCAGCATCGTGTAATATGTTTTATAAAATGTTGGATTCATGACACGAATAGTCTCAGTTCATCTTAGTACTTGATAGTTTGGCTTTGAAATTAATATGCAGCCAGATAAGACATGGCTACTATAACAGTATATTAGAAGTCAATGTTTGATATAACCTCTTGATTTTTTATGGGTAGCTTTGAAATTAGGTCAGTCCTTACTAATGCAATATATTTGAATAGCAGTGTAGTGTATGATAGTGCAATTAGCAGACATATATTGTACATAGAGTATATGTATGTGATGCGCAAGTGACTATACTGTATCTTTTAAAAGGTATTTGACACATTCTGACAGGGAGGGGATACTCTAAAAAATGTTTCTGTTACCAAACCAGACATATGGCTGCTGGATGCACATTGTGAGCAGCTGCAAATAAAAGAAGAAAGATAAACTGCTGAAAAATCAAAATATAACTAATACAGAAGAAATCAGAAAGTGATGTTGATTCTTTTGCAAAGAATCAACAGAAGCACAGAAGCACATGTTAGAATACCCATACTTTACAAGTCTGGTAGATTTAGAAAACATAATTTTCCTGACGTGTGAGAACTCAGATGTGGGGAATTTTATTATCATCCTCAACATCAGGGAAAAAGAAGTCTGCAGTATGTCTTTTTTGGCAGATAAATGTTGCCCCCTGTGTATAGTTTCTCTTCACTGCACATTTTCAGGGTGAACATTGTGATTCATTATTAAAAGAGCTGACTAAAAATGATTTTCTGAAGCTTCAGTTATAACCTTTTAGGGCCAGATAGGGAATGGACCTTGCGGAGTTAACAAAAGCAAGACAAATAACCAGAGATATGCAGCCTCTGCATGGAAGGGTGTGTAAGGTTTGGGAGAGACCACAACAAAGGAGGTGAGACTGGCACCTTCCTGAGCTGATGAGCAGAGCTGGTTGCTCGGAGAGGGAAATGCATTATATCAGCATCTTCAAGGATCATAATCAGCTTAAAATTTTGCTTCCAATATATGCTTCTAGTCTTTTATTACTTAACATGGTCAAAGCAAGTGAGTCATGTAAGAGTAGGCCCCCATTGTCCTAATTCCCCAAAAGATACAATAGCTAGCTTGTCATGAAGAGCTGTTGAGGAAAGAGTGTGATGACAGCAGCATTAAATTACCAAAGAGCAGTATAAATATTTTCCTGTTTTTCCTCAGGAAACTTTAAAATTTCTATATATATACAAATCGACTTATCAGAAGGGTGTCTGTATTCTTTTCTCTTTTGTGTCTTTCAAAAAAATAAAGAACTTTTTTCTTCCTCTAAATGGAAGGTTCTCCTGTAAATTGACAGACATCGGAAATGCAAGTGCAGTAATCTAAGCTTGTTATTAAGTGCCCAGTTTTCAAATGGATTAAGTGGTCTTAAGATCTAATACAATAGCAGACATCCAGCAGACCCTTTCCTATAACCCGTCTCTGCAGAGAATGCCTTTAATAACAGAATAAACTTTGGAAAAGCTGATATATAATGGCATATTTTTATTATTAGCAGCTGTATCTATGATTGCCAAACTCTTTAATGTATGTTGTAAATTTATTAACAGTAAGAGAATTTAAAATATCATTGTGTCTTTGTGATTTCCGTGCTTTATTTTAATCTGCCAGAAAAAGACACCTAAATGACATCATTAAGTTTAAGGCCACACCTTTGCCTGAACTTTTAAGAATGAGAGAGAGTAAAGATTTCCTGGTTTATACACAAAAAAATCGCTGTGGCATGACCTGGACCTTGGTAATAAACAGCATAAACTTTTCAATTAATTCCATATCTTCTCAATGCGGTTTAAAGTTCCTACCCTGTGGATATAATTTTAAGTCTACGCTTGGAAATACAGTCTACACATCAGTGCTTTCCATGCTGATAGATCTAAATAAGCACTGCATTTGAGGACTTGCAGGGAAGCCTCTCACTTCGTATTACTCATGAAGAAATCTATAGGGTTGTCTTGAAATGAGTGATTTTAAATAAATGATAAAAGGTGTTATTCAATGGGTAGACTATGCTCTTATTGCATTCTGTTGAAACAGTATGAAGTGCTCAGTTGCCTGAACTGACATTTGATGAGCTTCTGACCACAGTGGCCACATTTGATTTAGATAAATGAGCATCATTTGCAGCTGCTGTCTAGCTTTGCTCCGTGTACTTTTCTTCCAGGCGCATGTTCCTCTTCTAACTCACTTCACAAACACCCTCACGTTTAGGTATGGTTTTATAATCCTATTTTCTCAGTTTTTCATTTTCTAACAGACACACAAAATATTATGAGCTGTATTTGAAGTGCAGATTGAAACAAATAATTGGAGAACATTTTTATGACTTGTGTCATCAGCTCATCCTCTACTGCTCCCATTTTTTTGGTAATCGGTCTTTCTTGTAGCATGTTCCATGCTGATACTTTTTGTAGTTGTTTCACTATGCTTAAACACATGCTGAGGCACCATCTGATGCCTTCCTGTCTGAAGAGGATTGCAAAGTGCCTTGAGCACATGTGCAGATAGGGTGGCTTTGGGTAGAGAGGGAAACCATCGTTATCCTGAGATGGTCAGGTTAGTTTCCAGAGGTGGCTTTCCAGCAGTTACTTGTCCAGCTCCCGTTTCTCTACCTGAATTCTAAAGCTTGTTTCTTTGTGTGTTTGGCCAAGGTTTTGTTACCTTGATACTTTTTTGGTTTCATTTAAGTAAGGGTTATTATTGGTAAGTAGGTCTGATCCACTTTGTGCCATTTTATGTGTAAGAACTGACTGCCTCCTAAGAAAGGAAGCCAAGTGTAAGTTCATTCACTCTCAATGAGAAAACAAGCAAAAATCCAAGCACAAAGGCAGACAAAATGTGTAGATTTTTTTCTCGTAGCTGGTCTTTTGATGTCCAGTTGGCAGTGGCATCTTCTGCTTTACCACCACTTAATATTTAAGAATTTATTCTAATTATTAGTTGAGTTAATTTACCATAATCACCTTTCAAACTGCAACCAAATGAGAGGGCAGGTTTATGAAGTCTTAGCTGAAAAACTGAGAAACTCAGAGCAAAGTCTAATGCATACTGTTATCATTATTGAGCTGGCACATTAAATATAATATCGACAGTAAAATGAGAGGAGTAATTTATCTGTGCCTGCACTCAGCTGCTTACTGACTTAAATTGTAATAATGAATGAGCCACCACTCTTCTTCCTTCAGGAAGATTTGATGCATTCTGGGAGGTAATGACAGTTCAGCGCTTAGGATGAGACTGCTTAAAACACAGTCATGTAGAAACTTACGGTCAATACAAAGATTTTCTTACAGATTTGCTAATAGAAAAACTAGTCACACTTTTCAGTATTGTGGTATACTGCATACCATTTGAAAGATAGATGAGTATTAAGAGTGCATGCAGGTTCTGTTATGAAAGAAAAGATCTGATAAACAAGCTTCTGTTTCCTGCCAGAAATATCTATCACAGTTATAGCAGATGTTGCATGTTTTTGACTCTAACTCACAGATTTTTCAGGAGTGCACTATTTGTCCTTTGAAGCCCAAAAGCCATGTTCCTAGCAAAGGTTCTGCTTTCTGTTGTGTGTCCTGCCTCTTTCATCATTTAAAGATGGCTGGAAAGACACCTGGCTAGGACATTGCTGTATCTTTGCAGTTTCCTGCTTTGTCATCAGGAAATCCATTTGACACTCTCAATCGAGGAAGCAATGGGTATTCAATGTAGCTTCACAGCATCTTTGCACACATACACTTGTGTTACTGCTACTGAGTTGGTGGTTGTGACTCTAGTACTTCACGTTTTATAACAAGGTAATGGCAGTGTGCTGAAAACATTTTACAGCTGGGGTTGAAGAGCTGATAATATGTCTGTTGGGTGTCAAACATTCCCCAAAGCTTCTTATTTCTTGAAGTTATGCTTCTCACCAGTAGTGAGATGAGCAGATGCTTCTCATGTAGCAATTGGACATGTTCATGTGTAAGGAGTTTCTGACAGATTTAGTTCAAATCTTCTGAAAGGGAAGGAAATATGGACGCTGATAATGATTTCTCCATTATTATAATGCAGAATATTATAATACAGAAGTTGCCACTTTGTGGGGCTAATTCTGTGATGCAGTGCACTATTTTTTTTGTAATCTAAGGTGAATCAGAGCTCATTAGAAGTTTGACTTGTTGACTGAATCTTTTACATGATTATGACTCAGGTTGGTGACTGCTGACTTGGAAGGGATGTAGCAGCAAATCAGTTTCCACAACAAGAAATATTATCATGAATAAGAAAAAAGAAAAGAAGAGATCGCATCAAAAATCCTAGCAGTAGAAGTCATGTTTCCATGCCACAGTGTACCTTGGAAAGAGACACATCAGTGCCCTTTGAAGGAGGAGGCAGTAGTCTACTGTTTCGTGTAGAGGGAAAAATGATTTTGACTTTCATGTTGGAAGAGGCTGTGTGAACGCCAAGTTTCTTCTTTTAAAGCAGAGAATTTTGGAAAAAAACCCAAATTTTCTCTCTGGATAAGTCACCACCATATGAGTGCTTTTCAAAAAGATGTGACAGAAAAGGTAATATTAAATGTTCAGTCTTGATGCAATGTAAATTAACAGTTCTGCAACAGCGACAGTTTTTTTCCTCTTGCATGCAAATGTTATTTTGCAATGCTTTTCCTAAATCCAGCTGTTTCATTAATATCTTTAGCTTCATCTTAGAAAATACAATGGGGTTTTGCATTCTTCTGTGTTGTGTGGCCAGTGGGCTAAAGTGATGAAGGTGATGTATCAGAAAAGTCACCCAGGGTTGTCCATGTTCCTGTGCGCAGAAGGGCGTGGCTTATAAATGATCTCTGCTTCCCATGATGCTTAGTCTTTTCGGATTTGTAAACTTACAGAAGGTGGCAAGTGGCCTCAATTCCCACAGGTCTTTGCAAGAATTGATGATAAATGAAACACTGCAATAAACTTGCCTATCAGGAAGTAAATACAAGTTTCCTAATTTGAGTCTGCATGAGAGGTGCTTTATGGTCTTGCTTTCAGAGAAATAATTTTTAAAAAGAGCAGCATTTTTACAGAATAGAAAAAAATTAGGATCGTTCTGAATGGACACTGTTGTTTTAGAACTAATTGTAAAATGCTACTAAATAAAGTATTCATACAAGCAGGAGACTACAAATATAATGCTGCTTAATGTATTAGTGGAATCCTGGTTTAACAGCATAAGATTTTAATGTTGGTCTGCAATACTGTTCCTTAAGTTTTGAAAGGGTGCCATGTGAAAAATTCAGGGCACAATATCCTAAAGCGAAGCTGAGTGGTTTTATTCCACCTGAATTGCTAACAAGACTATGCTACAGTGTAAAAAAAGAAATGGCCTTGGGGCTCTCTGGAAATTTATGTCAAAGCCAGTAATAAAGCATAAAATGAAATTGCTTCATAGAAAATATCTTTCATCCCCCAAATATAATGACATGAAACTCTAACAAAGTGCTTTTAGCAGTGTTGAGGGAGTTGAAGTGTTGAAGAAAATATCAGAATTCTTATAATGTAATTAAAACAGTCATCAGGCTGATTTTACATTTGTGAGAAGGTGACTGAGTGAAAACTGTCTTTCAGTTTCCTTTTTCTTCAGCTGGTGTTGGTAGATACAGAGGGCAGTGGTAATTTACAGAACCATCATAATTAAGAATTTAAGAAGGATGCACTGTATTGTTTTATTACAGAGGGATGACAGTTTTGAAACATTTGTGGTTTACAGAATCAGCATGGTGTGTTGCTGCCAGATCTGTTGTAATGCAAAATCATGCCTCAGTTTCCCAGTGTGATGGCTCAACATGCATCCTTGCATACAGTTAGAAAAAGAGACCAAAACTACAACTGAGTGCACTAATTTCAGATTAACCTGACGATCATCCAAACTGATTTTTCTATGGTTGTATGTAGAATTTTTTAAGTGTTCTGAATTGCAGAAGGCATCTTTCCAGTACATCCTTGTTCAACTTTTGGGTTCAATAGTACACGGCATCTTATGCAGAAGGCCGTATTAGATGAACAGCCGCGTTTATTTTGGCTGCAAACTCGGTATTATCACATTAAAACAGTGAAGATCTGCACAATTAACCATAGTACTACTGCTTTTCTCAAGTTTTTTTCCTGCATTTCTGCCCACGTCCCCAGTGGCCTATTTCTTGAACGCCATCACTCAAAGCAGTAGTGGTGCCAGGTTACGGTGGCAATAATATCAAATAATTTTCTACATGCAGTCCCATGACTGAGCCATTCAAGGAAGAAGCCAGCTCACTCTGCTTGAAGGATAGGTATTTTGCCCAAAGATTTTGCCATCAAGATTGCCCAAAATACTTGTGAAGACAGGCACAATTAAAGGTATGCCTTTGTTTTTGAATGCGATGACTGTGATTTTGTGTTGTCTTTGATATACCTGGTAGCAAAGTATACTGCTTGGAAACCAAATAGTTTTCAAAATTATTCAGTTCAAATTCACTTTGTCTTAAGAAAGAATATGATGCCAATTTTTCAGAAGTCCTACACTTTCTTTCTTCTGGGAGAACAGGGTAAATTGGGATACATCATGAAAAGACACCCCAGAATTTACTTCGTCTATCCTGCCACTAGCAGAACTACTTCAATATGCATAATTTCTTATAGATGTCTAGGTTCCTGAAGCCATAACCCTCATAGGCAATCTTTTACAGTGACCCTACCTATGCCATCAGAAATATTTTTCTCTTGTATCCACCTGGATCTTTCTTGCTGCGCTTAAAGTCTATGATTTCTTGTTTTGCCCACTATGAGCAGAGGGGACAGATATAGCAGCCTTTTGTGCTTCAAAATTCTTGTGTTGTTGGAAATCGGCTATTTTAATAGATCTGCTCATAACATGTGGCTATTTGTCACCTTCCAACATAGAGTTTTAGATTATTTATTGCAGTGTTTCCTCCACAGAAGCTAGACTGAGATTACCTTGCTACTTGCTTTTTTTTTCTCTTTCTCTAATCTTCATGTGTCTTACTGGTAAGGCCAGCAGGGACATGAGGAACTGCTGTTCAGTCTTCCATACTAATCCTAGCACTATAAACTGGAGAAGGGTTGGTAAGGAAACAGAAGGTATCACAATGTTCTTTCATTTCTGTTTCCTGAAGAGACTTTACTTTCTGTAAAGTCTTTAAGATTTAACTGACTTTACAAGAACGTGAGGTGACTCACAACTGTCAGTCTTCAGGGAGAGCTTGGGCAGGGGGCACAATTACTTTGAAGTTACACGGTAGAAATATTATTTCTGGGGTTTTGTGTAATAATAAAACCAGTCATTTTTAACGGTCGCATTAGCAAAGAAATTTTAAAATTCAATATGGGGAACAATCAGAAGCACAGTACTTACTAAGACATTGAACTTAAAGAATATGTGCTACCTTTATTACATATAAATGAAGAAAATTATTTTTAAATGCATTTATTTGAAATAAAAGGGTGATTTTTATCTTTCTAACACAGATTTGGTGGGCAGGGGAAACAAAAATGTTTTCAGATATATCCAAGCGTAAAATTAAATGTGATCAGTTTCTTTTATCTTGATATATGTGATTATTATAGAATAATTTAAATATAAAGGTCTGATCTATCAGGCTGAAAATATCCTATGCAGTTTCTTATTAATGGTAACTTCTTTAGGGTGGGAATATTACATTGTTCATAGGATTGCTCCCTCTTAGAGAACCTGCTGACTGCTGTTACTAACATCCAAGGATGAGGTTTTTCTTTTGATTACTTTTATTTCTGGAGTAGTGCAAATTTCCAGTTTTACTTAATGTGCTAAAATGCTTAAGCATTACTAAAACTTCCATCTGCCAGAGATATGCCTACAACAGTAAGTTTTGAGTATTGAAACTGAGCAAATTGTTTGCATCAAATTAAGTATCTCAGTATTATGAAATGTTTTAATAACTTCCATTAATTTATTTACGATTAATCTGAAGTCCAGTTGAATTAATGGAGACAGTTTCATCAGCTCTTAAGGAGATGATCATTTTTGCCAGGTAGCAGAGCTTGAAACATGAAGCAGAAACACTGAAATAGTCCAGAATATGAATAATGTACATTATGTTATTTGGTTCAAGACTGAGCATGTGTTCAGGTATCTCTGCTGCAAAATTTTTCCTTATAAAATCCCAAGTCTACTCTCCCCTTACAGTAAAAGAGGAGGGCAAAAAGCTGAAGTGAACGATTTAATAAATATGAGTAGCTGCAGAGAAATGTGTGGAACATTCATTAATTAGCAGCATAGCACAGAAAAAGATGCTTTTTCTTTGAGCAATGAGGATATGCTTACTATTGATGGTAGTTCCAGCCCTTACTTGCCTTGATGTAATCAGAAAATGACATTTTTTTTACAGTTAAACCACGTTAATGGTGGAGTGATTTGGAATTACATTGTAAAGTATTCTACTTCAGCTCGTCTTATGGAAGACACTTTATTTCAGTATCAGTGTGGTCACTTCATAGGAAATTGCTTCAAGCTTTGATAAATAGATTCTTTGTCATGGTCATCCCAACCCTAATTCTACTTCTAGTGCTTGCTAGGCAATGCTGATTTGAAATGCACAGGTCATTTCATGTCAGGAAGAACTTCTCCCTGACAGTGGTTTAAGCTTGGCTGGTGTGGCAGTTGTATCCCAAGTCTGGGCCACACTCTTCCTTTGCCTTAGGCAAAGCAAGGATAATGCTGCAAAGCCATGTGAACTAGGCTGGTGTGTGCCTGTTTTCCAACAGCTTTTCTTCCTCATGCCAAAATGGTATTGCATGCACTGGATATATATGTGTAGCCTAGGAAGTGTCCCTTGCAGCTGAAAACTGACAGTTTGGAAGCACCTATTATGTATCATCATGAGTAAAACTACCATTAGCATCCTCAGAGGGTTTTTTTTTAACACCTTTTTTTTTCTGTGCTCAGGTTGATTTTTCATAAACCACTGAGGCAACATTCACTGGAAATAACTGTCCCAATACAATCATATCAGACTGTTATCTGGCTTCCTGAAGCTGCAGAGCTCAAAACCACTAAGATGAGGGACTTCTAATGTGTCTGTATGTAAACAGCTCCATTAAAATTTTAGCTCTTTCTGGATTTCCTGTTCTGTGCTTCCGTGATGCAGTAGACTGACTCTGAATTTCACGTTTGAAGTCTTCCTGAGATATTCAGATTAACTGTCATTTAAAACACTTGCTTCCTGCTGTGGGGGCTTTCAGCTTTTCACTGGGAGGTCACAGGCAGCATAATATATTGTACTTGTTCCAGTGCAAAAAAAGAAAGATTCAGAAAGTAATGAGATACCCATAATTAATTCAGGTAGTTGATATGTGATCTGAATACTCTATGAATACATAAATTTTAAACCACTTTATGCTTAAAGCAGCAATTACTATTATATCCCACTTGTTTGAATTACTTACATATTAGTAGATCTCTGCTTGTACTAGATTTTTTTCAAATTCCATTCATAAAAGTGAGTTATTTAAAAATAAAAAATTGAAGCAGGCTAGCAACAGAAATGTTGACAAGATATTATAAGTAAAATAAACCAGATAAAAATAGAAAAATTAACATTAATGCAATGTCTTTGAACTTCATATATAGGATAAAATACGACTACATTTTAGAATGTAATATTACAAATACCATTTTGTTGCAGAAAGTTTGTGTAATCGAATGAATTCTTTTACTAGCTGCTCTTTGCGTTCTGGATGTAGCAGATTACTAGTCCCAAATCTGAGCTGAAATCGGTTAACTCATTCATGGATTAATTAAACCATCTGACTAAGAGTGTCATATGGATGCTGTTTGACTTTGCACCATGACCACCTCCCTGGGGAGCCTGTTCCAGTAACTGACCACTCTTTCAGTGAAGAAGCTTTTCTGAACTTCCCCTAACACAGCTTCATTCCATTTCCTTGTGTCCTATCACCAGTCACCACAGAGAGGAGATCAGCACCTCCCTCTCCACTGCACTCACCAGGAAGTTGTGGATGGATGGCAATGAAGTCACTCCTCAGCCTTCTCTTCTCTAAACTGAACAAGCCAAGTGACCTCAGTTGCTCCTCAGAAGTCTTGTCCTGGAGGCATTTCACTGTTTTGGTTGCGCTCCTTTCTACACGCTCTAATAGTTTGATACCCTTCATATACTGAGGCATCCAAAACTGCACACAGTACTCAAGGTGGGGCTGCACTTGGTGCAGTATAGAGTGGAACAATCACCTCCCCAACCAGCTCAGTATCCAGTACTTGATGCACCCCAGGACACAGTTGGCCGTTTTGGTGCCAGGGCACACTGTTGACTCGTATTCAACTTAACATCAACCCAAACTCTCAGATCTCTTTATGTGGGGCTGCTCTCCAGCCTCTTGTTCCTCACTTTGTATGTAAAACTGGCATTACCCCATCCCAGGTGTAGAATCTCTTACTTGCTGTGGTTAAATAACATGAAGTTGGCAATCGCCCAGGCTCTCGAGTCTATCGAGATCTCTCTATAAGGCTTCTCTACCCTTGAGGGAGTTCACAGCTCTTTCTAGTGTACTATCACTGGCAAACTTACATGTTGTACATTTGATTCCTGCATGCAGATCATTTATACATTAAAACATTAACTGACTTTCCCATTTGCTATTTTACTCTTAGAAATAGAAATAGAAATAGTGGTGGGTGGAAACTGGCATTTGTGATGAACAGCGAGATTGACCATAAGATGCTAGTGTGCATTTTCAGCAAAGATGGCCAGCTGCATACTGCACCGCATTAGGCCTGTAGCCAGCAGGAGTTAGGGGAAGTGAACCTCCACCTCTATTTGTGAGATCATATCTGAGTGTTATGTCCAGTTCTGGGCTCCTCAAAACAAGAAACATATGGATATGTTGGAGTGACTGTGATGGGCACCACTAAACTAGTCAGGGAGTTTTGCACACGGCAGGCAAGGCAGAACTGGATTTAGTCAACTGCAGGAACAGAAGGTGAAGGTGCAATCTTGTTTCTCGGTTTCTACACCTAAAAGCAGGATTACAGAGGAGATGAAACCAGTTTTTCAGAGATGCAGTGTTGGACTACAGTAATGAAAAAGAGTCATCAGAGAGTATATAAGCACTGAAAGAGATTGTCTGAAGAGGCTGTAGGCTTCCCATCCTTGGAGATGCTCAAAACTGAGCTGTATGGGACCTGCAGTCTGATCTAGCTGGAGCTGTATGGTGAATTGTGTTCTCCTGATTTGATATAGTTTACAACATGGAAAAATGACTGTTAATCTTCAAAGAAAATGTCCTTGTTTTTTTAGGCGTCTCTTCTGTTTTAAATGTGGGCAAAGATGTATTTTTAAATATTTTCTTAAGCAGTGCAGAATAGCACTGCAACTGCTAGGCTGTTATCACATGAGCTTCTTGAACTGAAGAGTTGTCAGAAAATTCTTCTAACGTTACTCTCAGTGCTTGATGGCAGTGGCTGTATATCAAAGGTGAAAGGTGACAAACCTTGTATATATTCTGTGGATGTGGAGCAGCTTGGTTGCTAAGTACAAATGACTTTGCAATTATGTTCCAGAGTTGTTTTTGCTGAGGCAGTTTTGCAGCCGAGTATCTCACCAATTTGGTTGGATGGCCATTTTTATCACAGCTGTAGAAACTGATTTACAGCAACAGGCATCTTTCAGAAAGTTCAGGCAATCGTATGTCTCTTTTAGTGTGCTAGTAGTTGAGCTAACAATTTATATCACCTAGATGCTGTCAAGCTGTTTGTTATCTGTGACCTACTTCATTTCAAATTGAATATTTACTTCTTTATGCACAGATATGCACAGTGGGGCTATCAGTCATTTTTTTGGCCAGACCTGTTTTGATAAGTCTTTATGAATAAGCCCAGGCATCACGGGAAGCTATTACAGCGAAAACGTCCCAAAACACCCTGAGGCAGGATTTTGTCTTCAGGTTGTGGCTATCTTCTTCCCAGAGAAAAGCACAAGCATCTTGATTGTCACTTAACAGTAACGTTGTGCTGCTGCAACCATGCCCACAAGGATGATAGAAAAATGGTGTGCAGGATGAGGATAGGCAAAATCTCTGGTCTTTCATGTGTTTTGAGTCTCCTTTGGATGATTCTATTGTCTTTAGCAGAGTAGAGGCAGTGGTTGATGTGAGGCATGACTGGGTAGGCTCTGGTCTCTGGGGCAGATTGGCACTGGTGATCTCAACAGAAATGGCCTCAGTCTGACCTAAGCTGTAGTAGGCTCACTGTCCCACACTGTGTTTTCACAGACAGCCTCGTGGCTTGTACAGTAAGCCATGGCCATGGACACAAGGTCACAGTCCCTAGAGAACTGCTCCTGTGTGCAGTGCATGAGGATTTGCAGACAGGGATTGCTCTGGAGGCAGTAGATGTTACAGAATCTTGCAGGGCTGTGATCTGCCCTGTCAGAGCGGGCCTTCAGCACAGGCAACCAAACCCCTAAGAGGTGGAGAAAAGAGGTCACAGAAGAAGACTGTGTAGAAAGATGGTTTCAGAATGGCCAGGGCAATCACAGCTCATGGCCTGGGCAAAAGCATGGGGATGATAATGAACATTATCGGGTTTTGGTTTTGGTGGGTTTTTTTTTGAGGAGGAGGAGGAAAGAACAGAGCACTGAGAGGAACTGTGGAGGTCAAGTCTCACTTGAATCAATGTGTCATTCTGAGTGTTTGCTTCCTAAAACAACTTAAAGCAATCTAGTATCACAGTATCATAAGGTTGGAAAGGACCTCAGAGATCATCGAGTCTGACCTATAACCCAACACTAACACCAACACTAACACCAACCCATCATCTAAACCATGGCACTCAGTGCCTCATCCAATCTCTCCTTAAACACCTCCAGGGTCGGCGACTCCACCACCTCCCTGGGCAGCGCATTCCAATGGCCAATCACTCTTTCAGTGAAGAACTTCTTCCTAACATCAAGTCTAAACTTTCCCTGACAAAGCTTGAGTCCATGCCCTCTAGTTCTGCCACTGGCCGCCTGAGAGAAGAGACCAACCCCTGCCCGACTACAACCTCCTTTTAGGTAGTTGTAGAGAGCAGTGAGGTCTCCCCTGAGCCTCCTCTTCTTCAGACTAAAGATTGACTGTTTCATTAATTTCCTGCTATCTCTCCCATCTTCTTAGATCGGCAATTTAAACACTATTATTTTTACAGGTTTTTTGTACATGTACACTCAGTCAAAAAATATTTTGGAAAAAAAACCCTTTTTAACATCTGAATTGTATTTTACAAAGAATTTCCATTTAAGATAAATATATAGTGGAATATTTTTAATGAATATATATTCTCCCTTGTAGAGTATACTGATATGACCAAATTTTCAGAGTAAACCATTAGACTATGGCTTTTCCTCAAGAACCTGTGCTGTGTTTGAAGCATTGATCAAGGTGTCAATATAGAAAAGACAAGCGAAAGTTTCTCTACTTTAGTAAAAATACAAACTCAGTACCCTGCAGTCCCAACCTTACTGTTCCTTTTTCAAAGGAAAACATGTATGATATCTTTCTGAAAAGCTTAAGAATTGTTTCTTCGGTGTTAGTATTGGAGCTCATACTCAACAGTCGCTGTTTGTTTGTCGGGCAAATTTTTTCTTTTCTGATTGTTACACATTTCCCCACCTGAAGTATTTTCCTCCTAAGCCTAAAATGTATTAATAAAATGTATTAAAGTGCTGTGGAGGAATCTCTCAACTCTAGCTGAGCTGAATGTATTCACATATACACTCATACATCTCCTCATTGTCATAATGCTATTACCTGTGACCTTGCACCTTAGAATGATTGTTGGTACACTTTGAAGAAGGCTATATGATGTAAGAGATCATAAGTAATTATCTTGACTTATAAGGGTGAGGGAAATCAGATCTGTATCGACTGAAGGTATATTTGCACAGCAGAGAGAACAAGAATTCTTCAGAAGTCTCCACCCTGCTTATAAAACTATACTGAGATACTGAAACTCAAATGTTCTGACTGCACATAATTTCATTTTGTGTAAGAGTTACCTCCCATTTGTCTTCCTTCCATCTTCCCAGGAACTGTCCAGAGGCTGTTTTCTTCTCCTGTCCTTGAAAGACGAGCTAGTGACTTTACTTGGAAAAAAAGCATCGATTCAGAGTCAATTCTTCTGGAGGATCCTGCAAGATCCTTTCTGAAGTGCTGTAGTAGGAATACCTGCATTTCTTTCCAAAGCTAGAAGATAGTCAGATAATTCCATTTTTGAAGCAGGGACATTAATCAGCTGTTAAAGTTATGCAGCTATATCTAGCCAGATGATGAGTTATTCACTTGTTGTTCAGTAGGCCTTGGGCATTGATGACCTCTGCTGTTTCTTTGCTTTGGCATGTGACAAAGGGCTTTGTGAGGATTGAAAGTGTTTTAATTAGAACTCAGCTAAATATAGAGATCTATAATATACTGAAAGTCATGTGCTTTCTTTACCAAATGGCTTTGAATTCCTTAAAAATACTAGAATTGGATTCATTTTTCTTTTAAAAACATTTTCTCAAAAGAAGGTGAAAACAAAACCTCATTACAATGAATTATTATAGAAGGATAGTTTCCTCCTCCGTATTCAAATTTAAGAAAAAGAGAGAATTATTGTTTTTCTTCCCAAGTACATGGTCTTTTTTTTATGACAAAATACATCAGATTTTTTTAAAAAAAGTAATTCTTGGATTCTTAATTAAGTTAATGTTTTGATCATTCAGTGTGCTTAAATATGATTCTCTCTGTCAGTAGTCATTATTCCCATTGACAATTAGATGCCTAGGAAACATTGTGTTCACCTCTCAATATTTTACAAACCTGTGTTTGGGTTTGTACTCAGGAAAAGTAGTAGGGCCCCCGAACAATACCTTCTCAGCTTGTGATGTTTCCATGTTGCATGAGGCAACAAATGCAAGATTGATTAATTCCTGAAGAAATCTCCAAAGAGAACTCAAAGGAAGAAAGACTTCAACACTAATAATTCTATAGGTGATTCTAGAAGTGATGATCCAGTGACCTGAACCAGTACTTCAGTATAGTGTTAAGTGGCTGGTCTGTGTTACTTTTTCTGGTGGAATGTAAAAAAAAAGGTTCAGCTCATTTATGTGATCACTAAGTAACCATAGTTTTGTCTTGGGCAAATTTACTGTTTTGCATATTATGTATGTAATTTGCGATGGGTATGTATTTTTCAGTTTTGAAAAACCTGTATTTCATTGGTAAGAAATTTAACCTAATCACCTGCATATTCTGGCCAGACCTAAAGCTTTCTGGTGATAGAATACACAGTCTGAATAGATAATTTGATCTTTGTTCAGTTCTTTTTAAATTTCTTTTTTTTAACCTTCCTAATGAAAGATTGTAAATGCAAGTTACTGTCTACAAGGCCATGCAGAATGGAGATATAAATAAAGTATTTATGAGGATTGAATCTCTAGCTAAGAAAATGAGTTTCTGATAGAGCTGCCTTAGATTTTTTTAAATATGGGAATTAGATATGTATTTATGAAACCTTGATTAAATTAAAATTGTCATCAGAATGCAAGAGCAATAATAATAACAATAATCTGCTTCTTTTTAATCTTTGGAGCACTTGCATAATTATACATGTAACTGAGCTGAATGTTTTGCATGCCTGGTATCTGTGCATAAACCAAAAAATAAAAAGCAATCTCAGCAAAAGGAACTTAACCTAACCTCTAATTTTGTACTGATCTTATAACTGCTGCAAACTATTACCTGTTAAAGGAAAAAGAATTAAGAGAAAATTTGTCACTCTCTTCAGAATGTCTTTTGTTAAGAAATGGTTACACTACCCCAAGAAACATGTTAATAAACCTGATATTGAATGCTTGCCTCTTTGTCTCACCTCTAAGTCCAGGCGACTTCACTGAGGTACATACACAGACAGCATGGAGACCTGTCATATTGGATAGGTCTTGGCTGATTTTGACTCAAGCTATGTCTTTTCCTACTTAATGGTCCTTGCAGCTTTCCTGACTGGAACCAAAAAGTAGGGGAAACTGGACCCAGAATTCTGCATCTATCCTTTTATAGACTCTGGGTTATGACACAAATGTTTTGCTATGGTGATGGGATGTGAAATTATGAAATGAATTATGTTCTAAATAAAGGAAAGGTGATTTGATAATAAAGTCCAAGGACAGTTTCAGGATAACATCTGGAGGCTGGCAAAGATTCCAGTTCATTGGGTTGTATATAGCCTATGAAGATACAGTTGCTTTCTTTATTGTCATGGGCCATGTCATGGACCATGTTATGGACCATCGTGATACATCCCTTGAATAAATTCTTTTTTGTTTGATTGTCTTACCTAAAACCTCACAATGTGAAGATTTGGACATATGTTGAAAGTTGACTTCTGCCTTTGTTATAAGAAAACAAATCTCTGCAAATCCACAAATTTCTATTGTACAGGATATTCGCTTTTGTGTGGAATGGATTACTTTTATAGAGCATCTTTTCCATCTGGATGACTTGTCTTTTCAAGTTATATGCACTTTGTTGCACATTCATGTTTGCATTCCCTTCCTGTAAGGCCTGTAAATCAGAGATTCCTTGTTGCTGAGACCCAAAAGGCAGATTTTTGTCGTTATCATGACATCATAGTCTATTTGTGACTGAAATGTTCTTATTTCTTTAGGTCACCATTTCGTCTGTGAGACTTGCCTCGTTTGCTTTGATTTCCAAATATTAATAGACAGCTACTAAAACAGCGTTAGATTGCACTGTGGACATATATTGGATATGATGAGCTGCATTTGAGTATAAAATGTTTGGCTGCTTCTTTTGCATATGGAGTTTATGTTCTGTTTATATTTTCTGACATATTTTTTTCTTTTGATGTTTTTATAGCAGCTTTTTATTGTTATAATCCCCAGCAGACCTGAATAGAAAATAATTTCATTATCCTGCAAGAAGCATTGAGATATCATAAATTCTTTCCTACTCCAGAAGAAACCTGAAATCACCGCTCCTTCTCTTGATGACTCCTGTGACATGTAGGAAACCTCAGTTCAAAAGGTCCTCTTGTCAATATGAAATTATTATATAATCTTTCTTGATAGTGTGTTCCAATAAGGAACTACTGGTAAATTCTGCAGATTATCCAGATCTTGTTTTAAGGGGGTCTTAGTAAATTGCCTGTTATTTAATTAAATTAATTTTTTTCATTTTAATTAAAACATGATGAATTTTTAGGACAAATTTTCTTTTATTTAAAAATATAAGATTCTTACATAATTCACTGAACAGTTTAAAAGTCAGTTAGAAAACATTACTCAAACGTATTAAATACTGAGAATGAGGTGAACTTACATTTCGAGAATTACTTCCCTTTTAGGGGATCTTTACCAATTTCCAAAACCTTTGAATTCTCATATACTGAATGCAAATCAGGAATTAGTAAATGATAATAAGTCAGTACTTCAGGGTTCATCTTAGATGGAGCAGGGGGACAAGGCCACGAGTTTGCAGGCATATTACACAAACTTTGTGCATAATATAGGCTGCTTAACTTTTTCTCTCAACCAGAATCTGTGCCTAGCCTCATCTTGGTCAGCATTTGTTTCCTGTTCAAGAAAGAGCAAAGGAACAAAACCTTCAACATCACTTAAAATGGTTTTAGTTTATTCTTTCAGATCATACAACTGTAATTTTTCAGCCTTTATGAGGAAACAACTTCTTAAATTAGGGACTACCTAATGTTGGTTTGTTGGTTCTTTCTTTGTTTTTTTTAAGAGTGCTCTACATCTAGCCCTACCTGCTCTTCTGTTTCGAAACTGGTGTCTGACAATGTCTCCCAGATGCTCATGACTTCTTCTTCTGTAGTACTGAGCCAGCAACTTCAATTAGTCTTTAAAAAGGACAGTGCATTTTGCTTAGATGTCTCTACAATAACAGGGTGTTTTCTGCAATAATAAAAGGGAAAATAACAGAAGTAGATTTTGGAAAATGTCAGGATTTTGTTCAAAGCCCAGTGACTTATGTTTGAAAAAATACCTGATATAGCTCATTCCCTTTTTCAAGCTTTCTTTTATACACCTGACTTTAAGCCAAATTATTTTAATTTGGCAAAATCTAATGGCTGTTGAAAGGGGAGGTCTTTTGCTGCTTTTTCAGTGCCAACTGCTTTTCCCTACCAACTCTTTTGCCAGTATCCACATTCACGTGGCTACATCCTATGCAGGATGTTGGATCAACAGATCCAGCTCAGGAAGATGTTCACTTTTATCACCACAAAGATAAGTGATGGGACAGAGCTACTTGAGACAAGAGAAAAGTGTGATCATCCTTTTTGGAATTGTATAGAGTTAAGTAGTAAAGTAACCACAGTTTTAATGGATGTCTTTTCGTGGCATACTATTCAGATTTCTTTTTAAAGCATATTTGTTCAATACAGTGGGTGCTTGATACTAGTAGCTTCTTCCTTCATATGATCATTTGCACTTAGTTTTTTTTCTGTTCCCGTAGGTATTTGTGAAAATAATTTTTCATCTCCACCAAGGAAGCAAAGTCAGTCTGCACTATTAGCATTTTGGATACCATGGATGTTTTGATTTTCTTTTAGTGGCAAAGCAACCCAAGTATATTCTTGATTTCACCTCACTTCTTACCCCATATTCATATTCACACTGAAATACTCTGAGTGGTGCATTTCCAAGAAATTGTTGCATTTCTTGAGCCTTTACGTTCTTCTGGCTGTGCACAATGTGCCTTAGATGATTAGCATCAGCAGCATGCAGTAATTTCCAACCAAATGCATTCTTTTCATGTCTTATTATCTAAATGAGTTATATTTCATTTACTGTATACATAATTGTTTAAGAAACTATTTCACGATGCTTGTGTGCAAATTTCTACATTCAAATATTGTATGTTTTGATTTGGGGATTTTGCATTCCTTAGCTTTCTTCTGAAACAGTCAGAACTGATGTAGATGGGGTCAGCGAGCACATGGTTATGGTTGCCCTTATTTGTTCATTGTGGCAGTACAGCTCATCAGTCTCTTGTTTTTTAAGTTTTGGTCTGACTTTTAAATGCTTCCGAAAACATAAATCCTTAAAGGCCAAACTGTTCACTTTCTCCCATGAGTCTTAAACAGCTATAAAGTAAAAAAATGGTGATGGTATTAGTATCCAGACAAATACATCTAATCAACTTTATTTTAAAGCAGTGAACTTTTACATGAGATTTCTTTTTACTTTTCTTCCTTAGTCTGTTTTTATTTATTTTGAGTACAAAAAGTGGGCACTCACATAGACATATTCTGTGCAGTTTACCTATGTATAATTTCAATATGTAAATGCAATAAATTCTCTGTGCGTTTTATCAGTAGTGAAAATGTTACTAGCAAGAAGACTAAGTCTGGATAAGCAATGGAAAACAGATGCTTCTCCCTTTTTAAATCATCTTAAGTTGTGACCTGCAGGAGGATCAACAGCAGTGCTGGTGTAGGCAAGTAAGCATATGGCAGATGTTCCCATGATTTTGTTACAGCAGTTAATGCTAAGACATGACTATCTTAAAAGATCCTTGCACACAAATAATTGTTTCAAAGTCAAAGGGATAGAAGTAGAAAGACAGGTGTATATACAGTGATCAGTATGTTTTTCTATGTTCTTACAAGTGGAGAAATTGGATGATAGCCCAGTGTTAGAAAGTATGGACAAAGGAGACAGATTCCTAATATATGTCCGTAAGTGAGCTACATAGTTGGAGGGAAGTATGAGCATGCACAGTTTTTTGAGTAATGCTAGAAAATTATAATTCTGTAAATCCTGGATAGGATTTCTTGATACGACAGATCCTAGCCACTGTCTAATACTGCTTTCTTTTATTCCCTGGAAAGGAGCATTTGAAGCCATCATAATTCTGTTTCTGTCCTTGAGGAGTGAGGGCAGAGATCTCTTGTCTGAAAATACTGGGGATCCTGGGGAAGACAGGGATTGACTTAAGGGCATTCCTGCAGTGCTTACCCAGCAGTGTCACAAAGCTCCATACTTTGGGAATTCTGTAAGTTTTGAAGACTGGGCTTTGCAGACAGGCATTCAGATGCAGTTCTGCATGTTAGCTGATTGTTTTAAAAATACTGACATTGTAAAAATGGCATGAAGACTACAACTCAGTGGGTTATTGTGACAGGCATTGTACAAACATAGTATATGAATTAATCTAAAATTATTGCAGTGAAAGCATCAGGAAAAGGAGAGATCAGTGCAGAAATTAGGTGTTTGTATAACACATGCTGCAAGCTGTGTCACAGAGCAGCACAGCTGAAACCCTGCTGCTTCCCTTACTTGTTAAAACTGGCTCTACAGGGAGCTTGATGTGGTTAGTATGAAACGTGGAACTGGCTACAGAACTGATTCTGTTAAAAGTACCATAGCAAGAGTTTGTCTCAAAATAAGGACATTATACATCAAATTTAATACAGCACAATGCTTCAACTGTATTAGTACTGGTACAGCTTTAACAGTTGTTACTGTTACTGTGCTGTTACATGTTATTAAAATATTTATTCAGATATTTTGTTTAGTATGTATTGTGTCCAGTTATGCTCTCTCCATGTATTGTAAATCCTGTGAGGGACAGCTGCTTTGTAAATTCATAATCGTAATGGTCTTGAAGTCAGTTTGTCCTGAGTTACCTGGGATTTCCTCTTCCACAGGATAATTATTTCAGGATCTCTGCCAAGTTATTTGACTTCTTTTCATAATATAGTTTTTTTCTGCTGAGCTAACTTCTGTTGTAACTATGGTGTATCTATAGACTGTAGAAAAAGGTAAATGCTCTCAGAACAGCCTGATACTTGAACTTGTTGAGTCCCTGCTTTTCCAATCTTTCCTGGTGAAGACTCGTGTCATTTGAATCCTGTCAAACTTCCTTTAATGTTGATGTTTGTCGGGCTTTGACATCTCACCTTAGGCAGTCTCATGTGAATACTCTTTTGTGATGAAATGGATAAGAAAGTGTAATAATACTCTTGTATTATGGCATCTTTTTGACAGGTAGAGCTTACTGATGATAACGCACTAGTTCTTTGACAACACTAGTGCCATGTCAAGAATTTAAGGAAAATTTCTTCCAAATGTAAGAATAACTTTTGTTCTTGGAGTCAGCTAAGTATTTTACTATTCATATACTTATCATATATGAAGTAGGGATTATCGTTTTGAGCAGCACAGAATTTCAAGCAATAACGAATTTATTATTATATTATCGATTGTTCAGACAGTCTTTCTGGTGATACTTCAGCATCAAGCCAGAGCAATAGGGCATCGTGAGCATAGAGGTTGTATTACCTACCTTGTTCTGTTTCTTCAGTGATAAATCTGGTTAATTGTGTTCAGGGAAGAGATGCACATGGCTATCTTTTGAGCTACTTTATAAGTGCAATATTTGATTTGAAAGAGAATTTCAGTTTGAGTGTATGAACATAAAAAATTACTCCCTACCAGGACACCTTTTTTGTGGAAATGAAAAGTTATTAAAACAGAAACAAAACAGCACATAACTAGATTCCAGAATAAAAAATGATTGTTTCTCATTTTCTACTGCAAGAGAACTGTAAGTTTTAGATAGGTCACCTCTTCTTATTTTTTAAAATTTACTTTTTGCTGGAAAGGAGAAAAACAAAACAGTTATTGATAACATACTGAATAGCTGAACAAAAACTTGACATGGGATTTAGTTAACAGGAAGGTATTTCTGGTCAGCTAAGTGCTAGTCTCCAGATTATTCAAATGTCTCTCTCAGTTAGTCTTGCTGGATCTGCTCCACATTGCAAAGATTAAGTCATTATTGAACCAGGGCTTAAACCTCTTGTAAAGGTAGGTTACCGCTGTATCCATCTACAGATATGTCAGGAGCAGAAATGGCAGCAGAGAGGAAGGCAGGCAGCATGCAGAAAAATCATGTGCAATCTAGTAGTTATATAGCAGCAATGGAAATTGTGCATAAACCAAAAATCTCCTGTTACATATTGGGTCATCTTCCCTAACCTATGCATTTTTCCCCTATGGATGTACTCTGCCACTATAGTAGTGAAGAATGCTGACTGTTGAGGAAAGAAGCTATTTAAATGGAAAATAAAGAAAAATCAATTTATTATATGCCGTGAATTATTTCTTTTGTATGCAAAAATCCTTCTATTTCATCTATCAAAACAAACTCTGTTTTTATTTATTTCACTTGTATTCTGTATAATAAATCTATCTGCTTATTAAACTCAGGGAGAATTTCAGTTGAATTTAATACAGCAGCAGCTATTAATAATTCTCAGAATTTAGTGCTTAGTATTATCCCAAGTAATGCCTACCTAATTGAAAAGTTGTAAAACATTATCTCAGTGTTATTCATGCTAAGAACCTGATTTGTAATATATCAAGTTTTTCTACTCATGCTCTGCTCAAACGTTCTCATTTTCCACAAAATGTGAAGGATAGGATTTTGCAAACACAACCAGACACAGTGTCCTGTACTGTGAGCAGCTGTGCTAAAACCAGGAGGTGTAGGACTTTAGTGGAGCCAAAATCCAGACATCATTCATGGTCTTAAAGACATAAATGATCAGACTTCTCATTGGGACAGTTTGTACCGATATTCATTTACTGTGATATGTTAGGGTGGCAGGAACATTGATTAAGTCACAAGACCAAAATTGCTTAGATTGGAGTTGCCGTTGCTCTTCTGAAAAAGTTTAGGATTGGGAAAAAAAAAAAGAGTGTATTAAATCTGGTACGATCAAAAGAAGACAGCATGTAAGTGATAAGGAAAATAAAAAGTCAAAGATTATTTTTAAAAGGAAGAGGTGAGGCAAACCTGCAGGAAAGACAAAGCAAGGCCTTGGAATCCAAATGAAAGACCTAAGCAGCCCTTTTGTCTCTATCATGGGTACTGGGAAGAAAAAGTAGATATGCAGTTCAGAGGAGAACATATTGGGCATTAGCTCCCTTCCAGTTGTAAAAGAAATTCCAAGGAAAGCTCGGCTAAAAATTGCTTTTCAGTTCTGTTTTCTCAAGTTTCCTTGGTCCTTTATTATAGAAATTCTTGCTTTCTTTCCTGCCTCACTTTCCTTCACTCAAAACCTAATGATGACTTCATTTCTTACAGAAATGAATAAAGGTAGTGCCTGCTATAAATATGCATTTTAGAGAAGGTTAGGGTAATTTTTATAAATTAGAAGCACAGAAAGCTTGGTGATTTTTTTCCCAATCAAAAAAATATATGTAATAAAAAATATTTTGGTGATACAGAGAAACAGGAATGATATTTTAAATTTTTGCTTCATTCAGTGAAAATTAAATCCAGAGTCAATGTATAAAAAGTAGATGGAATTAGAAATGAGCAAGGCACTACATTCTACAAAAGTGGCCTTCATTTAAGTGTATGTGTCTTCCATGATCTCTCATAGCATGTAAATCATATAGCAGCCAATGTTACTGGACACATCCTCAGTCAGCCCACCTAATTTTCTGCTGATCAAACCCATATCTTCGTTTTTTATTGTTGTTTTGGAAGACAAGCTGTGTTGTGTAAATATTTTACAATGTTTTACTGTCATTTTTTATGGCAGTCTAAATAACAGATGCAAAGATTCTTATCAAAATACACTTTCTATCTTTATTTCTTTCCTCCTTCTCCAAAAAACTGTTTCTTCAAAGATCTTCTGTCTCGTTAATCATTGCAGACTCCAAAACGAACATATCTTTTGTACAGAACCCTTCAGGGGAAGAGGCTCTCACAAGTATGACTTTTGAAATATGGTTTGAAATATCAATCTCCATTAATAAAATGCAATACTAAGCCCTAATTTTCTCATAGACCAGACTGTGGCTTGCAGGCCACATGCTGTGGGTATTTATGTGCTTGAGATGGCTTGATAGCTTATTGCTGCCTGATGCCCTTGGGGTGCTCTCCTAATAGTATTATTCCCCTGACACCAAAGGCACGTGCACTGGTGTAGCAGCTCCATCTCAGTGGCTGAAGGGGTACTGCCTTCTGCAAGACCCATTTTGCTTGGTGCTGTAGGTTTATAGTCCTTTGTTTTCCACTTTTGGATAAACATACCTTAACCACTAGGATGCCAATGTTGGTTATATCTTACCGTATTTATTTAGTCAGCAGTACAGGCTGAATACCCCTTGCACAGGATTTGAGGAAAGTGAAAGGACTGTGTATATCGTCTCCTTTTACGCATCTGCAAGAGCCAGGCTCAAGCGGATTAAAACATCTCTGTGCTGTAGAGTACCAAGAGTATCACTAGTGCTGCAGGCAGCGGCTCATCGATGACAATGCTTGCATGCATTTCTATGAATGACTGTTTAGAGAGTTGCTTCGTAAATGTCCTACATTTTTCTTTCTTTGTTTCAGTTTCCTAAAATATATGGCCCAGCTGTTTGAAAAGTGAATTACACTGAAGGTTTGGAGCAGGGAGTGAAAGTACAGTTCAGATGTCCTAAGTAGGCTTGGGCATTAAGAAGGTTTAAGCTTCTGACATCTCTTAACCTGATGAGGTTAATCCAGTGCATTTGGTAAAGGTGATCTGTAGCTCCTCTTGTTGTGAGCATAGCTTGTGTTTGTGAAATTTTTCTTAAGTATTGAAATGTATTGTGAGTCTGAACAGAGAGAGGTTCATTATTACATTTATTACATAACCTTATTATATTAAGGTAGTATAAAGTGTCTTAAAGCAAAAAAACTTGTTCCAAATAGCATGCTATCTCTGACAGTGACTAATTCTTCCTCCTTTATACAAGTGGTTGAAGTATCCTACAGAGTATATTTATGGAAAAGTTTCATCTTTACCCTGAGCAGCAAATGTTTCGTGTATTTGCAGCATCTCATGAAACTGTGAACGGCAGCAATATTTTGAATTATACTTAATCCTAATTTAGTTCTTGGATTCCATATTATGTGGAAATAAATCCTTTTGGTTGATTGTTTCCCAAGTCTGTTTCCTTGTACTGGATTTAAATTTCACTGAATATCTCTGCATTTTTCTAGTTTTCACTTACAATTCATAATCTTTATCTTAATCTCCTCTTCAAAACAAAGAGTTCGAAAGTTCAGTCCTTCATATACACAATATGTCCTTTCTATGCTTGGTTCATCAGGTACGCTGGAACTGTCAGCATACAGTGAGAACTCTAAATGAAACTTAAAAAGAGTGAGCCACATGTGTTTGAAATGGCAATCTTAAACTCACTCCTCACTATCCAGCCATCATGACTACTTTTCTTTATAAAATGAAATAGTTTTCTTATGCATGTTTATCTGAGTAACTCAGATTTCTTATAAAGCTAATTGGTTTTGGGGTTTTTTTGGGGGTGGTGGACTTTTTTTTATAATTGTGCTATTCTTTGATTATGATGCAAATTTGCTACAGATACAGTTCAGTAATTATTCTGCCTCCTAGCTGAAGGTAGGACTTAAGTGACTCCTTATTGAGCTAAGGCACATTCTGGCTCGCAAACACAGGAGACTTTTTTCCCTCCTTCCCTCCTCCGCCTGCCAGGGCAACCATATTTGCATTATTTCCCCGAGATCCCGAGCAGCAGTTCGTACTCCGGTTTCATCTTGCAGTCAACAGCCTTCTGCTCCTCAGGGAGCATATCCCTGGCAGGGGCGGCTGCTCAGAGGAGATACGCACCTGTCTCTGTCCTGTCCCCAGCTGCCCCCGGGGCTCCCGGGGGCGCCGCTACTGGCTCCCGGGCTGCTGCCGGAGCTAAAGGCAGGCAGGAGCTGCCAGCGCAGCTGCCCTCTGCTCCCAGAAGACCCTCTTCTGCTGGGACTCCCGAGTGAATATCTTGCCAGCACTGTTAAGCAGGACTCATATTTTTCGTAATGCTCTCTCTCCCTGCTTTTTAAAATAAATAATAGCAGTAATTTAAAAATGCATCTGTGTGTAACATTGCAACGTGGTTTTTTGAGCCGGATGTTCAAATAACATCTGTTCCTCCCCCACCCCCCAGTCAGTGTTTCTGTTTTGTTTATCTTCTGCTAGGGCAGCCCATGAGAACATTAGCAGAGACGATTCTGGAGATGCAGCTCTTAAGCTTGTCACTTTCTGTGTCAGTGGAAGCTACATCGAAGGAACTTGTCAGATGAGAGCTAGCTCTGTGAATTAGTTTGTAACAGTTGGCTGCCTCAGAAAAAGGGAATTTGCTTTAGTGCCACATCCTCCCTCATCAATATTGTATTGCTTTCACTCTCCCTGGGTAGCCAGAATAAGCATAGTATGCGTCTACGCATTTGCACAGTACATCAGAGAGTTTTAATGTCATTATACTGCCTAGAATGGAAGTGGCATTAAAAGGGCTTTAGAAAGTGGTTCTTCTGAATCTTTTTAATGTTCTTGCCCTGGAAGGAATGATTGCAATTAGTAATAGATAACATTAAGTGGAAAGTAAGAACTAATTTGCTTCTTTCCTCTGAAATAAATTAAAGGGGGTTTGTGTCTGAAAGAAGAGCCATATGCAATTGAAATGATTGTAGAAGCTTACAAAATAGAAGTACTTCTCAATTATATTTGAATGTCTTGGGGGTTGTTCAAGTATGCTCACTATATGAATACAATAATAATGTTTGGCCTTCATTTTATATATATGTGTTTTGTTTGCTGCATGTGGTAATATCTGTTTACATGGAGATAAAGCATATATTTAACATCTTATTTCACATCTGTTCACCACAGCTGTTTTTAGACTGGGAAAGAGAGTAGATCCTATATCTCCTTGGATTACTAGTTGCTATGATAGCAGAAATAGAGATAATGAATTTGGAGGATCTGGCTTTATTTTATAATTTGCTGTTAGTCACTTCTGAAGCTGCTGTGCTTCGCTGCGAGGAGTAGGAAGCAGTTGTCTCTGTGGAATTACCTAGAAGAGAAAAAGTAAATCAAAGCTGATGATTCCCCTAAGAGATTATTCAGATTCTCTGTCCTTACTAACTAACCAGCAGCTCATGTAATCTATCTGAAATATTTTGATACATTTTCAACACCCGAATTATCTTGAATAGTAGTCTAGGGATTAGAAGAGATGACGTTAATTGGATATTATTCTTTAGTTCTATCACAGACTAAGCACACAGAGAAGAAAAAAATATCATTCTTTGTCCACTCACTTCTGCTTTTTTTTTTTTTTTGAGCAACAATTTATATGATAATGTTTAAATGTAGGGAAATGTTACTGTCATGGCAAATCTGAAAGATGTGTCTGATTCAGCTTGCATTTCCCTTATGATATTTTCAAAAATGCTTTTCGCTCTTTAAAAAGCTACTATATAGTGTTCTTGGCTGCTTCTTGCATCTTTACAAAACTTAGTGCTGGTACCAAGACAATGGAAAACATGAAACTGTTAGTCTTCAGAAATAATGTGAAAGAAAGCAAACATCCAGGACAACAGAATTACATTTTAATTACATTAAGAAATGCAATTAATTACAGCCAAGAAATACGGTTAACCATTCAAACCAAAGTGATATTTGTAACATATCATGCATAAAGAAGCAAATTATTTTTGTGATTATAGGTTATGTTTATTCTAATATGAGTGTCATCCTGTGGCAGACAACTTTGAAGATTTTCCTCTTTATAACTGGGCAAAATACTGAACAGAAATCTCAAAACTGAACTCAAAATCCAGTGTATGTTTACAGAGAAATCTTTACATTTTTCACTTCTGTGTGCTGGTCTAGCTAATTGTATTAGTCCTCTCTACACATTTTGCCTTTGAGGCCTTTTTTTTCCAAGTAAAAAACTTGGATTTTCTGTGGTTTGTGTTGCTCCTAAACCATCTGGATGGCTGAGGCAGACCAATGCAGTAGTAACCATGCCTTCACAACCTTACTGGTGTTGTTATAGGCATTCTGGCTTGTGCCAAGTCCACAGGAGGGATATATTGTCCGCATTCGTGATCTGAAGAGCCAGAGAGCAAATTTCTGCCTCCCTTGAGCAGCTTCTGTGCAGTGAGCAATGTGGTTTTCAAACTGTCTACTAATAAACAGCCTGTATGTCAGGCATGTAGAAAGTTTGTTCCTTTCATCAGTTTCCAGTGCTATTTGGTGAAATCCACAAATATTTGAATTGCTTCGTTCTTCCAAGGCTGCAGACTTTTTCTTTTCATCGGTCTGTATGTATGCATGTGAGGTGAATTACCTAATGCCTTGAACATAATGACAAATGTATTCTTTGCTGTTGTAGCCATTTGGAGGCCATTTGGTCTAGCCTCCTGATAAGTAAGATAAATTTGAAAGTTATGTCATATAGATCAGCTGAGTTGTGAAAATCTTCAAAGATTTCTTGCCTAGGTGCATTTAGAACTGTCCTTACTGCAACTTAAAACCACTACCTCTTGTTCTTTCACTTTTCCTCAGAGCAAACTCTGGCACTGTGTTTCTTTATGTAGAGGAATTTAACAATTATCTTCCACCCTTAAACTTCTCCAGGTTGAATAAGCAAATTTCCTTATCTGCTCCTCATAGGTCACACGCTCCTGTAATGAGCCCTTTGTGTTCTTTCTTATGCTGGAATTACACCAGTGGAGCAGGTTAGTGTGAATGTTCCAAATCAGGATCTCTCGTTACTATTGTTTTAGCTAGTAAAAGCGAAACTGTCATAAGGAAACATCCTTTACATAACTACTAATAACTCAGATACTAAAAAAAAAAAAAAAAGTCTTTTATTTTCTTCATTATCCTGACACAGTTTTTACCTTGTGTTCTCTTCATTATGCTTATGTGTAAATGCCATCTGTGAACACGTAGCATCACCAAATTTATGACCACACCATTTAGTCTTGTTCTACCTATGATACCTGTGTTACCCAAAATACTCCCAAATTCAGGCTGAATGGCTGGCCCAGACAGAAGATTTGAGTAGGATCTGTGGACCAGCATCCCCTAAGGCTGCTTCATTGAGCATAGGAGTCTGAGGAATGGCAGAGCTTTCCAGACCAGTATATTGGTACAACTAATATCATTTTACTGTATTCTTTAGTTTCCTCATAAATCTGCCTAAGGCAGTGACCTGGCTCATCTTTGAACTGTGACCAGTCTACACGTGCAGTCACTCAGGGAAGTGTGTTAAGTGTAATTAATAAGGCACTCATACTGAGTGGGCCATACAAACATCTACAAAAGAGTGTAGATCCAACTTCACTTAATTGACTTTGAACCTGGACAAAGGAAATCAGGCCAGGCATGCTCCACTTTATGATATATGTGTAAATACTGTCCTGAGTTTTAAAATTTTTATTGATTTGTAGAAGATTTTGAAAGTGGTGTTTCGGTGGATGTCATCATTTGTCATAGACACCCTTATAAGGTAGTCACTAGTGAATTTTGCTGTGAGATTGTAATTTATAGCAGTGAAAAGAGCAAAACCAGAAACACTAGGAGTAGCAGTTTCTGTCTTAAATTCAGTTTGGAGCATTACAGAGCTTTCCCCAAGAGCCAAGTTCTGGCTGGCTTCTTCCTATGTGATTTCTTCTCTCATCATACTCATAAATCAATTTTAAACAAGATCAATAGCCTTTGTGGGATAGGTCTATGTAAGTTCTGTGCTATATAAATCATATTTCTGAATGCACGTGTATATATATATATATACACACATATTTATAAAAAAATTATATGTTCATTACAATGAGCAGCTGCCTTAGTGGCTAGGCATAGAACATAGTAAAGTACAAAACTCATTTTCCTTATCTTTTGCTTGCATCCCATGACCCACTAAGCTGGAGAAGTCACTTAGAACAAGGTGTACCAACATAAGGCACCATAGTTTGGCTACATGTCTAATTTTTCTTTAAGTGGCATTGAATAAAATGCCTTCATCTCCAAGCTACAGTCAATCTCTTTTGAGCATTTTTGTGCATGCACAAATTTGTTGATTGTTTTTGTCATAATCACAGTCCCAACAGAAACTATTGAATTCATTATTCCACCCATAAATAAAAAAAATCAAGCTTTTGGAGTTTGGTGGTTTCTCCCACTAGACTAAATTCTTGAGGATAACTTAGCTGCCTATACAAATTTATAACAGTGGAAATTCAGTTCCATTTCTATGCCTAACATATGCTGTTCTTCCCTGTGTTTGTGAAGAGTGGGAGAAAAAAAAGGAGGATTATTTTCACATCGACTAGCCACATGACATCTGTCTGATTCTTTAACTCTGAAAGAAGGTGCTCTTATGGCAAAAAAATGGAATATCAAGACTTGAACTCAATAGACTTAATGCAGTTGAAAATGAACCATTTCTTGTACTTAGCAAGGCCTTAAATATGAACTGAAAGTATCACAATAAGGAACTGGAAGTTATTGTTCTGCTGGTAAACATTACATCTGAATCTTACTTCCTTTATAATGCTGTTTAAAATCAGAGAGGGAAAAAAAATCCTTTAATAGATGATAGCTATTTTCCAGTGATGAATCGGGAGAACATATATTGTTCATTTGCTAAGAGTGAACAGCATAGTCAATGATGCATAATGCATAAAAGCAGTCTGTGCCTCAAAGAACATTTTAATCTAACAACACAGATGTTGAGTAGGCAAAATGTACCGGAGTCCCCAGCAGTAGATAATTGGCATTTTTAGTGAAATTTGTTATTAATATAATTTATTCACTGTTTCTGGGCTCAGTTGAGAAGGTCTTGACTAAATACTCACTGAGATAAGAGTTCATTTTCTAAGCTGTGTGAAAACATACTTAGTATGAGAAGTGTTTGATGTAATTCCATCTGGCATCAAGGACATTAATGAGTGACTGAACTACTTCATTGAAATTGTTTGTTTTACTCAAAGTGCAAGATAATTCTTTGTACATGATGAAGGAATGGTATTCCCTACTGGAAACAGCAACTGGTATTGAATGTGAGCTGTTGCTGTTACAAATTTTGACAGTACCTACTTGCTACTACTTTCCCTTTCAAACCTGCACTGGATCAGACTAACAATATTGAGTGTTTAAAATCAAGGGTACTGCCTCTTGTCTTCCAGAAAAGCAGAGATGAGCTGCATTCTCTTTGGGCAGTGAACAGCAGCTCTCCCTCTACCTGCCTTGAAAATCTAGGTTCTGTCAAGCAGAGATGCAGAGCTCTTGCAGCTGAAGTCAAGGGAAAGGAGTGTTTTAAATAGCAAATATCTCTCTGTGATGTGTTCTAAAAAAAAAAGCATAGTGTTTGCTCATTTGGGTGCCTGAAATTAGAATGTATGTTGGCATGAATCTGTCTCTGGAAAACAGATAACACAACTGCTGATTTCGCAAGTCTTGTGAAAATTTATATCTGTGAAACTCTCAGACATCAGCAATAAATGCAAAAAAATCATTAGCATAGCCTCTTTCTCTATTTATAGTCTTATGGAATAGAGGAGAAAATGTGTACTGATTTTTGTAAACAGTTTTTTTCATACAACTCAAAAATAGCTGTGTGCTAAAAGGCTCCATTTCCTGTAACTGAAATTTACTGAGGATTATTTTTAAAATTCCATTCCAATTTCTTGATGAAAAATTATTTGTTAAATTTTCCTGCTGATGTATTATTGAATGTTGTCCTCAGCTGAAGGTGTAAAAATGTCTTCTGCTTTTCTCACTTGAAACTTCTGGAACCCTAAGAATCAGGAGTGAGAGCAGTAGCTTAAAAAAGAGTCTGAAAACCAGCAGCAGGAGGTGGCTGGCAGGGCTGGGGCAGAGCCTCTCCCAAGCCATAGCAAGGTGCTGCCAGTGAAGTTTTCCAGAACCTGAACTGAGAGAGTGGAGGGGATGAAGGGGACCTAGTAATAATGTTGCGAAGAAGCCAGACTGGTTTATATTGACCCCACCAAGACGAAGAAAATATTTTTTTCACATAAATGTGAGTGCTATTCTGGGTTCTAATCCTTCTCGCCTAGACAAGATTCATGCCACAGTGATACTGCTGGTCACGGTGGGAGTGCTTAGGTTTCATCTAGAGTGAAAGAGGCAGGACTGTGTTGGATGCAAATACATGAGTAGTGGGTATTGAGTCGGTTGATAACTATGAGCATAAGTCTTATCCGGAATGAGTGAAAGCTGATGGATCTGATATTGGTCACTGGATTTTATAATGTAATACAGGAGTTCACCTGCAGGACAAGTTAAATATTCCAGCAGTGCAAACGCAGCCTCTTTGGGCTATGCCAGAATCCTGGTATTCTCAATGTAGGAAAGGAGGGGACCTTAATATGCTAATGTGTGTACTTTGTTTCTTATTTTATTCTTTTCATGGCTTCTTGTGATAAATATGATTGCAATAATCATTTTTTCCTTTGAGCAAAATATTGCTCTTAGCAGGTGTTTATTTGATATTTTTAAATGATTGATGTTGTTTGGGGTTAAAGAAAACAGGAAAAGCAGAGAGAGAAATTTAAAATCATCTGAAGTAAGCAAATGATTTTTTCTCATGAAAATAAGAGATGCTACAAATTACCCTTCAGAAATAACAAATACATCTTCTAAAAGGGACTTCAAAAATGGGAAATATCTTTTGCTTAAACATTGTGCAGTTTACTTGAAGTAAGTTAAAAGTACTTTGCTTCATGTAAAGCCATTCTTTATTGCATTGTTGGTAGGACTAAAATTAGCTCTAAGCAACAGTATTATTAAATTAGTTAGATTTTATCTTAAGAGCTGAACTAACATGATATTAGTTGGAAATCCAGCACTTGAAAATCAAAATCTTTATATATCCTCTGATCCTGCTTCTTTTCCAATTGTGCCTTCATGCCTACTACTAGCATCAAATAAATAAGCGTAATCCTAAAATCAATATAGCCAATTCAGAAGCTGGCAGTGAAAAATATATAATTCACTAAACGTAAGTGTACTCATGTGTAGAACCAGAAAATGCATTTTAAATCGCCTCCAACAGCCATTGCAGTAATTTCTGAATCCAGCTTAGCAGTTCTGTTCATGTCACATCTCATTTTATTGCATGCATTTTAACACACTGAGGAGCTTTCTGATGATCTGTTTATGACTTCTTCATTTCCTCAGTTGGTAAGTGTGTAATATTTATTTAAAATTAAATTTCATGGTGCCTACCACAACCATTAAATTTTTGATGTGCAACATATTGCAAATTCCAGCTTCTGCTTAGTCAGAAAGAGATGGCAGGTATAGTGAACAACATTAGCAAATAGAAGATGGTAAGTATGCAGATATTTTTATTTTTGATAGACAATTATTAAACACAAACTTTGGCTTCATTAGAAGGACATGATAGTATTTAGCACTCGGATTCCTTTTATTTCAATAAAGCAGTGTATTTATATGGAACACATATTGTGTCTTCAGAGCTGACCCACAAGTTTAATGGAAAACTGTGGTGCATCCAGTGCAGAAGCCACGCATGAAGTTTGGGGTTGTTGCTTCTCTAAACCATCCTTGTGTCCAAATAATATGCTTAACACGGCAGCACAGACACAAACCAACAAATTTTACAGCCAGTTTGGAGTAATGGTTATCATATCTGTAGATATAGCTATGTCAACATACCTCATGCTGTGCTCTACAAGGAAAGGGAAATGGGATGTGTGCTCTTGGGATGCTTGGTCTGACTGTTTGCGGTGGCTCTGGAAATCAGGGCAGAGAACTGGACCATGAGTATCACATCACAAATCAGTCTGGTCACAACCTCAGAACCTCTGCAGACAGTCAGAAAAAGCAAATATTTTTCCAGCTTGTTTAGGTTTCCCCTTCTGTTCTAAAAGTGATTTTGCTCCCTCTCTTTTTCAAAAAGCAGTCAGACAGAGGCAATTCACTTTTGTGTATGTATTACTCATCGAGTTGTGAACAGTCGTCTTATTTGTGCCTTGTTTGGCAATGTTTTTGCTGCTCTACACTTGTTGGGATCCTGTAAGAGCTAAGAAACATAGAAGAAACCAATAAATGCACCATTTATAACACTCTCTGCGGCTTCTACTGTGTCTTCCCTTATGGGTGATAAGGAATTTATCCTATTTTTCTTTGGTTTGCTTTTTATGTTATCATCATTTCCAGTGTTGAATTAGTGTGCAAATGTCATTACCCAGGAGTTTTAATCTCACTGCTAGAATTTGCACGTGTAGAAATGTGACATTATAGAAAATCTCTTCTGTCCAATGAGAAAGAAGGTCAGTGCTTTGACTGATTGTAGGAGAAACAAGCTGGTCAAATTCTTAGCACTCAACAGACCATTAAACCACTTCTTTTGTATATGTATAGTTTTATAGGTAAGATATTTATTTGCATATATGAAGTACAGTGAAGACACTATGTAAAATGACAGCCAGTAGACTGCTTAGTAGTATTGCATAGGAAATGCTCAATAAGCAATCCGTTTAGACAGATAGTAGGATTTCTGTTATTTGAGAGAAGCGAAAGTGAATAAAGAAGAAATGGAGAAGTTCAAATTGTTGAGTCTTTGATTCAGAGGCTATGTTCAGTGTGGATAGGATATATTAATGTTTTCATTTCAGGTCCAGCTTTGAGACATTGCTGTCAGAAAAACAGGGCTAGCAGTATTTTGAAAACATTTAAGTAAAATTTTATCTTGAAATGAGACATACAAGGTAACACACTGTTCTCCTGTGTGTTTTCTATGTTTTGGGTCAGTCACAAAAGGAATAGTCAGTTCCACCTGTTTCTGTTAACTGCTGGCTTCCTGCCCATTTTTCATGTTTCTGGTTGCAACGAATTTGGTCTACAAGATTACCGATGAACTGGGATGTTTAACACGGCCATCAGCAGGTACTACCAACATTAGAGTTTTGTCTTTATATTTGGTACATCTGTTAAGGCTCCTAAAATATCTGTGAGCTTTTTACCTTAAGAACAACTATTAGGCAGTTGTAGCTTCGTGTGTGTGCAGTTGTGGCTTCATGTGCGTTCTTGTTGCCTATTGATAATAAGACTTTTCTTGCATGCAGGAAGTGGGAAGCTCTGTGATTCTAACAGCTACTAAAGTGAATTTTCCAATCGGTCTGCAGTAGCCTCAAAAGCCTTTTAGATATTGCAGTACCAAAGGTAAAGCTGAGAGAAAGCCAGTGGAGGAAGTTTTTTTCATGCACATATTCCAGAGCCAGATCAGGGCTTATAATGAGTGATTCCCATGGCAGTTAGTGACACACAGATTGCCAAACACACATAAATTCAGCAGAGGGTCCCTCCCTCAGGGGAAGAAACAGAAGTGGAGTTTATTGAGAAGACAAGGCAGACTGAACTGATCAGGCATAGTACACATCAGATAAGTGTACTGAACAGTCCTGTTTGCACATGAATGGCCCCTTTTACTCACTTTTGTCTGTGCTTATTCTTCCTCCATGCTGATTCTTCCTCAGACCACCATGATCCCTCCTGGTTCTACCACTGAACAAGCCTTAATGGTTCTCGTGGTTCTATTGGCTATAACTCTGCAGTCAGCGTAGGGGTGCAGGGTAAGGTGGGCCCCAGGGTTGCTGGTGGTGCTGGCTACTTACCCACTGCCACTCATGGAGCTCAGACAGGGGCTCCTGGAGGAGTGACCAGAGAGCCTCACCTGCTGTTTCCTTGCACTCTTCGTGTTTGCAGAGACCAGCATCCGAAGAGTGTACCCCAACAACAAGGGAAAGGAAATGTGGATTCTATAGAAAAAATCAATCCCATGCGACACCCAGGTAAATAATGGACTACTATCATGCAAGGTGCTCTAAAAATGTTTGGAGAACTAGGGCTTGAAGTAGCAGAAGGGAGAGAGTGATGTAGTTTTTGGTACTGCAAGGCAGAAGCGTGCTGGTTCCTGCTTAGGGACAACCTGCTGCTGATTAGCAGTCCCTGGTTCTCTTGAAACAGAGGTCTCCTTCCTCATGTCACCTTATGTTACTATGGGAAGTCACTCTAGAAAATTTCTCAGAGAAGTTCTTCAGTATTTCTTAAGTGAGCCTTGGTAAATCTCAGAACATTCAATATTGACATTGTAATAATTGCAATTTCAATAAGTTCAGTGAAGTGACTGAAATCAAATCAAGTTAAATTAAGAAAATTGAACATGATAGACATTTTGATATTCAATAGTCTTTTCCATCAGATCTAAAAATATTAGCATAATTCCATGAAACATTTACTTCTAATTTTAAATATTTACACTTAAAACTGGGAATATCTTCTTTCCAAAACTGTATGTTCCTTATAATGTAGTATAATATACTGCCATAATATTATAAAAATTACGTTTATTTGCTTTATTTTGTATGTATTGGTCACAGTATTTTTACAGTGCTTTTCAGACCAAGATCTTCTGTTTTATTACTTCTTGCCACCTCCTAGCAATAAAAAGAGTGGTTTCATTTTACTGGTGTTTTGCACGTTAAGAAACTGAGGCCAAGTCCAGGAATAACTTAAGTAAGATTATTCAGGAATTTTCTGGCAGAGCAGCAGTTTCAACCTCTAATCATCTCTCTGAAGGTCAAACCATGCTGCATCTTGGACACAGCGTTAGGAACCCCCAACATTTCCTCATTTCCTTTTGCCAGAAACACACTGTTAATGTAACCAGGTTTGAGTCAAGAGTGACATCCAGTGGTCAGACCCATTTTATTTCCAAGGCTCACTTTTCATTTCTCCGGCTAAGCATCCATGATTTAAACTAGATTAATTTGGCCCCTCTCTTTTTATGAACATTTTCTGTGGAAAGAGGGATTTAAAAAAATCAAAATACTGTTCAATGAATTATGTTGAGAAATCTATTTTGCCATCAGGACTGCCTTGAAATTTCTTGTTTGTAATTATTGTTTGATGTCTATGCTGATCATAATGTATAGAATGTGTATTTGGATTGGTGATCAAAGCTTCATAGTGCTAAGATCCTTTTACTGGATATCTCAAACTTGCTGAAATCTTGTAGAATGAGACGGATTAGTGTGTCTCTGTGTCTATCTTTAAGTGCATATTCCAGTACTGCTACTGATCCCTGTCTCCGATGCTTCACTTTTTCCATTTTATTATACACTTGGGAACAATGATTCACCTAGAAAAGACTGAAACATGTGACTGAAGGTGACCACATGCTTCAATAAATCCACTCTGCTGTGGACAAGCAAACTGTCTAACCCCTTATAAGAATGTCTCACAGAATAGGCATCGACAAAGATATATATAATTCTGTCAAATACACTTTTTATCAAATCATAGAATGGCTTGGGTTGGAAGGGAACTTAAAGATCTTCTAGTTCTACACCCCCTGCTATGGGCAGGAACACCTCCCACTAAACCAGTCTGCTCAAAGCTTCATCCAGCCTGGCCTTGAACAGTTCCAGGGAGGGGCCATTCACAGCTTCTCTGCGCAACCTCTTCCAGTGTCTCACCACCCTCATTGTGAAGAATTTCTTCCTCATGTCTAATCTAAATCTTCCTCCTTTCAATGGCTTTAAGCCATTCTCCCTCATCCTGTCACTACATGCCTTTGAAAAAAGTCCCTCCCTAGCTTTCTTGTAGGCCCCTTCAGGTACTGGAAGGCTCACTTGAGCCTATTCTTCTCCAGGCTGAACAACCCCAACTTTCTCAGCTTGTCCTCATGGCAGAAGTGCTACAGCCCTGTGATCATCTTTGTGGCCCTTCTGTGGACCTATTCCAACAGTTCCATATCCTTCTTTTCTTGGGGATTCCAGAAGTGGACAAATACTCCAGGTGGGGTCTCAGGAGCATGGAGCAGAGGGGGAGAGTGACCTCCCTCGCCCTACTGGCCTCGCTTCTTTTGATGCAGCCCAGGACATGGGTGGCCTTCTGGGCTGTGAGTGCACATTGCCAGCTCATGTTGAGCTTCTCATCAACCAGCATCCCCAAGTCCTTCTCTGCAGGGCTGCTCTCAATCATGTCATCCCCCAACCTCTATAGAAACTGTGGATTGCCTTGACCCAGGTGTATATATTTACTCCTCTAAATCTCATTAAATACTGTTTCTGCTTTCTTTTACTCTGATCTACTCATTGCTATGTATATCTCCTAGTATATTAGTGGGTTTTCTTGTCAAAATGAGAAAATCTCCACAAATCACGTACATGGCAAAACAGTCTCCTCAAATAATGCTAAAATTGGTGGAGGGAATAAGGGAGGAAGCACAGGAGAGGACAGGACCTACGATAAATGCTGTGTTACACATCAATAATAATATTTTGTCTCAAGCTAACAACTCTAAATGCATTTGGTAAAGGGGGAAAGAGTTACAGAATAGAAATGCAAAATATGAATTCTGGTATTTCTAGAGCAAGAGAAAAGCAGATAGTAACTGTCCCAATCAAATATAATTTTGTGTTTGAAGGTAAGGTTTATGTGGCTTTCTCTTTCATTCTACACGAGAGTCACATTTCACACTTATATTCTTTTCTCCAGAACTGCTAATCAGTGTGTAAATTATTGCTCATTACTAGGCAAACCCCACAAACTCATCTGATATGTATTCCTGCTACAAAAAAATGGTTTGCAAGTGAATAATTCACTTGCTTTCTAACAAATTAACATGAGGTCAATCAATGAACCAAGTCTGAACAAAAAGATAACCGAGTCACATGATTTAAGTGGGCTGTTTTATTTTAACAATTAAGAGTCTGGGTTGAAATGAAACTACATTTCAGAGAGGTGACATGAGGGTGATTCATTTAGCCCACACAACTTTTTGTTGAGCTGTAACTTAATATTCTATTCTATCTCATACAGAATTGCAAACCAGAATGTTCTTTCTTAGGAATGAAAAAAAAAAACAGAACAAAGCACTGATATTAAAGTAATATGGTATTTTATTTGCAGCATAATAATAATAATAACAACAACAAAAATATTATTATTATTATTATTATTATTATTATTATTATTAAGCTCTTCTAAGGGAATTGCTATACCAATTTGTACTAAGATAAAGGTATCTATTTAAGACATTATTAAGATACCTAATCCTTCAATTGCATCCACATAAAGGCATTCGGCTAGGTAAGGCTATCAGATAAATATAATAAACTTAATTTTTACAGTAGTAGTGAAGTCAGCCTTTTTATAAAAACAGAGGCTTAAGTTACTAACATCCCTAAATTCATATTCAGAGGATGCTGCTATGGGATTTGTTTAATTTACGTTTATTTCTTATATTTTTGAGGGTGGTTGTCACACATTTTAGGAATTTGTTTCAACTTAATTCAAAGTAATTTATTTTTCTTGAGCTTTAGAACACATGGATGCTCAATTTGCTTTTCCCACTTTGGTTGAGTTGCCTTTTTAGAGAAGCAAATGCTGACTAGGATAAATTAATTTGGGGGTTTATATTTGTGTATCTATTGCCTTATTATTTTTTTGGCTGGCATCTAATGAGTCACAATGATAAGAGAAATTACTGTCGTGTATGGGTGCATTAAAACAGCTGATCTATTTTTATAGGCATGCTTTAGCGGTTATTTCCTTTTACATGTATGCCTAGGATAATCAGTAGCCCTGGTTTTGGAGGGGACTAATGCCCTCAGAAAGGTACAAAACTCGATTTTAGTCTGTTGTTTTTGTCATAAAGGAAGTTTAAAAACAGCACATTGTAAACACCAATTATTCTTTCTGGCTGCAAACCCAATGTAGTCTTCAAAACTAAGAGTTTTGGCTCATTGCATTTTGTGACAGAGTAATTATGTTTCATGTAAGGTAGTAATAATGTAAGCCTAACAATTGCAATGACGGAAATGTAGTGTTACATGCAATAGTCTGTGTTCATATAGAACCCTTTATCCCCCAAAGTGTCTGCACATTTCACAAATTAGGTATGTACTAAGGCTATATTCATCACTGAAAAGGGAAGATACACGTTATCTGTCAGTACTAGGATGTATCACAAACTGACTAATCAAAACTAGGAAAAATACATAGGCAAGTATTACTGAGGCTGATGGCAGAAAGTTACCTTTGCATGTTGCAATGCATTTGCAAGGAGAGGAAGAAAGTGGTGATATTTGACTTTGGAGCTCTAAATAAACTCTCCTTTGTAGTAAAAATGTAATAGAGGGGTTTAGTGTATAGGATAAGTAGACATAGGATTTCATGTGAACATTTTTTGTCTGGTGAGACTGCATAACTTGTTATTATTAGTTAAAGCAATTTATTACGTGTGAACTCAGCATTCCATGGAACTCAATGTCATGCATTGAAAATCTCCGGGATATATTCAAAACCTTCCTTTCCAGAGCTGACACTATCTTTCTCCATTGATCTGAGAGACTTAGAAATTCAGACTGAAACACAGATAAGTAATTGCACTTACCTCTTTGGTGAGCAAGTTATTTTCAGCAATCCATGCAAAGCTTAAATTTTAAGGGACCTCTCACTTGACTTGGTATGTCCAAATCAAGGACAGAGGAACTGGACATATGTGGGCATGCAATGTTTCCTTTCCTGCTCCTGAAAGTCCTCGTGTGGGTTCAACACTGCTCTTTTTCTCTCCAAGCCTCAACAGGATGAAATATCAACCTCTCTATTAGCTTATTAACTCCCTCACTAGGTCCATCTTTTCCAGCCTGGAGTCCTCATGCAACTGTCTTTTCTACTACATTTCTAGTAAAGGTTAACTTTACAGTTAGTTTTACTTATCCAGTGAAATTCTAGTCTCCTTCCTGCTTTCCAAACCATACTCCAGTGTCTTAACAGAGATAGCTGTGATATGCTATTTCTTTTGCTTTATTATACGCCTGAAAGTGGTTTGAGTTGTGTTTGTGGAATGAGCTGCTCTCACTACTGTAGCGATGCTTAAGGTTCGAATAATTTAAATCATGAGCTTATACAGAAGTGGAGGGCAGGAGAGGCCTAACTGCCTGTTGGGTCAGCTTATGTTGTACAACTAGCTGCCTCTTGTGTAAGGGTCAGGGTAGGATACTTCAAGGGGACTCTGCAATATGCATTTATATTTGCATGCATTGGACATTACTCTAGGGATTTAGGAAGGAGAGATAAAACAATCACCCATTTATTAGGAACATAATGACATACTGTTGTACGAATGAGGTATGAATGGAGTTAAATCCAGTTGGCAGCCAGTCATAAGTGGCATTCTCCAGGGCTCAGTTCTGTTTAATATCTTTATCAATTATCTAGATGAGGGGATCAAGGGCACCCTCAGTAAGTTTGCAGATGACAACAAGTTGCACAGGAGTGTTGAACTGCTTGAAGGAAGGAAGGCTTCACAGGACAGGCTGGATTGATGGGCCAAGGCCAACTGTATGAGGTTCAACAAGCCCAAGTGCCAGGTTCTGCACTTGGGCCACAACAACTCTATGTGACACTAAAGGCTTGGGGAAGAATGGATGGAAAGCTGCCTGGCAGAAAAGGACCTGGGGATTTTGATTGATAGACAGCTGAATATGAGCCAGCAGTGTGCCCAGTTGGCCTGGAGGGCCAATAGTATCCTGGTTTGTATCAGAAATAGTGAGCCAGCAGAACAAGGGAAGTAAATGTCCCCCTATGCTCAGCACTGGTGAAGCTGCACCTTGAACACTGTATTCAGTTTTGTGCGTCTCACTACAAGAAAGACATTGATGTGTTGGAGTGTGTCCGGAGAAGGGCAACGAAGCTGGTGGGGGATCTGGAGCACTTCTTATGAGAAGCGGCTGAGGGACCTGATGCTGTTTAGTCTGGACAAGAGAAGGCTGAAGGGAGACCTTATCACTCTCTAGAAATACCTGAAAGGCGGTTGTAGAGAGGTGGGCATCAGTCTTGTCTCCCAAGTAACAAGCAATAGGATGAGAGGAAATGTCCTCAAGCTGCACTAGCAGAAGTTTAGACTGGATGTTAGTAAATATTACTGCACTGAAAGGGTTGTCAAACATTGGAGCAGGCTGCCCAGGGAAGCGGTTGAATCTCCATCCCTAGAGGCATTAGAAAGATGTGTAGATACGGGACATGGTTTAGTGGTGGATTTGGTAGTGCTGGGTTGAGGGCTGGACTCGATGATCTTAAAGGTCTTTTCCAACCTAAATGATCTTATGATTCTATGTTCCAGCTGTATTCCAGCTTAGATTTGCGTGGCAAGGTTTTGGCAGCAGGAAGCTAACTGTGGCTTCTGTGAGAAGATGCCAGAACTTTCCCCCACGTCCTACAGAGCCAGCACCAGCTGGCTCCAAGAGAGACCATGCCGCTGGCCAAGGCTGAGCCAATCAGTGATGGTGGTATCACTTTTGTAATATATACTTAAGAAAGGAGGAAAAAACCTGCTCTGCAACAGCAGCTGGAAGAAAAGAGTGAGAATATGTGAGAGAAACCACTCCGCAGACACTGAGGTCAGTGAAGGAGGAGGAGGAGATGCTCCAGGCGCTGGAGCAGAGTTTCCTCTGCAGTCTATGGTGAAGCCCATGGTGAAGCAAACTGTCTCGCTGCAGCCCATGGACTTTAACAGTGGAGCACATATCCACTTGCAGTCGGTGGAGGACCACATGCTGGAGCAGGTGGATGGACCCAAAAGAGGCTGTGACCCTGTAGAAAGACGAGCCCATGCAGGAGCATGTTTGCTGACAGGACTTACGACCCTATGGGGAGCCCAGTGCTGGAGCAGTCTGTTCCTGAAGGACTGCAGCCCGTGGAAGGACCCACACTGGAGAAGTTCATTGAGGATCATCTGACATGAGAGGGACCCCATGCTGAAGCAAAGGAAGAATGTGAGGAGGAATGAACAGTAGAGATAACGTTGATGAACTGACTGCAATCCACATTCACTTTCTCCTTGCAGTGCTGTGGCAGAGTAGGTAGAAATTTTGGGAGCAAAGCTAAGTCCAGGAAGAAGAGAGGGCAAGGAGAAGTTGTTTATAAGATTTGGTTTCATTTCTCAGTGCACTATTCTGATTTGAGTGGTATTAAGTTAAATCAATTTCCCTGAGCTGTTCTGTTCAAGTCTGTTCTGCCCGTGATGGCAATTGGTGAGTGATAACTCTGCCCTTATCTCATCCTGTGAGACTTACATAACGTTTTTTTTCTCTTCTGTCTAGCTGAGGAGAGGAGTAATAGAGTAGATGGGTGGGCACCCACCACACTAACAAAAAAGAAAAAAGTGCCCCTTTTCCTAACACATTCGAAGGCTTTGGATAGATGCCTACACCTCTACCAAGCAGAATTTAATTTTTTAGGTCTGAGCTTATGCTACATAACTAGAGAGAAGAAAGTAGATCATTGCATTTGCTAATTAGTTCCTCCATACAAATAAAAGAGAATAATAGATTAAGAGTTTAATTAGTTGTTAAATGAACGAAGACAATTTCATTTTCAAATAGTTTAAAAGGGTTAGTGTTAGCTTTCAGAAAATCAGTGGTACAGTCTTGAGGCATCTTAGTTACCTTATTCCTCAAATACACATTTAGTCACAAGGTATCTTGAATTTTATTTTTGTCATTTTGTATGGACAGTTTCACAACGATGGCAGAGGAGAAGCATAATCAAAAGTTGTAGTTCCTGTGACCTAGAGAAATAAAGAGAGATAGTGCGTAGCTTTTGGTCCACTCTTACTTATTTTTAATAAATAAATTATTATGAATTAAAGAAAATTCACTACAATAGCATCTTTCATCTAAAAGTAGGTATTCAGAATGATGAGTATGCAGCCAGCATTCAAAAAATTGATGTTTTCAAGGAAAGTCTTTTCACAGTTACAAAAGTTTGGTTGTAAAATTATTTTCTTTTATAAATAGTATTTCTACTGTAAATCTCTGAGTAAAATCAAGAGAGTTAACAGTACTTAGTCAAGTTCAAGATAGGAGATATGATTTGTGATGAAAAGATTAGGCTGGTGATATTGCAGATGTTTGAAGGGTCGTATTTCATATAGAGATAAATAAATGACCTCTCTTGTTTCTGGTTTTATCATTTTAGTTTAATCTGAAATAACTATGTTATTTGCTTTGGTGATAATACACTGACCTCATTGCGACTCCTATTATTTAACAGTTTTATTTTAGCTCTAGAGGATGTACTGGAAGAGTAATTACAATAGAAGGTGGTTTCTGGGGACATGGGTAGCTCATCAGTGTCACTCCCTTGAAGTTGATCTGATCGTGCTTTTCTCTTTTCAGAATGAGTTTTATACAGACAGAGTTTTGTTGCAAGCAACAGGCAGTCTCTTGCGGTCCTGTAATCTGATGAACTCCCTGAAATCACGAAATCAAAGCAAGAACACTCCATGCAATGATTACACCATTGCTGGCTACTGTTTTACCCTTCTCTCTGTTGTGGTCAGGGTTATCTCATCTCTTTCATGCAGCACAAGGCCTCTTTGATATGTCTTGCGTATTTGCAACCCATCAATGCATAAATGTGCAACTACTGAAGCCAGATTCAAGTGCACAGTGAGATGCTTGTTAAAGGTGGAGCAAAAATACGATACTAAAACCAAAAGTAGAGAATGCACAGTAAAATGAAATACATTAGTTGAGGCACAGAGAAGCACATATTGTATACCAGAATGAGCTCTTTGCCTTAGTCTTTTAAACTGATTACTAAGATATTTGCATAGCAATTTTGAGGAAAATAAGTTGGTAATTTTAATGTTTCAATTTTAAAGCATTTTTACTTAAGCTTACAGATAAAGTGATCCTGCCCTAATGGGGGAACTATTTCATAGTTTCCTTATCCCTATTTCTTTTAATTTCATTCAAAACATGCCTTAACAAAATTTCTTCTATGGAATAGAAAAATAAGATTAATAAATACATTCTAAATCAATGTGAGTAATAAAAAGGTTCAAATTAATCCATAGATGAATCAGGATATGTGTATGATACTTCTTAAAATTGCATGCCTATGACTAGTATACAGACTGGTTTTTTATTGCTTTCTATATATCATACCATATGTACAGCTGTGTGCACAGAGACGTATGTGAATATTTCTTTACATGTTTATGAAAGCCTCATAAAGTTTTTATGTCAGCTCTCTGCCTCAACATTTCTAATTTAATTAACTAATTAACATTAATTTTACTTGTTCCCCCATGAAGATTAATCATTCTTAACATTAGAAACTGAATAATAATGTTTAACTAAAAATTACACTTTCTGATCTAACCATTTGATTCAGCTTATCAGTTAATTAAATGGTTTGCTTGATGTTTGAGGAACTCCATCATTAATTATAATTATTTGAAAAAAATGCTTTTTGGTTTTGATTGGTATGTTTACATAAAGAAGCTGGTTTTGTCCTGACACCTGAAGTATGGGCCAGTTCTTTTCTTAGACTTTTTCAGCATTGCAGATGAGATATGGGTATATAATATATTGGGCAAAAAACCCAGAGCATGGTGGTAAATGGAGTTAAATCCAGTTGGAAACCAGTCACAAGTGGTGCTCCCCAGGGTTCAGTACTGAGTCTAGTCTTGTTTATCATCTTTATCAATGATCTGGACGAAGGGATTGAGTGCACCCTTACAAGTTTGCAGATGACACCAAGTTCGGTGGCACTGTTGATCTGCTTGAAGGAAGGGAGGCTCTGCAAAGAGATCTGGACAGGCTGGATCAATGGGCTGAGACCAACGGGATGAGGTTTAACAAGACCAAATGCAGAGTCCTGCGCTTGATGCACAACAACCCGATGCAGCATTACAGGCTTGGGGAAGAGTGGCTGGAAAGCTGCCTGGAGGAGAAGGACCTGGGGGTGTTGGTTGACAGCCAGCTGACTATGAGCCAGCAGTGTGCCCAGGTGGCCAAGAAGGCCAATGGCGTCTTAGCCTGTATCAAAAACAGTGTGGCCAGCAGGACAAGGGCAGTTATTGTACCCTTGTACTCGGCACTGGTGAGGCCACACGTCGAGTACTGTGTTCAGTTCTAGGCCCCTCACTGCAAGAAGGCCATTGAGGTGTTGGAGCGCGTCCAGAGAAGGGCGACGAGGCTGGTGAAGGGACTGGAGAACAAGTCCTATGAGGAGTGGCTGAGGGAACTGGGATTGTTTAGTTTGGGGAAGAGGAGGCTGAGGGGAGACCTCATCACTGTCTACAGCTGCCTGAAAGGAGGCTGTGGCAGACAGAGTGTTGATCTCTTCTCTCAAGTGACAGGTGACAGAACAGGAGGAAATGGCCTTAATTTGCACCAGAGGAGGTTCAGACTGGATATTAGGAAGAATTTCTTTACTGAAAGAGTGGTCAGGCACTGGAACAGCTGCCCAGATGGTGGTTGAATCACCATCCCTGGAGGTGTTTAAAAAACGGGTAGATGTCTTTTTGAGGGACATGGTTTAGCAGATGATGGGTGTGGTTGGACTCGAGGACTTCAAAGGTCTTTTTCCAACTGGAAGATTCTATGATTTTGTATTGATGAGATGTTTGATTCTTACTCTGATCCCCTTAAAATCAGTCATCAGATCAACTTCAGGTGGACGAGGGAATTCTCCTGTCAATGAGTAACCAGCAGCAATAGCTGTAGCAACGGCATTGATGATAAACTCCCAGGCTTTCTGACCTTCAAACTGAAGAAGAAATGAGGCAGCTCTGACTTTATCACCATGAAGGCTTGATTTGAGGCTGATGTGACTGACAGTCAAAGCTGTTAATAAGTTGAATGAGAGACTAATTAGCACCAAATCCAAGCACTGATCCAAGACTAACACACCATATGATCACATCTGCAATAGTACTTATGCTAGTTAAGTAGCTACTTCTGGTATCACTTTAACAGAATTTCCTTTCTTCCTGAAGCTGTGCTTGCAGAAGCAAATAAAAATGAGAACATGAGTCTATTCACCCATCTCACCACCAATTCACTATCTGTGGCCTTTTTTCTATCATCTTCCCCTTACTGTTTTCTGAACTCCTCTTTTTTTATGCAAGAGGGGATCTGTTAGGAATCCATGACCCTCCTTCAGAAAAGCCCTCTAGCTATTTCTTAGTTATTCTTAGCTTATGCTTAGCTATCTTGGACCTCAGAATTAGTTATTGCCAGAGGGAAAGGCTTTTAGGAGTAGTTCAAGTCCAAGCCTCTCTTGGCCTTTGATAGGTACTTCAACCTGAAGACGTAACACTTCAGATACTGGGCACTGCCCCACAATTTACAGTGTGTGGTAGCAACTTCTCCAGGTGAAACAGATGAAAGAACTCTAATAAATAAGATGATATGCAATATTGAGTTAGAACTAAAAAATTGTGTATGCACATCAAAGTCTGTGAATTCCAAAAGCTTGAACAAGAAAATGAGACCTTTGTGCAGAGAGCTTATGGACAGAGACATAACTGGCATCAAGTTCTCTTGATTTCTACTTCAGTGTGAAGATTGGCAGAGCTGTAAAACCTTTGAATGTCTGCAAGAAGGATGTTCTGTGTGAGAACGATAAGCAGCGGTAGATCAAAAGCAAAATATGTTAAATGTAGAGCAACTATAATATTATTCTCCTTTATATACCACTCAGAGTTACAGTAGACAGCAGTTCAAAGGGTAGGTCAGGAATATCTTCTAGAGCAGTGAGTTTTAGATACTTTTCTTAGAGACACTGATGATCTCTTACATCAAATTAACATTTTATTCATCTTTGAAGTCATCCATCTTTAATAAATTCCTTTACCACATTGTGTCAATATATTTCATAGTTTAAATAATACTCTAGCTGAAAGGGGTTTTTTTTGTTTTGTACTTGCAGCAAAATTTTTAATTCTCATAAGAAATAGGGAGTAACCATTCTCTGGTCCCTCTGAACAGTATTCAAAATACTGAAAAAGTTTTTTCTTATTTTCCCTCCCTCTCTCCCCCTTATTTGTGTCAGGTGGAAATACCTTGTCTCTTACACTGTTTAGTAGTATAGAATTATTTCGTAACTGTAAACTTCTTTGTTGTCCTTCTTTATTTTTCATAATTACCCTGTATCTATCTTTCATAAATATCAACTAACTAGAGTTATAAAACTTTTTGTGTGCTGTTCTCATATCCTTTCCCATTGATCTGCAAGTTTCTAAGCTTGGTACTGAAATGATGCTTTCCCTGAATTACCTGTGACATATTCAAGATCTTTTCCAAAAAGGAAATTATTGAGTCAGAAACCATAATTGTGCTTTTCCCCTTCATGTTACTTTGTACTTTCTGTATTGCATTCACTATTTTATTGCCAATTTATTCAAAGTCAAGGGAAGTCGGTTAAGAATTGTGTGTTCTGAATAATTCTGTGTTGCATTGCATCCTGTTTTCAAATCGTTTCCAGTATGGTAAGCTGTTCAGTGACTGTAACATTTCCCATTTTATGATGTCTGCTTCATACCTCAGCACTGCTAAATGTGGACACTCGCATCTCACAGGGGCTTTGTTTCTTTCAGAAGCTTTGCAACAGGCTTGTTACAACTTTGCACAATACTCCTAGACACTATCCCCTCACCCCCCTGTGCAATGAATCTGTCGCAGAACTCTATCATACTTTTTTGTACATATTTTTATGTACAAAGCTGTACTGATTTCTCTCCAGTACATTCTATTTGTCCTTTTGTCTTCTGTATTACATCATTATAGTTTCTACTATTTTTCTTGGTGCAGATCACAAAAACTCCAGTCTGATTTTTTCATATAATTTCCAGATTTTGCAACCTTCTATTGTTAAAACCTTGCTGACTGCACTGGGCCAGGATTTTACTCAGTGGTCATTATGTTAAGAGAGGCTAATGGTACCGATTAATAACATTTCCAAAATACATTCAGATACGATATGCGTGAGATGTTTAGTTTAATAGACTAATGCTTCATGATTTATTTCCTTTGACTGTCTTAAACAGTTCTGATTAATAAAATTACTGTTACACCAACTGCCACAGTAGCCAACAACTCAGACTCTGCACCTACTTCTCAATCTGATCCATGGATGTTTGATATTTAAAAAAAAAATAAACTAACAAATTCAAATTAGCATGTTCCCTGTTTTTTTTAGTATCAGCGGCATTTTACATTGAAACATTTGGCTTATGAACAGACAGGAGATAATATAAAGATAAGAACATTTCGAGAAGGTTAGAATGCAACTTGTTAATGAAGGAAGCAGCATGCTTGTTATGTGGGATTCTCTTTAACAAAATTCAAGGGCTTTTCAGAGATTGGGTTAATCTTCCTTAAATAATTTTGCAGTAAATGCACAGCCAACTTTTCAGCTGTGGATACTGCAGATTTGATTTGTAGTTAGGAAAGTTCTCAAACACATTTCTTCAAAACTATGAATTGTATTTTATTTTCATGGCATTTATCTACATTTTTGTATTTGGCACTTACTAGTAGCAAATATATGAAGTGAGAGGCTGCAACTGCTTCAAATAATTTTACCAGGAACAAATCCAGGTCCTGAAATTGCAAGCCATCTTCTCTGATTTGGTCCTCATGGTTGTGGGGAGAAGACTTTGATGAATGCCTGTTTAATCTATTCCGAGACCCAGACTTTTCTCAGAGAAGAATTATTAACTTTGCAACCTACTGCAGTCAATACTTACAAATTATACTGTGCCCCCTCTCAATTTGACCGATTAACAGTGGATTTTGAGTTGTCTCCGCGATGTCTGGTAACGAATTCTAAAGAATACTTTTCTTCAAAGATAGGAGGACTTAAAGAGCAGAAGGTAGTATACATACTATAGGAGAGGGCTGTTAAGTGTTTGTCCTTTTCACTGAAAGTAACCCCTGTTATGATATCTTGCATAATGAGTGTAGGTATTTACATTAAAGTGTTGCATAAAAATAAAAAATAACTTTAATTCCTATAAATATAGAAGCCAATTAGTTAACAGCTAATTTTATTCAACAGATATTAGCTAAACTTTCTGATTTCAGGTTTATCTTGTAGTAGCTTGTTTTACATTTTATAGTGATCTTTATGAGACATTGTCTTACATCTGTTGCCATTTAAGATATAGTACTCCTTTGTTTCTTTGCATTATTCCTCTCCAGAATCACCTACTGTAATATAGCTTACATAAACTCTCTTGTAACATGAATCCAAAATTCAAGATGTGTAGGACTATCTGCTACGGCTTATGGGGCCACTGTGCTATGATGGTGTTTCTGTTTCTGTACTGGTTTCTAAATGCTTTAATGATAGAGCTTAAATGTAGAAATCCCTACATATTTTTGAGCCCTGTGTCCTAGAAAACAAACTCTCTCTTCATGTGACACTTAATACAGTTTAAATCAGTACAGAAACTGAGCGATTTCCACTTCTCATTTGAAAGAAAAGTGTAAAGGGTCAGTGCCTCTGAGGTCTCTGAGCTTACACTGATTCCAAGGGACTTCAGGTGTAAAAACTGTCAAGGCACTTCAGCAAAAGTTATTCTTTCTCCCTTACTGGCCCAAGAATTATTTGAGGTGGCTCATTTGCATCTTAGAATCATAGAATCATAGAATGATCTGGTTGGAAAAGACCTCTGAGATCACCAAGTCCAGCCATATCTGTCCCCTTAAATACCATGTCCTTAAGAAACTCATCTGTCAGCCTTTTAAACACCTCCAGGGATGGCAACTCAACCACCTCCCTGGGCAGCTTGTTCCAATGCCTGACTAACCTTTCAGTGAAGAATTTTTTCCTAGTATCTACTCTGAAACTCCCCTGGCACAACTTACGGCCATTTCCTCTCCTCCTTTCGCTTGCGACTTACGAGAAGAGACCAGCACCCAGCTCGCCACAACCTCCTTTCAGGTAGTTGTAGAGAGTGATGAGGTCTCCCTCTTCTCTAGGCTAAACAACCCCAGTTTCCTCAATCACACCTCATAGGACTTGTTCTCCAGCCCCTTCACCAGCCTTGTCACCCTTCTCTGGACGCACTCCAACACCTCAATGTTTTTCTTGTCTTGAGGGGCCCAGAACTGAACACAGTGCTGGAGGTGTGGCCTCACCAGTGTACAGGGGTACAATCACTTCCCTGGTCCTGCTGGCCACACTGTTTCTGATACAAGCCAAGATGCCATTGGCCTTCTTGGCCACCTGGGCACACTGCTGGCTCATATTCAGCTGGTTGTCAACCAAAACCCTCAGGTCCTTCTCCTCCAGGCAGCTCTCCAGCCATTCTTCCCCAAGCTTGTAACACTGCAAGAGGTTGTTGTGTCCCATGTGCAGGACTGTGCAGTTGGCCTTGTTTAACCTCATCTTACGATGATTGGTACAGTTTTATGCCGTTCTTAGCTGGAGTTTTGACATCATACCTTGTTGTAGGTGTTAAACCTAGATCAGCACTCTTTATAAGATCAGTCAGACCAAATAATATATGAGAAGATCTTTGTAGCTAAGAAGTGGGGATTTTGTGCTCTGACCTAACAGATGGGTGTGTGGCTGGCTATTTGGACATGCACAAGGTAAAGAATTTAATCTGTGTTAGATCAGATACAGCAGTTTACGCCTAGAATATTGCAGGCTTTTCTGGTGCAGGATTCTAAACTATGTAACAGAAAACATTACTAAAAGTTATTGACTAAGGCAGTGATGTCAGTCAAGGACACTTTGAAGGCTTTGTTTGGTTTTGGGTGTTTAGTTTCTTTCTGAAGGGAAAGCAGAACAAAGTGGGTGAATTTTCACGTTTTTTTAAATTATGGAATAGAGTCACATGTCCATTCCTAAAAAAAACCTCTGATATTTTGAGGCAGTACGTGTTTGCAACACCTACTGATTAAGTCTTTGAAATGTGAGATGTTTTTTTAAAAACTAACTTACCTCTCTCAGAATTACAAAATCCAAAATGAGTAATAAGTGTAGTGTCTTGAATCTTGTATCCTATTTCTTCCTTTTTATTTTTTTTCCATACCCGCACCCCCAGAACAATTGCAGAATCATCATCCTGGTACCTTTGTCTCAGTGCTATGTCTCTGTTCACTGCATGTATTCATTTCTCTTTCGCTCTCTTTCTTCTGAAAGCAACTTAATCTGTCTCCTTGACTCCAATGCCAGATACATATATAGCTCCCTCATTTGAGTCTTCCTTTTGAGGTGTACAGGCAATCTTTTCCAGCAGTGGAGAGTATTTCCTGTTCAATCTTTCTCTTCTGATCAACCTGTTTGCTTGCATCTCAGTAGAAAAGTCCTCAGATCTTCTAGCCTGTTGGGATGCATAACATTCCTTGAAGTATACAGAAGAACTATTATACACAGCAAATTCGTTTAGACATTTCACATTTATTAACATCTAGATTGCAAAATTCATTATTTTAATCCTACAGTTCATATAATCTTTCCCAGCAAAATATGCTTAGTTTAGACTGAAGATACTTTTCTAGGCACAAGTAATAAGAACCCTTTACCTTTTAGTAAATAAATTCATAGTAGAATCACAGCATATAGTGACTCAATGTGTTAGTGCATCCACATTTCATCTGAGAAGGTTAGAGTCTCTAGTTCAGACTATCAAACAAAATTAATTTAAGGAGTGTTCCTTTTATCTTATATCAGTTGCAAGGTTTGAGTGTTACTACTTCAAGGGTGTTTCAAGAGGTGATTCGTGGCAGGTGCTCAGTGCAGCTTCAGTTATTCAAATAATGAGATTTTTTTCTTACAAGGACTGAGAATGCAGTGATGGAAGACTTCTGTCCTTTCAACTCCCATTTATGTCATGAAACCAACACAGGGGAGTAAGTAAATCTGAAGTTCTAGCAATGTTTTCCAAAGTTAAATGTTAAGATTGGTACCATAAATTTCAGTTCATGTGATCATGCAGCTTTCCTATATTGACTTCTGTAGCACCCGCCTGTACTGGTTTTGGTGTCACAAATCATTGATTTCTCCCTCGCTTGTATGAATAATGAATTCTGTTACAGAACACAGTGAATTTCAAATTGAAGTGAATTTCAAATTGAAGTGAATTTCAAATTCCTGCCCAAACACGTTCATGTAGTATATAATGGAAGATTTATGATAAATTTATTTTGTGTTGCATGCAATTATTATTTATTTTTTTTTTCTCTTGACCTAGGATAACACTTTTGAGATTCAGGTTTGTTACAGAATTGGTCATCACTATTTCTCTCTATCCTTAGTGTCTCGCATGGAACACAGCTTATATATATTTAGGAGCTAAATTGCATTTCTTTCTGTTGATACACTATAGTTTTACTTAACCATTGTGTTTAATTTATTGTGAAAGAGTATGAGTGTTTATTGTTTGATCTCCAGCTGTAACAGACAAGTTTATTGACTGTTTAAATACAATTTGGATCCAAAGCCAAACCTGCAGTACTACTGCTGAACATTTCTCCATCAATAATACTTCTCTTTTATTTTGAACTCATTTGTTCAAATTACCAGAAAACACTGGTAATAAACTAACTTTGCTGATGAACGGTCTGTTGATAAATGAACAGAACAGATATATTTTACTGTCAGAGATGGTGAATCCGTTATCAGCAAATGAATTGAAATGTAGTAAACCCAAAGAAAATAGGAAGTGGAAATGCGATTTGGCTTCTCTTTTTTTACTCTTTTCCATGAATTTGTTGGAGGAGGATATGCTAAGATTTCTGTTTGTGAAGTCCATGTGCTGTGCATAAGAGAGATCAGAAGATTGCATTAAATATAACCGTGAAGTGTTGCAAAAACCAGTAAATTTAAAAGTCACGGAGAAGGAAAATTAAGAATTACAGCCAGATTAGTTTTTTGTAGATCTCTAAAACAGTAGTTGCTTCATTTGTTCTTGGGTACTTTGAAAGCACTTTTTAGATTACTTCCTTGGTAGGGGAAGATTGAGGAGCTGGATATAAAAAACTGTGTAAATCCAGAGAGCCACTGCTATGGTATTTCCCTGGGAATTAGCAGAGAGTAAAAACAGCTGAAGGTGAGTCTAATAACAATGTCATAGGGTTTATGTAACTTAAATAAACTCTCATCTGGTGGATGACAAGCTGGACATAAGCTGGACATGTGCACTTGCAGCCCAGAAGGACAGCTGTATCAAAAGAAGTGTGGCAAGCAGGTCAACGGAAGTCATTCTGCCCCTCTACTCTGCTCTTATTGCATCCTTTGAATACTTAAAGGGGGTTTATAAGAAAGATGGGGAAAAACTTTTTTAGCAGAGCCCGTAGCAATACGACAAGGAGTAATGGTTTTAAAGAAAGAGAACTTTAGGCTGGACATTTTTTACACTGAGGGTGGTGAAACACTGGAACAGGTTGCCCAGAGAGGTGGTAGATGCCTCATCCCTGGCAACATTCAAAGTCAGGTTGGATGGGCCTCTGAGCGACCTGATCTAGTTGAAGATGTCCTGGCTCACTGCGCGGGGGTTGGTTCCCCTCCAAACCTTTCTATGATTCTATAATAAATATGTTATCAAAGTAGATTTTTGATAAGTACAAAAAGGTAAGGTTTTTTTAATTTGGAAAAAAAAAAAAGTTGCACACAGGTAAAGATAGGAAGAATATTGTATGTAGAAGGTATGATTAGAATATGCATCATGGATGGTACACTTCTGGGTAAACCAGAGAACTTCTGTTCTTAGATTTTCTATGGGCTTAAAAGCTTTACAGAGTTATACCATCAGAATTTAGTACTTTACCTGTACCAGAAGTTCCATTGAAATCTGATTTTGTGAACAAGTATTGAGATATCTATCCATCAAAAAATGCTAATCTTTTTTAATAGGTAAATCATACGGTGGGTATTCTGATAAAGTGCAATTAAGCGAAAAAAATCAGTAAATGTATGTGTTTTGTTTGTACCAACATGACTGAGATTATACGAAAATATGACATCTAAATACATAATCATTCATGTGTATTCAGAGAACTAGAGATTTAGTTGCATAAAATAACATTATTCATGTAAACACATTTCTAAGTAGGAAACCAAGAGTATTGTCATGCTGACCGCTTTTTATGTAGAAAGATCTCTCCAGTCACATGGAAGACTTTCACACTTTTTCACAGCAGATCTTTCCCTCAGTAATGAAAATTCCTGACTCTGAAGAAGGAACTTATTAAAATAGTTATCTTCTAAAATTTCATAAAGCACGAGGGTTATTTTTTACTTTCTCAGTTTCTCTGTTTGAACTAAGTATACTGAGTTTTCTTAGAATATTGTCACTTTCTTGCTAGCTAGAACTGAAATGGCTCTGACATGAAGTCAGACAAGCATTAACTTTAAATCAAATAATATAAAATCTTGAGTTGTGTTATGAACTATAGTGGAATTTGAAATATTCTGCATGATGTGAGTCACGTTCAGAGGTTATATAAAGTCATGTGAAAATTTCATTTTCATCCAAAAGGCTTTGTGGAAGAAAACCCCAAACGTTTTTTTTTTGGACGTATCTTGCTCTCTGTTCTTTCTTCCAGTCTCAGTACTTTTGCTGACTTTTCTTCTCGTAGGGTTTCTGCTTTTGTGAAGACCATTTAGACAAGCCTTGTGCTAACTGTGTATCACTTACGGTTTTTCCTTGTTCTTGAAATGTAGTTGAAAATCAAACCAGTAGTAGATGAAAATTTTTGCTGGAGTGTATGCAATGGCTTCTAACTGCTGTTGCATGAAAAGAGCTGGCTTGTTCAAGTTTCTCCTAAAGTCAGCATTGGTAAGCAACATATAAACCGTTACTTTAGATTTTTGTGCCCCATGGATTGACTTGGAAACATTTTGAAAAATTGACAGAGTTAATTAAAAAGAACATATCTTGTCTCTCTTTCACATTTAATTGATGTTTTTTCTAGTTCTCTGTTAATGGAGTCTCCTGTGATAACATGGAATATTGACAGAAAGCCCATCAAATATCTTTCCAAATTGTCACCAGGATCTGTCCAAACAATATGATAAATGTGAAGTTTCAGTCAATAAGTAAATGGTTCTGTCCTGTAGAGACAGCTACTGAGCTGACGAGATTTGTGTTATTTTATGTGCCATATACAGTCAGGCTCAGGGTGTAAGTAGCTGTTTTGGATATTTAAAATTCTGGCTAACTGCTCTTATTGGTTTAATCTTGAATGTCTATCTGGCACGTTCATTTTGTAAGAATTCTAAAGTAGAATTTCAAAGTTTACATGTAAATTTCATATAGTTAACAGTTCTCGTGAAAGAGCACAGAAGTTCTTTATTCCTGCTTACATTCAGAACTGTAGATGTCTTTGCAGGTTTAGGTTTGCTCATTCTCTTCTCTTGCAAGATTCATTTTTTGCCCACTTTGGGTAAACTCTGCTATCAGTTTCACTTACTTCCAGTGCAAAACATGTCTGACAACTGAACTAGCACTTCCAAACAAATTTCACACATTGTAGGTAGAGCTTGCTGGCCTTGTATGACCTGTAGTTGAGGAGATGGATTTTAGTAGTTCTCTCTGCAGAGTAGGACTTAGAAATTGAAAAGTCATTTTTTTGCAATACTTATAACTTTTCTGCCTAGCAGCAGTGGTGAATAAAGGTCCTTTGCAGTTCTAATTTTTAGATAGATTGGTTGTCTTACAAACTGAAGTGTCATCTTCGAGAACTTCCTCTTTTTTCCACTAAGAGCACCTGCAAGATGTTCATATGGAACAAATAGGGGTTGCAAGAAGGCTGTGTCTTACTTGTATAGTGTCCATAGAATCATAGACTGGTTCGTGTTGGAAAAGACCTTCAAAGGTCACTTAGCCCAAGACCCTGTTATGGACAGGGGCATCTTTCACTATATTAGGGGAAAGATATGAAGAATACCTCTTTTTCTCTGCCCATGCTAAAGATAATCGTTATTACTAAACTGTAATTATTCCAAATAAAAAAAATTACAATACTATGATAAAGAGAGATTGCCTTAAAAATATTAATGATTATAAGTGTAATTAAAATTCATGCAAACACTGTGGTACCTGCAGAACTTAGATCCACAGAAGTCTTTTCCAGCCACTACTGTACAAAGCATCCCTCCATACAAAATCAGTGTTAGTCCAAGTGTGGAGCTCAGTGTCTCCAGTGACTACTGTTGCATCTGTTTCCCTGTGCAGCTTTTAGAATATTCTCTGAAAGTCTTCCTTTTTATTGTCAAGTTTGATCTTAATATAAATACTCTGAAAAAAAACCAGTGCCATTCTATATGCCTATCATGTTGGCATAGCTGCATGTGCTCTAACTCACTCCAAATTGTGATGCTGGCAGATTATCACTCGTTTTAGGTTTTCAGGTACCAATCACGTCAATATACTTTTCATGATGAAAATATGAACTGTTTGACTTTCATGATAAAAAAAATATGTACTTAAGTAGTCATGAACCATTTTAGATTGCACTTAACTTTTCATGCTGTTCAGAAATGAGGATATTATACTTGGACAGGCTGGAAACAATTCTAGGAATAAAATGGCTGCCATGTTGAGCACACACACAGAAAGAAATGTAATGTTTTTACATTCAGAAAGTAAACAGTATCAGGATTTTCAAGCTATCTGTGCAAAAATACTCTGAAAATAACAGACTATGTTATATATAACAGACTATGTTATATATATAACAGACTTGTTAGAGCAAAGTGAATGTAACCTACCAGACCTCTATCTTCACGTGAAAATAAATCATGTCTTTCACAAAAGAAGTTAAAACAGCTAAGTAATTTTGCTGTATATGTACCAAATATACCTTGAAGCTTGCAATATAAAAGATGCATGCAAGGTTTAACTGAACATTCAAGCTTACAGAAGGTCATTGTGAGTTGGATATGTCCATCCTCATATCAATAAACACATTTTGAAATAGACGAGATCTGGAGGTAACCAGGTCAACCTTTTGGAGTTGTTCAGATAACTTTCAGTGCTTATTTTCTTCTGCTTTGACTGTAGGAAAAGTTGGAGATGGTTACTGTGGTACTGTAGGACTTATTTTAGGATACTGAGTGGATCTTATTAACGAAAAGAGGCTCTTTCAAAAAGGGGTGAAACCAAATTAGACTGCATAGGGGTGAGTTGCTGGCCATTGATTCCAAGTTCCTTTCTGTTTGTTTGTGATTGCTTCTTCCTACTGAAAACTGTGGATAACATCTGACAGGTGCTCATAAAAGCTTAATAAAGCTTTACAGTTACCTCATTTTACGTATTTCTCAGGAAAACCAGAAAGGAAGTAAAAATGGTCTACATTTCCTTTGTGATCTCTAGAAGTGTCTCTTCAGCAGCGGACTAGAACCTTTTAGAGGGAACCTCCTGATCAGCCCGATTAACTATGGCTGATCCTGTCCTGGAAGAATCTCAGAGAACACTTTAACAATTTCTTTCAGATAAAAGTAAACATAAAAATGCATGACAGGAGCATGCATGTTGTGCTTCAACTTCTACTGGGCATTCACCCACTGAAAACAGACTAGGACATATTCACATTTAAACCTTCCTGAAAGCATACATTGTGGATCCCCAGCACTGATTTACTCTACTGATCTTCTTATGTGGGTTAACACTTACTACTGTAGACATTACCTAAATTTATAAGCTGCACAAATTTCAAGACTATTACTAAACCAAGTTACTTAGAAATTAAGATATTATCTTAATATAAAGAAATAATATCCTTAAAATTGTTTCTTAAACAGATCTAAACAGATCACTAGAAAACATGAAACTTATGCTAAACCAAATAATATTCTACACAAACATTTTTTAAGGAAAGGTTGATTCCACTGTCTTGTTCCTTCTAATTTGCTCATTCAGAGATGTCTGTAAATTCTTCTAGGATGCAGAGATTTTCAACTTTTGGTTGATGGATGGATGCAATGCAGGCTTTTGGACATTGAGAACAGCAGGAAGAATGGGACATTTTCAGTTCTGCCACAACAGTGCATGTAGCCCAGCTAACTATAGTTGTAAGTTGTTAAAGTCTGAAAGTCTTGACCCAACAAGCATAAAACTAGTAATTTTGCCGTATTAAAATGAGTATACAATTGATTTTCCTTGTCTTTTTAAGATGAAACCCATCTTCATCATCCTGCCCCATCATCTGGTATTGCATCTGTTGTCGCAAAAGCCAAGGTCTGAGTGACAAGAGGTCTGATGAATCATCCTCTAGTCCCCAGTAGGGCAGTATAAATGCTTATGCTTGCATTGTCTGTATTATACTTCTGACAACGGGGGTTAGAGATCACACTTTAAAGTTGTCATCCTCTTTTTTTTGATCAAAAAGAAACTTAATCAAGCTCCGCCTCACCTTTTTCCAATCCTTTACTATGGTAGATTGTGTCAGTCTATTTTTAGCATTATCCGCTTAACTCTGACCCTTGAGACATCTGATTGAAAAGAGAATGACAATGTCAAGATAGCTACTGATGATAAATTAATCATTTTGCCATTCCATCACTGCTTTTCAGATTTCTAATACTTGGAAGCCTTATGGGATCCCCTCTGGAACACAGCCCATCAAAGTGCATTTCTTGAGGGAGGGCAATGGAGTACTTCTGTTAAAAGAGCTGTCATTTTGATAGAGAGGAAACAAGCATTACATATGTAATGAAAGTACAAACTATTTTGGCACAAAACTGTATCACTTTTATAATATTCTACATTTTGTGCAATCATGAACTTCTACAAAGTGCTTTTCAATCTTTGTTGTTCTTAGATAACTTTGAACTGTTTTGAGACAGGGATATCTGCATTTTGAAGTAACCCCATTTCGTTTCTTTAATTTTACTCTCTGTGGTGGACATTTGTTCCATTGTTAGAACAGCATCATTTAAAAAAATGTTTCTGCAAGCTTTAAACTCATTTTTTCAGATTTGCATTTCCTTAGTGACTGACTTTGCATATGCTGCTTTTGCATTTTTCCTACTGTTGCCAGCATCTATGGAGTCATTTCCTTCTCCTATTTTAGGACCTCACTTCTCTGTGACCTCTTTTATACTGACTGGTTTGGATAAACTCAGTCACATGTCAAAAGTTTGGATGCAGGGAAAGGAAACTTAGACTACATGAGTCTGAGAAGGCAAGCTAAAAGTAAGAAGAACTCTTGCCTAACTTGCTTAACTTTCCTGTCTCTAGTAGGCCTGAGTCTGAAACCAATGGAAATTTTATAATCGGACTGTTCATGAGTTTTTAACAAAATCCACTCAGCAGTAAGTCATATATCAGTTCTAGGTCTATTAAGATGCTTTCTGCTGTGTTTCTGCTAGGAACATCATCATATTTTTGCGTTTGACACCCTGGAGAGAAGAAACATGCTGAGAAATACTGAATTTCTCATGGAAATGCAGAACATCTTACGTCTGAGAGGTGACCAGATTTAGGGGAAGTTTATTTTGGCTCCATAACCATACTGGAGACCATTATATAACTAATGGTTATTGACTTCACATGTTCTATACCTGAATTTTACTAAGGGTATGATAATGTACATACCAAGGTTATGTACCTGATGCTGAGCTTAGCAACTAGTTTCAGAGTCAACAAAATCTGAGGATTTGGCAAGAAATAAAGAGAAGGGAAGGTCACTATGATGACAGATTCTGGGACAGAATTCCTGTGAGATAGAGTTAGATTGAAAGGGTAGCCACACAGTGAAACTGTTGCCTCAAACAAATGTATGCATGGCTAAATATATGCCTTGAGGACATATTGAAAATTCAAATACAGTTTCTAAGGCTGTGGAAAATGGGAATCAGTAATTCTGGTGTTTGGGGTGAATGGTTCAAGTCCAGGCAACACCCTAGCAACTAAAAATCTAAATTCTCTTGAAATAAACTCAAGTATTTAATTGAGCTATCTGACAGCCTTCTGAAACACAGAAATTTGACTTTGCAGGATGAAAGATGCCAAATCACATTTCTTCTTTGTCAATAGATATGAATGAAGTGTTCCTACCACCTTGAGTCTGAATGTCTTGTTCAAGTGGCAGTAAGGTATTCAGGGGTGCTCCTTGCTTTATTCAGAATCTCTACCAGCAATTATCCTGTTTGCAAGTATTCTTGTATGCATTTGACCATGCATTAGTGAGCAAGAGTGACCAAATGCAATGATTACAGTATGTCCACCAAGGAGATTAATGTCTGACTGCAGGAACATCTGTGTGTCTGAGAATATGATCAACAATAGCCTAGAGTATCTTGTCCCATAGAATCCTAGAACTAATAAATGACAAATTTAAATTCAAGTCTCCTTAGGCTGAGGAGGGAATTGAAGTTGGGTCATAGTGGAGAGGTACAGTTGGATTCAATAGTCTCAAAGGTCTTTCCCAGCCAAGCAATTCTATGATTTAGAGATGCAAAGTGGCTTTAGCAACATAGTTCTTTGTGGATATCTTTTCCATCTGACAGCATTTGACAAAATCTGTCCAAATTCATTAACAGTTTTTGAATAGCTAGTTTTTATAGTTGTTCTTGTTTGTTTTTTTAATGGCTAAATTGTTTACCATCTTGTAAGACTGGGTGCTGATCACTGATGTATTTCAGTCCTCCCATTGCCTGCTTGAAAGCACTATGTGTAATTTTCATTTGGAAATAAAGCTGTCTTAATGAGGATGTTGTTCACTCAGTATTGAGCTTTTTCCTGGTTTTCGATATTTTGAACCAATAACAGAGCATGAAATTAGGTTTGTGCTCAAGTCCACAGTCAGACGCTGAACATTTGTGTAGATGCACCCGTAATCAAAGATCTGTAAAACCTGCTGCCTCTTATTTCCATCTGCTAATACAGTAGGTCCAGAAAGGCAAATGGAAAGAAAAAGGTTGGCACAGGAAAGAAATTACGCAACAGAGAAAAGGAAATAGTAGGAGAAAACCTAGATGAAAGAAACAACCTGATGAAGAGGAATTTCTACGGAGAGGTATTAAAAAGTGCCATAAACAAGAAAAGCTGCAGAAAGGAAGATTCACCAACGAATTCTTTTAATCCAAAAATTTTGTCAACATATAAATGAAAAGAGTAACAATCAAGAGGCAAACTCATGATAATCATAACTTACTCTCTCAATTTCCTACTTTTCTTTAGTAGGTTAACTGAGTTGGTATTGTTCAAGCAATGTACATGTGTAGAGTCATGTACAAATGTTCATGAAAAGATGAGAGAGAAAGATGGGAGGGAAAAGATTATAGAAATTGTTTTCAGATGGCTTTGTGTTGTTTTGTTTATTTTTAATTTTTAAGATAAGATGGTTCTGGATTAATTTTTATTTTTAGAAAAGGCTTTAAAAATTATCAACTTTTGCCAGGTTTCATCATCACCATCTGAACCAAACACTTTTACATCTGTCATCTCCTTCTCTACAGTTTGAATTAAAGATGATGTAGACTTTGCTAAAACAGAGCAAGGGAAAAAAAAGTTACCAGTATTCTTGCTAACTCCATGGATGCTCAGAAAAGTAATTGCCTTCAGAGCAGCTGCTAGATATTCATTGAGCTGAATCAAGTATAATGAGAATAGCAACTGTAAGTACTGCTCTAGCAATTGGTTTGGAAACGCCCTTGAACATTCTCAGCCCAGTAATCTCATGCAGAAGGAATAAAATTGGATCTGTCAGTTCTGCTTATGTACTTTTGAAAAGAGGCTTTAATTGTTGCTTGATTAGATTGCCATTTTATTTATGGTACTTACATCCACAGAATTTCAGGTTATCTGCACTCTAAAAGAAAAATACTCACTCAGTGATAGAAAGGGTTAATACCTACCTGACATTTACTTTTCTTCTACTTCCTTTATAGTCTTTTACTATACATTACCTGATGAATTAGGAACATTTTATTTGGTTTGCAGGCTATGCTATTAATTGATGACAATTTCCTGGAAACTTCTGTAATAGTCGATGTAAGTAATGCTTCTGGTAAAATGGATGGTGTAAACCACTGTTGGTTAAATTGCTGTTAATTACACCATTTTGTGCACCACAGTAACTCTGCCATCAGAAAAACTCTTTCTTTCAAATCAACTTTTGTGAACCAATTTAAATTTAATGTCTACAGAAATTGTAACTGTAGGTGGATGCTTAAGGAAATAGCAGAAGCCAGATATTTTTTTTCTAGTGCTTGTAGTATGTTATTGTAGAGACTTGTCTGTGGAAGGATTAATTTTATTTTTAAGAGACTTGCAATAGAAGATTGGACAAACCAGTTCTGCTATTGAAGACATTCTTCATGATAGTATAATTCAATATGAGCCTTAAATAAAGGATCAATACTGCACATTCAGTGAAATGGCCACAATCTTCGCTTCGCCTTACAAAACCTTTGAGTCCCATACTGGAAGTTTCACATGTCTGCTACTTGGTTGAATAAACATCTAAGGACATACACTTTTCCACAGTCCTACTTTGAAAAGCTGATGAGACAGAATCACAGAATGCCAGGTTGGAAGGGACCTCAGGGATCATCTAGTCCAACCTTTTAGGTAATACATAGTTTCAATGAGACGTCCCAGAGCCCTGTCAAGCTGAGCCATGAAAGTGCCCAGTGTAGAGGAATCTACCACTTTCCTGGGGAGATTATTCCGATGTTTAACTGTTCTCATGGTGAAAAATTTTCTTCTGAATTCCAATCAGAATCTTCCCAGGAGCAATTTATAACCATTACCTCTTGTCTTTTCTATGTGACTTCTTAAAAAGAGAGTCTCCATCCTCTTGGTAGACACCCTTTATGTACTTGTACATAGTAATAAGATCTCCCCTAAGCCTTCTCTTCCAAGGCTGAACAAACCCAGTTCTCTCAACCTTACTTCATATGGAAGGTTTCCTAGACCTCTGATCATCTTCGTGGCCCTTCTCTGGACCCTCTCTAGCCTGTCCACGTCTTTTTTTGAACAGCAGGGATCAAAACGGGATGCAATGCTCCAGATGCGGCTTGACAAGTGCTGAATAGAGTGGGATTATGACTTTTTTATCTCTGCTGGTGATGCCCTTCTTGATACACCCCAGCATCCTATTGGCCTTCTGTGCTGCTGCAGCACACTGATCGCTCATGTTGAGTCTGTTGTCCACCAAGACCCCCAGATCCTTCTCCACAGAGGTGCTCTCCATAAGTTCTATGCTTATATCTTTAATTCTAGAAAATGAACAATAAAAAAGCACTAAAACAAAAAGAACAGTATCACTACAAGAAACTAATTTATTTAGTTCCAGGCAAAAAGCATTTAAACAGAAGAAGGGCTTTTAAGTAAATGTTATATTTGATTCATGGTTTTGGTTGGGCTCATGAGTTTACATTTTGTTTCCCTGGCAACAATGTAAATTAAGAATGACTTGACTGAAATCCTTTGAGTTTCACAGTCACAAATAAAAGAAGAACCTAATTGTATAATGATTATTCATAATAAATAAGTTTAATGTGTGGGTTATTAAAGTTGATTCAAAGTGGAAACCATAAAAGGCCATTTTTGCAAATAATTACTGGATTTTGAATTAAAAAAGAAGACATTAAGTAATCTCACTGTTTTTTTTTCTTCTTCTTCCCCATATTCTTGTTGAAGGAAGAAAAACAAGGAAGGGGTAGCAAAATATACAATCAGAATTCAAAAAAATTCCTTTCTTCTGAAGTCTAAGAAATTGGGGATTTCTATTTTCAGTGAAAGACTGTTGATGATTTATTTCCAATGAAGGCTACTAATCACGATGGAGGAACTGTTTTCATTTCATCTGTGCTGTTCTATCTTTCAGTTCTTACTTAACAGACAGCTTCTCAAGGTATTCACTTGTTAATTTATAAGTGACAAGTGTATATATGGATGATGCTGTTTACATACTGTCTGTGAAATGTATATACAATGCACATATTAGGGATTTAGAATTTAATGCAAGCAGTTTATTTGTAGTATACATGTAGCCTCTAAGAAAAGCATTAGTATGGATTATTGTACATAAACAATTTTATCTACCTAACATATCCCAAAATTGTTCCTAGGTTTGCATTGTGCATTTACATGTTGGGAGAAGTATTTGTAAATTTCTGTGAATGTAAGTGTAGAGATTTAAAAGGATTAACAATCATATAATAATCTTGTTGTGAATGTTTCTTTTTGCAACTGGAAGGATGTGTTTAAAATATTTTGGGAGGACAAGAAATTAGAAAGAAATATGTATTTTAAAACAGTATCTGAATCTGATGGGGTTTTTTAAGTATCCTGAGGATAAAATCATGAAACTTGACTATTATTATTCAACTACAAATGTAATATAACTGCATACTGTGTAGCTGAGTAGGTAAAACTTTTGTAAGGTAGGAAGGAAATGTTATGATTAAGACTGTGTGTAGCTATCAAGAAAGAGAAAAACAAGTTTTGGACATTATCACTATCTTTTCTGTTACTGTCTTTTGCAACAGTGCTTGTGAGACAGTTCTCTTAGTTTTATTTGCTGTTGTCTTGTATCCACATCTCTTTATTTGAGTACAAAACTGGAAACAAATTTTTTTCAAAATCAGATCACCAGCGTTGTATACTAGCTTTCCATTTGCAAAAATAACTTAATGAAATACTAAGCAATAGATTAATTCCCTTTTTATTTTTGAAAGGATATGCTGCTGGCCCGGAAGGGCAAGAGACAAGGGAGAAGAGAGAGTTGTCGTGGGCTGGTTTGGACAAGGACTCTTCACTGAAGTCATGTCCAACATGTATTATTTAAGTACAGAATCCAGAAAATCCTTTCTCATCTCTAGAGCATTTGTTTTCTTTCAATGAAGTCTTCTGTAATCTAGAGGGAAGAGAAAGCTCTATGTGTCTTTACTGGTGGGACTCATTAGTAGGATGACTTTTCCAAGTTTCACAGGTGGTGGGAACGTGTGACGTTTATGTCTTAACACCGGAAGAAAAGTCCTGTGTTCCTCTTCATCTGTGGAATGTGACTGTGTTACTATCAGGGTATTTTTGACAATCTAACAAGAAAAAAATACTCCCTTTCTTAGAGCGAAGGGAGTACAGTGTGATGTGCTGTGTCCCACTTCTGTGCCACATTTTCCTCCACTCCCCAAAAGGAGTCCCATAACTGCCCTAGTACCCCAATCAATCCCAAACGTGCGGATTTGCTGCTCCAGCTGGATCCCTATAAGTCAGTGAGGCCTGATGGAATTCATCCAAGGGTACTTAAAGAGCTGGATGGTGTTATAACGAGACCTCTCCCAAAGATTTTTCAGTGCTTTTGAATCTGGAGAGGTACCAGCTGACTGGAAGCTGGCAAATGTTGTCCTGATTTCAAGAAGCACAGCAGGGATGACCCCAGTAACTACAGGCCTGTCAGTCTGACTTCAGTGCCTGGTAAGATTATGGAGAAGATTATTCTGGGACCTACTGAAAAACACCTGAAAGACAATGCACATTGGTCACAGCCAGCATGGGTTTACAAAGGGAAGGTCCTGCCTTACAAACTTACTTTCCTTCTATGACAGGGTTACCCACCTAGTTCACCAAGGAAAACCAGTTGATGTAATCTTTCTGGACTTCAGAAAAGCCTTTGACACTGTCTGTCCCAATATCATCATAAATAATATATCCGGCATCCAGCTGGTTAAACACATAATGCAACAATTGGCTGATGGGTTGGGCTGAAAGGGTTATAGTGAATGAGGTTACACTGAGCTGACAACCAGTCACTAGTGGGGTTCCTCAGTGATCCATCTCAGGGCCAGTGCTCTTTGGTATCTTCATAAATGACATGGGTGCAGGACTCGAAGGTTTACTAAACAAGTTCAGTGATGGCACAAAACTGGAGGAGCTGTTGGCATACTTAAGGGCAAAGAGGCCCTGCAGAGGAACTTTGACAAATTGGAGAGCTGGACAATCACCGACTGCATGAAATTTAGCAAGGGTATGTGTCGGGTTTTGTACCTGGAACACAGCAGCCCTGGATAAATGTATAGACTGGGGGCTGAGATTCTGGAGAGCAGCCCTGCGGAGAGGGACCTGGGGATTCTGGTCAATGGCAAGCTGAACACAAGCCAACAGTGTGCCCTGGCAGCCAAGAGGGCCATCCCTGTCCTAGGGTTCATCAAGCCTGGCATTGCCAGCTGGTCAAGGGAGGTGATTGTCCCGCTTTGCTCTGCACTGGTGAGGCCCCACCTTAAGTACTGGGTGCAGTTTTGGGTGTTGCAGTATAAAAAGGACATCAGACTACTGGAGAGTGTCCAGAGGAGGCCATAAAACGGTGAAGGCTCTAGAGGGGAAGTCATGTAAGGAGTGGCTGAAATCACTTGCTCTGTTCAGCCTGGAGGAGACAAGACTGAGAGGGGATCTCATAGCTGTTTACTGCCTTCTCACAATGGAGGGAGGTGAAACAGGTGCTGATCTCTTCTCTCTTGTGATCTGTGATAGGACTAGAGGTAAGAGCAAAAGGATGTGCCATGGGAGGTTTCGCTTGGATATTAGGAAGAGGTTCTTCACCCAGTGGGTGGTGGAGCACTGGAACCGCTCCCCAGGGAAGCAGCCATGGCACCGAGTCTGCCAGCATTCAAGAGGCATTTGGACAATGCCCTCAGTCACATGGTGTGAATGTTGGGAGGGTCCTGTGTAGGGATAGGAGCTGGACTTGATGATCCTTGAGAATCCCTTCCAACTCAGGTCATTCTCTGATTCTTTGACACCTGGCCAACATGACAGCCTCTTTATTTAAGGATGCTGTGGAAGGAATGAGAACAAGACCTGGTAATGTGTGTACATTTTTACAATACTCTTCAGAAAATGTCAGAAATAGAAATCTGGAAGGATGTAAACAGTCTCCAAAATTTTCTTTAACTGATGAATTGAAAGGACATAGCAAGTTTAGTATTCATTCTGAAAACTAAATTGTCTTGCTTTCTGCTTGAGATTTAATTTCACTTCTGCTAGAATAACTTTATCTGTTGAATTTTATTGCAGAGCCAAAATTTCCCCTATTTATCTTACATGCACTCATATAAAGGAAATGGGAAAATGTTGAATTCAAGACTTTGAAAACTATTTTCTAAATTCTAGGCTTGATGTTCTCATGTTCTGCACATGCCTTAGGTTTTGAGGGAGTCTCTGTATATATTTCTTAAACAGTAAGTACCTGGTTTTTGCTGGTACATTTATATAGAAGTGAAAATAAATAAATATATCTTAGCATATTTTACAAGAATATTGTGAATACTATTTTGTTTTTTGGAAGAATTTGTGCATATACTTATCATTAAAAATTGGCATAATTTTATGTAACGGCATGAATTTATACATAATACACACTCCTATCTTCTTGGAAAAAGTAGTACAGAGGGAAGAATACCTGAGATGAAAAATCTCATAGGTTACAAAGCACTGAACTTACACAGTGGCCAAGACACAATGTAGTCTCTAATTCACCCCAATGTGTCACAGAATCACAGAATGGTTGAGGTTGAAATGGGTCTCTGGAAATCATCTGGTGTAACCCCTCTGCTCAATGAGGGCCACCTACAACCAGTTGCCCAGGGCCATTTCCAACTGGCTTTTGATTATCACTGAAGAGGGTGACTCCCTAACTTCCCTGGACAACCTCTTCTAGTGCTCAGTCACCGTCACAGTAATTCCCTCCCTGATATTCACAGGGAAGCCCCTGTGTTTCATTTCGTGCCCATTACCTATTGTCACTGTGTGCCACCTGGCTCCATCTCCTTTACACCCTTCCTTCAGGTATTTTATATGCGTTAATAAGATTCCTCCTGAGCATTCTTTTATTGAGTCTTCCTTTATAGGAGAGATGCTGCAATCTTTTCACCATCTTAGTGATCCTTCATTGAACTCTCTACAGTGTGGCCATGTCTGTCTTGTACTAGGGACACGAGGAGCAGACACAGGACTCAGGTGTGACCTCACCACTGCTGAATGGATGGGAAGGATCACCTCCCTCAGCATGCTGGCAACACTCCTCCTAATGCAGCCCACCAGTACACCATTAACTTTTGTTATTACAATGGCACATTGCTGTCTCGTGTTCAACTTGATGTCTAGTAGGACCCCTACAACATTTTCCGCAAAGCTGCTTTCCACCTGGTTGACCCCCAGCCTGTACTTATGTCTGGGATTATTCTTCTCCAGCCACAGGGCTTGGTACTTTCTTTTATTGAACTGCGTGAGGTTCCTGTCTGCTCGTTTCTCAAGCCTTTAGGTCACTCTGGGTAGCAGTGCAGCCCTCTGGTGAACCAAGCACTCCTCCCAATTTACTATTTCCTACAAATTCACTGAAGGTGCACTTGGTCCCATTATGACCCCTCACTGGACACTCTCCAGTATGTCCATGTCTCTCTTGTACTACACTGAGGAGCCCAAGAACTAGACACAGTGCTCCAGGTGTATCCTCACCAGTGCTAAGTAAAGAGGAAAGATAACTTCTCTGGACCTGCTGACAACACCTTCTAAATGCAGTCTGAGATACCATCAGTTTTCTTTGCAGCAAGGGCACTTTGTAGGCTCATGGTCAACTTGATTTCCACCAGCAGCCTCAGGGCCTTTTCTGTAAAGCTCCTTCCAGCATACACTGGATTATGATACAGTGTGCAGGACTTGCTGCTTCTCTTTGATGAACTTCATAAGGTTCTGTCAGCCTATTTCTCTAGGGTAAGTCTATCTGGATGGCAGCATCACCCTCTGGTGTATCCATCACTCCTCCCAGTTTTGTGTCATTGTCACACTTGCTGAGGGTACAGTCAGCTCTGTCATCCAGGTAAGGATGTTGGGCAGGACTGAAATCAGTATTTACCTCACTAGGGACTGAGGTGAGGCTGACCAGCTTGTTGTTCCCTGGCCATTTCTCCATTTTGCTCTTCTTGCAGTTAGGAGTGACATTTGCATTTCTCAGGTCCTCAGGTACTTCTTCCTATGACCTTGACTGATCAAAGATTATTGAGTGGCCTCACAATGACATCAGCCATCTCCCTCAGCATTCTCATATGCAGCCCATTAGTGTCTGTGGACTTAGGTCTGACCAGTTTATTTAAGCATTTATTCACTGACCTGATCTTCTTCCACCAAGAGCAAGTCTTCATTTCTCCAGACTTCCCCCTCATCTCTGGGATATAGGATTCTTGAAGGCTGATTTTGCTAGTAAAGACTGAGATGAAGGAGGTATTGAATACCTCAGCCTTTTCCATATCCTTTGTCACTAGGGCCTCCGCAATGGTTACATTTTCCCTAGCCTACCTAGTCACTTATAGGAGCCTTTCTTGTTGCCTTTGACATCCTTTTCCAAACTTATATCCAGATGCTTTAATGATGCCTCTGCATTCCTTCCAGAATGACTCCATACACTTTAAATAGCTGTTCCCCCATGCCTGTTCCTTATTTGTCTCATATGGAGAGTATTAAGAGTAATGCAAAACTGACTAAACCACATCTTTCTGTATCATGAATACTGAGTCAGAAATGAATGGAACACCCACTCGTTCATGTTATAACTTTTCTGCTAGGAGTAAAACATAGATAGCACTCCAAATGTATTTACATATCCTCTTAGAATACCATAACCTTCAAATATATGTTATTAGGTGTACTTATTGAAAAGATGGTTAACTGGTTGCTCTCAGTTTCCTTATTTTGGTACATTTTGTGTAAATATTGAAGAGAACAAAAAGTGATTCTAGTATGGGTATAGCTTATTTGAGCTTTCACATAGGTGAAAGTCACAGCGTTGTACCAGCAGGATGATACGTGAGATAGCCTATTCCATGACTTCTATTTATTTCTCAGAAATAACCGGTTTGTTTCTTGCGGGGGAGCATATGCTGCTATTTATCAGTATTTTTGTATGTTTTGATCTACTTATTTTAAGTGGCAGTCTTCTCACTGGTCATCTGGTTGTAGGTTACATGTTTACTCGGAGATTACAGATAGTTCACTTTTTTCTGGTCTTCTAATTGTTTTCATGCAGTTTATTTAACTGTTTTTCTCCTCCATGTCAACATCAGCATTATAAACTGGTTTATTGTTTCATGTTCTAGCTCAGAGCAATCGGAAGGTCCTGGAACCACATTAGGAACTGATTTGTAAAGTAATTCATTGTGGTGCAGAAATATATACTGAATTTATGATAGGAAAATATTGTATCAGATGCTTTATCCTGAAGGGGTAAAATGGTAGTCAAAGAATGCTCTTTAAGTGAGAAATTATGCTCTGATGTAGATTGTAGTGTTTTTTATAAGAAAGGTTGTTAACTCTCACAGTGGTTGTGCTCAATTTGTTTAGTAATCCAACAGTTCTGGCAGCAGAGGGATTTTACCTTTCATTGAAAAAACATGAGCTTGGAGCACATGCCTCAGTCAGTTCAGGCATCTGGTCGTAATTGCTTTTACAGAAAGGCAGAAGTAATTCTAGACTGTTTAGCAAGCAGGTTTCACTGAAGCAACATGCATCTATGTAAGGCACTGTCACAGTTCTGGAGAGCCATTTACTGCCACCTGTAAACTGCTTTGGAGGTGTTCCTGTTATGTGCAGTCGTAGCTATAGCAGAGGACTGCATGGTGTTTAGACCAGGTCTGTGATTTACACATCCTGACAGGTGATCCCCTGGTTACTCACAAGTTTTGATCAAATATTAGACAGCCTCTTTTCTGACTCCCTCCACGTGCTGCTTTTCTTTGTTCATTTATTAAAAAATACTTCTAGGCTGTGACAGATGTCATTATTTCTCGACTAACACGTAGCAGGGTACCCTTTTAAAAGCACAAGAGAAGGCTTCACTGGGATGGAAGCTGCAGAAAATGTTAGAGATGTGTATTTTGATAGGCTTTGGAGTGAGGTAGCTTCCCATCAGTTTTCAGAAGGATAACTGGGATTTCTCTGATCCTGTAGGCATAAACAATACCTTAAGTTTAACTGCTTCCTAGTTCATGTTTCATCTCTGAATTTATTGTCACTTGTTTCAGTTCCGTTCTTTGATATTATATTGTGCGTATATCATATTCTTATGGTTAAATAAGACTGAGACTTGACCTTTCTGTGGCATATGAATTCCGGTAGGGCTCAACCTCCTGTTCCTGCTGCTTGCCCTTTCTGCTGTCTTGCCTTTCCCTGAGATAAGCCAGTGTCACTTTCAGTGAGATAGCAGTGCTGTGAATATGCATATTTTTGGGTCTGAACAAGACATGGTGATGTTAACTACTGATTTGTGACAGACTGGTATCTTGAAAAAGAAAAGCCCACTCCTAAAATTCAAAGAAAAAAATATCATCATCATCAAAGGTTCAGGCTGTAGCTTTCAGGCTCTGTCATGGAAATGTGTTTGTATTCAGGGACTGATGTGGACAGCTATACCTGTTACTAAAGAAGTGTGGTGTCATGAAAGGAAGTCTGTCTTAATGTTTTGGCTTTAGGTCTCCCCACAAAAAAAAAAAAAATTATAAGGAGTAGCTGATTTTTCTACAAAAATTTGTGAGCAAATATAGCTGACAGTAAGTAATTTTAGACTGTCAAATGTCTGCTTTAATATTTTCAGTTCTGGACTGTGCTGCTACCTGCTTCTTTATTTGTACTTTTCCATGCATGACTAGGCTTGAGGTACTATTTCACCTATGATGGCATCCCCTCCTGCCCTTTTGGGGAAAATGAGAGAGAATCCAGCATCACCCAACTAACAGTTTCTAGATTGAATGAATGGAATTGTTGAAATCTCAGCTATGGTAATCTGCTTCCTCAGGAAGACTGGACACGTTGTCTATTCTTTTTTTCACAAAAAGATCACTGCAGATAGCTCTCTGGGCACTCTTGCAGTCTGATTATGTCAGAGCTTTCTGAACTTTCCATCTGTCTGCTTAATTTTATGATGCTCTTTAAACCGAAGGCTGGCTTTGAGGTCTGTTTGCTTTATTTCTTTGTAAACTGTTGAAACATCTTTAGCCTTTGTGTATGTTTGGCAATTACTAATTTTTTCTGTCCTGCTTCTGTAATATCTGTAACTGTGACGTGTTTTTAGAGGAAGTATGTGATAAAAGCTTCCATTTCTGCAACACTCAGTGAGTGTATGGCCTACTAAACTTACTCTGACCTCAGTGCTGTTGGTGTTATTAGCATGTTGCATATTTTAAGTCCCAGTAAGCACTAACCAGGGAAAGAAAACATTGTGTGTGACAAACTTTAAATGTTATGCCCCTATTTCTCTGCAATGGATTTTTCTTGGTTTTCCAGCATTGAATGAGTGCTCTAGAACTGAAACAGTGCACATTTCGAAGCACCAACAATCCCTCTATATCATGTTTATATTTTTTGTTCTATTTTAAGTTCCCAGTTGCCTTCATTCTCCAACCCACACTCATGTTTCGCATGTGCTTAAATGTGGAGGTAAATCTCCTACTGAGTGGTGCACCTTCACACATTATCTTTCTAAATCAACAATGAAATGATGGAGCAGAGAGAATACCATACAAAAGAGAAGTTAATGATCTTTGTTGCATCTTTTTTTCTGATGATGAGTCAGGAGCAATCAATCAAGTGAGAGATCAGAAAAAAAAAAATGACATTAGTGTGAACAGTCTTTTACTGAACTTTTTTGGGTAAAATATTCATTTTTCTTCCTTAGAGATCTGAAGATTCTTTTAATCAATACACACTTCATTTTTCTTTGTAAAGAATATAATACTCCAAGGAGTAGAGGGGCACAATGGGACAGACAAAACTCCAGCCTATGCTTACTTAAGATAAAGATGTATTTCTAGTTCATAGAGGGTGAGCTTTTTACCTCTGATGATATTTGTGTCTGCTTATTGACTCGCCTCAGAACGATTCATCTCCACTGTGTTAGCAAAGAGATGCCAGGACTGAAGCCATTCAGCTAATAATACGAAAACAAATGCAGAACTGTAACCTCTAGGGAAGCACAATTAGGATAACTGGTTATGGGTTGTTTGGGTTACTTTTTTCATTGGTTTTCCGTTGTTTGGGGGCTTGTTTATGAAGTGGTGTAGTAGGCAGCATTGCCAATCTTGGAAGTCTTTCAGGAAAAGGGGGTTTGGTGATCTGTGAAGGTCTAGAAATTATTTTTTAAATACCAGAGAGCGACTCCTTCAGCTTAAAAAACAGATTTTTGGGAAAGTATCTGTAAACATAGTTGAATAAACAGGGGAAAGTTTGAACGAGTTAATCTAGCAACTGATCATGACTGTTGACAAAGAAACAATTTTTAAAATCAAAATGTATTTTAGCAGCAGGGAAAAAGTTCCCTGATCTTGTAGCAGTAATATTCTGAAACAGCCCTACGATGAGAATTGTAGATTCTAAGCACACATCTCATTATACAATAAGGAGATTATTATGATGCCTGTGATAGTTACACAGGGCCTGGAAGAACTGGATAATTCAGTCATGAGTCCTGGTCTCTGTCACGTCAGCAAAGAGCTGCATAACTGGGTTACTGGAGATATACACTGATTTATCCCCAAATGGCCAGTAAAAGATCAGGTGGGGTTTTTTATTCCCTTCTCAAAAATGCAGGAAATGATACTGGCAAGTTTTCTTAAAGCTGGCTGCTGAGGGTTTTCCAAGAAATAATCCTAGTCAAAATCAGTGCTAACCAGACATGTGGATATTGAAGGGCTCCACTAATTAGGCTGTGACTCCTTCAGAACCAGCTGTTGTGAAAAGCCAGCTAGTAAATAAAGTGTTAGTTTTGGAGTAGTTGCTGTTAGTCCTTTTTTTGGCTTTATTTTTGATGAGGAGGGAGGGAATTTTTGTTTATTTGTTTTTACTTTATGGTCAGTGAGTTTGTGTAGAACTAGTAAGACTTCAAATCTTGAATAGTTTTGTCTGAATGACTTTGGATTGGTGTGATACAGTCACTTGGGAACAATTTTGTTTAACTGGATTGAACAAAATGCCCGCAACTCCTTTCATGCTCTATTCAAGATCCTTATTACTCTATTATATACTTTTACATTCATTTTATGTTAATACTCCTTCTTCCATCCTCCACTCATCTTCCTCCACTCATTTCTGGATGCTTTTTCAAGAGCTTCAGATATTCTGCTTGATGTTTCTCTTGCAGATTGGGGGTCTTAAAATCCATTTCTTTTATAGTTGCCATTTCCTCAGTTCAGTTGTATGCCTTCGTGGTAGTGACCATTTTAACTGAAATAAGCCAAATCTTAGCCTTAAAAACTCGAGGGATCTACAGACATGAAGATTATACTTACTCCATTTTTTAGTGAATGTCTCTATCAGCTCTTCTGACAGAAGCCTGCTAATTACTAACTTTTTGGTTGCTAGAAGGTTTGAGGATTGGTTTAGTTCCAGCTGTTGGTTGCAGTGTCTATGTACTTGGTGGTGGTTCATCACACTTTTTTTTAATCCTCCTTTAAAGTGTGAGTATTTCTCATTACCGAATGCATAAATTTGGACAGAAAATAGTAAGAACATGATCTTTTGCTTTCTCTACATATCTATAAAAATTTTGTGTTGTAGTCTTGTGTCTTCTTTTTGTTTGTAACGCTGGACAAAAAAAAATGGAATCACATAACTTACATAGGTTTGGAAAGTGATCTTTGCTTTCAAACATTAACCTTTCCATTGACCTTTTGTGCTCCAGTTTTTGCCTTTATACCAAAATAAGACATTCTTGAAATCTCTCACAACATATAGGAATATTCTTTGGGGGTTATTTTTTTAAAATCTTTTTCTTAAAGTTACACCTTTCCTAAGGCTTTTTCTGCACCAGTCTTCATTTAGCAAATGACATCAGACTAGACAGCTGGAAATCGAAATAATCTGACATTACTAAGATATGACACAACCTTGTTTAGCCTTGCTCCACAGAATCACAGAACCCTTTCGGTAGGAAAAGACCTTGAAGATCATTGAGTCCGACTGTAAACCTAACTCTGCCAAGTCCACCACTAAATCATGTCACCAAGTGCCACATCTACAGGTCTTTCCTGGGATGGTGACTCGAGCACTTGCCTGGGCAACCTGTTCCAGTGCTCGAGAGCCCTTTCAGTGAAGTAGATAGCTAGCCTAAACCTCCCCTAGAATTCCTCTTGTCCTGTTGCTTGTCACTTGGGAGAAGAGATCAACACCCCCCTCACTACAACCTCTTTTCAAGTAGTTGTAGAGGGCAATAAGGTCTGCACTGAACATCCTCCTCTCTACAATAAATGACCCCAGTGTGCTCAGCCGCTCCTCATAAGACTTGGGCTTCAGACCCTTCACCAGCTTTGTTGCCCTTCTTTGCACATGCTCCAGCACCTCAATGTCCTCTTTACAGTGAGGGGCCCAAAACTGAGCACAGGATTCCAGGTGTGGCCTCGCTAGTGCCAAGTACAGAAGGATGATTACTTCCCTGGTCCTGCTGGCCACACTGTTTCTGATACAAAAAAACTTATTTCTTGTTATTTGCCCTTCTGTTCTTCTCTCCTTGTAAGTGTGTATGGGCTATTTAAGGTGCATTCTTAGAGTGGGAAAACTCTTCTTTGCAGCTATTATGAGACTCGTATTTTTCTGGTGCTACATACACTATACATAGTACCAGTATCTAGCCATAATAAAAATCTACTGGAGTGAATATGAAAAATAACTTCTGAAAGAACAATTTCAACTTTTTTTTAACAGTGCATTTTGCTTTTATTCCACTTTACCCATTTATCAAAGAAGAAATTATTCTGGTGTCTGTACCACAGAAGTTCCCTAATGGAATTGCCTAGGGCTTTGTATAAGCAAGTGTACATCATTAAAAGACTTGCTAACAGAAATTCATGACCATAAGCATACACTATTGTACATTCTTTGAATAAATTCAGAGTTTTCAGTTATGTGGACTCTAAAATTGAATTGAAAGTGATAAAAAAAAGAGTCATAACACACAGTGCTTATATCTCATTAGGTCTAGCCAGGACGTTTTGAAAAAATATATACTACTTATGGAAAAAAAATACTTTGTGGCTATTCATGGAAATTTCTTATTCTGCTGCTAGTTGTGATCTGTTGATAATCTTGCTCCTTGTTCTTATCCCTAGACCTTAATATGTAATTACTTTATAAAACATTATATTTTGAAGACCAGTTAAACAAGTGTCAGTTTGCCTGACTTTTTCTGAGCTTACACCTATATATTGCCTTATATTCATCTTCAGATTCTCTCCAATCCCATAACTACCCTGTCCTTAAGCAAAAAAACTTGAAGTAGTCAACAAAAATTCTCTGTGAAACTTTCTCACACATCTTTCGAGTGATTTTATATAGTTTGCTTGTGAACATCCAATAGCCTAATCAGATGCCTTTGCAAAATCACCCCATTTGATTGGCCTCATATAGTACACTCCTGTTGCTCCTAACATAAAGAGAACATTTTCATTTGAAATCCACCCATAATCATAAAACGTCCGTGTCAGGCACTTTCTTTCGATGAGAAGCAGCTTCAGGTAATCCCCTTTCTAAAGCATACCCACTTTTGCACTTTGCTCTCTGCAGTCTCAATTTAGGGGCCAATGATACAATGCTTTTGAACAATATTCAAAAGAGCCTCTTTACTTTAGCGGTAGGTCTCATGGGTTGTCCCTATTCTACCGCTAAAAGTAGACTGATGTGCCATTAAAAGAAGTTGAATAATTTACATGCACTAATAATGTATCAGCCAGGCAGCCATCTTAGGGAGAACTCTGAAACAGGTGATGGTGTACGAGACAAAATACAGCTTTTTCAAGGGGGAAAAAGCCCCAGACCAAACATATACACAAAACTACCACCACCACAACAAAACCAAATAGAATAAAAAATTCCTAGAATTCCACACATCTTTAGAGGACAATGAGCTGCACGTTCCCAGTGCAGTCTGTTACCGATTAGATGGGTAGTCTCAAACTGGCTGTCCTCTCCGTGCACTTACAGCCGTACTCTTCCAAAAATAAAATGTGAATATGCACGTCTAATCAGAATATGTCTTTAAGAGTGTGGTATTTTTAAAACAATATTCCCTGTGATGACAGTTCACACCGTAAAATAAGTTTCAAGAAACAAATAGATACATTGATGTCCTGTGAGATGATTAATATTTTGTTTAAATATTGTATAATTGGCAACTTTCTGGTCTTATGTAATGAAATGGTCCATTGCTTCCTAGCATCAAAAGTAGTAGGAAAGTTTACATTTGAGATTATTTTGAAGGCCAGACTTGCATTGTGTTGGATCTTGATATCCAAATCTTTAATTTTGTTTGAATAAATTTTCACAAAAGGCATTACCCTATGAGAGTCTATTTCACACTCTACTTCTACACTTCATTGCTACGATATTAATTAATCAGATTCAGTTAAAACCTGACAGGGAAGAAATTAACAGGTTTATGCAGTTTCTTTATCAATTGTGCTACCTATTCCTGAGATAGTAAAGTTGAAGTTAAATGTAACTTGAAGAGTGCATCACATTGTAAATTTTAACCAAGGCCTCTAGCAGTTTATTTGTGACAAATTGTTCCTTTATTGAAATGATTCTTTTTTTAACCAAATGCTCCTCTGTTCTGTTAGCACTTGAAGATAAGTTTATAGAGCAGAAAAATGCTATGAGAGAAGTTAATTTCCTTTTACTTTTTTGTAAGCAATCTAAGTATGGGAAAATATTCTAGTATTTCAGCTTATTAACAGACGGATCTTTCTTATCCCTGCCAGTGCATACTGTACAGGTTTGTGGCTAAACGTCAAGGTGAACTGTAGTGCTCACAGAAAGCTCACAACACCTTACTGACATTTTGGCCCTCCTGAAGCAAGAGTCCTAACCTGGCACCAACTTTTGGGGAGCTGAGACATCACTGGAGGTCTCCTTATGAAGTTCATATAGGATTTCAAAGTGGCAGCAAAGTTAGAGAGACCGTATTTTGAAAATCAACTGATCCTTGGCATCTCTGTGCATTCACAGAAAGCCTACAGGAAAAAACATATGTGCGCAGCCTGCATGAGAGCTATCATATGGACTGTCCTTGGTGAGCTTGTGAGCTCTTGTGTCTACAGGCAGATGGCATATAACCAAAGGAAATGAGGTGCAGTTAATCTTATATTAAAAAATCCTTAAAAGGGAAGCAACTGCTACAATGGTTCCTGCTTTTTTTCTGGCTGGTCATGTTCTTCAGAGAGGAAAGGAAGCATTTCCAGAAATTTCTGAATCATGCAAGAGCTCAATTCAGAGGCAAGATGCTCTAGAGAGTTGCCGTATATCAGAGGGAGGAGAGTGGTCCCTTGCTTACTCTCCTGGCAGCTGCATTTGAACATTCTTCCAAAAAATCATGCCAGCACTGCTTGTTTAAGGTGAGAAATCATTATGTGCAAGATGAAGCATGCTTCTGTTAACTACTGTCAAAGAATTTCTGTCAAGAATCATCAAATTTCCATATTTTACAAATGCTCTTTCTCTTACCAGACTTAAGCAACTACTGGTATGAAGCCTTTGAGTATAAAGAACAGAATACTGATGTCCTTGACAGACTTTTACACCATTTACTTAGAGAATCCTGCTTTTGGCTTTTTGTGGCTAACTTTTGGATGAGATGTCAAATCTAACTTTGGGATGCTGATTAGTGGGCCCGACTATTAATAACCTAAACAACCAAAGATTTTGTCACTTTTCCTTCTGTGCCATCTGAGAGGGGTCATGAGGTGGAACATGAAGAGAGCAGGGAGGCTGCAAAACTGTAAAAGACTATGAAAAAACAGGAACCCTTGTTTAGAATATTGCCGCTTGTAATATGCAAAAAATCAGTGGAGTTCATCTGATCACTCCAGATGCTTGTGTACATGAAAATGAATCCATAAAGCCTCACAGTTTTTCAAAGAGGAAAACAGAAGAAACTGATAAAGCTAAACCTAAAAGTTGGTTGAAAAAAGATCAGCAAATAGTATCTCAATTCTTCAGCAGTTCGCATTGCTTCTAGTATTTTGGGATCACTGATATTCAGAGTAGACAGGTCTGTCTTGTGGCCCAATACTTGCCTACTGCATACAGACCACTCTGATTCCTTTCTTGCTATAGTTTGAAAGCCTTGCGTGTTTTTCTTTCACCCCCAAGCCTGCCTAGGTTAGCATGTTATACAGCATATGTCTTTTTGTCTTTATAGGTATATTTTCTAGCATATCTATACTTTTCATTAACTTCAGACAAAACTGTAGTATGCTGTCTTAATCAATGATTATTCAAAATATATCAAAAGTAAGGAAGCTTTGTTTATTGTACCAAAGGAACTGTCCCATATACTCTAAACTGAGAGATATGGATCTAAATATGGCCTTTTGGAATTTCTTTTAAAAGAAATTCGCCAGGATAGTTATTGCACAAGAGCACTTTAGAAAACTATAATCGATGGTATAGGAAAGAGTTTCAATTAATTATTTTGTATACTATCTGAACTATAAATTGCTAAAGATTATTAAACCTCCAAAGAATTGACAAAAAAGTGATTGTTAACAAATATTTAATATGCATCAGTCATTAAGACTTTAGGGGTTATTCATGGACATATTTGAGAATGTTCTTGAGAACACACCGAGGAAAATCAATGCAGCAGAGTTTAAAGAGAAAGCTGATATCACAGATACTTATTGATATAGTACAGATATAAGTGGAATGCACTTAGAAACAAATGGAACAGACTATACTTCAATGAAGGTAATGAATTTAAAGCTTTTACAGCAAGGCTCTAGTCTTATTTCAAAACTTTTATTTAGAGCAGGCAGCTGGTAATTAAGTAGGTTTAATATTTAATTGTAAATAAAGTCTTTTGTGTGTAGAAATTAAACACATTTTATCATATCCCCAATCGGTATACAAAGGATGTAGTATATATCACAGTATCACAGTATCACAGTATTACAAGGTTGGAAAGGACCTCTGAGATCATCAAGTCCAACCTATAACCCTACACTAACACCAACACTAACACCAACCCATCATCTAAACCATGGCACTCAGTGCCTCATCCAGTCTCCCCTTAAACACCTCCAGGGTCGGCGACTCCACCACCTCCCTGGGCAGCGCATTCGAGTGGCCGATCAGCCCTTTCAGTGAAGAAGTTTTTCCTCACATCAAGCCTAAACTTTCCCTGACGAAGCTTAAGTCCATGCCCTCTAGTTCTGCCACTGGTCACCTGAGAGAAGAGACCAATCCCTGCCCGACTACAACCTCCTTTTAGGTAGTTGTAGAGAGCAATGAGGTCTCCCCTGAGCCTCCTCTTCTCTAGACTAAACAGCCCCAACTCCCTCAGTCGCTCCTCATAGGACTTGTGCTCCAGCCCCCTCACCATCTTGGTTGACCTCCTCTGAACACATTCCAGTATCCTAACATCTTTCCCAAACTGGGGGGCCCAGAACTGGACACAATATTCAAGATGAGGCCTGACCAATGCCGAGTACAGGGGGACGATAACTTCTCTGGTCCTGCTTACTACACTATTCCTGATGCAGGCCAGAATGCCATTGGCCTTCTTGGCCACCTGGGCACACTGCTGGCTCATGTTGAGCTTCCTGTCAACCAGCACTTCCAGGTCCTTTTCTGCCTGACTACTCTCCAGCCACTCTGTCCCCAGTCTATAGCTCTGCATGGGATTGTTGTGTCCAAAATGAAGTACCCGACATTTGGACTTATTAAACATCATCCCATTAGAATCAGCCCAGCTCTCCAGTCTGTCCAGGTCCCTCTGTAGGGCCATCCTACCCTCTAACAGATCAACCCTTCCTCCCAGTTTGGTATCATCTGCAAATTTGCTGATGATGGACTCAATCCCCTCATCCAGATCATCAATAAAGATATTAAACAGGACGGGACCCAATACCGATCCCTGGGGGACACCACTGGTGACCGGCCGCCAACTGGATGAGACACCATTCACCACCACTCTCTGGGCTCGGCCATCCAGCCAATTCCTAACCCAGCACAGAGTGCTCCCGTCTAAGCCACGGGCTGCCAGCTTCCCTAGGAGTCTACTGTGGGAGACAGTGTCAAAGGCCTTGCTGAAGTCCAGGTATACCATATCCACAGCCTTCCTCTCATCCACCAGGCGAGTCACATGGTCATAAAAGAAGATCAGGTTGGTCGGGCAGGACCTACCCCTCCTAAACTCATGCTGGCCAGATATATATATTAAAGAATAAATATGTATTAATAATAATATATATTAATGAAAAAAGAACAGTAAAGATTTAAATTTCCTGGTAACAAATGTACTTGTAAGAAAAGCTGAGGCAAGTGGCATGATTTTAGCAAAACATACTGCCTTGTCTAGAAGGAAAATAGGAAAGTCATGAACAAAAAAAAATATGGAAAAAAATAAAAGCAAATAAAAAAGATCAGCACAAGAGAAAACTTTATCAAAAGTGGTAATTTCCCTCCAAAATGACTGTTTTCTTCAAGATTTAGTGATGTGGTTACTTCTCTAAGGGCTCTTCAATAATTTTATGTTTAATTTTTTTTCATGATAAACATTTCATAGTGCAAGAACTTGTACTGAGTAAGCAAGTGTTAAGAAGCTAATATTTAAAAGCACACTGCATTGTGTTTACTTTGCATATTGCATTGTATTAAGTTGATAAGATTTAATTATTTCAAATGAAAGCATTAATTTTATCAAAAGGTATTCTAAAAATTTACATTGAGCATCACTTTTTTATTATTTTTCTGGGCAGAATGAAAGAAAAAAATGGCTTTCTGTCAAGGAAATTATTCCATTAGACTTCAGATGAAATATTGCTGGCAATAGAAAGGCAAATCAAATGCAAGTCTGGGCCCCCCCTTTGTGCCTTTCTGCTGGTTAAATTATTCAGTTCAGGACATGGGAAACAGAAGTCAGGATTGGTTTAGTTTATCTAAATAATTAAACATCTTGGAGTCAGAAGTGTTACCTGGTATCCTATTGCCATCCCCCTTGAAAACTGTCCAAAGTTCCAAAAAGCCATTCTAATTATTATTGTTATCTGTTTCATGAGGTCAAATTTTGTACCAGAGAAATAGACACCTTTGTTCTCCAGTATATTATATGTGAGCAATAGAGATGAGGGAACTTTTTTCCAAAATTTTAATCCCACTTTACATCCATGATTAATGAGGTACCGAGGGCAAGAGCGAAAACACTGGACTACTGGTGAAAATATTCTCTGGACATTAGCAGAACTAAATTTACATTCTTTACATCAGCAAATGTTTGCATATGCAGAGAGGAGTCTCATCAGCTCCTAATTAAGCTAGTGCATAGTGGTCCTTCTCTGAAAGGGGGGAAATGGGATTCAACAGATTCACCTGCAGCCTACATTTCCCTTCTTGAGGAAATATGATTCAGCTCAAAAGTTGCTGAAAAAACACTTTAGCTATAGAATAGTATTCACAATAACTCAGTATCTATTTTTCCTTTTATCTACCATCACCTTTTATTTTTTTGGTGGTTTTGGGAAGGCTTTATTTCAAGCCCCATATCCGTTCGTTCCATGAAGAATGTGTTGATCATATTAATTATTTGGCAGTATATTTTTATTTTACCAGGGTTTTAAGCGTATGTTAATATAGATTTTTCTTGACATATACAAAATCACCACAAGGACATATACAGTGAATTGAAAATTTTCTTAATTACAGAAATAGTTTATAATATGTCATTCAAAATTATTGCAGCCCTGAGTTAACCAGGGAGTTAGCTAAATCACATACACCTAGTGGATCATCCCCAAAACCCGAAAGACGAAGCAGATTTGAGTGTCTTATACTAGAATATAATTTGTTTAGTTGGAGTTCAGTTCAGTGAAAGTTCAAATAAAAAGGAAAACTCAAATCTGAATTTATTATTCCTCAGATATTATATTTTAAAAATAAATATTTTTACATTGTATTATACAGAAGTCTATTAACCTGTCTACTGCAGCTGGGTTTGCAGTCTTGCCTAAGACTCAGCAGAAGCTTAGCAGGGTTTTAGAGTCTGAGGTCTGTGTTTTTGGCATCCAGTCGCAATAGCAATGATGTGATAAACTGCATATATCTGTAAAATGTAAGAACAGTTGGTGAGGTAATACTGACTCACCTGCAACTCCTTTTTCATAAAAATGTGCCTTTATAGGGTAATTCTGTCTTGTAAGGAGAGTTGTCACTTTGTCTTGTAGAAGTCTTTATTGAAGAAGTTCATCTTGTCCTGAAATTATTCAGAAAATGTATTTATTACAGTGCATGCTTTAGGTAATTTTAATTCTATAATCTTGTTTGTCCAGAAAAAAAACACTTCCTTTTCAATTTTTTAAAGGTTTCCGTGCATACTACACACTTTCTGACAAATCACTGTTATAACTGCCTGTGTTTATGCTTTGTCAGAAATATTGATCCACACTATTTCTGCTCCATCGTGGACCTCCCTGGGCTGCAGGGGCATAGCCTGCTTCACCATGGTCTTGACCATGGGCTGCAGAGGAATCTCTTCTCTGGCGCCTGGAGCACCTTCTCTCCCTCCTTCTTCACTGATCTCGGTGTCTGCAGAGTTGTTTCTCTCACATATTCTCACTCTTTTCTTCCAGCTGCTGTTGTGCAGCAGGTTTTTCCCGCCTTTCTTAAATACATATTATAAAAGTGCTACCACCATCACTGATTGGCTCAGCCTTGGCCAGCGGCATGGTCTCTCTTGGAGCCAGCTGGCACTGGCTCTGTTAGACATGGGGGAAACTTCTGGCACTGTCTCACAGAAGCCACACTGTTAGCTCCCTGCTGCCAAAACCTTGCCACGTAAACCAAATACAGCACTCCTGAATTGTTTTTCCAAATGCATTTTTGAATTTTTCAAGTACTATTTAAATATCGATCACTAACATTGTGCTTAGTTTATGTTTGTACCTGGTATAGTTTGTTGTTTGTATGAAATGAAATTGAAAATTTTGAAATTATATTATTTACATTGAGTTTTGGTATTGCAGCTGCCCTAGGAGTTTTTTTCTTGGATGCAGTTATAACTTCTTTGTATGTAGACAATACAGGAAAGCTCAAAATCAAGCCTTAATGTTTAAGTGTGAAAACCTTTGTAGAATTTTCATGCAGTAATATTTCTTTGCAATTTTTGAAAATTATTTATAAATCTGGTTCTGTAGAAGAGTTTTAAAGCCAAAAAATATATCATTTCAATGGAGAGACAGGTCATAGATGGGTGAGTGGTAAGTTGCATAGAAATCTTTGAAGAAAAGCAGGCAACTTTTGTGTTGGTTCAATTGCAAAGGTAGGAAAAGAAAAGGAAGTGCTATGTAATTGTCAGGAGGCAGGTATTTTCCTTAACGGAAAAAACCTGTAGCATACTCTATACTGCTCACATGCTAAGGGTCTTACATAGAAACAGACCAGCTACCTAAGATGTTAAATCTGACACAGCAAGGGACCTAGGTTGTATCGTTAAAAAGATCTGTGACTTGTAGCATAGAACTGTCTTTGAAACAAACTTAGTAAGGTTGAATAAGTTCAAGATACAAAAGTCTAGTCCAGCTACAGTAAGCAGGGTAATGCAACATGTCTCAGTGCTATCAAATTTTGTTTTGACTTCCCGTCGTACCTTCAGAGCATAGTAGTTTTGATGGTTTCCAAGAAGAATCCAGTATGTTACCTGCAATCAAGGGAGAGTGTGCAAGAAAATAATAAGCTCCCGGGTCTCTGCCATATATGTTTGAGTGGAATATTATTCTTTTCGGGGCAGAGACTTGCAGTTTCTTCTCAAAATTCTGTCAAGTGACTATCATAAAGTAGAAAATTAAAGTCTTCCTCTTGTGAGTATGCAGAATGCCTATTGATTACATATTGTCCTTGAATTACAGTAAGCAGTTGAACAGTGTCAGTATTTTACCATAGTCCTGTGCAATTTCACCAAAATAAAGGTGCCTATCCAGAAGCAACTGTTGGTAAGAAGCAAGCTCTTTTCTTCTTATCAAGTATGTTGCTTTATTTCACTGTTTAAAATCTCTTTTTTTTCTGGCATACTAACTGCTTTAACTACCAGATGACAACCATAAATGTATGATCATAAGTATATAAATACATTTTACAATGCCTTTGAATGTGTCCTGCAGTTTCAATGCCTTTCTATGTCTTGTTCTTTCATATATTTTCATTGCAAATTATGGATCTTATTACTCTGCAGAAAAAATATTTCTAGCTTAAAGCATAAACAAGACAAATAAGTTTTTTTTTAAGGAAAACCTTAACCATATTTTATATTCGAGTCGTACCACCTGGTCTACAGATATTTTAGTGGTAAGTATAAGAAGTTTAATACCTTGATCGGTGATCATTCATTCTTCAGTAAAGTATTTCATGTTGATTTCTGTGCTGGAATCTCTGCTACCATTGAAATTAGTATTGGCAGTTTGATTCAAATGGATGCACTCTTTTGATTATTTCGGAAGATGTAATGGGAGTATACAGGAGGTACAGGCAGATGCAGAATGAACCCAGCACCTTACAAAACAGAAAGCTTATGTAACTCAAAGACTTTCTTTTGTTGGTAAAACGTTGCACAGTTATTTAAAATTCACCAACTTGTAAACCAGTATTTCCTTTTTGATACTGTTCTGTGGCAAGTCTCCTTTCTATTTCTAGAATATGAAAGTGGTGTTTGAGAGTACTTTTTCTAATAGCTGTGTTTTGTTAACGTAGAGGTGAATGTGGATGACACCAAGCTAGGTGGGGGTGTTGATCTGCTTGCAGGAAGGCAGGCTCTGCAGAGAGATCTGGACAGGCTGGATCAGTGGGCTGAGACCAGCAGGATGAGGTTCAACAAGGCCAAGTGCAGAGTCCTCCATTTAGGTCACAACAGCCCCATGCAGTGTTACAGGCTTGGGGAAGAGTGGCTGGAGAGCTGCATGGAGGAAAAGGACCTTGGGGTGTTGTTTGACAGCAACTGAACATGAGCCAGGAGTGTGCCCAGGTGGCCAAGAAGGCAAATGGCATCTTGGCCTGTATGAGAAACAGTGTGACCAGCAGGACCAGGGAGGTGATTGTGCCCCTGTATTCAGCACTTGTGAGGCCACACCTCGAGTACTGTGTTCAGTTCTGGGCCCCTCACTACAAGAAAGACATTGAGGTGCTGGAGTGTGTGCAAAGAAGGGTGACGAGGCTGGTGAAGGGGCTGGAGAATAAGCCCGATGAAGAGAGACTGAGGGAGTTGGGGTTGTTTAGCTTAGAGAAGAGGAGGCTCAGGGAAGAGTTTATCACTGTTTACAACTACCTGAAAGGAGGTTGTGATGGGGTGGGTGCTGCTCTCTTCTCACAAGTGGCAAGCGACAGGATGAGAGGGAACGGCCACAGGTTGCGCCAGGGCAGGTTTAGACTGGACATTAGGAAGAATTTCTTGACTGAGAGAGTGGTCAGGGATTGGAACAGGTTGCCCAGTGAGGTGGTGGAGTCTCCATCCGTGGAGGTGTTTAAAAGACGGGTAGATGAGTTTCTTAGGGATATGGTTTAGTAGGGAGACAGACACAGTTGGACTCGATGATCTCAGAGGTCTCTTCCAACCTTATGATTCTATGATTCTATGAATTTCCTTCTGGGAAAAATGCTGCCTGAAATTAAAACATGTTTAGCAGAAGTGTCATCAAAATGTAGTAGCACATATTTTGATGTGTACTAGCCTCTCATAAAGCTAAGTTTCTGGGCTTGGCACCGGGTTTCAGCTCCATATATGTCTCTGAGGAAACAGCTGAATGCATTAAGTGTCTTATAGGACTGAAACCTTCCATTGCTTGCTGTATAAAATATATGATGACTCAGCAAAAAAAACTAGCAATGTTTCTGAGGCCATGTGTAGCGAGAATACCTGTCTGAGCTGTGATGTAAACAGACATAAATTAATGAATGTGGTTAATTCCAGGACAAGAGGCAAAAAGCACTCATTTTTTTATAAAAAAGAAAAGAATGTTGTTGCATGAAAGTAAATAGGAAGTACATACAATAGACAATGTGAATTGTATATTTCAGAATGCCTACTCTCTAGGCAAATCATAGCATTAAATGGTCTCAGCTTTCCTTTTAGCTAGTACCGAGTTAATAAAAAATATATTTATCTAGCTATGTGTTGGAAAACTGACAAAACAGAATGACCATTCTGAAAGGAAACAAGATAAAATTTTAAAGTAATCCAGGTAGGATGAAAGAGAAGTTTACCTGGCTTTATCTTACGCTGTGTTACCTCAGTAAGCAAAAACAGTGTCCAAACTGAAGCTTAAGAAATATGAATTGCTGTACATATTTCCTGTGCATTGAGCAAGAGTTCACCTGAGCAAAGGAACATAAATGTTTTCAAAAATGTTTTACAAAGCTCAAACTGCTTCTTCTTAAAAAGACTCAAATTGGCTTCAATTGCTTTAATTCCTGTCTTTACCATTCAGATGGTCTAGTTCATATAAAAAATCAACAGCACTTAGCCTTGATTCTAAGTAGTGTCTCCATAGAAAGTTAACCATAGAAATCCCACTGCGATTATAGAAAAGTTTTAGCAATAAAACTGTCTTTAAAATAACGTTACAGAGGACTCCAGACCATGAATCTGGTAAAGAGCAGCTTTGGGGTACAGGAGAGTATGATAACATGGTGCTGGTGCTGAATATCTCATATGGTTTGACCATAGCCTCATAATAAATGATTCGTAAAATCTATAAAACTGTCTAAAAATTAAATGAATGCAGTTGAAAAATTTACCTGCTTTGCAGAAGCAGAACACTTCTGCTCTGAGTCTAACTTGATTATTAGACAAGTCTGCATTTCATTCATATAAAAACACTAAAGATTCTTTTATCAGAGTCTACAATAACAGGCTTAGATGTAAAGCATATTGCTGCTGTTATTATGACTTCCAGTGGATTCTGACACACATTCATAATACGTTTTCTTTGATGCATCTACGGCATTTGGGAATCTGCCCTAGTGTATCACTTTGATTTTCATTTTTTAAAACTTTCCTCTAGCGATTTTCCTTTCCTCATATAGGGTAGATTTCTCTGCTTAAATCATCACTGGAATTGGAGAAAAAATTAGAATTTGCATTCTATAAAAGCTTCAATACTTTAATATTTTAGAGACTTTGTGGTCTCTAAAGAAGCAGGAAAACCATGGAAGTCTCAGTAGGAAAAGGGAGGGGAAACTTGTTTTAGAATTCATGTGAAATATAAGCTCAAGCAGTTGTGCTTTTTAAATTGTCACATTCTTACTTCCTTGGAGTGAGCTTATGTAAGGATTTTGAGCCTTCCAGGTGTCAGTTTTGATGCAGCTGAAACATGAATTGCAGTTCAGACATCCAGTGTAATCCCATGTATCTGAAGAACTAAACTGGGAGTGAGAACAATCTACTCTGAATCACAGAGTACCTTTTCTTTATAATAGCAAATGCTCTGCAGATGAAACTCAAAACTATTTTTTCCAGCTGTGCTCAACCTCCTAGAGCTGTTTTTGAAGACTGGGTTCTCAATCAGATGAATTAATTTTCTTTAAGCTATTGTATTTACCCCAAGAAGCATTTTTCCTTTTTTTTTTTTTAAGAAAATATATCTATGATTTGCCTCATGCAAACAAAAGGAATGGCTTGAAATTTCCTGTCCTCACTGCTGAAAGATGTAGCATGTCCTTGTCCTAACTAAGAGTGATTTTTCTTCTATTTGTAATTCCTGTTGTTCAAAGCAGGACAAACTGCTTCTTTACATTTTCTTCTTTCTCAATGAGACTATGTTATTTTTTCTAAAAATGTGTGTTAATTGTATGACCCTCATAGACTCTACGCAATTTGCATCTGCTTTTTAGTGTTGATAGGTGTATATGCCTAAAATATTTTATTCTTTCTCCAGTGCTTTTTTTAGTGTTTGACAGCTCACAAACAGTGTTGTAGTAAGTGCCTAGTGATATCTGACACTGCTTTTTTCACAATATATTTCTTAAATATAGTGTAGTCAGATTACCCTTGCCAAATATTTGGTAATTTGTTTATGTCTGTAAACATTTGCTGACTTCTATAATTTAAGAAAAATCTGTACTCATAGAAAGAGTTCTGGCAACCTTGAGCCATAGTTTATCAAACAATTACAAAGTTTGAAATCATTTTGTGGAGCCTTGTGCATAAATAGGGTGGCAATCCTGTTCAGGGAGTCCAAGCGGCTTGCACATAGTTCTGTTATAAAGTCCAGTACTAGCACTGTAGTGCCATCTACTGAAAAGTAGTGAGGACCCACTGGTACGTGAGCAGTGTTTTCCAAAAACCCCTCTTTACCTTGGATGACAAATTCTCATATCCCTCATATTTCTCTACCTGTCTACAGTTATCACTATAATTTTTTCTTATCTTTTCCTTATCTTTTCTTCTTATACTGAATCACATTAGGGTTCTCAATCATGGAACTATTTCTCCTGTAGTGTTGTTACTTGAGTGATTATTTATTTAGCAAATCCAGGAAAGTTAAGACACAGACTAAAAATGTTTCATATGAACAGCCAGGGAAGGTTTCTGTGTCTTCTTGTGTTCTGATATCTCACACATACATTCAGAAGGAAACAGATAATGTAGATCAGGTGGTTTCTCTTTTCAAAATCCCTGGTTTTGCTGTCTAGTAGCACCAGCATGGGTTTCTTGCTTGAGCTGGTTTGGTTGTGGGGTTTTTTTAGTCTATGCTATGTGACCTCAAAAGGTCACCATCCAGGTTTTTTGTACCCCTTGCACTTGGGTCTTGCTGCTCCTTTCTTTGCAACTGGCCTCAGCTACTTCTTCAAACAATATAGACACAGCCTGAAAGGAAAACACACAGTGCAACATCAAGAACGGTGGAGCAAATCTGCATATGGACATTGCCCTTCAGGTTTGCCATCCTCCCTTTCAATATCCTCTTTGTCAGTAAGATGACAGCCATTACCAGTGGACGGTGCATGGCACAACCCTAAAGGTGTCTCCAAGGTATGATATTTAGTGGATTCCCAAAACCTAAAGACAATGATAGCTTTGTTCCTACAGAAGCAGCTTTGTGTCTCATTTTCTTAGAGCTTCAAAAATTGTTATGCCAAAGGAATTCCTAGCATTATTCTGACTTGTCATGATGCCTGTCATGACATAGTTTTTGATAACTTGTTCTTAAGCAATAGCTAGAACGGTGCTTAAAGTGGACTTTATGTTGATAAATAATGCTGTTAATGGCTGCAAAGAAAAAGATTGGAGAGAAGTATGTGCTTATAGCAAAGTGCTGGATGATATATTTAAACACTAATGAAGGAATTTGACACTCTTAAAAAATATGAAAATGTGGTGCTTTTGCTGCTCATGATCTGACACTTCATCTCCATTTAGTCATAATGGTTCTGTCTCTATCAGTTCAAATTAATATATATGTAAGAAAGACAGCACTGCAAGTCACTCTTAAAGAGAAACACAAGGCTAGATGTTTCACTTTACTGGCAAAAGCATTTTTATGTCTCTTTGATAACAGAAATGAAACCAATAGGTTTTCAAGACTTTCACATCTGTAAACTTTTTTGATTAATACTGTCAAAGTAGAGGATAAACCATAGCAAGAACATTAATATAGAAAGCAATATAATATAAAAAGTATCCAAAAGGTCACTAGAAGTTACAAGTCTGATTGCCAAAAGCATGTATCCTAGAACCAGAAAACAATGTTCCATCTATTTTACTATAGCAATAATAATAATACTGCTTTGAAGTTAGAAATTCTCCTTCAGTATATGGACAAAGAACAAGCTCATTGATAAAATGTGCTAGTGTCTTCTAAGGGTCTGGATGAAGACTAGAGACAAAGTGGTGCAGAAAGTTACAAAGAACAGATGGTATCTATAGACATAGATCAATAATTGTAGTGGAGATGGGTCCATTTGGGGTACCTTCTATACTTACTGATTCCTAGTGGAAGGGCACATTCCATGTGAAATAGGGTCAGCCATTTTGTCAAAGGTGCCTTTATGGCTCAGTCTGACTGGAGTATCAAGTTCTGATTTCCTAGTAGTTTGCAGATTCCACATCTTGGTTTTAATCTGTTTTGGACTGGGAGAAATATATTTTGTTTCTATAAACATAATAAGCACATGTTTGTTACCAACTCTAGTCATGAAGGTGCTGGTTCCTGTGCTAAGCAAAGCATGTTCATGTCCTTCCCTTTCTCATTTGAGGGACAGGAGGCAATGAAGACAAAGCTGTGAGCCTTCCTCTCCCTTGTCCGTTGCTGAATTCATGTCAGGTCAAAAAGATTCCGGGTCACCTTTTTGTACTGTTATCTGCAGAACTCTTCTCACACTTTACTGGCGAAATTTATCAAAATGTATTTAGGAACCATTATAACGTCTCAAAACATTTTGCCAGAACCACCTGGCTAATTTTAATGGCTATGTCATCAATTGTCACTGTCATTTGTTTTGTTTTCGGAGCCTACTATTTTTTGTGGTGCTTGTTAAAATGGTTTGCCTGCTGCTCAGTTGGAATAATACGTTGTTTTACTGCTCAGGTATCCATAAAAATGGATCGCTGGAAAGAATTTGTGTCACATCAATAACCTCCATACCTATACTCCGAGAGTTTTTCTAACTCAGCCTTCTCAGGCAAAGTGTTAAGCCCAGCTTAGTAACTTTGTCACTGGCAACTTAATAAACAACTAAGAAAAAGAACAGTCTAAAAATCTGAACATGATATGCTACATATACTATTCATTTGGAATCGATTAAGATATCAATTTAATCTAATTAAATTACCATCCAGTTAATAAATGAAAAAATGTTTCCATCGGGGAAGAGACTGTCCATTTTAACTTCAGACACTAATATTAGTGTGACCAACTAAGTTTACAAAATGCTCTCCTACCACTCAAAATCCATAGATTTAACAACGAAACAGCTTAGATGAGAGTGGTAGAACTTGATGGGTCAAAATGCATATTTGTATAAAGATGTCACTTGATCGGTTTTGGTAAAATAAGTTTAGAAACTTTCCTAGCTAACTAATGATCTTTGATCCTCGCTTACTTTATATGCAGATCCACATACTTTGCACAATAAACTCACTGAGTCAGTTTTCTGAGCATTCAGTTAGTGAAGAAATTTTTATGATGACATTTTCGTAATGAGAAAGTGCTTGCTCATAACTGAGAAATGATCTGCTTTCCAGAAGCAAGACATCTACAGAGTTTTCTTTCTGTGTTTTTTCAGTGCCATACTTACATGGCTTTGCTTTTCAGGCACATTATGCTTTTGACTTTAAAATTTATATTGTGCTACACAATCAGTAAGGGACCTCTGGATCCTGAAGTAAGCATGGATGATTCAAAATAAAAGGAAACAAGGGTTGTTCTGTTCAGTTTTTAGTTTCAAGTTTAAAATTTTTATTTGCTGTGACCGGTGAGCTACTTATATCAGTTCCATTTCATTTTCTTCTCCTTTTAGTGAGCCATTTCTGATGTCTGCAAGAATGGATATGTATTTATTGTGAATGGGGCTGAAACTGTTCAAAGGAAAATTGCTGTCTTGAGTGTGAACCCTAAGTGGTCCAAGAATGCAAACCCTAAGTGGTCCAAGAATGCCACGCTCACTGTTTGTCCCTGCTTGTTTTCAAGTGACACAAACAATATCTTTGGCCTGATTTTCCTGGTGACTCTGAAAAGGCCAAAGAAGAATCCTAAAGAAAAAGAAGAGCAAGGCAAGAAATGTCTTAACATGTGGGTTCCACTTTGGCCCTGGGGTAATAATCAGCGGTGGATTCAAAGCTTTCAGATGTAGAGCAGCATAGCTGAAACCTTTTGCCAAGAGCCAATACCTTGACTTTGCTACTCTTGATGAAATTTCAGGAGGTTGGCTGTATCCATGTTCAGGAAAGTTGCTATCACCCTGGTGAGGAAACCTTGGCACTGTTGGACTGTATGAGTCAATATCTAGCAAGTTCGGGGTGGCCTGCGAGTAAGAAAATGCCAATTGTTATGCAGGTTTTGAGAAAGCACCAAGCATTCTGGAATTGTGATCACTGCCACGGGAAATTGTTGGCTTACCTGTGCTCAGGAGCACACCACAGAGGTGTTCATGGCTAACACAGAACGGAGAAATGGTGTGGGGTCAAGGAACCTAAGATGGCGAGATCTCCTCCAGGCTCTCCCATAAAATGAACTTGATTCTATGGTCATGGGCACCCAGGCAGGCAGCAGGATCTGTAGCGTGCTTGTATCAAAAAGTCTGTTCACGACAACCACAGCAGGAGCACATTTCCAGACTATGGCTGTTGTCCCAGATTGTCAGTTCAGTGATTTTCCTTTTCTTGAATTTTGTTGATAATTTATCCTCTTGTTGCCTGGTGTTGTCACCCGGTTACTTGATCATTTATCCTCTTTTTGTGTGGTATTGAAACCAGATTATCTGTTGACAGAGAAGTCTTAGACCTTCCTTTAACACCTGGTATGAACTTTGCTGTTTCTTTGGAGCCACAGACTGCAGCAAGCTGTATCTTTTAGGAGACCAAAGAGACTGATATTGACATTAGGAAATTATTAGGAAAAGTGAGGTCAATAGAAACAATAGGATGTTAATAGATAAATTGTCTGGATGGCAAGAAGATAGAATAGGCACGTAAAACATGCCCCTTACGAAGGCCTTGAAGAGATATAGAAAATTATATGACATAACTGGTGCCATTTGGCTGGTTATACTTGCATAAAGCACTGCCACCTGTTTATTGTGGCAGTGGAAGGTTTAAAGACCGCCTGTTAGGAGATACACTGTGTATTATTTCCTGGAGGACTTCATGCTGATACAGCCCACTCATCAGACCTGTGTCCCCACTTGGGGCTGGCATGGATTTGGAAAACACATATAAAGATGTTTTCCAAAAAGATTCTAATTCATACTCACTGGGACTGGTTCATGAGCCAAACTGATGAGGGAACTAACTTGGAGATCTGCTATAGAAACTCACTACCAGGTCTAAATGCTAATACTGTCACGGTTTATGTCTCAAAATAAGGAAATTTTTGCTGTCTTTTGTGTTTGGATACTGACTTCAGAGAAGAAGAGAATGTTTGATTTGGGTTTTGTTTGTAAAGCAAGCTTTGAGTATTACAAATTTTTAGAAAAATCAGCAATTAGGTTTTCTATTTAACGATCAGATAATGTTTTATAGCCATTCTCTATACTGATAGATGCTGGAAATCGCTGGGTTTAATGCAAGCTAAAATAAAATGTGACAATGGTCGGATTTCAAATGAATTGATGAAGGTACTCTTCTGTTCACATCATGAGACCCCAAAGGCAGTCTCTGCTGAAATTACTGACAGCATAAAAGGAAAGTTATTTTCTTGTTTGTGATCACAAAGATACAATATTGTTATTCATCCATTGGTAATATACTGAAATCGCATTACTTAATGTTTATATTTTGCTTTTCATCTTGTGACAGTTCAGAACTCATTATTTTAAATAACCAAGGTTAAAATGAGATACTGTAATTTTAAAGAAAAAGGAAACACTGACTGAGCAGAGTAGTCAGAACCCAGCTCTCATTTAGGCACTGGGATACACTTTCGCACCTCCTGCATTTGTTTTTTTTTAAATCATGCTGATTTAACACAAACATCTAATGGCTGTAATCTCCACAACCAAACTTACCAGTCATTCTCTACCATAATAATGTGCTGAGTTTTTAAAAAGTTTGATGATGAGTACGATCTAATTTAAGCAACAAAGAAAATTCAGATAACTGTTATAACTGCAGAGTCCTGCTACCTTGCAGGCTAATTCCAAGTACTCTATATTGTCCTGATGCAGTAACCTAGACACAAGAACTCTGGTGCTAACAGACTTGAAATGTTGGGAGTTTCAATATAGAGAATGCAAGAGAGTAATGGCATAGAGCTTTCCATGTAGCCTGACACTTATATTTTGCTACTTTATAGGATCTCCGGCAATTTCTTTCTTTTAAATTCTCTCAAAGGAATCATCTAATAAGGAGCAGCTTTACAAGGGCGAACTGAAGGAAGGTATTAAACTACAGTAAATGGGCAGTTTTATGTTTCTTATGTAATGATACACATTTCTCTGTTTAAAAGCCTCAGACTTAGAGCTGGCCTTTATTCATGATAAGGATTGGAAAAGAAAGTCTATGAAAATTGCTGACTTGTAGCTCAGATATCTTGAATGTACATATTTGGATGCTGTAATAAAAAGGCTGATTCAGCTCATGCTGATGCATCTAAGCTAACTTTCTGCTAACTGATACGAGTACTGAAGTTAAACCAGAACAAAGGCTTTTTACTTAAGTATTTGGTCAGGCTTAGTTTTGCAGCTTGTGCTCTACTTTCATTTCGATGATTACATGACTAGTAATTCCTGAGATAGCAAACAAGAATTTTGTATTGTACTTATGCCTTGCCATCAGGCTTTTGGCTGTGGTGACAATATACACCTAAACTGATTAATGATGGAGTAAACTTATACTTCTGACAACAATTACCTGACTCAGAATATTGGCCCTATATTGCTTCCTCCTCTACAATCCATCAGCAAACATTCCTTCCTTGCCAAAATCCACCCTGGATAAATTTCTGGGGCTGTAATGAGTGCTGCAGCCTTAGGGGCTGCTCTTTGTTCCAAGATATTTTGTCTTGCAGAGCTTTTTCCATCATGTCAGGATGATATCTTGCTTTATCCAGAGAGGTGATGACAAACAGTCAGTGACCTCTGAAAGAAGATACAGTGAGATGTATTGCGCATACTTAGCATGTCCCCAGAAATAATTGTGGACCACTGATGCTACTTGGAGCAAGTGGATTGCTTGGATCACACAGCATGCCCGCGTTGGAAAACCGAACCACCCTGGCATCCATCACGAGCTGACCTGAAGGTGAGAACTTTGGTCTAGCAGATGAAAAGGAAGAAGAGCAGGTCACACATGTAGAGGAAGCTCCACCATACAATCAACTGCCAAAAGAGGAAATACACTACAACCTTTTCACTGATGGTTCCGTCATATTGTAGCCATTCCTTATAGGAGAGATACTTCAGTCCCTTGATCATCTTAGTGGCCTTTCAGTGAACTCTCTCTAGTATGATCATGTCTTTCTTGTAGTGGGGACACCAGAACTGAGTAGAGGACTCCAAGGTGTGGCCTCACTAGTGCTGTGCAGAAGGGACTCCTTCGACCTGCTGGCAACACTACGCCTAATGCAGACCAGGATGCAGTTGGCCATTATTGGTGTATTGGCACATTGCTGTCTGATGTTCAGCTTGATGCTCACCAGGGCCCCTAGGACATTTTCTGCCAAGCTGCTTTCCAGGTGGTTGAGCCTTTGACTGTGCTGCTGGCTGGGGTTATTTATCCCCAGTGCAGGTCTTTTCTGAACTTCATAAGGTTCCTGTTAGCTCATTTCTCCAGCTTGTTGAGGTCCCACACAGCCATTTGGTGTATGAATCTCTCCTCCCATTTTTTGTCTATAAATTTGGTGCGAGTGCGCTTGATTCCATCATCCAAATCATTCATGGAGTTGTTAAATAGTATTTATTGGTCACAGCATTTACCAAGCTAGACTTTAAACTACCCCTTTCCTCCTTCTATGGTAACTTCAAGCTTCTACTTCAAAGTGGTGGACACTACAAAGATTTTTGGATACATAATTGTCCATGGACAAGTTTTGTTGAGAAATTTTAGGTCAACCTTCAGAAAAGTCTTTCTATCATGTTTGGCTTCTGAGACCACTTCGTTTTTTGAAGGTGCTGATCTCTTTGTCATATTTTTAACATTATTTACAGCAGCTTTATCTCCCTAAAATTACTAAAAATCCTACATAAGATTATAGTTATGACCATTAATCATTTTCTTCTCAACTTTTCTGAAGACATTTTTTGACCTCACCATACTTTTTGCCTATTTATTTTCCTTCTGTTTTGTTTCAAAGTTTTTGTGTAGATTGTTGCTACCTGAAAAGTGATTCTCTTTATGAGGAGCAATCAGTTTCACCAGTGAGACACAATTCAGATCACACAAAAAAAGAGAACCTTTATGCTCTGTATACCAATTTGGGAAAGGACATGTCAGTGGGCAACAAAAAGCACATGTGTTAGGCAAAAATAAATGCACTCGATTGTGTAGTATCTGGTAGTACTGTGCTACGTATCTGATGTTTGTAAACATACTTTGACTAAACTGGACATGTTGATTCAGCACTCCATGGAAAAAGTACATGAATGGAAATGAATTTCTGATCATTGAAGGAAGATGTCCAATGTACTCTCTACTTGCTCTGATAAGAAGGAGGACTGAAGGAAACAAATTGAAGTATTTTGCTAGCTGAGCTTTTCAGGCACAACACTTCAGTGACTATCTGCTGCAGCATAAACTTCTTAAAGCAGTTGAGTTCTGCTTATCAGGAGACACTACTAACAAGTGAGAAAACAAATTGCTTTTAGCTACAAGCACAAAAAATATCTAGATGCTTAAACAATCAGTGAGCCATGTGCAGTGCCTAAGTCTTGGACCCTTGCTAGGCCCTACTTGTTGATCCCATGATGTATGGGATCTATTTAATGCTTAGTATAACAAGCTTTCCTCTGTCACTGGAACTGCCCTTCTCTAACATGTACAAGATGCATGAGGTGTAATGGTGATCTGGATTACATGTCATTTTCACGATAATAGCATAAATAAACTCAGAACTTGGGTATGATTTCATATCTGTTTATTCTAGTGCAACCAATGGTGTGCCTGGTTTTTGATGAGTTTTAATATCCCATTTTTGGAGTATACTCATGCCTCTTCACAGTATCACAGTATCACAGTATCACAAGGTTGGAAAGGACCTCTGAGATCATCAAGTCCAACCTATAACCTAACACTAACACCAACACTAACACCAACCATCATCTAAACCATGGCACTCAGTGCCTCATCCAGTCTCCCTTTAAACACCTCCAGGGTCGGTGACTCTACCACTTCCCTGGGCAGCCCATTCCAATGGCCAATCACCCTTTCAGTGAAGAATTTTTTCCTCATATCAAGTCTAAACTTTCCCTGACGAAGCTTAAGTCCATGCCCTCTGGTTCTGCCACTGGTCACCTGAGAGAAGAGACCAATCCCTGCCCGACTACAACCTCCTTTTAGGTAGTTGTAGAGAGCAATGAGGTCTCCCCTGAGCCTCCTCTTCTCTAGACTAAACAGCCCCAACTCCCTCAGTCGCCCCTCATAGGGCTTGTGCTCCAGCCCCCTTCACCATCTTCGTTGCCCTCCTCTGAACACATTCCAGTATCCTAACATCTTTCCCAAACTGGGGGGCCCAGAACTGGACACAGTATTCAAGATGAGGTCTGACAAGTGCTGAGTACAGGGGGACGATAACTTCTCTGGTCCTGCTTACTACACTATTCCTGATGCAGGCCAGGATGCCATTGGCCTTCTTGGCCACCTGGGCACACTGCTGGCTCATGTTGAGCTTCCTGTCAACCAGCATTTCCAGGTCCTTTTCTGCCTGACTACTCTCCAGCCATTCTGTCCCCAGTCTGTAGCTCTGCATGGGATTGTTGTGTCCAAAATGAAGTACCCGACATTTGGACTTATTAAACATCATCCCATTAGAATCAGCCCAGCTCTCCAATCTGTCCAGGTCCCTCTGTAGGGCCATCCTACCCTCTAACATATCAACCCTTCCACCCAGTTTGGTATCATCTGCAAATTTGCTGATGATGGACTCAATCCCCTCATCCAGATCATCAATAAAGATATTAAACAGGACGGGACCCAACACCGATCCCTGAGGGACACCACTGGTCACCGGCCGCTAACTGGATGAAACACCATTCACCACCACTCTCTGGGCTCGGCCATCCAGCCAATTTCTAACCCAGCACAGAGTGCTCCCGTCTAAGCCACGGGCTGCCAGCTTCCCTAGGAGTCTACTGTGGGAGACAGTGTCAAAGGCCTTGCTGAAGTCCAGGTATACCACATCCACAGCCTGCCTCTCATCCACCAGGCAAGTCACATGGTCGTAAAAGGAGATCAGGTTGGTCAGGCAGGACCTACCCCTCCTAAATCCGTGCTGGCTGGGCCTGATTTCTTGAACGTTTTGCAGGTGGCGCATGATTTCACCCAGGATTATCTGCTCCATGATTTTACCTGGGACCGAAGTCAGGCTGACAGGTCTGTAATTACCTGGATCATCCTTACGGCCCTTCTTATGGATGGGCGTCACATTGGCCAACTTCCAGTCTTCCGGGACCTCTCCAGTGAGCCAGGACTGCTGAAAGATGATGGAGAGCGGCTTAGCAAGCTCATCCGCCAGCTCTCTCATCACCCTAGGATGGATCCCATCTGGCCCCATAGACTTATGAGGGTTCAAGCGGCTCAGCAGGTCTTTAACTTCCTCCTCATGGATTGCAGGAGGGCCATATTTCACCCTGCCCCCATCAACCACTTCAGAGGGCCAACTGTCAAGCGAGCTGACATCCTTGCTGTTAAAAACTGAGGCAAAGAAGGCATTAAGTACCTCAGCCTTCTCTGCATCTCTGGTTACTGTATTTCCCTCCACATCCAACAAGGAGTGGAGGTCACTGCCACCCTTCTTTCTGCGATTGATGTATTTATAAAAACTCTTCTTATTGTCCTTAACAGAAATGGCCAATTTGTGCTCCAGCTGGGCTTTTGCTTCCCTGATTTTCCTCCTACACGACTTAACAACATCCTTGAACATGACGTGGCTTACATCCCCTTCTTTCCAACGATGATACATCCTCTTTTTCTTACTTAGTTCCTTCAGAAGTTCCCTACTCATCCAGGCCGGCCGTCTGCCCCTACGACTCTTCTTACAACACACAGGGACAGCCCACTCCTGCGCCTGCAAAATTTCATTCTTGAAGTGTATCCAAGCTTCCTGGCCCCCCTTGCCACTAAGAGCTATTTCCCAGGGTACTTTCCTGACCATTTCCTTAAATAATCCAAAATCTCTCCGCCGAAAGTCCAGCATCGATGTTCTGTTCCTGGCTTTTCTTATTACATTGTTCAGAGAGAACTCAATTATCTCATGATCACTACACCCCAGACAGCCTCCGACAGTAACATCACCCACCAGCCCTTCTTTGTTTGTAAACAGCAGGTCAAGCAGAGCCTCACCCCTGGTGGGCTCACTCACCAGCTGTGACAAAAAGCAGTCCTCAATACACTCTAAGAACCTCCTGGACTGCCTCCTCTCAGCAGTGTTAAGTTTCCAGCAGATATCCGGAAGGTTAAAGTCTCCTAAAAGAACAAGGGCAGCCGATCTAGAGGCAGCCTCCAGCTGTTTAAACAACAGATCCAAATCCTCCTCCTGGTCGGGCGGTCTGTAACACACTCCAACCAGGAGGTCAGACCTGACTGCCCCTCTGACTCTTACCCATAGGCACTCAACCTGGTCATCACCGATCTCGACTTCAACAGCATCCAGGGTTTCCCTAGTGTAGAGGGCCACCCCTCCACCCCTCTTCTCACGCCTGTCTCTCCTGAAGAGCCTGTAGCCTTCCATGGCAGCACTCCAGTTATGACAGTCGTTCCACCATGTTTCCGTGATGGCAACTATATCATAGCTCTCCCGCTGGACCAGGACTTCTAGCTCCTCCTGTTTGTTTCCCATACTGCGTGCATTTGTGTACATGCACTTCAGTTGGGTTACTGACAACCCCCTTTGGGATGGCTCATCCTCCACGGGGGCATCTTTGGTGAGCCTAGTAACTCCCTCCTCCCCCATCATGCCTAGTTTAAAGCCCTCTCAACAAGCCCTGCCAGCTCCTGAGCTAGAATCCTCTTACCCTTCGGAGTTAGACGAGACCCATCTGGGTCAAGCAGGTCAGGTGCTGTAAAGGTTTCCCCATGATCAAAGAACCCAAAATTCCTCTGCCGGCACAAGCCCCTAAGCCATTTATTAACTGCATATATTCTCTTATTCCTGTCTATATCCATCCCTGCCACCGGGGGAACTGAGCAGAACACCACCTGTGCTCCTACCCTATCTATCGACCGTCCCAGCTCCTGGAGTTCCTTTTTAACTACCCTTGACCCTCTTTTCGCTGGTTGATCACTACCAGCCTGTACCACCAGAAGTGGGTAATAATCAGAGGGTTTAATTAGGTCCGGCAGTCTCTTGGTGATGTCGTGTACCCGGGCTTGGGGAAGGCAGCAGACTTCCCTATGAGTTGGGTCCATCCTACAAATAGGGCCCTCCGTCCCTTTCAGAAGGGAGTCTCCCACTACAATGACCCTCCTTTTCTTTTTCTTACTTGAGGTCCTGACCCGTCTGATGGGCAATGTGAGGTCAGCCTCTTCAGGTGAGCTCTCTGTCAGACTATCCTCCACCTGAACATCAAATTCCAACTCCCCAAACCTTCCTCATGACATATCCTCTCCTAGCACAGCATGTGAGCAGATTTCTGTCTGACCAAGTTGCAGAGCTCTGTTAAAATAACACATCAAAAATAGTGTGTTAGTAATGTTTATACCTGCACTGGGTATAAACATTAAATATGTACAAGGATCATACTAGATGAAAACTGGCTGTACCCCAGCCATTTGTCTAACTTAAGATCTGTAGTGTAAGAGAGCTGAGCTAATAGGAATACATGACGAAAGCATGGGATAAGTGAGGGCCAGTTAGAAAATCTGTGTGGATGGGCGGGACTGAATGTTTGATAACAGGCTGAATGTCTGGAACAACAAACAGTTGTCATATATAAGGGGACTGGTAAAAAAGCAAGGTGCAATTGAAATAGATTGAGAGACTTGAGAAGTATCTGAGAGTGGCTGTGGGAGACAGATTTGTAGCTCTAAACAATCTATGGCTGTTAGCAAAGCAATCAGATTACAAGATAACATTTTTTAATAGAACATCATTCAAAACAGGTGGAAACTATTTTGGTGCTGTCAGTGCAACCTTGTGTTCCCACTCCCTACCTTTGTGTTTCTGCTTTGTTAATTGTCTAGACTAGTCTGAGCTCTGAATCACTGTATTTCTGGATCAAGTGCCTGCAACAGCTAGATACTGATTTAGATGGTAGTCTATGAGTTAGTGCAATATAAATTATTAATAATGCAATTATTGCATAACTAAATTAATATACTTTAGACACTATGCTTCCTGTCTATAAGTCTTTCAAGTAACAGTATGTCCAGCTTCCTGAGAAACAAAGCAGGGAGTCAAGGTCACTGTAGCGCAAGAAAATCGGTCAGCAAAACTGGTTCCCAGCACTATTATGTGACTGGCAAGTGACACACATGCTTTTCAGAAGGTACTGCTTCCTGTGTGTTCATTCCATCCTTGACGAGGCTACTATAATTTTTATGCAGTCTTAAAAAGAGCAAAAATATAGTCTTTTTTCCCTACTCTTCTCCTGTATTGATTCTTAAATAATTCATTACTTTTAGGTGGGAAATAATACCTCTGGGACCTGTTGTCATAGACTGTCTTCTACTTTCACTACTGTATTACAGCTGATGATGTTGGCTAGAGTGTTATATATTTTTTTTGTATTTTTCAATTATTATTTGAAATGAAAAAGGTTCCAGGTTTTTTAAATCATCTGAGAAAATTAATGCTATGAGGTATACAGTTACAGGAAAATGGAACAGCTCTTAGGAGTTGTTTTTTTTCTGCCAGGATCTCTCACATTTTGTCCATCAGTTTCTGAACTTTCAGAAAACTATTGTAGATAATACAGGTATTATAATTAAACAGCTTATTTTTCTCACCTCAAATTCGAAATGCTGTTTGCAAACTGTTATGTCTGTTTAGTTCTTGTTATTGCAGAGACCAGGTGAGGAACGTACTGAATACTTTCAACTGCTAGGTTTTACTAGATGCTTTCTTAAACTGTTATTTATGATGCATGTATGTTTTCCTGTCATCTGTGTAAAAAAAAAGGAATCTACAAATGGCAAGTACAAAGGATGAAAGGTGAAACATTCTCAGCTCTGCTAAGCACACTGACAGGGAATAAGAGTTGAGTATATGCAAAATTCTCATATACAGTTTTCAATGCTATTTTTTTTTAAAAAAATAATTTATTAGCCAAAGAAGAAAGTACTGTTTTATATACAATGAGAAGGACAGAATTATCCAATGCTGTGCCTGTCATCTTCAGAATGCTAGTAATTACTGAGGCAGGAATTACTCGTAATTTTGAACTATAGAAATGGGAAATCATGAATTTACTCAATATGAGTGCCAGTGTTTCAATAGAAACTAAGGGTAGACTTTCCCCAATTAGCAAATTGAAGAAATGAAAGATATTTCAAATGAACAATTTCCTGATTTTTCCACGAGAAAGGAGCAAACAGGTTAAAAAAGGCATAGAAGAGAAGACGGGGGATGTATTTGTGCTGCACAACTTGTCTTCAGTTAGTGAAATCTCATAAAAACAACTACAGCTTAAATCTTGATGATGTTTTCCCTATCTGCCTTTTAAATAATGGCTCCTGTCATTTGAGGTTTTTTTCAGAAAATGATTAGTCTTGATAGAGATTCCAGTCTCTGTACCAAAATGGTACGGTAAAAACTGTGTGAGGGAAATCTTTCCTTGGTTTCTAGGTCCTTGTACTTTTATACACTTTTGGCTGATATAAGCCACTTAGTTTCCACTTTCTTCAAGTTATGACATTATAGGAGATCACTTTGTTGGTGGTGAAGTAAGGGAGGTTATTTGTAAGGCTGAAAGTGCTTGCAGACCTGGCAGTGTTTGACAGCTATCATATCAGGAATGATTTGCAAAAATGGCAGTGATACAATACTATTGGAAAGCAAACTTCCTGTAAATAAAAGGTCTGGAAGCAGATGGTAAAATTGTCAATTAATAGGCAAGAAAATCCAGTAGCAGAAAGCTATTGGATATTTTGGTGGTGGTGGTGGTCATTTTTTTAATATATTCTGTAAAGAAATCCTGAGTGTTATTTCAATAGCATCAGTACTGGGTCCTCTTTCTCTTTGCCAAAAGAAATTCCAAGGCAAAACTTTTATTTGAATATAGTCTGCTAAACCACTATCATCTTACATCAAATATGTCCTCCTGATATATTTTGATAAGTTCAAGGAATTATTTGAGGTTGGAGAAAGAGTTTACAGTGATTGATACTTATTATTTGTAAAAATGAACATTTATATTGTAGTTCTTGCTTTGTATTTATCTCAGGATAAAAAGTTGGTCATGATAAAGAGAAGATGTCCAGGCTACTCTTTACAGAGATACGTGTGGGGTGGGACTTAAAGAAATGATAGAAACAACCCCATTCAGTATTTGTGTTTGTTATTGTGGCCATTAAACCCTATGTTTCAAGCTAACAGTGACCTAGGAATTACAGAGCAGTCCAGACTGCTGGAAATAAAAAGATTTTTGCCTTTGCTAAGGATGAACAAAAGTGTCTTAAGTGATTCCTAGTAATTAGCTTTTACTTTTGCAGTTAAAAGAGCATGCAGAGTCTTTTATATTCTTTTGATCAGGAATCCACTACAAAGCATAAACTGATAATGAAGATGAATCCTCTAGTTCAGTCTAAAGCATGTCCCAAACACTCTGCTGCTGAAGCTCCTCGTGAAACTTCTGGATGCAGTTCTGACAGACCAGTATTGACCAAGTCTGGAGCTGAGGGCAAGATGCCTGGGAATCTGCCTGGGAAAAGCAGCTAAACAGCTGTAGAAACTGGTTGCTTTGAGGTACCAGGCCAAGTAGGAAGATGAGCTGGTGCTGAGCTGAGCTGAGCTGAGCTGAAAGGAAGGTGGTAGTTTAGCTTCCTGGATAAGAGATGGCAGCAGTGGGAGCAAAGCCACAAGGGGTTTGTTTTCATCATCTCATTTCGCCAAGAGGAACAAAGTTGCCTCAAGCACAGCAGATAGCATTCTAATTGTATCAAGACTATAAATAGACTGGAACTGAGGAGAATATTATAAATTTTGAGTGATGGATATATTCTAATAACCAAAGCATGCTAATAATTCAACACAAGATAATACAGATGGTGATGCCACAATTTCTGTTTACTAAATGTCTTCAAACTCCTTTAAAGTTACCCTGTCTTATTAGAGTCTTATTTCTCCAATTAATGAGTTATACAAGTTCAAGAGTAAGACAACTTTACAAGTCCATCTCCTTTTTATTGCAGTATAGGTACTTCATGGTGTAGTGTATTTTCTGGGTTGCATCAATCCCCATAGCTATCTTTGACCACATATCCTTTACAGGTCAAGGACTATTTGTCCATGGAAATTCTGCCTAAAAAAGGGTGACAGTTACCTCTTGAATTAGAATTTTTTTTTGTAATTCATCATCTTTGTTATTGCAGTACTCCTCTGCTGCAGTGTGATAGAAACCCTCAAGCATCTAGCACTGCCCTGTGTCAGCCTCCCCAGTCATATTAGGCAGACGTGAATATTCTGAATGCAACTGCACCATCTTAGAAGGGTTGAAGAAAAAAATGAGTAGATTGCCTGCTATCCTCTGCACTTCAAAAGCATCATTTGTTGTTCTCCTAAAAAAATGTTAACTGTGTGTTGCCAAAATAGTGTCTATTGTGTTCACTTAGTAGGAGAGTATAATTCAGGAATAAGAGCAGCAGAGTTATAATAATCCATGTTAATTGTTGTTCTTATAAACTTATTTAATTTTCATTTGACTGCTTCTCTCTGTTCACTATCATGTTTATCAGTGACCCAAACTTTAGCAAGGCTTAAAATCCTGCATTTTTTTTGAAGGTTGTTTATTTTACAATCTAATCAGTTGGTTGGATTGAGCACCAGTCAGTTTCTCGCATCGAATATATGGCTTGCTCCTATGGGTACACCTTAGGCGTTTTTGTTTAAGTAGGTGATATGTATGCTTTGAAGGCTCAATTTAGTTCATTTAGATCTAATAATAGATCACAGTGAGCCTTATTTGAGTACTGAGCTTAGATATTATTGTTCATTGTTAAAGCTTGTAATTATATTGACCAAAATAAAAGATTTTTTTCTGAAAGGGATAAATCCAGCTGAACCGCCTCCCCTACCTGAAGTGCTGTCCGTGGTAAAAGCTAGTAGAACAACTGTATCACAGTAATTTTCCCACAGAAATACACTGTTCAGTTTCTGTCTGCAGTCAAATACTGCAGATGGAAAGGGTTACAGTTAAAAACAAACTGGGATGGATAAAGGATTGCATCAAACAAATATGAAATACCAAACAGTTTTCAGCTCTTCTTCTTCCCAAAGAATCGGGGCCCTGAAACAATAGCTCAGGCAAAATAATCAGAGAATCCAGCTTTATTGAAATGTAGACAAATTGTGGGGAATAGTGAAGGAGTAATGTAAATATCCAGTGCAAATACGTAATTTGCATTCTGAATATTTTGGTTATACACTGTAATGGAACAGGCTGTGCATTATGTCTGATTTATTTTAAATTTTATAGGACAGAAAAATGAAAAATATAGTAAAAATGTTACATAAAACTAATGGGAAAAATTATCTGAATAGTAAACACAAATCTTCATTAAGGGTACTTTTCAATATGTCCTTCCTGTGCTTAAAGAAAAGAAAAAAAATTGTTTTCAAAATAAACAGAATTTAGTCATAAGGAGCACAGATATACTCTTCATAAAATTACTTATCTGGTTTAGAAATGCTCTCTCCTAAAGATTGTCTCCTTCCATGCAGGAGTACTAGATTGACCTAATAAAACTCTTTAAAGATGGTTCATGAATCTTTGCTTCTGAAACAGTGAGCACAAGCTCTTATGCACTAAGCTACTCCAGCCATGAATTTTAAATTTATTTTACATACAACTCCCTCACCAACAGTATGTAAAAGAGAAACAACTAGAGCATGAGCTGTGTTCAGTCCTTTAGCATTTTACTGAGAAAAACAGGTTTGCTATTTATTTTCATGTATGCAAGGTTAAAACCTGCAATCTGGGCAAGGGGGAGGCCAAGAAAAGCAGTTGAAAGACTGTAGGTTAAGGAAGCCCTGAGAATACAGCATAGTTCTGGCATTATTATGTACTTCCAACCCAGGTCTGCATAGCAGCACTAGTGTGTGCTTGTTTTCCATGACATATGTTAGAAACTATTGATATTTGAGGCAGCATCTCTGACAGATAGTCTTCATTCTTTATAGCCCTTCACATATGACAGAGTCACAGCATATTTAAATCCCTCTGGCCTAATGATTCCAATATTGAAGAGGAAAGAGGTTGATATGAAAGATGAGGATTCTTAAAAGAAGCCTGGAAACAAAAGATTCCTTGTGTGTTAAGGATGATGTGGAGTTGGCTTGCTGCTTGTCATACACTTACTAAGCACTCATGCTGTACACCCCTCCTCCGTGCCAGTCATTAGCTAAAGGTTTGTTTTCTATTAGGTGTTCAGTGAAGCCTCGTAATGCACCAGCAGTTGATGCAAAGCATGGCCAATGACCACTAACTAGAGGCAGTGCTGAGCCAGGCGTGGGCTGACCATGTTGCCAACTTAGTTGTTGACTTGAGCAAGTTAGAAGAGAGTAGAACAGATGCAGTGTGAGGAGAGTGAAAGAGGAGGTAGGTAGTACAACATAACAAAAGCAAGTAAAGGGAAAACAAGACAGACCCTGAAAATAACCCAGGTAAAGATGAAGCACGATCTATTATTACAGAGAGGGGAAGGAACAAATATTAGGGCAAGGGAAATATGTTAATGAAAAATGTGTTAAAGAAAAGGCTACTTAAGTTTTCTGTATTATAGAGTTAATCAAACATTATCCCTCTCCAGTTTCTCTGAACTGCAGAAACACATGGTCAATGCGAATCACCAAAGCACTGGTATTTTTCAGCCTTGCTGCTGGGCAAGTTGGTGTTGGGTCAGATTCAGGTTTTATAATAATTCTTTCCCATATCTGTTCTGGAAGTGCTAAAGATCACTCCAGGTAAGAATGGTTGTTTGTTTCCATATGTGTCTTACAATTCTATTTTTTTCTTCAATTTAATTATTCAGCATAAATAATAATTTTCCTATGTCATTAAATTCTGCTGTCTAGGAAAAGTACTTGTTCCAGTCCTCTAAAATTATATCTTTTCCTCCTGTTGTAATTATTAGTGCATTTTAAAAGCTGAAAGAATTTATAAAATCCAAGACGGTATTTATAATATTCCTTAATGACTCTGGCAGACTGGGACTTGGATTCAGGAAAGCATCTCTGGTTGGAAAAATATTTAACTGAAATTCATGCTGTTGTTGAAGATTATTTAAGAAGACATGACTGTTGAATTTGAGTATGTGCACAAGTGCTCTGCTAAATCAAAGCTTAAGATGCAGGCTTCGAGAATGGGTTTTGATTTAACAGAGATTTTTGGCTTTTAAAGGAAAAACTGCAAGCCCATGTGTTCTGCCAAAGATCAGACAATGCGGCAGAAGTCCCTGTCACGTGCTCTAGCTTTTCACTGGGGATGAAAACTTGTCTCAACAGAGAGACTCCAACCCACTGTTTGTCTGATGGTTTACCTGCATCATGCCAGAAGTCAGAGCTGAAATCCCAGTTCCGTAGGGCACGGAGTGGCTACAACACCGGTGTATTTCAACGGAAACAGAGGTCATAAAGCATTTTCCAGATCAGAATCTCTAGGATAACAAAAGCAGTGACTCTCCAACTAATATCCAGTATCATTTAGTGTTTCATCAACATTGCATACTGCATAAAGTTGACTCTTGCATCTTATGAACATCATATTTACTGCTATTGTACCAGAGTAAAATTCAGGTAATACTCTCACTTTTGGCTGCAGAGAGCTTTCTGAAGCCTGTGCAGATTTAATTAAAGACTAGTTCAAAAGACAGTCTCTAAGGTTTTGAAAATATCTGTTGGAAATAAACTGTTCAGTTGTTCTTTACTGCCATAATGTATTAGCAATGATATTACTAAAAATGAGCTCATCTTTCTGGTCCAGTAGACCAACTGAAACATTCATTTTTTGCAACCCATGACTGCACAATTGTTAGCATCACTTCTCCCCTGAGAGTGGCTTTGCAGAAAGCCCTATAATATTATGTGAAGCCTTTTAGTATCTGTGTTTTATAAGGAAAAAGCTTGTGAAGTTGTTGAGAGTGAATAAGGAGGATAAGTTAAGGGATATATTTTGACCATGCAGCTGACACATACAAAAAACGTAATTTTTGCGTAGTGCTTGCTGTAAGCAAGTCAAAGGGAAATTTGCACTTAGTGAAAAAGAGATCAGCAGAAAAAATAAAATCACTGAATTCTATTGGCCTTCAATGCAATTTCGCTTAAAGATTGTTGCTTAGATGTTTAAAATCAGCCTTCTGGAGTGACTGTCACTTTACATTTTGCTGCGTTAGGATCTTTTCCTTTTATTAGCCATGGTTTTGAAGGCATTTATTTAGCAAAAACAGATCCCTGATTCACTAAGAAACTTAAACATTTAAAATAACCCCATGTTCAGAAATTTTCATGTTCCTTTTTACCTATCACAATTTTGGATAAACAAAAAAAAGCTGCTGGTATCCTATATCTGCATGCACAGTAACAGAACTGTCTTTGTAAGGTTGACCAATTCAGTGCTTCCAGGCTAGTTACACAGCTCTTTGATCAATATCTATCTTTCATAAACCAATCAGGTTTTCCGAAGTGCACAATATAATCTTCATTAATTATTATATTGTGCACCTTTTAAAAAGATAATCTAATATCTTCATTAGAGCATTTCAGTTGCTGGCTGATTTTTTTTCCCCATTTCCTCTTAATTTTTCTTCAACACAATTTCAATGTCTCACAATAATTTGCTTAATTTATGGCAGCGGGTTTTTTTAGATAATCTTGTGATATAGGGAGAGGAAAATGAGTGTGAAAGATGAAAGTGCTTACATGATCTCCACTGTTTGTCTAACTTATTTAGTGCTTGTTTCTGCTTCAGTTCAAGATGGAGGTTCCTGTTCACATGTTGAGCAATAGTATTAGTCATCTTGTCAGTGGTAAACTGTGCCTCAGATCTCCACTGAAGCAAGAAAAGCAGTAAACATAAGGTTTTGCGCTCATGGCAATTTATTTCAAAAGCCTTAAGTTGGGACTGTATACATTAGATAAAGCATCCTGCTCTCAGTGCAAAATATCAGTAAAATTCCTAATATTATTTCTCATCTTAAATCCTAATTTGCTTCTTTTTCTCAAAAGCCTGGTGCTCCCGTACATAATGACTTTTTAAGTTTTGTGCTACAATTTCAACTATCAGCAGAAAAGGCTATTTTCTGTGGTCTGAAAAGAGTCAGACAACTTTCTTTTCAGTGTATAAATGAGATGGTTGTTAAAATAGAAACAATTGCAAGACTGTGTTACACAACCTGCAGTGAGACCATGAGGCACTGGTGGTAAAATGGAGATGAGTTAATTATAGTACATTACTGAAATTATTCTATACATGACTTTGTAAAAAGCAAAAAGCAAAACAGACTTTTTCTGTAAGAGGTGCCTTTGTTTTGCTTTCGGATGAGACCCTAAAGTAGCAGATCATTTCACTGTTATTGCATTAGTGTCAGTGTTTTCAGAAAATGATTTGCAGTTCATTTGCAGTACAGTTCTTTTCTAGTAAAAGAAATTTATGTTGCCTGTAGCTTATTTGGTAAATTATTATAAGGTGGAGGAGACTGATGGAGTGAAACAGGGGGAAGCGGAAAGGACTTGGTATCTGTTAAAGTCTTATGTACTATTGAATTAGTCATAATGCACAGTACAAAATAACTGAACCCATTTATCTAAATTTGAATAGCTGACTAGAAAAATCAGATATGGACAAAGTATAATGATTTTGCCGAATTTGCTAGACAAAGGTAGACTTCATTTTCACAAAGACATCAGATATCTTCCTTTTCCAGTATGTGAGATAGCCTCCCTCAGCTTGGCCTCTGTGATCAGCAGATCGCTGTGATCTACTGGGTAAGAACTCTCCCTCCCTCTCACCTGGTATCCTGGGCAAGAGAGAGTTCTGAGTGCTCTGCATGGTCTGTGCTGGGCATGGCACAACAGGGCACAAGACCACTGGAGTCTGCAAAGCACCTACACTTTGCGTGGAATCAAGAAGTGAGAAATAGCACAGAAACCACACTGTAAAACTGGAAAAACCCTTCTCCCTTAACCCTAATTCAGCAGATTCAGAAGAATCTGTACTATAATATACTCAATCTCTAGAAGTTTTCTATGTGAAGTCTGTGGCATTTTAAAGGATCACCACAGAAGGAAGGCTTTGGATAACCTTTTTTCTTTTTTTTTTTTTACATTTTTTTTTTTGTTGATGCTTTTTATAAACTGCTTTTAAAATGTTAAGGGAAAGAAAGGTAATTCTAAAACTACTGATGGAATATCCATAAAACTCCTCAACTGTGGGTTTGGAATGTATTGCTTGTAGCAGAAATTTATATATGTGGCAAACTGAACTAAAACTTCAGAGTGAAAACACCTTGAATATTTTACTGCTTGAAATATTGAACCAGGTTCATGTCTATTTTTCATCATCTGAAACCGACAAAGTTGATTTCTGTTCCACAAATAGCGACAGACGTATCTCTTGTGAGGTTTTCTACTATTATTCCCTTTGTATCTTTGTGGCGATGTGTAGAAAGTGTGCTAATGTGTTTACTGTACATCCTGGAAGTGAGATTCCAGCAATTATGGAACACAGAGCCAGCCTTGAAGTGTGTAGAGTACTGGGGGGAAAATACATTTACCTCATTAAATAAGCAACAAACATTTAAATACAACTTTCAGTTTTCTCTCTGAGAAAAATACAAAGACATCATTAATTTCTGACTGAATTTAGAATAAATGCATGCAGCTTTTTTTTTTTTCTCTTTTTTTTTTTTTAAGTAGATTACCTGAAAGGCCCGGCACAAAGGCTGCATAAATCATTCATGTTGCAATTAGGGCCTTAAAGATTTAATACAGCAGGAAGAACATTGTATATTCGGTTACAAAGAAAAAAAATTTTGCAAGCTATAGTTGTCTCTTGCCTATTTAGGATCAAATTCACCTTTGGTGTAAGCATACACATGTCACTTCAGTGAATAGAAATTGAAACTAAATTTGACTCACTACATTTAGATCCTGACACCAGTCATTTATATATTTATATATATTAGTGAAACTTCCTATCTTCCTTTTTGTACCTGTTGCCACTTGTCCTGTCACTGGGCACCGCTGAGAAGTCTGGCCCCATCTTCCTGACACCTGCCCTTTGTATATTTACAGGGATTGATAAGTTCCTCTCTCAGTCTTCTCTCTCCAGGCTAAACATATTCAACTCACTCATCCTCTCCTCATAAGAGACGTGCTCCAGTCCCCTGATCACCTTCATGGCCCTCTGCTGGAGTCTCTACAGTAACCTTTTGTCTGTCTTAGCTTGGGAGCCCAGAACTGGACATGGTACTCTACATAGGGCCTCACAGAGCAGAGTAGAGGGTGGAAATAACCTCCCTGGTCCTGCTAGCCACACTCTTCTTAATGCACCTCAGGATACCACTGGCCTTCTTTGCCACGAGGTCACATTGCTGGTTCATGTTTAACTTGCTTTCTACCAGAACTCCCAGGTCCTTCTCTGCAGAGTGGCTTTCCAGCCACTCAGTCCCTAACCTGTATTGCTGCAGGGGATTAATGCTTGTTTTATGCTTTAATTTTTTGCATTCAGTTCGATTGAAGAGAATCAGGCAGACTACGTTTAATTTGAAGACTCAGGCATCCTGGTGTCTGAGACTTATATTGTACATTGGTAGGTGTACATCTGCACAGAGAAGGGTGAAGTTGCGAAACCTGTGTATTTAAAAATTTGCTAGTTACTGTATTTAAGTACAGTACAACTACAGATAAAACATAGAATTTTTATCTTTTTAAATATTAAATGATAGCAGAGCCAATTTATAATTATGCAGTGAGAGCATGTATATTTAATAACCTTTTGAACCTTTGAAAAGGTTCAAATTAAGCAAAACTCTGTCACTTCTGGGGGAACTGCTCTTTCCCCATTGTTCCAGTGAGAGGATTTTAATTTATTAATAATAAGAAGAGAGAAATGTGCAGAAATCATGCTTTAAAATATACCATGAGACACACAGCTTCTTATTTAAAAAAAAAATCACACCTGAAATTTTTTTTCTATTTTCACAGGGAAATGTTTAACAAAAAAATAAATGAGCTTCCAGATTACCACTGAAGAAGTCTTGAAGCTCACTGCAGTGGCAAGAGGTAGCTAGCATTAGGTAACTTTTTGGGTTTAGCTTAGAAAGGAATTAGGTGTTTAAGAAAGAGAACTGCTTAAAGGCAGCTGCCAAAGCTATTCACTGTCCTTTCCAGCACAGAGTTATTCCCACTGAGGTAGCACCTTAGGAGTGGATGGGAACTGGTGACAGAGAATTTCCTGAGGGAAGTTTTTAAAGAAAATGCAGGATTTGTTAATTTTGCAAAACAATGAGTTGCATCCCACCGTAGCAGAAAGATATCCTGAGGAATGCTATGCTTTTGTTCTTTGAGTGGAAAGATTTTTCCCAGGAAAGTCCCTCTGTCATATTTACAGACTTGGAAACAGGGAATTTTCTAAGTCATGCATATGCTTGTATAGGGCTGCCATTCAGTTTAGCCCAACACTCTCTCAAGTAGCATTATTCTGATAGGGAAACGCCCTATCAGTGCGCCTCACCAGCTGCTGGTAGTATTTTTGGTGGCCCACGGACACATTCGGCTGCTCCTACCGCAGCCGAGGCTGTGGTGCTGGCCTTTGCCGACAGGCCAATAATTTGTTTGGCAAACTCTGATGGCCTTGGGGAGGGCTGTCAGAGTATGACTTTCACCTGCCACCTCTACCCACGGGAAAGATGCGCAAAGCCCGGTAGTCTCAGAGGATAGATTGCTGTGGTTTCTGACAATCCTCCATATACCATCTCGGTGGAAATCTCGTAATAATTACCGTTACTCATGCAAAGTGCCGACCAATGCACTTGTCACTAATTTGACCTGGCAATGTAACTGATGGATGGGCCATCCATAACCCAGAAAAGGGACACACACCCATGTGTTCGTTCTAACCCTTTCAAAGGTATTGTCACAGGGAAAGCCTGCTTTGGTCTCCAGAAATGCCAATACAGAATCTTTCCCTTGTTTTGGTGTTTTTAGGTCTGTTAGCTGGAATGTTAGTGTTACGATATGTGATTTGTGGTAAAAACTTCAAGACATATCAAAAAGATAAAGTGAGAACAAATTGTTCTCATTTCAAACATTACATTAGAGAATAATAAGTCTGTTGGGCATAGCTGTTTGTAAAATAACCACTTTTTCTCTTTGTTTCTCTGTGCTTTCACATAACATTTGAATGGCTTTTGGAGTTGAAGTCTGAGACACTAATGAGGAAGCTTTAGGGGAAATTGAGTAATAAGAATCAGAATGAAATATTGAGAAACTTCAGATATATTGTAATAGTTTTCAAATCCAGTGACATCCTTTCATTTTTTATTCTGTGTTGCGGTTACTTAACTCTTGCAGTTTTTTTCCTCTGTAAAAATAGTTTCCTTATCTTCCATCTAGCTAGCTTTCTGCATGTAAATGTAGTACAACAAACCAGGTGACCTAGATCCTGTTAGTATTGCCACACAGAAGTATTCTTCTGTAAGCTGAGGGAGACATTTAGAGCAAAGAGCAGCTCTGCTGTGGGCCTGTAACTTCCAGATTTTAAACTGACTGAAGTCCTATGGCTGTGGAATTCTTAGACATGTCTTAACTTTTTAGTTGTATAATATAAGCTTAAGAAATCCAAGTTTGTATCATAGAATCAGCTATCTGTGCAGAAAAGAAATTCTAAAGTGAAGAATACTGTGAAGTGTTTTTCCAAAGTGTATTTTACGTACTCTTCGTTTGGACAAACAAACTGTCCATCAGCATTCAGGTTCTTAAAAACTGTAATTCAATGAAAAGAGGCGCATAAAATTCCAGAGTCTTGGTGAAGTGTCTTCACAAGAGGGTAACCCAGAGATGAGCATTTTTCGTAAGTACAGCTTGTGCTTCCAAGTCTTAACAGTGTAGTTTTTATATATGCAAGTCTGATTCTTCCCTACTTTATGCCATTTGCAGGCATGGACAAACATGTAATAATGAATCTTAGGAGTATCAATGGAGAACTCTTGTGAGGGAGCACTTATACGTTCCTTTTGGTTAAGGACCTACCTTGAAGAGGTTGATCTAAAATGTTTGGTTTTAAAATCCTTAATCTGGAGCCGAAGTGCAGAATTATCCAAAAAGTAGTACTCAGATTTGTACTTCAATCTTCTTGGTAGAATCATACGTGTCTGAATGTAAATCCTGCATGTTATGTTTGCTAGGAGGTCTTTGACAACTACGATGTACATATGAGTCATTAAAGAATAATGTAAGATCTGCTGTTGCACAGTGCAGGTACTTACTGTAGCTTAGTGATGAGTTCTTCGGCAATACCTTTCAAGTGTGAATATGGAGAATAGAAGATCTGTATCAGATTTTTTGAAGTCTTGAGAAGTTACTGAGTGTTGAACCGCTATGGAGTCGGTAGACCGTTTGTAAGACAAGCTCTTACAAAGAAAACTACTGATTAACATACTGAATTACTAAACTGACTAGCAGAAAGATCATGGCAGGGCTGCTGTCCAGACTCACAGCTCCACCCAGGTGATAGCTCAGGGGTAAGGAAGTTGCAGAAGCTTGGGCCACCTTCATCAACATCATCCCCACGACCAGCTCCCAATGTCTCCAAAATCTGCAGGGGCAAATTAGAAATGATGCAGTGCTCCTCCTCACTCAGATCTCTTTTCTTTACTGTTGCTGTTGTTTTTAGGCTGTTGATCTGAGGTTCCAGTTCTAACACAAAAGTCTATGCCTTTGGAGCTGCAACCTTCTCATACCCTCAATGAGTTCTTGTGTTTTCACCATGCTTAATTAAGAAATGCAAAGAGCACTTTAAATCCTCAGAGATGCAGTGTTTCCGTATCTCTTCTGACTGTTTAAAATTTGTGAAGTTACTGAGGAAACATAAAAGAAAAACTGAGCATTGCCAGTTGCCTTATGGTATGGTTCTTTGGGTTGCTAAGAAATAAGACTTTCCTCCACAAGCAGCACTCTGGCTTGACCTGTCACTCCAATCAGGACTCTTCTGAGACTGATTTAAGCCTCATTCATGCCATTACTCTGTGGGCAGGATAAGACAAACCACTCCACCTAGTTGTAATATCTCCTGATCTTAGTAGACATATCAGTGCTGTTCACTCTATTACATACCTGTTACATATGACAGACCAAAGGAAGGTCCAATAGGGAGCACTAAATTCACTAACCAAAGCCTGATACATACTAGCATTTCAAGCACTGAGATAAAATCAGAAATGTTCAGGGTCGAATTAATTTCTGCATTTCATTGATGCTACACCACTGATTTCAGTGGACTGCCTATCAAAAAACTGGAAGTAATGTTTGACCAAATGCAATTCTCACCTAATTTTATTTCAAAAGATGAAACTAAAATTCGGATACTTCTGAGTTACCCTCTGAAATTCACTTAAGTCATCTCTACTAATAGTGTTTATTTCCTATTCTACTGTCTGGCTAAAAATGACATTATGTATGCAAATGCAAAATGTCATTAGTTCCTAGTACAATTTTTTTAATTATTATTTTTAGTTATACTTGAAGTGTCTCATTTAATGAATATACGAGACTGCACTGTTGTTAGAGTACATAATGAACGTCTATGCTGGTAGACCTACATTGCCATAACAAGATTACTTACTTTTAATTATTTTGGACATGGGAAACATAGCAGAGTGTAACAACAGAAATAGTGGTAAATTAAATGTACCTATTTATTGTTTCTCCAAGTATGCTGTATGCAGCCGCCACATCCACTTTTACCAGTACATCTAATTAAAGCTCTGTCTTAAAAAAAGCAGTCAGAGGTATCATTGTATGACTCTGAATTGAGTCTTTCCCCACTGTCTGTTTTAGTTTAGCAGGAATTCTGGGTGAAAACAAGAGCCATTTTGTTACCAAACCTGTCTCATAGAAGCACAGGTGTTTTTCTAGATATTTTAGAAACTCTCCTTTTGGTGAGTGGTTTTCTTTCCTTAAATAGTCTTTTCCAAGTCTCACTAAGAACTTTTTTTTTACTTTAAACAAAGAATTTTCAGTGTAGATCAGTCACAGACTGAAACTGACAGTATATTAAAATTCACATGATGTATTATTTTTACTTGAATCTTAAATTATCATTACTAATAACTCAACAGTGAAAAATAATGGGGCAGACATGCTCATGTAGCATCTAAGATTTTCTGAATGATCTTTTAGTAAATTAGTCTTCAGTGAGTCAGTGACACTCTTTAATGAGTCACTGACGGAGGTGGGTGCGGGATTATTCCTTAAGGTTTTATAATCTTTCTTAATATTGCTGTTCAACTGAGAGTAGAATTGTCAAATAAAAAACTATTTATAGAAACTCTTAGGAACATGATTAAATTTTAAACAAGAACTAAAAATGTTCTAGTGTATGAGTTTTTTACTGATTTTTCTTTTCTGATCAGAGAAATCACTGCCAGGTTTTAGTCATACATTTAGTAAGACATTCTTAATATATTCTTTTTCTTTTTTCTCTTAGTTTATTCTTTTAAAAAACTAAACCAATCCAAAAAAGCGCTATTGGGGTAGCTGATTTTCTATCTTCTGCCTACATCTGCTGAGTCGTAGGTGTCTGTAAATTAGAAAAATCTGTGTTTAAAGTATGTAAGTAAAGTCATCCCCATGGCCTAATGGAAATGTTAATTATTTAATTCAGTGTTATTTTTTTGTGTGTGAGTGAGCAACAAGTTAAAACAACTAATCCGCTTCACTGAACAACATTTAGCAGAGCTCAGAGGCTTCAATTAACCACAGTTTAATAAAGGTACTAATCTGTATTAAATTAAATCCTTCAAGGGCTCACATTGAAACAATGCATAAGTAGTAATCAGCAAATCCGGATAGTGGGGCCTGCTGCAGCAGATAGCTGGAATGTGCTATGTAATCAAATTCCAGGAGATTTAAACCCAACAAAAATAAAGAAGAAATTCCTCAAGCCTTTTTTAAGTAGAACATGTTTGAGGGTTTTTTTGAATCCTTCATTAGATTTTAGTATCCAGCATATTCAAAACTGCACATTCTAAGAAAAATTACATTACAATCCTTATTTCAAAGTCAAGTCAAAGCAAGAAAGTAATTTAAAGCTGCTTGCAAGCCCTCCCTGTGAATGAGCCTCATCATACAACTTTGCAAGTAGTAAGACTAAGCTTCTCAACCAGGTTTTTTCCATTTCTGCTGTAATTTATGTGTTTAATTCCTTCCAGAGTCCTCCAGAACACTGCACGCTACACTCAATATACAGTGCAGAACAGCAGCAGTGATTTTTATCTTTGGTCATATGTACATTTGTGTATATGTAGAACTGAATAACCTTGTAGTGTTGATTAATATTAGCGCTTATTGTCTTTCAACAGACAATATTTGATTTATATTAATTTAATAAAAAGCCCATGCCATTTTGCTTTCCAGAGTAGTTTTAGCACAAGGAATAAGGGTCTTCAAATATGGTTGTGTTCTGATTTCTGTCACTGCAGACCCAAGTGCAAGTCTCATAGCAGGCAAAAGAGAAAAAAAGTGTAGCAAAAAGGTTTTGGGGTTTTCCCAAAAACTAATTGAATTATTAGAAATGTTCAGATCAGTCATTTTTTTTTCTAGGGACTTGAATTCCCACTTTGTGAACAGTGCATGAACAAACTGCCAATTTTGCCAGTCCTGTCTGTCCCCTCTGAAACACTGAACTCCACCTTAGTCTTTGTGGGGTGTCAGAGTGGAAATTGTAGTTCTTCCATACGGGTGACGATGTTTTACACTACGTGGTCAAAGCTACGTCTTCCATCACAACTCTACTTTATCTTGCATACCTTTCCAAGTAAAAAGAATCAGCTGTGACTACCCAGACTGACTAGTTGATAACAGAAGTCATAGCAACCCATACTTCCCTGAGCCTGTATCTTGTAGCTGGGGTCAAGAGTGGTGTAAGGAAGTCATTTAGCCTTTATGAGTGAGAAGAAGTATTGATTAGCCTACAGGAAATATTTCAACACTACATAGAAAGTTGTTCCACAACATGTGTCTATTCACATGAAAATATTTTACTAGGTACTGGAGGTAAAAATAGAGAACAAGATATACCAAAAAGAAAAGACACCTCTCTTCTTCCTGTCTTCGTGTTCAAATGTCTTCACAGTGTCTTGCTAGGCTTTTTCCTGTAACGATATAACCTGACATTTTGTAGAGTGATATCATCCATCAACAATCTTTAGCATGTCTCTTATTTTCAAATCTGGAGAAAAATGATACAGGACTTAATCCCAAAGAGTGGGATTATTGAATGATGAAAGTTTACTGCATTTTTCCCATGAGTCAGAGTGTCCTTCCAAGGCTTCACCTACTGTATTTATGCTTGTTGTTTGTTTCCAAATTGGTGCAAAGGAGATCTCCGACCCTGGTTGTCTTTTACACTTATACTTGTGTACCAAAAGCTACAAGAATTGCATGTGAAGCAGCATGCCACAGCATTATCATTTTCTTATGAGCACTTAAGGCAGATGGTACATGAAACTAATACACAGAATCAGCTAACTGTTTTGACTAAAAGCACAAGGAAGTATGGTAGAAATTTGAAAGCAGGGGGCTTGTTTTCCTCATTGCTGGGCTCCAGGCCTTCAAATTTTCCAAAGTCATGGCACCGTGGGTTGCCCACATAAAATTTTCAGGATATTAGATTTAGTCAGGCCCACTCCGCTTCACTATAAAATTGTAATCTTAATACTAATTCAAGGACAGGCTTAATAGTCTTGTTAAGTCAAAGCATGAATAGGAGGAACAAAGACCTTTCAGTAAAGCTTTCAAACATCAAACAAAGATAAATCTGTAACTTAAAATAGCATGGACAATCCAGTGAAATATTTGCTATTATGTGTAATATAGGTCATAATTATGTGTTGATAGACATCATTGTTAATATGATTAAATTCTGATACAGTTCACTTTTACAGTTATTTATTACACAAAGATTTAAAATTAAAATGCTACTTGTGAATTTATATTGTGTCTTTTACTTCAGGAAGTCAGCAGATTGAACCTAGTTTCACACTTCTTGAGACTAAGATACTGACTGTATTTTTCAACAGTCCTTGTAAAGTAAGATCCTCTCTTCATATCAGATAAGAAACATTAGAAGCACTAGAAGTGATTTAATAAGGAATTCTGTCACAAGGGTATTCTTTTCCTTCTACTTTGACCCTGAAGAAAAGCTGTGAAACTGTATAACAACATATTTTGTGATCATTTCTTTGTTATTAGATAATACTCTGTGTTTACTTCCTTTTAAGCTACATGATTAGGACTAAACATCAGAGAGAAAACAGAAATAATGGATTTGTATACACAAAAAGAAAAATGTCTGCTAAGACTTTTATTATACACATCTTGGAAAAATGGATGTGCTTTTATAGTCATACTTGAGTCACAGAACAGTTGGAATAATAATTGCATTGAATATAATTGAATGTATTCAACTTCCTTCACCAATTAAGAAAGTGCATGCCAACAAGCATCATGTGAAATTTTGTCCACAGGAAAAAAGACAAATAGTTATTGTACACATGGAACTATATGCTAAAAATATTTTGCATCATGCAATTATCTACAATTGATTTTAAAAAATAAGTAGTAGAATTACACTCTTTTTAATCTGATCTGCATGAAATTTTGCCTTTTTCAGGATGTTATAGGGCTCTTGGATTAGAGAGTCTGACTACTTTTATCTGAAAGGGGGAAGAATTGATAGCACTAGTCAGAATTATCTGTTTATTTTTTAATTGAAGTTGAATCAATACAGACTGTTGGTAGAAAGAGGGATAGATTGTCGGGGGAGTAAAGGAGCAGTAATCAACAGGGCAGCATACAACCTGGATGAAAAATATAGTGTGACAGAAGTCTGCCAGTTCTCAAGGGTAGTTTCATTCTGAGTCAAAAATAGAAAGATAATGAAAATTCCTTGGCAGAAGGAAATAATGCCTTGTCTCTTGACCTTGACAGATATGTGCATGACATGGAATTCTTATGGGCCAAATAAGATCAGAAAACTGTAAATATGCTGCTAGGTTTCGCATGACTGATGTTTGGATTGATACAGCATTGTAGGTCAAAAATATTATTTGATCTTTTTAAAAAAAAAAGTATTACATAATGCTATAAACATTTGAAGAAATACACCTAAAACAGAGGTACAAAACCTTTGTAGTTATACGAGGGACTTTCTAAGTATTACAGATTTGCTGAACTATGACATTTTAAATATGCTGTTTGCATCATTGCACAATTACACACGCTTCCCCCATGCCAGCATTGTTCAAAGCATAAGCAAAGTGCATAAAAACAGTTTCTTGTACTGTTCACAATATCTGATTCAGGGTTAATCTGACAGTGTTTCAAATTGATCATTCACTCAAATGGCTTAGTAAATGCTCGTGTTCTCTAGATGTTTTCAACCTCTTCACTCACAGTTATGTAAATATGCTGTAGGTATTACAATAGACCCATACTTTCATAAGGAAAAGTACTTATACTCCTGGTTAATTCTGTAATTTAATCATTAGGTTATAATTTAGTTATGTTTTTCTTGTTTTTTTATTCCTGGACTGAAACATTGCATTAGGTGGACAATCAAATGTCAACAATCATTGGGTACTTAACAGGAAAAAAAATGCTACCTATACTGCTAAGCCTATATTATAATAATACCAAAATATTATAGTGCTAAAATACCTAGGAAATAAGATAATATAATGCCAAACTTCATTGAAGTGTTTCTAAAAGAGATATAACAGTTACTACAAGGAGAAATTTTCCTTTCTCAGAAATAGGTTTAGAAGAAACACACTTTGAATTTGCTGTGTGTTTGCTAAAGCAACAGTCCAGGAGATGTTTTTAATGAATAAAAGATTTTTCTGCCTTCCACCCTCCCCCTCCTCAACAACAAAAGCCACTCAGGGATGCATGGTATAAAATCCATCAGGCAGCACAGGACTTTCTCCAATAGTTTGTGTTGCATTGTGTCAGACAAGGCAGAGAAGAAAGGTCTAAACTAGCAGGAGAGGAATGAAAGGATCAATTTTTAAACAGCTAAAACTTCCAAAGTGAGGTTTTGGGAGAAGGACCTGCTGTACTCTGATATACAGGAGACACTGAGGAGGCCAGTAGGGCTCCTCGTCTTCCCCTGCCCACCTCCCTTCTTCCTGGAAGTGTGTCTTCTGGCTTTGTTCTGACCAGACATGGGCAGGTACAAGCTAAAGAAGTGATAAAAAAGCATTTTCCATTTGTAATGCACTATATGTCGGAATGCTTTCCCATTCCCCTTTAGTGCAAATGTCAGAGTAATAGCTGTTACTTATCTTTACTTCCTCCATCCACTTTCATGATTGGTGAAAGACAACTATGTGTCAAAATTAAAACATCCATTTTGACTTAGTATGCTGAGAAATGTTTTCCTTAGCTCTATTTGACATCAGTGTCACGGCTTTCTAGCATTTTTCTCAGTTTGGTTTCAAGTCATATGTCACTGGCATCGTGTATGAAGTTCTTTCCTCTATTTAAGAGTTAGCTGTAGTAGCACATTTGGTTTCAGTTCAACATGTCACTGAAATCAAAGTTTACAACAGATTACATCATAAAAAATTACATCCAAAACAAATACTAAAGCTATTCTTTATAATGCCATTTGAATGAAAAATTAGAGTAACATCTTTGTAACTTCATTCAGAATATGTCCACCATCCCTTCACAAGAACATATATATTAGTAAGTTAATGTTGAAAGAACTATTGTAAATGTCACAATTTGACTATCAATCTTTATATGCCACCTGGGACTTAACACTTGCCTAAAATGTATCTCTGTTATGTTATCTTATATTTCCTAGGGTAGAAATCAGTAAAATCTGGTGTGTAAAATACTGGGGAAAGAAAAGTAAGAAATGCAGGTTATAGGAGAGAAAATGAAATAGCTACATATATCTGTGACTTTAGTACCCATGCTTCTTATCAAAAAGTTGGCAAGAGGGGTCTGGGAGAGTACCCCTCCTACCTTCCAAAACAGTCTGCAAGCATTGATGAATCTAACATGAAGATAATTACAAGAATAGTTTAGAGAACCTGGCTGAAGTTTTACCAAATCCTGGGGACCAGGTTCTCCATGTGGCTCAGTGTATTTGCAGCCTGGAACCCATGTTTTACTCCCTTGTTTTGGCATGGTTAATGCTCTAAATGGTTTCCAGTACTAGTGCTGATTGTGGATATCCACTACATGAATATGCAGTGGTCATCTGTTCTCTCTCTCTCTTCAGGATTTTATGTGATATCTGGGAAAATATTTTTAAAAGTCAATAATCTCTATTGTTAATACCTCATAACAGCAGAGGACATGCCTTGTACCTGTGCTATAAAAATAAATTCCATAGGTTCTACCATATTGTTCTCCATACTAGAGAAGGATTATTTTAGTTCCAGAGTTCAATGAATTAGAGTAAACCACTGTTTGTTGGTGATTGCTGTCCCATAATAATGATTTCTCTGAAAGTCTGTGCTGAGCATTGTCATCATTGCAACCTTCTGGGGATGTCTGCTCTGCACTAGAGCTTTGGAGTCTTAATGTAGTTCAAGCAGTGTGTTTTCATTCTCTTTCCCACAAAATTTGGCCCGTCTTTTATAGTGGAAGTGATTAATGCAAGTCCTCTGTGCTGACTTTGGAGTGTTACTATGCCCTACCTTGTGAGCTAGTCATCTATAATTACTGCTCCCACATTCTTCTGTCCCCTTCTGTCCCAAGAGTGATCACTTTATTAGGCACCACGTTGAAATATTATATAATGAAAGTAATAAAATCTTCACACATGGTCTCTCTATGAAGTTGTTAACAGAAACATTTGGAAAAATAGGCATGAAACTTGCATTACTAGTGAAGTAATAAAGGAAAAAGGATGTGTGTATTGAGGGGAATCATCTTCTATGAGCAAGTTTTTTCCAATTTATGCTTTGGAATTCTAATGCAATTTTGTATCTCACTAGTTTCTAATTACTTGCTAATGTGTTAAATATTTAAACATTTCATCTGCCCTTGCATTTTATGAAATGTGTTTTTTAAAGTTTCTTTCCTTGCAGAAATCTCTGTCCTGCTACTTCTGCAGTGAAGGTCCACTGTTCTACATAGAAGTATGTGAGGAAAAAAATTAAAAACTTGGACAGACAGTCCCAGTTTAAGTCTAACAACCTTGAATAGCTGAAAAAATGTCACATTAGTCCAGCATATCTTGTAACAAACTTACAGGGCTGGCTTTGTTTATTCTTTAAAATGCGGAGTCTATAAATAAATTTCAATTGGAGAAGGATAAAACATCATTATCAACCTGAAATATTTCCGTAATATTTTATCCTGGCTTCATATGAGTTGTTGATTTATCAGTTTGGGCTACATACGAAGAATAGGTGTATTTATGATTTTCTCTGTGCCTATAAAAATTGGTTCAATTTTTTCTAAGTTAATAAAGCAAATTCCACTGTAACATAATCAGAAATCATAATATGTCTCATTTCAATGTATGCAGTATGATTATCAGTGTAAGAAAGAACAGTGCTGTTATTTTATTCCATATCAGACAACTGAAATTATCAAGTCTGACTATAGTGGGCTCTTATGATTAAAAATTACTTAGTTCCAAAATGCCAACAGAAAGCCTTAGAAGTATCACAGCTACACTGGACTGGGCTACCAGGGTGAGAGATTCTTCTTGGACTTTTTAGTCCTGTGTCTGTTTGGTGCCAGTGTTTGTGCAGGAAGCTGGTGTACCCAGTCGTCCTGCCAGGAATTTGACTGTTACTTCCTCATGCTGTGCCAAGCAAAACAGAAAAGGGCAATTTTTTGTCTTTTGTGTTATTGTCAACAAGAGAATGCAGAGAGCAATGCAGAGGGGGCAACATCCTGCTTACCTTTAGTTTGCTGAATGAGCATGTTTTCATTTTCAAGACCTATAGGAAATACTTAGATGCAAGGACTCTCCAGAAGAGAGGGAAGGAGATGATGAAGAAGCATAGAGGAGTGTAGAGAGGGAAAAGTATGTTGTCCTGCCCAAAAGAAACATCCCCTGGTGTTATGCCTTCTGGCTATTTTAATGTGCAGCCTAAATTTTTCCCTTCTTCAGGTAAGGGAAGCTTCCTTTCTTTTACATCTAAGAAAATTATAAGTTGGGCTCAGCAGAAAAGGAAGGAGACAAATGACATGATCAGCAATGTTATCTCGCCTCTTATAACTAGCTCTTCTCTTATTCCATTTCTCCAAAATGGTGTCTGGACAAAGGCTAGAGGTTGGTACATTATGCAGGGTGCTCAAGAGAGACTTGTGAACAACTGCAGGGCTGGAAGATAAGGTGAAATATTAACAGTGGTGTATTAAATGATTTTAATGTTTAGGCTGGGGAAATGTCTGGCATCCTGATTCCTTCAGGCCTTTTCATACAATCATGTATAATTTAATTTGAATTGCTTCATCAGCTCAACACCCACACAGTGGCTAGCAAAACCACCTCACTGTAATTACAAAGCAGACAATGTTATAGTTGTCATACATTTGAAGGCTAGAATGAGCAATTTAGAAATTAAGTAGTTCAGATCAAAATTAGATTCAGTGCAAAACAATGCTAACAGATAAATTTTGTAGTGTACTTTAATAATAAATGACTGCATTCTAAACCTTCCTACTCCATATTGAATATAGCCTGATTTTCAAGACAATTCAACATTGTTCTTGGAACAACGCTGATGATAAAATGTTTGGGAAATCAGTTAGAAAAGATGCAGTACAGTGCTGGTGGGTAAAGGCCTGATGGTAAGCCTCCAAGATGCTACTAGCAATAAATGTCTATTAGAAAATGAAATTTTTGTTTGGAGGTCAATTCCTACTGCAAGTCATAAAAGTGCTTATAATTGGGCAATGCTGAAAGGAAGGGTAGAAATCTGGCTTGAGCACAACTAGTAATGAGGTTATGTTGAAGCATCACCATCCTTTGTATTAATGTAACTATACAAGTTTACAGATACATGGTCTTTACTCAGAGACAGTGGGATTTGCAAAAGTGCCCATTTGATTAAGGATCATTAATCACATCAGTTTGCAATAGCAGTGGTGGAATTCAGTCAGCAGATGCTCCTGCAATCCTGTCTGTAATTTGCTTCTGTAATACTCCGTTGCCTGTCTAGGTGCTCAGCCCACTGCAAAGTAGAGAAAAGCTTTTAAAAATATCTCTCTTGCCCCAAGGAGACTTCTCTTATAACCTGGTTACTTGTTGGAGATAAAAAAAAGTTGGGAAACAGAATTTTAGAATTACCTCCAGTTCTGATGTGTCACTGAAATTTCAGGTTTCTAAAATTGTCACTCTTGGTTCTCTTTTTAAATAATGTTAATTCAGAAGTTCAGTAGTTAAGTATCCCAGGTGCAGGACATGTTAAATCTGCCACAACTTATTGTCCTGAAAACTTTCTATTCTTGATTAATGTTTATTATCTATTGACTCTTCTTTTATGAGTCAGTAGAGCTCATTGCTAACTACTTTGTTTCATTAACAGTGAGCTGGATCGAAAATGTAAATAACGTGTATGTTTATATCACTAAATGCTACTGTAACACTAAAGCATCCACCTCTCTGAAAGCACTATTTTGCAGTTTTACCATATGAAAAAAACGGGTATCTCTGCTTATTGACTCTTTCTTTATTTCTCCTCAAAATATAGTAGTATTTATTGCGCTGGTATCTTCATTTCCAGAGAATCATAACATTAAAAAAATCATTAAATGCACATCTTTAAATAAACTATGACAAAGTTAGTTGTAATTTGCTGTGGCATCAGTGGCATGTGCCAACTGTAACTTAAATCCCTATCTATAAAACATCCTTCACTGTGCTACCAGGTGACATATGCAAATGAGTATAACCACTGTTACTTGTGTTGATTTCTTAAGATGAAAAATGTGGCTTCTGCCCCAGGTTACTTTGCAAACTGAAATCTTAATCCAGGAAAAATCTCCAAAATCTTGTTAAATCCAAGTACTGAAGGTTAACTTCTAAGTCATTTTGATCTGTAGTTAAGTCATCTCAATCCCATAAAATCTTTCCTTTCCTCCCCGCACTCTTTCTCCATCTTTTCAACCAAAACAAATTCCCTTGTGTTAAAATATCAGCATCCTTTTTCTGCTGATGCCCCAGTCCTATTCTTTGCCTCATTGAGCTTTTCAGAATCACAGGATGGTCTGGTCTGGAAGAGACCTTTAAAGGTCACCTAGTCTAATCCCCTGTGCAGTGAGCAGGGACATCTTCAAATCATGTTTCTCAGAAGCTGTCCAACCTGACCTTGAATGTTTCCAGGGATGGGGCATCTACTATCTCTCTGGGTGACCTGTTCCAGTGTTTCACCACCCTCAATGTAAAAAATTTCTTCCTCGTATCTAGGAATCTCTGAATCTACCTTCTTTTAACTTAAAAACATTACCTCTTGTCCTGTTGCAACAGACCGTGCTGAAAACTTTGTCCTCATCATTTCTCCTGTAAGTACTGAAACACTGCAATGAGGTGTCCCCAGACTGTTATTTTCTCCAAGCTGAACAACCTCAGCTCTCTCCTTTCTTCATAGGAGAGGAGTTCTGTCTCTATGATCACTTTTGTGACCCCAACTTTGGACCTGCTCCAATAGGTCCATGTCTTGTGTGGAGGGCTCCAGAGCTATACAAAGTACTGCAGATGTAATCTCACCAGAGCAGAGTAGAGATGGGCAGAGTCACCTCCCTCAACGTCCTGACCATGCTTCTCTTGAAGCAGCCCAAGATACAGTTAACCTTCTGGGCTTTGAGCATGCATTTCTGGCTCCTGTCTGGGTTTTAATCCACCAGGATCCCCAATTCCTTCTCAACCATGCTGCTCTCAATCCCTTATCCACCAGACTATACAACCTCGCACTTTACTGTTGAACTTCATCAGGTTCACACAGGCCCACTTCGCAAGCTTGTCTAGCTCTCTCTGGATGGCGTCACATCCCTCAGGTATGCTCTTTCAAAGCTGCAACTTTTTCTACCTTTGCTGTTATTAACAGACCATCTTTGGTCTGATCCTGTGCTCAAGAGATCTCATGAGATCTACACATGGTCTCTGTTGCTCTGAGCTGTGTGGCAGAGAAATCTCACAGGTTGTAGCTTTGCTGCAACAGACTGTGTATATAGATGCCTACAGAGTACGTGTATGTACATACTTCATATATACATTGCATGCAAAATGCATGTATTTTAAATAAAAAAACTGGGGAAACCAAGAGAGGAAAAAAAATCTCATGGATTAGCCAACCTAGCAGAAGCTTCTCAACATGTGTGATGGTATAAGAAGTTTGGAAGCTGATGCACATGCTCAGCCTTGCACATCCTCGGCCCATCAGAGCTAATGCATTTGTAGAATATTTTAGTACTTGTGTATTCATGAGTGCCAAGGGTAGACAGAACATTTTCCATGCATTAGAAACAGCCTTATTTAAAGGAAAAGGAGAGTACGTATGCATATGTAGGAGTAGAAAGGAAGTCATCCAAACTTGGGGGCTGGTCTCAGTGAAAATATTTTGTAGTTTGAAAATTCTTGAAGTAAGTGATTGCACACATATAATTCCTATGTACTAAAAAAATCTTGTGTTTTTCATGTGAAAAGGATTTTCTTCAGTGTTGATGTCCAGAGGGTACAGTAGAGAAGTAGTCTCCAAATTCGTAAACATTCAAGTTGTGTTTTGAGTTAATAACTTTTAATTGAGCTGAAAATAATGCAGTTGCTTGTCTCTGAAAGGCAACAATTTATGTTTGTGACTTTCTGAAAAGTTACATTCACTAAAGTAGAGCATCTGTGGTGAGAAAGAGTGACAAATCCCACACCGGCTTCTTTGAAAAATGGCATTGTTGACTAATTGCAACATTTTTCAACTGGGTAAAGATTTCTCACAGTTAGCCAATAAACACACTGGCTTTCGCAAGCTCAGTCTCTCAGAGGGAAAGAAGAGGGGGGAAAAAAAGCCCATCAAGGCTTGTGCCAGTTAAATCCAAGCTCTCAGAGGATTTGTTTTTCTTTTGGCGTCGGGTTAGATGTTCAAACCAAGCAGCATTGTGGGGCTGCGGGTGAGTGTCCACTGAACCCTTAACGAGGCTAATCCCACAGCAACGCATTGAAAGCTCTTAGTGGGTGCAAGGACTTCACTTGCTCTCACGTCTCTTCATTGAGGGTGGACTGAACACCCTGTTCATGGGGCGGTCACAATTGTGTTAACCATGACCAGAGGCAGGGAAATGTGGACAGCAGAGTTTTCTCCAGGACAGACATAAATGCCAATTTTGATGCTCAGGTAAAGGAGAAAAATGTTCTTTGTGGAATTTTGCAGCCAGGATAATAAAGAGAGACTCAGCCTAGAGATCTACACTACGAGTAGGCTAAATCCAAGTCTACATATGGCATGTACTCTAGGAATTCACTAGAGAATTTAAATTGTCATGCATTGATGCTGAAGGAGTGCTTTTGAAATAAGGTAAAGACGAGTTAAGCTTCTTGCTCTGTACTTCTTGAAAACACTTTGCTGTATTTTTCTGAACTTTTTACTATATTATTAATTCACATTATAAATAAGAGTTTCATGCAGACTCTTTTGTTATAAATGCGTTCAAGTCCTCAAGTAATTCTAATTTTATTATGAAGACTCTACAGCAAGTAACCTAATTTATTATGCCTCTGAACCGTGTATTTCATTACAATTGATCCCTTTCACAGAAAGTTAACTGGTATAGGGCAGTGCAAATGGCTTATTTCTTTTTAGTTTGGAAGGATAAGGAATCATTAAATAAGTAAATTTTGTATTTTGGCATTATGACTATTGTGTAGAATAGTATATTGTTTGAGCTTTAAAAGCTGGAAAGTCTGTTTTTCCTGGTAAGAATAAAGAACTTTTTAAGTCAGGCTATTATTTTTGCAATATTACTTTGGAAGAAGTAGGATGAAAATTAAAATGCAAATTATTATTATATTTAACATAGCTGAAAATTGAAAGGCAGTATGGAAAAAAGTAGGAAAACAGATTTTAAATGCCAGTTTCCTGGCTTGTGAAAGCCTGTTTGTATATCTAAAGAAAAAAGTTTTCAGTGAAGTACCTCTTATGGCACCTTTTTGTATTGGATCTTGAGGCTTAGGAAAATATAATTAGTGACCATCTTTAGAAAAGATACATTAGGTCTATGTAGCTAGTAAATTCACTAAGGTCAAGTGTTTGCAGAAAAGTATGCAAAATTTATTAAATTTAATAAAGGATATTTTTAGGGAGTTTTGGTAACGTGAATTATAATTGTATGCTATGTAAGCTCTGTAGTAGAAGCTGATCTTGGATTTCTAGAAGAAGAGTTGGCTTATAAAACTTTTCATGCTTTCTAGAGAAGATAAAGAATATTTATGCATAGTTACTGTTAAAACAAACAAGGATGAAAATAAAAGTAGCATTATTATAGAAGTGTGTATTTTTGTCGAAAAGTTACTGGATATATACAACAAATGGGATTCATAAATCTGCAGTTACTTATCAATGTGTGTCCTTAAGGCAGTGCAGAACTTTTGTGTACTCTTGAAGCTTGAAGGGGAGAAATTTCAAGAATGTGGTCCATACAGTGAAGAATGTAATTTCAAATGTTAGCATTGTAATACTTGATAATAATTGTAACTTCCTTTCTTTCTTTACAATGCTCAACAAAATGAAAAACCCAGTTTTCCCCATGTAGTTTAACTTAAAAAGTCCTGCAGTAAGAGGGTCAAACAAAGTTTATGAATTTCACAGTTCTAGAAAGTTAGTTTATTAAAAGTCTTTCTTTGCCTGAAAATACTACTGAATTAAGAAATTAATGATGCACTGGACTTAAAAGATGATTGACTGTATGATAGATGATCACTATTATTGCCTGCATCACAGTCTTGTAAGTATTTAGAAATTATGATTAGAACTTCAAGGTAATCTCTCCTATGCAAAGTAAAGCTTCTATAGATTTTTCAGAATGTCTATTTAACTGTCCTTTTTTTAAACAAGAAACAAACCTTGCTCTGCAATCTATAATACATTAACCTTATTTTTGCTACAGTAAAGAAAAAGTATCAAATACAATTCTATTTAATGTTTTCAATAGACTTTTCTTTTTCCTGACTGTAAAAGTCACATTAGAATCTCTGGCATTCCTACAGAATATGAAGTCTAGCCATTTTTTTGAGTATAAAAGCAGGTAGAGCAAAGATAAAATATTGCATGGTGACCACTAGGTCCAATAAGGAATTATCTCCAGTGAAAAAGGCAAAATAATTACTATTTATGTACTGAGCGTAATAAGTAATGAATGTAGATAGAAATTCTTATTGTAGTACTCTAGTTTTTACTATAGACATTCACTGACTCCGATAAATTCCCACATTCACAGTAATTTTCACATTGCCCACAGTATAGGATTATGAGTGTAAACTTGGAAATCAGGATGCTGATGGAGTTGACAAAAAGGTAACATTAGATAGTAAGGTGACATTTGTTAGTAACAGTTATACTTAGGTACGTTATTACCTAACCTTGCATAGTAAAAAGTAGAATTTGTTAGGTAATGTTATAAAGACAATTTCATCTGTTCATCTGTTCTCTTTTTCTAGAGACAAGATATTCAGATTTCCTTTATATTATCTAAAACCCATTTCATATTACTTAACTCTCAGATAACTTTTCGTAGTTTATAGTTCTGTTTATGACATGCAATTAAATAGGTAATTTTATTATTTAAATACATTTAATAAAATAGATTAGTTTGAAATGAATTTTTAAAGGAAAGTACCAACTATTCTCCTTATTAAATGAACTATTTGAATTCAATCTATGAGAGTCTTTTAGAGAACTTACGAGAAATCATGTTACATGGAGAGAGGACTCTAGATAATTAGAAAGATTTCAGAACTCTGGAAGTCTCTTATTTGTTGTTTTGGCCTACCTGTCTATCTTTCTTTTTAAAAGCTGTCTTGTGTGCCTGAAAACTGTGACTACATTGTGGGAAATTGGTTTTCTGCATATGTGTGGGGGAAGATCTTAGGTGTTATGAACTAGCGTAGCTTCGTTGAACTCTGTCTCCTTAGAGGTTACATCAGCAGGTTATCTGACTCTTAAAGTATCAAAGTTTTTTGTGTTTCGTTTCAGAAACGAATCTTCCTTTTTTTTCCCCCTTTTCATTAAGATGTCCACATATGAAACTGCATTTTCTGGCTCCATGTTAAACAGCTGTTCCAGTACTTGTATGAAAAATTGCATTAGAATCATCGCGTAGTAAGTTTTGTTGTGAGGTGTTTAATTTCTAGTTTCTCAGATTACTTTTTTTTAATTAGAGCTGTCTTAGTTATATCACTAAAGTGGATATAAATTTTTTTGAAGTATTTTTAATGAACAGGTAAGCTTTTTCTCTACCATGCAGAAAGCTTTACAGTTTGAATTATTTCTTCTCCAGTGATACCTGCTACGAGAGTATAGATGTCAGCATCGAAGTCATCTGCGTAGTGAATATGAAAATGATCTTAAGAGCTTGTGTTGGGTGCTTAGCTCTAGAAGGGAACCACAGTTCTGATGAAAGATGTTTGTTCTGTGCAAAATGTGCAATCTGTATCTACAAAGTCAGTGAAGTTTTCATTCATAAATTTTTCTTCAGTTGTACTGTAAGTTGTGCTTAACAAGCAAACAGAACTGATGACATTTCCTTTCTTTTTTTTAGGCACAGAAATCATGGATAGAAAGAGCATTTTACAAGAGAGAATGTGTTCATATCATACCAAGCACCAAAGACCCCCATAGGTAATTGCATGCTACTTGTATGAAAAATGAAAGCAGTTACAAGAAAATCTGTCTATATATGTGTGCATATGTATATATATGGGTATAGTTTGTACAGAATTATTTGATCAGGAGGTGGTTGAGTTATATCTGGAGTGATAGATTTCTATGGGCAATATCTCTTTACATTTCAAAATTTATTTCATCTGAAAAAAGATAAATTGAAGGATTTATATTTCATTATCTTCTTATCTCCTTTCATTATCTTCTTCAATATTCAGTACCTTGAATATTTACCTGAATTGAATGCATGACCCGCAATACTTCCAAAAGAAAAAAATTGCTGTGAGGTATGAGTTTAAAATATGTGCTAATCCATACAAAAGCTGATTATTTGGCCTGATGTGATCTAAAAACAGTAGGGAATGTTCTTTAACTTTGTTTTGTGCATACATAGAACAAAGCATGATTCTATTGAACGATAGTAAAGTCAAAGGTAAACAAGGTCATAGAAAAAAAGGTAATAGCCCTACTATGTTCCTTCCACAAGTACAGGCTTCAGAGAGCAGGAAAGTGTTCAGCAGAGTTTGAAAGGGCTTGGTTGTTTGGTTTTTTTTAAAGATTTCTAGGCCAGTTAAGACAGTCTGTTTCTCTGTTCAGTTTATACATGCGCATGACTCAAGATTTCTGTTTGTTTAATGTCATAGATGTTGCTGCGGGCGTCTAATAGGTCAACATGTTGGACTTACTCCAAGCATTTCCGTTATTCAGAATGAGAAGAATGAAAGCAGATTTACTCGCAATGACATCCAGTCGGAGAAGTGGTCCATCAGCAAGCACACACAGCTCAGCCCAACGGATGCTTTTGGAACCATTGAGTTCCAAGGAGGAGGCCACTCCAATAAAGCCATGGTAACCATGTTTTTCTCTTAGATAAGTAATGCTGCTAGCTCAAAAAAAGGCTTTTACAAAGAATAAACAGCATTCTTTCTTAACTTTCTTTTAAAGTACTATTTAGTATAAGACTATACAATACATTTTTGTGTATCATGTGCCAAAGAACTGGTGAGCAGAGTTAACTTTAAAAGCTGGAATTCAGCGTAAGAAGGGCTACCTTCATGAAGACAGAAGACATATTACTGTGCTGCTATCTTGTCTTCCAATAGCTAGCGGTCCCTCTTTTTCTGAACAACTTCAGAATTCAACTGTGGTTTCCCATTGCTGGGTCTGTCTGCAAGGCTGACAAATTTGAAATATACCAAATTTCTTTTAATATTCCTCCAGACATATATCAGAGGATAGACCAGTCAGATTTATTGGTTCATCTTTCAGTCAAATAAGAGGCCCAGTAAGTGTCTAAACTAGGAAGTCAGAAATCCATGTTCTGCCACAGATTTCTTTGAATCACTTAATCATGCTACAATGCTATGGAGCAATACCGACCTGAAGGAGTCACCCAGCTAAGTTGGAGACATGTTTCCAGCACTGACATTAACCCATGGCATGTATTTCTTCGATGTGGCATTACATAAAAGGACAAATCTCTTTGGCTCTATCTAAACTGAAAGATGCATGTGTACCTAGAACATTGTGGACATGGCACTGTTTTGGGCAGCACTGAGGACAGAAGCAGAATCTCTAGGAGCTCTGCTGAATAACCTGCCCAGCAACCCAGTACCATCTTTGCCTGAATTCTTGACAGGTCTCTTCTATCTATCGTGGTATTAGATGGATCAGAGACAATGAAGAGATCAGGTACTATTCTAGCCAAGTATTTTCCCCAGATGCATACATAGGTGCTGGAAGTGGAATAATCACTTGAGTGGACAGTCTTCACCCAGATGGATTGCTTCTTTTGATGGAAACTAGAAAATACCATTGCACCAAGAGACAGATAGAAAATGAGGTAATTTCTCTGAGAATATCACGCACACATTATGTTCAGTTCATAACCAATCACTGAAAAATTTTCAAGGCCATTGCTTGAATGAGAGTGTGATTCGGTAAATAACATTGGTTTAGTGTGAATAAATTGACACCTCCCTCAGCACTGAAATGAACAAAACAGTGCTGTTGGTATCTTCACAAGGAGTAGGAACAAAACAAAATGCTTTTCACCAAAACTGAGGAAGATTCAGTCATATAGTAGCTATTGTGATGGATACTTTGTGCTAAATCTGTCTCTGAGAGAAAGAGCAATCTCTAGAGCTTTTTGAGTGATATCTTTGAACATGTCTATAAAGCAATGAACTGCCCTGCCCAGACTAAAGCTGTCTTGGACACCCAAGAAATTATGGCATGTTTAGGGAAGCTGTTGATATCAATTTCTGTAGAGGATTTCTGGTCTTTGTTCAGATTCTGGTGTCCAAGTAGTGTGCTGAAAGAGAATAGAAGATGCTATGTATGTGTTATGTGCCCAAAGAAATACACTTGAAGTGAAACTGTGGAGATAAAATTGGAAGTCAACATGAAGGCAAGAAAAATCCTATTACAGAGTGCAGTCAAGAATGAAACCATGAAGAAAAAAGAAGACAGAAAGAAATTAAAAATCTGAGAGACTTAAATCATAGTTATGAATCCAGGCAAAACATTTATTACATGAAAAATTCTGGATTTATTTTGACGTTTCTAGAATCGGGAAGATAGTTGCATCTCCCATCTATTCGTAGTCATTAAACCCCACCTGAAACATGGAAATAACCAAGTTCTTCATTAGTTAAATAAGTCTATACTTCAAGTCCCAAATATTATTTTAGAGTAGATAGATTATAGTCAAAGAGCTGCCTAACTAGTAGTTGCAGTTTTATTAATTGAGAGAGTGAAACTCCTGTCACTGAATTTAGAGTACAAGTACTAAGTCTTTCTTATAATAAATAAACATTACCAAATCAAAAGCTTTCTGCAAAAGCTGAGTTTACTCAGTCAAAGCAGCCAACCAATTTTGCCAGCAGAGGAGTGGAAAAGGCATTTAAGTTATCTTGAAAAATAAGACTTGAAGAAATAATCAAATACATAGTAATCTTTGGTAACATTATTGTTCAGACATATATTTTCAAATCCAAAATTAAAGAAGCTGGAATATGAACAGGGGCAGGGAGAGAGTGAAAAGGGAGAAAATATGATCAGTTAAATTTGTTCTTTTCTAAAAATAGGCTACTTATTTATTTTCTAGCTACTGGATAAGAAATATCACTGTAGCATACAAGCTGTTTTTTGCTGACAGTCATGGTAGGTTAATATTTTGCCTATTAGCTGATAGAATGACCCTAAGCAAGACTTAGTAAATTGACAAAAATCAAGGAAAGACTCAGGGGAAAAATGTTTCATAAAATTCACCACCTGTTCCATACATTGTTTCCTGAAATGAGTGTCCACACATGAAAATTATTAAGGAAGCGAAGCACAGAACTGAGTAGTATTATCTTGTTCTGTGCTAACAGCAAAATCGGTATTTTTTTCTGAATTAGGCTGGAAGATGGAAACATAACCTCAGTTTTATAACTGGAAAAATGGTAGTTATTTAATGGAACAGATCAGTGCATTTAAAACTGATAGATAGCAATTTTCATGACTAGAAGTAACAGAATTAGTTTTTAATGACATATATGCAAATTTAGTAGTAAATATATGTATACTTTGCATGTGTTTTTGCAAGCTACAATGCAGTGATAAAATACTATATCAATTGCTACCAGACAATTAACAGTGGCATTTTTAGCTGTGAAAACTGAAATTACACTGAAATTATAATAGAACACACAGATTTGGATCAAAACAGGAAAGATGATATTTGTCTACCTATTGCAAATAGACCTGGCTATGCTGTTATTTTCATTTCCACAGCAATATAGAACAAAAATTCTCAAAGAATGAGAATTTTGCTAATACTGTTAAGTTGTCAAAGTATCTTCAGTGGGGCTGCACTAAGCTAGTCAAATCAATAATGTGAATCACTGAAGGTGCAGCAGATTATATAGAAATGTATAATCAAGATTAGATAACATTGGTTAACAAGATCATTCACTAAAGAGGCCTTTCTTTCAGCCTTTGTGTAAATACAGGTGATCCTTGCAAACACCACTAAAACGACAAACAACACTGTGGTGTTTAGATTTGTACGAATCTCATGTTTTCTCTACAAATAAGTCATCCAATTAATGTTTAAGAAACATATTTGACAGTTTTATGCTTTGCACTTGCCTTGTTTTTACAGCAAATCTTTCAATTTTGCTGAGTGTAAAAGGTCTGAGATGGATGTGTAAACATGTAGACTTTATTAACAGCTTTTTCAACAAATCAGTGTATTAAAAATAATAAAATCTGATCTGCTTATTTCAGTTGCCTCATAGTTGTTCTAGAAACAACTTGGATGAGTTCATCTAACTATATATACTGGCAATCTATGACCCTAATTCTGAAAGCAATTATCAAACCAATGTTAGGGATTCCATTCAAATATGAGCAATATTCTGAACAGTGTCCTGTTAAGTCAGCCTTGCTGTAATGCATTTTGCACTGAACTTGTGACCAAACTGAACTGACTTTTAAAATTTACTATCTTCTTTTCTGCAAACAAAAAAAACAGCATTCTTTCAATAATTGATGTGCCTGAATTGCCCATCAACCTTTTTTAGAGGACTGCTCTTTACAGAAAGTGAAATTTCTTTGATCATTTTTTTTAAGGTTAGGTGGAAGCTGGCTGTTTGAAAAGCTTTAGTAAGTTAAATACATTCTTCTTAATTGAATACATTCCAATGATACATTTAATATGCACAATAAAAAGCTAACATACCTTTGCAGCTGTAGAAGAAATAAGGTTTGCTTCAGTATTAGAAGTTTAGCCTTTCTTATGGTGCATGGAAACAAGAACATCAGCAGAATTCCAGTGGACATGAACAGTTTCTTAGACAGACTTTCTAATATTCAGAACCTCAAAACATGATATCTTATTAAGGATAATTGGAAATTAGCCACGTAATAAGGTATATTTACATTTTTATGGTTATACTGTTTTATCTAATCTGTGTAAAAACGACAACAGTACTTTCAAAAGAAGAGATAATCCTGTAACTTGCATAAACCATGAAAAAGGCAGAACACTGTTTTTCTTATAGTAAATTAATACTTAGAGAACACTTATCAAATTTAAAAGATAGTGTCCTATATGAAAACAAAGAATAAATAACACAGGTGTCTAAAACCCATTTAAATTGAGGGTCCTTTCACTGACTATTCAAATGAGGCCTTAATATGTTAAGAACAGTAACTTCTAAGGAACCACTCCAGTTTCTGTGTGACAGTTTTTTCTGTTGAATTTAGTGAGAATTACATCAGACCCTTTTTTTTGTTTGAAATCACACTTTGAGGGAAACAGTCTTTAGCTTGAAGAAGCATCTACAGTGATGAAATTTTATCTAAGGTGTGTGAAATAGAAGCCAAGTACCTGCAGTCTTCAAAGAGAAAAAAAAGCGACATCATAATGCAGACCTCAAAATGTTCTGTGGGGAGGTTTTCTTTGAAGAAATACAACAAAATTCTGAATCTTTCTATTTTATTCACTAAGACTCTCATCTGCAAGCATTCACCATGTACTTTAATGAGACAGCTGTGCTTGAGTAACAAAGTTGTAATTTTGCCACTCAGGAACTTTTTTGCTCTGGAGCATTGGAGTTCAACTTGCAAGCATCTGACTGTTTGACTGATGATGGGCACAGTTACTTTTTGGCCACTTGATAAATAAGTGAAAACAACTCTTGGCATCAAACGGTACCCTTGTTGACTACTTCTGTGATAGTTTAGGGATCAAATGGGTATGACAACTTGAACTTGATGATTTGTCATTTCACAGTTATGCTGATGTCAGTCAGGTCACTCCACAGTTTTTGAGGTTCAAAACCGTACTGCTGCTTCCTATCTTGGCCTGCTCTGCTGATGCACAACAACTGAAGTCTTGCATCCTATCCATACACCACTCCCATAAGAAGGGATTTAATCATTTGCCGTTAGAACTGGTCATGTGTATAGCTGGAAGATACACCAGCCATGGAATTTCCAGATAACAGAGCAGTGGTTTAACTTAGATTTACATTTAAACATTAACTCTACAGGAAAAAGAACTCAGGAAGAGCAGAAATACTTTTTAAGGTTCTAAACAAAATAGAAAAGGCCAAATATTCTGCTATGAGACTGAAAAAAATCATTTTTTAATATGAACAAAAATGGCCTTAAAAGTGTTTATTCATAATTTAATGCATACTTTGAAAGTGATGACAAAACAATTCTCTTGTACTTACTAGTTAACATCTGAAGCAATGCCAAACTGAGAAAGGCCTCTGTTAGAGCAAAAATTAATCAGGTAGTCATAAAAATTGAGGTCTATGCACAGAAGACAAATCATGATGTTTGATGCCATTGCCCTTCTTAAAAGACTTCTAAAACAGTAACGCTTATCTGTGATGATTTAAATTTTAATTTACATGAAAAGAACTTTCAGATTGACTTTTGCTTAAATTTTCTCTTTATAAAGTAAAATGAATTCTTACTGTAAAAATAGAGGGGGTTTGTCTGCAGTGTAGAGAACAAGCAGGTTTTTGCATAGAAGATGTATACATTTCAAATAAATGTAAGAATATATTCCTTCTAACTTTTTCATTCACCTTATAGATTTATATTTCAGAGGTCTTAGCAGCTAATAAAATTGAAGAGATTTTTGCCAATTAATACATGGATTTATGAAGGTAGGGACAGTGAAGTCACACTTTCTGGGGTAAAAACAATGCTAAAGAATTTAAAAAAAAAATCACTGGCTGCATTAGGTAATACACATCTGATACCATTTTTGCCTTCATCTTAATATCATCCTGAATGATGCAATGCTATGTTCAGCAAATTTCTATGGCTATTACTGGTAAGAATTCACTTTATAACTTTTAAAAAATCCCAGTCTGTCTTCACCAAAAAAACAGTGAAGTCCCAGTGATCCCAAAACATAATCTCTGTAGTTTTGCAGTAAAAGTTTTCAATAACTTGAAAGTTTTTGTCTATCTATTAATGTCTGCAGTATTAACAAGGCATTGCCGTTTGCAAATTCAGTGCACCCTGAGAGCAGAGCAAAGGGAATAAGGATCCTTGCAAACCCTATAGTATGTTAAAACTTTGACAGCCCTCAAATGCTAACCAAAATTCTTGTTTTGGTCGGCGAGATCAGATGCCATGCAAGATTTTCTTAACTCCCACACAGCAAATAAAATTATTAGCTACTGAGGGTGCAATTCATGTATACCTAAGCTGGAAGATAAGTTATGCTCTTGTCAGGCATGAATGTGGTTTGTTCTTTGTCCCTTAGCTGTTATGAATTTGTCTGGCTGCTGCAGAGGACATTGCTGATGCACTTCGGTGAACAGGAAGTTGCATGTTCTTGCTCAGCTTTCATTTTGGCTGTGCCCCCCTTGATTCCCTGTGACTATTTGCCCAAATGGGCTTCTGCTTTCATAAATGTTAAGAATGGCTGTTCACAGTGCAACAATCCATTTTTGCAATGAAACCTGACTATAAGCAACTTCTTCTGGAAAAATTGAATTCTTTGTTTCTTATTCAACTAGAAAGGAGTCCACTTTACTGTCATACAATTCTCTAAAGAACAATCTTTTGGCAAGAAATACTGGTTAGATATATTAAAAAGGGATAAAATGATTACATAATATATGTGGGATATTCTGCTACTTGGCATGTTACAATAAATGTTAGAATCTAGACATTCCTCTGGCTGAAAGCAAAGGTGCCTGTGTTACACACCCGAGGGCTGTGCTGACAACCTGTGAAAAGGTGAAACTATGTGAAAGATGACTGAAACAACTCTGTACGCATTGGTTCAATAGGAAGCTTGATAGATGTGTGGCTTTCTAGAACCGGTTTTGTTCAATTAAAAAGGGCCTTCCAGATCTTACCAATTATAGAAAGAATTTTATCCTCATACAGCCCATTTCGGCTAGAATGCAACTAGAATTCAAAAATTGTCATCTGCCCTATTATGGGCTTTGTGAAACCCTTCATGCATCAGCAACAGAAAGAGCAGGAGAAATAGCCCAGGGAGGAAAGCTTGTCAGGAAGAGACAAGTATGAGTGTGACATGGTAGTGCTGTAGATATATTGAAGACAGTTATCTTTAAGCACACACAGATGGGCATAATGCCTTGGGGCAAAATACTGCAGATGTAACATAGAAAAGCCAGGAAATGAAAGTGTGTAAATGTGTTACAAAGCACTTTTAGGGTCCTGTGCCTTGTTAAGCAAATTCACGAATCCATGCCAATCAGTCTATAAGTCAGAAGTCAGCATCAGTTCATCTGAAAAGCATCTGTTTAGCGGTCTTGCTCAGTTTAAACATACATATGTTTGAACAAACAAGTCTGATTCTGTTATTACCTACCTTTTGAGAGTTTGATTTTGTGAATTGGAAAGTAAGGTACAAGTGAATGCACAGTTGTGAGACTGACTACCTAGGTTGTCTTTGGCAGACCTCTTAAATTTTTGCCTCGGTTTTCAAATCCGTAAATTAAGGACATTTATCTATCAAGCATTGCTAAGGATATTGAAACAATGACTTCATTTCTTAAATAAAGGGAAATTATCCAGCCCGTGAACTGCAAGTGCTCTATTATTCCTGGTTTCCTAGTTCCCTAACTTTTGAAAAATGAAGTTAGCAATCAGTGCTTTTGTCATAAAGATTGCCTTTTGCAGTGATCTATTGAGTGCAGATCATATAGAGTGAGTATAATCAATGTTTTTTCTCTACAACTGCCCTTATTTCTGCAGTATGTACGTGTGTCTTTTGACACTAAGCCTGACCTTCTTCTACATCTGATGACCAAGGAGTGGCAGCTTGAACTCCCCAAACTTCTTATATCTGTGCATGGGGGCCTTCAGAACTTTGAACTTCAACCAAAACTCAAGCAAGTGTTTGGAAAAGGCCTCATTAAGGCTGCTATGACAACTGGAGCATGGATATTCACTGGAGGAGTAAACACAGGTAACAGAACCATTGACATGAAAGCCGAATGGCATCTAGTTTTCATCACAGACAAAAATTAGGACAGATGAGATTAAGAAGCCATTCAATGTTTTATTTTACTAATGTTGGCTCTGCTATGTGCAAATAAGAAAATACCATGTTCATACCAGCCTGGCAGCTATCAGGAAATAAAAGGTTTGCTAAAGCATGAACACGCTAGGGAGTTGAAAATAAAACCTCCTGTGGGGCAATTATATTAATATATTGACATTGAAGACTTTATAAGATCAACAGTAAGCTACATGAAGGGACTACTAATCAGAAACCGAGAAAGTCAGACAATTTCTACATAGAATAGAAAACATTTTCATCCAGAACAGACCTCTATTTTATCTTAAAAGATGATCTGAAGTATAAAAGGATGAAAGGCTCTGTCTTGTGAATGTGATAGAAAACTTTATTGTGAGTAAGTATCACTTCTTGCAGATGGCTTGACCTAATTTTTTTCTATTACCGCTGCAACAAGAACAAAAACGTTGCCATTTCTATTCAAAGTTAAGAACATCTGTAACATACCATATGAATATCCTAACAACCCAAGATAGCAGCTGCCTCAGCTTTACTGGGAGACAGCATGTAGGTTTGGGGAATAAGCTACAAAACATAGCTTCCCTGATAATAAAGGTTGGGCAGTGGCTTCCCAATTACTCTTCCTGAAGGAGGTACAAATGAGAAGAGAGTCAGGGGAAAGTCAGAGTTCTGCTAGAGATAAATGCAAAGTGCTTTGATCTGGAACACAAGCTTTTCAATTCTTATGTCATTCTCATTTGCTGTAGTAACAAACTATGAATTATTTCTTTAGTAATATAATAGAGTGTATCCTCTTACTGTCTGTGGAAAACATAATCATTCTATCATACATTAATTTTAGTGTATTGTGGATCAACTCCTACATGTTTTGATATGACTGCTGAGAGTAGTTTTGGGCTTTTCCAGAGCACATAAAATTTTAAACAATAGCGATACAAATGGGAAAGAAGAGACACAGGTTCTGGAGCATTGAATAGATAAATAGACAGACTCGCAGGTACACGATATCCCCCAGGTCTCTGCAGAATAAGGGAGAAAAGCAGGTTAAGTGTTGACCTGTGCACTGTGATAATAGGTATATTAGTTGCCAAATATTGACAATGGCAAAGACAGATGTTAATTTTAAGTTAAAATCACATTAGAAAGCTGTAAATATTGTACACTGATTGCAGTGGATTACCACAGAAACTACAGAAGTTTTGTAAAAAAGGACTGATTATATTTGGCAAATGCACAACTGCTTTGTACCATTTTTCACATAATCATAGCTGCAAATGCCAAAATAATACAAATGAACTAAGAAGGTCGACGTAATTACTGTTGAAAAGGGTTTCTTTTCCTATAATCAAAAATTACCTAGACAATACAATGAAGTTGAAGTTGCTGTGTGTTACTTAAAAAATATCTTTCTAGAAGCAGCTCTGCATTATCAGTTACCTTTCATTGCTGTTTCTGATTTCTGGAGCCAACCAGTTGATTACTCTGGGGCTAGGTTTTCAAACTATGTGGGTGAAAATTAAGTGTTTTATCTCTATGTGAAATTGTACAAATTGTGAATTTCTGAGTACAGTGTGTTCCGTTGATGCTGAATTTTTTAGATTTTTAGATTTCTCTTAAGGAAAATTATAATTGAAAAATCCTGAAATACTACTATTGTACTGAGAATAAGAGATGTGTCAGGGATGAATGCCTGGCTATAATCATAGCAAGAATTACTTAAACAAGTCATTCTTATTATTCATGTAATGCCAAAAGATGATTATTCTAAATAGCTGAAGGTTTTGTAGTCTGGTCAGATTTTATGCTTTGAATTTGTTGGGTTGCTGGATCATAGCTTAATTCATAGCTGATTTCAGATACAGGGGATTTTACAACTTTTCCACCACAGAAAGGAAATCAGATTCCAGAACTTAGAGGATTTGTTAGGTTGTAGGTTTTTTTTCTTACAAGGTTCATGGTGTAGAAAATCTACAGCTAAAATCACATCTGATTATGACTGTGGTAATTCCAATTCAGTCATCTTGAAATTGTGTAATCTGTATAAGAAGCAAACACAGCCACTGAGTAATATATAACATCCACAGCAGCTCTATGGATCTCCCTCAGTGCAGCCACATCATAAAAATAGTTATTAATACACAGGTCAAAAAAATATTTTATGAAAAGGAAGGAGGAATGGCACTCGCCCTCTGCACAGAGATACCACTGAAATACTGACAAAAGTTCACCTAAAGTATACAAGGAGTGTTATCAGAAGGCACCTGGAAGACTGGTAGCTGTACTGATGTTTGTTTTCTTGCTGATCCCAGGGGGTGGTCTCATACTCTACTGGAAGCTGTCTCAGATGACTGATTTTTTTTTAAAGAATGGCTCTTTTTTAAAGAGTAGCTCACCACAGAGCAGAGTGATTATGTTTTCCTTTATTCAGACAAAGAGGAACGTTTGTGTGCAAACAACACATTTGGAGGTAAGGTGTAGGGGAGGGGTTTTAACTCCTGTGCTTCTTTCTGTGCTTGGGAAGGATACAAATGCTTTTATCCACATATATTTGTGAACACAAGTGCAGATAAATAGGTTATTGTCAGATGGCAACTTTTCCATTTTTATTTTTACAGCTATGGAGTTTTTTCTTGGAGTTCATTGAATATTTCTTAGACTAGATGAAAAGGGCTTACAGTATTACTATAAGAAGAATCAATCTAAATATATTCATAGCTTTACTTAATAGTAATTATAGGCATATGTGTTCCCTAAAAAAAGAATTCTATACTAAAATCTTACCTTAATAAACAAAAAGGACATAATTATGAATTTCTGTTTTATGCTGTTTCTTTCCCAGGAGTCATTCGGCATGTTGGAGATGCACTGAAAGATCATGCCTCAAAATCTCGAGGAAAGATCTGCACCATCGGTATAGCTCCCTGGGGGATTGTAGAAAATCAAGAGGATCTGATTGGCAAAGATGTAAGCCCTCTATGGACACTTGCATTTATTTTTTCTTTCCTCTCCATCTCTCATTTAACAGTTGCTCAAAGAATTAATGTCTGCCACAAAAAATCAATATAAAGGTTTTCCATTATGGTTGATAGTAGTTTTGACATGGTGACATTAAAAATTCCTGTACTGCACAATTTTTAAAAATAAATTAGAAATTAATTTCATTATATGCTATTTATTTTGAAACAGTACTATGATATATTGGTTAAACTCAGAATTGCAGACTATCCCTTTTATAAAATATTCCGTCCTATATATTTTTGTTAGTACAATTGTGAAGTCTTGTAAATGTATTGGATAGGAGATCAGATATCAAAGAATCATTACTTTAGTCACCTTCTGAAGGGCAGAGTTGCTGTTCCTTGTACTCTTTCATATCATTCTTCTCTTTTAAACCTATACTGTCACTCAGAAAAATTTAAAAATGTAGATTTTAAATATGTGAATAGTTTACTTACACTGGTTATTTAACTGAAGCTTTTCTGAGCCTTTGTTTTATTCCTCACCTCTGGTTCATTCCCAACCAATGTGCCTGAGAACCAGCAGCTAACTTTAAGTGAAGAAGAAATACAGTCTTCGTTCCACATAATGAACATTTTTCCTGTCTACATTACTATAAACCATTCTTCTCTTTATGTTCATCTCTTAGCAAGCTGGGGTGCAGAAGAAGATTCAATTATTGATTAGTTCAGAAAGAATTACAATGAGTATGAAGACATTGATCCAGCTGGAATTTATTTCAATTCACTGTTAAAGTATAGCCATTAGGGGAAATTGTATTAGCATGGCATTTTGTACTCTAATACCACCAATGCTTGTATAATAGTGTAACCAATAAATGCAAACATGCAGGATAGGACTCTGCAGCAGTAATTCTGAATCACTAATAGACTCTTCTGATATGCAGTGCAAAAGGTGACTAGCAGCAACAGCTAATCACAAAGATGAGGTGTGTCTCATTAAAGAAGTGTAAGGTATACATCAATTTAAAAAAAAACATTCTTTACTGACTATACATGCATTTCTGAAGCACTGCAGTAAGAAAAAAGGCAAGAAAGACATCAAATTAGTCACACATTTGGGAGAGTGTTATTCCTCCATTAGTTATTTCCACCTGTTGAAAAGTTATCTACTTCTGTCCTCATCTAGTCACTGATGGTTAAAGAGGCTCTGAAGTGTCCTTTTACAGAAAGAGGTCAAGAAAGAAGTTGGTTTCCCAGCTGTTTCATCCATCTGGAACAGCCTCCTTTGATTTCTGATTTCTTTGAGAGACATTTTCCTTTAAATATCCTTCCAATTTATCAGGAAACCAAGAATTTTTATGTTATTTTTATAAAAAAACCTTTCTGTCAGATCAAAAAAGGTTAATGCTTAGTCTGATCATCAGACAGAAAGTGACAGAAGTTTAAAAAATAGTAAAGAAAACATATATGCAGCCACAATTATACCAGTAGGATTCCTATTACAGGACCATCACCAAAGACGAAAATAAGTCCAAAATTTACCTGTAATAGACAAAACTGAAACTTTTCTTCCAAACCTCCTGACCCCTAATATTTTCATAAAATGACAGATCAATGGCATGATGCAATGCTGAAGCACTTCTGGTTTTATTCATCTCTAATGTAAATGTAATGATATTGCTTTATGCTTACCGATATTGAATTTTACAGCTGGACTCAATGAGCTTAAAGGTCTTTTCCAACTTAATTCTATGATTCTGTGAATGCTTCCATTTTATTGCCTTGTCAAACTGCCTTATGAAGGCTTTATTTAACTCTTCATAGCTTTCCACACTTACTAACCCCAAATCCTTTACAACTCTGTGGAACAGAACATGGCCCAGCTTGAGACAGGCCACCTATTTCACTAAATCTCCATAGTAACTCTGAGTCTTTGCAAAAATTAACTTTTCATTCTTTTCATTCTGTTTTCCCTCCCTTCCCCACAGCTTTCCACAGTCAGTAATTTCACAAAGGACTTTTTGTCTTATCCAATGTGTGCAGTTTCTTTAGAAGCACTTCATGAGAAAGGTTTTTTGAAAATCAAAGTGTAGAATATTGACTGGGTCATTAGAGGTGAATGCTGTGAAACGAACCAAGAAGTGGAAATATAAATAGTACCATAAGCATGTAAAATGAATCATCACTAAGCAAGAAACAAAGGCCACAGGGGATTATGCAGGGCTAAAAAACTAAGAAAAAGTCAACTAATAGTAAAAAGCCCGTTGAACTCTGACATCAATGCAGCTTTATGTCTGTGTGCATTATGTCTAGTTAAATTATGATCAGAACAACCAAAGAGTTGTCAGAACATACCCTTCTAGCATCGGATAGATAGAGAAAATTGTCTTGATCATGGGATTTGGGCAGGGAGAGGGAGCCGGGGAGTTATTGCCATAGCACAAGCCCCAGTGGATGTTGCCTCCCTGTACCTCCAGGGCCAGTCAGGCATGCTCAGCAGAGCTGTGCTTCTGATAATGCTCCAGCCTTCTGTGACCTGCATGATTCTTGAAGTCCTAGCTGAGGAGTTCTATTACGTTTACCAGTCCATCCAAATTAGTCAGCTCTTGGGAATCACAAGGGCTTTCCTCAGAGCAATAAAGACAAGTGGCCAAGATATTCAAAATATTACTGTTGTTTGCTATTTGTTATATTTTTATGTTTAAAATCCCTAAAGAAAGAGGCTTGTTTTACTCCAGTGCTATAAAAGCAGTATAAGGAAAGTAGCACCCCTCTTAACACACTTTGATTCTAATCTAAAAATAATGTACACAAGGGAAAGGTAGGTAGTTGCTCTGTTCACAATTTTCCAATAGAAGAGCTGAGACGGTAAGGTGACTTGCTCAGTCTTGTAGAAAACTTGAATTAGAAGCAAGTTTTTCCCTACACACAGAGCAATTCTTCCTTTCAAAAGAATGCACTTGGTGAGTCTTTGTAGCATGCATGTCTTTCCTTTCAGAGTCTTAGTCTTCCTTTGGGTTTAATTTGTAGTCACCTCAGTAGGAACAGTACCTGGATTCCAAAGACAACACTGATTTTAGTACTTCCCTTTTCCTCGATGAAACCATTCAAATAGGTTTCATTTTTAGGACAAAGAAGCTAGTATTTGAGACTTAAATCAGAACATGCTTTTAGTATGCAGCCCTGTGAAAAGGACATCTCTCAACATACTGTGATATGTCATTGTTCAGTCAACATGCTGTACTATATAACATTCTAAAGTAAATAAAGTGTGTTTTTGTAGTAGTTAATGTTTCGAGGAAAAAAAAGAAACCAAAATTTTTTCGTACGAAACTGATCAAAGCTAAAATTGAGGTTCTGTGCTGCAGTGCTGCAAAACCAATGACACCACTCTTCCATACTTGATATAAGGATCCTTCCATATGTGGATCCAACAAGTTAAAATAAGAGCAAATTATCGTAAATTGTCTCTAAATTTCTCGGAGTTTATTTATGTCTCTTAAAGTACAGTTATACCATTGGTTTATAGTGTATTTCTCTCCCTATATTACTTTGTTGGTCTTTTGGATATGATCAGCAACTAGAGCATGGGAAAACCGAAGGTCAGAAGAAATTTTGGAAAAAGTAAAATACTTTTAACAAATACTTTTGTCAGTGAAAAGGAAGCAATAGTCATCAGTTTTAATCATTTACTACAGCAGAATGCACAACCAAAATATAAGCCTACCTTGTAGACATGTGCATAAACAGATAAAAGTGCTACACAAAAGGAAAAGGTCTTATCAGAAAGAAAACTACTTTCTCACAGCAGATTTCTATCTATATAATAAAGAATCTTTAATATAAGAGATATAACAGATATGATATATAAAAATGTGACATGTATATTAGATATTTTGCATGTTAGATATTTTATTTATATTATATAGGTATACATATCAGTCCTTCCAAGTACTCTGTGCTCCGGAATAAATTGTATTTTCTGCTTCCTAGAAATCAAATGTCACAATCGTTACCAGTTGTAGGTGGTCTCTGTGGACTTCACTAATAACAGATGCCTGTTCTTTTGAACTGCTCAGAATATTCAGAAAATACAAATTTAATAAATTTAGTTTTATTAACTACTGCACTTTCAAAGCAACTAGCTTTTGTATTAGTGCAGCTGCTGAATTTTATGACTATAACTGGAAGTATGAACATGTCATCAGCTAAGTTTTCTCTGGGATGCTCAAAAGATACTCATAGCAGAACTCTACAGTCTTGCACTACTTGCTCAATTATATCTTCAACTTTCTTCAGTATTGATTTGGATGGTGGAATAAAGAGGGCAGGGTCATAATACAGAACTTAGAAATAAGCCTTTCATTGAGGAGGTGCTAGCATGGATTTCTCAAAATCCCAGGACAAAAAAGGATTAGACAACTCCTTTGGGAAAGAGGGGAGTCTTCCAATGTTGTAGTGGCTCACCAGGGAGTTATTAGTAGTTAACAGCACAATTACATCAAAACTTAATGCTGTTTCAGCAAAATGAGTGTTATGCTGGAATTCAGTAACAGGACTGATGGAAATCATTCATTTTTATGGCAACTAGGTACAGATGAGGCCAAAATCTACTTCTAAGACAAGTCAAGGAAATGAAAGATAATTAATAAGGAAAGCTTAAAGTTTAAAGTAACTGGAATTGCAGTTGAACTAACTGAGAAAACTTATTTTCATCTACACACCGAGTCCTGCCCATTCCCATCAGTAAATGCTTCATTATACAGGACTTCATTCTGCCAGTAGTAAGTCCCTTTCATTTTCAGATTTTCATCTACCTCCCTGAGATTACCAAAGGTTATCCAAACAAACCAGAAGGTGTGCATTCAAGACTTCGCATTGCCTTACAATTAGTGTCTCCATACCACTCATGTATGTGAAAAATAGTCATATAGCTGTCAAGCTTGATGGATATGTAGCCAGAACTCACCACTGGAATCTGCAGTCTTTAAAACTCTTTCCAGTGAGCCTTGTCAGAAAAACCAACATTCGTGTTATCTGCTCTGTGTGCGTGTTCCAGAAATGTACATCACAAGATGGTCTACATGTTTTTCATTCTTTCATAGTAGATGATTGAATAACATATTGTGAGACTGCTTCCTACCGCCTCACATGCTTTTTTACAGTGTCAGAAAGATTATGTTTTGCTTTAATTGTTTTATGCAGGTTTCAAAATAATGATAAAAGTTACAATTCTCAGGCAAGGGATTAGTAAGTGTGTATTACTGTGTTGTTGTTGGCTTTGTTGCTGACTTGGTTTTGCACATAACCTTCCAGAAAGATGTTATTCTTTGAGAATAATTTGAATTTCTGGGAGGAAAAGTTATAAATAACCATTAATAGTTCACAAGTTTATTTTACTCTAATTTTTATCCAGCATCAAAACTATCAGAGTCTCTTTGTAGGTCAGGTCAGGAAATTAGTCTAGGAAAGGCATAAAGAGAAGAGATTCATCTCTCTCATTGCAAGCTACGAGGTGGAAAGCATGCCTGGTGTGAAGCTGAGGACTGACATGTCTGTAGCGTGTACAGAGAATGTGGGCCATGATGTTTCCAGGATTCTGTAAATTAAACTAGGAACTACGCTGTTCCTGGGAGTGCCCCAAAAAGCGAGGCTGCAAAGAACACTTAATTTGGACAGCTACTACTTTTTAGAGAAGCAGACCACGCATCTCTATTCTTCCACCACTATTCTGAACACACTGTTTGTTGTAAATTCTTTGCCTTGACCTAGACTGCTCAGGTTCGTGTGGTGGATCACATGACGTGCATGCTCGTGTTTCGTGGTGAATTACCCTGAGTGATCTTTTGAGAGCTGTCCCCTGTGTTGTCACATGCCCACAAGGAATCCCACCAGAGTACGACAGTGCTTTTGATCCAAGCTTCCTACCACCTCAGAGTGCAAAGGCAACTGCTGAGGTAGCCCAGCTCCTCAATATGTCAATAGCATAATGCCCTCAGCCGATGCACTGTGAGTTCTTCTCTGCATAGATGCTGTCACATTCCTTGGCTTATATTTAGAGGGGCTGTCTTGAGCATAAATGCTTCCTATCATCTCTGCAGAGGAAGATGCCAGGGGACTTTATTCCCTCCTCTCATTGCAGAAAGACGATGAGAAGTCATTAAACTAAAAGTTCTCCTAACCTTATAACTTCCCTGTAAAATATGAGGGATTGAAAAGAACAAAAGAATGGGAACTGCAGGAGTGGGAAATTGAAAATCTGCTGAATGTTGTGGAAAAGAAGTTCATCTCCAGGAAATAGACTGAATGTCTGGGATTTCCTTATCTTCCTGAAGATTTTGCTTATGCTTTAACCAGAAACAGAATTTGACAAAGTGGTTTGAGAAGTTTATTATTAAAAAAAAGTGTTTCTGTTGTTGAACTGTGCATGCTGTCAACAATTCAATTGAAAATAATTGTATTCTCATTTTCACATCTATAGAATTTATTAATAATAAGATTCACCTTATAACTGAATATCAGACACACAACGAAAGTGTAGCCTTCTAATCTGCCCTGCAGCAACATAGCTGAGTCAATGTGTGAAACCTTTGGTGCTGCAGCTCATTAGAACTGTAGATCAAGCTGTCACTGTTCTAAAGATTTGAGCAGTGGCTCTTGGGGACAAACCACAAGCTGTCAGTAGAATTGCATGCACAGCAGCTTGTAATGTTACAATGAATAGATAACTGAAGGCATTCCTCTTGATCAGATCTTGCTAGCCTGTGCCTGGCATATGTTGAGAGATGGGGCAGGTATCCGTTTAAAAAGTCTGGAACTGTTTTAGTTTGCTTTTACTTGATTCTTAAGCATGTGAGAAAGAACCAATTCATGAAATATTTATCTACAGGAGCAACAAAAGAAGCAGAATAAAAACTTGAGCCAAAGCTGTCATCTATTCTCACAGTGCTTTGCTATTGACCGTCTTAGTCTTCTCAAACCTGTGTCCTCCCTTTTGCAGAGTGACTAGCTTAGAGAGTGTCCTCTGTGAGACGGTTTATAACATTGAAAGAAGTCCATGGGTTTCCCCTTCCTTTATTATTTTAACAAGTGAAAAATATAAAGAAAGATATTTCCTTTTTTTAACATCTGAGCAGTCTTAGTTATGCCACTGGGGGCCCACCAAAGTAGCTAACAACCAAGGGTGGCCCAGCACTATTTTTCAGTCTCTCTATGAGTGGAATAACTGCAACAGTTTATCCTGTTTGCCTGCAGAAGTTTCTCTTGATGAAAACAAATCAAAGGAAGTGTAGGAAACTTTCCATTGAATGGAGACTTTCCAAAGTTGTTGTAAACATAAGTAACTGCCTTTGTAGTATAGTAAGAGTGAGCCAATATTATTTCCAAGGAAATTGAAAATGCGGTGTAATATCATGAGTTCCAAGAGTGGAACTCGTCTATATCAGTGTGTCTGCAGAGGTCCTCTTGTGCTGGTGGCTCTGAGTGAACTAGAACAGGGGCAATGATGCGGAATGGCATTTGTGAGGAAGGAACCAAAGATTTTGATCGAATGAGGTGAAGATTTGCAGTAACAGGGTTGAGAGACAGCATCAAACAGGGTGTACAGTGTATATGTGTAGTCACACAGACATTAGGAGGACTGGCCATTAGCTGGACTTAACACTGAAAAAGTGATCATTGATGCTATTGAAACAGATTACCATGGAAAACCCTTTGAGCAGTGTCTGCATCTAAAACGTCTGTTTACAAGAGGTGGCCACACTGATTTGAGTGCTGAGGTTATTTTCTGCTTTACACATAGAAGACAGCAGTGCTCAAGTGCATACTTAAAAAAATCTGATTTTTTTCCTTTTACATAATCTTGTCAGGTGGTTTATTATAATTATTCTGATTCAGAGGGTGTTTTCTGTTTAATACTTTTTTTTTAATCTGTCTCTAAAATGCAGGTGGTTCGACCATACCAGACTATGTCCAATCCTATGAGTAAGTTGACGGTGCTCAACAGCATGCATTCCCACTTTATTTTGGCTGACAATGGCACTACTGGCAAATATGGAGCAGAGGTGAAACTTCGCAGACAGCTGGAAAAGCACATTTCACTTCAGAAGATAAATACAAGTGAGTAACCTTTTGCTTATATTGTTTTATAATTGCAATTATATCAAAGACTATGAGTTTATACAGGCAATAAGGATGGTATATTTTGGGGAGTAGTTCTACTGTCTAAGATGGCGAGCATGAGCATAATTAAAGTGAGTAATGGTGAACAAAGATAATAAAATTTTATTTTGGTTTACTGTGGGTAGGAGTACAGGAGAAATAGCTGAATTTCTTTCTAGTAAGTTTCAAACAGTATGTGTCAGGACTCTTCAGGTTCAACTTAGGTCTTTGGTACACTTGTCTCCTTAATACTGTATACAGTCTAGTCTCCGTTCTGTAAAGATAGAGAGAGCTTCTTATGATAAAGACTTTTCAGGCTGGAAGAGAGATGACTGAGGTGTGTAGAGGTATATAAAATCGTCTGTGGTTGTAGGAGAAATGACTGAATGACTCAAGGAGTACCAGAACCGTTGTTATGTAGAGGCAGAGAGTAACAAACAAACATCAGTGTTGTACTTGCATAAGGTGCCTTTAAGAATAAAAACAGAACTCATTTTTCAAAAGACCAGATTCACAGCCTATCTGCTGATTACTTTCTGTAAACAGGCAATTTTGAAGCCAGGAGTAATCAAACTGTAGAAAAATGTACCATAAATAATTATTTTGAGGAAATTTGTAAGAAAAATGTGAACTTTTGACGTTTACAGCACAACATTGTGTTGGGGAAAATTATATTTAAAAATAAATCTCATTAAAGAGATTTTGCTTAATTCCGGTTTGGACAGGAAAAGTAGTTGAAGGATGAATGTTCAGACTTTCGGTGGCTCTTCTTCTCTTCTCTTTTCTCTTCTCTTCTCTTCTCTTCTCTTCTCTTCTCTTCTCTTCTCTTCTCTTCTCTTCTCTTCTCTTCTCTTCTCTTCTCTTCTCTTCTCTTCTCTTCTCTTCTCTTCTCTTCTCTTCTCTTCTCTTCTCTTCTCTTCTCTTCTCTTCTCTTCTCTTCTCTTCTCTTCTCTTCTCTTCTCTTCTCTTCTCTTCTCTTCTCTTCTCTTCTCTTCTCTTCTCTTCTTCTCCCCTCCCTGTGGAGTGGAGAAAAACAGACAGCATCTGACTTGTTTGCTGGAGACTCAGGAAATGGTACAATTTTCAGTAAATCGCCAAACAAAAGAGCAGAGGGCTAGAAAACAGAATAGATTTAGGAACTAATAAACAGTTGGTAACTTCTTATATGACAGCCTGTCCCTGGACAATAGGGCTGAAAGAAGATTTTATTCTTATTTTTAAGCCTGCCCAACTATCACATGCTACGCTTGTCATTTTTTCTTATTTATATTCCTTTGCTTCAACTGTATAATTCTCCAGTGCAGTGATAGCTCTCCTGGATGTTGGGATCATACACTATTCTCAAACGGAACTTCAAGCTTGTATTCACCTTTTAAAGACACAGAAAACAGTATTGCCTTCAAATAGATTAAGGCAATGGCGGTCTCTTTTATAAAATTTAAGATTAAATCCTGTTGTTAAGTATGCAAGATAGTTCTGAAAGACTCAGCTGTTTTTGTTCCTAATATGGCATTGCTTTCAGTCATTCATCAGTGTTTAATTTCTTGAATGAGTTTATTATTAAATAATAATAATAACAATAAGCAGCTTGCCTTGTGCCTCCTATAAGCACTAGATAAAAGATTGTCCTGAATACTGTTTCCACTCTACCTTTTCAGCTTTTATTAGATCCATAGCTCTTGTTTTGTCCACAGAAAATATTCAGGAATTTAAAAATACTTTCCAGGTAAGGAGAGGGTACCTTTGCGTTTGTGGGTCAATCTGAGTCTGCAGATTTAGGACAGATCACTCAGTTGTGCATTTAACTACAGATCAGTTTGATACTGCAATGCTCAGGGCAGGTCTTTCTTATTTTCACAAGCAAAGACTATTTTAATACTGCCCATCAGCCATCTCTTGCATTGAGCCACAAGTTATCTCAAACTCATTTAAAAAGTGCATCTTTCTGTAGCAAAAAATGTTGAAAGTAAGATGAACTTTTCTAAAACTGTTTGAAGCTCAAACAGAAATATTCAAGGTGGCCTGGTAAGAAATGTTTCTGGTTTCCAATTCACACAAACATTTGAATCCTGAATTTTTGCAGGAATTTAAAGGCAGAGATCACCTTAAGATATACTCTGGAAGGAATGGATCTTTTAGTGCGGGCCCAGAGGAGGGCCACAAAGATGATCAGAGGGCTGGAGCACCTCACGTACAAGGACAGGCTGAGAGACTTGAGCATGTTTGGCCTAGAGAAGAGAAGGCTCTGAGGACACCTTACAACAGCCTTCCAGTACTAACAGGGGGCCCACAGGAAAGTTGGGGAGGGTTTTTTTAGGAGAGAGTGCAGTGATAGGATGAGAGGTAACAGTTTTAGGCTGAAAGAGGCGAGATGTAAATTAGATACTAGGGAGAAATTTTTTCCTGTGAGGGTGATGAAGCTCTGGAACAGGTTACCCAGAGAAGTCATTGATGCTCCATCCATGGATGTGTTTGGGACGAGGTTGGATCAGACTTTGAGTAACCTCATATAGTGGATGATGTCCTTGTCCATGGCAGGGGGTTTGGAACTAAATGTTCTTTATGGTTCTTCCAACCCAAACCATTCTATTATTCTGTTAAGGAAAAATAGCTATGTGATAACTCTGCCATTATGGTTCATTTGTACAGCATTACATGGATAATTTGACAGCTCATGTAAAGATTTTCACATTGAAATGTGAAGTTAAAACAATTTTAGTTCCTCCTGTTCCAAAAATATTGCATTAATGAGCAGAAGGCAGAAAGTTTTCATGGCGAATATACAGAGATTTTTAATGCAATATAATGTCCCAATTCAAAAGGTGTGATTTTTCAGATACAGTAAGTGGACTGCAGCTGTGTTTAGGTATGATGCTATGGTTTTACTGTGTCTTGGCATGCTGGGAGCTACAGCACGTCAGGCTGATGTAATTCACTGCTACCACCTTACTGATTTCTGATTCGCTGTTTCTGGAATTGCTCATAGTACTAAACTCTGTCTCATTGCCTTGAGCATAAGAGGCTTCATGGCTGTTTGTAGAATGATTGCTTTCATGTGGGCTGGAACAGACTGAAGGTCCCTAGTATAAGTCTCCTCTCAAAATGAACTGTTCTTAATATTAGATAAGCTTGTCTATAGCTTTGTTTAGCCATGTCTGAAAACCTCCAATAAAGGGCATTCAATCATCTGTGTGGGCTCCACCAAAATGTTTGGAATCTTTTCCCACTCAGCCATCCCTGTCTGATTTGGAGACCCAAACTGCTGCTTGCATCCGTTTCTCCTTCATTGAGCCTCACCCTAGCAAGAAGACTGTGACTCTTAACACCTTTTTAACAGCCCTGCAGGTAGTCATAGTCAGGTATTAGATTACTCCTTTGACTTCTTTTCAAAAGAGTCTGCTGTCTCAGACTCTCCAGACATATGCTCTAGGCCACTCTTACACCTTAGCAGCTTTGCTTTGAATGCTCTCCAGTTTCTTCTCATCTTTCTTGAACTGGACAGCCCAAACCTATATCTAGTGCTTCAGGTGCAGCCCCGCTAGTGATAAATAGAGTGGGCATCCGGTAAAAACATATTTGACACACTCTGTAAAGTAGTACAAGTGCATGTTTTGCCTTATGTGCACTGAGAGCATCCAGTTGGATGACATTCAGATTAGCATCCACTGTAACCACCATCCATGACATAAGTATGTAGTTATCCAATTAGAACAAGAACTACAAGTTTTACTCTGAAAAGTCAAGAGATTTACCTTGTTGGAAGCCTTTTCCAAGAATGAACACAGAAAAATTACAGTTTATGTGGAATTTCTCGAGTTTGGAATTGATTTTCCAAAAAATCAGAGAAGTCCTTTATTATGTTGGAGCCCTGAAATAAATGTCATTTTAAAAAAATGTGATCTAATTGGCTATCTTTATAAGGATAACTAAAAGTCCTTAGGCATTCATCCTCAAAAGATAGTCTGCCATGATATTGTAGATATAGCATTTAATTATTCTTTTTCTAAAATTCTTACACATCCTTCAGGCTCCCTTCATCTACAATATTTCTGAATAAAGTCATTCTAAAGTTTTATGTTTCAACACTCAACTTGATTCAGAAGGAATAGGGATCAACATACTCTCTAAAATGCTGAGAATTTCTTTCCTTTTCCAGAATCCCTTACACAATACATTTTCCTCTCCCCCTGATTCCTGGGAAGTTTTCCACACATTAGAGATTCTTCATTTGCTGCTGCTTTTTCCCAAGTGTTGTTGCCCATGTGTCACCATGGTGCAAAGAAATGTTTCAGAAGAAAATGTTTAAAATGAAAGAGGTAGAATAAATTTACCAGAAAACTGGTATTGGCATGGAATTAGAAATTAATAAGTGTCTTACGGTCCTTCATCTCTTATGCCAAAATGCGACAGTGTATCTGGTCTTTTTCTTTCCCACCCTAGGAAAATAGTAGTGCCCATTACAAAAAGATAATTTAATGTATCACAAAAGAGGTGATGTAATCTATAAAAAGAGAAAAGAAAGAAATAAAACATCTAATTACTAAAGATAACGTATTGCAATTCTGCTATTATGGCATTCCTAGATACTAATAACACATTCATTTGAAATATGCTGGAATGGCCCCTCCTTTGCTCAGATGTACATTGTTACCACATCTGCAGAACATTGCTGAGTAACACAATAGACACATCAGTCTTACCTCCAACCAGAAACACAAAAGACTTCTGTCTACAAAATGTGTCTTGGAAGTTACAAGTCATAAAATATTCTTTCCTGTCACTCCGGAGATGGTTAGATTAGAATAATTGCCAATGTAGCAACTCAGCTAATAGGTCTGATCTGGGAATTGTTAATTTCTTTCCCGCAAAGTCATTCCAATAGGCTGACATGCTGTGGGTTTCATCCATTTTGTGATTAGGCAGAACAATGCTTTCTCATTAGTAAGTGTGATCTAGTATTACTTCATATTACATAAAAAGACCATTTACCACTGCTTACAGAATCTTCATAAATCCTACCTAAAGTTTTCCCCCTTTGGCTCTGTACTCATGTTTGCATTTTATAATATGTAGCTCATTCCTCCTGTTTGCATTAAGGCCTTCAGTTCATGTGGTATAGTTGTTACTGTTAACTTAATCGTTACTACTAACTGAAATATTCTCAAAACCTTAAAGAGCTTACAGCATGATTGCTCAGCACTTCCATCACAAATGCCTACTTTCATTCATATGAATGCTGTTACTGGAGCAGCGGAGAAAGACTATGAATTATTTGTAAGATGATAGCACGTAGCCTGTAGAAATGTTTTTAATTTGAATGAAAGAGGTTGTGAATTCATTAGGAATGCTGTGTTTTTTTTCAAAAGTATAATTGGTTGTCAGCAGAATCAGAAATTGGACACAACAAAACAGAATGCAATGCATAGCATTGCATACCATAGCATACCGCAGCATGCATTTACAGCATGTTCTTGTGTATGCATAACTATTTTGGCAAGCATGCAATAATTTTCCTTGTCTGGCATGTATCAGCACGTACATATCAGTAATAAAATTTGAGTTTGGCATGTGATTTAAATCTTGGTCAGAATATTGCCAGAAATGTCTCTTCTTGTAACTATCTGACACATTTTATATCCTTAAAATTTTCTTTGGAAATAGAAGTCCACTCAGTGAGGCAGTGGTATTGAAATTGGGGTTAATAACTACCGTCATGGGGCAAAATGTAAGAAGATCTAATGTTTGTTCTAGTGATATAAAAGAGGCTTATTTCCTTATTTCCTTATTTCCTAGCTTGGACTACTGAGATTTCTGCTATTTTGTAGCATTAGACATAACTTCAGAGAAGGGAAGAGTAATGATGAGGCAAAAGGACTTTACTGTCTTGAGGGATGAACATAACAAGTATATATTGTGTCACCTGGACAGCAGGAGTCCAGCCTTTCCTGATAAGAGGGGAAGACATTTTTTAACTGTGAAAACCAAATTACCACACCAAATCCTTAGGTTGTGATAGTCTTACTCTTCTTTTGATTAGTACATTTCTAGAAGAATTGTCCCCTAGACTGTGTAGGTCTTCATGTAGAATATTACTACTCATTATCAATCTGCAATCGTTCTTGTTCTAAACATGCGGTTTGGTGCTGAAGATTTGCTCTACAATATGCCATTTGAAAACATTGGTACCTGTGTCCTTGTATTTCATCTTTCTTCTTTATAGGGTTGGTTAATGTAGTTGAATTTTCGGTAGGCCTATGAGAAAAAATTACCTCTGAGTAAGGAACTGATGGATAAAGTTGGGTCATTTCATTGGATAGAGAAGGCATTTTGTACAGGGCAATATGTTGACAATATCTGCTCATGTGACCCGTGGACTTCCCTTTGTCATCCTATGCCTGAGAATATATGAAAGGGGCTGGGAAGGCAAAGGGACGTTCAACTGTCATCATCGGCATCTTCTCTGACCATTGCACCACCATCAAATGCCTTGGAATTCTCATTTGTTTCAGACTTTTCCTTCATATTCCATGCAGCCCCAGAAACATTTTCATAGCAACATAGCTGGGAAGATATAGGAGAGGAAGCCTGCTGCAACTTTAACTTCTGTGAAATCTGAGTAAAACTCAGAACTGCTTGAAACTTGACTTATTTCACATTTTCTTAGGGATCAGAAATGTGTTTTTTTCATCAAAATCTTCATGGTGTTAGTGGATGAGGTGCTGAAGACAAAGATGTCATGTCAGAAAGGGCTGAGAAAGCGTATGCAGATTAAAAATTGTTCTTGAAGCACAGGTAAATACACATTTGAGTGCAAGTGGATCCATAAATTGCTCTTGTGGACTTGACTTTCAACAGATAAGTTTGTTGAAAACACATATTTTTGTGTGATTGATATGCAAGATAAAGATGACAGATCATTTCAGCTCTATAACTTTTGGACATTTTAGATTTACTGAATTCACTATAAAAATCAGAACAAAGCCATAAAACTAAGAAACAGAGATTACTTTAGGGTGAATCCTTTTTAGCAAAATGTTTGCTGTTCTGTATCTCGCCTGTTGTAGTTTTCTAGCTCTGGTGAGAAAGGAGGTGTGATTTTCCAAGATTATATAGTGTCCAGTATATTGACAAATATGTAAAATAAGGCAAAGGAGAACCTCCTTGATATGTAAAAACATATGTAATTTGAGGCAGTGTAAAACTTGATTGTGTTGTTGTGATAATTTTCTAAAGTGCTGGCTACAGTGTTTGGTAGTGCTCACGTGCAAAGAGAATTGGGAAGAGTGCTGAGGAAGATTAGACAGAATGTGGAAATTAACGGAATTGCAATTGCTCCTGAGTCTCTTAGGCCATTATATAAAGCTGATGAGCTCCAAGAAAACAAAAAGTAGTTAGGTCCTCTGGTTCTGACCTAATAAAAAGTTGAGTGTTAGGACAGATAGGGTAAGTATTGACTAAAAACCATAAAGCTTCTTTTGTGTCTATCTTTGAAGTGCCAACTTTGAATAGTAAATTCCATCCTGTAGAAAGTAACCAAGCAAGTCATTACTGTCTTGTGAGGCTCACAAATCCCAGGGTTTAGTCTTACATGGAGTCTTTCCATATCTTACTGGTTCTGAGAAGTCTCTAAACTTTGTCCTTTTGTGAAGACAAGTATGAAAATAGGTATCAGAAATTTCTCATCAGTTTTTGTTTTTTCTCTTGTTACCATGCCTGATGCCCTTTGGAGAAATATTTAAGATTAGTCCAATATTAGATGAAGATATGGTCCACGTGTCAGGTCCACAGATTTGTCTGCCAATGCTGCATCTATTAGGATAGTAGATACATCACTAGACAGATTTAAACAGATGATGATGTGTCACTAAAGAAATAAAAAATAAGAGTGAAAGTACTAACGTGAGGAGGAAGAGAAAGGAGAACAGGCTGGGATAAATGAAAAGTGATCATACTCTTAGAATCATAGAACCATAAAATCATGCAATTGCTTGGTTGGAAAAAACCTTTGAGATCATCAAGTCCCACTGTACCTGTCCGCTACTAAACCAGATCCCTGAGCAATTCATCTACTCATATTTTAAATGGCTCCAGGGATGGTGACTCAGCCGCCTCCCTGGGTAGCTGTGCCAGTGCCTGACAACCCTTTCAGTGAAGAAATTTTTCCTGATGTTTAATCTGAACTCCCCTGGTGCAACTTGAGGCCATAAAGTGGAGAATTAAAGTGGAGAATTAAAAATAGAGGAGACGAAAGAGGATTATGGATTATACACAAAAAGACAGAGAGAAAAGTGTGTTTGTGATACCAAAAATGAAATTAGGAAGACTAGAACGCAGAATGGAAGTGACTGTAACAAGGGGAACAGGAGAATGAATGCAAACTACAAAGGAAACAATAAAGGGGAATAAAATAAAATTTTAGAAGTAATTTTAAAGTATGGTTTGGAAGCATGAAAAAGAAAAAGGAAGTTTTAGCAGATGAGATTCAATGAACCTATAGAATAAAAACCAAAAATAAATCAAAAAGCAAAAATAAGTAAAATGGTTGTCATCTTTCCTCTATTAGTTGTGGTTCTGTGTCATTCTGTCACACTTAATACTTTAGTTCTGTGAACTGGAGCAAAACACCAAATACTTTAGAATTTGTTGTATTGTCTTACCTGGTTACTTTGATTTCATAGAATCATCTGGTTGGAAAAGACCTCTGAGATCATTGAGTTCAACCATACCTGTCCCCTTACTAAAACATGTCACTAAGAAACTCATCTACACGCCTTTTAAACACCCCCAGGGATGGTGACTCAGCCACCTCTCTGGGCAGCTGTTCCAATGGCTGACTACCCTTTCAGTGAAGAAATTTTTCCTGATGTCTAATCTGAACCTCCTCTGGCACAACTTGAGGCCATTTCCTCTCATCCTATCACTTGTCATTTGCGAGGAGAAACCAGCACTCACCTCGCCCCAACCTCCTTTCAGGTAGTTGTAGACAGTGGTCTTCCCTCTACCTCCTCTTCTCCAAGCTAAACAACCCCAGTTCCCTCAGCCGTTCTTCCTAGGACTCGTTCTCCACCTTCACTAGCCTCGTTGCTCTTCTCTGGACACACTCCAGCACCTCAATATCCTTCTTGTAGTGAGTGGCCCAGAACTTAACACAGTACTCAAGGTGCGGCCTCAGCAGTGCTGACAGGGGCACAATAACTGCCCTTGTCCTGCTGGCCAGGCTCTTTCTGATACAGGCCAAGATGCCATTGGCCTTTTTGGCCACCTGAGCACACTGCTGGCTCATAGACAACCGGTTGTCAATGAACACCCCCAGGTCCTTCTCCACCAGGCAGCTCTCCAACCATTCTGTAACGCTTCATCTTGTGCCTCAAGTGCAGGACTCTGCACTTGGTCTTGTTGAACCTCATCCCGTTGGTCTCAGCCCATCGATCCAGTCTGTCCATATCCCTCTGTAGAGCCTCCCTTCCTTCAAGCAGATCCAAACTGTCACCCAGCTTAGTGTGATCTGCAAATTTGCTAAGGGTGCACTCGGTCCCTTCATCCAGATGGTTGATAAAGATATTGAACAACACTTGACCCTGGGGAACACCACTCGTGACTGGTTTCCAACTGGATTTAACCCCATCTACCACCACCCTCTGGACCCAGCCATCCAGCCAGTTTTTTCCAGCAGAGGCTGTGCCCATCCAGGCCAATTGCAGCCAGTTTCTCAACCAGAATACTGTGAGAAACAGTGTCAAAGTCTTTACTAAAGTCCAGGTAGACAACATCCACAGCCTTTCCCTTGTCCATTGACCAAGTAACCTTTTCATAGAAGGAGATCAGATTGGTCTGGCAAGACCTGCCTTTCATAAATCCATGTTGACTGGGCCTGATCACCTGATTGTGCTGCGCGTGCTGTGTGATAGCTCTCAAGATGATCTGCTTCATGACCCTCCCTGGTACTGAGGTCAGACTGACAGGCCTGTAGTTCCCCGGATCCTCCCTCCGACCGTTCTTGTAAATGGGTGTAACATTTGCCAGCCTCCAGTCAAGTGGCACTTCCCCAGTCAGACAGGTCTGCCGGTAAATGAGGGAAAGGGGTTTGAGGAGTACCTGTGCCAGCTCCCTCAGTACCCTTGGGTGTATCCCATCTGACCTCATAGACTTGTGTATGTCTAATTGCCAAGCAGGTCTCACCTTAATATTAAAGACCGAGGCAAAGAAGGCATTAAGTACCTCTGCCTTGTCCTTGTCCCTCATCACTACTGTCCCTCCTGCATCCAGTAAAGGAGGGAGATGCTCCTTGGCCTTCCTGTTGTTGTTAATACACTTGAAGAAACATTCACTGAACTGGCCAGTTGAAGTTCCAATTATTTCAGTTCCAGTTTTATTACTAAACAGCCACTTACTACTTAAGTTCCTGTTTTATCATTGAACAGCCAATTAAAAGAAATATCTGTCTCATTTTTGACATACCTGGAATAAGTAGTAACTGGTTGTGCTCTGGGGAAGATGCTGAAAATAAGGGGTGAGGAAAAGTGAGAGCTGATTGTAAGTGCAGCTATGTGAAATTAAGTTTGAACTGGTAATGCCATCTGGGGTACATTCCTGTCTCTCCGGCTAATAAGACCCAGCATTCCTTGCCATCATCCTATGAAGGCAAGCTACATTCCCTTTTTCCATTCATGTTCACTTAGTAGTTAATAATGGTCTTGTTCTGGTGGTAAACATACTGTGGTTGTGATTTGCAGAGCTGGGGAAGCAGATCTGTTGTATATGCAGGTGGTCTTATCTATGTGCTATTGATATATTGATATTTTAGCCAAAAATTGTTTCTTTTGCATCAGGAGCTGTTTCCAAAAGGACCTGAAAGCTGAAAACAATAGCCTGGAAAAAAAAAAAGTTGCAGGGTTATTTCAATGTACCGTAATGGCAAGGATCTAGATTATTTTAGGGTGTTTTCTGGTACCAGTTTGCCTTTCAGAGGCAGTTGGGACCTTACACAGTAACACATAGGTGTCCAGAGGTGAAGCAGACGTATTTATTTATCTTTAAAGACTGTTGTAAATCCAATACCATTTTAAATCTATTTAAGCAGCACTTAGACTGTTGTTAAACACACTCATTAACAACCAAAGAGCCTTATCTGTTGACTGTGATACAGAAAGGCAAATATTAATTCAGAAATTGAAAATTACTTTCCTCAAACTTTTGAGCCACAGTGGGTGGGCTTCAGATAATTAAAATTCCAGAACACATTTGATTGATTATCCATTCTGTGTTAAGTACCTCTCACTAGAATATTCGATTGCTACGCAAACAGTTGGATCAAAGTGCTTCTAAAACCCCAGGTTCTGTGTGGTGTGTTTCTTTCAGCTTTTGCTGACTCAACACATTGCTGCATACTCTGGTAGCCCATGAAATATAGCAATGGCCTCGATGTTGGACTTCTTGAGCTAAGGACTTTCTTTGGTTTTCTTTAATTTCCAAGAAACCCCAAGTTCCAGCTTGAGTTTCAAGAGACCATAAACCTCAAACTCTAAAAAAAAAAAAAAAAACTCAGAAAGAAATGCTATTTTGCCCTGTTTCAAATATGACTGATTAATGCTTATTACTTGATTTCTACTAAAAATTTGTCGTTAATCTCACATATTTATGTTTAAAACTAAGATCAAATTTGATCAAAATATGGTTCAAAAGTCAAAGACTTTTAAGTGCATAACATTTTTGTTGAGCTTCACACTTTATCAATCTTCCATTGGCAGTTAAGTGGATTTTTCCACTAAATGGCATTGATAAACAATCCTTATGTTAAAAAGTCCTGAACTGTAACATCACCTGATGAATAAGTAGCCTGTACCTGGGAAACATGATCTGCCTGATGCAATTAAAGATTTATTACATCATCACTTGCTTTAGGATTAGTGGCCCACATGTGCAGGGTGGCTTTGGTGTTTACCAATTTATACGTGTATAAATTTGTAATTTCATGAACTTTTTATTCATTTTTCACTTCAATTTTGTACATATTCAGCCACATGACATTCAAATGCAACCGAGTGTAGTTTCAGTTGTTACACATGCAAAGCATTTGTAACAATCAAAGAAAACCAAACCAAGGTCTGCTGGTTAGTATTTATTAAAGTATCAAGATATCTATTGGTAATAGAGTTATAGTAAATGTGTTCAGAGTGTGTTTGTGTTAATATTAAATTAAAAAACCTCTGAGAGCAAGTTTTATTTCATGTCCAAGCTGCAAAAAACTTGTATTTATGAACTTTCTTGTTTTGTCATCATATCATACGATTCTGTGTGAATGTATTGCAGGGATGTGTCTGTAAGGGGAGGGATGATTACTTTCAGCATGCTAAAGGAAAACATATTCCTACTTGTTAGACCATTTGCCTTTAACTTTATTGTTGCAGCTGACTAATGCTTAAGCGAGCTATCCACGATAGCTTTGGGCCTTAAATGATAGATTAGGCTGCAGCCAAGGGTGGGATTGGGTCATACCTCAGAGCAGCACAAGTACTTGCTGGCTAGCAAGAGCAGCAATTTGTCAGTGAGGAGAGAAACACCAGTGCAGGGCTTCTGAAACAAACTTGGAGTTCAAGGAGTTTGTAACTCTAGAAGTATGGACAGCACAAAACTCCTGTAGCTGTATTTGCAAAGAAAGCTGTGATCCAAATTAACAGGTATGTAGTTAAAAGAGCAAAGGTGGGAGAGATTTTTTTTTCTTAGTATCTTTTGGGAAAATTGGTGATACATTCCATATAATGAAGGAGCATTTTGCATTAACTGGTACAACAGTAAAAAAAATAAAATAGTGTTTTTTTTTTAAAAAGTATATCCTACCATTTTCTCCATAAAGCAAACTGGAAGGCAGGAAAATCTGGGAAAAAAACCAGAAGTCGTCATTATGTAAAATTGTATGTGATAAGAAAAATTTTAAATTGTCTTGCTTTGCATTCAAATCAGTTTTACTTCTGCACATGAAACCTTTTAAGGGTTTCCCTTTCCAGAAGTGGGTATTTGTGCTGAGTAGCCTGTCCAAAATGGTCTGTATACATGGTCTTTGAGCACAGTGTGCAGCTGCAGACAATTGCAAGCACACTGACATGTATATATCTGTTGATTTCTGGTTTTTGACTCTGTTCTATGACTGTATTTAGCAGCCAATAAGAGAGCATTGAGTTTACCCTTTGCAAAAGTCGTGATTCTGAAAGAATTTTGTAGGTAAAACAGTAGCTGTTCTCACAAACAGTAGACCTTTTGCAGGATATACACAAGTTAGAGGCCTGAAACAGTTCTAAAGTCTGTTACAGAATATTTCTACTGTGAAGAGTCCGTTAGTTCATTATCTTGTACAAGCACATGACAGCCAGTTGTATCATGACCAGTGGAGAAACCTGCTAATTTATGTACCCCACCGTTTGCAGTACATCTAGGTCCAGGAGAGTTTAGTAGCCTGTGGAGATGGGTGGTGGTGCTGTGCAAAACTGTAGAGGCCCCTTGATCACACATGCTTTCATGAAGAACTGATGTGCCATTCCATATCAGAGTTGCTCTGTAGACACTTACAGTAGGTTCAGGATTTCTAGGAAGTGTGGGAGCATGGTTTCCACACAGCACAGATGAACAGTGTGTGTGCCTCATTAAGAAAAAACTTTTAGATGTCAGGCTGACTGCTTAAGCGCAGAATGTAGGTTCATGGACTCTTATTCTCCCCAACCTTTCCAACAGTTTGGACTCTGGATATGTCCACGGTGACTCTGTCTTATGTGCACTGCAAGCCTTAAGTTCTTCCATTTTGTCCAGCTTCTGGAGGACTTACTGTACAGTTGGGTGTTGTGTGGGGATGTACCAACCACTGTGCAATAACTCCTCCAGTGTAACAGCCATGGGCCTCAACATCCAAAACAAGTGCAAATGGTTATCAAATTCTCCAGCCAAAATTTCCAAGTAGAAAAAGAAAATTAAGATAGGGGAACCCATGTCAACATATCTGACCTCATGACATCAGCTCAGATGCACACAGCACCACGCAGTGTTAAGATGCAGAAATTAAAGACAATAGTAGAGCCTCTCGGTTTTGTTTGCCCTGACCTCAGGGATGAACTTAGAAATAGAGCGCAACATACTGATGTGTCATAGTTACTCTTACAAGCGCACTTAAAAACATGACTAGTAAATGCATTTTGTAGTGAATAAGGCACTTTACTCACTTAGTTGTCTATAAAAAAATGGGTAACTCATATTTAGCTCTTCATAAAGATGATTAGTCATAATTTATAAGACAGACAGATTATTTATAAATATAGTCATAGTATAAAATATTCATGTTTTTCCAAGAACTGGGAAAACAAATTAGGGATTTTGCAAAGCATGGAAGATATTTTAAAATCTGGTTTCACAGAGCACAGGTACGATGCAGTTTTTCCTTGCTTCCATTTTCAAATTCATTCATTTCTTCTACTTTATTGTTTTTAACTTACATATTCATGCACTACCCCTGTGTCAAGGGAAAAATTAGATTACTTTTCTATACAAAAACGTGAAGGCCTACAAGTTGTCACTGGTGCACATTAGGACAAATGTTTCAGTTCCTTCCAGGTATCTTTCAGGAGTCACAAGTGCAGGAAAGTCTCTCACTGACTCTGTTGCTGGCCACAAAATCAATAACACAGTAATGGAGCTTGAGGTTGACTGTATAAATCTTTTGTACAATATTGCAGTCTAATTTACAGTATTGCCCCAACAATATCCACGATAGCTGACCCTGTGAGATACGTAGTAATCTAGTCTGCTCTGCAAAAATCTATGCTTATTGAAATGCTCCAAATACAAGTTACTGTATTAGAAATCAAGATAGTAATGAGCCTCAGATAACTGATTTTAACTCCCAGATTTTTGATATATTTCTCCTTTTTTTGGGGGTGAATCATTATATACGATGAAGATGAAAACACTATTGACTATATTCTATTAATTAAGTTATGAAAGTACCTGTCTTTTTGCATTTGTAGCAGGAATGCTAAGACATCAGTATGTGAAATGGAGACCTTATTGAATGAGATATAGTTAATGTGCAAATTTGTGTGAGATGTTTCACACAAACTTGCTCCTGAAAATAAGCTGAATATTTAGTTAGAAAATCTGAGAAAAACATCGCCTCTCTGACCTACTGAATATTTTCAATAACACAGAATATTCTGAGAACATTCCAAAGCATTGCCATTACAAAGTCTCTCCAAGAAACACAATATTTGCTTGTGAAGTATTTCAGAAGGTGCTTACAATATTTTACTATTTGTATGTAAGAGCTGGGTATTTTCATTTTTCACAGTACAGTTCACTTCATTTTTTGATCATAATTCAAATCCTTAAAATTTTTCGTGGCTATTAAAAATTATTTCAGTTGTGAATGTTTCTAGAGTGTCTAACCGGATTTAATGACCAAGTCTCACAGGCTTGCCTTGCTTTTGTGGACTGAACCCCTCTAAATGGAAACTGAGGCGTTCACATTAAAACTTTTTGTTGCCTTGCCTCATGCAACTTTCTTAGAAAAAGCTAGTTTAAAAGGAAAAAGTCTTTCTGTTAACAAAAAAAAATGCTTATAGAAGATGTTCAGCTAGTTCTCCTGCCTGAATCATTTTGACTGCCCCCAGTCTCAACTGGTCAAGAAGAGAGAACCGTAAAAGCTTTTTCAGTCAGGTTAACACCAGTCTGGTGTCAGATTGCCTTTGTCTAAATCCATAAGACTTGTCCAGCAAAGTCTGTGCTGTAACTTTTGCGGAGGGCTCCCATCTAATTATACCACAAGTACTGAAAATGAAGATGTCTGTCTTCTGGTTCAGCATCAGTTCAGCTCTCTCTCTAACAATGTCCCCAGTGTGAGTTCTTCAAATCAAGAAATATGCTTCAAATTTGGAAAGAATTGATAAAAACTGAAAGACCAGCTAGACCTAGAAAAAAATATTCTGTTACATTGACTTGTAACAGAATATGTGTAGTTTCATCAAAAGAGAATATTAAAGGACTATCTAACTGCAAGGTTAAAATGCATCTAATATGGTAACAAAAATATCTAGAGGGGATTTTAAAATGGCAAGCAGAACTACTGGAAGACCAATGACTGGAAACTGACACCATGCAAAATCTAGATTACAAGCAAGCTACAAAGTCATGACTCTGAGTATGTTAGGAGGAATTGTGTTAGCTTTTCTATGATTTCAAACCAAGATTTGATATTTTTGAAATGTCATGGTTTCTTTCAGCCATAAATATTGTACCTAAAATAGAAGATAATTCTGGAAAATCTTATTATATACAGTGGAACCAACAAGATAACTACGCTGGTTACTTCTGTCCTTATAATCTATGATTTTCCAAACACCTTTCATTATAGCATAATACTTTTCAGGGAAAGTTTAGACTTGATGTTAGGAAAAAGTTCTTCACTGAAAGGGTGATTGGCCATTGGAATGCACTGCCCAGGGAAGTGGTGGAGTCACCTACCCTGGAGGTGTTTAAGGGGAGACTGGATGAGGCACAGAGTGCCATGGTTTAGATGATGGTGTTAGTGTTGGTGTTGGTGTTAGTGTTGGGTTATAGGTTGGACTTGACGCTCTCGGAGGCCCTTTCCAACCTTATGATACTGTGATACTGTGATACTATACAGTCACAATGAAGGAATTTCAGTCTAATTTTTTTTTATGTTGTCTGTTATGTCTTGTTTACTTTGCTGTTTTTGCATGTTGTTTTTCCTTTTTGGTTTTGTTTGGTTTTGTTTGCTTCTTTCCTATACTCCAGGAATTGGTCAAGGGGTTCCTGTGGTGGCCCTCATTGTGGAAGGAGGTCCCAATGTTATCTCCATTGTTCTGGAGTACCTGCGAGACACTCCTCCTGTTCCTGTTGTGATATGTGATGGCAGTGGCCGGGCATCTGACATCCTTGCCTTTGGTCACAAATACTCTGAGGAAGGAGGGTAAGTAATTTCCTCATGTGTGTTATTTCTCTGTCCACAGGTTCAGTTTAGTAGTAAGATAAAGCCCAGAAAATCATTCGCAATATAGCATATAACATAGTGTACTGCTGCCTTCGGGTTTATTTAGCTCTACATGTTCATACAAGCTAGTTTGTATTTGCCTTACCTATTAGGCGTGATTCTGCACACCTGTGTATCTTCATACGTGACTGCTTGTGCACTGATCTGTGTTGCACTGTCCCACATTCCTTTGCAGGCTCTAGGTGAAGCAAGGATAGTATTTAGCTATTATTATAGAAGATTCAAGTGTGTTTTTATTGAATCAGGCTGTGAGCATTCTTTGCAGGTTTCAAAGTACATGCTATTAAATGCTATTAGTACATGCTACTAAATGCCAAAATCTTTAGTATTCTTTATTCTTCTCCTCTACTCCAAAAAATATGTAATCACAGAACAGTTGAGCTTGGAAGGGAACTCTGAAAATCATCTGGTCCAACACCGCTGCTGAAGCATGGCCATTTAGAGCCTGTTGCCCAGGACCATGTCCAGTTGGCTTTGGAGTATCTGCAAGGATGGAAACTCCATAACCTCTCTTGGCAACCTGTGTCAGTGCTCAGTTGCATTTTTTTACTGTGTGGTTATTTCCTGATGTTTAGAGGGAACTCTCTGTGTTTCAGCTTGTGCTCAGTGCCTCTGGCTATGTCATTGGACACCACTGAAAACAATATGGCTCCATATTCTCTACACCCTCCCTTCAGATATTTATATACATGGATGAGATCCTCTGTGAGCCTTCTCTGCTCTGGGGTGAACATTCCCAGTTCCCTCAGCCTTTCCTTATACATGAGGTAGTCCAGTCTTGTTATCTTAGTGGCCCATTGCTGGATGCTCTCCTATATGTTCATTTCTCTCATGTACTAGGGAACCCAGAACTGGACACAGGTGCCAAGGTGTGTCCTCACCATTTGTGAGGAGAGAGGAAGATCACTTGCCTCAACCTGCTGGCAGCACACCTTTTAAATGCAGACCAAGATACCATTAGCTTTTATTATTGCAATAGCACGCTGCTGGGTCATATTCAACTTCAGGTCCACCAGGTCCTTTTCTGCCAAGCATATTTCCTGCTGGGAGACCCTTAGCGTGTACTGCAGGACTTTGCACTTCCTCTTGCTGAATTTCATGAGGTTCCTGTCAGCCCATTTCTCCAGCTTGTCAAGGTCCGTCTTCCAGAGGGCAGCACCTCTGGTGCTGGCTTATTAGCCACTTCTTCTAGTTTTATATCATCAGCAAACCTACAAAGGGCACTCTCAGCCGCATTTGACATATCATTAGTGAGGATGTTGAGCAGGGCTGGATGCAAGATTGGTTCCTGGAAAATACGACTTTTTGCTGGCCATTAACTAGACTTCATATGCCTAATAACAAGCCTCTGCACCTAGCCATTCAGTGAGTCTTCAGTTGACCTCACTATCTGCTCTTCCAGCTCATTCACGAGCAGCTTCTTTATGAGGATCTTGTGGGAGATAATGTCAAGGGCCTTACTGAAGACAATATCCACTACTTGCTCCCTCATTTACCAAACCTTTCATTTCAGAAGGTAATCAGGTCATCAAGCACGACTTCCCCTTGGTGAATCCATGATGACTGCTACTGATCATCTTCATGCCTTTTACATGCCTGGATATGGTTTCCTGGATTAGCTACTTCATCACCTCCCCAGGAAACAAGGAGAGGCTGACCGGCCTGTGGTTCCCTCAACCATTGAGTGACCATTGCTTTTCTCTAATCCTCGGGCAATTCTTCCAGTTGTCATGATTGTTCAGAGATTATGGGGTGGCTGTGCAATGACATCAGCTGGCTCCCTCAGTATTCATGAGTGCATCCTGTCAGGGACCATGGACTTATGTATGTCCAGTTTAAGTATTCCCTGATCACGACCCTGATTCCCTGATCCTCTTCCACTAAGAGGATGAATTCTGTCCTCCAGACTGCCCTGTGGTCTCTGGGACCTGGGGTTGAAGAAGGTACTCACTATTTTAGCGTTTTCCCATGTCACCAGGTCCCCTTCCCCATTCCTTGAGCTTGTAGGAGGTGATACTTGATTATTAACCAGATTTCTTGGGCCCCTTTCCCCGCAGGGTCCTATCCTGTAGGTTTCTTCCAAGCAGATCCCCAGAGGCCTAAGTTTGCTGTCCTCAAGTTCAGTGTTGTGATCTCGCTTTTTGCCCTCTCCCTCCTTTCAGAATCCTAAACTCCACTATGTCATCGTCACTGCAGCCAAGGATGCCTTTGACCTTCAGATCCCCTTTGAGTCTCTCTTTGTTGGTGACTATGAGGTCCAGCAGAACACCTTTCCTCACTGGCTGCTCTATCACTTGGGTCAAGAAGTTCTTGTCAATGTACTCCAGGAAACTCCGCAATAGCTTTTGCAGTGTGATGTTGTGCCTCCAGCAGATACTGCAGTGGTCAGAATTCTCCATAAGAATGAGAGCCTGTGAACATGAGGCTGCTCCTAGCTTCTGTAGAAGGCTTCATCCACTTGCTTTTCATGGTCTTGCAGCCTTTAGCAGACACCAGCAAACCCTGTCACTCTTACTTGTCTTCTGTTTAGTCCTAAGCTATAAACTCTCAGTTTGCTCATCATCCACTCCAAGGCAGAGCTCCATACACTTCAGTTGCTCTCACATAAGATACAACTCTAAACTCCTCAGCTTCCCAGCCTTTCTATTCTAAGAGCTTGTGCCCTTCCATTGCTTTTATCAGAAACAGTGCAGCAGGACTAGGGAAGTGGTTGTCCTTCTGTACTCAGCACTTGAGAGGAAACACCTTGAATGCTGCATTCAGTTTTGGGCCCCTCTCTAGAACACTTCAGGTGCTGAAGCATGTGCAAAGAAGGGCAACAAAGCTGGTGAAGGTTCTAGAGCATAAGCCTTATTCAGAGCAGCTGAGGGAACTGGGATTGCTTAGTCCAGACAAAAGAAGGCTGAGGGGAAACCTTGTTGCTTTCTACAGCTACCTGAAAGGAGGTTGTAGTGAGATGGGTGTTGGTCTTTTGTCCTGAGTGATAACTGATAGGACAAGAGGAAATGGGAAATGGCCTCTGATTGCACTAGGGGAAGTTTAGTTTAGAAATTAGGAAAAATGCTTCACCAAAACGGTTGTCAAGCATTGGAACAGGCTGCTCAGGGAAGCAGTTGAGTGACCGTCCCTGGAGGTATTTAAAAGATATGTAGGTGTGGTGCTTAGGGACATGGTTACTGGTCAATGTGCCACTGTTAGGTTTACGGTTGTGCTTGATGATCTTAAAGGTCTTTTCCAACCTAAAAAATTCAGTGATTCTGATGGCAATATCTTCAGTCATAGGAGCTATCTCACCATATCTTTGTCATCCTGAAAAAGTTGAAGCCCTGCAACTGCACACAGATCTAACTCATTATGTTGATTTCCCACGCTAGGCATACAGCATACTGATTTTCCAGAAAAGGCTTTGAGGATTTCCCCATAATAGTGCCCTGCAGGCACTTCTTTACTTACAGAAAAATGATAGAGGTGAGCCCACTTAAGCCCCGTTTTGTTGATTTTGTGATCCCTTCCTGTCACATCACTCCAAAAGAGTTTCTGTCTTTCCTAAAGCATTCCTGCTTTAAAGCCCTTCTTACCAGGTTAGCCATTTAGTCAAAGGTAACTTTGCCCTGTTCAGTGAGGTGAATCTCATCTCTCAGAAGCAGATGCTAATCTACAGACAGGGTCCCATGATGATAGAATCCAGAATACTCTCACCAACACCCACTCTGCAGCCATCTATTGACTTGCATTATCCATGTACTCCTCTCTACACCCTTTTGTTTAACCAGGAATATTGAGGAGACCACCATCTGCACCCCCATGCCCTTGACTACAGCTCTATAGTTCTGTAGTCACTTTTGATACTCTGAAGATTTCCCTTTGCAGTACCATTGGTGGCCATGTGGAAGAACAGGGTATCAGTCAGATAATCCCTCAAGATGCGGCAGTCCCTCCACAGTATCCCTGTTCTGGGCCCCAGCAGGCAGCACACCCCTCTTAATTGATGGATCAGGGCAACAGATGAGCGCCTCTGTCCCCTGCAGGAAGGGGTTGCCTGCTGTAATCACTCACTGCTTTTTGTTGGTGGTCTTGCACAGGTAAGGGTCAGATGACGCAGATACTTTGCTTTAAGGCAAATGTGGCTTCTCTTCAACTTTGAAAGCAGTGAATCTATTCTGTAGTTGTAAGTCATTAGATGGGGCAGGAGCCCTACTCTTGATACCAGCAGTCACCAGCTTTTGTTGTTTGCCTTCTCCAGAGGTTGCACTTGCCTAAATATTGAGTGTGGACACTGCCTGCATCTCTCTTGCAGTCAGAGTCCAGGGTTCTTCAAACTGTTGTATCTCAGAGAATATCCTGACAACATCCTTTTCAACTTCTCTGATGCTACACGGCCTGCTCCCTTCCATAATTCCTTTCCTTGGTGGCACAGCTCCTCCAAGACAGCAGACCTACAGGAAATAAAGTTGTCTCTCCTGGCATCAAAGATAGACCCTGCAGCTGGGACTTGGAGTGGAGCCTCAACCACCTAAAGCTCCATCTGCATCTGGCAGAGGCAGCTACTCCAGCACTTGCCAGGAAAATTACCCTGTGGCATGTCACCACTATACCCGAGAGCAATTTCAGCTGAGGTCCCCTTCCTTATACCCTCTTGTACAAGCTGCTGCATCTGCTGGCTGTATTTATGGCCTGGTTGTTACATAAGCCTCTCGTGAGCACCAGCTAATAGATGCTTGACCATCCCTAATGAGGCACCCTGTGTCAAGGGCTGCTTATAATGCTCATTAGAAAATGCCGGAGCTTTCTCAGCTCGAACCTTTGTGGCTGTCTTTACTTTGTGCTTACTTGGCAGCAGCAAGGTATCCTTAGAGGGTTTCCATATGTTGCACCAATGACAGTGGACCTCATCCCCAGTAGTCAGTAGTCTCCAGAGCAGTACCCAGAGTCTGCTGCTTAGAGTAGGAAATGACAAATAAGGGAGGGTTTAATAATTTGAAAACAAAACATAAAAGTGGAACTGAAACCCCCTCAAATTCTTATAACGAAGAGCTGTTTCATACTTTTTATCTATGTAGCTGCAATATTCTTCTGATCAGGATTCAGTGGGAATGACTCATTTTTTTGCGTTTTAGAATATGTGAAGATATGTATTCACACCTACAACAGTTATGCAAGTAAGCAAACATAAATCCATAAACACTGAGCTCTAGACCAAGCACTTCTATGTTTTTTAAAAATAAATGTGGTCATGAACTTACTCCTACTAGGAAATGGTCTCAAGTTGTGCCAGGAGATGTTTATATTGTATTATTAGGAAATAGTACTTCACCGAAAGTTGTCGAGAATTGGAACATGTTGCCCAGGGAAGTGGTTGAGCCAACATCCTTGGAGACACTTAAAAAGATGTGTAGATTTGGTGCTTAGGGACATGGTTTAGTGATGGGCTTGGCAGTGGTAGTTTACTGTTGGACTCAGTGATCGTAAATGTCTTTTCCAACCTAAATGATTCTGTGAATTAATGACTGAGGAAATGTCTTTCAAAAATTCAGTGATATATGATATTTTTAAGAATACCATGGTGAAACAACAGTATTATTTATATCCATAAAAATACTGTGCCCAAATACATTAGACTCAGATATGAATTGGGTGCTTTTCCCTCCTCTGTAACCTACTTTTAAGTAGTGCTTAGCAATATGAGGATAATAATCATTGGCACGTTAACTGGGTTCAGCTACTGTTTTTTTCTTTTGGATGGAACCTAAGCCAGTTATATAAAACTGTGTCTATTAGACTCTAAATCAATGTAATACATCCAAATTGTGTGCAGAATTTAATTCTGCCATCCACTGTGCAATCATGCTATAAAGTCAGAAAACTATTTTAAATCCCACAGTTGACTGTGAGTCAAGGTCTTCTTTGAGACATAGCACATCTTCCAACTGCTGTGCACTGGATGTCTGATCTAAATCATTCAAAACCCACGTCATTCATGGCAGCAGTAGACTTAGCACTTGCATGTTGGTATGCTGTTCTTTCAGTGTCTTAGATTTTCACTCGTTGCAGACCGATACAGATTAATTTTCCACATGTAAGAATATATGTATATTAAGAAGGTGTGCATATTAAGTGGGGCTGTGAGTTTTTAAGTTCATTTGAAAGTTTGTTTCCAGGGGGACAGAATTATGTCTGGAAGTGAAAGAGAACAAAATATAGCTTTCTGCTTGAGTTCTGATCAGTGTGGTGCCAATCCATCATCTCAGAGAGATCTTTAAGAGTGTTGGACGATGGCATATCTGCCCAACAGGTCTTTTTGTGTTAAGTGACACAGAATAGTGATGCATCTATCTTCCTTCCTTGTTATTTATCCATCCTAACTGATTTCACCTAGCAGGAAAAGGAACTTTTTTTATATTAATCAAGAAGCAGTACACCTTCACAGTGCAAATGTATGTGTGTTCTTGAAGAGACAAGAAGTTTGGATCTGCCTTGTTTTAAGGCCTGATTATAGTCTTTCCTCATGGAAAGCTGGATGTTTCACTCACTAGGAAGTCTTTGGGTGTGTAACTATAAGCAAGAATTTGCTGGGATGCACTAGAATGAAGCTGCCAGCACAGTACAGATTGCTGTGCCTGTACTGTCTCGCAGGGGTTGCTGTCTGTGACGATGTGACCTAGCAACAATAGGTCCAAAGGAACTGTGAAACATACTTTGAAGTAAAAATGTCTTTGGAGGTAAATCCATTTTTGAGGCCTCAGTATCTCATCTCTCTCACTGAAGTTCCAGGGGGAAGGCAAGAATATGCAGAATTAATGCAAGTGGGGTTTTTAAGCTTGCCATAATATCATATCAGGGATTACATATTACATTGGTCTAAAAAGTCTTGAACGGAGAATGTAGAAGGTGGCTGTATCTCACTACAAGCAAATAAAATTCTCAGTAGTAAACTAAGTTCCAAAAACCTTTAACACCATAATGATGAACAAGCTATGCATATGGGGTAACCTAAACAAGAAAGCAACTTAAATGCAACCTTCATCATGTGGTGAATTGAATAATTATTTCACTGCTATCACCTTTTTCCCTAATTTAAAGGTCAGGTTCTCCCGCTCTGAGGCACTTCTCATTTACTTCTGAGTTGAAAATGTGTTGAACAGCATTGAGGAGTAAGAATATCAGATAGATCATAAACACCCGCATTTAGTTCCTACTAAGCACTAAGTGAATATCCTAGTTGTTAATCTCCTCTACGTGAAGTTGAAGTATGTTTGACTGTATAATCAAGGATACCTTCTTATTTCTTTGTCTTGCATAAAAGCACAAGCAGGAAGTAAAACAACTATAAATGGCAACTATTTTGAGATCATTCAGCAGGTTTTAATCCTCAGAGATTTTTTCAATTAAATGCTGAATTTAAAGTGTGAAAAATGAAACACTAGGCTAAAACTATTTCATTTCTTAGACAAATATTTCCTTACAGAGTGGAAAATTACTTGTAATATTCAAATGCACTCTCCAAGCTGAGTTTGTAGCATATTAACTGCTCTATCAATTCTACTCCTTAAGGAATTCAATCCAATACCATAAATATGTACTTCTTGCCTAATGTTCACAAGGAAACATAAAACATTCTCTGTGCTTCAAATGAGCATTCTCATATGAGAATCATTAAAGATTGCCTTTGTTCTGGCTCTGCATCCTCTGTGGCATAGTTTTTAGTTTTCATGTAAACTACAGTTTATTACTTCAATCTCTTTTCTAATAGGGAAAATACAGAGATTTTTCACTTTGAGCAAAACTGATCATAACGTAGGTATGATGTGGGTCTTCTGTATCCCCATGATGTCTACCATGTCATGGGATCACAGGTACTATCACAACTGATTTATATTGTAAGATTGTTTTCAAATGGCATATTTTTATATCAATACTTTTCGTTTGTGTAAAAGTACTTTGCAAATCATAAGCTGGCTAAAAAAAGATAATTTATTTACAGGAATACAATTGTCTCTCTTGTGATGGACAACCACTTAATAAACATAGTCAGGGAAAAAATGTGTAGAAGAACAGTCAGTGAAGAGCTACAAGTAAATCTGATTCCTCGAAAAGACACCCAGAAATTACGTGTTTGAGCTGAACAAAGGAATAATTACATTTATTTTCTGTATCTTCTCCTAACAATGCTATGAAAAATGTGTGGCACTAAAAAGTATGAGAAATTGAGTCAATCCCACAGAGCTGCACAACTGTGTTTTATTTCTAATTCCAATGGAAGAAAATACCAGCAGAACCTGTTACATATGGAGTGACTGTCTAAAGTGCAAATCATAATAAAAACAGAAAATCCTGTAAGCTTTTCATAAAGGAGGGAAGAGAGTAATTTTCACATCACACTGATATTTTATGGATATATTTTCTCTATCCTGAATAAAAAGAATAACTAGGAAAAAGAATAATTCACAAATGAAAAGTCAGAAACAGATTATGAGCAGCTCATTGAAAATTATATTTAGAGAATTTCAAAGCATTTTGAGAACAACAAGTTTAAAGAAAATCTATTGTGAATTTGCATTTTGTAATCAGGTTAGAGCATAATCTTTATAAATCTCTAGTACATTGTACAACTCCAGTACTAAAAATCTCAGGAGAAAAAAAAAAATAGGGAGCTGACTATGTGCCACATCTTTCAAATCCTTTCCTATGTTCTCTACAAAATCATATACTACGAGTTAGAAAGACTGTAATGTTATTCAGTGGAATGTCTACTGTCCCATCAAATATTAGGCATGACTTCAAAAAAAATTATTTCTGAGTAGAGAGGATGCTGAAATACTGTCATATGTTGCGTCTGCGTTGGCCAAAGCAAGGAAGGGAGTTCTGCTTTGCTGTTTAATCTTCCAGTATTTCTTGGACAGAAATAGAATGTAATTTTATTTATTTGTCACTTCAGTGCTTTTAAGTGACCTCTCCTGATGGATCCAAGATATCTTTCTCCCTTTTTTCCTGTGATAAATCCAGTTCTCATAATCCGATGCATCAAAACTAGTGCTGGCATCTTCTTTAAGAAAAAAGTATTAAAATCATTGTTAACAACAATTATGATTCTGAAACTAAATGTAGAGCTTTATAATTCTACTTAAGATGCCATATTTTTGATAGTAGGTATCTAAATTCCATCAGCAGTACCGCTCCTCTAGGGAGAAAAACAAGTTGGATACCTGAACAGGAAGGAAAATGGGCTTATCTTAGGTATTTAGGGAATAAAACAACAGATGGTAACTATGTGGGGAGTGAAGGAAGAAACAGGTTAAATTGTCCTTTTGTAGGACATTTTATTTAGTCAGAAGCAGGCTACCTGCAGTCTTACTTCCACGGCAAATTAGGTGGAATTCAGGGAATGATTCATGGAATTCAGGGAATGAACAGGACTTTATTGGTGTGTTGCAAATGAAGGCTAGCAGAAAGATGATAAAAATACTATCCTAATCTGACACTATCCAGTTTCCTTAGGGTATGCTGACTTTGAAAGAAGTTGGTATTGTAGAGTTCCAGTCTGGTAAAGTGGGCAGTTTTATGCCTATGGAGCTTTATGCCTGTAAGTGTCATAACTCATGAACGAGGCTGCTGAACATACTGTTCCCAAACTAGTGGCTGAGAATCGCTCGTGTTCTAGGTTAGACTTCTAATCACAAGACTCAAGAATCCACCTGTTTTCCCCTGAATCTAAAATTAGGAATCAGTGATTTTTAGAAATGTGTGCTGAAGTTGTATGTGTAACAAAATGGTTGTCTTTGTGTGGTGGATAAATCATCACCTTACCTTGAAGTCCCAGTTGTTTTTGCTCACTGTAGTCTGTACATTTACTTGTTTTACATGCAATGGATTTGGCGTATGCATCATGGATTTAGCCTTTAATATCCTGGCACAGTTTGTGCTTGTCCTATCTGGGTTACACAATTGGGTACTTGGATCTGATACCGTCTAACATTTGTAGATTCCTAATGAATAAATGTGATAAGTCTTGATGACTCATTACAGTTTACACAAAGCTTGATTCAGCTATGGTTATTTTATCAGAAAGATTGCTATTATTGTTTCTGAGGGACATAGTTTAGTAAGTGGACAGATACAGTTGGACTTGAAGATCTCAGAGGTCTTTTCCAACCGAATGATTCTGTGGTTCTAGGAGGAGTCAAGCATAGAAAGAGCAGTCATCCACAGCATGGTTGAAACCCCATGTAAACTCGTTTTAATCCAAACACGCTGACATATGCCTTATAGTCTTCTGTGTGAAGTGCAAGTCCTACTCAACAGGGATATTTACAGTCCAAGTCAAATTCGGAGAGTAGAGAACATATGCACTCCATATGCCAGACCTGCTTTATTCTCCTATGCACCTCAGTTCCTATTTCCCTTTCTAATTCATTGTCTTTTCTAACCACGTTTGCTGTAAGTATAAAGACTAGATAATTGAATAGTATTTGAATTTCAGTTGTGTAATGGATATTCTGCAATCTCATTCGGACTTCCTTGCTGCATAGAAGTACAAGCAACTTTACCAATAGCATGAAATAAACAGGGGTTTGGTCATTGTTCTCCCAAAGGAGTTGCCATAAGCTAATAATGACTTTAAACACTGTGCTGCTTCTGATAATTTTTTGCAGTTGCCGCAGGGCTAATCTTTGTTTAACTTCTGTCATAAAATGTGAGTCGCAAAGATGTTCTGATTTTTATTCCCCTAGATGATCAACAGTGACTTATCCTATAAAGCATACTCACTCACCTAATTTGAAACACTCAGTTACAATTTTTAAGTGAGAAAACTGCCATAGCATAGAAGCTTTTGTACATCAAAGGGTGCATATTCTAAATTAGAACCCATTATTTTGTAAGACATGGAGAAGAGCAATGTTTCACCCAGAACAGTCCTGAGGAAGAGGCTTTGTGATATCAAGGGGTAAGGTTCAAGTACTAATATTCTATATAATATTACTATTTATTTCTGCTGTTGCACCACTTTTTGCAGATGCTAACATTAGCACTGAGAGGGGATGTAAAAATGATTACTCTTTAAACTCCTGGAGGATCAGCATGAACAAAATCAAAATTATTTATTTGCATCAACTCAAAAATAAACAGTTTTTGTTTATTTTCTTACCTAGTCTTGTGCAACAACAATAAAATGAGTCGAGACTGTCGGAGTATTCAAGCTCAAATCAAAAACACTGACAACACAAATACGACGAGTTTCATAAAATGAACGATGCGTTGAATTCTGCCAACTCACTGATAGGAAGTGGTCCTCAATTCAGTTACTACTGTCAGTCTCTCAAGTTCAGACTGTCAGTGAAGTTGGTTTCTTTGGTTAGGAAATCCCACAGAGCTGATGGTTTGAATTACCTCCTGTCATACAATATGTGGGAACACAAATAAAAACTTTGGAGGTGAAAGGCACCAATGTAATCGATGTGTTTTTCTAGAGTAGTGTTTTCCAAATTGTCTCTGATAGTTTCAGCAATTCCTATCCTTCAAACCTGTTCAAAACAACCTGCAGCGATTTATTGTGTATTTCTTATTTGTTTTGACCCTTGGCTGAAGTTGCAATATTCTCTTATGTCTGTTTTTCTACTTTATTATTTTCTTTTTGAATTTCAGACTGATCAATGAGTCTTTGAGGGACCAGTTACTAGTTACCATACAGAAGACTTTCACATACACCCGAACCCAGGCACAGCATCTCTTCATTATACTTATGGAATGCATGAAGAAGAAGGAGCTGGTATGTTCACACTTCCCTTAGAGGCAAAGAGAGATCTTGATGCATTGTTTTAATGAAGTCCTTCAAGTGCCTGTTGAAGGATCACAAATCTGATTGCTGTGATCCAGGCTCTTAAAGGATATTATATCATGCTAACTTTTGTTTGCTTTATTTTCTCATTTAAAGTGGTTAATCCAACAGATATATTTCCCTTTGTAAATTCCTCTACATTTCCTTCAACAGAACAAAATCCAGCTAGTAGAGTATGAATATTGTTACTTTTCAGGCACATTATGATTAAAATTCTCCCTCATTCAACTGCAGAAAACTTTAGAAGCAAGCATAATTGTTCATCTGTTGTTGGGATCATATTTTAAAACTACTATAATATTGCACAAGTATCACTAAGGTTATTGTTTTATTAAGGAGATATGTGACAGGAAAAGAAAACTGCTTGTCTCCATGGCTCCTATTTTGTAGTGGCAAGACTTTCCCTTTAAGACACACACTTTCTTGAGGAACACAACAACTTTCATTAATTTGTGGGAGCTGCATGAGGCTGCTTTTGAAGAAGCATTTCTGAAGCAAAATTACATTGTAAAAATCTTGGGATTCAGTTCTAGGAGAGTTATTTTCTCAAGAGGAAATATTGACTCAGTTGGTTTATTGAGGCTTCATTTTCTGAAAATGAGTTTTCAGTGATTGCATCCTCTGCAGTACCTTTTAGTTTTAGGTAAAAATATGGCATAGGGTAAGTAATACCACTGGAGGGGAATGGGGAAAAATGGTCAGGAGGTGTTAAAAAAAGAAAAAAAAAGAAAAAGACTGCCTTTGCGAAATATATTTCTTCATATGATTTCACTTGCCAAAAGTGTAGTATTCAGTTTAGTAACCAGCTGGCCATGCATCCACCAAAAAATGGCCAGGCTTCCTCATGCATAACTAGTCATTCACATGTACCACAGTCTCCTGTAATGCACCTTGGACAATAGCAGAGAGGAGAAGGTCCCAAGGACAGCTCTTCAGGGAAGACACGACAGAAGCATATAGTTCCACTATGCCTTTGCAAAGTAGATCATTGGTGGAACTGCAGTTACTGCAGTCCCTACTGCCTTCTTCATCCCACAATGAAAATTCAAACTGTGTAGCAGATTTTAAACACTCCTTAGCTATTCACAAGCAGCCCATAAGGTATAGGCTAGTAATCCTTTCCTTAGGTGATTGACATCCAGATAGAAAGTTCTCTTTTCTTTATTTTGTTTTTCTCCAAAATCTCCTTTGCACTAAAGACTCTCAGCAAAATATCATTATGCTACAAAAATACTTTTCCTATGCATTTATGACTGTCACGATGTACCATGACCTCCACGGTACTTGAGTTTACTTTACATGTGTAGAACATATGTACCTCAATCTACCCTAATGTTGTATTTGCTGTAACATTTCTTATCAATGATTAGCAGAGTAACTTAGGAAAACAGCATTAATTCTTTTGTGCCCATTTCTGTCATAATAATCATCATAATAATAATAAATATATAAAAGACGTGCCTGTGAGCTAGTATTCTGCATGCAAACATAAAAAAACATAATTAATGATAGAAGATGGAAGAAAGGAAGGAGGAAGAGAGGGAAGGAAGGCAAGAGATAGGAAGAGCAAGAGGAAGAGAGCAAAAGGGACAGGGAAGCAAGAATACAGGAAGGAGGAAAAGCAGGGAGGTAGGACAGAATGAAGAATAGAAAGTAGAGACAGACATTAATTGTTCAGGGAAAAATACGGTTATGGATTGTTCCAGACATCTAAATCTGCAACTGGTTATCAGGCTTTGAACAAACTCTGCTACTGCAAAGATAACTGTGAATTTTTTGTCTGCATTATTCACATCAAAATTTTTATTCCCAGTAAGATTATGCTCTTGTTACAAGTTCCTTGCAAATGTGTAACCTCTGTCACCACTGACATGTTTTCCCTATATGTCTTGTGAAGAGCTATTAGCCAGGAGATAGTTTGCCCAAAATTAGGTGTTCTGAATTTGAATTACACCACTAATCACTAACTGTCCCAGCTATTGTGCTTCCTCAGGTTCAATCTTCTGATTTGGTTGTGTATGAGACAAAACATTACTCGATGAACTGACTTCATCATTAGTCTGATCTCCCCTCTGCCTAAAGAAACAAATAGAAGATGCAAACATTGTGTCAGACATCTCAGCTGCAGCCAAATGGATCATGACTGTTTTTCCTAATTTCATGGTCTGCATCCCTGACTGGCTTTGTGGCTGCTGAATTCATAGGGAACAAAGTAGACAGTGCAGATGAGCCTTTTCATATTGCAGTGCACTGCTAAACAATTAGTGCAAATAGAGTACAGGCAGGAAGACGCTATTATAATAAAGTACATAAATACAGATCAATCACAGACATGGAAAGAGAAAATAAAATGCAAGTTAATCTCTGGAAAGGAACAAAAATCTATCTTTGAAATATTTTTTCCTGCTCTAACTACTTAGAATGTGTAAAAAAGACTGGCATCTGTTTTTTAAATTTGGCATAAGTGTGGTGGCCAGGGAAAATGCATAACAGGACATCTCTACTATCACATTTACATAAAACTCCTTTTAAAACCCTATCCCAAAAAGTTCCTAAAATAGAAGGATGAAGGCTCACCAAAGCTAAGTGGGCAGGAGGCAGTATTGTAAAGTCCAGTCTACACTGTTTTTCCAAAAGCACCATGAACATTTTTTCTACATCTTCCTATCTCCAGCATGCAGTTTATGAGAAGTTAAAGCAGCTGATTTGATAATGTGTTGCCTGACATTAAAAAAGTGGAAATAGAGGGGAGACGGAAATTGAGAAAAGAAAGAAGGATTTTTTTGCTTAGGACCTTTTTATTCTGTATCAGTAAGCCCAGAGCTACAACAAGAAGGATTTCCATAAAATTAAAATAAAATAAAATAAAAAACATAGTCTTCAAAGGAGCTTTTTGATCTTTCCTTCTATTGTGGTTACCTTGCTGTTCTCAGAATACAAAGAGCAGATAAGGGAACTGCCTCAGAACTCAGTCTGGCAGAGGCGTTTCCTGCTGGAGCCCCAGCTCAGCCCTGGTTTCAAGTGGCAGCAAGAAAGGGAATCTCTCAATTAGCAGACTAGGATGGTTCACTTCAGATAGTCCCTGAAAACATGTTGTGTTGCGTTATATTTCAGAAGTTTGTCTTCAGCTGTGCAAAGGAGTATTTGTTTCTGTTTCAGTATATAAATCAGCCTTATTATTTTCCCTTAAATACAGAAATCCTGGTATTTGAGTTTCCTGAGAAATATATGCTGTTCCATTCTTTTAGGAGTACTTAATAAATTTTCTCCTTAGAATGACATGTTGCTGGAGTGCTTTGTTCACAAATCACTGTGTAAATTTATCAGAAGCCAAAATAGCACTTGGAGAGTGAATAGACCTAATCTTATATCCATTTAATGGAAAAGGCATTTGCTATGAATCAGGATAGGTCCAGTCTTACTGCTTTAGCAATCAAAACACGGCACATTAACACCAGCATTAAAGTCTGTGTACTACCCTGCTGGTTAGGTTTGTTTTCTTATTACTACCATGATCATTTTCTGCTAAATTTTTTTCCTTGACTATCTGAAGGTTCAGTTACTACGTTAAGCAAACTGGTAGTGTCATTGCCTAGCACTGCATTACAAGGATTTGCAGAATTAAAAGCGTATGGATAGTGGGCATAGGATTGTGTGTATCCATGAATTCCTGAAACTCATTTCCAGGTAGAGGCAACAGACACAATGTAATTAGTTTATTGCTAAAAGAGAAACAGTAAATTCCCATCTCAATCTCATGTTAACAAGCAATGGATATTTTTTACTTGCTTCTCCTTTTCTCTGTTATTCATGTACCTCAGTGTACACTGTCATGAACGTAAAGGCTGCTTTGGATTTGTGTAAACTTTACTTCTGCTTTATGTAGCTGAACATTTCTGCACTGTAATGGATGATTCCAGATGATTTCATGTCTAACTTGCAACACTGGTACTGTCAGATTAAACAAGGTGCCATGCTGAAATAGCTGAGTGCATTGAGCTGAGATGGGGACAACCTGCATCGTGAAGGCGTTTGCTATTTATTGCATTTCTCATTCACACAGAGATGAATACAAATTTTCCAGAAATGCATAGTGCATAGCAGGCTATGTCACAAGGCTAACGTTCATACCCTGATATTATCTTCCTAATGCAAGACTTTAACTCAGCTTATGGGTTACTTACCCTAAGTACTGGGAAGCTGTTTTAGCAGTTTCTTTTCTATTTGGACTATGAATAAGACCTATTCATCTTCAGTGATTTCAGTTTTGTCCGACTGAAAAGGCTGAAGCAAACCTGTACATGTTTTTGAAAGAGTTATACTGGGAAGAGCTTGACTTGATCATCTGCTGGCTGCAAAAATGCATTGTGCTTTTCAGCTGAATGTGCAGGCACAGTTAATTTCTATGCTAATTAAACACCATCTACAACTGTTTATTAGCATAAACATAGATCTCTTCTGAATTAAATAATAGCTTAATCAGATGGACTTAGTAATTTCCTAGGCTATTGTCATTTCATTTCATTGGCCTTCCCAAAGGTTAAAAGGTTCATTCAGATCCATTTTTTTAAACAAATTTGGCTTCAAACCCAAATATTTTTATGTTTTTTTTATATTTTTATGTTTTTTTTTAAATTTTTTAATGCTGATGGAATCAATTTTGTAAAGGAAACAAAAGAGGGTTTGGTAACTTCTCAAAAAGTAAAAATCTGCTGTAGTTCCTGCAGGCGTATAGTTCCTGTGAGCAGCATGCAGTTTAGCAGTAGAGATCTGGATCAGGAAAGCATTATGTAACTGTTGATCACCTGGTTGCTGAAGCAGCTCCACTATCCCATGTAAACAGATCACAGAATCACAGAATATTTTAGGTTGGAAAAGACCTTTAAGGTCATTAAGTCCAGCCATTAACCCAACACTGCCAAGCCCACTGCTAAGCCATCTCCCTAAGTGCCAGATCTACGCATATTTTAAATACATCCAGGGATGGTCACTCAACTGCTTCCCTGGGCAGCCTCTTCCAATCCTTGACAGCCCTTTTGGTGATATAGTATTTCCTAATTTCTCTCCTAAACCTCCCCTGGCACAACTTGAGCCATTTCCTCTCATCTTATCACTTGTTACTTGCAAGAAGAGAAGAACACCCACACTACAACCTCTTTTCGAGTAGTTGTAGAGAGTGATAAAGTCTCCCCTCAGCATCCTCTCCTGTGATTTACTCTCAGTTCTTAGTTTCCCAAAAGGAGCTAACAGGACTTGTGTAGGGACACCCACCCACATAAAGAACAAAGGTAACTGAGCCTCTAAATGTAAAACAAAACTCAAGTGGTATACACACAGCTCTTACTCAGAAGTTCAGACACACATAGATACAAGCTGAACTTGGTGATCTTAGACGTCTTTTCCAACCGTTATGATTCTGTGATTCTAAGTTGACTCCAGCCCTTCCAGTCTGGGAATCTTCCAGCATGGGCATCTCCTCTTCAGTTCATAAGAAGAGTGCTTTCTGGGATAAATACTCATTTGATAGGATTACATGGCAGCTACCATCTTCTTTAAAAATATTTTATTCAGAGCTCTTTTCTATGTTTGCTGGAACCCACATGTGATTCTTGTATCATCAGTGGATCACTGTTTGTCTGTAATAGCTGCTTTGGGACCAGTGGGGTTAAACTACTGTATACTAGGTTTCAATTGGTCTTAAATCTTGTTACTTGGGATTCAGATGTCAGAGCCTTCTAGGTGATAAATCATAGAATGGTTTGTGTTGGAAAGGATCTTGAAGATCATCCAATTCCGAAACCCCTGCCATGGGCAAGGACACCATCCACTACATCAGATTGCTCAAAGCCTCATACAATGTGGCGCTGAACACCTTCAAGGATGGGGCATGCATGACTTCTCTGGGCAACATGTTCCAGTGTCTTACCACCCTTTTCCTAATATCTAATCTAAATCTACCTTCTTTTAGCCTTTTACCCCTCATGCTATCACTTCACTGTCTTCTAAAGAGCCCCTCCCCAACTTTCCTGTAGGCACCCTTTAAGTACTGGAAGGCTGCTGTAAGGTCTCCCAAGAGCCTTCTCTTCTCTAGGCTGAACAAGCCAAAGTCTCTCGGCCTCTCCTCATATGCGAGGTACTCCATCCCTCTGATCATCTTTGTGGCCCTCCTCTGGGCTCACACTAACAGATGCATGTCCTTTCTGTTCTGAGGACTCCATAAGTGAATGCTGTACTCCAGGTGAGATCTCATGAGAGCAAAGTAGATGGGTAAAATCACCTCCCTCAATCTGCAGGCCACACTTGTTTTGATGCAGCCCTGCATACAGTTGACGTTCTGGGCTGCAAGCACACATTGAGCTCATCCACGAGCACCCCCAAGTCCTCTTCTGGACTACTCTCAATCCATTTTCCACCCAGCCTGTATTTGTGCTTGGGATTGCCCCAAGCCATGTGCAGAACCTTCATTAAAAGTCATTATTTTCATTAAAGCTTCATTATTTTATTTGCTATACTACTCATGTATCTTTCTGTCTATTTAAGTCACTTTATGTTTTCAGAAGAAAATCTATAAAGGTAACGTCAATACCTCGAGTAGAAGAAAAGAAGGATGTTAACTACCTCACATATACTGTTCATTTCTTGTTTCAGCCATGGGGCTGTAAGAGATTACACCGATATTTGAAGGAAAATGACTATGTCATCACCCCAAACCATTTCTGTGTTTGTGGTTGTTCATAACGAGTTCCAACACTGCAAGTCTACACTGGAAACACATTTGCATTTATCATCACAGCCTGTTGATGTGCACAGCCCAGTGATTTAAAGAACAATGTCTAAATTCTGTCCTCTGCTCCTATGCTTTGTGGCTTAGAATTTATATTTACTTATGTTTCTTCAACTTTAAAATCAGGAATTGGTATTTCATGGTCTGAGTAGAGTCATAAATGTCCTAATGTAACAACAGCATAAAACCTCTGGTATAAGGGAAAAAGTTTGTTTTCAATGTTTTTACTGCCAAGATTTTTTTTGGTCATTTATTCCACTGTGAAATATGTATATTCTATTCCAAAATATTGACAGTATTGTAAGGCTTATAAAAAGTATATGCATATTATAAAATATAAAGTTTTTTACATGGGACAGAGCTGTGAGATTTCCATAGCTTTTTCTCTTCAATCATTCAAGGCATTGACACAGCTATCTCAATTGGGGAAAAAAGCTACCAATTATAAGGGAAGCCAAACATTTACAGTAATTTCTGTCAGATGATTTTCTGTACATCTAGATGGCTCTTTAATTACAGGATTGTTACTTTTCTTATAATTGTTGATTTTTGGTGTTGGCTCCCTGCTTCTTACCACTCAATGAGTCTATGGCAAATTATTGGATCAAAGAAAAATGTGAAGTGTTGCAATGGTGCCACAAGGCAGAAGGAAATGTAAAATTTAAAAACTTTACAACCAACTTTCAAGTTTCTCCCCTCATAACTGCTCCCTCTTATTTCCTCATTTGAATTTCTTTTTCTTACTCCTCTGAATAGCAGACTACCTAATTCAAGTTTTCCCTAAACATAATAGTCTCTATTTTTTTGTGTTCTTGAATTTCCTCTTATTTGCCCATTCCCTTTCTTCTGCATTATCATCCATTGACTTACCTGCTCACTTTGATCTTTGTTACACCTCCACATAAAGGAGCTTTTCCCTGGAGTTAAAGAGGATTATTCTTTGCAAGAAAAAAGGAGATGCTTTTCGCTCTTATCTGAACCATTCTGAGGCTTTGCATAACTGACCTCCTTTAACATTTTGTTTTGTCAAACTCTTGTTTTTCATTTCACAGTAATTTCCTCTGAAATATTCAGGTAGACCTAGCTAAATTACAAATGTCAATATGTACTCTGAAAAGAATTGCATATTTTGCTGAACCAAACCATTCTCTGAAACATGAAATTTTCAGGTTGTATTTGCAATTGCATTTGCTTTTTTTTATACATTTATACATTTATATTTTTTTCTGACATATGTAACTGAGACACATAGAGATATTTTGTATATTTGTCAAGAGTGAGATTTAAAGACATTCAAAAACTTTCTGGGATAGCAGGAAAAAAAATCACTTTGAATTTTAAATCACTGTCTGTTTTCTCCTAATGTCATAGTGAAATGGTGATGAGAAACAATTGCATCTCTAAATTCATGAATAATTTGCAACATTTTTGTGATACTATGAATGCAGCATGTAAAGAGAGTACTGTTGGCTGCTTTCTCTACTTTCTCTGCTCTCATCTCTGTTACCCTGGTTTTTACCTCTGTCTTCAACTATCCATTGTCTAGTCAGCCAGCACTGTCAGTCTGAGGTGTAGAGAGTGATTCACTTTCTTCATCTTCATTCTCCTTCATGCAATTGTGGACTGCATTCTCTCTGCTCATTTGGTTGTGTTTCTTCTCTCTCTGAACAAACACAAGCTGAAAGTTTGAATGTATTTCAGGTCACACTTCATATTCTGAAGTGGTTGAGGTTAAGCCTACTGTAAGAAAAGAAATGTTCACATGCCATAGAATATTTTAGAAACACCAAGTACAGCCTGGTGCTGCATAGCTATTTGGATTCAGTCCTGGGCGCTTATACTGGACTTGAGTACATGAAGGTCCTTCTATCTCTGTGGAGTTTTTCAGGACAAAAGAGTAGTGTGCTGGGAGAGAAGGACTCACTTTTTGGTTAGAAAAGGCATTAAAAGAGGGACTGAATATGCAAGTAGCTGGAAAGAATTTTTTAGTCCTATAATTAATTTCACCAAAAGCTGTTATAAACTATTTCTAAAGAGCTTTTTACATTAATTCCTGTCCTATGACCTGGTAAATTTGCAGTTAATGATGACTTTGGCTGCTGACCCTACCTATTGCTCTTGCTTCTCGTTCTAAGGGTAAAATCAACTTAGTTTATGTCAAGTACCAACCAGTTTGCAGTGTAGTAGCTCATACTGATGAATGTTTATCATTTATATAGGCCTGAATGTATCAAACTGTGACATGGTTATGCTAGCTTAGAGAGGACTCTATAAAGCAAAACAAAGACATTTTTGTCCCAAGGAATTTCATATAGGTCTGCATGATTTGTTCATTAAGGCACTAAAACTGCTTCTACCAGTCTTCTGCACAAGTCCTGCCCTCTCCACACACAATAGGTCTGCTTCACCCAAATTAGAAGGCGACAGAAATGTCAACAGTTATTGAAGAACCAGGCATAGGGAAAAGTTGTAAAAATTCAGAAATTTTACTCCTAAAACCTATTACAAACTATGTAACTTGCTCCTCATCCTCCTCAGTATGTCGGGTGCTATCTCACCTATGACTTCATTTGCTTTTTGCTTGACTACATCTTCCCTCCTCAGCATCTATTTGACGTATTCACTTTTTTGCTGGTTATTTGATTTGACAACTGCCACTAAGGAGACCACATGCACGCATCTGCATGTGGACAGCTGTGATTTGTATTTCCAAGGTAACCCTGCATACAGAAGGTATGCATAAGGTAATATGCATACGGAAATCAGGAGATGTTAAGTGGAAGTGTAATATCTGCGTCTCTTTATATGAGTATATTTGGTATTAACTGCTTTTAGGTAAGAGAGTATTATCTGAATTTGCCTGCAATGCAGTATCAGTGTAAAGGCAGGAAAAAAACAGAAAGCATATTAGGTTAAACTGAATGCTGAGCCAGAAACTGTGTAGAGGAAAGGGAAAGAAAAAGTAATCTGTCAAAACAAGAATGGAGCTGGTGCTAAACAGAGAGCAGAGCTGCTTTAAAATGAGTGCTTTTGATAGAGTCTAAGGTCAGATAGTCTCTATCCCTGCTTCCCCCAACACTGCCTTGTTTTCTATCCTGCTGATTTTTTGGTTTTGATCCATCTATTAGTTTCTATACTTGCTTTCTACCTCCCTGACTGAAAAATTAGGTTTCTACGCTGCTGGACAGTAATTATTGCTGGTAAGTATCACAGTCTGCTGCAATCCTTGTGCTTGCAAGGAAAGTCTGTTTTGGCTGAGTGATTTCCCAGCACATCTTCCTAGGAGGAATTAGAACACGGCTATTTTTTTTTTCCTGGAAGTTAATTCTGTTCACAGTAAGTTAAGCAAAATCTGCAGTGAGATAGAAGAAAGACCATTTCAGTTTTTCTCTTTTTCTGCTTCTGAGGGCAAACCTCAGGCATTTTTCTCAGGAAGGTTTTATGGAGGCGAATGGGAGGTAGTCTTGTGACACAAGTGTTTGACTGGTATGTCCCCAACCACCTCCTCCTGAGAGGAGCACAGCGTAGCTGGTGGTCCTTGTCCAGCTGCCCCAAGAAGTGGAAACAGCTGCTATCTACTGTACTTTGCAAGTAGATGACTATGGGCGTGTAGAACAAAATCCACACATTAGAGTTACAGTTAGCACGAAACCAGATTCCTCTTAACTCTGGTTTTGCAGCATGTTGGTGCAACCCTTTTTGGTGATTCAGAGGCATTTTTGCTTGTTTGTTACAGGCATGTTTTCATCTGAAGATTTAAGTCCTTGTTCAGTGTGGTTATTGGCTTTGTATTTGTAAAGGATGTTAACATCAGCTTCTATTATGTTTGTAAAGAAGAGAAGAAAAATATATTTTAAAAAAAGCTTGCTGTTGGAAGTCACAGTTGTTCACTGAGATGCCTCAGGCAATTACCTGAAAAAGTCATTTCAAGCCAATAAATAATACGAACACTAAGGGAAGAAAGGAGTTGTAGAAAACCAACTCCAAAATACTTTATGTGGAGCAGAGGAGGAGAAATAAATGTTGTTTTAAAATAATTAACACCAACAAATGAAACTACCAGGTACATGGAAGTAATAATGTGGCCCTAAATTCCTGAGAGAATGAGCTGGTTTGAGCTAGCTTTCCCAAGCTCTCCAACTGCTCAGTCTGCCTCTCTCCCAAAACTTCCCCCCTTTCAAAGGAAAAAAAAATATGGAAGAAACCAAAATCACACTAAATATATGTATTTCTGTATTTTTCTATATACAAACAACTACACCGCAAAGATATGCAAAGGAGCAAGGGATGAGGGGAAGGGAAATGGGAAAAAGGACAAAAAGGAGCTATATAACACCCGGCATACAACTATAACACCCAGTAACTAACAAAGTAAAGAATTAATTTAATCTTACTACATCACCTCCCCTGTGGAGAGCCGGACAGCCAAATCCAAATCGTTAAAAAATTTTCTGCAGGCTCTGCAGCAGACCCCAGCCTTGCTGGAAGGAGAGGAGAGTGTACTCTCTTATCTACCCCCTATTGATATGTTGGGTTACGTAAAAGGAAGATATGGAATACTTCCATGGATCAAAAGTCAATCCACTACAGAGAAGAAAAGAGTACTTGATTTTTTGGGCTTTTTTCTTTTTTGAACATAAATTGGGTTGTGGCTCAAAAGAAATAGCTAGGAAGTTAAACAGTGTTTTTTCTCACTAACACAATACCATTACACTCAGAAAAAATAAAAAGTAGGAAACCATTTTATATATACATTTTGAATCAGATCAACATAAAGAAAATTTCTTAGATTAAACTGATCTTCCCTTTTCATAGCAATGTGTGAGAATGGCTAGTGCAAGTTTGACTGACACTGCAACTCCTAGGCCGCTTTTTTTTCTTTTGAAAGAGTATGCAAGTCTTAAGCACGTATTACTTTTTAACCCCCACTTCTTGAGGTTTATTTTTTTATAATGATATATCCAGGATTTCATACACACACCTTGCTCTGTCCGTTTTCTCTTTAACTTTTTCACTAAAATTGTACAGAGACTAGGATTCGACAACAGGCTTAAAAAGGACTGCAGTAGGTCTTTTAAAAGGTGATTTGCTCATAGATGTTGTCTTTTCTTTTCATTTAAATAAATTTTCATTATCCCATGCAGAGCTACAGACTGGGGACACAGTGGCTGGAGAGTAGTCAGGCAGAAAAGGACCTGGGAGTGCTGGTTGACAGGAAGCTCAACATGAGCCAGCAGTGTGCCCAGGTGGCCAAGAAGGCCAATGGCATTCTGGCCTGCATCAGGAATAGTGTAGTAAGCAGGACCAGAGAAGTTATCGTCCCCTGTACTCGGCACTATTCAGGCCTCATCTTGAATATTGTGTCCAGTTCTGGGCCCCCCAGTTTAGGAAAGATGTTAAGATACTGGAATGTGTTCAGAGGAGGTCAACCAAGATGGTGAAGGGGCTGGAGCATAAGCCCTATGAGGAGCAACTGAGGGAGTTGGGGCTGTTTAGTCTAAAGAAGAGGAGGCTCAGGGGAGACCTCATTGCTCTCTACAACTACCTAAAAGGAGGTTGTAGTCGGGCAGGGGTTGGTCTCTTCTCTCGGGTGACCAGTGACAGAACTAGAGGGCATGGACTCAAGCTTCGTCAGGGAAAGTTTAGGCTTGATGTTAGGAAAAAGTTCTTCACTGAAAGGGTGATTGGCCATTGGAATGCGCTGCCCAGGGAGGTGGTGGAGTCGCCGACCCTGGAGGTGTTTAAGGGGAGACTGGATGAGGCACTGAGTGCCGTGGTTTAGATGATGGGTTGGTGTTAGCGTTGGTGTTAGTGTAGGGTTATAGGTTGGACTTGATGATCTCAGAGGTCCTTTCCAACGTTATGACACTGTGATACTGTGATACTGTGAAAAGCTTTCTTTTTTGCTTATTAAGGAGTTATCAAGTAGGTTTCTAAGTTTCTAATTTACTGTTATTTTTGCATATCAGCAAATATTAATCCAGCAAGGGGTGCCTGGAAATACAGTTTATTGACCCAGATATTTTCCTTTAATACAGCAGTTTTACATACGTTACTGTAATAGCATCTGTAGCCCATTCTAACAGAGCTGTGGTCAATGTCCTATTTTATCAGCACTGCTATGTTGTTTCTCAGTTTCCTGCAGTGATTTACCCATCACAGTACCTGTAAATGCTAGATACCAAGATGTCAGATACATTAATCACTCCTGAAAGTGGATGAGTATATTGCAGACATAAAGTTCTTCCCTGTTAACTGGGGCAAAAGAAGTCACCAGAAGAACAGGTCTCCAGCAAGACGTACAGATCATTTTTTTTGAGACCTAGAGGTACTGAACATTTTTAAGTAAAAAGTCTGCATAAATACTTAGTCTGTGCTCCTGTTTCCTAATGCCTCCAAATACAAAAATGAAAAGATGCTAGGAAAACTACAAAGACTGTATAAGTAAAGAAGTAAATCAATGCTGTAGGAAAAATGCTGTCTCCTCATAACTGTACTCATAAAATGCGGAAACAAACCTTGTGCTTTCTTCCCGGAAAGGTCAAGAGAATCTTCAGAGCAAGGCACCAGGATCTCATCCAACAACAAATTACATGGTCTGCTGCTTCTTTCAGTGTTTTACAAAGCTTGTTTATTTTTGGTTTTTATCCACATTTAAATGTGGTAGTAAAAAACAAAGGGGCAGTATTTGGGGATGCATTTCAAATAGAAGTTGTAAGAAAAGACAGAGAAAATGTACAGTGTCATTAATGAGATGTTCAAGCACAACAGCACCTTAAGATAAAGCTGCACTGGATAATTAATACAGGTCTGCTCAAGATGATCAGAGTTCCTCGCAGGTTGCTAATTTGGGACTCAAAACATAACAGCTATATTCCTCTAGTCCCACTGCCTTGTCCCTGGATCATAAATAGTTACTGAAGGAGAACATAAGCTGCATCTACATGGTTTGATAATGAACTTGCTTTGCCAGGATAAATTATAGTAGAAGTAATGATGATACAAATAGTTCAACAGCCAGCATGCTGCAGTGCTAAGCCTGATCTTCCAAGATTCATTCTGCTGAGACATGTGTGTAGAAATATTTTTTTTAGACATTTAAATCAAATGTCTGTGTACTCAAATTCCTCTAACACCCAGTAGTGAAAGCAACCAACACATACAGCAAAGATACAAAGTGAACAAGTGACACCTGAAGGACGCTGCATGTCAGGGCTAAGATTTTATCAAAAGAGACAAAGAATTTATCAACAGTTGACAAAGTTAGCCCCTCACCTAATTACAATGCAGTCCTATTTAAATCCTCCACTTTGTGAATGAATAAAAATATTGCTCAAGCTTTAGGGCAATAATAGAAAGAAGAAATAACTGATATTCCCAAAATCATGAGAAACCATGGCAAGAAAATGGCCTGCCTATGAGGTTCAGATTGATTAAAAGGTGTTTCACCAGACAATAGTTCAAAGAATGTTTGAAAGGTTGCGAAAAGTTTCTCAAAAAACCCTGCATGAGTAAGAGCAGGAAAGCACTGTAGGTTCTGCAAAATCATCTTCAGGACCTGTGACAGGAGAGTGTCATAGGAGAAGAGCCAGAGATCACTCAGGCAGATCTGATCTAGTAGGCGTTTTATTGAGTTGTAATCAGTAAATTTAGGTATGTAAAATATTTAATAACTACAGAGTGATTGGTGGTCAGTGCTCTACTAGGCCTAAAGTTAGTATGGGATACAAAGATTATCACATAGGCTTACTATATTGTCACAGCTTGACTGGCAGCTATACAGCAGGAGTTGTTTTCTCAATCCCTTTTCCCCCATCCCAGAGAAAGGGAAAAGGGAAATGAGAGAAAAAGGCTTTTAGGTTGAAAACTAAAACCGAAACAACTTTAATGAAATAATAAGAATAACAATAATAATGAAAATACTATTCATAAGAAAATAATAAAATATATACAAATGTGCAAAATTGCTCCCCTCCCACCCAGGTGACTGTGTCACCACAGATGCTGTAGAGCAGGCATGGAAGGAAAGGTCTCAGGCTGGATCCAGCAGCAGGAGGGAGCTGCTCTCAGGAACTGATTCAAGAATGCGCAGATTTGGGACAACAGCAAAAAGACAGATGAGGTCCTCGCTGGACATCGGCCATCAGAGAAGGGAGTCTGTCCCTCATGGTCCCTCAGTTTTATACCAAGTATGATGTGTATGGGTTGGAATACACTTGGCCAGTTTTGTGTCACCTGTCCTGTCCACCCCTGCAGGTCGCAGGTGCGACACTTTTTTGCCTTTTTGACTTAACAACATTCCATCAGCTCAAGGATGGCCTTGGTTTCTGTAAGAATCGTTATTAGCAATGGTCTTTCTGCATACCAGTGCCCTGTATTATCACTTCTAGAGAGAAACACTATCTGAAAAACATGCAGTTAACTTTCAGAAGATGAAGTTATTTAGATGAGACTTAGCTGAAGTGAGAAAAGTATTTCTACTTTAGCTCAAATTAGAACACTATGTATATCTTAGATGTACATGCATACAAAAAATGTCACTTACCAAATCATTAATATCTGGTGCTGGGTAAGGGATCTGTTACCCTCAAGGGGTAACCTTGAGAGGCATCTCTACTGAAGGGCAGATACTACTGCCTAGTCTCCAGTCAAACCATTTTGGGGAGGATATGATGCTGAGTCCTCACTGGTAGTCTCATACTATAGGGATTAACTTCGTTTAGGCTGAGCACCTGTCTGAACCAAAGTTCAGTTAGTTCAAACAGAAGGAGGACATCCATCACAGATTGAAAGCAGCTATGGATAGTTACCGCTAACCTAAACTGTAAGAAGAGGCTAAACATATCTTTTACCATCCTAAAAGATTTTATGCATTCAGAACAGGTAGAAGTCCACAGGATCAGCTAAATCTTTGAGCTACTAATCTCTTAGCATTTGGAAATGAAGTATTGTGATAGTTTGCCTTGATTCTGTCTCAAATTCTGATTTGAGCTTGGGCATGACCCCTAAAATGATAATAATTCTGCTGTGAGTCTGAGTACTCTTTCTATTTCTCTGTTTTTTTCCCAATTATTTGATTTCTTTTATTTTATTACTTGAATTGCACTACACCTCGTAAAAATAATAATAAAGTAGCAGTTACTGTGGAAAGATAGCCTTTTTATTCTGATGTAACTAAATTATATAGATCTGTTGTATTTTTAATAGAGCAGCAACTTGTTCTTTCACTGGATTTGTGTTGTTCAGTATTTTCAATCCCTGATGTGCTGACTGCTTCACCTTTGATCTTAAAGAAGAGGGGCATTTTGCTGTATGGTGGTAGCACCAAACACAGGGACACAAAAAAGACACTCCCAACATTAGCCAATCTGTTTGCCGTGCTGTCATGCTTCCCTTCAGTGCTACAGAGATGACTGTTGCTGCAAAAATTATGTAGGAAAATGCAAAGCATTGGTAGGATGGTATGATCAGACCTTTATGTGGCAACATTGTGTTAACCCAATTATTGTCAACACCTGATGGAGCTGTCCATGAGAAGGGAGATGTTCCTCTTTCCTGATGGCCAACGGAGGAAGGCTTTCTTTTTCTGACCCTCCTGCCTGGGTGCTAACCTCTGTGGCACAGTTTGTCAACTGTGGTATGGGAAGTACATGGCAAGCACATATGGTATAGGGCCTGATCTCATAATCTCACATTTTTATTGTGTTTTAAGATGCAACATACATGGAAATGTGTATTTCTACCCACTTTATCTGTGTTCTTTCTTGCCAGTCACTGAGATAAAACCATTAGAAAATATTTAGAAAAACATCAGGAAACCTTTCTTTACCAAGAATGGTCAAACCCTGGAACAGGCTTCGTAGAGAAGTCGTGGATGTCCCATGCATGTCAGTGGTTAAGAGGCATTAGGACAATGCTCTTAATAATATGCATTAACTTTTTGGTCAGCCCTGAAATGGTCAGGCAGTTGGACTAGATGATGGTTGTAGGTCCCTTCCAACTGAAATTCTATTTTCTCTTCTATAGGTTGCAGTATGGGGATAAACATCAAGTAGTTCACCAGAGATATCTGTAGATTCCATGGAGACAGAGAAAATAGATCACTAAAGTATTTATGCTTTGTCTCAGGAACACTTTGAAGCGTGAAACTGAGGCTAATTTGAAAACTGTGTAATATATCTGGGGAGGACACCTAACATAAATGCTTTCTCATATTTTTAGGCATCATCTAAATGCATTAAGCTAAGCCAGTTTCCTGTTGTTTCATGCAGTTTGCCTATTTAGTCTCTAACACGCAATACTACGTCACTGATGCCAGACTCTTACCTCCCTTTGAATACCCTAGCGGTCTAGGGTCAAGTGAAGGTAGAATAGGTGCTACAGGAGGGCTACACTGCATTTCTTGGGATATTTGCTGGGCTATTTCAGCTGGCAAACAAGTTTATCATCACAGTGGTGTTGCCTTGACCACTTTATTTATCTCCTTTGCTTGTCATGGTGCACTGTTCTTTGTATCCTGCTGTTTGCTGACCTCTGTCCTAGATGCTGCTGCAGTTCAGTGCTGTTTGTATGAATAGGAATCTAGGAATGCGGGGACAACATATGCTGGTGAATATGAGTGTAAAATATGCTTATACAATTCCTGATTAAAAGTATCATGAAATGAAAAAATAAAATTGAGACAGTCGGTACTGGCAAAAGGAAAAAAGAAAAACAGATAACAGGTATTCAGATCAAAATGATGATACAGGTTTCACTAGTAAAGTGCTGACAGCTGCAGTCTCAGTTGCTTCACAAGAAGCAGAGGCACAAAAGCAGCTATTGCCATGGCAACAAAAAGAGTGAAGGGATTTATACTTCTATATGTTTCAGCACAGCCTTAACCAAGAGTAAAACTGGCTTGAAAGAAGAGCCCCACTGCATTCATTCTTGTGCTTTATGAGTTGTGTATCTCATCTCACTCCTTGAAAGCTTATACCTTATATTGAAAGGTCATTGACCACACATGGCTAAAGGCATTTATGGACCTATTAAAATCCTAATTCTTAGATTATTTATCTTACTTTCCGCGCTGTGGAGATTGTGAGGTTGCATAGGTTGCTAATATTCATTGAAAATTGTTATTCAATGCCATATGTCATAAATTAAGTCCACAACCCATAATACACATTTTGGGCACTTTTAATCTAAGCTTATTCCAATACAAGAGCATTCCTTCATCTCTAATTTCACCCTATAAGTATCACTGAAGACTTTTCTTCCATATGCTCATTAATTCAATTTCTATATATAGCAATGCCTATCTCACAAAAAAAAATAGTGTGTGCTAATAGGTTTCTCATAAAATGTTGTAAAGTAAGGTCATCTTGTAGCTATCAGAACATTTTGAAATCCAAATGATACTGCCCAATTTAATTTATTTTTTAAAAAAATCCATGGTTTCAATAACGCTATTTGCTTTTAACATTTCAGATCACAGTATTTCGCATGGGATCAGAAGGACACCAGGATATTGATCTGGCTATCCTGACAGCTTTACTAAAAGGTAATGGAGTTTCACTACACAATGAGTCTGTATCGATCCAAATGGATTAACATGCTGAAACTTGCATTTATTGACAATATCTACAGTATGGAGATGGTAAATTTATAACATGAAATTGAAGTGTACTTTTTACTGTAACTGCTTTATACAAATGCAGCTCTTTCTTTAATGTTTAAATAGCTACAGTTTTTTCTTTCTGAATTTTTATTCTTCACCTACAATCGCTAATGCATCACAATGAACATCTTTGATGACCCCCCCACTGGTTACTTGGAAAGATTAGTACTCACAAAAAGAGAGCCAAAGAACTTCTCAGACTTAGACTGCCTTGGTGGCTAGTAGAACATCCAGAAGAAGGTTACCTCCCTTTAGATAAAACTAACACTATTGTCAAAGGAAAATGTTATCTGTAGTCATCCTAGGAAAGCCTGGCAAACTGTGTGGTATTCCTTTCAGGCTCTGCTGGGAGAGCTAAAAGCTCAGCTATTGGGGTGATAGAGGTTTTAATCTTAAACTTTGCAGGTTGCTAAATCTTTCTAAGCCATTACATGTTACACATATGCTCTTAGAAGATTTTCTTACAATAAGTCTGGTATTGATACAAGTCATTATAAACCCCACTTCATGAACAGAGAAGGACTTGTGGGTAATGTGAAGGCTGGAGGCCATCTTGGGTATAATGACTGTGAAATGATAGAGTTTTTGATTCTTGTAAGTGAGGAGGGGCGTGGCAGAATGGCTACCTTGAACCTTCTGGCCATGTTTAGTAGAGTTGTTTTGATCCAAGATACCAGTTGTTTGTCCTGCAGGTAGCATGACTATTTTCCTGCTATCCTGAGGTAACAAGTGTCAACCATAATAAAGTCTCGAGGCATTTTGAACATCTTCACACAGAAACAATACAAATCAAGGTGAAGGGAGGAAAAAGAAATTAATTCAAAGAAAGGAACACAAATTGCATCCATCACCATATTGCTCTTTTCTATCCTTAGGAAACATTTTAATTGCAGATTTTATTTTTATCTCAAATATAACTCCTTCCCTCATTATCCTCAGTGTAAATTGTATTATCTTCATATTTGCTCTCAAGTCAGTCACTGAAACTACTACTTTTGATTTCTGTTAGGAAGATACAGATTGTCTTGAAGTTGTGATTCGACTTTTTCTAGGTATATTTTCAAGGTCTGAATCCCAATTTAGATCCCTGAAGTCTTGAAAGCTGCCTCTTGGAAGCCAAAGAAAATATATTATAGCCTTGGGAGGGATTGTTTTCTGTTTGAAAAGTTCTTTTACGGTGTTTACATGAGAAACGGTGCCATGGTTGCAGTTTGGGTATATGAGTAGTCCTCTCCAATCTGGAATATCCATTTAGCAAGTGCCTAATTGGTCCTGTCATCTCCTTAATAAAATAAGATTACCTTCCCTCTTTATAATCGTAGTGCAAGGGATAGTAGTGAACTCTTCTTAGCTCAGAAGGTGCCTACATCTGTGTAAGTAATTTTGACATCTCCTTTCATGGTGGCCTGTCAGTCTTGATTTGCTAATCTGCTGATGGCAGCAGCATTTGTGTATTGCTCAAGAGCCAGAGAAACTAAAATTTATACCTCATCTTCAATGCTCCTCAGCATTTTCTGATCGTGAAGGTACTCAGTGAAGATTAGATTTATCAGGTACCTCTTGTTAATATACACTTTCTGATCACAAGGGATGAAAGTGTATGTTATTTTTTAATCAATATGTGCAAAGATGAGATTACTTGTCACAGGCAAGTCAATTATCCTTTTTTATACCATGTTATTGAACAAAGACTCTGGCCCATCCTGAAAGAAATACTGTCCTTTAGTAAATATACCCCATCAGGCTGATGTATGTTTGGGATTTTCATCAAATCAAGAAATCTAAGGTAGCAATGTGAAACCACTTATCTATTAGTTTGCTAGAAAGCACATTTGAAGACTGAGTCTGAGTTATCTCGAAATTCATCAGTTTAAATTCAGGAATGAACATACTTACCTCTGCAGCACTGTGTGAAAACGGGGCAGAAAAACTATGAAACTGGTGAGTGATTACTGGTTACTTTTTGTCAGTCTCACTGATGAGGATTTTGCAATTCTTGCTAGCAATATAGGCATATAACAACTAATTATGAATCCCACACTGGTGTGAGTGTTTAGGGAGTAGGAGGAGGACAAGGGCTGGAAAATATTAAGTATAATTTCCTGCTTGCTGTGTAAAATTTGTGATGAGCTAGTCTCTTTGTAAACCCACATCAGGCACACTGCCAATGCAGGAACTCTCCTGAATGGGATATTCCACAAGACCCAAACTCTGCACCGAACAGAAGAAGTTATTTCCTTGTTTGTTTTTATGAGTCATTGTTTAATCTCTTCAGCAGAGCTATCTTTTTTGGAAGTGGTCTCCAATAAACTAGGGAATGGCATCCAAACTGGTTATCAATTTACATTGCATGCGTGTCACAACAGCATATGTCTTGTGAATTCCTTTTTTTTCATTTCAGGAGACATGGAAATGCGGGAAGTAATTTCCAATTGTAGGAATTTATAGCAAGTAAATTTATTGATGCAGTTTAACTGCTTGTGCTCTTATAACTGGATCAGTTGGAACTCAAACAGTAACGGATTTTGTCCTTTTGCAGCTGCTAAATTAGCAGAAGGCATCTGATAGGGAATTTAAAAACAGCATATGGAAATGTCATAAAATATAATTGAAGTGTCATCAAAGACTAGTTCAGGAAGCTGTCTGGAGTACACTAGCAGAGCCAGCTATGTTTCAGCTGATGCTCTAGAATCTTCCCAGTGCAATTCTTAGCAGTGGGAAAGAGGTTCTGTGTAGTATATGCATATTGTAATATGACTACTATGTAACCCTTTGAGATAAGCCATGCCAGCCTAATGCAGATCTGGTGTCTCTGAATACCTTTCAACCTGTGACTAAGTCATGATTCATGCTCGCTGAACAACCATCGTGTAGTATCCTGGAGGACAGTGCAATGGTCTGCCAACCTTGAAATAACCAACACAGAAGGATTTCAGAGGTAGGCCAGATATCTGGTTACTGCCCTTATAGTTGTTGATTCTATCAGCTTTGTTACTGTCAATTGATTTGCTAAGTGCCAGGAAGATGCTTGTAGTAAATGCAGTGGAAACACAGACTTTTCACCAAACAGCTGCTGAAACAGAAGGCAGTGTAAAATCTGCTTAGATGCAGAGCACAGAGTTTAATTAGGTCACTATTTTCCCTAATCTAATTCTTTTCTTTAAATGATGAGTCAAAGAGGACGCTGACATGCTGAGAAACACTGTGGAAATGTGTCTCCAACAACCATTTCTGTCTAGATATAAGTCAGTTTTGTGTCGTTTCAGCTTTGCAGATTCCTATCATAGAGTATCACAGGAGAATCCTTTAGATGTTTACATTGATCACTCCTTGTTTATTCAACTGTGCACCATTTTTGCATTTTCTACCTATATCCGGCAATATCTATGCTGACACAAAATACTGTCAGATCAATGCGCTGTATCCCAAATGCAACTTTTCTTCTAGGAGCAGATGAAAGGAAGGAAGAGTCCCACTGCAGACCTTAGTCATATTGTCTTAAAACATTCTTTTGAGGAACAGATCTTAGGCTCAGCCAAACAGCAGAATACTGATGTAAATACTACATAGACATTACTCATTTTGCCTAAAACACTGTTTAAAGCAGTAAGTATAAATGTATTCCCACACATTGTCAGCAATGATCTGAGGAGTGGCTGTTCACACACTGAAGTGTGTCATTGAAATTGTTAACTAACTGTGACAGTCTCTCTCATTTTGGTTCACCTATCATGTCCGTTACTCCCTGCAGGTGTGATCCATTTTTGCCGTTTGACTGACGGCATTCCATCAGCCTCAGCAATGGCCTTTGTTTCTATAGAAATAACTGTAAATGAGTGTTTTTCTGCATACCATTCATCCTGTTACTTTGCAATAACTATAAATGTCAAATGTTATTGCTTCTAGAAGCAGACACTGAAAAACATTTTCTTCAGAAAATGCAGTCTCTTAGAAAAGATTTAACTGAGAATTTAAAGGATAATTGGTTCTTGTTTAATTCAAATCAGGACATTACAGTCCTTATTCCATACATATAATGCTCAAGTCACTAGTGTTTTTTATCTTCATATACATATACATATATACATATATACAATTAATTTATTATTTATCTTCCTATATAAAAGGTCATTAAGTTCATGATTGCAAGTTTCCATCGATTGTAGCAGACTCTCACAACAGGAGGGATGGTAAGAGAATTCATCATGATTTGTGCCTGTGCGTTGCAGGTTGGAAGTGACAGCCTTCTCTTCCATCCATGCCTATGGTATCAGCCCCATTATCCCAGCGTCAGGGCAACCAGATAGTAAGTTACTGAGAGAACTGGCTGTATGAGAGATGATTTATTAAAGATGAGTTCTTTTGTCCAACTCAATACTTTCTGGTTAGGGTTACCCTGCCACCACAAGGCTCAGGGTAGTGGTTTGTGCCGTGGGGTATGGGGTATGTTTCCAGCCATGCAGTTGTTGCTTTTTCCATTGTAAGCACATAGTGCTTGCCCTGGCAGGTTTGAGTATGATACAGTCAATTTGCTAGGCCTCCCCATACTTCCATTTTAACCATTGTCCCCCATACTGCAAAGGTTTTAACCACATCAGCTTAAGTAATTTGGGTAATTAGAATAGTATAACAAAACTAAGCAACAAATCTTTTGATGAAACAGAAATGCAGGGAAAGCATATGGTAATTTCTCATCACTGACAGTGTTACGGGCCTAAGAAGCAGTTCCAGTGTGATGCCCATATTGAGTCGATGGAGCAGTTATTATATTTTTACCTTATTTTCTGATTTCCCAAAAATCCTTTGGCTCTTGTTTGGATATATTGCAGTGATGCTCATTAGCAAAAGGAGTCCACAGACAGATTGCTTTTTGGACTCTTCTTACTGACTCAAATCCATGCTCTGTGGCACCAAATGCAATCAAGGAAATGACTGAAAGGAGACACTGTCTTAAGAAAGCCCACCTCACATTCGTTCTAGCATTTTTCTTACATTAGTGGAATAATTTTTCTCCTTAATACTGGATATGATTCTACCTGAAGTAATCTGGATACTTTCTTCTTCTATGTGAGTTAAAGGTCATCAGTCTGTTCTGGAATAAAGTCAATTAAACAGCATCCATAGATCATATGTTGCTTTGTACAAATGTTTATAGCTTTTATTTTCCTTCTCTTATGTCACACGAGGTCATGTAATACACATTCCCCTGAAAACCATATAGCAAAAAAAAGAGAAAGGTGCAAGAACTTTTCAGGAACAAACCTCATTGTGGGAGCAGCTATTTCACTATGTGTATCAGAGTCACAACCCAGTCTACACCCTAGCTGAGAAACTGGTTTGGAGCTGAACTACAAAGTCCCATGGAGAAACCATTTATTTTCTTCAACTGCCAAATGTCTGCAGTACTCCTTGAGACAATGAAAGGAATCATTGTGGTAACAAAAACTGAGAATATCATCTCCAGGATTGCATATGCACCCGTGGGAAAACTTGCCCACTGCTGCCAGTCTTAAACATGATAGAGTGACATGGGAAGGATAGACCATGGCTTGCTTTCCCCTCTGCTCAGTATGTGGATCAATAAGCATGCTCGAAGAAAGCAATTCTGACAAACTGCTGGGCTTGGGGGCCTCTCTAGACATGCACCTCATGCCTTATGCCAGTTGCTCTTTCATGTGATCAGATTCACTAGAAGCCGCTATTTATCCAGCAGCTGGGCCCCTCCTAAGGACTAAAAAGGCCCAGGAATGTTAGGTCACTTGACATGAACTGAGGAAGGTTCCCTGCTAGCAAAGGTGTTCACCTGGAGCCTCTGTAATTTGGATTGAGTTTTGGCTGAAGTGGAGGCAGTGTAAGAAGCCCAATTCCTTCTTGAAGTCCATCTGATTCACTCTTGATCCAAAATGATTTCTAATCAGGCTGCATCTCTGGCTATGCAGAATGTAGGCTGCAGTTCGATTAGGAAAATCAGAAGGTGGAACTCCTCCATAACATGTGCAAAATGGTGCCAGGCTGCAGGGTCATAGTCACTGCCCCTGGTTTTGGAGTTCACCCATGTGCTTCCTCCACTGTTATCCAGACAACCTGCCTGAGCACTTCCCAAAACTCTCACTTCACACTGCAGGCACACGGATGGGAAACAGGAGATATAATGACATTTTGAGAGGATCTGTTATTTGCTCCAGAAATGGGGAGAACATTATTTGCTCTCTGTTCTTAATTTACACTGTCTTACCCACTGTGTGTAGCTTTATTTTTTATATAAATAAAACCATAGAGACATTTTTGCCCTTCCCAAAGGTGAATGTTTTCAGTTCTTGAATCTTGCATGTCGCTTGCCTTATGAACTCAGAAAAGTTCAGATGTCATTGGCATCCCCCATGAGGTCTCTAGTGAGAGCTTTGTCTGTGTCATAGTATATAGCAATGAGAAGCTGTCTCTTGCACAAAGGGGGTTTCCTGTTACTTCTTAGTTCACAGAATAGCCTTTTCCTGTTTTCACTGGTTTTCCTTCTTCATTTTTTTTTATTGTCCTGCTTCCATATCGCCTATCTGTAAATCAGAGCTCATTTCTGTAATAAAATGAAAGTGATTTGGATAATCTACAGTCTGCCATCTCCCAAAGAAATGCTGTAGATATTGCCAAGTATTCAGCAGTTTTACAGTAGTGAATTGACCTCGACATTAAGAGATATGAAATTAAACTGTAGGCTACGTTTCCTGAAGGTCTGTTCACTGATCCTTCAGAAAGAATTTCAGCAGCAAGCGTGTTACACATTATGTTTTCTGTGCCCCAATTTTTGGATTCCACTTTCAGCTGGAACAGTGTGTGATTTTGAAGAGTTCTTTGAAGTAATGAAAAGCTCTTGTTTGTCTTCACTCCATGGTATCAGGATAAGAATTAATAAAGACAAGAAAACAACGGAGGTGTGAGACCTTTAAAAAATGGGCCTTTATACAATCACCTAATCACTGCAAGCAGCTATGTGGTTAAAAGTCAAAGGGCCATTTATTTATTTGTTTGATCAGTTCATTTGGGCCAGTTCATTTGGGCCAGTTCTCCCCATGACACTGGAGCACAAATACTGTTTTATTATTACAAATCAGCTAATAAACAGTAAATCCTTAGCAAAATATTAAAAAAGCACAGCAGGGCAGGAATATCCCACAGTGTCCATTAAAACTTCAGGGAAAAATATACTCTCATTTCCAAAACAAAAAACTCCAAATCCATCTTATCATGTGCAGTTTCTAATTTATTTCAGATGTATTGTATCTTCACATCAGCTGTATAGCGTGCTTTCTTACATGAATATTGCATGTTTGAAGGGAAATTTGCCTCACCAAGACCCCTCAATACAAAATGATAGAGGAGAAATTCCTGTGCTTGTACAGGATGTCCCCTTATCAGGTGGGAACGCATAGAAGTTGTGCAAAATCAGTGGGGTCTGCCTGAGTTGGAGCTGTTTGTAATGGCTAGATACATGTTTGTGTGTGTGCGTACTTGTGTGCATGTATGTGTGTGCGTATTCCTACAGGTGGATAAGTATCCTTCCTGTCTTCTGCTCTTGCTTCCTGTGCTAGTTCCATCCATTACAAGTTGCATCTGCCAGTATCACATGTACCTGCTGAATTTTTCAAGGGGAGTGTGAGGAAATAACTAATGTTTATGAGACAATCTCGGAATGATAGATTCAGATTTGAAAACCAATATTTTGTTACAGGGACAATGGAAGGTTTGATTTTGTTTTAATATGAGATCATTCACAAAAATGACATGGACATCTGTGAGACTTTTGACAAAGAGGAATTACCATGGCAGCCTGTTGACTGAGTCTAAAGCATGCCTTGTTTCTTTTTCTCCTTCTCTCCTCCCTGCACCCCTGTCTGTATACGCAGGAGCTAACGCGTCTGCTCCGGACCAGCTGAGCCTAGCATTAGCCTGGAACAGAGTAGACATCGCCCGCAGTCAGATCTTTATTTATGGGCAACAGTGGCCGGTACAGTATATATACAGCGTCTTCTCCTGAAAACAATTTAAACCCTACACAACATTAAGCCCATTCTCTTGGCAGCATGGTTTTCATGGAGTTTGAAATATACTGAGTCATGCTCCCTGGAGAACACGAAGTACCCTTCACAGCTACTGAGGGCGGGCAAGGTTACCATGTTAATACGTTAGCTTGTTTAAGGAAATGGTGACATCTATCGAGGCCTTAATACTGAGAGACCACACCTTTAAAGAGCCTATTTATACTATAAAGCAACGGTTCTGCAAATGGAGAAAAATTAGTATCTATTTACAGTATTGTTACCGTGTTAGGCTATAAATTAAGGAAAGGCAAAATTTCTTTTTGCTCTTCAAGCAATATGCTTTTATATACAAATACTGGATTTGATGATGATTGGACTGCAGAAATATGCTGCACAAATGTTGAAGGTCATCAAGTGGATCGTGAGAGCTCATGAGCAGTAAGTGTTCCAAACCTGACCTGGTGTTAATTTCTTGCCTAGTCGTTTCCAGTGCTGCTCTGCATCAATCTGCTTGCTTCACATTTGCCACATCCTATGCTCCAACTGACAGCTGTGGAGACAGGCTCCCTGCTCAACACCATTCCCTTCAGGGGCACAGAGGGCAGAGCTTCTCTGCAGGAGTGGGAGGGCTGTGAACAGAAGTTATGAATACTGTGTGGGGCAAAGCAGTCAAGGTGGTAGAAGTCACCCAGAATAAAAACCAGAAGGATTCTATCTCTACCTGTAGCTCCTCAAAGCACACTGTATCTTCATTTGGAAAGGTTAATTGGATCACAGCATTCATTATCGTGACACTTGTTTTGTCACCGTCATGAAAATTTCATATGCTATCATTATGTGGCATTTACAACTCCCCATGGAAAAATTATAATGGAAGGAAAAGATTCTGTTTAAACATCTTTGCTTTAAATGTAGTTACTGGAGATTGCTGCCCGTTAAAGCTAATTTCAAAAATCCTTGCCTTTTTGCTTATCAAGTGAACAGGTTATTTATCTTGTCTTCAAGATTGGTCAAAAGTATGCTTCAAAACATACAAGATATTTTAATGCTACTAGAATGTCCTTAACAATATCACACCATCACCATATCATAGCAAAAATGCACATAAGTACTGCAAACAGCAATCATTTTGCCAACTAAAAGCTGGAAGTATGAGATAATTTCACATTGGTCCAGCTCCACCTGAACTGCAAGAGATACAAATGGAAGAGTTTTGCATTAGAAGACCTCTTACATTTATGAATGCTGATTGTGAAGCTATTTCTTCTTCCTGGGTGTCAAAGTTTCCTTGAGTTTCCACAGCATGTGCAGAAGAGCAAGCTAGTAAAGACAGAATTAAAGTAAGTGTGCGTGCACATAAAAAATATACCCAATATAAATAAAACAAAAGAAAAAAAAAGCCAGAAATAAAGATAATAATGATAATAATGAGATGGTGAAGAGTGTGTAGGTGTAGTCACCAGTTTCCTGGGTTCCAGTTCCTTGGTCCTAATCTGGACTTCCTACAGCATGTTAATCTTAACATTCTGACATCCAATTTTTAAATGCTGCCCTGAATCACATAAACCAATATAGACTAACACTGTGATTATTCTATTTTAAGCTTTGCAGAGCAACCTTCAGAATTTTGTCAGAATTTCCTGCTTGTGCTAGGGAGATGAGACCAGCCAGATACAGTCTGTGATGCCCAGGAATGCCCTGAATTAATCACTTGCTTTACAGGTGGGCTCCCTTGAGCAAGCAATGCTGGATGCACTGGTGTTGGACAGAGTGGATTTTGTGAAATTGCTCATAGAAAATGGAGTAAGCATGCATCGTTTTCTCACCATCTCCCGGCTAGAGGAATTGTACAATACGGTAGGGCAAACCTAAGGCAAATTTTCTCTCTTTATTCATTGTTCTACCTCCCACTCGTATTACAATGACATGATGATGCACAAGGCAACCAACATTGGCTGCAGAAATTTTTGGTGTTAGAAGTCTACATTGCCTCTTAGCTCTGTCTCTCTTATAATGGAACATGCTGTGTCTTGCTCATTTAATCTGATGTACAGATTTTGTAAGACATGGATTAAGCTGCAGTATCAGATGATTTCTTGTCGTTGTAATTCCTATATGATAGACCCAAGATTTAGGCAGATGGCACTAGCTGGAAGACAGTAACTGGCAAGTTAGGACCCATAGGATAGTGATGTATGTCTCCTGACAGTATAAGCACTTACGGTTTCAGAAAAATCTTGCAACTGTTAATCAAACTTGGCCACTAGGAAACAAATAGAAGAAAACTTCTTGCAATGATATTCTAAAGAAAAAATTGAATGATTTCAGGAGGTCTGTCACAGTGAAGGAGTTTCCTATGTCCTCACCAAATGTTCCAAATATAGGTTTGAGTTTTAAAAGCTTGTTTGCAAGTTAAAAAGAACAAAAAACTGTACACGTTCAAGTTGCCTTTTAGTTCTCAACTGCAAAACACATTCAGCGATCAAATCATTACTGCTAATGAACACAAAACAGTGAGTTCAAATTACTTAAGTGGTATGAAAAAATTCTTAAAGCATTGCCGAGTTTTTAGGATTGCTAGTTCTGTCAGTCAGAGGGAGGTTGTGTCATTGTGCATAGTCCTTTTCAAAATGTTATTTCCTGACAGTACTTTGCAAAGCTCTGCCATCATAAACTGTCACACTCGGCTGTTGCCCAGAGATGTTTCACACTCATTGTGACCAGAAGTCAGTCTTTTAAAATTAATAAATGTGAAAAGAATTGATTAAATTTGTGCAAAATATAGAGGAACAGGTATCTTTGCCACCCTTGAGACAGACTCCAATCTGATCTTTGTTTGGCTTAAGCTTTGCCCATCAACTAACATCTAAGTACTAAGAACAGAAAGCGTATGAATTTTATTACTACAGATATAAGCACTTTAATATCTTATACTAAAGCCAGTTTTTACAAGGAGTAAATTTCAAGAAAGTCTTCAGTTCTACAGATAAAAGAAGGCATTTATGAGCAAGTCTGTTGAGACCTATAGAAATCACCATAAATTATTCATGTGAGAGTTCCAAAAGACCCAGGCTGTGAAATTCCTCAACTCCCAATAATGATATATGAGCTAAGGCATCCATAATAGCCTGAGCACCAAAAAAATTACAAGGCCAGTTAAAAATACCGAATTTCAGTGTGAACCCTGAGAGTGACCTGGGAAGATACAAACCAATGAAACTGGCTTCTGCCATGGCAGTTGCAAAAACACATTGAAGAATAGAATTAATAGACAAGGGGATCAGTTTTATTTCAGAATGACTTTTATTGGTTTCTATAGGAAAATGTTAAGCTTTAGAAATCTATTACAATTTCTGAAGTCAACGTGCAGGAGAATGTTGCATTTGGTCCACTTGTTTGTGTAAAACCTGTTCAACAATTTTTGAAAATCTAAAAGGTGATTAAAGAAATGTATCTGTCATGGCATAGACGGTAAGGGGCACTTGCATTTTAAAAACTGCTTAAGGATACAAAACAGAGCAGGAAAACACAATGTCTTCTTACCACAGAGGGACATTATGACCAGGGTCATCAAGGACCCTGTCCTGGGACCACTGCTATGCAGCCTGATTAAAGATGATCTAGAAAATACTAACTGCTGAACAGACAATGTTTGCAGGTAGTTCAGCATCACTCAGGGCAGGCAAATCTGAAAGTGTATAAGAATCACAGGAAAGTATCATCATGCTCAGTGATGGGGTTACATAAGTGTTGGCAAGTATAGAGCAATATATATATGGAAATACTGACCCTGCACATATGAAATTGTCTCATCCATCATCAGTTTCAGCCAAGAATCCCTGCCATAAAAGTCTCTTAAAAGATCAGCAATCATCAAAAACACAAAAAAAACCCCGTACTTTTCCACAGAACATATAATTGAAATCGTGGGAGTCTGCTACAAAAATGTTTTGCATGTCGGATGAAGTCAAAACAAGATTGGACAATTCCACAGATTGTGCATGCTGTTAGTGGCTTTGAGATGAGCTACCAACACTGGAACTGGTGATCGTGAGTGCAGAGAGGCTGACAATTAAGTAGCTTTTTCTTATCTCTGCTCTCTCCCAGACTCTGTACACGTGTTTCTGGGCTCCTACTTTGCCAAAGCCAGGAGCCTAATCTGGTACAAAGGACCGTAGATTTCATCCAGTACGGTAGTTCTTATGGTTTACTTAATGAAGGGTTTTGTACAAAAGAGAAGTCAGGTGAAATACTGCTCTTGTAATTTTATTTTTTTTTTGATTGCTAATACTGTACAATTGAAGTGCTTTCAGTTGCCTGATTTTTAAACTACTACGGTAAGAAGCCATTTCAGCATTTGCATCCAGCAGGTACTTGGACAACGCAAAACTATTTTAATTTTCTTTATTTGTCCTTTGCAGAGACACGGACCATCCAACACTCTGTATCATCTAGTCAGGGATGTCAAAAAGGTAAGATTCCAATGTACGGTAGGTTGGAGATAATGCTATGATTGCGTTTTGTAGCTAGATACAATCTCTGTTTTGCATGAGCTTTCAGTCAGAACCTTAGCCTTCCCCTGCTATTAAAAATGTCCTGTTCGTCTGTGCCAGATATGAACTTTTTGCATACAAAGCACAATTAGCAAGTTATTTGGCTTGCATTCTCTGTGGTTTTAGATGCTTCAGTAATAGTGCTTCTGCTAGCATAATTGTAGGCTCTTACATATTGTGTGAATTTATGCTGTTATCTGTACTTTTCCATACCTTCAACTGTTGTCAAAGCCAATTTCCATGTTGTTAGTTTACTTCCTAGCCTGTAAAATAGCCCTTATCCTTGTGCTGGATTCTAGTTTGTTGAAGTAGTTCCTTGTTCTTTGTTGTGCGTTGTAGCCATCTACCTGAGCAGAAATATATAAAAAGAAATACTGCAACTTTCCCTTGCCCCCTTATCAAGTTAATTTCAAGCATCTTGAATTATAAAGAGGCAGGACAGAAACACAGAGAAGGTATAGTGAACAGGAAGGAGATACCAAATACCTTTAGCAGTATGTTCAGGATTAAAAGTGTTACAAAAGCAGCAATGAATGAAAATCCTTATTCTCTAAATATATGGTTCAAGTAAGGAGATTGAGTCTGCGACTGTCCTCATCAGCTTGGATATTCTAAAGCATGGGCAGATTTCAACCTTGCACATTATGTAAGTCGCGTGTTAAGAGTAGCATACTTGAGAAAGGAGATTCTGGACACGGGACTAGATAGAAGATTAAAAAAGGAATGAAGCTTTTTTTTTGTAAGAGCACAACTTTTGGTGGTTTATTCTGTCACTGACAACTGAGCAGGACTAAAGGCAAGAAGAGAAGAGGAGTGGTGATGTTTCATATATCATGTTTCTGTTAAATAATGCTATGGAATAATCAGTAGTTACATTTGGGGAGGTTCTTACAGTTTTCATTGTTCAGTGCGTAACATGGAATCATCGTTGTTCACTTATTAAGCAAGCATCAGAAAGTATGAGATGCCTACAGAGAAAGCTGTTCTTATGCACAAATCCCCCTGGATGGAGCAGAGTATAGCTAGAATGCATTTAGACTGGCAACTACTCTTGAAGCCCATATTACCAGAGTATTTTTTTTACTAAATATGCTGTTACTTATGTGCCTATAAGACTTTCAAACAAGCACCATCCACCTTCTTACTTTAAAATATATTCCTTTCCAAAATCCTTCTCTTCCTGAGCATCACCCTTTCACGTTCCCTTTTGAAGGCATAGCAATTTGTATGTTAAGTGACTAGATAATCTCAATATCCTTTTTTGAGTCCCTAACAAAAGGTATCTTTAGAAAGCAGCTCTTTGGAAAAAAATGCATCAAAATAGGCAAAACCAATCAGTACTCATAGGTATATATTGATAGACATTGGCATTAAATAAACTTACACTGTATTTCGTGACATTATTCTATTATGATTGCTAAATGTTAGGTGATATTCATTTTTCAATAAATATATCTTCCTTTCCTCTGTCTTTATCTAAAGTCTCCAGTGAATCAGACTACATGAATTCTACATGCACTTTTATTATAATATAGTTAAGGGCTTTAAAAGCAAAAGCCTGGGGCTGTATTTCTCATTTTGTCTGTGATGAGGAACAGGTATGGTTCACTCAGAGAAATGTGACAGCTTGCCATAGCCCTGCCATCTGAGCAGATCACATATCAGTCAACCAAGCTGTAAATCAGTCAGCTGATCTGACAACAGTTTAAATGAAAACACCTCTTGGAATTAAGTTCTGAATGGAAGTCACTATATGACAGTTAAAAGTGACTGACCATGCATGAAAACCAGACTACACTGCTGATGCTAGGTCTTTGAGTTTATATATATTTTCATGCCAGATAACTAACATCTCAGATTTAATTACGGTATCACAAAATACAAATACAAAAATAAAGCAGTGTATCACCTTGATACAACTGTGCTTTTTATCTATACATCCCACTTTTTAAACCTGCACTATTTAAAAGGGTGTATGATATAAAAAGTTATTTATATGTACATTAGTGTGATTTCTCAAACAGAAAATGGATACTTACAAATCATAGAAGTGCTATTTAATTTCCTACTATTGTATTACATAGCTGCATAAATCACTAGGATGGGAACTTTTTCTTTGAAAGATCACTCTATCTCCTTAATAAAGCGGAGAATTTGAACAATAGAAGTCACATCACCACATCCTGTTTGTGGCTGCTTACAGACACACACAGAATCATAGAATCATAGAATGGCTTGGGTTGGAAGGAACCTTGAAGATCATCCAGTTCCACCCCACCCTGGCCATGGGCAGGGACACCTTCCACTAGATCAAGTTGCTCAAAGCCTCATCCAACCTGGCCTTGAACACCTCCAGGGGTTGGGCATACGCAGCTTCTCTGGGCAACCTGTGTCAGTGCCTCACCACCCTCGCAGTAAAACATTTTTTCATAATACCTAATCTAAATCTACCCTCTATCAGTTTAAAACTGTTACCCTTTGTCCTATTACTGCCCTGATGAAAAGCCCCTCCTCAGCTTTCTGGTAAGCCCCCTTTAAATACTGGAAGGCTGGAAGTACTGGAAGATTCTCTCCTGAATCTCCTCTTCTCTGGGATGAATAAGCCCAACTTCCTCAGCCTGTTTGTGCACATGCACACACAGGAGCACACATGCTCAAACACACAAACATATAAGACAGGAATTTATTTTCTCTTTGGATTTTCAGATATCTGTGAATATTCACAGGTATTTCCAAACAATTGTGAAGACTGTTAGCCTTGGTAGCATATTGTGCTGAGTCCTGCACTTGGAACACAACAACCCCATGCAGCATTACAGGCTTGGGGAAGAATGGCTGGAGAGCTGCCTGGAGGAGAAGGACCTGGGGGTGTTGGTGTACAACCTGCAGAATACGAGCCAGCAGTGTGCCCTGGTGGCCAAGAGGGCCAATGGCATCTTGGCCTGTATCAGAAACAGTGTGGCCCGCAGGACCAGGGCAGTGATTGTGCCCCTGCACTTGGCAGTGGTGAGGCCACACCTCGAGTACTGTGTGCAGTTCTGAGCCCCTCACTACAAGGATGTTGAGGTGTTGGAGCACGTCCAGAGAAGGGTGACGAGGCTGGTGCAGGGGCTGGAGAACAAGTCCTATGAGGAGTGGCTGAGGGAACTGGGATTGTTTAGCTTGGAGAAGAGAAGGCTGAGGGGAGACCTCATTGCTGTCTACAACTACCTGAAAGGAGGTTGTGGCAAGGTGGGTGCTGGTCTCGTCTCACAAGTGACGAGTGATAGGATGAGAGGAAATGGCCATAAGACAAGAAGAAATGGCCGTAAGTTGCACCAGGGGAGGTTCAGACTAGACATCAGGAAAAATTTGTTCACTGAAAGGGTGGTCAGACATTGGAACCAGCTGCCCAGGGAGGTAGCTGGGTCACCATCCCTGGAGGTATTTGAAAGGCAGGTAAATGAGTTTCTTAGGCACATGGTTTAATAAGGGGACAGGTGCAGTTAGACTTGATGATCTCAGAGGTCTTTTCCAATCAGATGATTCTGATTCTGTAATTCTGTATTGGAGACACACACTTACAGAATTTACAGTCATCAGAGAATCCCTAAAATCTGTGTATATTTACAAGACAAAGTATTTAATAACTCTTATTTTATAGATAACTGTTCTCATGTCTCTTTTTGATCCTGTCAGTTCCATAACTACATACAAAGACAAATCTGCCTGCGTCTTTTGCATCATAGCCTTTTTAACTTCTCCTGTCAAGGGTACAGAATTCAACATAGAAGAGTTGACTTCCTTCTCGAGACCTTGCAAACCGGTTCATCCAGACTAAGCAGGAAGAAACAGTGACCTCGCTTGACATCCCATCTGTGAGCAGTGGTAGCCCTCTACAGGTTTTTTAAAAGAATCCTTCCCTGGCTCAGCTGTGTACCGAAGGTGCATAGAAATTAACAGATGAATTTTTTTCTTTAATCCAAAAATTTTGTATAATAGATATTTCTTCTTCCCACTCTGGAGTGATACAAGTTTTAAAAGTTCTGTATTTTGAACTACTACTGTATGTCTACATTTCCAGAGAACAATTCACATGCAGAATTTTGAAAGTATTATTTTTTCCTTAGCATGCAAAATCAGTGGCTTGGTACCTGCTAAATATAAAAATGCATTGGAAGTGAAAAAAATAATATAATTGATTAGCTACAGCTAAAAGTTGATGCCTTTTCAAGAAAATACTGCATTAGCACTGAAGAGTTTATTCCAGCATTAAAAGTTAGTTGATTATTTAACTGGGTACCTATCATACCTGAAAATCAGACCTTCTCCTCTCTCATTCCTGATCACCTTGGCTGTACCAGAATCAGTGCATCCAAATTTTTTATGTTCTTAAAGGGATTCTGGCCCATTTGCACCACTGACATTCACAAGCAGGCTTACTGTGTAGTTCAAGGTGTCTCCTGAGACAGCAAATGCTTTGGCATATGCATAACATCTCTCATCAGGATGATCCAATTTGCTTTAATAGGGCTGCTCACTTTTGAAAATTAGTTGTGTTAGCATGGAGCCATACATAAGTGTAGATCTGTAAAACGTGTTTTAGTGCTGTGATTTTGTTAGTTTTCTTTAGTAAACTGTTACGGTATTATCTGGGAAGTTTAGATGCATCTTTTATTAAAGTTACTCTATAGGAAATTTTCTGTCTAAATCTCTTCATGAAATTTTAGAAAGCAGAAGAGCTATATCAAGAAACTCACACTTTCTAATACATACTTTACCCTGATGCCTTTTTTGCTTTCTTAATTGCTCAAGTATTTTTTGCTACTTAATATCAAAGCATTCAGTTTTATGTGTCTTACATTAAGACAGCAGGAGTCTGTTGAAGAACTACAACTCTGTCTTAGAGCTACAACTCCTGCGGCTGCCAGCATCTTCATCTTGTTCCAGTAAAACTGTAATTGTCTTAAGCATTCTGGAGCATTAAGAATATTTCAGGGAAAACAAACAAGCTAACAGAAAACCCAGTAGGATTTAATTTTTAAGTTTATGTTATTTTTCTTTAAACAGTTCAGAATAAAATTAGTTCAAATAAATTAAGCTAGTATGCATTCCTGCAAACCATAGTTATTTCTCCACCCATCAAATTAGCAAAGAATAGAAAGAAGGAACATTACTGACAGATAGCTGGCAGTTCAACTTTGCGACTAAATTTGCTTAATTTTCTGTCCCTTTGAATCCCAGCCCATTGCTAGGCACTGTACACCACAGCACTACCTCCCTCTCTCCTTCTTCAACCCTTCAGCATTCTGTTTGTACTGTTGTGAGCTGAGCAGGGAGGGACATAAGTGCTGCTTTTCCTGGCCAAAGTAGAGAGGGAAGGAGGATCTTGGCATCCATTTCATCTCTTCTGCAGAACCGGTTGCCATCTGCTCTTCATTAGTGTTTCTCTACTCTGAATCTAATAAGTACATCTGCAGAGAAACCAAACAGATCTCTACAGACATGCAGATATTTCCAGCAAAACATGGCAATCATAAATTTCTCCATGACAATTGCTAGCCTTCTTTTGATGACTAAATAAAAAGAGCAACAGGCTAACTGTAATCTGTGCTGTGCATCATTGTAGAAAACCTGATTATTTTATTACAGTGTGCTGAAAAAGTTTGAAGCTAACAATTACAATTTCCTGGTCCTTTTGCAATGTTGACTATACATATGAATTTTTATTAGAGTAATTTTCTCTTTTTCCAAGGCTACAGCTTGCAGTTCACAGAAGGTTAACTTACCTCTCTTTCCTCTTTTAATTTGTAGTCATTTTTTCTTGCACAATGACATATAGGACAGAGTTTTGTGATCTGCGGGGTTCTCAATGAAATTCACAATTTGCTGAATTATGCATTGTTTTCTGGTAGGGAACTACTTGCTGAACCATAAACCATTGCCAAACAATTCAGAGGCAGTGATTTAGAGAAGGAAGTAAACTTTCATTTGGGGGCATTCCCTTCACATTAGCCCTTTTTTCCTGTAAAGGCAGACTCAGATTCATATGCAGTAAGAGATGATCTGTTGCTGAGATCTTTCTTCACAGCTTTGCAAGCTGTAAGTATTGGAGAACTCATAGCTTTAGTGTTGTCATTTTCAGGCATGACAGTGAAGCGAAGGAAGATATGTGTAAATGAGTTCACAAAGTGAGGGCAAAAAGACCTGGACATACTTACATACATACTTTTTCCCTTCAAAATGAAAGGTGCATGCTGAACACATTGTGTGTGTATATATTATGTTTAACAGAGGAAAATAAATGGAAAAGCAAGTATGTCGACATCTTTTCTAGGATTCTGCTAATGACCCTTGCCATAAACACAGTTTACCTCCTGGTAGACAGTCTCCTTGATGCTGCTGCAAATTAGTTCACAAGATTACTGTACTTAAAGGGACTTTCCATAAAATATGTTGGGACTTCAATGAGGGACTATGTAGGAAAGTTGCTATGCCTGTAGTTTTCTTCTTGAACAAAAACCCGAAGAATTAGCCACAGATATTTTGTTTATTACAACTTTCATACTTACTTGCATACATACGGATGCTTTCCTCATACTAGGTGTGGAATTCAATCAGAGAAACATTTATTTGTAAATAACCCAAGAACAAATGCTAACAGACTCTCCTCACTTCTAGCAAGTAGCAATAATTATAACTCATGCACTGTTTAAGTCCTCAAGAGTAGAAAACACAACTCCACCCCCGCTTCCTTTCATTTCCTGGAACATGAGAAGGAAACACTGCAGGATGTGAAGATCACATGCAGGAGCTGGTTCCATGATATTGTATGATGTCACTTCACCAAGCCTTGGCAAGGTAGATAAGGCAGTCCAGGTCCAGCAAGATGCCTGCAAAGACATGAGATGCCAGGACAAGAATTGTGGGAGACAGGTGGTGCAGAAAAAGTACTATCTTGCAGGACTAGAGTCCAGCAACTATCCCTGTCCTTTCAAGTGTGCTGATCCTCGTGCTTTTTTGTTCTGCAGTCTTGTGCCTTGTTTCCCCAGCTGAAGAATATAAGTACTGTGTACTGATGTTTTCTTCTGTTACTTCCAACAAGTTCTTCATCTCCTTATTTAACTTATGTCTTCTTTCCAAGCGAGAATATCCAGGTTTCGGTTGGATCTATTTTAAGGTGAATTAATTAACCAGCATAATAATACATTCCTGTTTTTAACTATTTGATTTGTTTTATTGCAACATCATTATAAACTACATTTAACAATGCCAGTAATAAGCATTTATTCCTTGCCTACCATTCTTATTTTCACTGCAGGGAAACTTACCTCCTGATTATCGGATAAGTCTGATTGATATTGGTTTGGTGATAGAGTACCTGATGGGAGGAGCGTATCGCTGTAATTACACCCGGAAGCGCTTCAGAACACTGTATCACAATTTATTTGGGCCCAAGAGGGTAAGGAGCAAGTTATTTGCCATCTGTATAACTACACCCACTGGCAGGGATTACTATAGCTTCGTAGATGCTTCCAGGCTGGGGGAATTCAAATACACACATGATTCAGTCTACAGATTTATTTCCATTACATAGCAGCTATTTCACCACAAAATGTTGCAAGCCAGCCACTGATACAAGCTACATTTTTATGAATTTAATGAAAAAATTATTGGGTTCTGCTGTGCTGATGAGACCGGAACATGAAACAGTCTCCTCTAGCTCTAAAATTTGCAATGATGCATATCCACAGCTTCTGAAAGACAAGTCCTTTTACCTGTATAAATAATGCCATAGGGCACCTATCTCATGGCTCATTTTGATTGTGGCAAAGAAACCCATAGCTCAGAATTGGATTTATTGGCCAAATATGGCTCCAACATAGTAAGTGGGCTTCAGTATATTTATGCTTTTCATGTTTGGTAAATTACAATACTGTGAATCCAAAATCTATTCAACTGCTACTAGTAAGTTGTAGTTCTTTCTTTGGCTTTTTACCTCATATTTTCATTTCTTGTCTCAGTTCAGATTTTAGCAATACATACCATTCAATAGTGTTTTAAGTGGCTATAAAGCGCAACAGCTCTGTGAAACAGTTACAGCTAAACACCTGAAATGAGTTTGTTTGTTTCCCTACACTTTCATTCTTCACTTTTGAGGGAAAAGGTGGTAATTGTAGCTACTGAGAGACGTCCTTCCCTTAGTCACTCCATCAGGGAAAGCATTTGAGTAATGATTTGAGATACTGAGCCAACATACAGAGCAGCTCCACAGCAGTCAATAAAAGTGTTCCAGGGAAATGGCCAAAATATCAATGTACTCTAGAGAAATCCATTTATGCCTTAGCAGTAACTTCTATTTTCCACTCAAACACCCCCAAACCAGCTGTAATTTGTACCTATATCCAAATGTATATCTTCTGTTGTGTGTTTTGGTGAAACAGAGTGAAACTCGTTGTTGACTTCAATATCTAAGTAATTTTTTAAATTTATTCATATATATTATATTACATTACATTATATTACATTACATATATATTATCTATATTATATATCATCTATTATACACTCTATATTATATACCCTATGTTATACATCATGTTACCCATCCACGTATGTATGTATACACATATCGTAATTTATCACCTTTCTGGGAGAAGTAACATTTTTCTAACTTTTTTGTACAGCCAAAAGCCCTGAAACTGTTGGGAATGGAGGTAAGTGATGTGTGATAAATCTTAGTTTCTTTTCCTTCTTTGACCAACATACACTATCTCAATAATGTTTAAATTCACGGTAATAAATGTACCAATAGTTTGTTTTCAATTTTGTATGAGCAATATGCCGCAAAAATTTTATTTTTCATCCAGGTAACTTGTTTATACAGGAGCCAGATTAACAAAGATTTATTAATAAAACTCTAGTGGATAGACACAGGAAAAGAAGACTCTTCTCTCACTGTTCATCTTTTTTTTCATAAAGACTAAACAAAAAGTTTGAGTCTGTCAGACCAATTGGAATTTCATTCAGATAACTATATAACTTTAAAACATGTTCAGAGAAATGCAGCAGTTGCAGAAAGTGGTGCAGAAACCTTTACAGAGGCCAAATTTCTATCAGTTTTATTGACACTTTTGGCTACCCCAATGCTTCAAGGATATGGTAGTATTTTCTTGTTTGTTTATTTTATACAATTTTAATTTTGCTGTCCACAGACACAGGACATAATGATGGAAGGAATAAACATGGGATTCAAGGGCAGAATGGGACTAAACAAAGGAGATTCCTACTCTTGTGAGAAAATAAAGGGAGAAAAAACCAAGAATAAGATGGGAGGGAGTCTTCCGCAGATCAAAACTTCCCTTGGATATGTACTTTCTGGAAGTGAAATGAGGCAGATGCATTACAACATATGTTATATTTGAAGTGAACTCTTAACTTTATTTTCGTAATGGTGGCTTTTCCAAAATGGTTCTGGATATTGCATAATTGTACTCTCTGTTCTTAGGGAGAAAGAGCAGTCAGAGTGATAGTCCAAAGCTCTTTTTTTCTGTGTTTAGGTATGGGTTTATGGACAACTTAATTACAGTGTATGGACAATACTTTTTTTTCATTGTTTCCCTGTGTTAAATAGTTTATCCAAAAAAGCTGAAGGGGCTGACCTGCAGGAAGTATATTTGACATCCCAGATACTAACTCCAGTGTCTTGTGTGCATTGATTCAGTTCCTTCACTGGTGAAAAAAATTTCTTTACAATTCTTATAGGATGATGTCCCTTTGCGGCGGGGAAGAAAAGCAACAAAAAAAAGAGAAGAAGAAGTTGATATTGATTTGGATGACCCTGAGATCAATCATTTCCCCTTCCCTTTCCATGAGCTGATGGTGTGGGCTGTGCTGATGAAGCGTCAGAAGATGGCCCTCTTCTTTTGGCAGCATGGAGAAGAGGCTATGGCTAAAGCACTGGTGGCATGTAAACTATGCAAAGCCATGGCCCATGAAGCCTCAGAAAATGACATGGTGGATGACATATCCCAGGAGCTGAACCATAATTCCAGGTGAATTTTCTTTCATGTACACTTTCTGGGGGTTATAAAAAAAAAAAAAAAAAGGAAAAAGAAAAGGGAAAGAGCCTGCTGAACCTGACTGAAATTTGCTTACCTGTCTGTACCTCGCTTTTGTTTCTAACTTGTAGTGAAAATGCAGTCCCTGTAGAGAAACTCTAAATGGCTTTTCAACAATGTCTGCCAGAGGAGCAGAGTTGTGAGTGGTATAACTTCTGAAAGGAGAAAGTGTCAAGAAGGCAATGAAATATCTATATTGTTTACATTTTCTCCCTGAGGCCTCAAAGATTAGGCTGCAAGTGTGCTCTGTGGTTTTTCAAGACCCTGTGTTTATCCCAAGCAGAACAATTGCTGAAATCCTTGTGAACATGTTAAAAGTCTGATGTTAAAAGTCTGAGACACAGAATTTTAAAAAGTGTATTGGACACTCCTTTTTCCAGGACCCTTGGCTGTGAAGCAATAGACAGAACGCACAGAAGCAATCCTCTAAGCTGCAGTTGACAAGAGGATTTCAGCTAGAAAATGTCACAGAGGTGGGCAGGCAGGTGGGAGCAGACAGCTGGTGAGCGTGGGTGCTCGTCACTGCTATGTCAGGGCACTTATTTATATGCCTACCATTATCCACTCACCTTTGAAAAGTGGGTTTCCATGTGTACAGTCAACATCACGATTTGCGTGACAGAAAGTGATGCCCCGTTGCAGAGGCTGTCAGTTGCAGAGAGGTGTTTTCTGCAGGAGGCTACTTGGGCTAATGGGAATGAATTAAAGTCCTTCTGTTGCAGGGACTTCGGCCAGTTGGCAGTGGAGCTGTTGGACCAGTCATACAAGCAGGACGAGCAACTGGCAATGAAACTGCTGACCTATGAGCTGAAGAACTGGAGCAATGCCACATGCCTGCAGCTTGCAGTGGCAGCCAAACACAGGGACTTCATTGCTCACACTTGCAGCCAAATGCTGCTCACGGACATGTGGATGGGTCGTCTCCGGATGCGCAAAAATTCTGGCCTAAAGGTCAGCATTGTTTTGAAATAAAATTAACAGTCAGAGGAATTCTAATAGATGGTGACAGAGCTCACAATAAATCAGTAATAACTGGCTTTTAACTGTTTTAGGTGGTTCTTTGTAGTGCCATTAAACATAATATATTCTTCCTGTGTTCAGTTTTTCATCAGAGAGCTTACCACAAACCCAAATTCGAAGTGCCTTACTTGTTTTTTTCATCATCTTTCTGAAAGCCTCCTCCAGCATCAGTGAGAGTTATCAGAATATGAATTGAGCTAGGAGGATATTGTGCCACCCTGCCTGGATACTTGAGGGGTTAGCCAAGTTTTTTAAAGAGAAATAAAGAAAAAGGATATGTAAGGAGATTAATGACTAGAGAAAGTCGCAGATCCAACAACCTTCCCCAAAACAGGCCAAAGCAGGAAGTACAAATTTACTTGCTATCACCTGTCCGTCTTCCTGATGACTGACTGAAGGGACTACCTTTCAAGATCTATTTTCAAAGCTATTTAAGCTCTACTTCCACAGTTAGCAAAACTGCTAAGAAAGCAGGGTGAAATTGTGTCCATGGGCTGGCATCTTTCACCTTCACCAAAGTACTCACCAGTTGGCACATAACTAGGAATTGCCTCTTTCTCCCAGATGACTGAGAAATATTTTTCGGCGAATGTCCAGCATTAATCATGTGTCAGCTCAGCTGTTTTGCTGTGTGAAAAGGTGTTCAGTAATGGTGAGAATGCTTACGAATACATGCCTCATTATTGTATCTGGTCTAATCCAGTGACAGTGATGAATAAGTAGCTGATAGCATTCTCATAAACATCCTGCAGGAGCTTTATATACGTTTGTTCTGCTTACAGATAGCAAGCATTCTCACTTTCGGGCACTTCTTTACTGTCTATTTTTCTGACACAACTCACAGGCCCATTGCCTTTCAGAGGGACTGCTGCCCTGTTCACTGCTTAGCTTTGCAGATATTCAGCATGAGTAGATGGGGATCAGTGCAGCGACTCATTTCCCAATGCACTCTTGCTTCTTTGCAGCATGCATCTCTTAAGCCATAAAATAGACATTTCTTTCACAATGAGTAACTGAAGGTAACAGACTCTGTTTCCTTTAAGCTTCTTATAACATCAGGACTTCTCAAGTATGTTTTACTCAGTTTCTAGTCTATATTTTATTTCATTGAAGCTCATTAACATGGCCTGTTTAAAGCTAGAGCAGGCTACAGGCTACACAAGCAAGAGGCAGCACAACAAAGAAATACATTTGCAAGCATGAGTCATGGAGTATTTCCCATGAACAATTTTCTCCTGTCAAAACTGATAAATTATGAGCCTGAATGTAATTCTTTAGAGCCTTGCTGGGGATGTATAGCACCAACGCAAAGGGGAGAGGCAAGTGTTAATCCTATCCATTCTTAAAAATAGCCTTCCTGTGAAGGCAGGTCTGCCTGTCGCTCTCTCTCCCTGGATACACCCTTTTGCGACAGTGAAAGAACAAGTCAGGCAGCCTGGTGTTCAGCTCTCCCAAGGCTGAATACAACATTCATACATGCTAATTGCTCATAGTTGTGTTACTTTGAGAGGATACAACAACACGCATGCTCTCTGCCAAGCACAAGCAGTCACTCTCCCTGCCAACAAGCTAACTGCCTGGTTTCACCATCATTTAGAGAGAGATTCAAAACAAAACCACTTTCTATGAGATTACAGCAAAACCAGGAAAAGGTACTGTGCTTGTGAATACAGACAAGCCACTTGCATTTGTATTATTATTATTATCTCCTCAGATCACATATGCTTACTCCTGGAGTGACACCTGTGTGCATTAAGTATATAAACATGAGACCCTGTTAACCCTCTCCGTAGAAATTAATACTGCTTGTGTTTCATTTACACTGATACTGTATGTTATGTACAAGCCCTATGAGGAGCGACTGAGGGAATTGGGGCTGTTTAGTCTGGAGAAGAGGAGGCTCAGGGGAGACCTCATTGCTCTCTATAACTACCTAAAAGGAGGTTGTAGTCGGGCAGGGGTTGGTCTCTTCTCTCAGGTGACCAGTGGAAGAACCAGAGGACATGGACTTAAGCTTCGTCAGGGAAAGTTTAGGCTTGATGTGAGGAAAAAATTCTTCACTGAAAGGGTGATTGGCCATTGGAATGGGCTGCCCAGGGAGGTGGTGGAGTCACCGACCCTGGAGGTGTTTAAAGGGAGACTGGATGAGGCACTGAGTGCCATGGTTTAGATGATGGTTGGTGTTAGTGTTGGTGTTAGTGTTAGGTTATAGGTTGGACTTGATGATCTCAGAGGTCCTTTCCAAACTTGTGATACTGTGATACTGTGATGTAAAATGTAGAAATTTGCAGATCCAAGGTCTGAATACCACCATTGTCTACCTGCTGTTGACAGTATGTAATATTTTGTAGCTATATTCTGGTATGTAACAATACACATCTGAGGAGCAGGCAGAGGCAATTATCCATAACACTCACAGCAATGCTAATAGAATTTACATGCTTGGAGCTCTGAAAACATCACACCAAGTGGCAAATACTCTATTATCATAGAAACTCACATGAACAATATATATTTCTTTTCCTAAATGTCCTGAGAGAGTTGTTCCATTTGATACTAAATAACCATCATGATTGTAATCTGTTTACTGTGATGATTATTGTTATCATTATTATTGCTTTAGGTAATTCTAGGAATTCTACTTCCTCCTTCAATTCTCAGCTTGGAATTCAAGAACAAAGATGATATGCCTTACATGTCCCAGGCCAATGAGATCCATCTTCAAGAGAAGGAGCCAGAAGAACCAGAGAAGCCAGTAAAAGAAAAAGAGGAAGAGGACATGGAACTCACTGTGAGTGCTGATGATAAATGACCAGCCTCAATGCTGTCATTTTTCTATAGCCATCTCTGTGGGCATTGCAGGCTGTCTGATGACCAAATTTAGCAGAAGATAAATTAATAATCTTAACATTCCTCTCTCCTTTGTGAGACTCAAACTAGACAAGCTGGCATTATTGTGTCTTGGTGTTGCAGTAATGCATGGTGCATGGTGCAGCATTATGTTGTGATGCAATATTGTATTTTGATTCAATTTGATGCCACATTGTCTGAAATAAATTTATGTGATTTGAGAATTGAAAGCACTCAGGCATGATAAATGAGTGAGCCTCTCTAGTACAAAAGAAGCTTGCTAAGACTTTCTTAGTGGAAGTGCCCAAAATTCATAGAAGCTAGATGTTTATTTTAATTTTGGGTAATTTCATTAGAGGGCAAGTAAGTGCACAAACAGGCAAGAAAAATCATGAAAATGTTTTTTCAAAATTCTTTATGAATTTCTGGTTGTCTCTCACACATATACACGTGCAGTTTTTAAGCCACTGAAGATTCAGCAAAGAGCTAGACAGCTCAGACCAAACTAAGAGCTTCAGCAGCTCAGCAGAATTCTGTAAGAAAGGACTTCTCTGTATGAATAGTATAGCCTCAGAGGAATAATTTTCACCACAAATAGAATCAAATAGCTAAAAGTCTGGAAAACTATATAAATCATGTACTTCCAGGCACTTGTTCTCAGACTTGACACTTTTTCATTTGGGCAACTATCAGACCTGTCGGACCTGCTTTAGCTTAGTTTGGTTTGCTTCAGTTTGGGAGTGATTGTGGTGTCTCTGAAATTGCTTAAAATTCAACCGCAGTTGGTCAAAGTGAGGATAGAGGTGTAAAAGAGATTTTCCTGGTTAATTTTAAAATTTAAAAAAAAAAAAAACCCAGACTGTTTCCCACAGGCAAACAGCAGGAGCTGCCCACAGGACCCCGTCTGCAGGCAGGCAGAAGGACCTGCCTACAGGACCCAATATGCAGGCAAGCCGAAGGAGCAGCCCACAAGACCCACCTACAGGACCCGTTTGCAGGCAAGAACCCGGCCGTTGGGAAGGACCAGGAGCCAGAATAGCAGCAATGGGCCATTCTCAGCTCATTAGCTATTGATAGCAATTTACTATCTCTGGCTTCTGATCCTCATAAGAAGTGCCTATTCAAATCAAATAAGCACTTTGCAAGTTGCCTTTTTCTTGGCGATGGGGAGAAATTCGGGGAGGAAGTAATTTCCATCTCTCTGCAGTTATCCCAGCTCCTGGTTTCTTGTCTACAATACTGTGTTTCTTTTTTTTCTCTTTTTTTTACGTTTTCACTCCTGCTGCAAGAAAGTGATGTGTGAACTGGATCTGCTTTTCCAGACCAGTCTTAGATATTCCCTCTCTCCTCCCTTTCATGTGCTGACAGTTTTATTGCTCTTTCCTGTCATTGACTCTGCCCTTGACTCCTTCAAATTTGATGCATCATTCTAGTGAAGTTTCAGACACTCACAGCATTTTCCATTAAACAAGAACCATTTCTGTGGAGTCCCACAAGTTTAGAAACAGTATTTTTGGTAGATTACTGATGACCTATTATTTCCACATAGAGTCTATGCTGTGCTTTAGGACTTCTTCATTCAGGTGCTCTTCAGTGGTGAGGAACGAATGCTTTGTTAGCAAAGAGACCTTTACATATATTTCTGTGCTTAGATGCCATAGCCAGATGTATTTAGTCACCTTCAGGCACCTGGACAGTGATAGTGTTCCCATCTGACATGTTTTAAATGTAAGAAAATATTTTAGATTGAAATTTTATGTTGTTCCAGCTGTAATCAAATGGTCTGGCTTAAGTTAGATCAGGTCTCTTCTCCACTGATGAGATGATGACTGCAAGACTCTTTTCAGAAGTGTCTTTGTGCCACACATATCAGGGATACCTTATTCATAGTTTATTAAGATAAGGAATCAATTGTGATATGATATTACAAATGTTTGCTCAATTGCTGAACTCCAGCTCAACAGATCAGTCACACAAATATCACTGGTGATTATTGTATTTCGAATGACCTGCATGGTTTTTTCCACATTTTTTCATTCAGGACAAACAGATTTTTGTGTGTATGTATGTGATGCTACAGTTTTCTTCTATTCGTTTACTTAATTGGCACATAATTGTTTAAAATATTTTCAGAAATTTGCCGTAGTTTGTGTTTCTCAGCATAAATAAACAAAACTGATAAACTAAAAGTCATTTAGTTCACCTCAGAAGTGCATTTCTGGCAAATAATGTACCATCCAAACAATCCGCCAAACTCTTATTTCTAATCATTCACAATGAATGCTTCTCAAGTTTCTTTATACCTATAATATTATGCCCATATGCATTTTTATAAAAGTACTGCTAAGATAATAAGGTCGCATCTAGTCAAGGTCTGTTCATTGATTTCTTAGGAAGTCTTGTGTGTCCTGTACTGCTAAGCCCAGGTAACTTATGATAAGCCAAAAGAGTCAGTTTCTTCTTCTGAACTGCACTTGTTCAAAGTGGATGAGGTACAGGGCCATGGTGATTTTTGCGCTATTTTACAACTCATTTGCACAGAATATTCTGATAGCACAGACTACAGCAACAGTGAATTAAGTCTCCAAATGGGTTTATGCCGTATGTATTTGTTTTATGCTTCTCTCAAAGGATCTTGTGGGTAGCAGAACATTTCGATATAGTATAGAGATGTAGTGTTCATTGACTGTAACTTGTTACTCACACCTGCTTTTAACTCTGTGAGTGCTGGGCGCATAATTTCTTAACACCTAGATGCTAGGCAACAGACTTCCCTTATAGCACCTACTCATAAAAACATGCTTGAATACTGCTCTCATCACTGCTATCTCAGAACTAAGATTTTTAGCACAATTTATGCAAGGACCTGCCAATTATTAATCCTGACTATTAGACGTAGAGGAGCAGAAGGGCACTAAAGTCTAAAGGCCAGGGACAGCTTTTACTTGTACAATGTCCTAACCAGAGCCTTAATTAGTTGCTGAGTTTTAGGTCAATCAGAAACCCTAGCAGTCTGTCCTTTGCCCAAAATAACACTGATTCTGGAAGCTGTAACTGGAAGCATCCTTATCCTTGTTTGGTACATTATTGTTTGGATATTAGAGTTCCCCCATAAACAGTCTTATTTCAGAGTACAGAATAACTCATCTAAGTCCTTTAGAAAATATTTCAGTTGTTGTTTTCCTCATTTTGTTCTATTTTTCCACATCAAGTAGGAAGTTTAGACTTCCATGAGCACCACTAAGAGTTTGAGTTAGGACTTTACAGCATCAGCAAAGCTAGTTGTGTTGGCCGTTATCTCAACTATAGTGTATATGCTTAGCCCTCTCTCTGTGGCAAGAACTAACCAAATATTGTATCACTAAAAATACAGTTCTTAAAATATGCAAGGTTGGAGACTAATGTCCTTGTGCCCCTGGCCCATCTCACTAACCCCACTGGGCGATGGTTCTTGAAGCAACCCACAAACCAGCAGCAATGCATCCACCCCTTCAGTTTGTCTAGAAAACAGCAGTTGGCAGATACTGTTTGTGGTCAGGAGGCAGAAGTGCTGGTCCTACCCATAAGAAGGGATTTCCCTCTGTTTCTCCAAGGGTTCTGGACCATGTCACTACCTCACGACTGTGTGCTCAGCAGTCAGGATGACTGAGCTCCTGCTACTTTAACCCTGATCCTCTATATTTGCCCTAAGGAACCACTGAGCACATGCAAAATCCAATACTACACACCTGTAATTCAAAGGCATTAAACCTTCTTTTGCTACTAGTATTTAAAGGCAGATAACATTAAACCTATACCAACTATCACGGAAGCAGTGTTTCTATACATAGGATATGAGGTGTAGAGAGAGGTATAGTATATCCACCCAGATATGTACCGTTTCCACAACAGTTCTGTTTGAGTACAGGGGTGTTTATAAATAGCATGTAGATTTCACTAAGGAGAAAATTTGAAGAACTTGAGATTTCTGTTATTTAATTATAAAGCAGATAAATGTATTATAGGATCATTAACATACATTAATGCAAAAATGCTCAACTCAAAATTGTCCTGGTTCCCTATCAGTAAATAGTCCTACATTACATGAAACAAAATCTGGCAAAGAAAAAGAATAAAAAAAAAAGAAAAAACCCAAACCAAACAAAACAACAGAATCCTGATTAGGAAAATCTCAGTGTAAAAACTATGCTTACATCATTGCCCTCAGGCTAAATGGATGCAGTTTTACCGTAATTTGCAATGTAGTTGAGCTGCTGTTGGGCTTACCTTTCATGACTCATGGTGAATCATGGACAAAATTTTGTGTTGGAGAAAGAGATGCCACCCTCACAGAGCAATGTTTTGAGTTATTCTTTCCCAACTGCTTCCCCTTCCAAGCGAAAACTCATTTGTTTACATTTGGCATTGCAGCTATTCTGTTAGCACAGTCACTTAGGTTATTTTGGTATGTTTCTACTAGGCAGGCTTTTCAATTTGTTAATACTGTAATATAATTAACAGTTGGGGGCATCAGATCAAATCTAATCCCCAGCCATCTCAGAGCAGTTCCCCATCTGTAGCATGGGGAGGGAAGAGGTTAGTGATATACGACACAATTAATTAAAAAGTAATTGTAACAAGATAAAATCACTGCATCATTATAAGAAAGCAATATCAAACAGGAAGTCAGCATCCATGAGCTAAAGCATAAATCCAAATACTGAAAGAACGTTGTCCTAACAACCTCCATAACTCTCTGATTCCAGTGAGAGCTAAGAGCATCTCAAAATTGGTAAATTTATAAAAGTGTCAGGGATTTAAACTGTGTAAAATAATCCCTTTCACTAAAGAGTGGCACTGCTCATTTTTTCAAGCTTCTAGCTTTCATTTTCAGTCTGCTGTAAAATTATGAAGCACCAGAGGACAGCAGAGACAAAGCCTTGGGAAAAGCCACAGAAAACTCTGTAGCGCTAGATCGCAGTTTTCCCTAAAATAGCATCAGAAAGTAGAGAGAACTAAAGAAATTAGTTCTTTCTTGGGCTATAATTTTCCTGAAGCGTTGAGATAATATTCCACTTATTTTCCAAAGTATGGTATCAATGATATAGATTAGGGAATCACGTTAGTTTTATAGACTTAAGGTAATGATACCTCGGGTTCTGTAAAGATTGTATGTTTCTGTAGTTATATTCAATAGGTCTCATGTTCTTGAAGACTATGTGCTTATCTAATAAGAAGCCTTGTACTCTGCTTAGCAGCTACTTCATCTTTTTCTTTTTTTATGGAACTCTTGAAGGATTTTTAAGGATGTTTATGTGCTCTGTGAGAATCAACAGGAGGTATATTTGATTTTTTAATATCAATTGTTTTATCTACATTTATGGCAATAAACTTAGAAAACTGCAGGCATAAAAAGGTAAAAGAAATGGGTAACTTATTAAAGCAGGCTATGGTTCTCAGGATCTCAGCAGGTTAGTTTAAGTGCAGTATATTTGTGTCCTGAATCCTTTCATTAAAAATGTGCAGGGCAACATCTGTGTGTAGTCAAATTCAAGAATATAAGGGAAAATGTGGAAAGCAATAATATCAGAAGAAAAATGTACTACATAAATGAAATAACAGATAAAGATTAGGCAGGAGCCATCTAGGACCATACATGGATCTAATAATATTGCAAATATCTACAATGACTGAAAGAAAAAAAAAAGTGGACATCAGTTATCATCACAGATTACTGTTTTACAGGACAAAGACCTATACGAATAGCTCCACATGAGCCCTTGAAAAAGGAAGAAAAAAAGAAGATTGTGATTCTTACTTTCAAATAAGTGTGAAGTGCATCTCCTGTTCCTGCAGGACGCTAGAACCAGATCAAATAGCTATCCTGAAGCTAATTACTTAAATATGTGCTGAACATCTTGTTGAATCAGAGAGCACAGAAACAGATAAAAGAAAGACCTCTTTATTGAAAGACAATATGTCTGGCATCTAATTGTTCTTTTTAGGGGCTTAGCTTTCCATGTTTTTATGTGGCAGATGAGAATGTTATCTTCAGGGATAGTGAAGTTAACATAGAAGTATCAAAATGCTTTGATCTACTGATAGAAAAACACTATAGAAGCACTTAAATAAAAGCATCATTGTAGCAGTTGTATCTCAATTCTTGCAATTGCTCTTATGTGCAGGAGTGCTACAGTCTATAGGTGCTGCCACAAACTAAGTAGTAAGAACTTTCTCGGGGCACAGTGACCTAAAATCCACTCTTAGTCTACTATTCACAAAAGAATTGTTTCAGAAATAACAGTTAATAGATGGCACCATACTATAAATACAAAGGAACACCTTCTTTTAAACATTAACTTCAGTGAGAATACTTGTTAGCCAGTTCTTCACCTCTCTGCAGCTGATGCTGAAGTTAAGAGTATAGAAAATATTACTGTGTTAGGTTTGCATTTATAACCGAGCACTTCTTAAGTGGAGCTCAGTATAGCTCTTCAGTGAGCCTGAATTGCAATGGTAACAGTGAGATCAAGCCTAACAGAGGCCATGCATGAGCAGTCTGGAACTTCATTATGGAAGAAGATACAATCATATAGAAGGATCTTCCAATCCAAGGCTTTAGTGCTGCAGTGAACTCTACTGGTCAGGCCTTTATCTCCACATAAAGTTCACTGTGGGATCATCACCTGTGACAGATCCAATGATTAGTGTAAGAAAAGTCACTGGCTTCATTTCTTCCACTCCAGCAACTACCAACTCATCTTTCCCTGTTGTTTTCACTCAGTCTCAGCCTTATGAACTTCTCATTGTTTAAAACCAAACCTTATCTGTTTTCTGTGTGCATATGTTTATTGTATAGAAGTACAGCACAAAAAGCTGTTGTCAGAGAAAAATTTTGCTGCTCATACAGCAAAAAAGGAGAGATGTTCTCCACGTCTCATTTTTTGTTCAGCAGTCAAAGATTTCACACTGGTGCTGACAGTTGCTGCCAAAGCATTGCTTTTTTGGTTTACAAAGTACTAAACAGCAGCTTCCCTAGAAAAAAGAAAATCTGAGAACAAGACATTTTATACCTATGATCACTTGGTTTTGTCTAAAGATCAAAAAATCATAGACGTTTGAATAGTTTCCTTTTGAAATTTAAAAAAAAAAAAAGCTTCATTTCTCTTTCACAAAGAAAGCAACAAAAGTGTCCTTTCTTGTAGGCAATGCTGGGTCGAGGGAATGGAGAGTCCTCAAGAAAGAAAGAGGAAGAGGAAGTTCAGAGCAGGCACAGACTGATTCCTGTTGGAAGAAAGATTTATGAGTTCTACAATGCTCCTATCGTTAAATTTTGGTTTTACACAGTAAGAAATATTTCCTGTTATATTACTACTGTTTGTACAAATACTGAAATTTGCTTAAGGTCATCTTGTGTGTTTGGTTGAAAGTCTGCATCAGCATGCACCAGAGAGCTTACCCATAAGTAGTTTAAAAAATCTTTTGTGGAGGTTTGCTAGCACTTCCAAATCTGTCTAAGACTCTCAAAGGCTACCATTTCATTCAGGAACTTAATGATTAAAATTTGAATGACTGTGTATGTTTTTCGTCAAGTACAACAGTAAGTGGCAGGTTGCTGTAGTCAGTGCTCCCAAGGAATTCACTGTAGGAAAATTCCCAATAAGAGAGCTCCCAATAGTAAGCCTAATGGGAGGCTGGGTTGAATCAGGATATCAAATTGCATAATAATTACTGGAAAAAAAGAGAAAAAAAGAAGCAGATAGAACATGTCTTTTCTTGGAACAATTCTTCTTTGTTCTGTTTTCACTAGTCTACAGAATATCTCTCAGAGAAAGTGCTTGTGTAAGTACCTACAAGATAACAAAGACCTGAGTAACAGCTTATGTACATTTTTCGGAGAGAAATTATGTCAAATCAGTATGATGTCCCTGTGTTATAAAGAAACAGACCTTGCAGATGAGGCAGAAAAAAACTACATCATATATTTTGACTAAAGTAAGACAGTATCAAGAATTTCAGAGAGCATTCTTAGAGATGAATTAATAACTGCTATATTAAATTTGTTATGTGTATACAAAGCTTTTTGGCAATTAGTCCTCAAGACTAGATACTAATTATTCATTATCAAGCTGTGAGCAGGGATTGGAAAGGATTGCATTAGGGTCCTACAATAGATACTATCTGATGTTTTCATTCAAAACTTGGATGATGGAGTAGAGATTACTTATTAAATTTGCAAATTGCACTAAACTGAGAAGGATGAGATCAAAAAGTAAAATTATCATAGAAAATATTCATTTTAGTCAACCTGGCTGGAATATTCAAGTATGGATTGGTTTGAAGGACACGAAAGAACATGAAAAATGTTTCAAGAGGTCTGTAAAACATGACTTAAAGGGAAAGATTTAAGGAAGTGAGGTAGTTTTCTTTGGAAAAAAAAGAGGTCTGCAGAAGGAATGTCTTCAAATACGTGTAAGCAGCTGCAGAAAGGAGCAAAATGGAATAATCTCCAAGTCCTTGCAGAATAGGTCAAGATTGGTTGAAGCACGTTTAAATTGCAGCAAGGCAGTTTTAGGTAAGATTCTAGAAAATGGTTTCTAACTGCCCTGATAATTACTGTCATAAACTGTGTAAGGAGACGAGAGATTTTTTCCACTGTTAGTCATTTCTAAGTCTGTCTTATCAAAATATATGTCCACTATGGTAAGCTGTAATTAATCCTGTCTCAGCACCATGGAATGGACAGATGATTTCAGGAGGGCCTTCCCAGTTATATTTTCCGTCATTCTGCTTGCTGAATGCACAACAGATCACAAAGAATGTATCCTTTTGTAGATGACTGATGCAAGACAAATTGCTTTGCTGAGAAACAGGCAATAAATCTACAGACAGCAGGAACAATTCACATCAACAGAGACTAAACCGTGGTGGAGAGCTTATGCTGGCAAATAACTCCACTTTGGCAACGTGGAGTAACTGCTTGCTGAACTGCATGGCCATTGAACATTTATCAGGCCAATGAGTCTAGAAACTGCTTCTCAACAGTCTAGTCTCATTATCAATTGCAATATGTATTATGCCTAACCAGAAAGTCTTTACACTTTAAACAAAAAAGGAGCATCCTGGCTCTCCCTGTTAGTTCAATTATGAAATGGTATAAAAAGATAAATATTGCATTGCCATTTAGACCTGTTCCTATAGTTTTATGTCCAAAGGCAGGTCTTGGTGAAGGACACTTAATACAGCTGAATTGTGGCTACACTGAACTTGAAGAGCAAGTTAAGGTGGACTCCAGCTGCAGTGCTTGACCAGTTGCTTACAGTGAGAAACTCCTGGAGACTAAAAGCAAAACAACTTTCAGATGAGGGTTGAAATTCCACAGCCTATCCCACTTCATACAAGCATGCAGTCAGAAATACTTTCACAGATCTCAAAATATTTTTGTGTTTCACAGAGAAATGAGTATACCAATGGCTACTGTATGCCATTTAAAATAATATGAATATTCAATATCCACCTATTCGCACTTACTCTATAGCTATATCCACCTTCATTCTTAAAATACACAAGGGTGGGTTAAATGTGATAAGTATTTTGGCTTAGCACGTGAGCCAAAATAAACAGCTTTTTCTTAACCAAAAAAACCCAAAACTTTAGCCTTTTTCTCTGGACATACGGTAGTTTCAAAAGTGACCTACTCTGTTCTGTTTAGTGACTGTTATATTGAAAACTGTGACTCAAAGGTTTCATCTCACAAATTGCTTGAGAAGAAGATGGCTTACCCTTTTAGCTACTAGCTTTAGGCTGAAATGTTAGCAGGGTTTAAGAGACCACATTTCTGCCTCTTCTGTGGAGGAATAGCTGCAGTGGGAAATGAAACCTGAATAAGAGTCATGTTCTAAACATTAAAACAGCTTTGCCCTAAGCTTTGAATCTTGGGAACACTTTGCTTTATGAAATTTATTATTACAATCAGTGAGAAAAAAGAAAGATAGTCTCCCTCTTGAAGCACTCTCGTGTTGGTACGATTTCCAGATTTGTCCCTTACCATAATGAGTATTTGAGTATTTTCTATAGAATGACACATCATCCATAAAAAGCCAGGGAGCAACTCACCCTAGAAACCTCTTAGTTGGTATTCCCCTCCTTAATTTCTTCAGGTACTGCCTTCTCTAGCTCTTTGTCAAGTAAAAGTGCCATGTCAGCTACTTGTGTAGTAGCACTTTCAAAGAATCCTGAGTAACAGCATGGGAAGCTGTACTGAGGTTTGACCACAGTGTGGGATCAGGACATACTCCTGGAAGGCAGGAGGAAGTTCCAGATTTGAGGAGGGAGAAGGAGGGTGTCACTCACTATATAAAGGGCTTATTTCTTTGGTTAAAGTGGTACAGTTTCAGCACTATTTTATTCTTAAATCAAGATGCTTTTTAATTCTCTTTTTTTTGGCATGTAAAGTTTTCAGCAATTTTTAGTAATTTTAGATTGACAAAAAAAAAACAAAACAAAAAAACGAAACAGCACCTCAAAAGGAAACCAGGAAGAAGCAAAAGCCCCTAGTTACACTGACAGTCTTGTGGTTTCTGTCACCTTTGTAAACTTAATGTTTCTATTATTTTGCCACATTAACTGCAAATGCTCACCAAAGGCTGCTAAGTCTGACCAAATTAATGAGATTTGCTGATAATTTATAGTCAATAAGATCTGAAAGGAGCGATGTTAGGTGACTTTATCATCTGGATTTCTGCACTATAGTAAAAGGTATTATTTCAGCTACAGAGGTGTGTGTCCAGTTTTGCTTGCTCAAACAGAGTTTCTGCTGATTCAGCTGACACACTGGATGCTGACCTAAGTCAATATTGCTCTCTGTTTCCTTTAGAAATGTTAAGAGAAGAGTCATGTCTATACCTGAGCTTTCCAATCCATCATCACACACAAATAAGATAATTTCCTCCTCTTTTCTTATATAGACAAGACCGAGTGGGTCAACTGATTATCTTCTCTGTAATGGTACTTGCTGCCAAAGTAAAGAATTATCTCAACCATCCTTCAAACCAGCAACTAGAAGAAAAGCCAGAAAGAAAACCCTGTGTTTTTTACACAGAGCAGAAGTGACATTCTCTAACAAATACAGTAGGACTACAAATTCTGTTCTGTGAAGTGCTGAACACTGAAATAATCCTACCCAAAAGTTTCAAGCCCCTCTGTGGCTGTTTCATCTTAAGAATGTCACCAAGTACACAATAGTTGCAAGTAATACGTAGTTGAGAGAGAAAAACGGTATTGAAATACAAATGTATGGAATAAACTTTCTACCACAATGACTAAAATGTGAACTGAATCATTTTTTATCAGATTTAAATTTGGCTTAAGATGTGTTTTCTTGTAGGGCTGCTGTTTGAAAGTAGACAGACAGCTAGTTTCTGGCCATCACAGACCCCAGCCACAGCCATTCACCCTTGCTACAGCCTGTTCTCCAATGCACTACTCAGGTTTCTCTGAATCTTTTTTCTGACTGATAATTGCATTAGACTCAGCATGTAGAAAGAAAGGAAAAAGAAACTGAAAGCATAATTCACACTTCCCACTGTATCAAAAATTAGGCCAGATAATAGATATATTAGAGAAGGAAAACCAAAACAGCTATCTGTCAAAAATTGCCAAAAAATAAGGCAAATGAATACACAGCAACACCTGGCTTCTTGCTGCAGCAATGTGTATAGGAGTAGTAATGTTTTGGGAATAATCAGGGTATGCCTTAGGTCCATGCTACGCTGGCTACACTTAGGACCTTCTGGCCTCCAGGCAAGGATTGTGCAAAAAGGATTTGGAATGCCAGAACCAGCCTAGGCTAGATGAAAGAGAGAAAAAGCATGGAGGAGAGGTATTAGAGAAGTAAATGCTGTTAGAAACAGATAAGGGAAAAATCTTCACATAGGTAACTTAATTTAGAGTCATAGAATCGTAGAATTACCTGAGCTGGAAGGGACCCAAAAGGATCGTTGAGTCCAACTCCTATGCCTACACAGGACATTCCCAACATTCACACCATGTGACTGAGGGCATGGTCCAAATGCTTCTTGAGTGCTGGCATACTGTGTGCCATGACTACTTCCCTGTGGAGCCTGTTCCAGTACCCCACTACCCATTGGGTGAAGAATTTGGTCGCTGGCATAGTAGTATTAGAATTCCCATCACTGTGGGGTGATCCACGGGGACTGCATTAATACGCTTTGTTGGGGAGGCAGATGTAGTTGGAGGAGAGGATGTTTTTGCATGTATTTTGCAGATTCCACACTATTAGTTGATTTAATGTGAGCTTTTCCAGACAACATGGAACACTTTCTGATTGTTCTTTTGTGTGTTTAACTCTCGTTGCAGTGGAATTAAGATTATGAAATCATACCGAAGAAACTGGCTCAGCTGTATAAATGTAGTGACTATTGATATTCATTTTGTTTATTTACAGCTGGCATATATAGGCTACTTGATGCTGTTCAATTATATAGTATTAGTGAAGATGGATCGCTGGCCATCTACACAGGAATGGATTGTCATCTCATACATTTTCACTCTGGGAATAGAGAAGATGAGAGAGGTAAAATCACCCTAACCAAGAAAGACAGAAAAAATTAATAAGTGTGTTGTTTTTCATTTTAGTATCTGTTTTTATTCTTTTTCTAAGGATAATTTTTGATGAAAAAGCTTATCATAAAATTCCATAGAAAAGCAGATGGATTGTTAAAAACACAGCACTAAAAAATTCTGTCTTACTCCATTTTAAAATCAAGAATGTCTCTCTTTCTCTCTGTTTCTCCCACGGAATTTCTCTGTTCAGATTTCTGTGATGCCCATTTAATATCATTCACAAGTATGGAACAGTCTTCTGACATATCTTAATTTCAGCTATATTCTTTGAAATGTGGCCCAGAAACTGGAGTATATTTTAGAGTTAGGCAAAGGAGATATGCTGCAACAGAACAGACACAGAGATGTGGTGATAGCATAACAACCAAAAAGCTCATGTTCAAATCCCCACCCCAAATAGAGTTCATTCAAAATTTCTAGCTGTTCTGTCTGTCCAAGTATCTCATGCAAAGGCTTTAAATAAAGCCAGCCATAGCTGGGGAGAAATTGAGATCCACATTGAATGTTCCAGCCCATTTCTGCTAGGATTTCTTCCTTTTAATCTTGAAAATTTTGGTAATTATGTCAAGCAAAAGTACTCATCTCCCTAAAGGCACTAACATAGACACGTAGAGCCAAGACAGACCACTTAAGGTAGCACTCAGTCTAATGGCAGAGTGAAGTTTTTCTGCCATCCTCTGCCCCTCATGGTCTTTCCCACTTGCATCTACTGCTGTGCCGTTTTCACTTGGCCAAATGCGCGCTTTTTCCGCAATGGCATCAAAGGCTGAATTCAGCACTGATATGAGTGGATGCAAGTCCCGTTGACCTCAGCTGAAGCAGCAGATATGTACCCCTGGGCTGAACTTGTTACCATCTACATTTGTGTTTTCTGTAGCAACTGCTTTTGTGGACTAGACTAAAAATGGTCTTACAACAGCCTCTTAGACTTGAAAGACAGATTTCAAACACTGTAGAGTAAACTCTACATTATGAATAAAAAGAACAGAGGAAAACCCACTACTTGTGTGGCATATAACGAGTGTACTCCACTAACCAAAACCAAAAAGAAATCATTGGCAGTAGCCACACAAGGACTGTGTAACACTGATGGAGACAAAGCATCACTGGCTTAATAGGTGGGAGGCTGCTGGCAGGAATTATGTGTTCCAGTTTTGATTTATCATTCACCCCAAATTGTCCTTTCCCTAAAAGTCTATCAAGAACATTGGCCAGAATTGATTTCTAAGCAGATGTTTAAGACACAGAAGATCAGCTTAAAATTCATTCTGAAAATGAATTGTAAGGAAAGTATAAGAATGGCATTCATCTTTTCAAGGAACTGTATGAATCTGCTCAGATGTTCTCAGACTAAAGATAGCAAATTAAACAGCTTTTTAACTCACTAAAAACTAGAACTTATTCCTAGAAATCACTTAAGGAATAGTTTCAACAGTAAATCAGGAAAACAATAAAGTCTCCCAAATTATCTTGCAAATGGAATTACAAATTCATAAGGTAAGATTAATTATTTTTTTGTTAATTACATTCTCAGTTGTGGAATTTAATTTTCAAAACCCAGTCCAAGCAGTAACTAGTGTTTCTCTGGGTTAAATACTAAGTCCAGGTCTTTTTGGGTATTAATTATTTCTTGACAGTTTGATACACAGTTTAAAATTATTTTTTTAAATCTATAGCTTCTTTAAAGGTTAATTTTCTGTTGAAATGTATTTCTGTATTTCTCCCTCAATTCCAAGACTCTACGTAGGGCCAATGCATTTGAAAAACAGAAAGATATACTGCATTTCTTCTGATTACATAGGAATTTTGGAATGAGGAAGGTTTTCGTCCTTTTAGGTATCTTACACATACATACAGGCTAAGAAATGGAAGATTAAAAAAAAAAAAATCAAGACTGCATGAGTTATTTTTATGGTAGAAGTCCATCAGATTTGCTTTTGGAGTATGTGGCATGTATCTGTTTACTATAGATTTCTTCAAGCTTACATTAAGACAGCTCAGTTCCTTTCCTCTCCATGTGCTTTGTTCTTCAGATATTGATGTCAGAGCCCGGAAAACTATTACAAAAAGTAAAAGTTTGGCTCCAGGAGTACTGGAATGTTACCGATCTCATAGCTATCCTCTTGTTCTCTGTTGGGATGGTGCTACGCCTGCAAGATCTGCCACTTCGGAGTGATGGCCGAGTGATATACTGTGTTAACATAATTTACTGGTATATACGTTTATTGGACATCTTTGGAGTAAACAAGTATTTGGGACCATATGTTATGATGATTGGGAAAATGGTAAGAGAAGTTGGTGTACTTCTTCTATGTTTTACCAGCACGTTCTTGAATTTCTTTGCCCGATGACATCACTGCATATTTATCTGTATTTTTTTTTACACATTAAGATTTTCCTGTAAACTAGAAATCAGTGCCTTATTGATTCAAAATCTCAGCATAGACCCCCAGAATTGAGGATTACACTCTCTCTGTTATGCTAGATGATGTATTGCTTGTCTGTCTCTGAGATATCTGTTCAACAGCAAAGCCATCCATCCTACACCTCTGTGCCCCATTTGCACAAAATACACAGGATGCTAATTTTAACTAGTTATAAATGAGGTGGTTATGGTTAAAAAAAGAAAGGGGCTGGTACCTTGAGGCTCTCAAAGAAAACGTGTTGTAATAGACAGGGTATATTCAAAACTATAGTGGTTATGATTAAGACTGTGACCTTTCTATAGTTTGCTTCATATCCATATGTTTTTATTGCCCTGTGTAATGTTCAGCCCATTTATAACAAGCACAGACTTCCCTGGGAGTTGCACCTACTTGCCCCAGGCTGTAAGGGGCTCCTTTGTGCATTTTTCTTTAAATCATATGTCTGTTTACCTCCTCTGCTTACCTGCCTTTTTCATTGGATGGTCTTGCCAGGTACCATTCAGTACTACGCAGAATGTCCAAACTGGTTATACATATTTCTACAGAGTAAGACCATTAGACTCATTGAGTTAACAGACCATGTTTGACGTGTGAGCTTTTATGCCGAGCTTCTGTTGTGAGCTAGTTTTAGACTCAGGAAGAAAAAGATTACTCTTTCTGTCTTTACAATGACAGGGAACTTTCTCTTCACCTGCCTCCACACTATATCCAACAAAACAGCTGTAACATGTTTTACCTCTAGGCACAGTGAACAAATATGCAAGTGAAATTGAGCAAGAGGCAGGAATGGACTTGAGCAGTTTAAAAGTAATGCAAAAAAAAAAAGAAAAAAGGAAAGTTGAAGGCCGGAGGATGCTGATTGACCAAGTTTATCACTATCTATTAATTTCAGTAACAGAATATGCTTATTATAATGTGCTTTTTTAGATCTCTGTACATTGATAGATTCACTCTCCTTTTATTTGGGAATTAAATGAAATCACTGTGACGTGTCCAGACAGTCAGGGGTGTATCTTACTATGTGGGAATGTCTACTTTTTCTTAGGCTCCATGCAAAAAAAGTGGAGAGAACTGCACAAACAGTTCTTTCTTTTATCACTTTTTTAAAATAGGCAACTAACGAATTCTTTAGAATGATTTAAATGGTCATTGCCTTGTTAAAATAGCAATTGTAAGTTGACCCTACAGGGCAAAGGGCCTGGCACAATGCCCATTAGAGGCAGTGGAAACTCCCTCATCTTTTCCACTGGATTTCAGACAGGCTACAGAGGTTTTATAAGGATACCAAGCTGAAGGACATAAAAGCTAATATGCAGCTTGAATAGAGAATAGCACTGAAAATTTTACTTCTTGCAACATGAGGTCAAACTTGCATAATTCCTGATCAAAAACACTGGAAGCATTTAAGAAATTGCCTTAAATTGCCTCCAAATACTCATGGTGTTTATTTGCTTGCATGACATTTTAAAATATATTATATCATGTTACATATTTCTAACCGAAATAAAGCTTCATCAGAGAAGAAAGGAGAAACCAGGTTCCATCTACACAGTCTTTCCCTAGGAAGAATTAACTGTAAATATGGAGCTTTCCCATTTCAGGATGCTTTCTGAAGTACAACAATCTGAAATTCCTCTGTAATCAGGTTTTCTTGCAAGAACAATGCTCTGAATAACATAGGAAATTCATTGATTTATTTGATTGCTAATTCTTTAAGATACTTTCCTCTCTCATGTCCACAGTTTGTTTCTTTCTTTCTTTCTTTCTTTCTTTCTTTCTTTCTTTCTTTCTTTCTTTCTTTCTTTCTTTCTTTCTTTCTTTCTTTCTTTCTTTCTTTCTTTCTTTCTTTCTTTCTTTCTTTCTTTCTTTCTTTCTTTCTTTCTTTCTTTCTTTCTTTCTTTCTTTCTTTCTTTCTTTCTTTCTTTCTTTTCTTTTCTTTCTTTCTGCCTGCCTTGCTTTCTTTTCTTTCTTTTCTTTCTTTCTTGCTTCCTTGCTTCCTTGCTTTCTTTTCTGCATCCCTGCATTCTTTCTTGCTTTCCTGCCTTCCATGCATTTTAATGGACTTCAAGATTTTAGCCTTCCCCTTTTTTTTCACATATCCACAGCTCCTTCTTTCCAGCTTCTTGATTTTTTTCCGACCAGAGCCCTGCCCTACATGTGTCTTTCTCCTACAGCCTCTCTCTCAGTAAATATGAGAACATCCTTTTCCATTTGCTCCTCTGTATCCCTCTTTTTTTCTTTATTAGATACTTCTCCAGTACTGTATTACTTCGCCCTCTGGTCTCTCTCCTTGTGCTTTAAAACTGAACCCCTGCAGCACTACCAGAAACATCTGCTGCAAATGAGTGCCCTCTTCCACCAGCTCTTGTCACAAGTAGCCCTGCTCTTGAGCTGTGGCAGGTCCATCAGGGAGGCTGCCAGTTGAGGTGGAGGTTGGTTGCGTGCCTGCCTCACAGCTAAGGCAGAGTGCAGCTGACCCACAAAATACAGAGACAGAAGGGATTAAAACTCAAATGGTTTAGAGGAGTTTCCACTCCAGTTTTGTCTCTAGACAAAAGTTACATCCTTAGCTGTGAAAAACAGGGCTGTTATAACAAGCTTTTTAACTAAGGACCTGTAAGTAAACCGGTAACTGAAGGTTTTACAAGGATCTTACAGAGACCTTACAGGACTCCCTTTCTTTCACATTCATTTTGGGTTATAAAACATCTCTGCTCTACCTGCTTGATGCCCATTGCTATGCTTTCTGTAGGGTCTTTTCTAGCACTGCTCCTCTTTCAATCTCTTGTTCAGCACCTCCTAGGATTGCTGTCCCGGGAACTTTTTGAATGGCTAGGCATTGTTTGCAAGCACTAATTAAACTTGTGCATATGCTAATGAGGCCTTCAACTATGGAGGAGAATAGAGTCAAGCATCTTGTGTTATCTGCATTTATTTTTTTTTTAAATATGGCCTTTGTCAGACTCCCTCACCAAGCTGCTTTCAAGTCCAGCCAGTATCACAGCTTGCCTTTCTCAAGGTTACCACCTTGATGTCCCTTGCCTTGCAATAGCAGGCTGTTCTGCCACCCATTATTCCTTATGTTAGAAGCAATTTCCTTCCCTTGCTCCAAGACAATGACACAGTGAATGAAATAATCCATATCAGCCTTTTGTTTTGGTTAGGTTGCCACTAGGTGCCCATAAAGACCCTTGCCGAGACCAAGATGCTGTTTCGCATGAACCTATACTCTTGTTCAGGCAACTGGTGTGACCAGATGGTATCCTGTATTTTCAAGCTTATTCATAACATTTTAATTGTTCTTAAAAGCAACACTGGATAAAACCAAGGACACAATAATTTCACCTCACTTCTTTGAAATAAAGTTTGGTATGTGTAAAACTGAGAATGGCTTTCAGAATTTGTTTTTGAAAATTCTGTTTCTAAGATTTAAAAAACTTTTTTTGCAGCTTATAATAATACGAATGTGGACAAATACGTTCCTCTAACTCTTGTCCTTTCTTTCTCTTTTCCTGTCATTACATTCAGATGATAGACATGATGTACTTTGTCATCATCATGTTGGTGGTTCTAATGAGCTTTGGTGTCGCAAGACAAGCTATTCTCTTCCCCAATGAGGAGCCTTCATGGAAGCTGGCGAAAAACATTTTTTACATGCCTTATTGGATGATCTATGGGGAAGTTTTTGCGGACCAGATAGACCGTAAGCAAGTTTATGATTCTCATACTCCGAAGTCAGGTATCCAACTTTGATCAGATGATGTGCTATTAGATCATGTGTGTGGGCTCAATAAATGGCTCAGGATAGAGGAACTCCTTCATCATGGAGGACGGTCAAAAAACGATTTTTTTCAGCTTCTGGCATACTTCACAATTATCTAACCTGAAATCTGTAATGCTAAACTATCTTGTATATAAAAAGGGTGACAGGGATACCCTCCAAGTTATCCACAATAAGTTTCTTAGTATACCTGAGACATAAAAAGTCATTGTTTTTTTTTTCTCATCCATCGGTTTGATTTTACACCTAAAGGCTTTTAACCTAACTTCATACTGAGCATCAAGACTAACAATCCTGGGTTAGACCTTTACCTCCTGCACTTCATAAAAATCTAATCCAATGTGTTTTCTTTTCCGTTACCTGCTTACAGCTACCACCTTTACCCTACGCCATGTGATACAATTCTCTGGAGACAGTAGATCCATTATTAGAATTTTGCTTTATTTATTTATTGGAAGGTAAGACTGTGCTCACATGAGTGCAAGCAAAACGAGCCAGTATTTCATATACTGTCTCCTCAGTATTCATTTGGCTGATGGTCAGCAAAATGCCAGTTTTCTACTTAAATTAAACCTCCTGGTGGCACCCAGTGCATTACGCCAAAGGCGAGGAATGATTGTGAGAAATGATGTGGTAGGTGAACAAACTAAGATTCACAATGTCTCTTTATGAAACACCAATATGCAACTGATATCATTCCTACCTAAATATGCATAAGTCTTGGCAGCATTTAGAAGTGAATATCTTTTCCAGTGGCAGATGGCATCCCTTTTTATCCTATTCACTACTATAGGAAAGGGAAGCATTTTTATAATTTATCTTCTGCTTGTTCAGTATTGGCTAAGTTTGAATGGAAAAAGGTGTTGATTTCTTCCAAGCTGGTTAGGATAATAAATGTATCTATACCACCAATAAATCCCCACCTTAATGGAGTTTCAGATGGACGGACGTATAGATATCACATGGTAGATATTTCAGCAGTTCCATGTTCATTTCTTCCTCCTGGTTAGCATGGAATCATTACTGTGGATACAGACAAAAACCTCTTTTCTATGTTTACTTCCCCACTTTGTTTTCAGAGGTAACATGGCATGCAAAGTAAACAAATACCTAAAATGACAAAACTTCTCACTGAGTTTAGTTTTTTACCCAATTCCCTCTGTTTTATCCTTATTCCTTTTCTTTTCTCTTAAAAAATACATTTCATTTCAAAGGAATAATTGCTGGGGCTCTGAAACTTCATCTTTCTCCAAAAGCATTGTACAGGGATAAAGTTTTATTGCATTAAACTATGACTTCCTTACACAAGCAGGATTCTGTCTGTCTCTCTACAAGTGGCCATTTATTGATGTTGTACTAAGCAACTTCCATAGTGCAACAAACATGGCAATTAGCTGAATAAAAAGTTCTTGGTATTTTTTTGTAATGAACTGCTGATTATAGTTTAGAATTCCAAAACCTGAATAACTAAAATGTCTTCAAATGAAGCATGAGTTTGAAGTATGAAAAGAAGGTGGCAGGCTCCATACCCTTGCATGAGGACTTAGGTTTACGGAAAGCAAAATTCCTGATGGTTTCAACTCCAGCTATAATTGTAGACGTGTTGCTGTGCTGTCAGTGTCAAGAAAACTAGGAGTTGTAGAAAAAGTTGTGATGCTGAAATGAAAAGCGGCACCTCGCTCCTCTTTCTTGAGAGACAGATCATGCAGGGAATTAGAATCTGCCACTCTTTCAGCACAAAATATCTGTGTCATGTCTGTCTGAGGATTGGTTGTCTCAAAAATGTTGTCTCTGGAGTAGAGTGGGAGCATGAGCAAAAAGTTGCTGATGTTGTTATACAATCAAAAACACCTGATTGGCATCCAGAAGGTTTTACTAGTTTACCTGCATTTGCTCGCTATTTAGAAATTCGTTGTTACATTTATTTTCCAAATTGTTCTAAGCTAAATCAGCCATTGTATCCGCGTTAGAGTACTACTGTGTTTGTACTTTCTCAAATAAGATAAGCATATTTAAAAGTGTTATGCTCCATCTAAACTGTAATTGAACTTCATCATTTGGATCAGATTTTTTTATTACTATTATTTTAGCAAATGAAAGGGTTTTCTTTGTGGTTTTCTTTGTATTAAGGTGTTGCAATGTTATTTGCAAGTTTGGGATTCATCAAAAGTGCTGATCTTGGAAGCACATATATATTTGAGTCACGCTCCTGGAGATATCCTAGTGTCTGAGAAATGTACAAAAAAAGTATGCTACTCTAAAATTTCTAACTTACTTTTCTTTTTTATTCATTTTCTGTTGATTTGTGAAGCATGCCCTTAAGGCTGACCAGTTACAATGTCTGGATCCATCTCATCAGCTGGCAGCCTGTCCATCCAATGTGTCTACTCTGATTTTTATCTCAACACACTACTCTGTTAATACGTTAGCTAAACGCCTCACTCTAAACTAATGCATGTCACATACAATGACGTCTTTACCCATAATTTCTGTATTCATTTCATTTTTTAAATACGTACAAAACTGGAGTGTGTATTATTGTCCTGCTGGCATGTGCTCTCATCTTCAACTCAAAAGTGGGGACAGAATTATATCCTCACTTCTGGGAGTAATACGCTATGCAGTGGAGTTGTTTGCTTGTTACCAGTGATGTACATAAATACTACATTCCTACAAATTCCTGACTATCAACCAATTGAGAAGGGGGGTGGGGGGGGGAACAAAAGAGAAAATATTTTAGAACTGTGTTCAGATTTTCAGGTAAATTCCATAAGAAGAGCAAAACCAGTCTCAAAATAGCCCCTCTAAGACTGACAGTTTGTCACATCTGGGGGAGGAATGAGGATCTGGGTCAGGGAACCAGTGATGATATATACAATAGTCTTACTTTTTGTCTGCCTTTCCACATCCAGCTAAGCCTTGCGCTACCCATTGGCATCCATGGGGCAACAGCCAGCCACTTTGCTGCTTTAGTCAATCTCTGTCCAGAAGGAAATCCACAAACACTGTAAAATCTCCCCCTCAGTTCACTTCATTTACTTTGGTGCTATTGCTGGCAATTCTAGCAAAAAAAATCACAACATGGTTATCACATGAACTTTGTTTTCACCTTGGCAACTATCTGCTCCTTTAGAATGGTATGGATAACAGAAGTGTGTAAGAAGTTCTGAAGAGGAAAGGATTATTCAGAAACTCAGCTTGCTTGGTAAAAAAATGTAGATGGATGACATCAGTGGCAACTTAGAAATGGCAGTCACCTGTAGAAAATCAGCAGCAGACCTCACCTTTTTCTATGTTCAGAAGGCAAAGCAACTGAGAGTGCTGTTAGCCAAAATGGGTTTGGGTTTTTTGGTTTGGGCTGGTTTTCAGATTTGCCTGGTCTTTCACATCAGATTTGTGTATAGATTTTCTTTCCAGCTGACAGTATTTCAAGTGCCATCTCGAATCTAAAGATCAGTCTGAGCTGTGTTTCTTCCTTGTGCCTACTCCCTTATTGGAAAAACCTACATAGTTTAAGAGACAAAGATGGGGCCTCCTTCTCTTCCACTTATATTGGAGGAATGCCAAGTAATGGGAATGCAGTTGTTTCAGAAGATGGGATAATTATACACAGGTTTAAGTATCCAATGAACTTAAGAGGAAAGTATAATTGCTACAAAAGACTTTTTAAAAATTCTTACATTTTCTACTCTATTAGATATATTTATTTTTAAAGCTCTTGAAGATTTCTTAGTACAAATGAAAATTTTATACTAAATTGTATACAAACATAGAGGTTTCATGTCTCTATAGCAGCTTCTTTTAAGGGCTGTCATTTGCATGAATACTTCTGGAACTAGAACAAACAGAGCAGCTTTGCACGAAAGAGAATAAATCATACCTGTGCTTTTTCTTTTTTTCTGCCTTCTTCCCTTTTTTTTTTTTTGCATCTATATTACAGTTCTGCAGCACAGGCAATATTTTATAGCATTATGAGACAAAAGCAGAGGATAAAATCTGTGCATAGCTTACATATGATTTTGAAAGTCTCTCTGGCCTGAGTTGCAGTAATGTTCCCCTTCGGAGCACTTCCCTGAGGTTATATTTTGGGTTCCATTATGTTGGATATTTTTAATGGGGAGGGGGAGGGAGAAGGGGCTAGAGAGAAGAAGAAAAATGCAGGGATTTACTATATATTGCATTAAAACACTGGAAGATTGGAGAGATGCTTCAAAGTCATTTTTAATGTGGCTGAGGGCAAGAAAAACATGTAAGGCCATGATGCTGTAGTTAAAGCAGCTGTTTTGAAGTACTGAGACACTCTTCAATTCCCTGGACATTTCTGCTGCTGAACAGAGCAATGGTGTGAGATTCAGAGTTCTCAGAGTTAAGTATTTTCTCTGTTAGTGAACAAATGGTCAGCTCTAGGCAGGTTGCTTAGCATTTTTTCAGTATTTACCAACATGGCAAGCTGATAAGGTTGCTTAGACATTTGATTAAAAAATTATAAGCTGCTTCTACATCCTTTGGCTTCATTACAGATCAAAATTGGAAGGTGCTTGTACGCTCGTAAACGGGTTGATGAAACAATATTTAAAATGTAGACTTAAATAATAATGATAATAAAAAAGATGAGTTTCTTTGTTACTTACTGTACATTTATTGGTTTTCTTATTCTTTATAAATGTGATCATGTGAACCCATAAAAAATGAATGTGAACCCATAAATGTGAACCCATTCCACAGTTCCTTGTGATTTCAGACAAATTAACTCGTGTTGTAAAAGTAGCATCCATTTTTACATGAGAAGTTTTCATCAAAGGCAAAAAGCTCTTCGGTAGCAACACTGTTCAGTTATGCACTTCCTCTCTCCATTGTTTCCCACCACTACTTTGGAAGGATGCAGCTGTGGAAGAGTCATGATGCAAAAATTTTAAAGCATTGTTTCCCAAGCCAGTACCCAGTACACAGTAAAAATGAGCACTACCCGTTCCATGACAGTAATTAACAACAGGGAAACACATTCTTCCCGAGCTCTGCCACCACTTTAGGCCTGAAATACACAGAGGCGTAGGTTACTGCTGTTGGACTGACTGACATATCATGCATATACAATGTCCTCTTTTGCTTACTAGCAAACTTGCTGATGTAATGCAGATGCTATTGTCCAGTTTCTGAGAGCTGCAGCTGGTCTTCATGTTGGTGTGTATGGAGGGGTACCTGTAGGTGAGGAGGAAGTGACCTACCCCAGATTACTGTAACAAGGAGTTAAGGTGTGCTTGGGACTCTACATGCATGGATGGGGGAGGCCAACTCTCCTCAGTTACCATAACAAATTCTCCTTGCACCCTTCAAACAGAATTCTAATTTCTTACATGTAAACAAGAACCTTCATTATCTAAAAAGAATATCATTGCTACTTTTAGCTTCCTGCCAGAGTCCTCTGCCCTTTTTCACAGGGAGAGAAATCTCTGTTTCTGGTTTTCAGGAAGTAATTATTTTGAACAAAGAGTTCATTTCATAGTGAAAAAAATCCTTTATAATTAATGTTATAGTTTAAATTGATCTTCAGTGATCTGCAGTGAAACACAGCCTTCTGCATTTTGGACACACATCATACATTTTCTCATGATGCTGAAGATGTCAAGATTAAGTGGTGGCTTATTTCTCCGTAAAGTAAGATGTAAGATTAGTATTTCCTTGTTATTTAAAAACTGCTGCCACAACAGAGCATGCTGTTGTGAAAAGCTTTTGCAAAGAGAAAAACTTTTGCAAACCTTTAGGAAAAGCCAAATAACTCTGCAAGTATAAACTAGACTATAGGAACTTGTCTTTGTAGGAAATATATTTTGACAATAACAGTGTGGCATAAACAAACAGGGATGCATAAATTATATTCTGAATACTTTGTTGTAGTCAAATAAAACTGGAGAAATTATTTTTGTCTTGGTAGTTGTCAAAGCTATTTTTTCAGATTAAATTCTGTTTTTTAAATAGAAAAAATGGGATAATGCAATTGTGACAAGACCATGCTGAGTTTTTTTATGTCATTGACCTAAGGTTTAAAATATGATTTTCACCAATATCTCTTATTGCTATTATACAAAAGACATTGTTTCTTCTGTTCTTTAGCACGTAAAAGGACATCAAGTTTCATACACTGATACAGTGTTCCATTACTGGTGAAATCATGATGGGTTTCGTTACTGTAGTGTGTTGGACTTTGTAGCTCTGAATCAGCACGCAAGGAAGTTAGTGTTACTACACGAACAGAAACACGTGTTCCATTGAGCGCTGATACCAAGAGCTACTGAATGTCCCAGTTTCTTCTGGGTGACGGCTGAGTGCACTGAACTCCTAGCCACTCACAGATGGCATTTTGAATGTCTAAATGAAAGGACGACTTGGAACAATGCAGGAATCATGACATCAGCATTAACTTAAAATGATCTGCAAGGAGATGCTTTCTGAGAAGTAAAGAATTGTGTACTCTCATCCTGTTCCATAATAAAATATATTTTTGGAATTAGGAAGGACTAGTGACACCATGGTGTACAGACACAACAGAGATGATTGTAAAAGTCGTGTGGCTTGTATTTGGCTCTGCCATTTCTTTTTCTGTGAGTTGAATATTTTTGGAAAGTTCTTGTTTGAAGTTGATGTATCATTTCTTCTTCCGTCTCATGCGGCTGTAATACTTCTATATGTACTATCCAACATATATATAATATGTAATTACATATATGTACATATATGTAATGCCCAAAACCAAGTACCCAAATCACACATAATATCATATGATTGCCAGTACGGACACCCAGAGCTGATTCCCATGCTCTGTGAACCAAGTTCAGAAGGATCTTTTTGAGAAGAAGTCATAGTTGGTATTGGAAGTCGTGGATTAGTTGACATAGGGTAGAATTTTACAAAATATACAGCACTGGCAATTTCTTTGTCCATGAAGTCATGGGATATCAGCAGGAACTAAGCCAGTGCTGAGCACTTTGAAAATTCCTCACTTCAACATCTTTTTAATGGGAACAAGGGGAAGCTAGCTTTAGTGCTACAGAGAATTTACTAAGATGGTTTTTGTACGTAAGCTGCTTCTTCAGTTATTTTCCTGAAAAGCTGATTACAGAGATAATTGGGACCATTAGGACTGAGGCTAGAAAGATATCAACTGAAACCGTGCTTGCAAATGCACATCACCCACCACAATATGTGAAAACATGTAAAAAAATTCAAGGAACACTATTTCACACTGTTTTCTTTCCTCTTGCTTCAATTCTGCATCATTAATACTGAGAACTTTTGGATCCAAAGCATTTGGGGAAGAAACAGGTGGCAGCTCTGCTGCCTACATGTCCCTTTACCCGGTACAGTGTTTCTAGGCATGCAGTCAAATATCCTTAATAGCAGAGTAGCACATGAGTATGTCCTGGAGGAGCTCAGCGCAGTGCAGTGCACAGCAATAAATGTCTACTCTTTTGTTTACTTTCATGTGCTTCTTTTTACTTATGCTATTTATCACATCCCTCTCCTTTAATCCAAAAAAGACCAAGCTTTCACCATTAAAAAAATAATAGGTAAGTTTTTTCCAGGTTTAAAAGTTTCAGTCACTTTGCATAGCCACTAATTAGTACCACAGTACCATGATATTTTAGATGTACACAACCAGGCAGCTTACTCACACAAGACACGTCTCCTGCAGTTTCTGAGGGGAATATCTTGATATTCATTGCAAGTAACATTAACAAGAACTGCAGCTTGTAAAGTCAGTAATAGCAAGTGCAAACTTCTTGGGAGGAGCACTATTATTTGGAACATTGCTTTGGCAGGCAGGCCTTTAATATTTAAATATTTCTGTAAAAAGCACTGGAAAAATAAGATTCATTCCCATTTTGTTTTTTTTTTTTTGCGTTTTTGTTCCCAGCTCCTTGTGGTCAAAATGAAACCAGAGAAGATGGCAAAATAATCCAGCTACCTCCCTGCAAGACAGGAGCATGGATCGTTCCTGCCATCATGGCCTGTTACCTCTTGGTTGCAAACATCCTTTTGGTGAACCTCCTCATTGCTGTTTTCAAGTGAGTGACACATTGCAAAATATGGACTTCAGTGGGATGGACATTATTCACAGCCTAAGAAGGCTGCTAAACTGAAGACTTTGGCTGAGACCCATTTTCAGAGGATGTGATGGTGAGAGGGAAAGAGGCAGTAGCTTGTCTCCAGGAAATAAGGGAAATGCCAGATTCTTCACATTGTCTCCTTTCCAAGACAGAGACCCAATGGGAATCAAGGCAGAGAAACCAAAAAATTCAGTTCAGTTACAGCATCATTCATCCTTGATACAGAAATTAAGAATAAAAATACTTTCCTGCCTTGTTGGTTTAAGACTCAGTGGTTGAACAGAGCAGATGTATACAGTAGTAAGATACTTTGAAATAGCTAACTGACACTGTGCTTTGCTGATGCACAAACTTATTAATTTCTTCTTCCTCTTTTTGCAACAAAGGAACATTTGCCACTATTAGTGAAATATGTCTAGTAAAGGTCCTGTCATATCACATTTGGCAAAGTACCCGAAGTAATTTCAATCTGATGTTATTTTCCTTTTCTTGCTTTCTAGCAATACATTTTTTGAAGTCAAATCCATATCCAACCAAGTATGGAAGTTTCAAAGATATCAGCTAATCATGACTTTTCATGAAAGACCCGTTCTCCCACCGCCTCTGATCATTTTCAGCCATATGACTATGATATTCCAGCACCTCTGCTGCAGATGGCGGAAGCATGAAAGCGACCCAGATGAGAGAGACTATGGATTAAGTAAGCCTTAGACAATTTACTGAGTGGGACTTTCCAGTGCTCTTGGTAATATCCAGTGTGTGACATGAATGAAGGCGAAGTCCAGCACCTTGATAACCTTACCAGCAGAGAACTACTTTTAAATGCAAAAATCTTACCTTAATTAGTTAGTTTCATCTGCGTTGCCCAACTCTTAGTTCTCTTCAGAGCATTAAAGAGGCTATGTGTTTCTGGGATTTTTTTTGGTTTGTTTTGTTGTTACTGGAGGTCTGTTATTGTTGGAATTCTTACAGTCCATCACACTTCTAGATCTCATTTTTATTTCTGAAAAAGCAGAAAGAGAATTCCTGCGTTTTGAGCAAACAATACGTACTTCCCTGCAACAATTTTTTTGCCTAGATAAGCTGAGAAATGGCAAGAAGTAATTATTTCGTAGACACATGTTTTCTCCTTGACACTGACTCAATCTGAAGGAGTAGTTTCTCCTGGGTGCTTTAGCATGAACTCCCATAAGCAGGATGGAAAAACTGACAGATTATTTTGGTAACTCTCTTGCTCTTCCCCAATATACATACCAAAGGGAGGGAGCTATAGATGTGCATCTCTTCCAAATGTTAGCCCATGCCACAGCCCATGAGGAAGGTGCTGGTGGTGGTACTGCAGATGCAAGTGTAACCAGTGCTCTGCTCCCATTTTCTGTCATGGCCCTTGCTGATGCCTGCACATATCAGCTCTGGCCGTGTCAAGTAGACCCTCTGTACTTTCAGACTTCTTTCCTAGCAGTCTGCTAATCTGATTATATTTCTATTAGGTTACAGGTGGGTTTTGGCTCCCGCTGTCTCTCCTGGACCTGACCAGCAGCTGTGTTTAGATCTCATGCAATCAAAACACATTCATGTTTGCTTAGCAGTTGCCTGTTTGAGTGTTTCCGTCTCCAGAAACCTATATAACTGCAGCCACTTATTTGGTAATTAGCTGCATCTCTCTGCTCACATACCAAAATGCCAGATCAATTTGAAGCCTGCTTTTGGAAATTTACTCTATGAATTCCACAATAACAAGAATGTAGTTAATTTCACATGTTAATCTTTGCCAAATTCACATTTTCCCATTGTTTCCACAGAACTTTTCATAACTGAGGATGAACTGAAAAAAGTCCATGATTTTGAAGAGCAGTGCATAGAAGAATATTTTAGAGAAAAGGATGATAGATTCAATTCTTCCAATGATGAAAGAATCCGTGTCACTTCAGAAAGGTGCATTTTTTCTTGATTTTTCTCTCATAAGTTGATCTGGAAATGGGTTTCAGTTGCCATTCTCATCCTTTCTTTTTCTTACAAAAAGAAAATTTAAGGTATTTTTTAATAAGATTTAACTAAAAATTAGAGTGATAAAAGGCAATTAATTTCTTTCCTCTTTTTTTTCTTTTCTGCTAAAGCAAATGTTAATCAAAGTTTTGAAAATGTGAATCATTTAACCAGTTGCAGTAGAACACAACTGACATAGTGAGAAGCACACATTATTCTTGCACTTCAGTTCTTAAAGCAGAACTCTAGGACACAAGTGGTCAGAACACAATGAGACAGAAAGTAAGCGTTCTGCAATGAAAACTATGGATTTAGCATTTAGCCATTCCAATAAAGATTAGGCTTTGTTTGAGGATGGCCTTGCTAAGTAAACTAGTTTTGTTGAGAGCAAGAGGGATCTTGACATTAATTCGAAATAAACTAGACTTTTCACCTACAGCAAGGAAATGCACAGAGGACAAAAATAATATATTTATCCAGTGGAAGTGGCCAATCTTCATATTAATCAGTCCTAAAAATTCATAAATCTGCTCATCTGCTGTGGTGCGTATATGCTTTCATCATGCAGCAGCTGAGTAGCAGTGAAAATTTTGAGGACAGTTTGTTTGATTCACAGCACTGTTACCAATAAATGTTTTAGGGTATTACGCTGTCAGATATTCATAAAACTTATGAACCACTGAATACTCCATTTCCTGAATACTCCACTTTATCTTGAACAACAGAGATCAGAACAGAGATCACTGTAATCAGTTACTCAGATACAACACTCTTCTTCTTATACATAATCTTCTAGCACTGGCCCGGATGCAGCTAAACCTAAAATATGTTTTCTGTAGGCAAGGAAACACACTTTTAATTTTGTTTTGAAATAATGATTAGCTAATAAAATATTCTTTAATCATATGCATTAACGAAAACAGCACTCCTAAAATACATATTTTAGAAAGGCTATTAGAGACAAAGATAAGGAATAGAATGGCTGCCTTGTAAGGAATGGACAAGTAATCCCACGCTACTTGGTCTGGAAGAGGCAAATGAGGAATTAAGTGACAGAGGTCAGTATAATCATGAGTGCAAGGAGAGGGTGAGTAGAAATCAATTGTTTGCTCTCTGTCCCAGAATAAGATATAGCGGAGCAACATATTAATCTAGTTGCAGTCGAGGTACAAAATAAACAAAAACAGGTGATTTTTTTCATGCAGTGAATACTGGAACAGAGTAAATTCTTGAAAGCTGGTGAGGTCAGAAAGAAGCTGATAATGTCAGCTAAAATTCTACTCTGGTTCAAACAGAAACTAGACAAGCTTACAGAAGAGAAATCCAGTAAAGACTGCTAAATACATAGAGAATATGTCAAGCCCATGGAGTTCCTGAGCAGAACACATTTAAAGACTGAACAATATAAGGACAGAAGAATTACAAATGTTTTGAAGTAAGACAGTTGGCTAAACTGATCTATGATCCAACTGAGTACCACTTTTTCTTGTGTTCTGATAGTCCGGTGGCCAAAGAACTATCTTGAAAGTCACAGATACAGATTCAAATCTCCATACAGGTACAGCTTTCCTTTTGGTGGCCAAGGAAAGAAGCGGTATATTTAAAGCCTCTGTAAATAAGAAGTAATCCAGTTGCAGCCTCCCCTACATTAAGCAAGTGCTGTAAGTCCCTGAATGTTAACGTGTAACGGTCTGTCTTTGCACTGTGTGCTGGCCCTGTTTTATAGGAGAAGAGTCCTTATGTCTCTATTTCAACAGCTTAAAGCAGCTCATTCCAGAAGACAGCTCATGATTATGAAGATTAGCATGTGAACCCACAGAGAACTAGTTCCTTAAAAATCCATTTACCTTAGCCAGCAGCATAATATGGAAACCAGCATGCCCCAGCTCTGCAAGGGAGACCCAGGAAATAGTCACTCTCACAACCAAGCACACTACTGGGATTTGCAGCAATGAAATCCAAGGTGAATGCAGTTCTCACCTCATAATAGCTCTCTTTTCTCCTTGCCAAACAACTTCAATGCTCTACCACACAAGGCAAATGCAAATATTTCAAAGATCTGAGGAATACTTTAGAGATATTTGAGGAATTGGGGCTATCTAAGTATCTTATCACAACTTGAAAAAACTGGATGCCTAGGTCTGTTATTTTGCCTGCATTTATGGCCAGAGATGGGTCCCTTGAAGGATTCTTAATCTAAAGCACTAAACTACTTTTTTCTAACCTGTTGAGCATTCAAATATTTAAAATCCAGATTTGCACTTCTATATAGAGATGTCTTTGTACAATTAACAATATATAAAGCAAAGAAAAGAGGAAGATCCAAGACTGCACACTCTTCCAGACTCGTCCAGTCTGTAGTAACCTGTAGTAGTAGGCTCAGCACAATACCTACATAATAGTTTAAGTATCTTTCTAATTAACTCAGCTTTACATGATGTAAAATTGAACCAGAAAGCACTGCAAATGTGAGTGAAGTTCCAGCTAGGATAGCGTTAGGCTCAAGGAGAAGGAAGGGTTGGGACAAGCACTGTGTGGCCTGCAGCTGGGCTGCTCACTGCCTTTCCCACTTCTCCACAGACATGCTCAACTCTTGTTTGAGCAGCTCCTACTTGCAACTGGATTTATCAGAGTGACTTAGCTACTACTGGGAGGAAGAACAGCTGCATACCGTAGGTTCAAAGCCAGTATAAATGGGAAGAGGGAGTACTGGAAAGGAAATCAGAGACGGGAAAAGAGTTTTGCTTTAAGGCTAAGCCTAGGTGGGCTCAGGAAAACAAAAGAACAAAGGATCTTGTTTCTTGCTGCATTGACCCGAGTGAACAATTTCAGCTAAGTAATCAGCAGCTGTGCCAGGTCAGGACCACAGCGTCTTATCTGACTCATCTACCAGAAGCTGCAGTTTATACTCTCACTTTGGAAAAGTCCTCCCTGGCATCCAGTGGGGCCTGTCACTCCTAGTTACTACTCCTCTAGTAACAAAGAGTACCACAGAGGTGTCCAGATTTGATGTCATCATACAGAATCTCTCCTTTACCTGATTCTTTCACATAAAGAAATTAAAAATGTGAAATGCGACTTAATGTTGGTCCTTCCCTTACACAAGTAGTAAGTTACTTGGAGGAGTAGCTCACTAGCTAGGATATCACACAGGCACATGGAAGTAGCAATAAGTTAGTGATACACATCAGAGGAAGTGATTGACAAATACAAAGCAGCGTAAAACTGTAAGCTGTTCCCTAAACTGCATTTATCAGGTTAAGCAAATCTTGGTGAATATCCTGAAGACCCATGAGAAAAGCAAATTTAGACAAATTCCCTTCATTGCAGCAGAAGAATCACAATTTTTGCTGAAGTCTTCCTTTCTACCCACTGCGAAACTTTCAGAGGCACACTTTGGCACAAGGACATGTGTAATATGATCAAAAAAAGATTGCATTGTTTTTCATGATGTGACACACAGACACTAAAACAGTGTCTTTGGTAGTCATTTTTTCCATATTGACAGGTCTCAACTCTTTCAAACCAAATGAAATACCTCTTGTTGATTCCAAAGGGAGTAGGGCCACATCCTAGCAGTATTCGAAAAGCAGATAACATGGTTAGAGTAGATATTATTATGTTATCTTTGGTACTATCTGGTGTTGATTTCTACAGCACCTTTAACATTTTATATATACTCTGTAGTGCAATTACACTAGCAGTATCTGTGTGAATGAAGACATAGTTATTATCTTGATTTCAGAGATTGCAGGCTGAAGTCCACAGAAATAGGTTTGGGTTGGTAACAGGGCAGTGACTGAGCCTACCAGATCCAGCCACACATGCAGAGTAACAGTAGGAAAGGTCTGTGAAACTCTCTGTAGCCACAAAGAATTAAGTAGTCTTAGACTCCAGATGAGAATGCAGGCAAGGCAACCCAACAACCACCAACAAACCACCACAACCCAACAGCAAATACAAACCACCACACCTGGAAGAAACGAGCTGAACACTTGCATCAGAACAGTGCTTCACCAAGAGATGCAAAACACCAATAACCTGTTACTGGCTTGGGAAGTGCTGTCTATGTTTTATATAAATAAAACGGTTCCACAGTGATCTTTAACAAGCAGGGTGGATATCTATGTAAGTGATTTTCAGCGTCTGCAGTCTTTGTGGCAAATGCCTTGAAAATGGACTTGGGTCCACAAAGGGACTTGTGAACATAATTCTAGCATTCAATTAAGCGGTCTGCTTCTGAAAAGAGTGTCTTACTCCCATTAAATCATTACTTTAATTACATTATTGATGAATTGGTGGGCAAAGGTTAAATATAAACAAAATGAAAGCCAACAAAAGCCACCATCTCCCAAATTAAAAAGGCTTATCACAGGTAATACCAGCACTTCACCAGCTTCCTGGTACTGGCCTTTTGGTTTTTTTCCTGGTTGCTGAATATTATCCTCAGGTAGTCCATGTTTGTTTCACTATTACAAGGTTTTGAACTTCAGCAGAACACTGTTGATGAACATTTTATATGCGTCCTCTTTTTCTGTTCTCATTCCGATCTGTTAGAATGGCTTGGCACCTTCTCGTATGTCAGATAAAATTTGCTATAAGGAAAATCACAGGTGCAATGGAGGCATCATAGGCATGTATTGTGAAATTCACTAAAACATTTACATTATTCCAATACATGGAAAAAAATCCAAAGCAAAACTATTTTGAAATAGTGTTTTAATTTGAAACTATTCCTGAAGGAAACACAGCTGTAGCTGTCAATTCACTGAGTGCAAGATCATTCAACAATATGGGAAAATTAGAATGTTTCACTTATTAAAACAATTTAAGGACAGATTATGACTGTATTTCTCCAGAACATATCCTTTTATGTCTGCAGTATTTGGACATTGTTGTGCGGAGATGGCACTGACCTTACCTTTTTGACTTTCTATATACATTTCCCAACACTATCAATGCAATCACATCTGTGATTATTTCTGTAGCAACTAACAGACCATGTAACTCAAAAGTCTCTCTTTGTCTTGGCTAGCAGTACCATCAGCCTTAAATTCTGCAACTCTGGCAGTAGCTAATATATGATGTTCAGGGAAGGCAGGACAAACATAAATGTGTACTAGCAAGGTACAACTCTAGGTTCCTCTTGGGATGCTTTAGCTCTGTTCAGTAACATTGTATGGCTCTCATGTGAATGCAGGATTCAAAACTTGTCTCACTGCGGACAGTTATTCTCATATTCCAGATACAAATATGTAACAAAGTACAATAATTCAGTTGGCTATGTTTGTATTAAAAATTATTTCACTTGTACACATCTCTCAAAGCAAGCAAAAAACAATCAATCAAACAAACAAACAGGACTGTCCAGTTAGCTTCACGGGATGTTTTTTGTTGGTTGTAATTTGAGAATTCTCAAGTAAAATCCAGGAAGCTTTTCGAATTTTTCCATATGTCTGACAGTCCTAAAATTATAATGTTATATCTCTTCATCATCTTGGAGCAGTTTTTAAGGAATCAGAATGCTAAATATTTCAAAAGTATAACTGTTTTCATAAAGTAGCAGCTCAGATACCTAATAACCTGTGAAAATTCAACTGCTTCCCACATAAACTGGTCTCTCACTATGTAATTATATCCTTTGCTTGCCATAGCGTTACTCAGTTTTGTTGGAGAAAGAATGTGAATAGAATGAGTAGGTCTTTGAAACTACCAGTTCTCTTCTTAGCAGTGATTACGTGATCGTTCATATGTGAAGTCTGCTGACAGCAATACAGTTGCTGCTTCATATTCAATTTGCTGTGCTTGTGCTTTCAAAACTTATGATCTTCAGCAGAGAAAGCCCATGTTTCACAGGAATATGAGACTTGCTATAGGGAGTGGCATCACACTCCTCCCTCTCCCCCCTTGTGTAGATGTGTTACTCATCACCATGAGGTGTCAGACCTCAGTGTTTCACCAGCTAAAGTTCTGTGCGTTAATTAATAAGACATTAATGCTGCCCAGTATTCATTTATTGCTGATATCTGGTTTCCTTCTGAGCCAGTAAGAGTGTTTATAGTGTTGCCAGTTCCAGGTCATTCGTTCTGTTGGAAATTAAACTGTCAGTAGTAGAAGAAGATATTTATCTCATCAGAAATCCTGGCTATGATTGACAGGACATCTTTTAACTTTGGAGTATGAATTGCATTAACAGGTAAAGAGTAAGAGAATTGTGAAGAGCAAAACACAGGAATCTTGCCATTTAGTATTTGTTTCTTCTCTGGTCATTTTCCAGTGTTTAATGGGGAAACTCAGAATTTTAACCTTAAAATCAGACATAGATAGCTATAGAAATGTGTTTCTTTTAATGCTTCATTATAAATAATGGAAGGCCCTGGTCAACCCTAGGGAATACAACCAGAGAAAATAATCATAAGAATTTCATATGCACTAAAAGCAATTTAATTGTGTAAAATCAGATGACTCCATATAAATCCTTCAGTAGAGGTGATTTAGAAGCCAGAAAATCGAAATGGTTGAGAGCCACCAGCATAAATTAGTACACACTTCATTTGAAAGTCAAAAACATTTTAAAATGAGACAGATCAACAGTACTAACCAGGTATACTGAAGTTTAAATTAGGATCATGCAGTCAATTATTACCTATTAATACTTTTACTTTCTATTTATGTATTGCGATAGGTAACTAATAAATTTTAATCCCTAAACTATTAATACAGACTACCCAAAGCATAGTTACATTAAAGAAGCATTATTGGTGTACGTATCCTATTACAGGGTATTTCCTGTATTTGGTTTGATCAGTATTCTCTTCCTTGCAGTTTTCATGCGTACTTGACTTGATATTACCTACATTCAGTATAATAGTTGATACTCTTTTTTCTGTGTATCTCAGCTAAAAATTAATCAGAGAACAAAGAAACTATCTCCTGTAAATTTGAGGTGAACACCAGCAGATACTAAAGTGATGTTACACACCTGTATGGCATATTGCCCGCTTTCATTATTTCATTTAATTCTGCTGTTAGCTGCAGCAGTCGTGCCTGTGGTACAACTGGGGACAACGTCATGATGTGTCTGCTTTAAGTGTTATTCATTCATAACAACCTAATTAGAAGTTTTAGCATCAGAGAGGAAGTAAATCATATCTGTTAGAAACCCTGTCCCTGGGATAGGGCACACTGAAAACACCATCTATGTTACACAGCAGACACGCCTGGATTAACCCAGTGGAGCAGTTTCCTGAGTGAGTGGTATTTGTGTGCCAAAGCACTTTTAGAAGGGTTTTAAAGCAGATGAGGCGGTGGAGATTGGCTTTGAAGACCTCTTTGTTCCTATTGGTTTTTCACCTATTAGCTAAACATCACTTCTTTGCAATAATTAACCTGTTTAATTCTTCCTTTTATTAAGGGTAGAGAACATGGCCATGCGACTGGAAGAAGTAAATGAGCGAGAGCACTGCATGAAGGCCTCTCTCCAGACTGTTGACATCAGGCTTGCTCAGCTGGAAGATATGATGGGACGAATGGTGACCGCATTAGAAAAACTGACTGGCATAGAAAGAGGCGAGACAACCAAGATACGATCCCGGACCTCATCCGACTGTACTGATGCAGCCTACATTGTAAGGCAGAGTAGTTTTAATAGCCAGGAAGGAAATACTTACAAACTTCAAGAGAGCATAGATCCCACAGGAGAGGAGTCCATGTCCCCAACATCTCCTACAATCATGCCCCGCACACGAAGCCACTCTTTCTATGCAACAAATGTGAAGGACAGGTGTGGGCTTGAAAAGCTTGAAAGCATTTTTAAGGAAAGATCTCCAAGCCTGCATCGGGCTATCAGTTCCCACTCAATAGCAAAAGAAGGAAAGGTTCCCTTAGCCCCTACCAGCACTTTGTCAATTGCCCCAGACTCCAGAAGGCCTTCATCTTGTATAGATATCTATGTTTCTGCCATGGATGAGATGCATTCTGACACAGAGCCTCTTGACAGCTCCATAAATATTCTTGGTACCGGAGATGCAGCTCTGCAGGCTCACATAGCCTCTTCCATTTTAGCTAACAGTGCGTATATTAGCAGTAGACCTGGTGAAAAAATTTCTGGCAGGAGTCTTGATTATGAGGAAACCTCTGGAATAGAAACAAGAGCATTTTCTTCAGACTATTCGCAAATCACAGATTGCCAAATCCCCTGGGAATCAGACCCACCGTTGTATCACACTTTGGAGAGATCTAAAAGCAGTCGTTATTTGGCTACAACTCCATTTATTCTGGAGGAAACTCCAATTGTGAAATCTCACAGTTTCATGTTCTCTCCATCTCGAAGCTATTTCAGCAGCCTTGGTGTCCCGGTCAAAACAGCAGAGTATACCAGTATTACAGACTGCATAGACACAAGGTGTGTGAGTGCTCCCCAGGCAATTGCAGAGAGGGCCAGATTCCCTGGAAGTCTTGAGGGCAAAGTGGAGGACTTGGGATGCTGCCACCCAGAGAGAGAAGCTGAACTAAGCCACCCAAGCTCTGATCATGAGGATATTGAGGCCAAAGACAAGAAGGGGATCCCTTTATCTCCTCAAGATGGCAGTGCCACAAGAACGCTGGTCAACAGCATCCCCCTTCCAAAAATAGAGCGAGCTAACAGCTACTCTGCAGAGGAGTCCAACCTGTTGTACGCACAGCACACACGGAAGAGCTACTCTATCAGCGACAAACTTGACAGACAGCGAAATGCAGTAGGCCTGCGAAACCCCTTCCAGAGGAGTAAGTCCTCAAGGCCAGAGACCCGAGGGGACAACCTGTCCATGAGGAGACTGTCAAGAACAGGAGCCTTTTGCAGCTTTGAAAGCAAGCACAGCTAGACCTAGAAAAACTCTCCGGCAGTCTAAGGGTCATCTGCTCTCCAGTCCATTTTTCTTAGCAGAATTTAAAAAAAAGAAAACTCATTTCACTCCATGCCAGCTCCAGTTGGCATTAGCCACTGGTCAAGGGAACACATTGTCAGCCTCAGCATTGCCCACAGAGTTACTACATCTTGACCCAGTTGACATTTGCACTTAAGGAAAAAGGGAGGGAAGAAAGCTTTATAAAGACTTCAGTAACAATAATAACAAGCCCCTTTTATGAAGTCACAAGACATAAATTTGTAGGTTCAGAAATCTGCCTTTTATTAGAAGGCATCCTAAGATCTTTGATCGTTATTCAAGTTTTTAGGATGCAGGAAAGGGAAAAAGATGTAGAAATTGGATCTTCAGTCATGACTTTTTCATCTGTTTCACTGTTGTGATGATGGATGAAAAGCATTTGTTATTTCTGTAGGAACTGGCAGCAAAGAAAGCTAAAGTCTCCCAAATCCCTTGCATCCCACACTTGTGAAAATGAAGAAAGATGAAGAAGATAACAACGAAGACAACAACCATAACGTTCACTTGTCTGTTTTTGTATCAACTTCTAGTGCCACAAAAAAATTTATATTTTCAAAAGCGGAAAGGGAAATTAAATGGCTTTTGTACTGCAACTTAAATGAAGGAAGAATTTATGTTAAAGTATCAGGTGATTTCCTATATAAAATAGGCATTCTAGATTCTAGCACAGCTGAGCAAGCTCAGGATGAATGTAATTAAGCAAAATAGTATATATTTATTTTTTTACCACATTTGTCATCAATATGTTGTCTCACTAAATCAAAGAACAGTAAGATCAGGGTGATCAGAGCAAAGCACAGTAATATTGTCAGGTTCTCACTGCTCCATTTAATTAAGTCTATGAATTGGGTAGATTTATCCACCCAGCTGCTACTAGGTTGTTCTTGCTGTTCCATTTGAGCTACCAATTTTTCACATCCTTCTTTCACCTGAAAATATACACCTCTTTGCATTTTTTTTTCATGAGGACGTGGTAGTATCTGAACATTTCAAAGTGTACAAGATTTATCAAGCAGTCTGAATCCAGATAAATGCAATTAGACTGAAGTTTCTGAAGGGAAAATATTCTTGGCAGAAGACTGGAAAACACTAAAAAGTATATGTGCTTGTAAGGTAAGTTAAAGAACCAAGATGAAACTGCATGTATCTGCAAACAGCAAAAGCCATCAGTTGTGACTAGGCTTCCACTGTTCAGCAGCATATCACAAAATATGCATTTTAGTAGGAGAAAGTAGATCTGAAGAGTAGTGCAGTTATGGGTTTGGTTTTTGTTGGAGACAGTTTTAACTCCACTGACCCCACCTACATTCCAGGGGTTCACAATGTCAACTAGATTTTGAAACTTCTCGTGAGAAGACACCACAATGGTCACAGGTGGAAGGGTATGCAGAAGACAGGAAAAGTGTGGAGAAGCATAAACTGCAACTGGACCAAAATTTCACATTCTTTATGAAGGCACAACTTTTAAGTTTTTAAAAAGTTGAAGCTAGTGCTATTAAAAATGAAAACATCTCTACAATGACTAACATCTGTGTAGAACCAACTCTTTTTTGTTATTAAATGAACACATGTGAGTGGGGTACATCCTAGTATTTAAATGGGAATTATCTTCCAAATCTCTAAGGCAGCTTTGAAAATGCAGGCTGACATTTTCTCACTGGCATCTCACCCTGGAAGACTGAGCACCATATGAGAAAAAGTCTGAAAGGCAACAAATACAGACAAAAAATTATCACCAGCCTCGAGAAAAGAGGCAGAGAAGGTGGAAACATTTACATACTGAATCACTACGTTGGAAAGTTCAGGAAATGAAATGCAGCATGGGGACTTCAAGCACAATATGTATCATACTAACTACACCAACATGTTCCTTGCTTTTTTCTCTTTGATCAGGCTTTCAATAAGCTGAAGTCCACCAAGACACCGAGTTTATGCAATTGCCTTGCAGTCCATGTGCAATGTTACAGTCACATGGCAACACCTAGAAAAGTCAGAAACCTTTCTATGTGTTTTGAAGTATGCTTGTGACAGGTCGATTGTTAAACCATCACAAAATGCCCAGGGGCAAAGGAACTTGTGTTTAACAATCTGTTTCTAATGTGCCAACTTTTTTTAGCAGCCTTTTCGTAAGGCTTTTCCAAATCTATCTATCCTTGGTGAGTAGAGGGGGATATTTTCACTTTGTTTTCTTTGTTAATTTTATGAATGTCTGCTAAAATTGTTCTTGGACTTTTCCACATTCACCGTATTACTAGCCTGCTCTAGAGGAACTTCAGAGTCATTAAAAAATCCTCAACAGCGCATAGTGAATTAGTTCAAGGCATAGGGCTCTCCTCTGGGGTAGATTTCATTGCTTGGTTTGTCAGGGTAAAGGAATCTGCCAAACCCAGAAGCTGTATAAATGTTTAGGATACAGCACTTTATTGATCTGGAGCACACATTCCAGGTAAAATGAATCAGAACACTTTATTTACCTCTTAAAATTGCCATTATATATAAAGTGTAAATTCAGATGTTAAAAGTGTGATTGCAAGATGTTGGAACAGTACTTTTCCTGAATGTTTCCCATTTATTATACAATGTAGTGTCTATAGAATATATTGTGATGGATGTTAGATTATTTTATCTTCACCTGTTTTTTACACATTGCAGTAAACTGCTCCTTTTTGAATTTGATGGTGAAACACCCATTCCTTGCAATGGGACCAGACTTCCCACTCCTAATATGATCATTTAGTGAGAGTAGAAGTCTTATCATCCATCATCGTGTAGCTATAGCATGTGCCATATGACATATTCTGTATCAAGGAATAGCTTATGAAATAGATATATATACACATATATACATATCTCCCATATATAAACCAATATAGTTGTGACATGTGGTAATATTAGTGAATGTTACAGGACAGTTTTAATATCACATTATAAGGTCTTGTTTGTGAATCTGTAACGTTCAATAAAATAGCACATGTTGCATCGATCATTAAGTTCCACTATCCAATTATTAGCTAACATACGGAATATGCATTTCTGGTCACAGTGTGTAAGTTTGGTACGTTTCACACATTTCTCTGTGTAGCTCCACTTAAGTGTCTGTATGAGCTGATGTATAAACCTCTAATAAGCCACTGTGGGCTCTGACCGGTGAGTTTTGATAGTGTGAAAGATGACTGGCATGTTATGCAAAAGATTATAAGATAAATGAACTTTAATAATATTTTGAAACTCTACTGAACTTAGCTGTTTGTTTACATATGCTGGCTGACGGAAGAAGCGGTGTATAGTATTTTATAAATATTTTCCTATAGTAATCCATTCTGTTGTTTCCAGTTTAAGTGATGCTATTCTACAGTTGGGGTATACACTTGTCCTAGGTATTGAACTATAGCACATTATTCTTTCACGATAACAGTGCGATATGACTGAAGTAGTTTCTCTTCCTTACAGTCCAGTCCTTTTTTGTGTCAATGAAAATGCATGCATTGTTCCACGAGTTTCTTTGGACTACTATGAGACTTAACATTTTGCTATTTCCTGCCTGTAATGATGAATCCAGTTAGGAATGAATTCAAGCTTTTGGATGTTTACATTATTTCCATTATGTTTGATTAGCGAAGTAAAGTGATTTTTTTATTATTTTTAAATGACAATTGTATTTTATGAAATTGAAATACTCAACACAAAATGCGAACATACAGCAGTGCTCAGACATTTGGCTCTCTCTTTTTTTTTTGGAAGAAATAAGGTGCTACATTACTGTTCTTAGCACAAGTGCCAGTTAACAAATGGCAGTGAGGGGATAATTTGAAAATATAATGAAAAACAAAACCTCCATTCATCTACATAAGGAAATCCCTCTGGGTTCCAGATATAGATTGCTTCTTTTTCATTTTCCATTTACTGATTTTTTTGGTAAAAAAAAAACAAAGTGATTTGTACCTTTTGTGGAATGGATAGCCTTTTGTCAGGGGATAAATATCTTAGTTAGGTATATTTTTTGTATGAGAAGAAAATGATTTGTTTCTTAGAAACTGTCAGCATGTGGAAATGCAGCTACACAAATAACTGCTCAAAAGAAATGCTGGTAGCAGCATACAGCCTTAGTCCAATGACTGCAGTCAAAGCAAACAAATATCTGTCCTGAGAGTAGAAGATGTTAGCTTAGAGTGAGCCGGTGAAGAAAAATTCTCCGTAAATTTATGGTGCAAATTTTACAAACAAGAATAAATGTCTTGTTATGTTGCTCAGGTTATATAACTGATAATCACCAGAAGGGAAAATATGAGTTGGTCATTCCTGGATTTCCCTAGCAATATCTAAGTAGTTGTGATGTCACTCCCCTGATTGAAAATAATAGTATATTTGCATTTTTGCACAAATATGCACAAATGTTTCAACAAAGACCACATTTTCAGTTCTGTTAAAAGACACCAGGTATACATAACTTTCATGAAAAGAAATGGGAAATCTTCCTAATATTAATTTTCCCTTATCCACCTCAAATAACAGCATAATCCAGACTGGGTAGAAATAAACCATTGGGGTTATCTGCGTATCTACCTAATGAAATCTTTCATTCCTACAGATGATATTCACTGGCCTTGACACACATTGGCATAAAAGCAGTAGTGTTGAGTGTGGAGGACTGAGTTTCTACAGCCCAGAGAGAGTTATCCTGCTTTATAGCCAATCACAGGGTGAACACTACAGGTCACACAGACTTCTCCAAGATTGATTATGATTACAGTCTTACTAAAGCTGGTGCGAAACTGCAGAAACTACACTGATTTCAATAGAGTACTCTGACTTTCGTCAGAGGATGGCTTTATTCTGTATTTCTAACTCGATATTACTTTGAGTCATGGCACACATTATCCTAAATCATCATCAAGTGAGAAGTCTAATGACTGAGCCATTGAACCAGGCTGGTTGTGAAACAGTCTCTGACCTTTTAATTTTTTGCTGTATGCTTTCAGATCTCTTTTAGAGCCACACAGTACTTACTCCAAAAAGCTATTAGGAAAAAAATGTTTGATTATGAAATTGCTGCTGTTTCTGCTGATGGGAAGTGATAACTCTTGTTTATTTTAGTATTTGGTAGGGATGGGGAAGGGACAGAAGTGAGAATTTGCTATGAAATACAATTTTATGCCTGCACAAGAGTAAATTGTATTGAAGTTATATTCTTCTTCCACCACTACAGTTGTTGTACACAAGGAGAGTCTATTTGCTGCTACTGCTGTCTGGAACAGTGTTTGCAAAATACTATACTAATAGCTATTTAATCGTTTATTATTTGGACTACCATTTGTAAGTGTGGAACAATCCTTTATAAAGGGAGAAAAATTATTAAAATGTCATTTTAAACAAATTCCTACTAAGATGAAACTTTTCAAGTATGATTTGTCTAAATGTGTATCACTAGGGAAAATGGTCCTTTCCAAAGGTCTACTGGATTCACAATGCACTTTTAGACTGTGTTTAGAAATGTAATAAAAAGCAGAAGTTGGCGATTACTACGGTAGAACTTTCTGAAATTTCTGTAACAATTGTTTTGCAATAAAAAAAAAGAGATGTAGTTCAAAACACCTTTTCCTACCAGAGCATTTATTTATGGTCATTTGCTTTCAAAGCAATAAAGAAATGATACAGTGGTAGCTGCTTTTCTCTAAGATTTCTCATTGCTCTTGTTCTAACTTCACAGCTTTCAGAGAAACCAAAGGGTATATTACACTACTATGCACAAACATTTTCGATGTTATAAGTTATTTCCACTTCTGAGATCAAGTTTCATTCAGGTGTTCCTTATTCTGGCCCATATCAGACCCCAGTCTGAACAGACAGGCATACTTTCCAGTGTGTTTATTTAAAATGAGAGAAAAGATAATTTTATATGTAGCTATCATTTCACCAAGGGAGGAAATATAAGCATTGATTGCAGATCTTCTCTGAACGGCTTCCACATAGACTGGAAGAAGCAATATGCTGCTGCTTCTCCTTTGTATTGCAGTCTCCCCAGATGTATGGCATTGCTGACTCTTGTAGCTAATTATAGAAGGAAGGCTTTTTCCTTTTTATTGTGCGGATATCATTTATAGAATCATAGAATCATCTAGTTGGAAAAGACCTCTGAGATCAAGTCCAACCGTACCTATCCCCTTACTAAACCATGTCGCTCAAACTCATCTACCTGCCTTTTAAACACCTCCAGGGATGGTGACTCAACCACCTCCCTGGGCAGCTGTTTCAATGCCTGACTACCCTTTCAGTGAAGAAATTTTTCCTGGTGTCTAATCTGAACCTCCCCTGGCACAACTTACGGCCATTTCCTCTCATCCTAAAGAAGGTTCCTTAGAAACAAAGTGCACCAGGAAATTCACCAGTACCTATGACATTTTCTGAACTGGTATCTCACCTTCCTCAAGAAAAATCGTTGTGTTTTGTTTCTTGCATCTACAACGGGTTCTGATACTTCTTCACAAAAATGCTGAAAAAAAGGCACTGACACAAAAGAAGTCATTCAGAATTTGCTACCTCCACAAATCAGCCTTCACTGAGACAACTTCTTTTAGCTAAATGCAAAAGAAACACAGGATACAGATATCCAATTGAATAAGAAAGAAATCAAGATACTCAAAACAACTCTACACAGAGCAGTTCAGTCACACTTCAGGAGAGGAATGAGCCAGAGAGCTTTTCTTTATTTCAGATTTGTGACAAGTAAATGCTAAATTCCTTAATCAGATTTTATCTGATCTTTTCTCAGGGACAGTCATTCAATGAAGACTATGGGAGCTTTGATTCTTAGGCAAAAAACCCCACTATACCATATACATCATTATGCTTCTTTCCACCGAATACTATACCACTAGTCTTCCTGGGGTTTTTCACAGTAATAAACTTCACTTAAATTCAGTCAATTAGAAAGAGCTGTGAAAAAGCAATGTCATTCCCATGAAATGAAGTCCTGTACCATTTAGGGCAGTGGTCTACTCTCTTTTAATTTCATTAACACATAATGACAAAGAATCCCATTTAATATTAAGCATGGCACTCAACCCTGATTGACTCTCCACATAACTTACAGTTTTGGCAACTCTCACTGTCTTTGCATATCAAGCTTGAAATTTCACTCTGCTTATATTTCTGGAACAACAAAAAAACTGAAAAAAAACAGGATTTAATTATTTTGATATTTTCGATTGATTGCAGGCATAAATATTGTATATTTGAATTACACTTTAGCGAGGCAATTGTGACAAGCATTACGTGAGAGGTTACTGCTGTGTGTTTATGTGAACTAACTATAGTAGCCCATGAATAGTTACAGATAGCCCACTGCAGGTGATACAGAATCCTGTTGTAGAGAACTATGGGTGGAAAAAGAACTGCTATGAGAGGAACTGCCTTTATTCACCTGGATTTCAAAACAAGAAGTTGAACAGCTGTACAGACAGTTGGAGAGACTGATAACACTCCCATCAGCTTCTAAACATTAATCTTTTTGCAGCACCTTTCCTCACTTAAAGATGCAGCCAACATTAAACAGTTAAATACACACCACTCAGAGTGTGGAGGTTATCACAGAATCATAGACTGGTTTGGGTTGGAAGGGACATTAAAGATCATCCTGTTCCAACGCCCCTGCCATAGGCAGGGACACCTCCCACCAGATCAGGTTGCTCAAGGCCTGATCCAACCTGACCTTGAACACTTCCTGGGAGTTCTCACCTCAGTGGATCTGCTGAGTGGTTTTGGATTAATATCTAAAAGGACTTTCTGTCTTTTTACTCCAGTCTTATCTGAGGGATTGCGAGTAGCTGCCCTGTTGCAAGAATGGGCCAAAGATTAGAAAATGTGACCTAGTTTCCAGCTCCCCAGAAGATCACTTTCTCCTGGAATTGTTTTGGCTTTCTAACCAGATTACCTTCATCTCCACCCCAGTTCATCTGTATCAGAGAACAGCAGCAGGCACTGTGGGAAGTATACAGCAATGCAAGGACATTTCTTTCCCTTTCATCACTGTGCAGGGGCATAGCTAAGGCCTACATTACCACTGTAGTCCTTGAAACATTTATCTGAAACTTTTATATATGTATCTGGTTACTCAGTAAGTCTAGATAATAAACCAAGCCTACCTTAGTCCAAACACAATTCCTTCTAAAATGCCTGGGTATTTTCAGGCAATGACATACTGTGGACATTTATGCAGAAACAAATTCTCCTTAACAGTAGCTGATCCTACTGACCACTGATGATGATAAAAATTTCAACTGTCTCCATTTTGTCTGAGAGGTGGATGAAACAGACCTTGCAGCACCTCTGCAGTTTGAGTGTGGACTTAGCCCTGGAGTAAGAATAGCAGCCCTTACACGAGCGCTGTGTAATGTATACTTCAGTTTATCCACACCCACATCAGAAAAGAGGTGCAAGCTACCTCCTTTGGGGAGTGGATGGATACACTGGGTCTATTACCTTCAGCACCAAGTTGGCAGGAGAAAACGGTACAGCCAAAAGAGGAAGGAAGAAAGAACGTGGATAGTTTATCACCAGTTTACTGAAGACAGGCTTGACAATAAGGTTGGGAGACAGAGAGTTTATCTATAGCCCCATTTGTTTGTGTTCTTTCCTATCTGAGATGTGGTGGAACTATGTTAGTACATGTGCTGTAACATATGGGTCTACTCCAGGTAAGTCAAATACATTGCAGTTCAAGATACAGGTCAAGGGTGAGAGTGCAAAAAAAAAAATTGAGTGCTTTAGGCTTACAAATCCCATGGTAAAATCATATAGAAATAAATAAAATCAAATGCAGATCGTTACCTAATTAAGCAATGTACATGAGAAATATTAGCAGCATGTTGGAGTGTTCATCTCAAGTAATCACTGAAGCACAAAGCTGATCCCTGAGTCTCCCACTTGCAAGATAAGTGTATGAAGTTGCTGTCTTTAAAGCCAAAATTTCTTCCCCTTATCTTCAAGAAAATGTACATATTCATGTCCTTCAGGGAAAGCAAAGCAGATAAACTCCTAATTTATGGATCCAAACAAGGTTTAAGGTGAAGCAGACACCAAAGAATCATTTTTACTGAGAACTTACTACTGGGAGCACCATGAATTTAGGCATGATTTTTTTAAGTTCAGAAGAAGTTGCATAAAACAATAAAACATTAAAAACATATTAATCAAGAAAATAAGACTACTAACATGAGTAGCTATTCTGTTGAAAATTAGAACTGGAATTTGATTTAGATAAGCATTTTCCAAAATGTGTACTACAGTACAATACAAAATGATGTATAATATGCATTATTTGTTAAAATTGTTCTGATAGTACTTTCATATGTAAGAAAGGATCAAGAGCTTTATCTTGCCTTTACTAAAAGGGAGGCGTTTAATAACTGTTCTTTCTGTTCTTTTGGAATTAACCCTACAATCAAAATGTTACATTTTAACATGTTTTAATATGTTATGGTCTAAAGTAATTGGGGGAAACCCCTTGTTCATTGTACTGGATGCTGAGATAGGTATAGAAACTAGAAAACCATTTGACCCAGGGAAGGTTGGTCTTATGTAGTGTCATGTATGTTCTGGTTTCCACACCCCTGTGTCTACGGGACTACTCTACTTTAAAGATCCATTCAGAGTTGATCACTGTGCCTCATAATGTGACATTAAGGGCAGAAGTGCCTGAGCCACCAGCTTAGTACAAAGCAATCAGAACTTTTCTACCAACCTAAGTAGACCCTAAAATCCTAGTTACATTTTTGGTACCATGGCACATTAAGTACTGCCATCTCTGAATTTAGATAACATCCCAATTTGAAAAGGATATGTCAGTTAGCTCTGCCTGTATCTGAAATTATTTATGCTGAAAGCCAGAGGCACTCAAAAACTGAATGGAAGAACACTGGAAAACATATGTCCTGCATGGTAAGGAAACACAGCATGTCAAATCATTTTCCTTTGCCATCTATCCTCCCTTAGTCAAGGGTGAGGCTCGGCCTCTGTCCAGGCTGCGCTTTGTCCTGAGTGCTCTGCCTCCAAGCCTGAGCTGCTGCCGCGGTGCCTCGTGCGTGCTCTGCACACATCAGGCCGTTTGCTCTCCCTTGCACACTGTCCAGCATTATCTTGTTTTTGTCAAAGTGACCGCTGGATGTCACTGTTTCATCTTTCAGAGACAGCCATACAGCAACATCTCTCTGGCTCGACATAAAAGAACTGAGGTCCTTCAAAATGAAAAAAAAAAAACAAAAACAAAAAACCACAAGAACTTCCCCAGGTCATCCCTTATTGAAAGAATAGGCAGGAACACCAGGGGACAAGCAGGGCCCCTGCTGTAACAGAGGTGACACTGGAACCCTAAGACTGCTGACTGCACCACAGTGAGCCTTGATTGAGGTATACTAGCAACTAAGAACTACAAACACCAACAGGCTGAAGTAGGAAGCCCTCTAAAGTAAATTCTTGGAATTCTAGATAGAGTCTAGATCTTGATATTCTAGAGAGACTCTAGACTCTCAGGCAGGTAGACAATGTAAAGCAAGAGGCCTTGGAGGAAAAAGTGCTATTTCTGATCTGTTTTCATATCCGTGCTCATCACAGATTTTCTGACTCCAAGATTTAAAGTACTGCATAAATAGCATAACTGCTTATGTGGAAATCATCTTCAATTTGGAACTTGATTATATATGGGAATAGTAACATTATTTCTTTTATAGGGAAAAGTCAGGAAATTTTGGCAGTGTTTTAATTTTTCAGAATATTGCTAAATATTGCAGTCTTTAAGGCTGAAATTTCTGGGCTGATTCCTGGTTGGAGGCAAACATAACCAGGGAAAAAAAATGAAAGTTTTGCTATGCTAAAAAAATAACAGTACTGGTATTGTGAGATCCCACCTGGAATATTGTGTCCAGTTCTGGAATCCCTAACATAAGAAGGATTTGAAACAGGTCCAGACGAGGGCTATGAAGTAGATCAGAGGGCTGGAGCACCTCTGCTATGAGGACAGGCTGAGAGAGTTGGGGTTGTTCAGCCTGGAGAAGAGAAGGCTCCAGAGAGATCTCATAGTGGCCTTCCAGTACCTGAAGGAAACCTACAAGAAAGCTGGGGTGAGACTTTTTACAAGGGTATGTAGGAGAAATGAAAGGACAAGGGAAAATGGCTTTAAATTGGAAAGGGGAAGATTTAAATTAGACATTAGGAAGAAATTCTTCATGATGAGTGTGGTGAGGCATTGGAACAGGTTATCCAGGGAAACTGTGCACGCCCCCTCCCTGGAAGCATTCAGGGTCAAGTTGGATGGGCCTTGAGCAACCTGGTCTGGTGGGAGGTGTCCCTGCCCATGGCAGGAGCATTGGAACTAGATCATCTTTAAGGCACTTTCCAACACAAACCATTCTATAATTCTATGATTATAAGATTGTATGTTATTTGAATCTTGCATGCATGCACTAAAATCAATGTGCCACAATGGCTTTCATTTTAGCAGATAAAACCCACACAGACTTCACAGAATCATAGCATATCTTGAGTTGGGAGGGACCTATAAGGACCATGAGTCCAACTCCCAACACATGGTACACATGGAGAATGGATGAGGACTTATTTACACCTGCAGCACTGGAATAAGGTAGCTCATTTTTGGACTAGCCATCAGTAGTAGAAATAGGAGGTTCCTCACTCCTGTCCTTTATTAAATTATCTCCCATAACAGAAATCTACACAGCAGATACACGGGTTTTCATCTTGCTGGTGAATCTCCCTGTTAGAAAGCTGCAGTTGAACATACAAAGTCTGGAAGTTCTAGACTAAATGTAGGTCTAAAGCCTTGATCTGCGAGATATAAAATTCCACACAACTGTGCCTCACTCAAGCCACAAAACTTCCCTAGCAAAAGCCTGCCCTGGCTTTAAACTAGGCCTGGGTACAGAAAGCCTGAAAACTGAAAGGTTGTCTATATGAAGCTTTTTTCCATCAAGAGAACTTTGGACATCTGTTGAGACAGGGATCCACAGAACGTGTTCTACTAATCATGCACTGGGCAACTAGCATCTCTCTTGCAGTGTGGCACACTGTCCTTGAAAACCATTAATATGCAGAAAACATCCTTGAAGAACAACAAGGTGATATGATAATTGTGGCCTTCACATCTTCTGGGTTTTTGGCACTGTTTTCTTGTGTGCTGTAAGGCTAAGCATTCAGGATGGATGGAAGTCAGTGGGAGCTGCTATCTGAATGTAAACATTGCTGTATTTTGATAAAACTTCTGAGAAAGCAGGTGCCTAATCAGGACCTAAGTCTTCCAGCTGGGCATTTATCTGCCTGTCCTTCTCATCCCATATACAGAAGTAGGCGAAAATATGTTTATACTATACAGACCCTTCAGGATCAAGATCTCTTCTTTTTACAATCTTCATCCACGACATAGAAAAATTCAGTGCTATCCCTCCTCTAAGTCAAATTTTCCTAAGATGAATCCCTCTCTCCCATCCCTCCAGCTAATCACTTTTCTGTCTGTAAATATTCTTGGGCAAACCACTCTCAGTCAGAAGACTGTTCGAAGCTGTTCATTGAGCCAGAGGGCTCCAAAGCCCAGAACAAAGCTAGATTAAGGAATTCCCTTGCTGCAATTTGAAGAGTCTCAGACAGAAAAGAGATTGTAAAACGTGGGAAACCTTTCAAAGTTCACGGTGCGTTTTATATGCTGTATAAAAGAAGAGGACACCAATGACATAACTAGCTGTTTCTCCTGCTCCCTGCTTTATTACATGTTGTGAGTTGGCCTATTTTAAGCCTCCTGGGCTTAGAAAGCAAAAGAAAAAGACAGAGGGGGGAAAAGCCTGTTTAAAAATTCCTTAAGAGACTTCATATATCAGCCAAGCTCGTGGCTGTTTGGGAAAATCATGTAAAAAATGTACTGGGTACATTCGCTGCAAGAAACTTTGGGAAAACACAGGCAGTTATGACCTTTAGGAACCTACTGCATTCAGCAACAGCTAGGCAGATGCATCAATCTAACTTTCGTGCATAGGTATTTCAAACTGGCATGCTATTACACTGTTTTGAAGATACAGGTCTGATCACACTCTCCTTCAGCTCCATGTCTGCCAACAGAAGCACTGCACCTGAGAAACAACAGAAAACAGTGAAGCTAGTATTAAAATTTTAATCTCCTGCTATACCAACATCATACCTTCAATGAGTATATTTTAAACTGGCATTTGGGAGGGTCTTATGCCACCATCTTTCTATTCATATCTATTTAATGTAATGCAAAAGCTAAACGACAGGAAAACTTGACTCTTGCATTCGCTGAAGCAGCTGAGCTATCACAAGACCCCCAGGTCTGTTCCTCTCAGGACTCTGAGTAGCATAGGACCACCTGTAATACATTTGCCTCTGCATCTAGAAAAAAAAGGGAACTATCCAGAACTGCAAAGAAATCCTCGCAATCCCTGCATACCAGTCCATCTTTCTGAAACCTTTATCACAGTATCACAGTATCACAGTATCACAGTATCACAAGGTTGGAAAGGACCTCTGAGATCATCAAGTCCAACCTATAACCAAACACCAACACCAACACTAACACCAACCATCATCTAAACCATGGCACTCAGTGCCTCATCCAGTCTCCCCTTAAACATCTCCAGGGTCGGTGACTCCACCACCTCCCTGGGTAGCCCATTCCAATGGCCAATCATCCTTTCAGTGAAGAACTTTTTCCTCATATCAAGCCTAAACTTTCCCTGACAAAGCTTAAGTCCATGCCCTCTAGTTCTGCCACTGGCCACCTGAGAGAAGAGACCAACCCCTGCCCGACTACAACCTCCTTTTAGGTAGTTGTAGAGAGCAATGAGGTCTCCCCTGAGCCTCCTCTTCTCCAGACTAAACAGCCCCAACTCCCTCAGTCGCTCCTCATAGGGCTTGTGCTCCAGCCCCTTCACCATCTTTGTTGCCCTCCTCTGAACACATTCCAGTATCCTAACATCCTTCCCAAACTGGGGGGCCCAGAACTGTACACAGTATTCAAGGTGAAATAGTCAGGTCTAGGTCCAGCCCACCCCATCTTACATCAGGGAGCTGGACAGCCTAAAAGATATCAGTTCCTCTGCTTTGCACTTTCAGTTTTCCTCAAATATAAAATAGTCAAAGCTCTATCAAAGCTCTTCTACTCAATATTCTTTACACCTCGTATCTCTCTGCTTTTGCAATCAAAATATTAAAAAACAATACTAAATGAACATTCAAAAATATTATGCAAGCAACATCTATTATGCTGCTGCGAACCAGTTCATGTTCCCTCTGTGGTGAGGAGAACAGCCAGAGCTGAATGCAAATGGGAGCAGAATGTATGTGTCCAGGCCAGGAATCACTTAGCAATGTGGGTATAAAAATAACAAATAAATCTTGCTGAAAGCAGCCAACTGGCAGGAACACAGAGATGATAATCAATATTTTACTACCTAAATAAAGCAAAACTTTCAGAAATAAATTCATCACAAGCAATTGCCTTCAACTAGCAAAAGAAACATCAGCGTTCTGTGTTTTCTGAACAGACTAAAAAAATGAAAATGGAGAAATAGATATTTCAAAGACCAAAGTCTCCCCTTGATTTCAGCACAAACTGGCCAACTGTCTGTTCCTCTGAAGCAACCAAGTTACTCAAATTGCACTTAAATAACTAGCAGCAAAACTCAGCACAGCAAAACTGACCAGCAGTGCATAGAGTGATCAATGATGTTGGCTCCAAATAAAGGAGCATCTAAACCCAGATGACTGAAAGCCACCTCTATTTTTTTTTTAATAGGTTCTATCAGCCTTACTTTTCCTATGGCTTTCTACAAAAAACTCATTTCAGCCCACTTCTCATATATGCTGGTGGTTCACAAACCATGTGGACTGCAATGATTCATCATAATTTACATAGTAGCTGTGTGCAAGGTTTTATCTCCTATAAGGCACACTAACTTAACAGCCTTTAACTTCTGTGTAAGAGCTATCGTTAGAGTAGCAGGGCAAAACATTGCCCCAGCTGCTAGCACAACAGCGGCAGTAACTGGGGCTCAAATAAAAGTATTTATAATTCTCTGTCATTCCAGTTATAGCAGCACACTGCAGTCATATATTTCTATTACTGTCATTATTATTGATAGCCACATTTCCAAATCTAATACCAGTCTCCTAAAGCCCACCTGTGCCCACAAATGACAGTGATTCATAGCTGATGATTAGTTAGAGATGTAATCAATGAAAAGTTAAGGATAAGAGTCTCTTTTACTTCTCCTTTCAGTCAGAATTTCCAAGAAATTTCCTCAGCCAGATCTTGGAAATAAAAGAACTAGAACTTCACCTGTTCACACCTGCCAGACCACTGTTGCCACGCGTACACAGATGGCTCAGTAAGCGTAACAGCAACTCATGAGGCTAATGCAGATGGGCAGGGTGAACTTTGTTAGCCAGCTTCCACCTTTTCTCCTATCACCTTCAGGTGACACAGGAGATGAGGGGATGGAAGGTGTCTAATTACGCAGCCTTTAGGTAAACTTGCAGCTGTAGCTAAGCACTGTACAACACCACAGTAATTTACAATCTGTATAGCAATATTTAGATACAAGAGCCGTAACTATTCACCTAACTCACAACCCAGCCATCCAGCTCCCAGCAAGAAAACATTAGGTTATCCCAAAGTAATGGCTCATCAGCTATGCCGGGAGCAGTGCATGGCACAAAGAGATACTACAGTGCTGTAGGATGCCAGGAGAATTTATTATGGTAACTGAGGAGAGTTGGCCTCCCCTATCCATGAATGTAGAGTCCCAAGCACACCTTAACTCCTTGTTACTGTAACCTGGGGTAGGTCACTTCCTCCTCACCTACAGGTACCCCTCCATACACACCAACATGAAGACCAGCTGCAGCTCTCAGAAACTGGACAATAGCATCTGCATTACATCAGCAAGTTCGCTAGTAAGCAAATAGGACTTTGTGTATGTATGACATGTCAGTCAGTGCAAGTTGTTATCCACTCCCATAGTGCTTTCCCTTGCACGTCGCTCCCAAACAAGCTCCACTGCAATGGGTTCCTGTTTGATTAGTGTTGATGTCTGGGGCTCCCACTGTAGTAATACTACACTTTCCCTAAAGCCAAAGCTCTCACTTGCTGAGTGCTGTGCCTGGTCCCTGAGGGATCAACTCTGTTCTGTGTATAATAGGTGTGATTAAGCAAGGTGAGGGGGCTTCAGCTGGTGAGGTTCACTGGCCATTTTGTATAAGATGTATGGTCACTGCTGTCCTAAATGAGGGCATAACATAAACCATCAGCATCTTTCTGAGAGTATGGGGAAAATGCCTCCAAGAATAAAAGAGCAGCTTCCAATCAAAAGCTCAGAGGCAGAAATGGAGATCTGTAGCAGAAGGGTTAAGCACTTGCTCAAGGAGGGTGCTTTAATAAACCTAGCCTGTAGGTACTTCCCAAGAACTTCTAGTTGTGATTTGAGTCCACTGCTTCAGCTACCTATCTTTGGGTCACCGGGCTCATCTTTGCAGCTTGCTCCATACCATGCTGATTAAGATGCATTTACTTGTTCCAGAGCTACTAACATGTACCACCACTTGTGGTTGGCCCGCTCAGTAAGGAGATTGCTTGGATTTTGATGCACAGAAGGACCACTGTTGTGTTAAATGCCTCACAGGCCACTAACAACAGGATAACTGTTGTTATCTGCACAGTATCTGGTACAGCAGATGGTTGTGTGAGTTCTTTGAGCTTTTGTACCTTTTTCTGTACAGATGGTAGATTGTGAACACCAGCTAAAAGAGTCATACTACTCTTAGATTTCTCCATTCTTCCTTGCAACTTTCCATTTTCATGTTAGAAAAACATTCTACCGTACACTCAACCCAGACCTCCACCCTTTCCACTAAAAGCACTGACATGTTCATGCGTTTCTTCTTAACTGCATTTGTATACACCATTAAGACCCTTTCACAGAAAAGGAAGGTAAATAGCATGATAAATTTGATCCTATAGCTTGAAAACTTTCACTTTATTTTTCTAAAAAAAAGCACTAGAACATGGGCAACTATAACTAAAAGACAGGAAGAGCAACATCCGAGTAAAGAAAAAATTCTCAAGTAAGATTTGCATGATTACAACTTTTGCAGTCGTTTTTGGCCAATATTTTTAGGAAGTTGACTTCTGTTAGAAAATAGTACATTTTGACCAAGCAGCTCATTCTCTCTGTCCCATTAATAAAAGAACAGGACATTTTAGATTCTCTGACAAACTGGAATATATCCAAATGCTTTTCTGAGAAATTAATTCTTGCACATATGAATTTGAAGCATATTTTGTAAAAACCTCCAACTGACACTTGCAACTTCTCCTTCAGTCAAGGCTGCAAGTAAAATCCGCTTCTTATAAAACATGCAGGATTTTAGGTGGCAAGGAAAAGCCATATTTCTCCCCACTCAGGTCTAGGAAATCAGAAGTTATTATTTCTACTTCTATTTAACTAAACTGCGACTGAGGATCAGATATATGAAGATGTTTTGCACCTGATTTTTCATGGGCACTTTAATATGAAAATTACTCAAAGAGCTGAGCTTCAGCCAAATAGTATTTTTGTAACTGAGTTATCAAGGTTATTCAAAAGGGTCACAGACTCAGCCACAGTAAGTTACTCGAACTGTAAATACGTATTTATTGACATTCTTCAGCTTTATCTGTCTAACTCACTATGGGATCAGCACAATAAGCTTGTTTTAATATGAGCAGTTCAACAGTTCGCACACAGCTTTCAAGTCTTTCAAAACTGTAAGAGTACAATTAACACTAGACTTTCTTTTATTGTGTATTGAAAGTACAGGGAACTCTAGTTACAACATTTAGCTTCTTTGTATCCTACACTAAAAAACATTATAAAAGTTGCATAAGTTAATAAGCAAAGGGTCATCTATGCATTCCCTTTCTGCACAAAATGATAGATTTATTTGAATAACCAAATCCTATTCCACTCACATCCATTGGATTGGTTTAAATTAATGAGTAGCTATGCTATTTTCTCAGCAATCCCACACACCTTTCTCAGCCTGCTCTTGAAGATCAACTTGTAACTTCATTATAACTTCTCCTGTAATAGTCATTGTCAAGTGATTTTGTATTTATGAATTAAATTGTTTCCACAACAACTTTTGCACGAATAAAATTTGATAATCTCAATTTACAAAATAGTCTGTTACTGTGGAAACCCAATTTGTAATAACCTGTCATCCAAACTTCTGGTATGTTTTATACTGAATGTTATCTATTAAATGTATTCTTGGTGACTTATTCTAACAGCTGCAAACTTACATTGCCTTTGCAAATGGCCTCAAGTCAGGCACCTGGAAAACAAAGAAGATTTGGTGACTGTGACAAGTTTAATTGAAACAACTTAACAAAACCCATCAAGAGCTGAGTGGCAGAAACAGGGACAGACCTTAGCTTTTCCAAAAAAGATTTCTCCATCAGATTTTCTCTCCTTTTCTTGGAATCATCTCCCTTGTTCGTGACCACTGACTGAAAGCTTTCCAAGAAGAGATATTTTGTCACAGAAAAATCAAATATTTTTTAGGATGTAGAAAAAATGCAAACCAAAACCTGCACTTCTTCAACAGTCCACCCAAATGCATACAATTTTCATTCCTGACTGAGCATGCTGGCCTCTGTATGCTCCTAACCTTCTTCACCTTCTTGTGAGCCAGACAGAGAAAGGAGGCCTCACAATGCCCTGCCTTATGGTGCCAGGATAGTAAGGGCCTTGTCATCGTCAGCTTTTGCCTGTGGGAAAAGTGTCAAAATTAAACTCAGGCACCCAGAAAGACAAAATTATATTTCTGCTCCCTGATAGTGAAGTTATTCTTAAAAAAAAACCACACACACAGAATTAATACTCATTTGAGATGAAGATTTTCTAAAAAGCCACACCAAAATCCAAATTCATTTTTCCCAATGTGAAGGGCTGTTATATACTAATCAGTTTTATTCAGAGTTCAGAAAGAAATTAATTCTGTCTCCTGTAGACAAAAGTCTCCTTTGCCACATGCCTCTTAATCACCCCCAGAACCATTCCATCCTGTGCACAAACTGAGGCAAAATGCTGTGGACAAGATGGTATACAACCATGTAATTAAAGACTGCTGAACACAGAAAGCTCGGGGCAACTGAGGCTATATGTGTGCCTCCAAGTGTAGCCTTTCTTAAACTGTGAATGTGCATCTTTGAAGGATTAATATTAGTACTTTGTGACATCTGTATTTGCATTTTTCTTAGAGGAAGAAAACAACTCACCCACTCACTCCTGCCAGATACTCCTCATGTGTGGTTATATTAAACCATACCAGAGATGGTAGCTTACAGCATTGTAGCTGTGTGTTTGGATTAATGGAGTGACTGGTGGCAACTGGTGTCACCACCAGGGTCAGCAATGAGGGGGCAGGGCTGTGCCAGGTCTTGCACAACCAGATAGAGACAGGCTATCAGTTCCAGACCACCCATTCCGCTATTGCCTGCCCCCCTCCCTGCTCCCAGCACCCTCTCTCTTTGTCCCTATGTTCTGCCTCTTGGACGTCAAAGAAGGCTGGGAAGCTCAAAGATGGCCCTCTGATCAATAGTCTGTTTCCGAGTCTCTGTTGGTTTACTTTGATTGCTAAAAAGTGAAGGCTCTCCATATTGTCATAAATACATAACAGAATATGCCTAAAAGATCTCTGTCTTACCTTTAACTTCACATCAGTTATATTTCATTTCTCTTCAGCAGTACTAATTCTGGCTTACCCTCAGATAAAAAGAGACCAGAATTAGGCCAGTGTTTTAATTTTTGTGATATACAGTCTCTTAAAGAAGATCAACAGCTAAGTCTAACTGAAATTAATTTTTAAGACTTTCAGTAGCTCCTGAGTGCCCTTCACTCCTACACCGCTGTGGAAGACCCACATAAAAGCCAACACACTACCCTAACAAAAAAGTCAAAGGGAAATGAATCTAGACGCTACAGCTAGCACAGAAATTTTAACAACACAGTGCAGCTGCTACTGAGGCTGAAAGAATCTTGTCTTTTATCTGCAGCAATACAGAAAACTGTGTCAGAAAGAAAATCTGACTTTCAAGTTGATTGTGATCTCTTTAATTTGTGACCTGGTTTTAAAATTATGGCCTGTACTGAAAGCATCTGATGTTATTCATCAGCAGAACTGGGGGCTGGATTCTCCTCTGATTACTGCAGTACAAAATGACAAACTTCAGTAGGAAGCATCAGAGTGCATAGGAAGAGAGTTTAACTCCAGATATTCTCACCAAGCTGTAACGTAGCAAACTCCAAATTCCAAATGGCCACAGTAGACCATTGGTCTGAACAAGCTTTGCCTCACTGCTGATACAGACTCTCAGCAGTGACCAGCAATCAGAGGAGAGGAAGATACGCTGTGGATATGACCGCCCAGACACAACTGCCATCCTCCACTCTAGAGAATTCATTTGTTTTCAGTTTCAAATCTCTGCCTGTTCTCAGTCAGGCATGATGCCAGCCTCCCTCATATGCTACTTCTCATGCCTAGGAAGGACTCTCAAGGGTTCTCATTACTCCACCAGAAGTCCTTTAAAGTCCTGTGCAAGGCCTAATGCCTAGAGAAAACTCATCTGGTCACCTTGGGGATGGGATGATATGGTTCTGTCAATTGCTTCCTCTTACTCATCTCTCTTTCCTACACTCTCTTAAAACATAGGCTTGTGAAATCCATCTCTATTTTTTTTACTGGTATAGCAAGTCCTCTTTCCTGTCTTGGGCTCCTTGCCTCTGCGCTAACACAAGCAGAGAGTAACCACAGCAGCATTGCTTCACCCAGTAATGTGGCTATGAGCAGCAACAGCCTGGGGTGCAGCAGCGTCTCTCCTAAAGAGAACTCCACAAGAAGCACAAGCACATGCAGCGTTTATTATCCACAGTTGGGGTGAATGACTTTGTATCTTGTTTTTGTCGTCATGTGCTATTTGAAATAGATAGGGGTTTCTGTTCTCCCTGTTTCACTGCTCTCACTGGAGTTTAGTACAAACTGCCCAGTTCAAGTGGTACCAGAGAAACCTGGATGATTAAAAATGCAGCTTTGGCAGTTACACAATAAAGAATACCCAAATGTATAAAAGCTGGCATAAATCCATAAAGCATCTTGTTGTTTTTCAAGTATACTTTGTCACTGTGTTTACTGAGAATATGTGGCTCATAAAACAGCTTTCTCTACTGTAGGGCAGCACTGCCACAGAGGTCTTAACGACTCATCTTTGTTCCTGAAAAAAACTAAAAATTAGTTTAATTCTCAGGGACAATCATCCTTTTATTTGCAGCTGCAAATTATTATGAAGTTATTGGACTGTACTACATAGCAGGAGAAAAAAATGAAAAAGGCCAGAGTTAGTCTTCTGCCTTCTATTCACAAATTTTGTGAGGCTGCCATAAAATGTCTTCTAAAAATATCCTCTACAGTGATACTAGGTGGAAGGTACCTTCTATGTTGTGTCACTTTAAAGAAATCATAGAATCATAGAATCGTAAGGTTGGAAGAGACCTCTGAGATCATCGAGTCGAACCGTGCCTGTCTCCCTACTAAACCATAACCCTAAGAAACTCATCTACCCGTCTTTTAAACATCTCCATCCACCACCTCCCTGGGTAACCTGTTCCAATCCCTGACCACTCTCTCAGTCAAGAAATTCTTCCTAATGTCCAGTCTAAACCTGCCCTGGTGCAACTTGTGGCCGTTCCCTCTCGTCCTGTCGCTTGTCACTTGAGAGAAGAGAGCAGCACCCACCCTGTCACAACCTCCTTTCAGGTAGTTATAAACAGCGCTGAGGTCTCCCCTCAGCCTCTTCTTCTCCAAGCTAAACAACCCCAATTCCCTCAGTCTCTCCTCATAGGGCTTATTCTCCAGCAAATCTAGTAAACAAATCTAGTAAACAGATTTGTAAGTTATTACCTCTTTAAGATCTGGCTTGGACAAAGTAATTCTAAAAAATATTAAATCTTCGTCTGTGTGACCTACAGCCAAAAGAGATTTTGTTAAAAAAAAATAGTTCCACATAATTGGAGCATAATTTTTTACATATATGGCTTTGCTAAACAAGTGAAAGATTATAATCACTCACAGTCAAACATCTCTAGTTCAAAGTTCAGCCTATAATATAGATACACAGAAGTGCTTGTAAAAATTCATAAGCTTACTCATGACTTGTTAAGTCTGTTTTCACATATATGTCACAGCATATACCTTATAAAATCAACAAATTTTCAGAGATTAAAAGTACCCCTATACTCATAACCAATAATTTGGAAAAAAAAATATTATAAATACATTCTGATGAATACATCTATGTCAGAAAATCTGCCAAGAATATGTTACTTAATAGAGATCTTTAGAGCACAGTTGGAACTTTAAGGCCATCAGTGATAACAAGATAATCCTACTTAGATGTTTCATCAAAAAAATCTAAGCTAATTCACTTTTAATACAAATACAACCTTTATAAAATAAGGTTACAAGATCTGATGCTTTAGTAGTACTGATATCTTAATGTAAATATACATTCCAGCTTGAAAATCAATACATATATGAATAAGAAAATTCATCACAAAAGTTCAGAAAAACAGCCTTTGCTTTGATACATACTCTGCTACCTTCATCACTGAGTACACACATATTCCTAAAATACTCATGTGTTCTCAAATCACAGATTACATTCCCAACATGAATCATATTTTCTGCCTGTGAGAAAAGCTACCCAAAAGCAGGCCCACTTCCAACATTTTAAACAAGCAAAAATCCAATCACTCTTTCTTGGCATCCAGATCCATCAGGGGTTGGATATCCTCAGCTTTCAGTGACTTCCCTGTCCTACCAGAAAACTTCTATAGCTGTTCCCGTGTATAGCCATGGGTCTGTGAAACCCCTCCTCAACACACCATTGTAATATATCTTGTGATGCCAATGGGACCTATTTGCCTCCCCACTTCAGATTATAAAGATGCTTTGTTTAATTTATTTAGCCTTTTCAACAAGCTTATACCACTTCCAGTCACTAAATGAAAGTTGTTGAACTGGAGAAAGAGAGAAATCAAAGACAGATTTGCAGATTTCTGAACTGGAGTCCAAACTGGACACCCATTTTCTAAGTTACTAGCTAGCAACATGCCACAAAAGAAGGTTATAGTATTTTGAGTTTAAAGGTTCAAATAACACAAGTATGACCTTCGATCTCAAATCTCACAAAATCAGTCCACAAGCTTAGAGAGCAGTAGAACCCATTTGCCTTCTGGAGGATCTAATCTTTAACTTCTAAAGCAGGCACTAAACCCAGTTCCAAATGTATTTGGGGATCAGAACCTGAAACCTACTTTGCTTTCTGTTCTTCTCCAGCTGTAACTTGGTCACGGGTATATTTGTGCACCATGCTTCCTCAGAATCATAGAGTCATAGAATCCTCCAACTGGAAAAGACCTTTGAGATCATCGAGTCCAAACACATCCATCATCTGCTAAACTATGTCCTTCAAAAACTCATCTACCCGCTTTTTAAATACCTCCAGGGATCGTGACTTAACCACCTCTCTGGGCAGCTGTTCTAGTGAAGTACTGCGATGCTGTTCAGCCTCCTGATGCAAGTTTGCTACTTATTCAAATGATGTATCACAAAATAAGTTTATCTGACTTCTGGAGAAAAAGGAGAAGACTTCAGCCAGACCTATATACTGTCATTAAGGCTAAAGATCTTGTGCTAAAGCTAAGACCTAAGGGTGACTGTAGGGAATGGATGCAAGGGCTGGAACAGTTCTGAAGAAGCAATAGTAATGAGGATTAGTGTGCCATTCTGACAGGCTAATTACATCAGAAACATTCATAAAGTCATCTGCTATAGACTTCCAAAAAATATATAGAGATATGCAGTTCTTTTATGCCTATATATAAAATACATGTGTGTCCTCACATGTATTGCATATATATATATATGCATACAGATTGAACATCTTAATATACATTTTCTGGTTCCAGTGCACACATCCTCTATTAGAAATTTCTTATGGTCAGTCTTGGGGAGCTGGTTTCTTTGATTCCTACAAAAAAACACAAACCACAAGGCGGAGGAGGAAGAGCTGTACATAGCTATGAGTGCCTCACTTCTCTCTACAGCAAACAAGGGTTGAAAGGATGGAAAAGCCTGGAAAAGGGGTGGAGAACATATTCTTGATGGAAGTTATGGACACCCACTAGGTCAGAGGCAGGAGATGACAGAGTAGAGCTATGCTTGCGGGGGGAAGGACACAGAGCTCTGTTCTTGAAGTCATCAGAGGAGAGAGATCACACTTTGCACTCCCCCAAGATTCTCAGCATCTAAGTTCACCCTGACCACAATGCCTCTGTTTGGGGATTGCTGACAACATACAGCTGCTTCCTCCCGAGACAACAATGAAAGTCTCACTTCTGAAAAAGAGGAAAGAATTATGACTTTTTTATTATTTTGCATCTGTGGACCTGCAGAGAGAAACAGGAGGCACTGATCATCTATCCTGTTCTGCAACTCTCACAGCTGTCTGGTTATTCTTCATGTTGTAATACATCGAAGGCAGCATGGCCCTCTCCATCCCTCACCAATCTGGAGACCATCAGTTGTCATCACAATAAAGATTACTAAATCCAAGTCATTGCCTGTGCTGCAAGCTCTACCTCCAAGAGGGCAGAGAGCAACTCAGCCACTGAGGAGGTGCTCAGCCCACCTTGCTGGAGGCCCTGCCACTCAAAAACCAAACAGCTTGTTGTGAGCCATCATTATCAGCCAAGCTCATAACTCCCTCTGCTTTGTACAGTAACCTTGGTCCATGGTAGATGTTGGGGCTATTCTCTTTTTGTGCCAACTTAGTAATGCACAATCCCAAAGACAACAGAAAACAGAGAAAATACAGCTGCCTGCAACTTTCAGACTGGGAGGGAACTCGACCAAATTGTCAGAAATCATTACAACATTTCCCATTACTACCTAATAAAATGGTACTAAAAGAAAATAATTCAGAATGAGATCCACACTGTTGCATGCAGCAAGCCAGAGCTATTGGAGCCCTTCAATCTACTCCCATAGGTGCACAAAGAAAATCACAAACTCCTGGAAAGGATTATTCAAAAACATTGAGACTTCTGCTGCTCATGCAAAGGAATTCACTTGGAGAAGGAATATTTTCTTTATAAGATCCAGGTGTCAGTTCACCCTAATGAACATGAGTAAGTATTCTGGATTTAAACCATTATCAAATGGAGTAATTAGGGATTAAATTAGATTTTGTTACACCCAATGGTCAGATCCAAGGAAAATCTTTGTGACAAATGGCTTTAGCTCTCTGAAGAATATTAAATCTTTGCTGGGTTTGTGGAAACTGAGATTCTAAGGAAAAAGCATCAATGATTGTTAGAAAAACTGAGTCCATACAGCTATATGTGCACAGAAGGACATAAGCCAGAGACGACAGGTAAAGAAATGTGCCACTTCCTGGTACAGATGTGAAAGCTATCTCTCCAATAGGGGAAAAAAGAAAAAAAAAAAGCTTGTTGCAGACAGCAGGAATATCATGAACATAATTAAAAAACTGTTTTGGAAAGGAATAATCCTCTTTTCAAAAGCTACAAGGAACCACACAGAATAAAGAAATACAGAAATAAATTCCAAAATACAGTTACATATAAATCAAAGAGTGAAAATACGTCATTTCTTATGATACAAAAAGAGAATTCTGTGACAGAATGAAAACTCAGCTTCCTGGAAAGAAATATTTCTCCATATGCAATGTTACCAGTCATGATCCAGAGGGACATATATTGCAGAATTTTAGAACAGAAATCCCAGTTCATTTCACAAAGCGGCATTAAAGGTTGAAAAAAAAACCCCAAAACTCTTGGCCTTCATGCCAAGTCTGCACCTCTGTTATGCACGCTGACCTGCTCTGCAATGCATAGAAAACCAGGAAGCTTTCATAAATGCCAGCAAGCTGTGTCAGGAGCCAGGCAAGTAAGATTAATCAGCAAACACTGAAAAGACAGGTGTCTTAAACCCTGCTTTTTTTGTTCAGGGCCTAGATTCAACACTGTTTAGTAGTAGAAACCCAAATTTATGGCCTGTAGGCAAATGTGGCTCACCAAAGAGCTTTATCATGCCCACAGATTCATTCCAAGTAGGAATGTATGCATAAGATAGGAAAAACAGGCCATCCCACATCCGTTCACCATATCTCCAGGTTCTCTCCCTGCTACACCTGCCATCTATGGGCTCAGTCAGATCACTGACTGAATTCAGTAGAATAACTACTGAGAAAAGACCATTTTTCAGATCCTGATCCAAATCAGCTGCACAGAATTAGTGCATGTTCAGAAGAGGATGAAAAAGGCTTCTGTTTTTTAGGGAGTGTCCAGGATGCTCTTCAGGTTCAAGCAACTGCTGGTACAAAAATCCCAAGCAGTGGGCAGTACCTGCAATCTCAATCCATCCCCTCCCCTCCTACCCGCTCATCCCATGAAATTGCCATGCACTGCTGCTCAGGTCATGGTGACTGCCCATAATCCTGGCCCTTAGACTACAAAAAAAATGGTTTATCCCACTTTCACAGAAAGAAACTGACCTTGGGATACTTGTGGATGGGTTTTGTAGAGTTATCGGACAGCAGCCTAGCAAAACACAAGAAATGAGAACTAAAGTTGCTCTCAAGGGCTGTGGAAATGATAAAACACACAAGGCTGTGAAAGAGACAAAATAACTGATAAGAACCAGAGGCCAGTGCAGTTCTATGCGCCAGTATCTGAGAAAAGCTAAAAGGCAGGGCAGCTGGAAGATAAACCACAAATAGCAGAGGGAGAGGAGTATCCATGTGACATGGGACAAGGAAAAGGAGTGTCTTGTGGTGGAAAGTGAACGTGGGAAACAATGTGTCCCTGCAAGAGGATGAACTGGCAGTCTTCGCTAGCAGGCAAGGAACGCACGAGGCATGGCCAACACGCATTCCCCACTTGTGCATAGCCCCTGCAGCCAGCTACAAGACTACACAGACCCCAGAACCTTACCCCATCCCTGTGTGCCTCGTCTCTGCCTGCTCTCTTCCCAGTACGTGGGGTACTTCATATCCCAGCACACTGCTGGGAACCAGTTGGCAGAGAGCACAAATCAAATCAAAAAGGTGTTGCACATACATCCACTTTTGGACCGAGGCTTACAGCAAGCGTTACCTGGGAGACTGCTCTTGTACTTACTGGATGTATCTGCCGGAAGGCAACCTGCACAACTGTAAAACTTCTAATGGGAGCGTGTTATAGCCTTTCTGACTATGAATGAATTCCAAAGCGACACTGGTAGGAGGTTTCTATATGTTTTCACATTTGAGAGGCAAGAGGCTTATCTTACACCCAGGGGAAAAAGGACCTTGTTCACTGGGATTGAACCACAGACTACAAGAAGGTGCATCACTTAGCTGTTGGACAGGATACAAAAAATATTCTTAAAAGAGTTTATGAGGTGCTTAATGGACTGCAACACACCAAGAATATCACACATTGTAGTGATATAAATCCCACCTTGCTTCTAAAAAATTATATGCAGATGGTATGCAGTCAGCACTGAGAAATAAATTGTAAGTCAGTTAAACTGGTTTAGGTGGTTAGATTAGCTACTGTGAAGAATACACATACTTTAAGTGAGTGGGTCAACGCTGTGATTTCCATAACAAAATCAAATCAGACAGAGGCAGAAAGTCTTTCAAAATCTGTGAATATGTGAGGTTTGCATGAAATATGGGATAGGATACCAAAGAGCTTCCAAATTCTCCTGATTCATTTTAATCCAAGATTGGCAAAGCACTGATGCACTTAACAAGGAAAATGCCTAAGTGTGCTGCTAAGCCAGTCACTACTGTCAACAAAGCTTTTACAGAAACAAGCTGCGGTAATGTAGCGCTGAGCAACATTCCCGTGATGACAAGGCATCTGGGCTCCCAAGCCTGCTGATATGTTTACCTGCTGCCTGCTGAAAATGCTTGATTGTTTCTCTACACCATTCATGGGATATTTTAGTCCTGACAGCCCCACGCAGCCTTATCTGAGAACTGCACCATAGTGGCACAGAACTTCAGAGACCCACCAGCTTTGAAGATATAATCTTCAAAAAAAAAAGCTTGTGGGGGTAAGGCATTCATCAGACTTTGGTCTTCTCCTTCTCAAGTGGGGTCAGTGGCATTTTTCTTTGGGAATGGAACTGAAGAACAATGTTCAGGGTAGGGAGGAGAGAAAAGAAAAAGTATTAGTTTAACAATGGCAGGCAGTCAAAGAAACAACAGTACCATAAGTCTATACCTGTAAAAGCAGGTTTGCTGTGTCTTTTCCTTTATCCATCTTTCCCAAAGCACATTTGTTTAGGGATGCTGATTTCCTTGCAGTTTTTTCTT